>JARFIW010000347.1:2209456-3678912 GCA_036346225.1 Platerodrilus igneus | reverse complement strand
ACATATTCATTAAGTATTAGAAGCTTCACAATACCAGAAGATAAAGAGTTTCATTTTTTCCGATAGTAGTATAAAATCTAAGCTTCATTATAAAGGTGTCTCGAAGATATATTTCATCAGAATATGCAATGTGTAAAGTAGAAGTTAAGCGGGTAGTAGCCTACATTGTTCTACATAATGACTCGACCGTAACACAGTAGCAAGTTAATGTTAGGTGTTGAGGCGGGAATTGCTTCAGTATGAAACTAAGGGGTTGATGTGTATGCCCAAGGCTTATTAATATACTGAAGGATGGAATTCGGTTAATGGCTCTTTCAATTCCTGCTTCATGAGGACAGTATATAGGGTGCCCTATTTACTGCACGTTGTATGGGAAGTACAGTTATTTACAAACCCGGATTGGACCGGCGTGTTTACCGTGCTGAGCAAAGCTCGAAGGCTCGGAGCAAACAATCGTTCTTGTGGTCGCAACCGCTGGTGCTCCTTAATACTCATTTTTATCGAGCAGCATTCTATAAATCGCAAATATATATTATACCTAACTAGTAATAGAATCCAGATTTGAAAGGATTGTTTTGGATATTGTAACACCGCAGGTGACGATTGTAAGGATAAACTTTTGTATGTAGGGAGCCACAAAATTCAATAAATAGGAAAGGAAACGGCTATTCTAAGATGTTTTCTTTTAAGGTTATATTGGATTCGCTTTTCTTCAATCAATAAAATATGAGTGCATTTATATTTTCAGCTTCGATATCTACTATGCAACTATTGAAAGGCCTCCATGGTTTCCTTAACTGCGTTTATGAAAATTGGTAATTTTCATGTAGTTCGACTTAGAGTAATTGCATGCTCTTGACTTAGGATTTTTGACCTACGATTTTATTGCGTTTGAATTAAATAAATATACACAGTGGAATGAATTTGTTAAAGAGCAACTTATATAAAACGAAAACCTTTCAAAGTTTCAAACGAAATATTTTCTTAGTGCACGCAAATATTATACGTATCATCGTCCATTCATCAGCATCTTCATATTGTAATTCACTAATCACCTGTATGAGGTTCTGGGAAACGCCGATATTGCTGTAGTCATACCTGAACGAAACAGGAGATTATGTATTGTGCTGTGTTTTAATTATTTTCTGCTGCGTTTACGTTATAACATTTCAATTGTCGTATCGCCTTCGCCAATCCAATCCAATCTTGAAGTTTTATAAACATTATTCTCGCACGTGTTTTCAAATTGTACTGTACTGTGGTAGGTATTTCATTAATAAGTTGTATTAAGTATGTCCATTCTGAACGGACCTGCACCTT
Source organism: Platerodrilus igneus (assembly GCA_036346225.1). Lineage (NCBI taxonomy): Eukaryota > Metazoa > Arthropoda > Insecta > Coleoptera > Lycidae > Platerodrilus > Platerodrilus igneus. The sequence goes on along the minus strand of JARFIW010000347.1, from coordinate 3,677,592 downwards.
GAAAAAGTTCTAGAATACTAGAACGGGTAGAACGGCTTGCGCGTTTCAGTAAGCTAAAACGCCGAAATATAGGTTTAACCGAATTAGTGAGATTTTTAGTGAGGAAATAGACTAAGACGGATCCTCGAAAGAGGGCTGTAACTCTTTCAGAACTTATAGTGACAGAGACTTTGCGGATGGGTATGGCATTCTAAGCCAAACTACTGCGATGTGGCAACGGGAAACCACCACATTATCTCCCAAGTACACAACGTAGTGAAGATGTTTTTAAGTGATGGCATCCTCTGTATTAAAAGATTCCGGAGTTAAAACAGTTCATCGTTCGGATTTTCAAGTGAGGACTATTTCGGAAAATGTAATCGGTAAGCTTTGAAGAAGAGTCGGTAAAATTTTGTGAGTCGGAGCGTGGAATGTCAGAAACATAAAGGAGGTACGTAAACTAGAGAATCTGAAAATTGAAATGAATAGTTTAGCATCAGGAGTAGTCGAGATTAGTGAAGTTTGGAGGCCAGAGGTGTAGGATTTTGGAGCAGTGGCTGTAGGGTAATTGATACAGGATCAGAGGACGAAAATTCATGTGTGGGGATAGTTATGCAGAAAAAAGACACTGTGTAGAAGACTACTTCTTACATAAGAACGAAAGAATACTCGTGCTTAGGTTAGTGCTAAACCGATAAATACAGTAAAATACAAGTATATGTGCCACCTCTAGCTACAGAGAAGGAAAGTGTTACGTTCATTTCCGGTAGTAAAACCGTAACCGGTATTTGGTTATTTCATTTACATAAATTCCGTTTCAATTCTTAAATTCTTCAACAATACCCTATATAGTGTACCTGTTCAGTATAAGCCGGCTTAACATAATTTTAACTCAAATCTACTTGCTTGGAAACGACAAGTTTATGCTATAATTAAATAGTTTATATCCTATTTTAGGTAACCTTCAATTTGTTAAACATTCCAATAGCGCATAATTGCTTCTTATGTGTTTTTCATCTAAACATTCGGCTACATAGTGTATTGAACTATCCGATAAAATCGTGTTTTCCAGTTTCGCAATCGCGTCTCGATAACAATAAGACTTGGAGCTCTAGTTGTATAATTAAACGAATTTTTGTTCACTTTCTTTTCGAAAATGCTAAAAAGCACTCGTCGGAATTGTTAGATTCTGCGTTCTGTTTCTCTTTATGAAAATTTCGCGCACGCCTTACAGCGTGGTGCGTATCTATGGTTTTATAAACCTGTACTTGTCGGCGTAAATAAATTAATACTTTTCGTAACTATTCTAGCTTCCTGCAGGAGACACGATAGTCCTTGAATTGCTGCTCCCTGGTGTATAGAAGGCTGCATCCGTTACGTGATCTCCAGCCCATTTGGCCCGCTCTATCATTCTAGGATCGAATGAGAGATCCAACATCTAGAGACGTGGGTGAGTGTTTTGTTTTCCTGCTGGTGTAGAGACCCTGCACACTTAGATTTTACTGTTTGGGGCTCATACAGATTTCGAATTACTTTTCTGTACCAAAAAGGATTTATTGGTATGGGATTATTATATTACGCGTAACTTTAATTACTATCTATTAATGAGGGAATGGGTTGAAAGTTTGCTGGCACATTGGAAGACAGTATTGTCATCGTATTTGTGCTTATTGGTTATATGTTAACATTATCAGAATCTATGTAAGGTATCATAATATTATGATCACTGAACGAAATTGTGAAATCTGGAATACAATTACTCTAGCTAGCAAATATTAATATAAATGGTTTGTTCTCACTTACTTAATCAGGCTGAATGCCCATTATAATGTTTCTTTTTCTTTTTATAATAATTAGAGTTCTTTCTTTAATGTGTTAGTTCTGTTGTTTTTTTTTCTATTTAGGTATAACTGCCAGCGGGGATTTTTCCTACAGGTGGTATGGAACAGTTAATAATTTACTTTTATTTCAGGCCTTAGTTAATTTTTGTAGGTATTATACCCAGCCCACTGACCGACTGAAACCGGTCAATTTCTCTTTCTTTCTTCTTTCTTTTTTTTTGTAGGCAACGTCAATGCACGTAGCAAAAGGTAAGAGCGATATACAAAGATATCGAAACCATACTAAGATTCGTAAATGGCCATGAAAATTTAATAATTACAGGAGATTTTAATGCAGTGGTAGATGAAAGGTGATAGAACTAAGGCACGAGGGAATAGCGCGGAATACATTAGAAGCAGAAGAAGAAAAAAAAAGGATATAGGTAGACCTAGATTAGACTATTGCACACAGATAGATTATGCTGTGGAAATTTCAGGGAAACGTGTAGGTTAGCTCAGAATAAAAATCAATGGAGATACCCATGCAACCAATTCCAGGACGGAAAACTTAAGGATGAAAAAGTAATGGTATTTAACTCTGATGATTATCGTAAACTACAGGTGTTGGTTTTGCATTGGAAAACTATTAATTCTGTAAGAGTATTAGATTTTGGTAGCCGTTAGGTTGCGTAATCCCTTTTGCGCACTATTGAATATCGATAAAGTAGGTTATATTTTTGGAAACAATAGAAGAGGAAAAGTGCAATAGGTACAAAGAAAGTTTAGCACAAGGTCGTGCTGTATTCAACAAAAAAAAAACAACTGCTATGTTTAATGACAACAAACATAGAAAGAAGGAATGATTGCTGAAAGTATATGTGTGAAGCACAGCAGTGTACGGTTGTGAAACGTGGACAATAGGAGCAGCGGACAAGAAAAATATAGAAACTTTGGAATGTGGTGCTTCCGATGCATGGTGAAGATATCCTAGGCAGACAAATTTAAGAACAATGAAATACTATAAATAGTAGGGAAGAAGACATATGCGGAAAATGGTAAAAAATAGGAGAGAGTACGATAGGACGCATACAGGCATGAGGGAATAGTGCGGCATATATTATAAGTAGAAAAAAGGAAAAAGAGAGCGAGAGGTATGCCTAGATTAGACGATTAGACACAGTAAAGGATGTGGGCTATATGAATTTTAAGGAAATGTGTAGAAAACCATAGAAGTGCACGTTCAACTAGTTCTAGGACAAGATCTAATGATCATAATAGCCTATATATTTATTTAAGTAACAAATTCCCTGTCTTATCATCTCTCTACGCTTTGATTAGAAATGTTACTTTAAAATACGTGAATGAGATTAAAATGGAAGAAATGCGGTTTAGAAAACGAAAATCGATAAGAGAAACCAGAAAGTTTGGGCTGAAAAGGCTAGGATTAAAATAAAAGAAAAATATTAGATAAAAGCCCAAAATTGTGTTATTTATCCTTTAAATAGTATGTTTTCGCAAGTAAGTTAATTTTTACGCATGTAATTGTGTCTTTACTACTGCAACCCAAATATTAGGCTCTAGTTACATATTTATCTATGAAAAAGAAACAGAAACCGAGAAAAAAATTCTTTCGGATGAGGACTATACTAGCATCGACTTTATCAATTCACCAATCGCGGGATGCTCGTCCGAATCTACTACGCTCATATCAAATGTAGATACATTAATCGTTAAAGTATTTGTATTTAATACTTATTTAAAGTATTAAATATAAAAACCACAACGATTAATGTATCTACATTTGATATGAGCGTACCAGATACAGACGAGCATCCCGCGATTGGTGAATTGATAAAGTCGATGCTGGTATAGTCCTCATCTGAAGGAATTTTTTTCTCGGTTTCCGTTTTTGTTTGATCTATTTTATTAAAATGCAAGTGAACGTGAGCAACCAAATAAGACACTGTCTAACCATCTTGATGACAGTGTTAGAATAAATCTTGGTATAGATTACTTTAAAACGCAGTTACAGAACCTACATGATTTTTTGAGTTTCATCCCATTCAGCCGATTAGTAATGCAAATTTTAATTACAATAAAATTTTCTAAGGGAGTTAGTATAAAAATCAAACTTCTAATCAACTTATACACAAAAAATGATTAAAATACTCAATAAAGCTGGAAATTCGTGTTGTTCTTTTTGTCTGGCTTTTAGCAAAGATACTAATGGTTTTAGTATTGGCCCAGAATACAATACCAGAAGCGACACTCTCAATCTTGAATTTTTGTGCGTATGTCCCATTTCGGCCATGTTCCTGGTGGTTATTTACTTTTGTTACGTGCATATCACAATATTTTTACTATAATATTTAATTTATCTAGTAAACAATATAGTATGTGATCCTCGTGCTCTATTTGATATATAAATGAAATAAAGGAATTAGAAAAAAATTGAGGTTATGTTTACAAAGAATTAATTCAAACTTTGCGCCAAAATAATTATCAAGAACATGGGCGATTTTTGCCAAGGTTACCCAGTTTTGAACATGAATATCAAAGCGCAAACAGAAAGTGTCGCTTCTGGTATTGTATTCTGGGGTATTGGATACAGTTCGAATAACAGCAATAATAGGTATCAAAGAATAAAAGAACACGAAGTGCCGTTGGTTCATTACAAATCTATGGAAAGATTCATGTTGTTGTCTAAAATAAGAAAACGAAGACAAATTCCGGAAAGAATTATAGAGGGCATCAAATTAATAGACACAAGAAATTTGAGTTACAACGGTGTTAAATATGCCAAAGCTGCATATGCATTAAATAACACGTTAGATCATGGCAATTTTTTCGAAATGGCATTGCTTTTAAGTAAATTTGATCTATTAGTGGAGCCTATACTAATGATACAGTATAAAAGAGCATTAAATATTACAAAAACAAAAGCCGGCTCTGGAAGACTTTACAGCTTTGCCACGTTACATTCCAAAACTACGTGCAGTTATATTATACAAGCAATTTTGTTTATTAATAAAGAACAATATTGCAGAAGAAGAGAGAAATTCAGAAATACACTCAATACAGATAGATACCACAAGATATAGTGTTCATGATCAGCTAACTTAACTGTGAAATATGTTACGAATTTGAGATTATAAGAACGTTTACTGGCGGTTAACAATTGTAGTTCTGAAACTGATAAAAGTTTTTTAAAAATGTATCTTTAGATTATTTGAAAAATTAATGCCTATAGAAAATTGTATTGGTAGCTTTACTGATGTCCTGTTCAATATGCAAGGCCAATATAATGAACTTGTAATATATTTTTTTTGCTAGATATAGATTTTCTGAGGATGGCCTTTGTTGAAGTTGTAATAGGACCAAACGGTGCTGAAAAAAAAATAGGGTGCTCTCGGTCTAAACTCTGGGTTTATTCCTGCGGAGGCATGAGGTGGTCGGGGTATTTTCTGAGACAAAACCTAAAATATAAATAAACTTGGGCGCCACTGCGTCAATAAAAACCAATACTAAAAAATTATTCTAAGGATAGACGCAAATAAGCCTTAAAGGAGTTATACCTGCCTGAATTTATATATATAGTAAAATAATATCTTCTTAGTTTCATAATCTCAACTAAAATTCATAGATTACTTATTTCTTTTATTAGACTTTTAGAAATAAAACGATAATGAGATTTGACTAGCATCTAATAAAATTTTCCTTCATTTTTGTACAAAAAAATTAACAGTATATGTACGACAGCATAGGAATGAATGCTGAAGAAAGTATTATGTAGGCAAAAATCACAATAATTAACAGGATAGGCCTGTCATAAAAAAATACTTAATATCTTTTTACATTAGTCATTCGCTGTAATCTGAGATCTTTGATATAGCACACAAAAATTGTTTTTAGTTTAAACTCTAATCTTTCCAAGGTTCTACTTTATTTTCTTGATATCACGAATTTGCTTAATACAAGTTTTACTCAACAACAAAAGTCTCATCTTCTCTAATTGGATATGGAAAACTAGATTTTTGTCTCTACATAAGCTGTTTTGAAATGCCGAATCTACTGATTGTTTAATATAAGAATATGAATACAAAAAAAAAATTGCCAAATCATCCTAAATACATTAAATAAAAATGTGATTTGTTTTAATAAGATAACCTTCAAACTTGATACACAAAATGTTAAATCTCAGATTTGCTAAATAATTACTTTTCAGTTTAGCTAAGTGGGTTTTTCAAACAAAACGTTCATCAGGTACGCGTTGATTCTTCTTGATCGTTAAAAGGGAATTGTACTCGCTTAAGCTTGACGACATTAAGTGACGACAATAAAATACTGAACACCCGTCGAATCAGACGATCATGAGTCCGCCATATTCTTAACGATAAACAAGAATTTCTTTCCAAAAGCTAATAATTATCTCTTGAGTTAACAATAATTTTATTTCGAAATCGATTTCCTGTTTTATATTTGGAATCCACAGATTTTATTACTTAAAGCTGCTTGCTAAAAATTAAAACCTTCTTTAGTAACAATTAAAACACCATATCTTAAAAATAACGAGCCGTTCTATTAATATCCTGTTTTAATTAAATCTACGTTCTAACATAACTTGGCGATATGATCCCAATACAAAGCACTATGGCATTGCCATGAGTGGAGCTTTCTTCGACCCATGTTAGCTTGAAACTCACACCAGATTTTCTTTAAAAACGTGTGTACGACTACATGCCACGACAAGAATAATCTTTTGTACTTTCCGATCTATGCGCACGACTATTCGGACCATGGCTGCGCGAGATTTTAAATACGTTAACTATATCTCTCTCGCCTAAATTCCGACAACGCGCATAGCACGAAGTGCATTATGTATTTGCCTAAAATTAAGTGTTACTAACTTTCAACCTGGATGGAAAAGAATCATCTAAGAGTATGTATATTTGGTGTTAAGTCCTTCTACTGATTCTGTAATGAGCCACACCACTCAAATCGTCGTAGGGTTCCTGACATTGTTTGGAACTAACACGTTGGCAATGTTGGTATGAGTCGTACTTCCGAATATTTATTTGGGAAGAGATATTAGATATAATTTATTCCCATACTTGGTGAAACACGACGGTGGGTCAAAGATAGATGCTTCACTACAGTTTTTGGAAGCCTGATGTGTCTCGAAAAGTCTCTGTATGTTCATATAATTCAAACATTAATTGAAGTACCAAAATGAAACAAATTTAACACAGACGTTAGATAACACCCAAAGTATCTACCAGAAAAATGATATCTTAGGAAGTTACCATTTCGAATGGACCTGCACCTTGACGAAGTTCTAAATTAATAGAACAGGTGAAATGGCTTGCGTGTTCTAATGAGCTAAAGAGCCAAACTACAGGTCCAACCAAAGTAGTAGGGTCGTTAGTGAGAAACCAGACTAAGACAGATCCCCGAAAGAGGGCAGCGGCTCTTTCGGTACTTAGATTGGCAGAGACCATAGGGGTTGGTATAGCAGTCTAAGACACACTACCGCGATGTGGAAGGCAACGGGAAACCACCACATTATCTCCCAAGTACACAGCGTACTTAAATTGTAATAAACATGATGGCATTCTCTGGGGTAAAAAATTCCGGAGTTAAAATAGTCCCCCATTCGGATCTCCGGGAAGGGACTACTTCGGAGGATGCGATCGAAAAGAGAGTAGGAAACATTCTGCGAGTCGGAGCGTGGAATGTTAGAAGTATGAAGCAAGTAGGTAAGCTAGAGAACCTAAAAATCGAAATGAATAGGTTATCACTAGACATAGTAGGGATTAGCGAAGTTCGGTGGCCAGAGGCGGGGGATTTTTGGAGTGGAGACTTCAGGGTAATTCATACAGGAGCAGAGGAACGAAATTTGGGTGTGGGGATAGTTATGCGGAAAAAGATAGGATACTGTGTAGAAAATTACTTACAAAAAAACGAAGGAGTACTCATGGTTAGATTAGAATCTAAACCGGTAAACACAGTAATAATACAAGTTTACATGCCCACCTCTAGCTACAGTGACGAAGAGGTAGAAGCCATCTATAAAGATATCGAAGACATATTAAGATACGTAAAAGGACATGAGAATTTAATAATTACGGGGGATTTTAATGCCGTGGTAGGTGAGGGTAGGGAAGGAGCGGTAGTGGGTTTATTTGGTTTAGGCACGAGAAACGACAGGGGAAATAGGCTGGTAGAATTTTGTGACAAAAACAATTTAATTATCACAAACACATTATTTCAACATCATGCTAGAAGACGATATACGTGGAAGATGCCAGGAGATATAGGAAAATATCAAATAGATTACATTCTTGTTAGACAACGGTTTAGGAACCAAGTAAAAAACTGTAGAAGCTACCCAGAACCAGATATAGATACTGACCACAACATCGTAATTATGAAGGCCGCACTTAAATTTAAAAATATGAAAAAAAGGAGCGGAAAAAGGCACTTGGACTTCCCAAAAGCAAATATAGATACTGACCACAACATTATAATTATGAAGGCAGCACTTAAATTTAAAAAGTTGAAGAAAAGAAACGGAAAAAGGTACTTTCACTTTGAGAAACTAAAAGATAAAGATATTCAAAAAAGATTCGAATAAAAGTCAAATGAATTGCTCAAAGATATCGGGAAAATATCTGATACTAAGGAAGTAGAAACAGAATGGAATAACATTAAATCTAGCCTAGACATGGCGGCCAGAGATATTCTGGGCTATACACAAAAAGAAAATAAGAAACCATGAATAACAAAGGATATCCTGAATTTAATAGAAGAAAGACGAAAATACAAAAATAAATCAGATGAAACAGGAAAACAGAGATACAAAGCCATAAAATGGGAAATTATTCGAAAATGCAGGAAAGCTAAAGAACAGTGGATTGATGAAAAGTGCAAAGAGGTACAAACGAAGATGGAAATAGGAAAGATAGACAAAGCATACAAATTAATTAGAATGAATTTTAGGGATATAAAACCGTACAGCAAAAATATAAGGGACGCACAAGGAAACGTCATTATAGAAAACGTAGAGAAAGTGGGTAGATGGCAAGAATATATAGGGAATATATATGCAGGAGAGTAACTAACTGCATTAGAACAGGAATCAGACATTGAAAATGAGGACTTGGGATATCCTATACTTAGTGATGAGTTTGAATTAGCATTAAAGAGTCTGAAAAATGGTAAGGCGCCGGGTACAGATAAGGTGCAAGCAGAAACTCTAAAAGCCGCTGGACAAACAGTAACAGAACGTCTCTTCCAACTTGTAAGCTATATGTATGAGACAGGCGAGATACCCAAAGATTTCAAGCGTAGCATCATAGTAACTATACCAAAAAAGAAAGGCGCGGATAGATGTGAAAATTTTCGAACAATAAGTTTGACAGCACACGTGTCAAAAAATATTAACTAGAATTGTGCAAAGACGAATGGAAAAACGGGCGGAAGAAATACTAGGAGAAGACCAATTTGGGTTTAGGCGGAACAGGGGAACACGGGAGGCTATTTTAGCTCTGAGAGTGATAATGGAGAAAACAATAGAAAAAGGGGGAAAGCGTGTATATAGGGTTTGTAGATCTCGAAAAAGCATTCGACAATGTAAAATGGAAAAAAAATTTTGAAATACTCAAAAAGATTGGAATGAGTTATAGGGATAGACGAATAGTACATAGCTTATACAAAGAGCAAACAGCAGAAATAGAATTAGAGCAGGAACGTAGAGAAGTAAACATTAGGAAAGGGGTGAGACAGGGATGTGCCCTATCCCCATTGATTTTTAACTTGTACATAGAAGAGGCAATGAATACTGTCAAATGCAGAAAAACATTTGGAATTACTATGCAAGGTCAAAAAATTGATATGCTTTGATTTACAGATGATATAGCAGTATTAGCGTCTAGCAAAGAAGAGTTAGAATCTGCTCTTCATGAAATGGAAACGGTTCTAACAGAGAGATACGGTATGAAAATTAACAGAACTAAAACTAAAGTTCTAGTATGCATAGGTGGGTAAAATAAATCAAAAACAAGAATACAAGTATGTAACACGAACTTACAAGAGGTTAAGGATTTCTGCTACCTAGGAAGCCAAATAACGCAAGATAGGAAAAGCACAAAAGATATAAAACAAAGATTAGCACAAGGTCGTGCTACATTTAACAAGAAAAAGCACCTACTGTGTGGAGCACAGCACTGTACGGTTGTGAAGCCTGGACAGTATGAGAAGCGGACAAAAAAAAGGTAGAAGTCTTTGAAATGTGGTGCTACAGACGTATGATGAAGATATCATGGACAAAGTTAAGAACGAAGAGGTACTAAAAATGGTAGGGGAAGAAAGAAATATGTGGAAAACGGTAAAAAATATGAGAGATAGGATGATAGGCCACATACTACGGCATGAGGGAATAGTGCGGAATATATTAGAAGCAGAGATCGGAAAAAAGAGAAGAAGAGGCAGACCTAGGTTAGACTACTGCACACAGATAGTAAAAGATGTAGGCTGTAGGGGTTTCTGGGAGATGTGTAGACTAGCCCAGAATAGAAATCAATGGAGGTACGCATCCAACCAATCCCAAGATGGATAAACTAATGACGAAAAAATAACTGTGCTTAAACATGATGATTATTATAAGTAACTACCAGAATTGGTGGGGCAATATTCTCGAATAATGTTAAATGTGAAAGGATTTACTGTAAAACCATTATTTCGGCAAACGTCTAAGTGTTGGGGGATCTTGGTGGCCACAGGTTGCTTAACCCCCTTCACTGAATCTCGGTGAAATAGGGCATAAAATTAGAAAACAATAGAAGGGGAACGAGCTGTATACACATGCTGTGTGAGAATTTCAGGGAACTATGTAGGCTAGCTCAGAATATAAATAAGTGCAGGTACGTGTCCAACCAGAAAAACCATTAATTCGGCATACGTTTAAGTGTTGGGGGATCTTGGTAGCCACAGGTTGCTTAACCCCCTTCACTGAATCTCGGTGAAATAGGGCATAAAATTAGAAAACAATAGAAGGGGAACGAGCTGTATACACATGCTGTGTGAGAATTTCAGGGAACTATGTAGGCTAGCTCAGAATATAAATAAGTGCAGGTACGTGTCCAACCAGCAAAACCATTAATTCGGCATACGTTTAAGTGTTGGGGGATCTTGGTAGCCACAGGTTGCTTAACCCCCTTCACTGAATCTCGGGGAAATAGGGCATAAAATTAGAAAACAATAGAAGGGGAACGAGCTGTATACACATGCTGTGTGAGAATTTCAGGGAACTATGTAGGCTAGCTCAGAATATAAATAAGTGCAGGTACGTGTCCAACCAGGAAAACCATTAATTCGGCAAACGTCTAAGTGTTGGGGGATCTTGGTAGCCACAGGTTGCTTAACCCCCTTCACTGAATCTCGGTAAAATAGGGCATAAAATTAAAAAACAATAGAAGGTGAACGAGCTGTATACACATGCATATGTGTGGAGCACAGCACAGTATGCCTATGAAATACGGGCAGTCTGAAACGCAGACAGAAAAACGGTAGCAGCCTTTTGAAATGCTGTGCTTCAGATGTATGAGGACGATAGCATGGACAAACAAAGATAATAACAAATAGGTTATAGAAATAGTAGGGCAACAAGGATATCTGGGGAAAAAGAGAAATATAAGAGCGGAATACGTTCTAAAGCTTTTCGGGGAATAGTATGGGATATATTACAAGCAGAGATAGGAAAAAAGAGGTAGATGTAGACCTAGATCAGATAGTAATAGATGCAGACTGTGCAAATTTCAGGAAAATTTGTAGGTTAGTTTAGTCTAGGAAACAATGATGGTACGCGTCTAACCAGTTCCAGGACTGAAGACCTAATGATGATGATGAGGAAGTTATAATAACTGCTCATATATATTTGCCATTATTTTTATCTAATACACGTTTGCCTCTTTATTTGCAAACAACTGGCTTAAGAACTTTAAAAAGAGAAATAAGGAGATTTTGATTTATTAAACGTAGAAATGAAGAACCTGTAGAACGAAATGAAGAGTTTTTAATACAGGATGAATGTAATTCAGTAAAAGTTCAGAAAAAGAAGAAAATACCGAGCCAAAAAGTAGCAGCCACGTGATAAGAATCCAAAAGGTAAATTGCGTATCACAGTATATAATACAATTTATGACGTCGAAAAGGATTTGTAAAACATAAAACCTTATACGTAAAGATGTCTTGGCATGATCCAGATAATTTTAACATTAAATGACCTTCCATGCCAGAAATTTAAATTTTTAACAATTCAATAAGTTTTACCCAAATACATCTAAAGATATTACACAAGTGGAGTTAAAAGATTTTGCAGCAAAATAGAATTCTATAAAACATACTGATTACATTGGTATAAAACTACAAAACTTAAATATTGAAGAAGGTGATGGTGAGGAAGAGAACCTGGAAAATGAAATAAAGCTGTCAAAATTGCGTTTTATGTGCTTTTAACGTTTTATTTAAATATAAGCTTCCTATGCTAGCAAACCAAAATTTGCACATTGTTTATAAATTTGTATTAACTTTATTGTGCAGTCAAAGAACTTTTTCAAAACTGAAATATTTTTTTAATCATTTACGAAGTTGTTTAACACAAGAACATTTAGAAAATGTTTTACTGACGTTAATAGAAGGAGATGTATTGATAAACATTGGAAACGAGACTATTCTTCGAAAAACTTGTAAAGATGGAACTACTTTTACAAGCCTTTTATTTTGATGTTATCCAGATTTACTATTTTTACGTAAAGTTCTTATCAAAAAGAAAAGATATCTATTGGACGTTTTCTGCGCATTTTTCGATATAGAGGTGCTAAGGTTTTTGAATATATTTTAATGCTACTGTTACATTATTTCATGTTTCAAGTGTCTTCACAATAGCCTTTCTCCAGGGTGCACGGTGCAAACTAAAACCCGGTAAGGAGAATTTCCCCAATCGTGCGCTGGTTATTTATAACATTGGAGAAAAGTTTAATAGAGAAAGTAATGTGTTTTTAATGCTGAATTCATTTGTGAAAATATAATTAACATACATGGTGTAACAAAAGCTTTATACCAAAATGTCGACATTTTTATTTTTTTTGTTTTGCCTTAATGTTCATTTATTGCGATAGGAAAAAGTTGTTAATGTTCTTTACACTATTTTAGAAAGAGAACTAGATGATCCTATTTACTATTAAATGTCTTTGGCAATCTTCGAGTAATCAAGTGAGGTTATGTTCTTTTAAATGGGAACCACCATTGGTGCTAGTTCAGGTAGAAAGGTAATTTTCCCTTTCCAATGATGCACTACAATGGACATATTTAACATGAAAATTTTTAAAAGAAATTCACTCTTATGAAATACAAAAGTTTTAAATTTAATAATAATATATTTGTACATGACGTATAATTATTTTCCCACAGAATGTTCTACACCTATAATTAATACTCAATTGACGTTGATCTTTGGATTCATTTCTTGACAATCGAATACTTTTGCTGTGGCAATTGAATATGTTATTATTTGAGAATTCAGAGGTAGAAGATCCTGGTTTATAGTTTACGAATTCCAACATATTCGTTTCAACGGTTTTTTCATATTTTTGAAAATATTTAGGTTTGATGAATGTATCATATGCCTGAACATGATTTTCAAGTTGGCTAGATGTGCCTAAGTTCTATGTATCTTTTAAGGTACAAATCTGTTGCTGCCCCTAAGTTACGATTTGTTCAAAAGCGGCAAAATTATGTTTTTTATCTTTATTTGTATAGGACATTCTAACCAGTAGAAAAAAATAGTACAAACAGCACATGTTGACAATACTGTCTCAGTTCAGTGATTTAACCAAATAAAATTCATTGTCTACTTGAATCTTAAAATCACTTCAAATGTTAACTTGTTATTAAAATCAATCCCTATCATTTCATAAAAAATGAATTTTTAAAAAAAATTTTGGTGAACATGGGCTACGGTTAAAATCTGCATGAGTTAATAAGTTTAGAACGCCCTGAAGGGGGCGGAGACTCCGTAGCATTATCAGGGTATGATGGCTAACTACAGTGGCGCAGGAGTTGGTTACTGGGAAAAAATTATAAAAGGAGCATAGAAAAATAAAGAAAAGAAATAATAAAGAAAAAGGCTGAAATACAAAAATTATGTTGCAGTATTACTTACCATAAAAGATTTTCACTGTCAAAATCGAGGGGTACTTAACTGTTTGTTACAGCAATTCTCTTTGATAATATTTCTATACGGAACAGAATCTTTTCGCATAAATCTCATTTGCTTTGGTGTCCTATTTGTAACTTTATACACTACCGTTTTGGAAAAAACGTTAAACACATTAATTCTGTTGTACTTAATAATATTTCTCCAAATAAAATGCCTTTTCCAAAAAAATTCCATCAGTGGGGTAGCTAGATGTCCCTTACAATTGTCGACTTTACCTGGTTGTTAAATGAATTCAAATAAAAATTCAATCTAAGCCTGAACCCTATTAAGATAAAATAATATCAATAAAAATACAAATTTACTTTACAATATCTAGCTCAGACTTGGCTAGGTATTGCTATTCGTCACTCTAAATCTTCACTGCTTTTAATATTAAACTACATGACATTTATTAATTCCAATTACTGCAATTGTCATTCAAAAAAAATAATATACTTGAACTTAATCAACACTCTTTCCGTCGGTAAATCCTTAAACAATAAAAATAGTCACGTTTATGCTTGACTAACGTTCTGTATCATAAAATACCAACCTTGTTTACATTCAAAATTCAAATTCACATAGATATACATAAAACTATATAACCATAGATGCTTATAATTACTCACAGTTTATTTGCCTACTATAAGGTTAAGAATGTCCGGACTACACCAATTGTCGAATTTATAAATAATTCCCTCTTTTTCATCTTTCAACCATAACTACCATTGATCCAACACAACCCAAAACTTCAAATTGATGGTGGTGTAAGCAGTCTAAATCCTAACCTTTTATCTTATGTCGCGGTTTTGTCCCTACGGTACATGCTCTTTATCTCTTCTTGAAGTTCCGTTCCGTACCACCTTCTATTATTAACACACATTGCTATATTGTACTTTTCAAAATCCAACTTCGATACCTAAACGCGCGGGTTACCGCCGTATCGCTACTAGTAGAGTATTTAGTGACGAATCACCGCCTCATTTGCACCAGCATCCTCATTTGCACCCACATCTGGACCAAAAAGTTTTCTTCGACTAACCATTTTTCATCTTTTGAGATAAATGAGCATCCTCATTTCCACACACGAGATAAACCTATTTTTAAGATTTTTTTTTACCGCTAACATTCTGAACCAAATAGTTTTCTTCGTCTAACCGATGCATCTTTCAAGATAAACCTATCTTATTTAATATCAATTAATATTAGAATTTTCTCAGCTACCCGAATCTGTAGGAATTTTTCAGATTGCGCCATCCCCAAGGGAGCTACCCCAATTTTAAGATTTCTTACCTGTAGCGACTTTTGAGCGTTCTTATAAATTTTTTATACATGTAATACATTAAATTAGTCTAAAATTTTACGCACATCCCGAATCTGCAAACAGATTTGCAATAGGACCACGCCCTGAAAAGTTACACTTTAAGCTCAAAAACCTCTTTAAAATTTTTGCTCGTATATATTTAACTCCATTTTTTAAAACCTTTTTTGCTACCAAAGACATATGCTTTAACGAATACAAAGAAATAAGCACACTGGTTAATAATTAAGAAAGCGCATTTTGCTTGTATGAAATCTATGGAATTTCTCCTGTAATGAAAGAAGAATGCATTCGTAATTTAAAATGATTCTACAACCTTCGCTAGATACCAACCATGTTAATTAGAAATTTTGTGTATGACATCATTAACTACCTAAATTTCAGAATTGTCAAAATGTAATAAACCACATTAAGTACTGTTCAATAATAATCATAAAACAATATTAGAGTAAAAGTAAATGGGTCTTATTACATATTGATATCCTACATCAATTACGTAAATTACCTTACGTGACGCGGTAGAAGCATTATAACGCAATATTTTCGAAACTTCCAATGTAGTATTAATTTATTTGTAATTATTTGTAATCCAGCAAATATTCTAGATTCTTAACGAACATGTGAAAAGCTGTTTATAATTTCTTTCTTGGACTTTCTATTAATTATGTTTGTGCATTAGAAATTGATGAATAATTGTTTGTAGATTACTAATAACACGAGGCGCTGAAAAGTGCGTATTTAGGGAAAATACAAACCTCATTTAGTAGTATAATTAACGGATTCAAAACGTGTATAACGCGGTGTTATTAGAAAAAATTCTATTAGTTTCGCACGCTTTTGTGTTAAAGTACATCGAAATTTTAAACCGTTGTTTCGCGTAGTTATTTTGTGGAAAGTTTTGAAGGAAGATTTAAGGTAAGTTTACATTTTTTTTTATTAAAGTAGAACTGAATTTATTTGCAAACACCAATTATTATGTATTCTGTTATTGGTTCTTATTTGTATTTTAAAACATTAATTTTTCCAAAGTAATGCGCTGTTTTACAGATATATTTTTTAAATTTTAAAGGTATGCTTTTAGCTAAGATAAATAAAAAAACAATTCTCACAAAATATTTTATTAAAAATTTAATACATTAACAAAAGACCTCAATAGCAATACGTTTTCTTTAGAACAGCTTAAATTATTCAAACAATGGTTTAAACAGTGATTGTACCTATTACCGAATCTTCTTAATTCTTTGAGCCTTGGAAGTGAGAATACACTTTCCATGTTTAAAATGTTGTTTGATAAATATTTTGATAGTAACTGTCTTTTCTGTTCGCCTTTAACATAGATAGTAGCATCGGGTGGTATGACTTCTTTCAGCAAATCGCCTACATTTGTATATCCACTTATGGACTGCTCATCCCAGCTAAGCCCATGGATTCTTTGCTTTAACCACCGAACTTGCTTTTTGAAATCATCACTTAGGGCGTTATACTCCACAGCCATGTCCAGTATCTCACGCCATATTACATTATTCGCTACATCCAAAATGGCAATCTCCTTGCAATAGAAATCACTAGTTTTGTATTGATATCCTTGTAAATCGATTATGAAACACATGCTTCCTGCTTCAAATCACAGATGGGAATGGGGTTCTAAGCAAATCTCTCCTATATATCCAGTTAAGGGACTTTACTCCCTCCTTTTATGATTTTTTCAACTGGGTAATTATCTGGATGATACTAAAGCAAGTCTGTTTTCTTAATCCAACTTTTACCATCCCCCAACCACGACACTAATAATTCGCGCCCGTGCTTCCGTTTCCGTAAAACTTTTTCCACTAAGTACGTGTCGGGTGCTGCTGTGAGCTGAATTTCATCGCCGTAAAAAGCACCTAGAATTGGCCGACTTTCCAAATCTTGTAGCAGATAAGTTGTCGGTCTCGTTTGTTGTACTTTAACAATTTTGAATAGTTCTGTACTCCAGTTTGGGTGAAATCCTCGATCGAATACTGCTTTATATTTTGAGATATGCACAATGTCTCCAACCTTATACAACTTCTTGTAACTTTTACAAACGCTGTTAGCGGTGTAAAGTTTTATTCTTTCCGGATGTTCTTCTGCCTCCATAGGTGTCATGTTAATAGCCCGATGCGGTGTATTATTGTATTCTTCCATAACCTTAGGCAAAATATTTACCCATTTATGTCTGCCTTGCAAGTAAAATCTTCTGTACAATTTGTTTTTGATTGTTCTAATCAACCGTTCGACCATGCTAGCTTTGATTGCGGAATACGTAGAGTAATGGTTTATCTTATATTTTTGCATAAGATTTTTAAACCAGCGGTTGTAGTACTCTTTCCCAAAATCCGTTTGTAGATTGATTTTTAAGTTATTTTCTCCTTGCAGCATTTTGTCCAATATTTTTTTCACAGCATTTGTAACTTCTGATCCAGTTTTATTTTTTAAAGGTTCTGCTAAAGCATATTTTGTGAAACAGTCCACCACTATTACAATATATTTGTACCCATTGTTCACACGCGAGTAAGGCTGCATTTCGCACAAGTCCGATTGGACAAGATCACGTTTCACATGTTTCAGATTTGTATGACGACGCTGAAAATTTTTTCTTGCAGGTTTAAATAATTCCTTAACGATGATTTCTTTACTCACTTTTGCTTAACACTGTTGCTAAACTAATAAGGTTATCTTTATCCAATTGCACCTTTGACATAAACTGAAGCTTTGGTTTGTAGTATTTGTTTTTTATAGCTGCTGGTGACGCCTCGTAAATCGATGCTATTGCAAGACCGAGCTCCTTCTCATTTGTCTCAGAAGTTGCAGTCAAATTAATAAAAAACTGTATAAACGTTTTAAAGTCAGATACAAGCTTATCCAATTTTTCATTTACATACTGTTTATTAACTGCATCAGATGGCTCAACTGGTTGAGCAAGCATTGCGATACGCTGGTTTCTTGCATTGAAGGCTTTATCTTTACGCTGTATATCATCAGAACTTTTTAGACAGTATGAAAAGGCTTGATTCACGAGCTTGATTACAGATTTCTTATTAACACAATCACTATCTTCTTTAGGATCCATTACATCAACTAACCTTCTTTTACGAAAACTAATTGTTTCTTCTCCAGACTTGAATACTATAGTGCTTCTCTGATTAACACAATCACTATCTTCTTTCGGGTCTGATGAATTCACTAACCTTCTTTGCTGCATATCGTACCCATCACCATCCAACGTTAGCACAAATCCTCGACCTGGAGGACCGCGCCGAATATCAGCATCTTTACGCTCTGAACGTCCGAAGCGGTCGATAGGCATTTTAAAACTGTGTAATTATTTACTGAGCTCACTGTATTATACCTTCTTCTCTCAACTCTTCTATTATAGACATCATCTCGTTAATGTTTTCCTCGCTTGTATTTCCAGCTCGGTTGGATGCGTTCAACAATCTCAGCCGATCCACAAGTTCATGTACATTATTCCAGTAGACATATTGCACCGGCTTTGAATTTAAACTTTTGTAAAACCGATTAGAAAAGCCTAAACCCGCTCCCTTAGACTGTTTTTTTCTCTTTGGCTGTTTTCTTTCGGGATTCCTCCGAAATTCGGTGAGATATTTTTGCACATATTTGTTAAACTTTTTGTTATTTGTTGGAAATCCGCTTAAATCGTGCACCGCAAATGGGTTAAACTTTCTTCTCAAAATCGACGCAGATTTGATCATTTCCAAGTAATTAGGCAAATCTTCATGCAAATTAAAATCGCCATCTTCGAGGCTGATGTCTTTGTAAACCAGCAGATTGTATAAACCCTTCGTACATGGATATATCACATTATTTAATGTTATATCGCTAGTTTCCGGGTTAATTACCAATACACTTTTCCACAAACTCCATGTATCGGTTTCCACATTATACTTTACTCCATAAATTGATTTGTCAATATTTTCGTCCTCGTCTCTAGCTAAAACATCCGCATAGTAAAGATGGAACGGTTCTTCTGGAACGAGTTGTTTAATTTTCTTTATAGGTACGTCCATGTTTTCGACTTTAACCTTTGTTGTAGGTGTGGGAATTTTTTCGGTGATCGATTGCAACTGGGAAGCGGTTATTTGCAAGGGATCAATCAATTGTTTGTGCACCTCTTTGAATTTTTGCTGAGATGTAGCGTCTCCCTTTTTGTACGATACAAACTATTTTCGTTTATTCGCAATAATATTGTTAACGTCCGTCATCATGAAACTTTGTTTGAGAACTAGCTGTTTTTGAATAATGTCAAATATTTATATACTCGTCGAAATTCTTCCGATACCGCTCCTTATCCAAATCAAAATCTTTCACAACAGTTATAAAATTATGTTTTGAGTCACCCCAACACTGTAAACACATTTCTTTAAATTTTGGATATGTCATGTCACCACTTATATGATCCGAAAAGATATGGCGAAGGTTTGTATCATCCTGTTTCCATAATGCGATTACATTGGCGTTATCTCTGAGTCTATGTTTTAAGGCACTAGCGTAAGTTTGACATAGATAGAACGAATCTATTGCTTTATGTCGGCCGAACGAGAAAAATTGAGTGATTTTACTTTGCTCGTTTGCAGGTATATCATCGAAAACCATAATTGAATCTTCTTTGGTATCTCTGGGTTCAATCAAATCATCGTAATTTTCAAACTCATGGTACCCAATTTCTTCTTTTAATGGTGTAAAAACGTTTCTTAACAATTCGTATTTCGGTTGATATAAACTTTTTGAAAATACATAGACATTTTGGAATCTAAGGCCGTTCTCGTGCAGGATCAGCGATATTAAAGCGTTAGTCTTCCCACAACTCGATGGTCCCGCGAAGATAGCTCGTATGTTAGACGGGAACAATGAACCATGTTTACCATCCCGTCTTGCACTAGCAATAGCAAAGTTATCATAATTCTGTATAGGTATTTTAAGTTCTTGTATAGCATCACCCGTGTCTCTCACATTTTCCGACCTAGGAGCACCATTCTTCTTTTGAGGTTTACGGAGATCCAAATGCCTGCTTAACGTTCTTCTGGGTATACCATATAACCTACTTGTAGAGTTAACACTTATACCCTTTTGTATTTCACTAACTGCTGTCTCTAAGGATTCCTTGGTGTACATCTTTCAAATATAAGTTTAAACTGATTCAAATTGAAAATAATATTCCCTTATATACAACATAGTATTTTTCCATAAAAGATGCATAAGACAGGTACGCTGGCAAGTAGTCATTCTGCTCGAAATCCAAATTTAATCGACCTTGAGGGAACATCTGAGAGTTTAAAAACACTTTGACATTGGTTATGCTGGCATTCGTAAAGCTTGTAGCATTTTCTTCTTTCTTATCATATTTTCCATTTTGCAGCGCCAGTAATATCCACCGAGCCTTCTCTGTTTCGTTCGATACTTTAATTCTCCATACTTGTGACTTTGATTGTGTTAGAGATGGTAATTCGTGTAGTTCCCATTTTCTGAATGCAACCATTATAGATGATTGATTTTGCATTTCCGAAAGCAGCGACGCCTTGGCAAAGTCGCTTAATGTTATATGCGGGACCTCCCATGAAATACGTTGTATTTTGAACGTTACTGTATTTCCAATCGACTTGTAGCAATTTACGTCCGACTTGGATCTGATTAAAATCAGCTCTTGAGGCATGTTGACGATAGTTTTCTTGTAATCTTCAAAACCCAAAATGGTTTTAGCGGTATAGCACAACTAAACCGCCCATCTTGGAATATGGTATCGGGCTTCCACCCGGTATGTGTAATAGATTTTGTTTCGGATTCTTCCATGGATACTAAACCTTTAATAGTTCTTGTAATTCCAGGGATTCGATAGACATCTATTATTTGATAATTACCCAATTTGTATTGAATTTCCTCAAACAGAAAATATGGTGCATTTCTAGTAAACTCGTAAGCTTTAGGGTCTGGTTCTGCTGCTCTAATCGGGTCTACAGTTGTTGACGCTTCCCTTAATGTTTCCGTAGGCTTATAGGTACGCCTTATAAATATGAAACTTTCATGGGGGTATGTGATGTTATCACTGCTCTGGATTTCAATTGAAATTCGATCGTTGTTTTCTGCATTCAATGTAAAGGGAAGATATGTATAATAACCTTCCTTTATTATGATTTCGTCTAATTTATAACCTCCAAACACATCCAATTTGGGCACGTCCTCATATTTAAGCCTTCCAAGTTTAACGTTTTCATCACCGTGGAGATCTAAGCTGCGTTTACTTCTGCCTCCCATCATTTATAACTTCTAACCCCAAAGATTTTAAGAAACGTATTTCTTCTGCTGTAAGTCTCTCGACAACTTGACGCTTTGACGTCGTATTTACTTTTAATCGTCTGGGGGTGTTGTAGCGTGCTTTATATACAAAATCGATAGGCATTTTCAGCTACTTTTTATTTCCAGTCTCACACAGGTGTATGCTTCCGGTGAAAAGTTTACCAATTCACCCAAATGATCGACTAGTCTGATTGTAATATTATCAATTTCTGTTACGCTCAGTGGATAATATATGACGTGGTTAGGTTCCTTTTCCAGATTATACCCGGGTGGTACAGATAGACTGAATTCAAATATGCTGTGGGTAAGAAAATTGTTTCTGAACGATCCGCTGGTGATATTGGTTTCCACAAAAATGTTTGAGACCGATATTATGTTCACTTGCTGATATGTACGGTATCTGCAGCCAATTTGCGTTTGGTAAACCCCAAGATGCTTCCAATATTGTTTTTACGGTTTGCCCCAAAATCAATCGGTATACTGCTTCGTATAGAACACTTTAATGTATTATTGTTGGCACTCAGTTTAAAATATTTTTCAATGTTCTCGTTGATGTCCGGCTTCTGACTGAACCATTTTTTAAAGACGTCCTGTATATATGCATTTATTTCTTCTAATTCGTATGATCCAGGTTTAATGGTTATTCTGCGATGCTCTGGATCGTTAAAGTATAAGTTATTGTTTCCTGGATGTATGTTTTGCACAATGTTACAAGTGTACAGTCCCACTAGACCCAAAGCATATTCACCGTCCTGTTTCAATTTAATTGGTGGGTAAATGGATCCTGTCGATATGACATTACCATACCCGAACACGCTCACTGTTTTAGCCATTGTCACTAAGAAACTTTAACACTAAATGTCCACAATTGTATGTGTTGTAAGTCTGCTCCGGTGCACTGTTGTAGTAAATTTTACAACCTCGAAAATATCTCTTTACTTCTTCCGGCGGTCTCAAGTCTCCAAACGAATCGTAGTAATACACACTATTTCCGCGTTTTCGGTACCCCACCCAATGTGTACCCGAACCTTTGGTGGTATCCAAATTAATCACACCCGATTCGTTGACACGCGGTCTAATCTTCTGTAACTGATCTCTAGAAAAGACGTTGCGAAAATGAGGAATGTTAGATGCGTGTTTCCTTATATCTACATCGGTGAGAGCTCTTCGAGGTAACTTGCTTAGTTTTTTGATATTTTTTTACAAATGTCACGCCCCTGTTTGTACGGTTTCAAGAATAATGCTGTGCCTTTTTTGTATGGTTTTAGAAACATTCCATTTCCTTTTTTCCCAACGGTAATGGCTTCCATAGATCTGTTGTGTCGTTCGCTATCCTTAAGCTGTTCGTTGGCTGTCTTGACATCATTTACTGCTTTAGCTATCCCCGCAGCACCACCTGTTAGTGCCCCTAGGGCACTTAGTCCAGCGAATATCGGAATCAATGGTAGAAAACCTCCTTTCTGTGGAACGGGTATAATACGTGGGACTTTAATTTTGTTTCTCCCACCGGCTCCTTTTATGATTTTTTTTACCAATTAGAATACCAACATCTAACAGCTTTTTCAAGTTGTCGGAACTAACTCGGTCTATTGCGGATCGTATTTTCTTCAAAAATCCACCTTTAAAACTTATTTTCTTCTTTAAACCCATACCTATTTTTCTCTTCGCTTTCATAGCGTTTGTCACAAACCAAACTGCGGCTTTTCTCCAAACTTTGCGTTTTAGACTTAACTCTCCCCAGGCTTCTTCTTCTAAAATTTTATCTGCTCGGTGTCTGGCTGAAAGATCGTCGGGTACTTGGGTATGCAATGTCGTGGTCTTTACACAATTTATCTAATTCGTTTATTCCAGGATCACCTCTTGCTAAGCGTTCATCCAACTTTGTACCAGAACCGCAGTACTGATAACCTGGAATATGCAGCTCAAACGGTAACCTGTTTATAGCGCTGTTGATTAAACCCTCTCCAGAACAGATAATCATGTGTTTACTCAAAAAAATCTCAAACTATACTAAATAAATTAACAACAACGAGTCTATTTATACTTTTTCAAAAAAAATTTACAATATATTTACAATAACAATACATTTACATCCACGTCTCTTGGGCTGTCTTTTATAAAATACTTTTTCTAGTTATCACCATAACCAGAATCTTCAGATTCCGACAAATTTAAACGTCTAAACATTTCCACTAATGTTCTTGTACGTATCACGTCTTGCACAAATATATCCGGAAAACATATAACCAACTCCAAAGCATTTAGTGTGTTCTGATTCAATTCGTTGTAGAATAAAATATTGCCAATTCGAACTTCGCCTTCAATCAAGATTTTAATTCGTTTTTCCCCTTCAGTCAGAGTATTAAACCGATCGCAATCATTTAAATTAGAATTAGCAACAAACCCTACTAATTCGCTGTATAATGCTGGGAAGTCCCGACTTTTCAGCTGCTTAAGTTGATACTCAAACAACTCTCGCATATATAATAATAGTTTACGGCACTCCAATTCGTTTATAACTATCGAACTATTACCCATTATTATTTTTAACTGGAACGTTTCGTCCTCGGTTGATCCAGACACTGGTGACAGAGTGATAAAGAACGGAGCTCCTAGTTGTATGTGTAGATCTTCCATTTCGGATGCGCCATTTAATCGAATGTTTAGCACGTCACGAGAAAATACGTTGATTTGAAATTCCACTTGAAACTTTGTAAATGCTAACCAATTTTCGTATGTCAATTCCAAAACATGGTTGCCACAATATTTCTTGCTACACACCAATCGTAATATGGGTTTTATTCTCTGGTTTATAACAAACCCAATTTCCACATTATGACGGTGCTCACCCAATTCACTTAAACTATACGTAAACTTATTAATCAGATTTTCGGTATACGAAACTTGTGCATCATTAACATCTACAGACTCCATTGCTTTGCACTGATTTCACCGAGATGACTGAGAAGGAATCCTATACAGCTCATACTTTTAAATGTTTCAGGGTTGTTGTTGCGCATGCTCCTTATTATCATTTGCAGTATTTTACAGACAGGCATGAACTAGTTTGTAATCCGATTCAAGGTTAGTTAAGAATATTAGGTTTTACTGGTGTGATTAGACTAGTTTGGAATGTTACTCAAGGTTAAACGACGCTGGGTTTCTCCTAATTTAAAAGTAAACTAGCTAATTATACCAACAGGGTATAAAAGCACCGTGCAATGCAATATGATTCAGTTTCTGTTTAGTCTTTGACTAGTTACAACTGTTAAAAGTCTTTGACCAGTTTAAATTTCTTTATAGAAAATGGCTTCCTTTACTTGTGATGTGTGTGGGGTTGTCTTCTCGAGAACCAATAGCTTGAAGAGGCACCAGCTCCAACAACATGGATCGGTGCCTGAAACGAAAAAAGGTTTGTTTGTCTGCGAAGTGTGCCCGGCATCCTTCTCGCGGAGGGACAACTTGAAACGGCACAAGGACGCCAAGCATGGTGTGGTGGAACCAGTTGCCGGAACCTCTGGAGTCAAACGACCGGCCGCACCAACAGTTGAGGGGTCTGCCCCCAAGAGGCTGCGGAGATGCGAAGAGTGTGGTGTGGATGTGGCCAACATGGTAGCCCACCAGCGCTCTAACGCGCACAGGACTGCTGCTAGTCGCGTCTTGGATGGAGGCGTAGAGGTTGTAGCTACCGCATTCAAAAGTCGAATTGCAACTTTCCGCATCAATAATATCGACTCTACAAGTATGTATTTTTTATAAGTATTTTGTGTTTGCTTAGTTTGTATTTTTAGGTCTGTTGGAATTCTTGCAAAATCAACGGAAACGATTTGTAAGCTTAGTCGGGGAACAGCTGGCTATACACACCTCCCTCAAGGTTAATTTCGAGTTGTTTGGTGGCTACACCAAGATGGGTGTGATAGAGGGTGTAGAGGACGTGAAATTCTTTAACACCAAAAACATGATTATCACCTCCTTCAGTGACCTGGGAGCGGTCTATGACGAGCTGGTTGAAAGGATGTCGGCCAAGTCAGACGAATTTCAAGAACGAGATTCTGGTTAGTTTCTACAATTATTTATTTTTTTCTAATTTTTAAATTTTAGGATGGACTCTGAAACAGGCGTTGTACCTACAAGTAAATGTTAACAAGTACCAACCTTTGCGTGGGTCTTCGTACACAGAGCTCCCCAAATGGATTCAGGACAAGCTTGCGGTGGTTAACATCCAGAACCAGGATAACGCATGTTTTGTCTGGTGTGTTGTGGCTGCCCTGCACCACAGTGTTCACGACCCGCAAAGGGTCGGTAGCTACCCGCATTACTCGACTGTACTCGATGTAACAGGAGTTCAGTTCCCGATGCCCATAAAGGATATCCCCAGATTCGAGGAATTAAACGATGTCAGCGTCAACGCGTTTGGGGTGGAAGACAGGACCATCGTTGGACCGCTACATTTCACCGCTAATAAAAGGAATCGGCATGTGAACCTACTGTACATTCAGAATTGGGGCAAGTCCCACTACTGCTGGATCAAGGATTTGGGGAAGCTAGTGCGTAAGCAGTTGTCCCGCTATGGACATAAATTCTTGTGCGATGGATGTCTTGTGTTTTTTCGCAGCGAGGAGCAACTTGTTAAACACACCGAACAAGACTGCAACCATGTCGCTACCACCATGCCGAACCATTTCAACAACATCCTCGAGTTTAAAAACGTTCACAAGCAAATGCGGGTACCGTTCGTGATTTATGCAGACTTCGAAAGTGTGTTGAAGCCTATTAGTTCAGCAGTTCCGGATCCTACCTCTTCCTTCACCAACAGCACACAACACCACGAACCCTTCAGTTTTGCATATTATGTTAAGTGTTGTTATGATGATAACTTAAACAAGTTTGAGCTGTACAGAGGTGTTGATGCAGCCAAAGTTTTTATGGAGAAAATGAAAGAGGAAGCCCAACGATTGGGAAAAATTTTAAAAACAAACACCCCCATGCTTCCAATGGAACCCCTAGATGAGTTGTTGTTCCATATGGCTGTGGACTGTGGAATATGTAAGCAACCTTTGGGAAATGAGAGGGTACGGGATCACTGCCACCTCTCAGGGAGATTTCGCTTTGCCGCACACTCCCAATGCAACATTAAATACACGGTTCCAAAGTTTATCCCTGTTATATTCCATAATGTAAGTGGGTACGATAGCCATTTTATAATTAAGGAATTGGGATACGATAAAGAAAGGGTTACTGTAATCCCGAATAATAAGGAGAGGTTTATATCGTTTACAAAAAACGTTAGATTGTCTAAGGAAAACGACGATGAAAGTGATGAATCTTTTATTACACTGAGATTTGTAGACTCCTTACGCTACATGGCATCTAGCTTAAATAAACTAGCCTCTAACTTGAATGCTGAACAGTTTGTTGAACTAAAGAGCTGTTTCCCCAATACCGAAGAGTTTGCTCTATTACATCGGAAGGGTGTGTTCCCGTACGACTACGTGAAAGATATTACCGTATTGGAAGAGAAGGCTCTACCACCACAAAATGCTTTCTACAACGGTCTAACCGCCACAGCGGTGTCGTATGCAGATTATGAACACGCACAGAATGTATGGAGAACATTCAAAATCCGAACGCTTGGGGAATACAGCGATCTTTATTTGAAAACAGACGTTTTGTTGCTAGCAGACATTTTGAGAACTTCAGAGACGTCTGCACAAAAACCTATGATCTAGACCCATGCCAGTACGTGACTGCTCCTAGTTTGAGTTGGGATGCCATGTTGAAGCGCACTGGGGTGAAGCTCGAGTTGTTGACCGATGTCAGCATGCAACATTTTATCAAGAAAGGGATACGTGGTGGGTTAACCCAGTGCAGCGGTCGGTATGCCAAAGCCAACAATAAGTATATGGAAGACTACAACCCTGACGAGCCATCCAAGTACATCGCATATCTGGATGCTAACAATTTATACGGATGGGCGATGTCCCAACATTTACCCATTAGCGGCTTTAGATGGTTAAACACGGACCAGTTACATCGTATAAAACAAGAAATATTAAATATACCAAGCACGCACGAAAAAGGGTATATTTTGTAAGTTGATATACAGTATCCTGAGGTACTCAATGATCCGTATAACGATTTGCCTTTCTGCCCTGAATCGATGGTACCTCCAACACCGTTTTCGAAGACACCTAAGTTACTCGCCACCTTTCTAGACAAAACAAAATACATTGTTCACTACCGCAACTTGCAGCAAGCTCTGCGTAACGGTCTGCAATTAACTGTTGTGCATCGCGTGTTGGAGTTTGATCAGTCGACGTGGTTAAAACCCTACATTGATCTCAACACGAATCTCCGTACGTCTGCCGCTAACACGTTTGAAAAAGATTTTTTCAAACTTATGAACAATGCGGTTTTTGGTAAAACAATGGAGAACGTGGACAAAAGGGTCGATGTCAAAATAGTCACGCGATGGGAACACGACGGGAAAAAGTTGTGCGCGAGTGGATTAATAGCTAAACCTAACTTTAACAGTTGCTTAGTGTTGGGGGAAAATCTGGCGATTATACAGATGAATCGTGTAAAAGCGAAGTACGATAAACCAATCTATACAGGATTGTCAATTTTAGATCTGTCCAAAACGCTAATGTACGACTTTTACTACAGTACCATGGTTCCTCTGTATGGTCCCAGATTGTCCCTGCTTTATACAGATACAGACTCTTTGGTTTATAGTGTTGAGACGCCAGACTTGTACAGTGACATTCGTAATCATGTACAACACTTTGATACTAGCGATTACTCTCCTACTAACAAATATAATATACCACTTATAAACAAAAAGGTGTTGGGTAAATTTAAAGACGAGTTTGGTGGCGATTTGGTCTTGGAGTTCGTCGGCACCAGGGCCAAATCGTACTGCATAGTGAGTGAGAAAGATATTGTTAAAAAAATTAAGGGTGTTAGTCGTAATGTGGTGGCGGGGATTAGTGTAGATAGTTTTAGGGGGGTGGTGGTTAATAATAGAGATGCCCTCATGAATACGATGGTATCAATCCGGAGTAAGAAACACCAACTTTATACACAGCTTATTAATAAAATCAGTTTATCGGGCGCAGATGACAAGCGTTACGTCATCCCCGGAAGCATATCAACCTACGCATGGGGGCATAAAGATATAAGATAGTTGTTTATATTTGTATATATTTTATTGTGTATATATAGTATGTAAGTTAGTTATAAGAAATACCTACCATCCCCATCCTTAAAATTTCCTTCGTTCCCGGCGATATGTGTTTACCTCCACGTGGTCTCGCCGGACGGTAAAACATATTGTTGGATTAACAACAATATGTCTTATTGACTGAAAACACGTCTCCTTTTTTTTACATTAATCTCTTTTTGTTACAGGTCTATTTTAAACAACACATTAATTTCTATTTTTTTGTTACAGGTTAAACTACTTGGATTCGGCTACACACAGGAAATAATGTTATACTTTGTAAAAATTGTATTCTATAAGTTTATTAAACTGTAAATTAAATAAAATAAATTATTAAAATTTTGTGTGCTTAATTTTTGTATTGGTTAAAGCATATGTCTTGGGTAGCAAAAAAGGTTTTAAAAAATGGAGTTAAATATATACGAGCAAAAATTTTAAAGAGGTTTTTGAGCTTAAAGTGTAACTTCGCAGGGCGTGGTCCTATTGCAAATCTGTTTGCAGATTCGGGATGTGCGTAAAATTTTAGACTAATTTAATGTATTACATGTATAAAAAATTTATATAAACGCTCAAAAGTCGCTACAGGTAAGAAATCTTAAAATTGGGGTAGCTCCCTTGGGGATGGCGCAATCTGAAAAATTCCTACAGATTCGGGTAGCTGAGAAAATTCTAATATTAATTGATACCAAACAAGATAGGTTTATCTCGAAAGATGCATCGGTTAGACGAAGAAAACTATTTGGCTCAGAATGTTAGCGGTAAAAAAAAATCTTAAAAATAGGTTTATCTCGTGTGTGGAAATGAGGATGCTCATTTATCTCAAAAGATGAAAAATGGTTAGTCGAAGAAAACTTTTTGGTCCAGATGTGGGTGCAAATGAGGATGCTGGTGCAAATAAGGCGGTGATTCGTCTCTAAATACTCTACTGCTACTTGCTCGTATATTTATATTTTCAAAGTTTTCAGATTTTCAGTTCACGAATAATTTCTTCCATATCTTTTACGTTAGGTCCAACTCACTTATTTTTTTCTACTTTCCCTGCTTCAATGGGTATACCCCTAGCATACCTACACGCGAAAGTAGAATGCCTGTCTAAGGTTTATACGGCGTGCTTAATTTTTGTATATGTAACTAGGTTAATACATTGTAGCATATTGTATGAAAAAGATTAAATCACTCTATACAACATCTGCTTTTAAAATGTATTATAAAATATGATTAAAGTCTATTGGTGTTTTTTTTTTGTATTTAATACGTAATTGTGAATTTATTGCGTTTAACACAAATTTTAAAATGCTCTTATATTTGGGATAAATATTAATGCATTCACTGTTATTTCAGACATCTAGCTTTTTTAGAATGACGATTCCGCTATAAAAGTTTAGAGTTACAAATGTTTTGTTTATGTTTGTGGTTTGAAATAATTCAGTTAAAATATATTATACCGAAAATAACTTTCTGATTTCGTGGTTTATATGACGTCTTATATGTATTACACTGTATGCTTTAAAACATCTTCTACTTCGGCAGTTTTCGTTGTCGCGACATTTATCCTATTGAATGACTAATGTATTAAGTTACACCAAATTATTTTAAAGAACTTTATTATATAGTGTTTAAATTATACTAACTGTCCTAATTTAAAATTAAATTTTCTAAAACAAAAGAATTAAAATATCAAGCTTACTTAATACTAGCTACTCCGAAATCCGCTACACAAAGTTCGCCATATTTAATTTTGTCCAGTCAACTTCACTAAATTTTGTTACCCTTTTAATTTTATAGCTAGCGTAGCGGGCCCACATGAACACTGCAATACACCAATACAAAGAGAAAGAGAAAATGATTTTACCTGAACTACCACCAATAGTGGTTCCCATTTAAAAAAGGACGTAACTTTACTTATATACTAAAATATGACCAAAATCATTTCAAAACAAGTAAGATCATCTTAATCTCCTTTTAAAATAGTGAAAAAAACATCTAACGCTCTTTACTCTATCGCAACAAATGAACCACAAGACAAAACAGAAAACTTAAAAATTTTGATATTTTGGCATAAAATTTCTGTTACACCCTGTGTGTTAATTATCTCTTCTAGGCTGAACTCGGCAATCAAAACTGCACTACTTTCTCTATGTAATATTCTCTCTAATGTTACAAATCTATTCTGAAACCTTTCTGTTAAATTTTAACTGCTATTGAAAGTATTTTAATTTGTCGCCTATTAAATACTATATGAACCGTCACTGCATGGTTCACATTTCATAAATTAATATATCATTACATCGTTTTAAAGCAATGCTCTTCTCAACAACTTGACGAAATGCAATACTTAATTTGAAATAATGACGATGGTAGTATGCAGAAGTGCTTGACTGCTCAGTATAAATCCACCTTGAATGCATAACGACTTTCCGTGCCAACCTTCTGGTAGCTGCGTATGAGATATTTTAACGAATATTCCCTATATTATGTAAAGGATATTTTAACACCAGTACATAAATGATATAAAGAATTATGTACCTAGTTCACAGCTGATAATATCCTAAGTATTGAGATAACACTTAATTTTTGTTTTGCACATGCAACGTCGTAGATTTTAAGCCTGTCGGCGTTTAGAAAGCACGCCTGCAGTACGAACTAATTAAAGTGTCTGTTTAACTTTGCGTTTCGTTGCTAAATACATTGCTCACACTTTAGAAACGGCGTTAAAGTTTGAAGTTTAAGCCATCATACAAATTGAAACTTCCATATAAAAATTCAATAGTTTTTAGTTTAATCATAGATATTTTTACGGGTGAAATAGGCGTTAAAACAATTTAAATTTTGATTTGCCCTAAAGAGGCAGAACCCGTAATAATAAAAGGGTGTATCGGCTAACTGCAACGGTGTGGGAGTGTGTTCCTATGGGTAAATTAGAAAAGAAACTGAAGAAAAATAAAGAGTTACAATAATGATAAAGAACGAGTTTTCAAATTAAAAATTTTGTATTACGTTAACATACTTACCCTTAAAGTTTTGTCTCTGTCAAACTCGAGAAACGCCAAACACCAATGCTTTTGACGTCGTTTCTATGTGGAAGACTGTTATTCAGTGGTGTTGTCGAGCCAGAACGCTCCGGAACGTCGTTCCGGTACTTCCTTTTTGGACAGGAACGCGTTCCGGAACTAAAGATGATTTCTGATAACGAGAATTGGCTGACGTATTGAAAAAAAAATTAAAAAGAATTGCTGATTTTTTTTCTTCTAATTTTTGACGAATTTTTATATGTATTATTATAAACAAGGGTTTGATACATATCCACAAAATGGGTTTCGTAATGATTTTCGTTTCCTTTCCTTTTTATGCTATATACAGGGTCGATCCTGGCGACCGGCGAAAATTGGGGGAAATCTCCCCCTAAAAAAAACGTCGCCGCCAGGATTATCATGGAAAATCCCCCCCGGTCGTTAAATTTGGGACATGAGACCGCACAGAGCGGCCGCCTACCCAGGATCGGCCCTCTCTATATAATTATATATACGCGTTCCGGTAAAAAAAAATTAGCACAACACCACTGCTGTTATTCCCATAAAACTTTTTTGTTTTGATATCCTATCGTTGGTGATAACTAAACTTCTCAAAACAACATACTCCTTTCAAATACGACTTTCACTGGGGTATCTGAATATCCTTTACAATTCCCTCACTTTACACCTATTTCTAAAAGCAATTAAAATAAAAATCAACCTAAACTTAACCTCCATTAACGTAAAAATAATTTCCATACATTCTTTCCCGCAAATAAATCTTGCCCTATAATCTGACTAGATGTTGCTCAAATAAAAATATCGTAAAAGCATTCAAAAATCTTAAATCTAGGCCGTCTCAGCTATTCGCTACTTGAAATGTTCCTGTTTTCCTATTCAACGATTAGACATTAATGAATACCAAATTATTTAGTCAAGTCGTTAAAAAAGCAGTTAAATTCCAAGTTTGTGCTATATCATTGTTCTTTCCACAATACATAAGTTTTTATCCTATTATTAACCTACATTTCACTAATAAATCGTACTTCAAATTACTGTTCACTTCCCCCGTCGCTATTTCAAGCAATCCAATATATCTTCAGCTTTAAATTAATTCCCTGCTACATAAATAAAAACCGTTTAACAGTACATTTTAGTTCATAAATGCATAATTAAATTCTTACACGTACAACTATCTAATCACTGCGTAGTTCGAGGGTATCCAAGAATACCAATGTTGATTGCAATCCTGGCCTTAATGTTTTAACACAAAGAGCTTTTTTGAACTAATCAAGCTACAAAGTTGCAATTTAATGGAGGGATGACTCGCCTCGTCCCGCCTCTTTGTTTTAAAACGGTAAATGAGAATATCTTGCCACTTTCAGCGGCATTTCAATTTTTTTCATGTCTCTTACCGCATTATAATGCTTTGGGCATGTAACACAATTTCTCTGCGAGGTGTTGTCTTTGGCTGGATTCCTATGTAAAAGCTCACTACTAACACACATACACACACGCACACGCACATGCACACGCACACTCACACACACACACACACACACACACACACACACACACACACACACACACACACAGACTCCCCGGTCTATTCACGCGTATCACTTTATTCTTCAATTTTTCTGAAAACTGCATTTATTATTATTTAAAATCATTTCATGCACGTTGGCATGTAATTTTACCTTAAAATTTTATTATTCTATTTGACAAAAATATCAGATTTAGCTACAACTACGGTATAGATATAGGGCGTTCTTGCTAATTCAATAATTCCCTCTTTTAACATCTTTTTAATCTCATTTTTCACTCGACCCCTTAATGCAAATGGTATTGAATATACCCTAGTACTAAACCTTCCCTCGTCTGTGACCTCTAACTTGTGTGTATGCTCATTCGCAAACCTAGGCTCATTACTAAAAACTGCTCCATGTTTATTAAACAACTCGTACAACCTTTCCTTCAAATCCACCCCTATTAATCTTTTTTGTTCCTCATCAAATACCTTCTCAAATATATTACATAACCATATCGCATCAATTCCATCATAAATTCTGTCCTTAATCTTTTCTGATCTATACTATCTTTATGTATCTCATCCCTAGTATTTAAATTATCCATAGGTACCACCCACTTTTTTTCTAAATTGAATACTTTTACCAATCGTGCTTTACCATCTATAACCAGTCCAAATTCCTCAATTACATCTATCGCTTTATTGAAATCTAAATATAACACTTGTGCTATCCAAAACTCTATACGCATTTGTGTATATTTAATTACATTAGTGAAAATGAGTTTTCATTCTTATTTTGGTGGGCGGTATGTTATGCATTTTATAGCATTCTTAGTTACCTATTTTTACATTATATTATTCTGGTTTGATATTAACATTATCAAAGCTCATTGCCTGTTATCGCCTATCCTATACCTTATACATACAAATTTGAACATTGGCAGGAGTGCGCGCGAGTGCCTTTTGGTTTCGTGTGGACAGCATCAGACGAGTATTAGACAGAGTATCAACTTAACAACGGGACTGACCGTACGAATTAGTTCGATGTGCTTTGAACATGTGGCCTTCAATGGTAAAAACGCCTAAGGAATAGTGAACTTCTGTTTATGCAGTTAATGGCGGTCATGCAAATTACAGTCTACTATATTTTTCATACCAGCGCAATTGGCAACCACTACAGGTTAGAATATTTTAATTGATTAACTGTTTTAAAGTGCTGTTGGTCGATAAAAACATGCACACTTAGTATAAAGAACTGCACAAATGTTCGTTAACTGTGCACATTTGTGCACCTACAATGCACGAACCATTCCTACTACAAAAATATGAAATGTTTTAGTGGGAGACTGCAGCTTCTACACACCCACGATTTAAACTTTTTCATATGTATATACACAGAAGGGCACAGACGGTCATCCACTGATCATATTTAGGCACCCACGATGCACAAATGTTGCCCTTAAAAAATCGTTCTGGTGCGGTGTTGTTGTTTTTAAGCGGCTCCGTGGATCACGCAGGTTTGCGTATAACTGCCGATCTTAAA
Source organism: Platerodrilus igneus (assembly GCA_036346225.1). Taxonomy (NCBI): domain Eukaryota; kingdom Metazoa; phylum Arthropoda; class Insecta; order Coleoptera; family Lycidae; genus Platerodrilus; species Platerodrilus igneus. The sequence continues at coordinate 3,642,576 of JARFIW010000347.1, read as the reverse complement.
GTTCTGGGTTTGATTCCCGACACAGATCGTATAAAAATGTTAAGAAATCATTTTTCACAAAGATACCACCTCGTCGGGATGATATGTAAGGTGTATAGCCACAAAAAAAAATTACGAATGGCTGCCATTTCCACAGCTCCACGATTCTAATTTCTTCGTATTCTTATAAAGAGAAATGTGCAAACGTTTGGCACTGTGCAGGTTTGTGCACCTAGGATGCATAAGCGATTGCCACTAAAAAATATGAAATGGTTGGGAGGATGGCTGCGGTTTCCATAGCCTCACCATTTTATTTTCTTCGTATCTTTGTACGGACAAATGTACAATATTTGTTCACTGCACATATTTGTGCACCTACTATGCACAAACGATTGCCATGCATTTACATTTCCCATGCTCCACCCGAAGGTACTACACTGGCCAGGAGGCCAGTATTTTGTTGCCTAGAAATTTAAAATTTTGCGGAACTCTTGCCGTTCCAGGCAAGGTAGGGATCTTTAACGTGCGTGACAACACACACACGGGATCTCCATTTAACCTCTCATCCGAACAAGAGCGTAATTTTTGTGAGAAATGCTCACCTGTTATTTTTCAAGCAGTCGGTCGTGTCGGGATTCGAACTCAGGACCGTGGGATCCGTAGTCTTACGCTTACTACACTGATCGACGGCGACGCCCTAACAAACGATTGCATTAAATAAAAACGAATTTGTTTTGAAGGGAAGAGGTTGCGGTTTCTACGGCACTACCATTTTGTTCTCTTTATATTTTTGTACGGAGAAGCGAACAAATCTTCATTTACTGTATATGTTTGTGCGATTACGATACACAAACGATTCTATCTATATAAATCTGAAATAGCTTTGATTAGTTTCTTCATATGTTTGTATGGAGAAGTTCACACACGTTCGTAGACTGTGCGCGGTGCACAAATGATTGCCACTACAAAATATGCAATTGATTTGGTATTGGACTGCGGTTTCTACAACCCCGCCATTTTATTTTCTCCATATTTCTTTAGAGATTTGCACAAACGTTTATACAATGTGCACATTTGTGCTCCTACGATGCACAAACAATTGCTACTAAAAAGTGTACAATTGTTGTGAAGGAGAGGGGGATCCTGTTCCTAAAACACCAGTAGTATATTTTCTTCATATTTTTGTTCAGAGAAGTGCACAAACGTTTCTTTACGGTGCACATTTGTGCGTCTACGATGCATAAGCGGTTGGTTCAAAGTAAACCTTAAATTGCTTTGCTGGGTGGCTTCCGTTTCTACAGTCCAAACATTTTATTTTCTTCATATCTATTTATAGAGAACTACACAAACGTTCCTCTGCTGTGAACATTTGTACACCTACGTTGTACAAACAATTGCCACTAAAAAATATAAAACTGTTCAGGACGGGGGTGTTTCTAAAACCTCACAATTTAATTTTTTTCATATCTTTGTACTGAAAAATGCACAAAAGTTCCTGCACTCTGCACATTTGTGCACCTACGATGCACAAGCAAATGACCTGAATAGAATCTAAAATTGCTCTGAATTGACGGGGGGGTCTCCTTAAATTCATTTTTTTATACCTTTGTATGGAAAAGCGCACAAACGTTCGTAGGCTGTGCACATTTATGCACATACGTTGCACAAACGAATGACATAAAAAAAGTTGTATTATCATTTCAATCAAACGAGTAGGTAATTGAAAATTGTTGAAATAAATACCGTTAACTGAACTGCAACTGATAACCGTTCAACAGGTCTGATCACAGACGGAGGAGAACGAGACTAATTCCTGGGGTCGGGTGAACCTAATGGCACCCAGATGCTATCCCCTTGTTCATAATTTATTAAAGATACTTGCAGCGCACATAAAAGGATAAAACAGTATAATTCATCTAGACATCTGTTTTCATACGTCACACCAGGAATAGTGCAATAGACCACGTTTATTTACATATTCATGTAGGATGCGTGATGTGAGTAAAAGTTACTCCAGTTAAAGAGCTTAACAAAAAATATTAAATTGAATTCAAGTCGTCGCCAGGTTAATTTCATAGGGATCTGGCACTTGACAAACAATTAGTTACAAATAAAAGGTATAAGCAACAAACATAAATATTGTGTACCACCGAGCCTTACGAGATACTTAAGTTTTAGTATCATTATTATACAGTCTGTAGCAGTGACGTAACTAAGAATTGTTGGGCCTCCCTGCAAGGAATATTAAATGACCCTTGGTTAACTTGCAAAATTTTAAAAACAATAATGCAATACACGATCAAGTCTTTTTGTTGTTAGCTTTGTCTGTCCATGCTATGATCATTACACATATGAAGCATCACATTCCAAAAGGTTTCTTCTTTTCCTGTCTGCTTCTCCTACTGTTTCCGTTCATAGCCACACAATGCTATGCTCCACACAAATGTTTTCAACAATTTTTTCCTTGTTTCATGTTTATTGTCTTCGAACATAGCAGCTGACCTTTCTGGTTAGATACAACTCGGCTTCCTTCTATTGTTTTCTAAATATATACCCTGTATACCCTATTTCACCGATATTCAGTAGTATGTGAAGAAAGCTATGCAACCTGCGGCTACAAAGATCCCCCTACGCTTAGACATTTACTGAATTAATTGTTTTCCAATAAATCCTTTCGCACAATCAACATTAGTTGAAAATGTTGCAAAACCAACACCGGCAGTTGTTTATAATAATCGTCAGATTTAAGTACAAATATTGTTTTCGTCATATTTGTTTTCCGTCTTGGAACTGTTGGACACGTACCTCCATCGATTTCTATTCTGGACTAGCCTACTCACTTGCCTTAAATTTCCACAGCCTACATCTTTGACTATCTGTGAGCAATAGGTCTACCTACTCCGCTTTTTTTTCTATCTCAACATTTAATATATTCCGTGCTATACCCTCATGTTTTAGTATGTGATCTATCATCCTATCTCTCTTATTTTTTACTATTTTACACATATTTCTCTTTTCCCCTAGCATTTCTAAAACCTCATTACTTTTAACTATGTCTGTGATATGATATTTTCATCATACGTGTGTACCTCCACATTTCGAAGGCTTCAATCATTTTCCTGTCCGGTTCTCCTATTGTCCACGTATCACAACCGCACAGCGCTGTGCTCCACACATATGCTTTCAGCAATCCTATCCTTGCTTCTATGTTTGTCGCCTTTAAACATAGTAGTTGCTTTTTCTTGTTAAATGCAGCACAACCTTGTGCTAATCTTTGTTATATCTTTTTCACTTTTCCACACGTAAAAAAGTTTAATTAAGTTTATTTTAAAATATTATACTATCAAAATATTTTAAGGGTGCTTGTCAAGTGTGGTTGCATTTGTTTTTTGTATTTCGGAATCGCGTCTAGTAAGTTTATTACATTGTACGAGCGTACTAAAATTTAATAATTGTTTATTTAATACGTACCATCGTACAACCGAACCATCGTGTTACGTTCTATCCTGCAGGTAAATATTTTCGTTTACGTAATATAATTTTAAATTCCCTATTGTGCCCAGGTCACGTGCGAAGTTGTTAATACCTCCGACTTCCCTCTACACAGAAATAATTGCTTTTTGACATCCTGTGGGTGTTATTAGTACATGCAATTATAATTTAAATACAGCAAAATTACTATTTCAGCATTGTATTAAATCTGGTATTTTTCTTAGAGATTGTAATACGTTTGAAACGTGGGTTTTGATTGCTGAAAACATTTGTTGTCAGAAATATTACAATCATTTAGCTACGTGTTCTATCAAATGGGTTTCTCTGTTATCAGTGTTGACTTTGCGCTTCTAATGTGGCATATTCCATTCATTCATGGTTGAACTTTTATTCTACATTTATCTAATGAGTGGTTTAATCCCCAAAGAACATTTAGAATAATACGTTCTAGTCGCCAAGATAAATAAGTGGGCACCTTCAGCTAATAGCTTTATAAATTAAGATTCTGCAATTGGTTTATTCCAAGTTGTTTCTTTGAGATATGGAGTGTTTCTAAAAACTAAATTATCTGCTGCAATTGATGCTAATTTACTTTCAACTAATTCGACAGATCACTAGGTGACATGTATAGAGATATTCCCTAGGTCAGATACTGGCCTACTTCAAGCTATTGTCAAGAAAAGTGAAAAGTTACTCCCTTCACCGTTACTTCCTTTGAATTTGATTCACTTGGTTTTCCAGAAAAGATTTTAGTATGCTATAACATGTTATCCAGCAAACGTCGACCATAATCAGTTGTTGGGCCGCAACAGAACGTTGGGCCAAGTCGTAAGAATTTCTTTTTCTTTTCTGCGTCGCTGTGATAACTTACAACAAGAAGAATTGTGTTTAGTTTTTCTTTGTTAGGTTTTTCCGGTTGCTCATAGCACAAATAGAGGTATCACTGGAGGAATATACTAATGTAGACAGGTTTTCTTGTTTGGGTATCAATCCATAATCATCATTATTAGGTCTTCGGTCCTGGAACTGGTTAGACGCGCACTCCCATTATTTCCTATTCTGAACTAACCTTCACATTTTCCTGAAATTTGCATAGTCTGCATATATCACTATCTGCATGCGAAAGTCTGATCTCGGTCTACCTCTACCTCCTTTTTCCTATCTCTGCTTGTAATATATCCAGTACTATTCCCCAGAAATGCTTTAGAACGCATCCTCCCTTCTAAGTCTCCTTTTTTTTTATTTTCCACGGATATTCTTATTCCTCTACTATTTCTATGACCTATTTGTAATTAACTTTGCCTGTCCATGCTACAATCCTCATACAACTGAAGTACAACATTCCAGAAGACTTCTATCTCTTTTTGTCTGCTTTTTCTACTGCCTCTATTTCATAGACGTACTGTGCTGTGCTTCGCACATATGCTTTGGACAATTTTTTTCTTGTTTCTATGTTCGTTGTCTTTGAACATAACTGTTGTTCTGGGTATCAATTATAAAATATAATTTTCAATCTTTATGAAAATTTAGAATACACTATGTAAAGTGTGACGTTTGCTAAAAAATTTTTTTTCAGCTAGTAGGAAAAATGCATTTCAACACGTAGCGAGATTCTTTTTTAATTACTGCAATTTACCGTTACAACTTGTTTCTGTAATTGCATATCAAGCACTATTTGTAGATTATGTGGGAGTATGGGGTTTGTATGACAATTTTAAATGTTGTTTTTATGTAAACAGTAAGATTGAAGGTAAAAGAAACATTTCTCTATAAAAGTTTTTAATTGCTGTTTTATGTAAATATTGGGATTGGCTAGTTAAGGAATGTATGGTTTATTTTGTGTAAATTTTTGTACTATGTAAAACCTCCGGGATATACTGGATAAATGTTGTTTTCCATTCGAGCTGGTTTTCTTTTTATAACATGTTGATTTCTTTAGGGTTTCTGAATAAATTTCTTTCTTGAGGTTTCCTTTTTTTTGTGTGACCCACTCGACTCTACAACTTTTAAGCTAATTCGGCACTCTTTGGATTCCTCTTGTTTTGTTGCTGTATTCGATACTGGCTATTATCTTTGCTTAAATTGATATTTCGTTTTATGTCCCCGCGGATTACCGTAATAAAGACTGGAAGACAATAAGGGGGTCCGAGAGAAAGTTTCATAAAGCCGTGGAAATATAAAGGGTGAGTAAGAAACTATAGAGTTCCATTTGTCAATTTGACGTTTATATCAGTTCAAAACTATTAATCACTTTAACGGAAGTATACTATAGAAAATAAAACACCATTAATTATATAACACAACACAGCAAAATAAAATTTAAATAGTAAAAAAATGCGCTTAGCAACCAAAATATTATTCTTTTATTATTTTTTAAGAATGCTTTTTTCTGTGAAGAACAGTATCGTAGTTGCCACAAGAGCATTTTTAAAAATTCAACCTGTCAGTTTTCATCTACATACACTGTGGAATACGATACAAAAAGAATTAGTATACAATACATAAAAAAGCTATAGTGCTCCCAAAGGAGAAAACATTCGGTGTAAGACTGATTTCTTTCATGCGGGCGCTGGACTTTTTTTGTATACTGTTCATTCTTCTGGTACTTTTTGTATTGTTTCTGGGTGTATGTAGATGAAAATGGGCAGGCTAGATTTTTGAAAAACGTTTTATTTTGGTGTCTGTGTGTATTTTTGCATTTTGGAAAGATATTACGGAATATTATCTTCCGCGCAGGCGCAGTAACTTTCTTTGTGTATTGTTTATCGTTGTAATTCTTTTTTGTGTTCCTGTGCGTGTGTAAATGAGGATAGACAGGATGAATGCTTGAAAATGCCATTGACAGCCAAAATATTACCCTTTTATTAGTTTCTTCTGTGAGGAATAGTTTTGTGGTTGCCAAAGGAGCAATTTCAAAAATTCAGCCAATTTTTTTCATCCACGTATACCGAGGAATACCATACAAAAAGAATTAGAACAAAAAACAAAACACAAAAAAGTTACACCGCCCGTAAAGGAGAAAATATTCTTATGACTGATTTCTTTCGTGCGGATGCTGTAACTTTTATTGCATACTGTTCTTTCTTTTGGTACTTTTTGTATTGTGTTTCTGGGTGTCTGTAGATAAAAGTAGACGGGCTAAATTTTTGAAAAATGTTTTATTGATGTACTGTGTGTACTTTTGCATTTCGGACAAGTTTTTGAGTAATATTTCAGGTGCTGTAGTTTTTTTGTGTTTGCTTATTGTTCTAATTCTGTTTGTATCGCGTTTTTGAACGTGTGTAGATGAGAATGGACAGGCTGCAATTTTGAAATTGCTCTTAGCAACTAAAATATTGTTCTTTTATTATTTTTTAAGAATACTTTCTTCAGTGAGGAACAGTTGTCGCTGCCAAGGATGCGTGTTCAAAAATTCAGCCAATCCATTTTCAAACGCACGCGCGCGCACGCACACACACACACACAGGCACACACACAGGAATACGATACAAAAAGAATTAAAACAGAAAACAGAACACCACGAAAGTTGCCGGCGAAGCAGACTTCTGCAGATATTTTTAGTATTTTAGAGAAATTCATATCCATTATGTGTGAAATCAAAAACGTAATATTACATTTTTACATACAATATTAAATAGAGAAAAGCTTTTTCAGTGACTTATTAAACATGTGTTCAAAATTGTTCTTATGGATATCTTATAGTTAAGTAATTGGCTTGAAAACTTGTTTGTATCAAAAATATTGTGTGCATCACTAATTATTCTAAAATAATCAGAAGCAACTAACTGCCATGGTGAATAAATTAACTGTTTTAGAGAAAAGTTTGAAACAAATTGGTACGAAAGTTCAAAATTCTGGTATTGAAACTGCGCATAGCGGTAGTTAAAATATTAGCTTTTAAATTCCTACACAAATAGGTAATTAATTTTCCCGAAGTATGCAATAACACATAACAGGAACAACATGAAGTGATAATGGCCAATAACGCAACACGGCGTATGGTATCCTAAATTTCAGGGTAACCTTCATAAATGCTTTTGTGGCTATAGAATAACGCTTTTAAGCTCGAGAACATAAATAATTTGTCAAACGCAATAGGTTCTACTGAAATGTGTAGCAGTGGACTCTCTTGTTATTATGGATATTTTACAATACTTTCATACGCAAGAGACTTGTAGTATAAATCATTTCCAAGCAGTGTAATATGGTTTTGATCGCAACGTACGTACGTAATTAAAAACCATTTATTGCAGAAGCGTAATGATTTGGAGAACTTTAGGCTAACAACATATAATAAAAAGTGAAATAAATTTGGGTTTGTATGAGTACTCTAAATCATGAAGCTTCAGGAAGATGTCTTCTCATCACTAAATTCCCTACAGGTTTGGCTTTCAGATGTTCTTAGTGTCAATGTATAAGTCTAAGGATGACACCGCAGTTAATTAGCAACAGCCGACATAAATATTTATTCTATGCACGAGCAATGTTTGTTACTGACAGAGACATTATAATGTAATTAAGGGCAGCTATGCTTGCGGCCACGTCCCCAATGCTCCACCCAAAGGTACTACATTGGGTCTAAACGCGAAAAGTAAACGTGCTCCAAATTTAATCTAACTTTAGGTTTATCAATACTAAATAAAAATCTAACAAACTGAAACTAAAAATAGGGTTTAAAGAATTGTATCCCTAGCGTTGATTCTGGAGTTAATCCGATTCACAAAACACACGCAGATATGAATGGGGAGGAATCCGTAATACCGGATAGCAGACGACCCTTTAGGTCGCCTTAAAACTATCCAAATCTAGCTAGCTAATATTAAAAATGGATACAAATTTTCTAAGCATTCGCCAAATGTTTAATAGTGAATCCAGCTATTTTGCCTGTTCTATATATTTACAAATTCGTCCTCCCTGGTCTAAGTATTTATTCAAATTTCGTCCTAAATTTGTCCCTAGCGTTCCCTATCATTCCCTAACTGACATATTATAAGTACAATCTTCGTTCCTATATATACTGTTACCAAAAATTGGCAGCAAAACGTCTAGCAAATATAATCAAGCTACAGAACAAAAATACAGGCAAAAATATAAACATAAATATAAAATAAGTATAAATATAATGTAAGTATATAAATAAACATAAAATAAATACATCAATTAGTTATAAATAACTAAATAAGCAAGAGCATGCAACAGTGCATAATATAGCAAAAGCATCGCCCAAATTATCAGTTGCACTCGCATAAGCATTATGATGGCTAGCGTCATTACGCACAAAACATGCTCGTTATTAATTAATACAAGTCAATGCTTATGCGAGTACAGCCGCCACAATTTTAATCCTACTTCGTATATAAATTTCCCAAGCATCCGAAAATCAGGTCGTCTACTTACGTCTATTGGTATCTTACTGCTAGGGGAGATGACGCACTGTTAAAGTTCTGTTGGGTATGCACTAAACGTTCTAGGAGGGATCACAATCACTATCACTACTAACAATGCACTACTTGATTCTGCGATTATTAAAAAGCAAAATGAGAACTTGAAAATATGAAATTTTTAAAAGTAAGCTTTAATGTGAAAAAGACTCAAAATGTTCATCACTTACAAATTCTAGAGTTAAAATTTAATAAAATAAACAAAAGAAGAACTGTATTTCAGTGAAAGAAAAGCAAATTTGGTAATACCGAAATAAAATGTTGTTTTTAGACAGTTGTTTTCGTGGAATTCGTTCGTTAGAGGGACAATTTTGTTCCGAATCATGACATTACTTTTTGACATGATGCCTTAACACGGTTCAACAAATTTAAAGGCTAGCTCAAAATGAGGTTGTCAAACTAGTTATGCAGAGGCATCCTGATTTACCACCTATCAGCTAATGTAGGAAATAGCAAAATTGAAAAGAAATTCCAATAACTTGAGCATGTAAGAGATGTTCCTAGACGAGGTTCGTCTAAAATAGACGTAAATACCAAATTAGACGTGCTATTGCCATTCGAAAAATATACAGTAACAGGACTCGGCGAATATTTTGTAAAAATTCGATTAGCAATAAATTTGTACTAAAAAATATTGGAATGTACAAACAAACGACCTTACAAGGAGCAGCTATTTCAGGGGTTACATGAAGAAGATGCAAATCACAAGTTCGTTCTGTGAGCAAATCATAAATGTTCTTGCCTGACTTCAAATATTCCGATAATGGATACGTTATCTGATTAAACTACATTGACACCAAATGGATCAGCTATTGCTCTGACGTAGGGAGACAAACTTATAATGAGTGCCCAGTGCAAACTAATGTCTGGGTAGGTATAAGCAACAATCAATTAAAGAAACAAATCTTTCTATAAAATGACGTATGTATAAATATGGAAGACTGCCGTTTGATTTGTCGTAACATTTATTTAATTATGCAGATGGCCACAATTTTTATGACATGACTAGTATAGTTAGGTAGGTGCTTGCACAATTTCTTGAAAAATGTATACCCCATATTTCTCATAGATTGTGATAGTTTAGAGGAAAATTGGCTAAGGTATCGTGAGTACGAGAGGGAGTTCTGTTAAAGATGAATCTTGATGAAACCGTGTGTAAAAATAGAAGAGTTGGAAATAAAAGATAGTAATGTTAGATTAAAGGTGATGTCAGGATAGAGTTATGGGAGTATAGTTAATTATATGATGGAAATAAATTATTAAAGGTAATAGCAACAGTAAGAAAAAGACTGTACGTGTGTATTACAAGTCTGATAGAAATAGTTTCTAGATAGTATGTAGTTAGAAATAAATATAATAAAATTACTCATCCATGCGGAAAAATGGCGCAAATTTTGAATTTTATATTTTAATTTTGGAGACATGACGCGATAGGGAAGTCACAAGAGGTCATTGAACGCAAAACTGTATGTAAAATTAACACTCAATTAAATCCCGTATATTGAATTCATTGCAAAGATCAGAAAACGGATATAATCTTAAAAGCACAATTTGTAAGTTAATTTATTCCAGCCAAAGACATTCATTTTATTACGTTTAGAATAAAAAGCATCTTTCCGTGTGTAGATTTAAAATATTTCATTCTTGTTAAAGATACCTTAAAACCTATTTAAAAATACTGAAAACCGTACTGTATCAGTCATCAAACTAATACATCTGCCTAAAAACGATATCAATTATTTGCATTCATAAAAGCAAAGCATATTTTCCGTGTGAAACATATTTGCTAGAACAGGTTTTATTTGCTGTAGAGGTAAATCTTATTGCATTTATAAAGGAAACCCTCATTAAAAATGCTAGAAATAACTTATATTCAGGCTATCTTCTTTAGAATATGCATCCGTAGCCTGTTATACTACAAATCAATGCAAATCTTATGGCATTTGCAAAATATAAAGAAGTCTTTATTAAATGTGTAACTAATTTCCGTCTGTAGAAAACGTTTAAATTTATTTTAAAAATTTTACATAAAACATTAATTCAAGAATCTTCTTTGTTAACAAACAGATGCGTCACGTGACTATGAAAAGTTTTTAAAAGTCATTGCATAGCTAACTATTTCTAGTAAATGAAAAGCGCTCCAATTCAAAGCACCCGCGACTATTAGAAACACAAAAGCTAGATAAAACAGTTTAATTGCTATATGTCGTACAATAAAGGAAGGAGACAGCACGTTAACTTTGTGGCCTAGAAAAGGATAGACGACGCTTCAAGAGAATCATAAATCATGAAAAATCGCAATAGCTTGACACTAATTGGATCGCTGAATCGCAAAATCGGTGTAAATTCTCACATCAGCCATGACTCAATTTTGATAATACACTAGAATGGATTGGAAAATATGACGTAGTTGGAATTTTTGTATATAAACGGAAATAATTGAGATTCGGCATCGATTTATTTTTACGAGATCGATCATGTAAGTTTAAGTAAAGATTAATTCTTGATTCGAGATTTGTTTCGACATTCGTCATGTAAGATTACATTCAGTATTCAAAATTCATTCAATCCTAAGTCAACCAACATACATGAAACTTATACGTTTCGTGTAGCAATGAAATATTTTTCATTGGCATTCCACGAGTAACATAGAAGTTCTCAACCGCAATTATTTGATGAAACATGATTTTTTGTAAAATACTATGAAGATATAAGAGCTTCGATACAAGAGCTACTGCTGCGTTTAATTGATGAAAAATAGAAAATGCACTTCTATGAACTCATATTCTAAATGGAGATTGGAAATGAAAAAAGGAAGTATTTAATAATAATGGAAATGAGATTTTGATAAGCACTATTTTACCGTCGCAAGTATAAATTTTGGTTCTTTGTTAGTAATTGATAGGAACATTTAAATATTTGTTAGAATAAGTTCTTAATCGTATAAGAAGTTTTTATTTGTAATAAGAATAAGTTCCAGCAGATTTTGAGGTTACATTTCTGAACATCTTGACCTTTAATAAACTATCTGTGAAGCTTCAATGGCCAATCACACTCACGAAGGAAATAATAAAGTTAAAAATTATTTTATACCTGTTAACAAAGATTAGGTAATGATTATTTTAGGAATAATTTTATGTATGAACTTAAACTGTAAACTGTTCCATATCCTTTTGTATGAACAAAAATTGTTTTTGAATGCATATGTATATCTTGAGATTTCTATGTTTCATTTTATTTTGTAAACTGTTCAGTATAAATTCTGTTGAGCCAACCAGGCAAGGAAAAGGAAGGTAAGAGAGTAATTTCATATTTCTTATTGCACTTTCAATACAGTTCGCTGTACCTGAGTCACAGCACCAACTATTGGCACCCCAAAAATCTTCGTTTATAAGAAATTAATATTAAAGATTATTTTTAATAATAAAAAAAGTGTAATCAACCACAAAATTGAGCTAAACCGAAGGTCCCTTACACTACATGAAACAATCGACGTTATGTATCAAATTAAAATGCATTTTGTTTCGTAAAATTCTTCCTACGAATTTTAATAATTTGTGATACATTTAAAATCGCAACACATTTAGCCAAACATACCCAATAATTTTCACATATTCAAAAATAAACAATCAACTGGAAATTTCAAAGAGTGTCAATCACTCCAAAAATTAACATACTTAGCTACATATGTTTTTTGAGCAACAGATTCAAAGGCGTAACCATAACACGCGCATAAACCAAAAATAAAACCGCATTGGATTAACAAAACCTTTATACCATCTAATTGCATACTGCAAATTTCAAACAGTGTGAAGAATCCATATGAAGTGATAATATTACAACACCCTAACTACACCACAAAATAAAGTTGAACATAAAAATGACATTTCTTTACTCACAAATTGATTAATTTTTAAAATACTAAACTACCTTTGGCTTCAACCGACGGATCCTAAACTACAAAGGTTCTCGGTCTGAACTTAACACGGAATATAACAGTAATGGCTAATTTATGAATAATTCTTCCTAATTTCGAAAACCAGGCATCATGCCCCTTGCGGAACAAATTGCTTAAACCACTTCAAAGCCACTTTCCCTTCTTCCCTCGTCAACATATAAATTTGAATTCTTTATTGAGGTTGTTCATGCACGGCATATAATTAAAAGTCTCAATTAACGAGTGTAAATAACAATTGCTTTGCGCCTTATTACAAGTAACTTTCAATATGGCAGCATCATTATCAACTTAATCCAAGGGATTTTATGACGCTAAAACGTCTTTTATAAGTAAGAAATCTTTATAATTAACACTAATAAAATTACGATTCTTTAAAACGGAAATAGAACTAAATATCAAAAATCTAATGTGAAGATTAACACCTACGTATATTGATTCATTACATTCCTATAGTAGAGAAACAGGATTTTGAATATATGAATAATATGAACATTTAAATGAGCAAAAAATCATTCATGATACACTATTATTATCACTATTGCAACGAATATATATTCTGTAGCACTAGTTATGAAGAAATCACATCTATGCATTGTGGATCTGTGATATTTGATTTTTGTACTCGATATAGTTATATCTGAAAAAAACAATTCCACAATGGAGCAGGAAATTATTACCATTTAATTAGCTTAAATGTATTACCAAGAAATATTTAATAACAATATACACTCTGAAAACGTATTTAAAAAGCAACAAGTCGTTTGTGTTGCCTAATACATAGGCGGCTTATATCCTTTCAGTTGTTAAAATTAAGATAGCGCTTGCGTAAATACGGTCACGAGGTGACGCGCAAGGCGTATCAGCTGTTCTTTACGTGCACGGTACGGATAGGCAAGACGGCCATTGTAGTTTAACATATAATCGAAACTGCAACTTTATAAAGATGTGGTTACGGGTTCGTGACAAATGGAGCCTCAAAATAGGCGTGTCGTGGTAGGCGCAGGAGAGCTGGTCGTCTTGGGAGCCCAGAAGAGCTGTCATTTCTGTAGCTCCGGCAAGGCAATAGACCACGCTTTCTCTTAAAAATGGTTAGACCGGTCGGTAATTGTTAACGCGCACGAAATAACCATGGTTATATATTTAGTACTTGGGGCAACTTTCGTTTACGAAGTATGTAAAGCTTTTGTTCGAAGTTTCTTGGCATCAAATTTGTAAGCTGGATACGGAAAGTGTACATCGCAGTTCGATAGCATGAGGGAACTTCTTCATTAAGCACAGGTAGTAAAACTTTCAGTTCCTATGTTTGTTAGACTTTTAAAAATATTCATATTAAATTTTAATTGAGGATTGCTTATTCGTGCTAAATTTTGTGCACGAATCAACTTTGCGTGAGATAATAAAAGTGTGATCTTTCTTTAATTTGATGACAAGGTTATTTGTTAAAATTATGCTAAACAAATTTAAATAACGTGAAATATGATTGTTAGGAAGTAATATTAAAGTAATTTTGTAAGACACGTGGAATATACATGTGTTTAAAGCATTGTGATTCTAAAGTCCACTTCCAGTTTTTAAAAAGTTCATTACAGATGTCTAATCTTTAATAAGGTCATTAATCATTTCTATATCTGAATAAGTTTGAAATTTTATTTACGCAAATTACCTGCATGTGATTCAAATTTTCTATAAAGAATATTAACTAAACTGATGTGATATACATGTAAACCAATACACACATCTGTCCATTGGGTATCAGAAATCTTGTTTTCAAATATTATTAGAAGTAAGGTCTTGTTATGTCAAGACAGATGTATAAGAAAAACCAGAATTCAATTTTATTATTTTGTATTTGTAACCATATTTTAAAAAAAAAACGAAAAGAGAGAAACTATATTAAATTACATTTTTGGACTCGAGTTCTTTTATTCCATGCATAACTAATTTTAATAAGCATATCTCTGAGAAAATAAATTTTTGAATAATGAAATTAAACGAACTTTGAAATAATTTAAAAGCACAGATATGTTACAATTGATTTATTCTAAATATCCATTTTTAATTAAAATACTTTTGGTGTGGTAATCTCAAGATTATCCACTCATAATTATTAGTATGCTTTTTTGTTCAAAAGCACAAACAGTGTCTTTTTAATAGAAAATTTGTTGTGTACTTTTTCTTTCAGGATCAACGAGATTGAAGAGGTTGTAAGTATGTTCCAGAGGTTTCCAGATGTGTTAGTTCATTAAGTTGTAAGTCTTTTTATGGTGCTTAAATCCAATGAGTTTCTGTATCTTCTCATAGGAGTATTGATTTTCTTGTGTTGTCCATATAGATACAGTGGCGCTCAATTTCCCTTTTTTCTTTCTATGTTAGCTTATTGTTGAGTTTATACCATCCCCACGCCCATTCTCATTGCTCACCCTTGGGATAATTCACAGACTTAGCCGCGAACAAGTACAAAAAGGATAAAGCTTCACTTGTATCCAACGAGTGGAGGCGAAAAATTTGTTTCACTGACGCCACCAACTTGAGGCTCGATGGTCGTTTAAAAAGGGTTCGCTCGATTGGTAACAGTAAGTTGTAACAATATCGTTTAACTTATTGGCTAGTGGTAAACTCAAAAATAGTTTGGTAAAAATTTTTTCATAGTACTCATGTCGTGTCTGGAACCTCAAAGTTTTAATCGATAGTTGTACAAATGTTGTAACAGGTATAAGTTTGTATTAAAGTAAAATTTTCGTTATTTCAGAGTTGAACTGGTTAAAAAAGCAAAATACTTATAAGTTGACATAATAATTTTTTTTGGAAATAGCAGAAACATTTCAGATTGTGCATTTACTCAAAGAAGAGCTTGAATATGAATTGAAAATTCGTGGAATTTCAAATTATAGGTAATGATAAGTCTTTACCAGGACCTGCTTCTGCTAATTCTACAGGTTCATCAATTTTTAGACAGAGTAGCAGAGTTGGCACACTCGCGTAAAGTATCTTAAGAAGATTTATTTAATGCTTTTGTAGAATTATTCACAGGTAACGGTTTAGAATGGTATCGTTGTGTTAGAAGTTCTTTAACAAATTGGAGTTCTTTGGTTATTCGTTTATTGATAATATGTCAACGTTAATCAAGTTGTGTAAGAAGTTAGAAGAAGCTTCCTTACATGGTAAAATTGTTCGTTAGGAATATTATTGTTCTTTTAGTTTCAGTTTGAACTATTTCAGTGAATGGTTATTCAGAGTGAAGTTGATAATAGTGATTTGTATTTAGGTTCATCTTCCACTACTATTAGTTACAATAGTTGTTTGATTAATTTATTTTTATATAAAAATAAAGGTTTAATAATTTGGTACACTAGTTATTACTGTCGGTATATAGTTTGAGAATTGCTCTTGTGCATAGGCACGTTTTTTATTTGTTTTGATTTAATTTGGTAGCAATTTTTTTATTTACATCCACATTGCAACGCAGTATGTTAAATTTATTTAGTCTAAGCGAAACTTGTCGTCGTGGTTGGTCGGATAGCAGTATATTAGTCTAGACGAGACTCAGGAAAGGTCGGTCGCTCAGCATTACATTAGTCTAAACGAGACTCGTGGTAAGTTTGTCGCTCTAGCAATTTTGGCATCACTATTTTTGAGGTTGGTGATGAGGTTAGAAATTTTTGTTTATTAGTCTATGTGAGACTCATAGGGGAGTTTGTCATTCTAGCAAGTTTATGCGTTGTGAAGCACTTTTGTCTGTTTTGACAGTTTGCTTATGAGTAGTGTAAGAGTGTACCAGAACTTTGATTTATTGTCATCCTCAATGGAAGGTTGAAAGTAATCTAAATTATAAATTTATTATGTCTAAAATTATCATTGTCTGCGAATTTAAAAGAAAAGGTGTTGTTAAAGCTTGAAGTTCATTGGTTAAATGTTTGAAACAAATGGTTATTTGTTATAGGTGACAGGTTCTCAAAACTTTCATTAATGTTTTCTTTACGTAGTGCAAAAGCGCATTTAATAGAACGTGTACTGGAAGAAAAAGCTTTTTAGTCTTTGGTGTGCCCAAATTCGTTATTTGCGATAATGGTTCAAATTTAGCTGGTCGAATTTTTAGGTCGTTATGTAATAGGTTTGAAATTCAGAAAATATGGTATAATGCTGTCTATGCGCCTCAATGTAATTTTGTCGAGCGGATTAATAGAACTGTAGGGACAGCAATTCGGTCTTATCTTGAAGAACATGATACATGGGATACTGAGTTGGCACAAATCCAATTTGCAATTAATTCTGCTAAGCACGAGTCGACGAGTTATACTCCGAATTTCTTGGTTTTTGGCCGACACGTCCCCATTACTGGCAAAGTTTATGGTAGCGGATTTACTCCCGAAAGTGATGTCGAAATCATTTCTGGTAGTCGCCCATTATATACTTCAGATCGTCAAGGTATTTTTAAGGTATTTGAAGATGCCCGGACAAAACTGCATTTAGCATATGAACGTTCGAGCAATCAATATAATTTAAGGAGGAGAGATATTTCTTTTGAGGTTGGTAGTAAAGTGTGGAGGGCCAATAAAGTATTGTCGAATGCGAGTAATAAGTTTTCTGCTAAGCTTGCCACAAAGTTTGTTTTGAGTACAGTTAAGAAGAGGTGCTCGAGTGTGGTGTATGATTTGGTTAATTTGGACGGATTGAGAGCAGGTAGATGGTATATTAAAGATCTGAAACCCTATTCCGCCATCAGTCCAGACTATCCCCCACTGGATTAATTAGTCGTTTATGATATTTTTTTTAGGTCGGAATGGAACGAATTTTATTATAAAGTCAAATGGAGATGATTAATTGAGAGCTTTTTCTGGTGCCTTGTTGCTCATTGAAATCGCCAGTTATTTCAAGTAGTGTTATTCCCCAAGAAATGCGTTTTTGGATTATTTAGTTTAAGTAGTTAGTTCAGATAAAAAAGTTATTTTGTTTGCGTTTTCGCTTTAGTTCGTAGTAGAATCGCAGTAGTGTTAGTTATTTCATGCGTGTTAACAGGCTATTTAGTTTAAATAGGTAAGGCCGACAAGTAGGTTGTTTAGTACATGTAGTTATTCAAGTTGTGGTGGTACCACGTAAATATTTGTTGTTTCATTTTTGTGAGCGTGTTTATTCTAAGTTATGTGAGTGATCACTTAAGTGGGATTTGTATTCGAGATGGCCACTTGCGTGCTGTTGTGTTTAGAGTAAGCGAGATGTTTAGGTGTTATTTTTTTTTGAGGCGAGCTGATTCAAGATATTTGGTGCGGCCACTGTAGCGTTGAAAATTTTTTGAAGTGTCCTGATAAAAAGAATATTGGTTCGGTGTGCGAACTATTTTTTGTAGAAGCGGTAGTTAGTTAGTGTTGCTACTATATTGCTGGATATTTTTTTTCGTCAAGAAGTATAACATTCTTAGATGACTACTGATATCTATATAGTTTGATGTGGGTCTTTCGATTACGATTAGTATTAGTGAGATAAAAAAAAAGAAAAGAAAGTTTTTGTTGAAGCAGCGGTCTTTTGTGTGATTTCTATGCTGGATTTTTTTTGATCAGCAGCAGTGAAAACATTTTTGTAAGGCTAGTTCGATATGAGCTTTTCGATTTTATGTTAGTAGTGTTAAAGTTATTGGTAAGGAAGAAAATTTGTTTGTTGCTTTACGGCGGTTTGCGTCGAGGTTTTATTTGAGTTTTAGTTTAAGTTTCGCAAAACATAGTAGTTTTTGATCTTTGTTAGGTTGCAACTCGTGAGTATTTGACCTCAATATTGGACTTTTACCGATTCTGTATTTTTACCGATTATGTCATACTTATTTTGATTCCTAATGGATGTGTGGTACGCAGAGTTACCTACTCGCTCGCTTGTTTGCTTCCTTATTTTCTATTTACTATTTGTAAGATCACTCGTACATTTTTTGTTTGGAGATCAAGTTTCAAGTTTATTTTGTTTTGTTTGGGTTTGTTATAATGTTATTTCTAGTACCTATTTTTTCGTTTAGGTAGTAGTTTTGTATTTATCTATAGAAAAAACTTCTCGTTTAAGTATATATTAACATATAGTTAATCTCAAAGTTTTTTCTTTTTTGTTCGGAGGCTGTGTAACGAATATATATTCTGTAGCACTAGTTTTGAAGGAATCACATCTATGCATTGTGGATCTGTGATATTTGATTTTTGTACTCGATATAGTTATATCTGAAAGAAACAATTCCACAATGGAGCAGGAAATTATTACCATTTAATTAGCTTAAATGTATTACCAAGAAATATTTAATAACAATATACACTCTGAAAACGTATTTAAAAAGCAACACGTCGTTTGTGTTGCCTAATACATAGGCGGCTTATATCCTTTCAGTTGTTAAAATTAAGATAGCGCTTGCGTAAATACGGTCACGAGGTGACGCGCAAGGCGTATCAGCTGTTCTTTACGTGTACGGTACGGATAGGCAAGCCGGCCATTGTAGTTTAACATGTAATCAAAACTGCAACTTATAAAGATGTGGTTACGGGTTCGTGACAAATGGAGCCTCAGAATAGGCGTGTCGTGGTAGGCGCAGGAGAGCTGGTCGTCTTGGGGGCCCAGAAGAGCTGTCATTCCTGTAGTTCCGGCAAGGCAATAGACCACGCTTTCTCTTAAAAATGGGTAGATCGGTCGGTGATTGTTAACGCGCACGAAATAACCATGATTATATATTTAGTACTTGGGGCAACTTTCGTTTACGAAGTATGTAAAGCTTTTGTTCGAAGTTTCTTGGCATCAAATTTGTAAGCTGGATACGGAAAGTGTGCATCGCAGTTCGATAGCATGAGGTAACTTCTTCATTAAGCACAGGTAGTAAAACTTTCAGTTCCTATGTTTGTTAGACTTTTAAAAATGTTCATATTAAATTTTAATTGAGGATTGATTATTCATGCTAAATTTTGTGCACGAATCAATTTTGCGTGAGATCATAAAAGTGTGATCTTTCTTTAATTTGATGACAAGGTTATTTGTTAAAATTATGCTAAACAAATTTAAATAACGTGAAATATGATTGTTAGGAAGTAATATTAAAGTAATTTTGTAAGACACGTGGAATATACATGTGTTTAAAGTATTGTGATTCTAAAGTCCACTTCCTGTTTTTTAAAAAGTTCATTACAGATGTCTAATCTTTAATAAGGTCATTAATCATTTCTATATCTGAATAAGTTTGAAATTTTATTTACGCAAATTACCTGCATGTGATTCAAATTTTCTATAAAGAATATTAACTAAACTGATGTGATATACATGTAAACTAATACACACATCTGTCCATTGGGTATCAGAAATCTTGTTTTCAAATATTATTGGAAGTAAGGTCTTGTTATGTCAAGACAGATGTATAAGAAAAACCAGAATTCAATTTTATTATTTTGTATTTGTAACCATATTTAAAAAACGAAAAGAGAGAAACTATATTAAATTACATTTTTGGACTCAAGTTCTTTTATTCCATGCATAATTAATTTTAATAAGCATATCTCTGAGAAAATAAATTTTTGAATAATGAAATTAAACGAACGTTGAAATAATTTAAAAGCACAGATACGTTACAATTGATTTATTCAAGATATACATTTTTAATTAAAATACCTTTGGTGTGGTAATCTCAAGATTATCCACTTATAATTATTAGTATGCTTTTTTGTTCAAAAGCACAAACAGTGTCTTTTTAATAGAAAATTTGTTGTGTACTTTTTCTTTCAGGATCAACGAGATTGAAGAGGTTGTAAGTATGTTCCAGAGGTTTCCAGATGTGTTAGTTCATTAAGTTGTAAGTCTTTTTATGGTGCTTAAATCCAATGAGTTTCTGTATCTTCCCATAGGAGTATTGATTTTCTTGTGTTGACCATATAGATACAGTGGTGCTCAATTTCCCTTTTTTTTTCTGTTAGCTTATCGTTGAGTTTAAACCATCCCCACGCCCATTCTCATTGCTCACCCTTGGGGTAATTCCCAGACTTAACCGCGAACAAGTACAAAAAGGATAAAGCTTCACTTGTATCCAACGAGTGGAGGCGAAAAATTTGTTTCACTATAATAATGTTTTGATTGGCAAAATCGACATAAATGGCTGAAATTGAATTTTCCCATTGGTTTTTAGAAATTATAAGAAATAGTTATTTAATATTACCTTTCCTTTTAAGATCCTACCTAAATTCACTACTTCTAAATACATCACTCTGCATGAGATCTGAGACTGCTCATTTAGTTACGCATGCTAAAGATTTTATGTATTACAAAGTAGCAGAAATACTTGAGGTTGTAGTTTATAGTTTACTTAATACTTATTTACACGTCTAGTAACAATTGAGTTTGAACTCAAAGTAAATACAGTATTGCCCGAAATAAACAGTACTGAAATTGTAATTGTTTTGTATATTTAAAAAATACACTTTATTATATGTTCTAAATGTGCACCTCCTCGTTCGAGACAGACTTCATAACGATGTTCTAAGTTTCTGGTAATGTTATTGAATAAGGGTTGTCTCAGGGCTGCGAAGAAGACTCTAACGGCATCCTTTAATTCATCGATGGTTTGTGGTGCCCGTTTGAAAACGGCATTTTTAGCCATGCCCCAAATGTATGCGTCTGGAGGTGTGAGGTCTGGAGAATGTGAAGGATAAGGGAAGTCAGTAAATCGTGATATGAATTTGCTTGGAAAATGTTCTTGAAGAAATTGACGAATTGCGGCAGCAGTATGGCAAGTTGCCCCGTCCTGCTGAAAAAATTGGTTTTGAAATGCCAAGTTACGTGCACGACAGAATTGACGTAGATCAGGGATAAATCGTGTTAAAATTTGTCTGTACCTCTGTTGATTAAGTGTAACTTGCCTACCATTCTCTTCGATAAAGTACGGACCAATGATTCCGTGTCCGGAAACAGCACACCAGACACTCACTTTTTCACTATGTAAAAGAACCTCTTGAACCTCATCGGGTCTGGCAAAGCCCAGAAATCGATTTGTGCGACGATTCACATAGCCTGACAAGTGAAAATGTGCTTCGTCTGAAAACCAAACATTTTTCAAAAATTCAGGATTTTCATACTGTAACGCGAGAATTCTGGCGCAATATTCCACTCTACTGCGATAATCCGAGGATGTAGTTGTTGATGTATCTGAATCACATACGAAAATGTACCCAGCTCCTTCAGGATTCTTTGAAAGGAAGTTCTTTTAAATCAAGTTGTAACGCTGTCCTTGCCTGGCTGACTTTCGGATTTTCTAAGATTTGCTCAAAAACACGTTCATGGTTATTGTTGTTGTTAACTGTCCTGGGACGCCCCGAGTTTCCTTTTCGTTGGCACAATACACTACCTGTATTTCTAAACTTTTCAATAACCTTCAAAATTACAGCATTACTTGGAGAACGTTTATTAAACCTTTGTGTGAATTGATCAGACACGTATAGCAAACTTGCACCATTATGTCGGCCGATTCCGTATGAACGAAAATAATGCTCTACCAGAAACACTTTCTCCTCTGTACTTAACACCATTTTTAACAATTAGGCCCTACTAATTACTTGTTTGAGGTTTACTTGACAGGTCTATACTAGCTAACTTGAGTGTGACAGCGCACGCATAAAAACACCACCAACTTAGTTTCAGTACTGTTTATTTCGGGCAATACTGTATAATAAAACCCCCAACCACACACTACGTTAAGCTATGCATATATTTCGATCGCTACCTTATTATCATAAGTAACAACACATTAGAAAACAGTTAACATTACTCGGGAACACCGGGAAGTCCCTAAGCGTGTCTGAAGCAACCCTGCCCTATTAATATTGCTATAAACACCTGGGAATGTTCTACTCACTGCGCAGAAGGGTTATCTTCATAGCGCAATGCCAATTTAAAAATATCTGAGTAGAGTGGACATTTTCCTTGTTCAAAATTCATCCAGTAGTTACTGACTGAAGGTTAAATTAAAATATCACCTAATACCTGCAGGTGGATGTTCAATTGTTTATACAACATTCAAGGAAAAGAGTAAACTAATTTAACAATTGTGCGTGTATTTTCCTATTGATACGTCTTGGTTCCTTACATGTGTTACCGTTAAAGTGTAAAATCAGTTATTTTGCGAAGTACCTAAGTAGTGCATGAAACAACGGACTACAGCAGTTATAAAGTGATATTCTATGCTTCAACTAGTTATTTCCTAGAATAACCGAATGCATCCCGTTAAAGCATAAAATGACGGAGGCATACCAGAGGGTCGATGACGACAAGTATAAGTCATACCCCAGCTTTGTGTTGGCGAGCTGATGCGATTTTTCGCGCTAGTTTTGCGCTTTGTGCTGTGCTTTGCGTTCCTTGACTATCACAGTATTGTTATTGCGATGTGTTAAACCATGGATTCATTAAGAGTGAACGAAGGAAACAAAAAAGAGATATATGGCCATGGTAAAATTTTAACTTTTGAATAATGTAATGTGTTCCTTACAGTTACCATGACAAATAAGTGCTCCAGCGTAGTTCAAATGAGACTCTTCAGGTCGTAGGTTCGGGTCAACCAAAAATGGTCTACTGGAACGACTTAGGATCTTAAAAAAGTGGAAGCTACAAAAAAATATAAGGGCGCCAGGAACATGGAGCAAAAGAAACAACGAGAAATGTTCCACGGTTCTCAGATAAACTTTAGGTAACTCACTATACATAGAAAAATAACCCTTTAAATAAACCAAAGAATGAACTTTAATCAAGCAAATATCGAACCAAATTAACATAAACTACATCACCACAAAAATACAGGGCACCTAAATAATATAAATCTAAATAATAATTCGACTTCAAATATCACAAAATATCTGTACACGAGCCTGGCCAACTTAAGACAGGTATGATCCCCGTTAACCCAAAAGTAATGATTAAATATTAACGGTGCGTAGATTTTATGGCCACAAAATCACAGTACTTATTCATACATAAAATTGATCAATATCTTAGACACGAAGTCTTCGTGAGTAGATTTACACCATCATTTGCGGTTATTACCTTAAATTTCACACATGCAAACAGGTAGGTAAAATATTAACTTCATAAATCATGTATATAAACTTACCCAAATAACAGTAAAGAATATAACCCTAAATTCTATAGGTATTTCAAACAGGAACTGATAAATATTACTCTTATATATTACATTAATAAACTCAATCAAATTGTAATGAGCGCTAAATGTTCTATTTCAATGTAAGGTGGATTACTTGCAAAGCAAATGTGTATGTCTGGTTGCCAAAATGAAATTAATTAATAAAGGGGTATTAAGAGTGCAAAATTTCATAGTGCCAAGTGATTTAGCGTAATCTATCGTGCAAAATATAACGTAATAATTTTATACAACCTCACTAGACAAAGTTTATAAAAACTGTGAGGATACGGCTTGGCCAAGGATTCCAGATAAGACGTGGGTGGATAAATTCTCAGCAGAGTTACAGGTGAACAGCAACTGGAATGTGATTTAACTGGTACAGCAATAGCAGTTTTATTTCTAACCATAAAATCCAATATAAAATCTTTAGTTAAACGTAGTTTTTTTTTCAAAATAGACCATAACAGGATCAAACAGCTTTATATACAATTAGTACGTAATCCCAAATTACCAATAATACATGTATCCAGAACTAAATTCTGAATAAGACAGGAGCTATGAACAAAATAAGTAAACTAAGTGGTACAAGAACTACGACAACGATTAAGGACGACTAATGTAAGACTAACACCAGGACCAGGACGACTAATGTAAGACTAACACCAGGACCCTAAAAGAATCAAGCATTAATTAACGAAATCACCTTACTAAAACTCTTACCACTTAGAGGTGGGTTTACAGTAAAATAGTAGTGAAAGCAGGCGGCGATCTCAACAATAATCTTAACCATAATTAAAGTGCAGGAATTCGATAGTCAAATCCGCAAAAGCGTAATTAAGTTCCAATACCACACAAAAAAGGAACCTTAATTTAAATTCTATATGACGCACAAATTCACAGCAAAGTTCCAAGAGCGTTATATTTCCAGCCAAGTTGAGAAGCAAAAGGACATCCAGCTCCACACCTTATCACCAAAGCAGATGTTAAGTTTTTCATGTTACTTAACGAACAACTTTTTTACACCAGTTACAAGAAGATAATCATTCAATAATTATTTGAACGTCACGGTTGTGAATCATATTGAATAACGAACTAAAAAAAAGAGTAAATGTCATATATAATATACTTCAAGGGAGATAATCGTGAGGAAAATATCGATCATAAATGAATTATATTAAAGTGAAAACGGGGCGTCACATAATGAAAAAAAAAGTCGAGTCTTTACTACAGAAGCATGATGTAAAAGAGAACAGTGCTTTATTTACCCGCGAAAAGTTATTATCGCTAGTGTAAAGAAAGCTAAATCGGCAAACAAAAAAATGTCGCTTGATAACTGGTTACTTCAACATTATGATATCCTTGAAGTTCAGAAAGTAAAAAAATTAATACTGCTAGTGACAGATTCCAACCCAAATGTAGTATTTTTCATTTCAAGTGATTGTTTGTTAAATATTTTGTATGAAACTAATTCATCTATTCCTCATGGTAGCAAAGATCAAATGATAGAAGAACTCAATCGTCGTAACAAAAATATCAAACAAAATGATACTAAGATTTTCCTGAATGTCTAAACCCTGTCAACAAAAACGAAAAACTGATAAGAAGGGCATTGTTGTTAAACCAATGGCTTTCTCACATATAAATTTAAAATGTCAAGTAGACCTAATAGATTTTCAACCACAACCTGATGGAAACTAAAGTTCATTTTAGTTTATCAAGACCATCTGATTACAAAAATTTATTATGGGTGTTTGAAGCATTAGTGTTTTAAATTTAAAATTGCTCAAAAGGGGCGAGAATCCTGTAACAAAATATGGATGCAACGGCTAACTGCAGTGGTGCGGTGTTTGTTCCTATAGTACTAAAAGGTGAAAAATTAATTAAATTTGCATATTTTGATATTTCCCTTAGATGAGACTTCAGGCTACGTTATTACTACCACTTACCTTGATAGGTTTTCAATTTTTTAAGTTTAAAGGGTGCCAACGACGTATGGGGTAATAGAAATTCCGCTGATTGATGTGTAAACCAAGGGATTGTTGATTTTCTTGGTACAATTGAGTTTTTCACACTGCTACCTCTCCGTTGTAAATAAAACTACTCGCGACTTACCTGGCTTAAATCTATTCTACAAAGGCATTATGTAAAAATTAGCGAATAGGAAAAGACACAACAAAATTTTAAATGTACTTACAGTAATAGTCGGATTAGTAGCCTATAATTATCCCTATAACATAGTACATATATTAAACAAAAATTGTTGAAATTCAATAGAAGTTCATTCTTAATACAATTAACCTTATATTAAATTACAGTTATCTTTTTCTTTACAGTTTTACCATACGGGTTCTAAGTTCCATTCAACCAAGAAATCATTTCCTTCCTTGGAGCCTTGAATTCCAAAATATTCTCGTGGAAAAACAAACCATCCCAATCTATATTTGTGTGTTGGTTATGTCAAAATCTGTGTTCCATCACGTTGAACCTTTTTTATTATTTCATTATGAGTAGGGCATTTACGACAAATCTAAACTTTTACTTTCTATTCTAACGCCACATCTGTCCGTATTGATGACTTACTTGGAAGGAACTGAATTTTTTGTTCAAGTGACTGTTACGCAATGTCATTATCTCCCACTTCTCTATCTTGAGGGATACGCTATTAATATATACCTAAAATGTGAAAGATGACCTGTAGTCATGGTTTATTTTTGTTAACCCCGCTAACTGTGATATAGATGAATATCTAAATGAACACAATGTCTGGTGGGTAAATTTACCTCTATGAGTTTTGTCAACCCAGTTTTTCCTTTGTGTATTGCTTAGTAAAACTCTGTTTTCATTGCGCCTTGTATACATTGTAACTATCTGGAATTAGGTTATGTACGTGTATTATTAAATGGAATATTTTCAATGTAAAAAGCTTTCTTAATATATTATGAGAAATATTTTGAAATTTGTTTTCCTTTTTGGCGGTTTTAAAATAATTGATGAATTGGAGTTACTAGATTTATTTACAGAAATAGAAATTGTGATGTCTAAATTATTGATTTTTATAGAATCCTTATTTATTATACTAGCTTATTAAATACAATTACACTGAAATTCAAAATTGCATATGTTGCTTTAATAATAAGTTGTTTGCTTTAAATTTCTTACCTCTTTCTCATCTGATTTTTATTTCGTGTAACGTCCAAACGTTGCAATTTGTTGATTTAAGACCGCTTCAGACAAAGAAACTGGAAGAATTTGCGGTACAATTGCTTGGTATAATTATATTGTTTGGAGCCCCAGGTATACTAAAGTTAGACAACGGTAAAGAATTTTGCAATTAACTTATAGAAGACTTGCAAACAACTTTGCCAAAGCTTAAAATTGTACAAGGCAAACCAAAACATGGCTGCAAGACCACCAGTCCACCTTCTGGAGAAACGGTCTAAAATTTATCCAGCTAATGAAAAACAGAGCTCTTCACTATGGCATAAGAGGTCCCCTTACGAAACTATGTTTGGTTACGCACCTTATAGTCGGATTGTCAACAACTCCTATTCTTTAGAGAACGAAGAGCAAATTGTAAACCGCTTTAACTGCAGTAAATACTTTTTTCAAACCTGATAGTGTGACTTTGCTTGAACTAACCAAGCTTCATATTAGTGCTGGAATATGTGTAACTTGTTCACGCGATTACATTTAAAACATTGTTTGTTGCAAATGTAAACAGCGGGTCTACGAATCACTTTATTTCGCAAGACAGACGTTAACAAAAATTAGTAGTTTGTGCTTTATGAGGTGAATATTCAAAAAGAAAGAGACAAATATTAAGGTTTGGAGAGTCAAGCTAAGAAGATGAAATTATTGTGGGACAAATTTCAATATGGGGCCTGTTTAGGAGTTAAGTCCGTATTCCAGTACCCGACAATGATAAAGGAAAGGGTGACGATAGATCTATTTTAGCTGTTGTCATGGAAGTAACCCAACAAGGATTTTTCCTGTTGGGAACAATAAATGGCACATAAGACAGTTATATTTTCGATTTCAGTTCAGGGTCTGTCAACAAACGTTAATTACAATTGAAAAAGTGCCGAACATTGAGAAATCCCTACGGTCTGTCTCCACGGATAAAAGTGTTGGCCACCGTCAAGGATTCAAAAAGTGTTCATGTAAAAAGGTGTGAAAATAAAATACAGGGTGATTCACGGTGGATAGCCTATCAGACGTTTACGAAGAACTACTTAACATAGCGCTTTGGATTTTTGGTCACTTATGTAAGCGAAAATGTTCTCTCGATTTAAAATATTTGCAACTATTCAGTGTTACCAATTCTAATAAAACGTATTAGTAATTTTGTTATGTTAAATGAAATACCCTATACCTAATACCAGTTTTCGATTCCTTATTTATTTTTGATTAATTTTTCTTAATACTGTCGTATACTTATCTGTCATAGTTTTTGAGATTTTCATTATTTTCCGTTTTTTTATTAGAAAAACGTGACTTCAATTAAATGTAGATAAACCTATGCTTCTAAACTCTATGGAACTCTAGCTTAGGTTGGGGTTATGCCCAAAGGCACCACATCCTGTAACCAAATACTCCAGTAAACATACAGGGTGATCCAGGCGCAATTGTCCCTTACTTAATTAAAGAAATTATTAAATGTTCGGATTTTTAAATGGAACACCCTATATATTATTTGCAATTCAGATAGCTGCTGAAATTTACTATTTTTGTATGTATACTGTTCCTATACCTAAATCGACTAATTTGTGATTTATAGCCAATATTATTTAATTAAATCAAATAAATGCAACCAAGTAACCATAAGAATGCATTAATGCTAAACCAAAAACTATGTACAAGATGGCGGTAAAAACCCTTATCTAATAAATAATTTATTGCAGTAATTGTTCAAAACGATGACCATTTTTTTCCAAACATTTTAAAATTTGGTTATACACGTCTTAGCTTTTCTAATTTCTGCACGTTTTAAAACTCAAAAGCTTAATTGATCCGATTTCCAACTCTTCTCTAGTGTTTACAGGTGTTTTGTACACAATATCTTTTATTGTACCCCATAGATAAAAATCCAACAGAAATAAGTCGGGAGATCTCGGAGGCCAATTCCAGGGTCCCAAGCGTCTGGACCATGGATCTTCAAAAATGTTGTAAAGCTTGCAGCTTACTTCAGCTGTGCAACGTACCGGTACCCCATCAAGCTGATACCAGCTGCTGCGGTATTTTGCCATCTGTAAAATCGTCATCTACTGTGGTTATAATTTTTACATATTTTTTGAGAAATTAGCTTTTTGTTGTAAATTAAATATCGAATTTTATTGCCCCTTATTAAAGAATATACATTGAAACTGAAGCTTTCTTGAAACGAAGAATCCCTCGAATGATGAGGAATTTTACTAGTCCAAAAATGATTTTTTTTCTATTGTAAATGCCTTCACGAGAGAATTTTGACTCATCAGTTCAAATAATTTTTCTTAAAAAATGTGGATCTGCTTGATTATACATTAGCAAATATTCACAGAACTCAATTCTTTGTGAACAATCCCCGGTTTAAGTGCTTGTACTTTAATAATCTTGTAGTCGTGCATATTATTTTTAGCCAGTATTCGCTGTATAGAAGCGTACTTTATATTCAATTCCTGTGATGTCAATCAAAATTTATAAAATTTTTCTGTAGTCGTCTAAATTTCTTATTATTCATTGCCGGTAACTCTGGATAAATGTCACTGAACTTTTGACAAGTGCGGCTTATAATTTTACCACACTCTGCGAGTAACATAAATATATTCATAAGAACAGTATTTGAATAGACACTTTCTGCCATTTTATGCGAGGTTTAACTTACTTTATAGGTATGTAACACTAAGAAGCACAAAGTAACTACAATACAAAATAACAGTAACAGAACGTCAAATTTCCATAGACTGCTTGATAAAACAGTTCAATTTCATAAAATTATTTAAATATTTGCTTATAAGTTCAAAACTAGTAGAGTTAGGTATAGGAACAGTATACATAGAAAAATAGTAAATTTTAGCAGCTATTTGAATTGCAAATAATATACAGGGTATTCCATTTAAAAATCCGAACATTTAATTATTTTTTTTAATTAAGTAAAGCACAATTGCGCCTGGATCACCGTATATGTTAACTGGAGGATTTGGTTACAGAATGTGGTGTCTTTGGGCCTTAACTAACCCCAATCTAAGCAGAGTTCCATAAACTTTAGAAGCATAATTTTATCAACATTTAATTGAAGTCACGTTTCCCTAATAAAAAAACGAAAAATAATGAAAATCTCGAAAACCATGACAGATAAGTATACGACAGTATTAAGAAAAATTAATCAAAAATAAACAAGGAATCGACAACTGGCATTAGGTATAAGGTTTTTTATTTAAAATAACAAAGTTACTACTGCGATTTATTAGAGTTGGCAACACAACATAGTTGAAAATATTTTAAATCGAGTGAACATGTTTGCTTACATAAGTCACCAAAAATTCAAGGCGCTATATTAAGTAGTTCTGCGTAAATTCTAATAGGCCATCCGCCGTGAATCACCCTGTATACTCTTATTTAAAAAATAACGTGCTATGTAATTCAAAGTGTTACCATTGCAGTCCTTATTGCAACAAATGATTTTCTAAGTTTTTTTTTGTAAACGAATATCACACTATTAATAATAAATGAGTTATGTGTTAGCAATTGTTTCATTCTTTTACTTATACACTCCAACTAATAATAATTAGTTAATTTAGGAAGTACCTAGTTATTTAATAAAATAATAAGCTTAAGTATGGAATTATGAGGTTATTTTATACTTTAACTGACTTAACTCGTTATTTCATGCAATAACTAGGTATTCCACAAAATACCTTAATTACATACTCCAACGGTAACATGTAAGCTAGTATTTTACTATCTAAGTGCATAATCGTTCACTACTCTCCAAGACTTGTTATTTACTTTTGATTAATTTCGGAACACTACATTTCCGTTTTGTATTTATATATTTCAAGTACAAGTTAGTTGATGTAGAGCGCCCCAATATGCCACAAAGCATTTTCCCAAGAAGCTACTTTGAAGTAAGTAATGTACATTAACCAAATGCTTTAATATCATAATGTAGGCTACAGAACATAAACTGGAATGTAAAATTTATACGTAGCATTCGCTGAAAACAAGAGACAAATATCCGCTTCAACTAGAAGAGCTTTTACGTCTGCAGCATTCTTCACAGGGGGTTATGTTTAGTGGTATAATGTTTGAATATGAAGTACCATAATAATCTTATGCGACGTTTAGTAGTTTAAAGTGTTGAATTTATCACATCTTCTATTGTTTTGCTTTCCATAGATAAATTACAGCATTTAGTTCTATTGCACCTTCAGAATTTTAAAAATTGCATGATCTACAATCCCCGCTTGCAGTTAGTAACTAGTGTTTATGCTAAATCTGTATGTATGATTAAGAAAAGTAATTTCATTTTGCTGTAAGTTCTAGCGAAAGCAATTTGCTAATTGATTCATACATTATTAAGTCCAATAATGAGCTTTCAGCACTTTCTGCGTTTAGTAAATAATTTAGAATGGAGACCGCTGATCATTTTGAAATTTGGCATTTTCGTTTATTTGCATTTCAGATATTTGCGAACTTTTACAAATTGAGGGTAAAAACGATCAAGTATTATAAAATTGTACTATGTCGTATTGTGGTTATAACGTGCAAAACCAATGTTGATCTATATTGTAGCAATTGTAAACTTCATACATTATCAGTACATATTTTACATGCTTCACACATTCGATTACTTGTTTTGTGTTAAGCAAAAATATGTTATTAGTAGTGTATTTAGTTACGAATCAGCACCTCATTTCCTCCAGAATCCCTCATTTCCTCACACATCTGGACCAAAAAGTTTTCTTCGACTAACCATTTTTCATCTTTCGAGATAAATATATCTTAAATTTTTATCTTTCGAGATAAATGAGCATCCACATTTCCTCCACGAGATAAACCTATTTTTAAGATTTTTACCGCTAACATTCTGGACCAAAAGTTTTCTTCGACTAGCCATTTTTTATCTTTCGAGATAAACCTACCTTGTTTGGTATCAATTAATATTAGATTTTCTCAGCTACCCGAATCTTTAGAATTTTTAGATTGCATCACCCCAAGGAGCTACCCCATTTTAAGATTTTTACCTATAGCGACTTTTGAGCGTTCTTATAAATTTTCTTAGTCATGCAATACATCTTGTTAGCTTAGAATTTTATTGCAGAATCTGCAAACAGATTTAAAATCGGACTACTCCTTACAAAGTTACACTTTAAAGCTCTCAAACCTCTAAAATTTTTGCTCGTATATATTTAACTCCATTTTTAAAACCTTTTTCACTACCCAAGGTATATGCTTTAACCAAACAGTTAGAGGTAGTAACACAAAAATTAAGCACGCAAAATTATAATTAGGAATGTGTTTTCAATTGCAATAACTGACTATACAATCACAATTTAAATTACACTTTATTTAACTAAGTTACTTTAAACAAGAAATTACCGCATCCAAAAATTCCAATGCATGCTTAACAATAATGTAGAAATGGCAAGGTCGACTTAATAATTAAGAAAGCGCATTTTGCTGGTATGAAATCTATGGAATTTCTCCTGTAATGAAAGAAGAATGCATTCGTAATTGAAAATGCGTGCTACAACTTTCGCTAGATACCAGCCATGTATGTTAATTAGAAATTTTGTGTATGACATCATTAACTACCTAAATTCCAGAATTAACAAAAATGTAATAAACCAGATTAAGTACTGTTCAATAATAATCAGAGTGAAAGTAAATGGGTCTTATTACCTAAATTACCTTACGTGAGGCGGTAGAAGCATTATAACGCAAATTCCGGAAACTTCAATGTAGTATTAATAAAATTGTAACTCGTAATCCAACAAATATTCTAGATTTCTTAACGAACATTTGAATGCTGTTTTATAATTTCTTTTCTTGGACTTTCTATTAATTATGTTGAGAATATGTTTCAATGACGCGCATTTCAAATCGAGATATAATTGTTTGTAGATTACCAATAACACGAGGCGCTGAAAAGTGCGTATTTACGGAAAATACAAACCTCATTTAGTAGTATAATTAACGGAGCTTAACAGTGGACGATGTTACACCACGACATTAAATGGTGTGCTTGAATATTTTCTTTGGAAACAATCGAAGATTGCCGAAGACACTCGAAGAGTGCACAAACGCGGTCACTAAACCACAATTAATAATCGCCTTTATAGGTTTAACATTTTACCATTACCAATGACTTTAATTTCTTATTGGAAGAATCCTTATTCTCCCACACTGCTACGTAGTTGCATGTCCATTCCTTTTGAGGTATATGCTCGTTATAGGTTGTAGCACCCGCGGTTTTACTTAACTACACTTTGAGAGATCCCTTTAATCTTTTTTAATCGTGTCCTTCTCGCGTACAATACAGTAGGACTTAGCCTTACTACCTACAAATTCTAACACCAAGTCACCGTTAAACTCGTCTTTAAATTTCCCCACAACTTTTGTTAACATGCGGTATATTGTGTTTATTATTTCCGCGTACACCACTTTAAACCTAAAAATAAAAACAGGATAGTTTAATACGTCTATTAATAATTTATGGTAATGTTGGCGATACAAATATGTAAAACAAACTTTATCAAGAAATATGTTTTAATAGAATACATACACGTATTGATAACATCTATAAACCGCTGTGGTAACCAGAGTCTGGCGAATCTGGGATAGCCAAATCTCTAAACATTTGCGCAAGCGATTGCCTTGCAGTTGCATCTTTTAAGTACTGAATGGGAAACATTTAATAATTTCCAACACTGTCAAGTAATTTAAATTGCTGCAATCATTAGACAGAGAAATACTGGCACTGCTCTCTCCCTCTAATAACGTTTGAACCCTTTCTTCCTCCGTCGTATTTCCACATACTTTTTTTATATCACCAACAAATTTTTCGTAAAATTCTGGAAAGTTTCTACACCTTAACTCAGCCATTTTAAAACAGATCAATTCTTGCAAATTTAATAGCTTGATGCACTCGTACGCAGGTAGCACAATAACATTCCATCTTTCGTAATCTCCATATTATATAAATTCTCTTTTCAAAATTGTTCAAAACCATATACTTCTATTAAAGGCTGTGCTCAGCTGCAATTTGAAATCTTGATCCAATTGTATGTCAACAACATCGTTTCCAGTAGTCAGACCATTTAATCGTACTTGTTTTGAGTCTTGAGCAAATTGGTGAATTTGAAATTCCACTTGAAAAGTACACAATTTCTTCCAATCGAAGTAAGAGAATGTTATCCTAGAATCAGCACACATACCACTACAGCAAATCACTTGGATGGCAGGTTGAAGACCACCATATAAATCAAAACCAACTTCTAATATATGGTGGTGATAATTTGGAGAAATTCGCCTAACCTATAGGTTGACTTACCAACTAGTTGGTTGATATTTAATTGTGGTACTCGCACATCACTTGTAACGTCAACACAAGAAAAATCCATCTTTATTTATAATTTTAATCAAACTCGACGATACTTTGACGACTAATGCACTGGAACATGGCTCTCGCCTTTTATGCCGATGGTCGAGCGTGCGCAGCTCCTTATTATATTAGTTGGCGTTATATGCAAGTCTTGACTGGAAAAGTGACGTCTATAATTGTTTTATAGTGGGTTTTACCTGTATGTATTTAACCACCAACGCCATTTTTAGAATTATTAAACAAAATTACTCTTAGCAGTATTTTTAATATACCATCGTGTAAGATTTCAATTATTATTATGTTTTTCCTCAGGTTTTCAAATCCCTCGGAATTTTTTCCAAATCGAATGACACCTTACTGATTTGCAGAATAACCTTTTGCAAGCACCGTATATAATTCATCTTTAATCTATTTCTAAACCGTATCGCTCTGTCTTTTGAGATAAATCCTGGTGTGTCCCACAATCGACTTCCTTTCCACCCCAAACACGTTGACACTGATGTTGTTTAATTCCTCGAACCGGGGTATATCCTTTATGGATATCGGGAACTGCAGTCCTGTCAAATTGAGAATGGTGCTGTAATGGGGTAGCTACCGACCCTTTGCGGATTGTGAGCACTGAGTAGACGCAGCTATCACGCACCAGGCAAAGCATGCGTTGTCGTCATTTTGTATATTAATAACAGCTCTGGTGTTTCGAACCCATTTGGGAGCTCGATGTATGAGGATCACGCAAAGGGTTGTACTTGTTTACATTAATCTCCAAGTACAACGCCTGTTTCAGAGTCCATCCTAAAATTTAAAAATTAGAAAAATAAATTATTGTAGAAACTAACCAGAATCTCGTTCTTGGAACTCCTCTGACTTAGCTGACATCCTCTCCACAAAGGATTGTAGATCTCCCTAGGTTACTGGAGGAGGTGAGCACAACATTTCAGTGTTGAAAGATTTAACATCCTCTACACTGTCCATCTTAATGTAGCCACTAATTAGGTAGTTTACTTTTAAATTAGGAGAAACCCAGCGTCGTTTAACCTTGAGTAACATTTCATACCAGTCTATTCACGTCGGTGAAAATCAATTAACTTCTTGCTTACGCGCTACATCTATAATTATCGGATGTATCAAACGAGAACAAAGTTAGACGGGGTAAATATTTATACATATTTTTCGAAATTGTGAAATTGGAATAGTCTGCATTTGCATTTTGATAAGTAAACATCGTAATAAAAATGAGCGGGGAAAGAATTATATCCTTAGATGCTATAAAAATTTTAGAAGAAGTTGTCAAGGAGATGAAAACAAGTTTATCAAACAATTCAACTAGCCAACATTTGAATGGTATGTCTAATGAATCTCTGGTAAATACTAAAATAGTGCAAGATAAACCTACACATGATAATGTTGATGCGAAAGATCAGAACATAGACTCCAAGTCAGACGTTTCTGACAGAAAAAGAAGAGACAACTTAAATCGTATACTAAAGAGGATTTAAATAAAGCCCTTGACAGAAATAAACAAAGGATGGATTACTGGTTCAGAAGCATCCGAAATCTACAATGTTCCAAAAGCTACACTCTATACGAAACTCAGATCAAACGAAAATCGTGTGCAAAATTTGGATATGTATACTACACATTTGCCAATTAAAAGGAGGAAAAAGTGACTTTTGTGTGTGTGTGTGTGTGTGTGTGTGTGTGTGTGTATTAGTTTTAATGAATAAAAATATATTTCTATGTGAAGTGTACATGTTAAGTATTTGAATTTTAATATAAATATTGTTTCAAACGTTTTGGTTTTATTTATATATAATGGTATTGTTAGGATACAATTACTCGGAAGCAGTAGCAGAATTTTGGTTTATGTAATATCATAGAAGTTGAAAAAAAAAAAAACTAAAAGGTATGTTTGAAACACGTAGTTTAAGTCATTTCTATTAAAATTAAATGTAGCGCTCTTTGTTATAATTCTTTTCATAATTACTTAGATATCCATTTCAGTTACGTGGACATTTGAAAAATTAAACAATACCAATGTATGCTTTATATTTTAAAACATAAACAAGCTAATATATACAAAAATAATTTCTAAATCACATCATTCATTTCTTATGATAACAGTTGTGGTGGTTAAATTTTTATTTTAAAACTTACAATTTAGTATATATTCCATTTGAATATCTGCCAACAGTTTTATAAACCCCATCTCCTCGATTATTTCCATAAAATCATCCAGATCCTCAGGCAATGATAACACTGCAGTACAGTGCTGTATTGCTTCCTCGTATGACTGACACATAAGACATTTTCTCCATCTATCGAAAAGCGTTGCCCACATTCTGCTTTTTTACTCGTAGAAACATTGCGAAATCTTCGAATAACCTCTCCAAAGTTTTATACATATTTATTATATTGTCTCTTTAAACCGTACAATCAACAAATAATAACTTCTACGCGAACAGTCCTTTTATATGAGCTACTCCTATTCGGATATGTACCGATTGCACCCGATTTGTGTGCACGCACGAAGCAACCAGGTATGGAATGTATTCTATGAACAAAATCATTACATTTCTTAAGAAAAATGCTAAAGACTTTAAAAATAATTATAACTCTTGTTAGACCTCTAGTCTCTAGATAAACGTTATTATTTTAGGTTGTGTCACTGTTTTCTAAATCAATTTCCTACATACTTTTCCTAAACTATGCGTATCAATTGACGGTTATACTTTACTCCATAACCGACTTGTATATATTTCGTCTTCGTCTTAGCTAAAACCCCCATAGTAAAGATGGAACAGTTCTTCTGGAACGAGTTGCTTTTTTCTTTATAGGTACGTCCATGTTTTCGAAACCTTTTTGTAGGTATGGGGTTTTTCGGTGATCGATTGCAACTGGGAAGCGGTTTTTGCAGTGGATCGATCAATTGTTTGTGCACCTCTTTGAATTTTGCTGAGATGTAGCATCTCCCTTTTTGTATTACAAACTTTTTCGTACAGCATCCTGCATAAGATGAAGACTGCGTTTATTTGCAATAAAATTGTTAACGTCCGTCATCATGAAACTTTGGATGGGAACTAACTTTTTTGAATAATATCAAATATTTATATACTCGTCGAAATTCTTCCTATATCGACCATTATCCAAATCAAAATCTTTAACAACAGTTACAAAATTATGTTTTGAGTCCCCAACACTGTAAACACATTTCTTTAAATTTCGGATATATCATGTCACCACTTATATGATCCGAAAAGATATGTCGAATTGGTTTCATCCTGTTTGCATTAGCAATAGCAAAGTTATCATAATTCTGTATAGGTATTTTAACTTCTGGTATAACATCTCTGGATGCATCGTTGGAATTATGTAATTTCTTCACGTTCTGCAACCTTTTAACATATCTGCATAACGTTGTTCTAGGTATATTATATTTTTACTAGCAGCGTAGAAACTCGAGCCATCCAGGATATCCTCTGCTGCTTTTGTAATAGATTGTTTGGAGCACCACTGATTGCTTGAATGCGACATCTTTCGAAAAATGTCTTACTATAACTAAGCTCTACCCAAAACTACTTCCTTATATACCAAATTTAATCTCCCTGCTCACATAACCACATGACCATATGACCATATGACCACATGACCACATGACCATATGACCACATGACCACTATGACCATATGACCATATGACCACATGACCATATGACCATATGACCACATGACCATGACCATATGACCACATGACCACATGACCATATGACCATATGACCATATGACCACATGACCATATGACCATGACCACATGACCACATGACCACATGACCACATGATTTTCCATTACCATGACCATATGACCTAATTGCTTTAAGTTCATTAAAAACCCATTAACACTAATTGCTAGTTCTCATTAAAACCTCATAATTGCTAATGAAAAACTCTTAAAAGCATATTGGTCATGTGGTCAGGGTCATGTGGCATGTGTCTGGTCTGGTCGCATGTGGTCATGGTCATAACTGGTCTGGTCCTGTGGTCGATGTCGTGGTCATGGGTCATGTGGTCCTGTGGTCATGTGGTCTGTGGTCATGGTCTGGTATGTGGTCAGTGTTATGGTATGGTCAGTGGTTTATGAGCAGGAGTTTATGGGTGAGCAGTTATGTAATTTTCGAAATGTGCTGATCGTGGTCTCAAATACAATCGGTTCCATGGTCAGTTCGCGCTGTGTATAATAACTGGACAAGTTCTGCATTGGGCAGCGGCCAACGTGCATAGTCCAGATTAAGAATACTATTAACGCTGGTTAATGAAAGATGGATCGATGATGCCGTCTCATCTGTCGTGGGACCAGGTTGAACAACGCTGTAACTGATCTTGCGGACGTGAAAATGTGTTCGAGTTTTCACCAGACTGAGTGCGTTTTACCGTTAGAAAGATTGGTTACCGTTGTTATGGATGATCGGTAACGTATCGGTTTTCGATGTTCTGAGGCGACAATCGTTCGTTCGTCGACATGGATTTCTATCTATGTCAATCGTATGCGTTAACTCAGAAGCCACTGTGAACGTATGAAACTGCATTTCGGTCGGTGACATGATCGTTAAATGTTGAGTGTTGTAGGCGACTAAATTTTAAGTACGTTTGATTGATAGGTCGATTGGAAATATTGTTGATGTTACAAATATGGTTCAATCATGACGGACGTAACTGTATTGCAAATGCGATAGCAGATGTGCGGTAAAGGGATCTATCGATCAGTGCGAAGTGATCGATCACTGACCTGCAATCCGATCGCACGTCAAGGTTAAAGTCACGGACTTGTAACTCGTTCAGTTATCTTCATGCGGATGGAGACATGATGAAATCGTATGGAGTAATCGGTTGATACTGGTTGGAAAATTGTGAAATGATTTGAAAAGTGAAACTAATAACGTTTATCTGAGACTGTTAAGATTATTTTAAATACATTTTCTTGAAATGTGTTTGTTCATGATGCATTCTCGTGCTCTGCAATCGATGCATCGAAATGGATATAAGGACTGTTGCGAAATTTTTGTCGGTTTAAAGACAATATAAATTGTATTTGAGATGTCGGGATTTCGTAGAATGAACGATGGATGGAAAAAGTATGTATGTCGGCATGATGCATGTGTATGCGGATCTGGATTTGGAAATAATCGAGATGGGTATAAAACTGTTGGATCAAATGGAATATATGCTATGTGTTTAAAATATTAACCACAACTGTCATGAAAGAATGTTGGAAATTTTGTGATTGTTTATGTTTAAAATATAAACGCCATGATGTTATTTTCAATCGTATGATAATGTGTGAAAGTGAACAACGCTGTATATTGAAATGACTCACGTTTTCAAACATCTGTTTTACGGTATTGTACATAAAACATGCTCTGCTTCCGTATCTGTCGTGCATGGTATATAAAACCAAACGTTGGATGTTTATGCATCATCAACTTCGTCGATATATTTTGTTCATTAAAACTACACACACACTGTCACTTTCCTCCGCAATGTGACAGTAGTATGATTTCATATGCGCATCGATTGATTTCGTTACGGGCTGTCGGTTGACGAGTCCAATCGCTGTATTTCGTCAGTTAAATTCTTTGACGATATGCTCTTTTTCTGTCGAAAACGTCTGACGGGTCTTTCTGATCTTCGATCACATCGTCGGTAATTCTTTCGCTATTTTGGTTTCCGAATTCGTGACATCCATTCAAATGTTGGCTGATTGTTTGATAAACTGTTTTCATCCGACAACTTCTTCAAAATCTGGATATTCTTTCCCGCTATTTTTGCGATGTTTATTTCAAATGCAATGCGAACTTTCTGTTCGAAAATATTGTTACCGTACTGTTCTCGTTGATCGATAATTGATATTGTGCGCGTTAATGTTTGTCACCGACTGGATGCGCGGTGTTGCTCGGTTGGCTGACATGAATTTACTAAAGTGAAGTAATCTAGGCTGTTACGCAGATGGACGTGTGAAAATTGTAAATTTGACTTTCGTGTGGTGACACGCTGTGGGAGATCTGTCGCTGTGAGGATCGGCTTCGGAGGAGTGTGGATTCTGGTTGGTTTCAATATTTTTCTGGTTGCAGGGATGGACTGAGCGGCGTTTGCAGATTGGCAAAACTGACTGCGTGATCTCGGTATCGGTTGCCAGGCTGATGTAAAAGCGACATGCATTTTGCTGGTGCAGTGACTCGCTCTGCTCGGTCTGTAAATCGTGCATCGCGTCTTGACGAGTTGATATCCTTGGAATGCGGTTCGAGATAGTAACGTGTGTCAGCGTTGAATGAAGATCTATGGCCGTTTCAGACGACATAAGATTGAAAGATGAATTGATATGCGTGATGCTGATTCAAATCGGTAAGGTTGTCATCGGTTGGAAAAATTCGAGTGGCCTGAACGGTAATAATTGAAATCTTACCGATGATTAAAATACTGCTAATTTTGTTTAATAATTAAAATGGCGTTGATGTTAAGCATGGGTAAAACCACTATCGTTATGAACGTCTTTCCGGTCGATGCATTAACGCCAATTGGCTGCCGCTCGACCATCGGCGAGAGCCATGTTCCGTGGTCAAGTCGTATCGTCGGTTGATTAAATTAAATAAATGGTTTTCGTGTTGACGTGTGGTACTGATCTGATCCAACTGTTGATAGTCAACGGTTGGCAATTTCTCATACACATGAGGGTTTATATGTCTGTGCTCACGTCAAGTGATTTGTATGCGTGATTCTGACTTACATCTGATGGATTGAAAGCGTTGACGGTTTTCAGTTGGCAATGTCTTCAGTTGTATGTCAGTACTAAATATCTGCATACGATGTTGTGGTCATGGTAATGTTGCACAATGTTCAATGATGTTACTGTTTGAGGTTTGTATTGGTGAAATGAGTTACGTTGTGCAATAGGTCGCTGAATGGTTGGATCTGTAAATCGGTGTAATGTGACTGTTCAGTATGTTTCGATTGACTGTGTAATAGAGGCATGCAACGGTGCATTCAAAGTGTCGGTTGAATTGGCTGCGTGCAATGTCTGCGATTAAATCTGACGTGTTGAACAATGTTTCCAGTGATGTCATGCAATCGTTGCGAAAATTGATTGATGCATTTAGTCGTACTCTATGTATACGTGCAGTTTTGAATGTTTGAATTCGCGATGATCTAGCTTAACATATTGTCTTGATAATTGATATTGTATGCGTAACTGTACGAATCGCTTATGGTGAACTAAGAACTGTAACAATGGTGTTTGATCGGGTGTTAATAAGTGAGTGTGCGTCGCGGAAGGATGTTAAAAAGTCAGTATGGCGGTTTCGTGACGCATTTAATTATGTCTGAGTTAGTGCGGTGCAGTATGGTGCTCGATGTAATTAATGATATCGTGCTAACGATGTTAAATTTGTCGTATGTGAAATGTTTGAGCCTGCTCGGTGTTACGATCGATTGATTCATAAAATGGATTCGCATTGTAACTGTTAATCGACGTTTGTAATCTGTTCGTCGTGAACTATGTGTCAATATCTAAGATGCACTACCTACGGTTCTGAGACACAACAAAACTTTGCAACACTCTAGCGTTATTTTAATCCTTTATAGTGCAAAACTCTTTTGTGTTTTTAAATCTTTAGTGTAGTTCAAACTGTTTGTTAATTCTTTCTAATTTTAAAGTTTGATGTTACAATTAGTTACAATTAGTAAATTGGTATTTGTTAATTTTATATGTTTAAATTTGCTTAAAAATAGGGATCATAGTGCGGCACATGGTACCATTGTGGCTGCATAGATGTTACCAAAGAAATAGAAAATTTGCCAATTACGTGCAAACACTGCAAAATCCAATCTACCAGTAGAATGAGTAAACAAAATAAAGAACGCAGTGCCAGCTCTACTAGGACTAGATCCCGCGCTTCTACAACAAGAGCAAAGGTTCGCGTTCAAAACAAAGAATTACTGAAAGCTCTGGAAGAACAAAGGCGGATACTTGAAGAAACGAGAATCAAGCAATATAAAGAAGATTGTTGCTATTTTGAAGAGAAATACAAACTCATAAGCAAAATAGACTATTCAAGCAAGTCCGGCAGCTCTAAGTCAGAAGAACGTAAAAGCGATAATGCCTTCATGCAAGCACCAGTAACGAGATAGGTTGTTGAGCAGCCACCTCATACTAAAGATACCTCTCATCGACTAAAAAAAGCTAACACAGCATGTGACAGTTCAGTCCATCCTCCTGTGGTAAACGCCAGAAACTTAAATGAAGGATTTAGTGTTTTATGTTGTGACTCGTCCGTCCTTCTTCAGGTGCTTGAACTACCTAGCTTTTTCGGGTCTCCAAATGAATATCCCATGCTTATTTCAAGTTACAAGTGATCCTCAACTGCGTTTAATTTAACAAATTACAATAACTTGATCCGGTTTCAGAAAAGCTTGAAAAGTGACGCCTTAAAGCTGGTACGAAGTTGTCTGGTGTATGAAGAGGCTGTGCCAAAAGCGATTGAAGCTTTACGTATGCGTTTTGGAAGACCTGAACTAATCTTTAAAAAAATAATTGATCAAGCTAGGGCGGTCTCCAAAAATTAACTCTGAGAAATTAGATACGATTTTAGACTTATCTATAGCTGTACAGCAGTTATGTGTAACAATGAATGCGTCAAATATGGTGGAACATCTAAGCAATCCAATGTTGCTTTAAGAGTTAGTAGAAAAGCTACCGTGATCTCAAAAATTAGAATGGGCAACATATAAGAGTAACTATGAAGCCATAGACCTTTCAACATTCGACAAATGGCTAAGTGAAATAGCAAATATAGCTAGTACAGTAGTGCATAGCAATTCTACACCATCTCGAAGGTATGAAATGAAACCACCATACAGCGCCGACGTCAACAAGAAGGGACACTTACATGCTGCGCATGCAGATAACTCAGATCAACCTAGAGACAACAAGCAAGACTCCGCGGTAATGAGCCGAAAGTGCGACATTTGTTCTACCGGTACACATAACGTTGAAAACTGTCCCGCTTTTAAAAGAATAACGTTAATGAGCGTTGGGGTCTAATTAAAAGGTTTGATCTTTGCAGAAAATGTCTATCAAAACAATTTTGGAAAAACTGTAAGACACAAAAGGTGTGCGGGGTAAGTGATTGTGACTACAAACATCACGCCTTACTTCACGATCCCAGTAAATATTTAAAGCAACGCAAAAGGCTACAGAAAGTATGTAAACTACTCCAGACCTAAATGTGATAGCTATTCATTCTTTACCAAGGGCTCAACTATATTTTCAGATTCTTCCAGTAATTTTATATGGGCGAATAAAAAGCGTCTACATATTTGCGTTTCTTGACCAAGATTCATCTAGAACACTTCTTGATGAAGGTATTGCTAAATATTTGCAGCTTGAAGGACCTGTAGAACCTTTACATCTTAAGTGGACTGGTGAAACTGCACAGGAGGAGAAACACAGTCTCTGCCTATCTTTAGAAATTTCCGCAGATGGTTACAAGCAGAAACTGTACCGTATCACGAACGTTCGAACTGTTGAGAGATTAAACCTAACCCGACAAAGCCTTGACTTCGACCCGTAGCATACACGTTATAGTCATCTAAAAAACTTACCAATACAAACATACAGTGAAGCAAAACCACAACTGCTTATTTTAGTCGAAAATTGGCGGTTAGCGTTACCATTAAAAGTGAAAGAAGGCGGCTGGGGGCAGCCTATAGCTACTAAAACGAGGCTAGGGTGGACGATAGTTGGGAACGTTGATAACGTAAAATACTTGGAGGAGCATAATCAACATTACCACAGTCAGGCAGGAAAAGAGATATCTCCATCTCTTTTCAACTCGTCGCCCTAACACAACTTCTAGAGGACCAAAACAGTCTATGCTTACATACGAAAATGGTTTGACATATGCTGCTACTCTAGCCGTGGGATGATCACCCATTTCTGGTGGT
Source organism: Platerodrilus igneus (assembly GCA_036346225.1). NCBI lineage: Eukaryota > Metazoa > Arthropoda > Insecta > Coleoptera > Lycidae > Platerodrilus > Platerodrilus igneus. The sequence continues at coordinate 3,598,004 of JARFIW010000347.1, read as the reverse complement.
CTTAGTTTGGTACGGGCTATTTTACAAATTTGGCAACCTGTGCTCAGTTTATTTAATACTGCATGCAGATGAGAAACAATATAAAATTGACGTATCTCATTTATAACCGTTTCCCTATTACAGCGCAGGTATTGCTCATAATAGCTCATAACCACTAGACCTGTCACATTGTGATCTCAGGGCAACAAAATGGAATTTGTTCCCCCGAGGCTCAAACCAACCGCTTTGCCAGTTTCTTCCGTTCATACTAAGCACTATCAAGTCATCCAGAATGGGTGACAACACATGAAGAGCGTGTTTCTTTCCACAGACTGCTGAGGATGCTGCTCTAAGAAGGCGATTTCTTCAAAGTAAAACATTAATTTATCCTGTTTATATAACTTGCCTTTCGCTTGTCGTATTTCATTTACTGTTAGAACTCCTGTAGATTTAGATCGATTCCTATTCAGATTATTTAAATACCGAAGCACCCAAGCAGTAATTCTAAAGGCACGTCCCTATTTAGAACATTTTACAATAATCATTCTTATAGGATTTGGCTCTATTTCAATATGCGACAGCAGAACATGCAACTCTTTAACTCCTGAGTTTACTTTATTTCCTTTCTGTTCTTCCCTTTGCCAATTGCTTTCCGGCAAATACAAAAAGGTAGGACCAACATACCATTTGCTCTGTGCTAAAATGCTTGGTAGTTTTGCCCATTTTGTTGCTTCGTCGGCTATGTTACATTTAGTAGGTGCCCAGCACCAATTGGATAAACTGGTTGTTTCCAGGATTTTTCCTACTTTAAAGGCCACAAATTGTTTGTATTTTCAAATGATCAGTTTTTAGCCCACAACGAACGTTATTAGAGCCTGGCTAAAGCAAAATTTTGTCTGGTTTTAATGTGTGTTTAGGTAATATGAAATTGCAAAGACGAGCACCGAGAACTGCGGCTTGCAATTCCATCCATGGTACTTTCGTTTTTGTACACACTAAAGCGCATTTTATTGTACTCGGACCTTTGTATCGAAAATACGCAATGGCGGCAATGCAGAGTCGCTTGCGTCGGCAAATATGTGAAGCTGCAAACTGTCGTATTGATAACTGAAATAGCACCTTGGAGTTCGAAACTTTTGAACAGACGGTAGTAATTTTATCCATCTCGCCCATTTTGTATTTTATGCATCGTTTCTAGGTTTATGCAAGTGATGACGTTTGAAGCTACATGTTCTCCGTGTATTGTCCATTATATCAAAGACAAAAATGCGCAACCCTTTATTAACGAAAATCCTACGCTATTTGTTAACCATTACGTGGATGACTGGTTAGACAGCTTTCAGACAGAGGATGAGACAATTACAGTGATCAAGGAAGTAGCTCGAATACACAAGCAGGCCGGCTTCATTACTCGTAATTGGGTGTCAAACTCTAAACTCATGCTGTCAGTATTTGGTGCTACAGACAATGAGCACCAAACAAAAAATTTAAATCTACAAAGTGAAACTGGATCACCGACAGCGATTGCTTTTTCTTTCCTTTCACCTTAAATCGAATTAAACGTGACATTTTGCATGGAATTCGTCGACCAACTAAACGCGAAGTTCTCCAAACTGTAATGATGGTATTCGATCCGCTCGGTTTAATTTCCTTCCTCTTAGTTTACATAAAGCTACTTCTACATATATGGCGATCTGGAATTGAATGGGATCAAACCTTTAAACGATGCACAAAATACAAAATGGATGAGATGAATAAAATTACTACCGTCTGTTCAAGGGCTTCGAATTCCAAGATGCTATTTCAGTGACCAATACGACAGTTTGCAGTTTCACATATTTGCCGACGCAAGCGACTCTGCATTTGCCGTCATTGCGTATTTTCGATGCAAAGGTTCGAATACCATAAAATGCGCTTTAGTGTGTGCAAAAACAAAAGTGGCTCCGCTCCAGCCCCTATCAGTACCAAGGATGGAATTGCAAGCCGCAGTTCTCGGTGCTCGTCTTTGCAATTCCGTATTATCTGGACATACATTAAAACCAGACAAAATTGTGCTTTTGTCAGACTCTAATTACGTTTTTTGTTAGTTAATATCTGATCATCGAAAATACAAACAATTTGTGGTCTTTACAGTAGGAGAAATCCTGGCGACAATCAGTTTATCCAACTGACGCTGAGCACCTATTAAATGTAACATAGCCGACAAAGCAACAAAAAGGGCAAAACTACCAAGCATTTCAGCATAGAGCAGAGGTTTTGTATTTGCCGGAAAGCGATAGGTCGAGGGAAGAACAGAAAGGAAATAAAATGAACTCAGAAGTTAAAGAATTACGAGTTCTGCTGCCGCATATTGAAATAGAGCCAAATCCTATAGCATAATTGTTGAAAATATTCTAAATGGCGACGTGCCTTGAGAATTACTGCTTGGGTGCTTCGGTATTTAAATAATCTGAATAGGAATCGATCTAAATCTACGGGAGTTTTACAGTAAATGAAATCCGACAAGCGAAAGGCAAGTTATATAAACAGGATAAATTAATGTTTTACTCTGAAGAAATCGCCTTCTTAGAGCAGCATCCTCAGCAGTCTGTGGAAAGAAACACGCTCTCCATGTGTTGTCACCCATTCTGGATGACTTGATAGTGCTTAGTATGAACGGAAGAACTGGCAAAGCGGTTGGTTTGAGCCTCGGGGGAATAAATTCCATTTTGTTGCCCTGAGATCACAATGTGACAGGGCTAGTGGTTATGAGCTATCATGAGCAATACCTGCATTGTAATAACGAAACGGTTATAAATGAGATACGTCAACTTTATGTTATCCCTCATCTGCGTGCAGTATTAAACAAACTGAGCACATGTTGCCAAGTTTGTAAAATAGTCCGTGCCAAACCAAGACTTCCAGAAATGGGTGATCATCCCACGGCAAGAGTAGCAGCATATGTTATACCATTTTCGTATGTAGGTATAGACCGTTTTGGTCCTCTAGAAAATGTGTTAGGGCGACGAGTTGAAAAGAATGGGGATGCCTCTTGCTTCTTTACCTGTCTGACTGTGAGAGCAATTCATATCGAAATAGCCCATTCGTTAAGTAAGGATTCCCACTTAATCCTTGATTTTATTGCTAGGAGAGGAATGCCAATTGAAATTAGAACAGACAATGGCTCTAATTATATAGGAACAAAAAATGATCTGAAACGATTGACTCAAAAGATTCCTATTTATGATATTATAGCCATCTTCGATGGCAATAACTGGAAATTAAACACTCCCTCTGCCCCACATGTGGGTGGCTGCTGGGAAAGGCAACTACGGTCTATCAAGACATGCCTAGAATGTATAATGAAAACAAGAAGACCAAATGACGAAACCCTTTGTTGCTAATTGCTATAGAAGTCGAGAATATCATAAGTTCTAGCCCCTTGACCTATATGCCTGTCAAGGCTGATGAGCACAAAGCGATCACCCCGAATCATTTTCTACTTTGATCATCAGGTGGTACCAAACTCTATCGTGTATATGATCACACTATTACTGCCTTGCGAAATATTTCCAATTATCCCAACAAATGAGTCTAATATTTTGGCGAAGATGGTTACGGGAATATTTGCCGACACTTACGCGCCGAACTAAATGGTTTGCAAAAGTCGAACTTATTAAAGTAGGAGATGTAGTAGTAATAATGAGCAAAAGCTGACGCAATTCCTGGTTAAAAGGAATTGTGTAAGAAACCACAACCGGTACAAAAAATGATCAACTACGACAAGTAGTGGTGAATACCTCACGCGGCACATAAACGCGACCGACATCTAAGTTAGCAGTGTTGATATCGAACCAAAGGACGTTAATAGTTAAGCCAAACTTTGTTTATAAAGTTATTGGGGAGGATGTTATTTCGTTCTACTTTTAAAGTTTGATGTTACAATTAGTTGCAATTAATAAATTGGTATTTGTTAATTTATATGTTTATATTTGCTTTAAAATAGGGATCATATACTCTGGGCAGTCAGGATCAGAGGTTGTAATAGAAACAGAGGGGCGACAAGAGAGAAAAGTCAAAAGAGAAAAATGTTAAGGAGAAGAATGGAATTCTATCTATACTCTATACACGCCACTATTGCAACAATAAATTTGTAATTTACCTACCTCAATAAAGTCTACAAGATATGGTATTGGATAATACACAGATTTAAAGTAGTGATGCGTATAGGGTTGCCTGACAGCATTATAAATTAACACTGTTAGTATTGACAATTTTACTCTATGGTCGATATTTCAACTTATGAGCAAGTAGACCTGTAATATTCTTAGTATGTTCATTGGTATATATATTAACCAATTACAATGACATTTTTTTTGCTTATTCTATCAACATTTTACAAATTATTATTCACGAATGAAATGGTGCAAAATACTTCAAGCACAAACCAACACTGCACACTATGCACAATATCTGCGATCCAATGCTTTTGCTTTTGGTACTGCAGAGCACACCTTCTGGATGTCCCCTTTATAGGAAGATGGTCACCAACTTGCGTTAGCATCTTGATACTATGGACACTAACATTCCTTCCTCCTAGTTTCTGTACTTTTCTAAACATAGAAGGTGGAGGACTTTTGCGTTTTGGACCAGAGTAATTATTAATAGATTCATCTACTGATATTGTTCTGAATTTCAATTGACTGATGGGTTTCAACTTTTCTTTCGTCTTTTGAATTTTGTACAGTATATAAGAATTTACGATGGAGCAATCTAGAAAGTGGTAGAATAGCTTTAGCCACCATCGTCTAGATTTCCAAGATATGTTGTAGCAGGCAACAAGTTGATCAAAGAGATCTAACTCCGTTCATGTACAGGTTATAGTCGCAAAATTGTTCAATCTTTGTACCACTGCCATTTCGCTGAGGTTATGCATGTTACTAATGACAACTGGTTTCTAACCGCGGTCCCTCCATCTGCATACTGATACGTTATCAGGAAACATGGCATAGTCAGAATAGCCCATTTTTAAAGTTTTGTCTTTAGTTAAAATACTTTTTGGATACTGATTTTGATTTGTTCGAAATGCTTCAACGGCGATTGTATCGTGTTTTACAAGAATCGACAAGTCGAATGTGCTAAAAAATTTATCAAAGAAAATGCGATACCCTTTTTCTAAATAAGATTTTGACAATTTTAGTACAACACGCCCACTTAGTGTTCCCGAATATTCATCATTCCTAGATTTACCTTCATACACATCAAAGGAAAGTAAGTAACCTGACTTTGAACATGCATTTACCCAAACTTTGATGCCATGCTTAGTAGTTTTATTAGGCATATACTGTTTCAAATATGTTCGGCCTTTGAAACCCACCATACTCTCAGCAACTGCATGGAATTAATCTGGAATATAGTTCGAACTACAACTTAAATTCAGAATCGTTATCATAGACCGAATTTTATAAAAATTTTCAAAATTCAGACTATTTCAATACGGCATTTTACTATTATCATTCAAATGAAAATTACGCAAAATTTGTAAAAAACGTTTTTGAGTTAGAACATTTGCAATCATATCAACTTTCACATTAGGATCAGTTGACCAATATAATAGGAGTCAAGCAAAATTATGAAAACCCATTAGTATAAGTTCACCAATAATGCTTTCAATTCGTTTATGTCTAGATTTAATGAAACGCCTTTCGCATTTGCATAAAGGTTTGATTCAGTAACTATGAACTAAAGTAAGATGGTAGTGAAGTTTACAATAAAAATATTCAAGTTATGATCAGTATTTATAGTATTAGTTTGGCAAATTTTTTCGAAAAGTGTAAACTTTGAACATATTTTAGGCGCTCTTGGCGTTTCGTGAAATTATACTTATATCAACTGTCATTATTATCATCATTTCCAATTACAGTATACTCTTGGTTGTCCTTCTTCTCTCCCTTTACGTCCTCATTCTCATCATTTTCAATAAAAAAAATCTCTAGCAATGTTTTCTTGTGACAGGTCGCCCAGTTGTATATTATTAATTATTAATTCTAAGGTATTTTTGTTATTTATAGACTGAGGAATAAATGTATCTTTGTAATAGCGTCTAGTAGGTGCGAATGTTTCGTATAGAGGGACGCTGCATTTTAACTGTGGGGGGCTGCACGGGCTTACGGACGATTGAAAAACAAGATAGTGGAGGTCAAACGCTTAACAGGTAAACATGTTGATAGTTAAATCTAATCGTAGAGTGTTTGATGACAGAGTATTTGAAATAAAGTAGGAAACCGTGCGAATGCATCATTAAATAAGCATTCTATATTCTTTGATGACAACAAGAAAGTAGTTATAGAGTAGGTATGGAACATTAATGTCCACAATATTTGATAAGCACGCGCTAAAGTGATGAATACTAACGTTTAAAATTATATGTGTACTGGTGATCACATACGATTGTGCGATTACGCCTGCATTCTGATGTTTGTGTTAGAAATTGGTATTGTGCTGTTAACCTCGACATCATCTGCTACTGAAAAACTGGCCATTTTACTGATTTTGTTGACGTCCATTGCGGCAAAGGGTAAGTGAAAAGATGATTGTCGTGATTTTACGACGTTTGACTTAAACAAATTATTAAGAAAGGGTGTTCATTAAATTCAACATTAATTGTTTACCGAACGAGTTTTATTTCCATTATCAGTGTTGTATGAAAATACGATATTAATATTTGTAATATTTATGAACTAAATATTTGGCGCCCTGGAATTCTTAAAATTGTTTAGTGTTTTACACTAGCACACAATCAAATTAAAGAGTCTTATTAGCTCAAAAGTGGGGTATGCCCCCGTGCCTGTCACACTGTTCAACAAAATCAGGAACCCTTTTGGCGCTCGAGTTATATGCTTCAGAATGATCATCAACAATATTTACTTCATTTCTAGTACTTCTAGTAATTCCAACATGCTTTTAACTAACTTCGAAGTAGATACACCTCGAGATATTAGTGGTTGATCAGGAGCTTTGAAAACTGAAACATCAGTATTATTATTACAAAGTTTCTAGAAATAAAGTGTGTAATGTGTTACAGTCGTAATTTTCATAACGACATTTGCATTTAGCAGTGTACTTCAAAAGTATATTCTTTCCAAATTAGATTGTATGAATTCGAATAGTGATAGCACGCCGTGTTATCAGGTACCGGTTCCCGGACTAGCTTTGATGGTCTCAACACAATATTCTTGATTACACTCTTGATTCGAATCGAGCAATTTTAATTACGCCGTTGGAACGTTGTATTTCCTCCTTTATTGAAAGGGTTTTGGCGGATTAATTGAAGGAAATTATTCGTTGTGATTTGAAATAATTTTCTTATTTCCTTATTGGGATTACGGCGATTCATCTAAAGTGAATCCTCGACCGTTGTATTTGGTGACCACTTGTACATTTTTCGTTTGTTGTTTTGTACTGGACCCGGAATTGACCGGGTTCCAAGTTCCAAGTGCCAAGTTCCAAGTTCTAAGTCTTCAAATCCCAGTTTGCAGTTTTCAGTCTCGATCTGCGGCTTTCAGTTTAGCCCCAATAATAGCTCCAGTCGTTATTTTGCCGTCGCAACCCTTAGTTGGCTTATGCTAAGATCAGCTTACAACGACTAGTGCAGCTGTGGGTGAGTCGTTCCACATTTAATTTTTCTACTGCAACCGTCTGGTTGATATTGCTTGTTGAAGATTTTTTTTTTATTTAATAACACTTTACTGAAGACTGTTTTGTCTACACATTTATTATAGGGTGGGTTCAGATTTACTAATTTGTACTTTACATTATTCACAATTTTAACACGTGTGTGAAGTTTAGCCAATGCACCAATCTACGAGGATCCTGGTATACCACCCTTAACATTATTTAATAGTCATTCTGTTCTGCCATCTTGGCGCAGATTTGTTTCAATAGGTTGGCTGAATTGCGTTAAATATAATAGTAAAAGTAGCAGTAAGAGTTATACAATCAGGTTATTTGCTGGTTGTTTATTGGAAATTACACCATAACAAGTGGGTGGGTAATTGGAGCCTTTTTTTTTATATGTTTACTGTTGTTATAAAAATATTATATGTTTGTAGTAAAGTGTCAATACTGTATGTAAAAGGTAGTTTTGTATTACTCGAGTGTGAGGTGTGAGGAGAATTTTTGCTGATTTGGGTGTTACAGGTAAGCGTGAGGATTTCCTATTTCAGTCCCGTCGGAGTACAGCTGTTATAGATTTAGGTGGCGCTCATTTGGCTGGTTGTTTATGGTCTACCCCACCCCGGCCTCAGTACTGGGTTGGTCCAGGGCATATGGAAGCTGTTGACTCCGACTACCCGGAAAGGTATTATTTGCCCGTTCCTCTTTTGTGATTAGTATTGAACTATATCGAGTACGTCCCTGTGTTGTGTTGTTTTGTAGCGTCACATTATTGGCGCCCAACGTGAAGGCTTGTTTTGTTTCTGATTTATATCGCTGGTTGCTAATCAGAACATTTGTTTTGAATTGAAGTGTTGAATTTTGTTAATCGATATGGACGTAAATCGACTATTATCTGATGAAATTTCGTATGAATTGAGAATACGCGGTCTTTGTTTAACCAAAGCCAATGTAGAAGATAAACGTAAATTATTAAGAGACTTACTACAAGTAAGTGTCACGTGTGAATTAGTGCCTAATGAAAATTTAAATATTATACCTGGTACAGAGCTTGCTATTTGTTTAGCCAAGCTTAATAATCTAGATAATGACTTAAACAATTTTAATTATTCTAACCATTCTAATGAATCAAAACGCATATCTACGCGACTTTCACATATTGATAACCGGTTGCAACGAATTACTTCTTCTAATGAAGATGAAATAATTCGGAAAAATGAACTTACAAACAAATGCTTAAGTCTAATAAACTTTTTAACTGAAATTCAGAATAAAGCCGCTATTGTTAGACAAGTGTCAACAATTTCAGATCAAGGCGAAATGTCGTTAATGGACTTAGACATCCCGCATACTTCGGGTCATGTTTTAGATCAACCCAATTTATTATTGCCTGAAGTAACGTACAATAATAACATAAATTTAAATGACGATAACCCGTTTATTGAGACAGAACGGATTTCTCACTCTAGTCCGGTACGGAGAAATTTTTCGGATGTAAATAAGAATTGCAATCCATTGTACAAATGGAATTGCACGTTTGACGGCTCTACTAGTGTGAACGATTTTCTACAGCGCGTGGAAGAACTATGCGACTCGCGCGGTGTATCAAAACACCATGTTTTCAATTCAGTAATCGAATTACTTCAAGGGCAAGCACTTATATGGTATAGGGCGAATAAACATACCATTAATTCATGGCAAGACTTAGAAACTAGATTACGTCAAGCTTTTCTACCTTACGATTATGAATTCATCCTTCAAGAAGAAATTCGATCACGGACGCAAGGCCCCGATGAAAGAATTGTTATATTTATTTCGGTGATGGAAAATATGTTTAGTCGTTTGCGTCACCCTCCTCCCGAAAATAGTAGAATCCAATTAATTAAACGTAATTTGTTGCCGCACATTCAAGCGCAATTGGCATTGCACCCCATAAAGACAATGGCGGAGTTATCACAGTTAGGGCAAACTCTTGAGGAAACCCACTTGAGGGCAAGGCAATACCGCCCACCCCCGTCAAATTCACAAGGTTTACTTGAACCTGATTTAGCTTACCATAAATCGAAACACAAAGCTGTTTTGTGTCAAATCGAGGACAGTAGTCCCGACTATGCTTTTGTTAATACTAACGTGAACAATACCAATCCATTTTTAACTTATGAGTTTTCTGAGACACCAATTCAATCGGTGAACCAGATTCAACCGAACTTGTGTGCAATTAAGTGTTGGAATTGCGACAAAGAAGGGCACCCATTTCGATTATGCCTTCAACCAAGAAAGTTACGCTGCTTTAAATGCGGTACTGCCAACTATACCGTACGAAATTGTCCCCAGTGTTCGGGAAACGGACAATTGGGCCGCCGATAGATCGGTCTGCGCGCTCTATGTCAACCCCGAATCCGATCGACCTGTCTAAGAAAAATAACCCCAACAACGATCTTAACCCTACTATTAAAGCCACCCTTAATTTTGTTTTGGCGAACGTTATAGACGACGAACGTCCTTATCTCGAAGTGGACATCTATGGAATATCCATGCTCGGTTTGCTTGATAGTGGAGCCTCCCACACAATATTAGGCCAAGCTGGTTACGACAAGCTCCGTAAATTAAATATAAAACTTCAAACTAGTAACATTCAAGCATGCCGCGGTTTATTTTACAAATAAGCTTGCACCCAAGTACGTAGGACCCTTTACTATATCTAAATGCGTTTCTCCGTGGACTTATCAGTTGGAGACTGATGATGGTCGTAGTGTTGGATTGTGGCACGCCAAGGATCTCCGTTTTGATCCTTGACTAAGTTTTGTTGTCTGTTGTTTAGTTATTTTGTTCTGTTCCGCTCATTGATTTTGGATTTCAGTATTTGGGATACGTTGCGCACTTTGGTGCCCTTCAGTAGTTTTGTCGGTTTTTGTTCCCTTTTACTGTACTTTGAGTAACTTTTGTCGTCAAAGGTTACTTGAAGGCGAAGAAACTTCGGATTTGGTGTCTTTGTTATGGTCATGCGTGGGTTCGAACCCCAGCGCTAGCTTCCTTTTTTTTTTTGGGTAAGAAGGGAGTTGTTACAGTCGTAATTTTCACAACGACATTTGCATTTAGCAGTGTCTTCAAGTTATTCTCAAATTAGATTGTATGAATTCGAATAGTGATAGCACGCCGTGTTATCTGGTACCGGTTTCCGGACTAGCTTTGATGGTCTCAACACAATATTCTTGATTACACTCTTGATTTGAATCGAGCAATTTTAATTACTCCGTTGGAACGTTGTATTTCCTCCTTTATTGAAAGGGTTTTGGCGGATTAATTGAAGGAAATTATTCGTTGTGATTTGAAATAATTTTCTTATTTCCTTATTGGGATTACGGCGATTCATCTAAAGTGAATCCTCGACCGTTGTATTGGTGACCACTTGTACATTTTCGTTTGTTGTTTTGTACTGGACCCGGAATTGACCGGGTTCCAATACAAAACAACAAACGAAAATGTACAAGTGGTCACCAAAACAACGGTCGAGGATTCACTAGATGAATCGCCGTAATCCCAATAAGGAAATAAGAAAATTATTTCAAATCACAACGAATAATTTCCTTCAATTAATCCGCCAAAACCCTTTCAATAAAGGAGGAAATACAACGTTCCAACGGCGTAATTAAAATTGCTCGATTCGAATCAAGAGTGTAATCAAGAATATTGTGTTGAGACCATCAAAGCTAGTCCGGGAACCGGTACCTGATAACACGGCGTGCTATCACTATTCGAATTCATATAATCTAATTTGGAAAGAATATACTGACTAATGCAAATGTCGTTATGAAATTACTGTTGACTGTAACAATCTTTGCTGTCCTTAACTCTCTAAGAAGAAACACAAAAACTGCACACGTAACTTATTGTATTGTCAGGTACACTTAAGGGCGGAGGTTGACAGATTAAGCGCCATGACCGGACAGAATACGTAATTAAATGACCAGCGTGCGAACTACTGCGTGACTAGATACTTGCAAATTAACAAACGAAGACATACAACACAAAACGCGACTTGATAGTAGACTGGAACGGAGCTGGAAGTCAGTTTTCAACTACCATGGTTATGGGGAGCCGCGGTTAAAGACAAGTAGAGCCTCCACCCAGGGCCAACGGCGGTGTGCACTAGAGAAGAAACCTAGTAAAGCTTACGAACGGGTGATCTGAAAATGTGTTGCGGAATTTAAGAATGTCATCGGAAACACAGGAACAGCAATTTGACGTTGGGGGGCGCCTAAAAATTAACTCCTTTCATCTTTAAATGGGATTTTTGACCGAGGCGAGGCTATAGCAATAGAAGAAGCCCTGCTGAACGAATCCATAAGTATTTATATTATAAGAAAAATTTGTGTATTTACAGGTTGTTACATATGGTAAAAGGATATTGTAGTTTAAGTATGATAGTATAAGCTGTATAAACCTTTTCAAGAGCAGAATGAAGGGAAGGTTACTGAAGATATCAGCTCTGGAGTAGTCGAAAGCCATGTGGCAACATTGTAGGAGAAACATACGCGTTTTTTGATTATTTTAGACAACGTATACTTGGCCAGAGAGTGATATCGTTGAGATTTATTTTTTTGTTTTTTCTGTAAACCTGCTCTGGTAGTTTTGTTCATGTAGTATGGGTTGTACATAGGAGGAAGTGATATTAGTTTGTAGTTAATAATTCTGGTAGGCAATCATTCTGTAAGAGAGAGCTCCAAACACCATGAGGCCGGCGAATGAACGGAGCCGTTAGAAAAACCCGTTCTCTGAACGGATTGGAACCTACAACTTTGACGGGTTTACGCCAACCAGAACTTCAATTTGACATCAGGTTACCTGTGAGAAGACTTTCTGATAGGAACAGCTGTTTAAAAACTTGAAAAATGTATACCCCATTGTTAATTTGTCTTTGATAGGACCCGTTTTACACAACTGAAGTTAGCCTATGCACTATAAATTGTTAAACTCTCCCTCCTCTGCGGTGTAAATACAAGTTAATAGGATAACGTTGATTTAGCGGCAACAACTTGTTAACAGTTCAATGATATCCCTGAGTAGAATACTTAACAATTTTAGCTATAGAAAAATAAATTGTTACAGTAGTACAAACTACCAATAGAAATAGATTGCTTACTTTAAAACTGAAAAATTGGATACTGTGGTACGATACAAATTAAAATAATTAATAACCCCATTACCACAAAAAATATCTTTAAAAATTAAATACGTACTTCGACCACTATGTGGTCATCATTAGTCGTAAACTAAAAAATTAAAAGCATTAATAATTAAAAGTTGTTCACGAAACCCTTCTGAGGATGTTCTCCTCACCACGTAGGCTGAAGTGATGCTACACAACAAACAATCTACTAAAATTCGTTTAAACATCTGAGGATATGCTCCTCATCAAGTAGGCTAGTGATCTCTACCATAAAAAGTGAACTGTTGCCGTAATAAACAAAACCACTTAATTTATACAAAAATTATAACTGCTTGAGCGGAACCAAAGTTAATCATGCGTTCCCATTGGTTGTTAAGCCAATAGAGAAAGCAATCCAGATGACGCTATTGAACACTTGTCAGTATTTAACAGGGGGTCCTTTGTGTTTAACCATTTTGATTGATTCATACGCATTTAGGGAGGAATACATTCACCGCCTTCAACAGTCTGATATGCTCTAGTTTAACCGGGTGGCTGGTTTCAAAAATTTGTTTGGCAATCTGAGATCTTTCATATATACCATATTTGAAATAAGCAATGTGCTCTTCAAATCTAGTTGTAACATTTCTCTTAGTCTGACCAATATATTTTGAGAACATCCTCGACCCGAACAGCTAATCTCCTAAATCCCCGACTTTTACAACTTGTCCACTTTGTCGTTTGGGTTACCCAACAGATCTCTAATTTTATTAGTATTATTATAAGCAATTTTGCAATTGAATTGTTTAAATATTTTATAAAGACCCTTAGTAGTGTTGTGGAAAGAAGTTTGACAATTTTCACTAATTCACTAGTGGTGCTAGGTAGCAATGTCGTTAATTTACGGATGTTATTTCTATTCTAACACTTTCTTAGAATATTATCTACAATAAAAGCAGAGAAACCATTTTGAATCGCTATTTGTTTAATGAGTGCAAGCTCCTTTTTGAACCTTTCACTATTTAAAGGAAAATTAATTAACCTGTACATTACACAATTGAAAGCCCCCTGTTTATGTTGTAAACTGTGTTTGGAAAAGGATAAAATAAAACGATTCACATTAGTTTCTTTCCTATAAATGTCAAATTCTAGTTTATTATAGTTTCTAATTACTGGTGTATCTAGAAAGGCAACTGACCATCATTCTCTAGTTTATATGTAAATCTTACGCTTTTCATCATTCTTCTTAATCTTCTTTGGGGATTAAACCACTCATAGTTTTTAAAATTATCTTTATTAACGTTTCGATCCATAACCTAGGATCGTTTTCAAAATAATAAAAACTTCAAGTTTGACATTTATGACATAAATTGAAGGTGACTTTGATTTATTGATGTTTGAAATATTTGGTTATGGATCGAAACGTTAATAAAGATAATTTTAAAAACTATGAGTGGTTTAATCCCCAAAGAAGATTAAGAAGAATACTAAACAAACCACAACAAACATACAGGGAGTATTTACAAGTCAGGTATGGGCCTGAAATTTGTATTTGTTTTAGACAGTTGGACAATCTAAACCTAAAGCTTTCGCATTCCAAAAATTCACTCAAATTCCTAATAAAATGCAGAAACAACGAAATAATACCAAAAGGATTTAGAATCAAATTTGGAAAGACAAGCAATAAACTATCAAGGATTCTCGAAAGAACAAGTTACAGTATGATGAGGGAAAGACTACAAAACCACCGACACATTATTTATAAGTTAAAACAAGATATTGAGGGCATTATAAATTTCATACGAATAAAGGTAACAAAATATGATTTTAATAAAACAAAAACGTACTACGAATCAGTATTTTCCAAACAAAAAGAAATTCACATAAAGAAATTTAATAACTTATTTATAGAGAAAAATAGCACACAAACTAAAACGTTAGAAAACAGCAACACCATGCTAAACACCGTGATAAATTTATCAAACAGAACTATTAACGACACAGAAAAATCAATTCTTTCAAAAGGCCTTAACTTTGCAGTAACGCCAAAATCAATACCAACCTTTGAAATAATTAGCTGTATTGAGAAAACAGCAAACCAACTTGAAGAAGATCAAGCAAACGAATTTAGAGTATGATGCAAAATCGAAATAGAAAATAATCACAAAATAAAGCCAAATGTAAGTAGTAACGAAATAAAAGCAATTCGCAATCTAAGAAACGATAACTCAATTATAATTTTACCTGCTGACAAAGGCAATGCAACAGTAATAATGAATAAAAACGATTACAACACTAAAGTCAACAAACTATTGAACACTGAGAATTACACCAGTTTAGAAACGGACCCAACAAAATCGATTGAAAATAAAATATACAAAACCCTATTTAAATTTAAAATGAATTCGAAGACAAAGAAAGAAGTAAACTGGTCCCACATTACAGTAAACCACCCCACTTTTACGGTCTACCAAAAATTCATAAAAAAGACATTCCTTTAAGACCTATCGTAAGCTCCATAAATTCACCATGCCATAATTTAGCAAAATTTCTACTAAAAATTATAAATCCATTAGCAGGCAAAACAGATTCTTTCATTACAAACAACCAACATTTTTTAGAAAAATTATCAAACATAAAAATTGAAAATACACACACAATGGTAAGCTTTGATGTAGTAAATCTCTTCACAAATGTCCCTATAAACAAAACGCTTAATATTATAAAAAACAAACTAGAAAAAGATGACAATCTTAAAGAAAGAACAAAACTAAGCATATCATCGATTATGGAATTACTTGGTTTATGCGTCAATACCACATATTTTCAAATAAATGATCAATTTTACAAACAAAGCTTCGGAATGGCAATGGGAAGTCCACTATCACCAATCTTTAGTAATATATTCATGGAGGAATTCGAAAAAGATGTAATATTCACACAAGAATTGAAACCACTAATCTGGTGGAGATACGTAGATGATGTCTATGCTATTTGGCCTCATAATACAGAACTGATTAAAAACTTTGTACAGTCAATTAACGAAATAGAACCAAGTATTAAATTCACATATGAATTAGAACAACATGGAAAACTTCCGTTTTTAGATATTCTAGTTAGCAAAAACGATACAACAATTAATACATCGGTATATAGAAAACCAACGCACACAAACAAATACTTAAACTTCGATTCAAACCACCCACACTGTGTCAAACGAGGAATTATCAAAACCATGTATGATAGAGCAAAATTAATATCATCAAACGAAGAAATTTTAAAGAAAGAGAAAGACCTAATCAGATGTACACTAATAGAAAACAAATATCTTAAAAGAATAATAGAGAAAGAAATGAATAAAAACCCTAAAAATAAAGAAAAAGAAAACAAAATCAACGATACACACCACAAAATGCTCTCAATACCATACATAAAAGGATTCTCCGAAAAAATTCAAAGAATAGGAAACAAATTTAGAATTAAAACAGTATTTAGAACCAACAATACACTAAGAGCACAATTAACAAAAACAAAACCCAAAAACGCAATACAAAGTTCAAAAAACTGTATCTACAAAATACCGTGCGAATTTAATAAGTTTTATATAGGGGAAAGTTCCAGACCATTTGAAGTTCGATTAAAACAACATAAATCATATATAAAAAATAGAAAATTTGAAAAATCCATGATTTGCCAACATGCATGGGACTCCAGTCATAAAATAAAATGGGAGGACGCAAAATTATCGACAAAGAAGAAAACCACCAAAACGCAAAATCAAAGAAGCTGCTTATATAACCTTACATAAAAATAACTGCGTTGCAAACGAATCCGTAACTTTCAGTAAACAATGGATTCCATTACTAAAAGAAATAACAAAAGAAATATCAAATGAAAATCAAATGCCCCCAATATCTAGGTAGCATTGCAAGTTTTTCCTGGGTTTTCCTTGCGATATTAACATGAAATACAGCCTACATACATGATTTCTATTTATACATACAATAACTAATTATATAACAATAAGCATATTAACTAGAAAACCATTATTTCGGCAAATAACCAAGTGTTGGGGGATCTTGGTAGCCACAGGTTGCTTAACCCCCTTCACTGAATCTCGGTGAAATAAGACATGAAATTAGAAAACAATAGAAGGGAAGCTAGCTCAGAATATAAATAATTGCAGGTACGTGTCCAACCAGTTTTGAGATGAAGATCCAATAATGATGATGATGATGAAGCATATTAACAACCCCTGTAAAACAGCATTGGTATCTGACAAGTGTAAACCCGCCATAGGGTCGCCTCAGATCCATATACAACCTTCATAGAACAACATTGGTATCTGACAAGTGTAAACCCGCCATAAGGTCACCTCAGAACAATGTTAAAATCTACCAAAGAGGTAGCCTAAATCATAATGATTTCCCCTTCAAAATAAATATAAAAAAACGACTACTTAAGCCTTTTAATAATGCAATTGCACACTTCTTTAATAACCATCCTCTATATTGTATAAATAGAAACATGTTAAAAAATGTTTTCCAATTCCCAAGTTATTGAATTTTTACAATAAAAATTAATCAGCTGATTTCACGTTAAGCGTATTGGCTACCTAAAAAAGTCGGTCCCAGGCCGCAACACAAATTGAAGGCAATCATTCATTTAAACTTTAAAAATTTTTGTTTAGTGTACTCAAACCAAATATTTCAAACATCAATAAATCAAAGTCACCTTCAATTTATGTCATAAATGTCAAACTTGAAGTTTTTATTATTTTGAAAACGATCCTAGGTTATGGATCGAAACGTTAATAAAGATAATTTTAAAAACTATGAGTGGTTTAATCCCCAAAGAAGATTAAGAAGAATACTAAACAAACCACAACAAACATACAGGGAGTACTTTTCATCATCATTAGATCTTCAGTCCTGGAACTGGTTAGACGCGTACCCTCATTGTTTCCTATTCGGAACTAACCTACACATTTTCCTGAAATTTGTACAGTCTGCATCTGTCACTATCTGCGTGCAAAAGTCTGATCTCGATCTACCTCTACTACTTTTTTCCTATCTTGGCTTGTATTTATGCTTTTAACTTTTAAATTTAATTCATTAAGGAAATCATTAACATTTGAATTTGAAGTGTGAAAAACGGCAAAAATACCATCCGCGTACCTTATTCATATTCTTGGGAAGTATTTGGAATTCTCTTTAAACTCAGTTTCAAAGCGCGACATAAACAAATTAGCTATGAATTGTGAAAGGTGGTTCCCATTGCAATCTCATCATGCTGTTCGTACAATTTGTTGTTAAATTGAAAACAGTTCTGGGACATGCAATGCGAAATCAGCTTGATATAATCTTAGATTTAATCGTATTGAACGTTGCTATCTATTAGAGCATCCTTTAAATTTGTCAAAGTACGTGGTTGTAAGGTGTATGAGGAGAGTTTTCAAGGATTCGTGTTTATTTAGATTTGCTTGCATGCCTAAAAGTATACCTTTAACAACATCTAGAACTAAGCAGTGAATAACATTTCCCTACGACCACTTAGGAAAGTTTAATAAGCGGCACTCTATAGTGAGTGCTATTGAAAGTGCCCAATATCCACACATAGGTAGGAAGCTCTTCGCGCACGTATACGGAAAGTTATCTTCAGCGCGTATTCAAATAAGGTTTCATTTGTATTTAGATTTATCCATAGGTTCCACATGAAAAGTGTAAAGTAGTTAACTATTGTGAAAATAGTAGGCTTTGAACAATTGTTGCAAAACTATAAAGAATAATTATATCGAACTGTCGTTAGTAGACAAATGTTTAAATACTTAAGCATTCTAACATTAGGCATGCGGACAACGCCAATGGTATAATAGTGAATGTACTCCACTAGTAATTGTGGATATGGCAAAAATAATCTGCTCCAAATTCTTACAACCAAAATCACCCTATGGATATATCCACGCTTACGAGCAATTTCTTGATTGGAGAAGAAAAAGGCAAATTAATAATTCATATTCAGAAAACGTATTGCTTCTTGCATACTTCGTTGAATTGTCGAGCAACGTACAAACACCTTGTGAACACATCACCGTGTGAACTGCGTTATATATAAATTACAATCTAAATATTGTTAATAATTCAAAGTGATGGGCATTCTAAAAAGGAAGTACCATGTATACAAACCAAAAGTATATCTTTTTTTACTATACACCAAATTCAGAATAAGAGTTCCTGAGAATCAGGTTTGTTCGCTAGTAAAAATATAAAGCGTGTCCTATGTACGTATTTTACTTATGCGTACATGGTATTTAATTAATAAGTGTAACATGTCGCAAATAAGAGTTAGACAAAATTATTACGTAAGACATAGAAAATCTAGGTTTTGCAGCTGTAATTAAGATTGAAAACTTAAAAATAATACTATCGGGAATTTAACATTTCAGATTTATTTTACCAAAGATACAAAACAATATGTGGCATTAAGATCCGTATTGCAATAAAATCGGATTTCCCATGTTATGAAAATTGAAAATGTACCAAACACGTAGTAGTTAGTATGAGCAAAATAGGTTCTGTACTTGTCATATTAGCAGCATTTCTAAATCTTGATCGTTCCGAGACATATACAAGTCATTGTTTCCGACGATCATTAACCACGATTCTGGTTGTTACAAAAAAAATATTACCAGTTTCTAGAGACACCTAGGGTGCAAGTCCTCTGGGGTTGTTGAGGGGTATATCAATGATTTAGCAACAAACGGGACGCACATGGCAAGGAAAATTGAAGGTCTGTGCGTACAGTATCTGAGTAAATGGCTAAACAACTACAACCATCAATACTACAAACAGTATAAAATAAAAATCCATGTCTACAATGCTATCGATGTCAAGCACAATTACAGGCAATACACTTTCTTGTAACATCTCTGACGGTCAACATTATTATTTATAAATTGTAAGAATTAATTTGTATGACAACTTAAAAAAAATAATTCCTACCAACACTTGAAATTTTGACATGTTTTTGTAAAAATCCTTGTCTAGGATTCCATTCCTGTCTTTTTGTTTTTGAAAATAGAGTACCTTGTTTATATTATTATTTTGTGATTGTAAATAATTGTTAAAGATAAATTAATTCTTTGTTTGTTACAATTTCCTTTAGCCGTAGGAAATATCATACACGACTCTTTTCCAAAAGTGATTTTTCACACTCGTAATATAATATATTATTTGGGTATTAGCCAAATGCTTTCCGTGTGTTACATTTAATGAATATTTTTAGAACTATTTTTACGTATACTGCATACCAATCGCAATTTCCGAAATTCAGGTTATATATTTTTAAAAATTTGTGTTTTTATTAAAGGGTTGAAATTAATTCTGATGCAAATGAACTCTGTAGAACCATGTCAAAACTTAATGTTTTGTGGAAAACAATCAATTTTTGCGTCTAAAGTGATAGCCAACCAAAAACTAAAAATGCACGGAAAATATTTTTAGTTGAGAAACGTAAAGTAAAGTTGTACGTGCACTGATAAGTATTGTTGAGCATTAAGAATATCCTAAGCGTAAGTTATAGGTTCGGAATAATAAATACATCATAGAATGAAAAACAAATTACTTAGCTAATATTACATTTCAATAATGCTAATATGTTAATATAAAGGTTAGGTTGCGCAGAAAATTCTTCTAATTCGCCAAAATAATTGTTCCACCACTTCTTTCTTAACTATGGCTACTCTAGTTCTTACCTGTGATCAAAATGTTTTTCAATATCCGCATTTCTTGTTTAAGCTTCGGTATAAATACTTTCACTGCATCAGACACTCAACACGTCTCAAACTTGCACGCACGTACGTCAAACGCGAATGAAGCAATCGATTATTAAACTGAATATTTTTCAGTGGATTGGCAAATTATTTTTTATGAGCTAAAATTTGTATAAAGTCAACGTGTAAAGATAACTTTCTTGTAGTATTTGTGAAAATCTTTCAGAGCAGGTGATTTTGAATATTGTTACGATCCATTTTGTATTTGTAAATTTATTGTCTCCTTAATTTGTAGCTTTTTTATTTTTGATGGTTGTCAGATGGTATAACTAATCTCAAGATGTTGCTGTGATTCTGATATTTATATTAAATTGAGACCAAACACCATCTAATTTGTTTTTACTGCTTTGGGTAAAACAGCAAGGACAAAATGCTAACAGCGATGTCGCTGCTCAAGAAGTTAATTGGGGATAAGGTGAGGTAAGAACAGAACCACCTAAATTCCTCTCAGAATTTTAACCATAGATTTTGCTTCATCCGTACTAATCGTATGTACTTCTGAGATTTCCGAAACAACTCTGAACTCTAACTTCAGTGGGATGAGGCTAACGAGGGGGTTCTAGAAATACGAAAATGTCTGGCGCCACTAAACTCAAAGATTTAACATAAGCGAGACAACGTCACTAAAGAGTGTAAGAATTTTAGTAACGATTATACCTACCTAAAGCACAAAGGCTAAGATTGTTATATTTATACAATATTTTCTATGAAAGAAAAAGTAATTATATACCAAATATCAAATAGATCGTTGATTGTATCTTAACAAGAATTATGTGCTAATATCAATATGTATTATTGTATAGAAACTTAAACTCATCCATTTGCACTACTTCTTTTTCATATTCTATTAAGTTTACTAGAATTCTTGAATATATACTTTTGTGTCAAATTTTATCATAAGATTACTTTCTTAATAATTTGTTACGTTAGTGAATTAATAAAAAGTCTGAAGAAGATAATACTTGATCCAAAAAAAGAGGAATATTACAAAATCTTTTAAAGTGGCATGACATGGCGTGGTTTCGATATCTAAAGAAAATTTTTTTGTCGCTTTTATTCAAACATACTCGCATGCAGACTTTCCTTTTGCGTAAGCACAAAAATGTTCCGCTCTCCAGAAAGGCAAACCAAATTTTAAAGTTACGGATCTTAATACAAATTTATATGATACTGCTTTACCGATAATAAATGCTAAGTGGAACAGTTTGTATCAACTTTTACCCTTTGTGCCCCCAATTTACCATGATTATTATGAGACTCTGTCCCATGAAAATAAAGATGCTATTAAAGAGTCTAAAGGGAAGCAAGGGAAAGGAAAGTAAAGGAAGGGTAAGCGAGTAAAAGAAAAACAAGTTAAAGTGAATCAAGAGAATGGGAACTAATGGCAAAGAAAATGACAATCAAATGTTAATATTATTGCCACATCCGAAAATAATGAGCGTGATGACTCAAGAATTGAATTACAATCGGAATATGATAAATAAAACCTAACTTGGCATGAGAACATTATTTTTATAGTTTTTGTTTTTTAGAATGAGCATTATGTAATTCTTTTTAGTGCAATAAAAATACTATACTATTGTAAATTGGAGCAAGTGATTTAATTAATAATATTTTTTGGGGCAAAAGGGGCTAAGTGTAGCATATTTGCAAAAACACGTCATTTACAAAGTATACAAGTAATATAGTTCAGTATTGAGTAAAACACTAGAATGATTTTCAAACACCTTTGTTTAGTTTGCATCCTAGATTTTATAAAATGGAAGAGACTTTAGCACCCATTTTCTCCACCTTCATAACGTTGCACTTGAACCTTATTAGTAGAGGGTTTAGTGACGTTCTGGGCCCTCATTTCCACCAGAATCTCTCATTCCTAACTTCATTCTGGACCAATTTACATGTAAAAATTCACTATAAAGTCTTATTGTAAGGGATTTCCACCTGCTTTCTCCTTGCTCTCCTCCTTGCTCGGACATCCCAACATCAACCATTTTGATTACGTCACAACCGCATTCTTTCCACCCACAGAGATAAATCTTTCTCCACATTTCCACCCACGAGATAAATCTATATTGTTTGGTATCAATTAATATTAGATTTTTCTCAGCTACGCGAATCTCTTTAAAATTTTTAGATTGCATCATCCCCCAGAAAGCTACCCTCATTTTAAAAATTTTTACGGCTAACATTCTGAACCAAATAGCTTTCTTCGACTAGCCATTGCATCTTTTGAGATAAACCTATCTTGTTTGTTATCAATTAATATTAAAATTTTCTCAGCTACCAGAATTTCTAGGAATTTTTTAGATTGCATCACCCCCCAGGGAGCTAACCTCATTTTAAGATTTTTTGATGGTAGCGATTTTTGCCCGTCCTTATAAATTTTTTAGCCATGCGACACATCAAATTGGTCTATAATTTTACGCAAAATTCGAATATGCAAATGAATTTAAAATCGGATCACCCCCTGCAAAGTTATACCCCTTTAAAGTCCAAATCTAAATTTTGCTCTTTGCTCTATAAGCAAACCTAACAAATAGTTTTCTTTGACTAGCCATTGCATCTTTCGAGATAATATCTTGCTTGGTATTAATTAATATTAGATTTTTCTCAGCTACCCAAATCTCTAGACATTTTTTAGATAGCACCATCCCTCAGGGAGCTACCCTCATTTTAAGATTTTTTGCTGGTAGCGTTTTTTTGGTCGTTCTGCATAAATTTTTTAACCATGCGACAAATCAAAGTAGTCTAGAATTTTACGCTGAATTCGAATATGCAAACAGATTTAAAATCCGACCATCTCTTACAAAGTTACACTTTTAAAGTCCTGAGCCTCTAAATTTTGCTCTATAAGCAAACCTAACAAATAGCTTTCTTTGACTAGCCATTGCATCTTACGAGATAACCCTATCTTGTTTGGAATCAGTTAATATTAGATTTTTTCAGCTACCTGAATTTCTTGGAATTTTTCAGATAGCGTCATCCCCCAGGGAGCTACTCCCATTTTAAGATTTTTCTACCGGTAGCGATTTCTGGCTGTCCTTATAAATCTATTAGACAAGCGACACGTCAAATTAGTCTAGAATTTTATGCAGAATCCGAATCTGCAAACAGATTTGCTATAGGATCGCTCCTTACAAAGTTACACATATACCCTCTGCGAGATAAATCTTTCTCCACATTTCCCCCACGAGATAAATGTATTTTGTTTGATATCGATTAATATTAGAATTTTCTCAGCTACCCGAATCTCTAGGAATTTTTTAGATTAGATCACCCCCCAGGGAGCTACCCTCATTTTAAGATTTTTTACCGGCAGCGATTTCTGACCGTCCTTATTAATTTTTTAACCATGCGACTCATCAAATTAATTTAGAATTTTACGTAGAATCCAAATATACAAACAAATTTGAAATAGGACCGCTTATTACAAAGTCACACTTTAAAGCTCCCAAACCTCTAAATTTTTTGCTCATCTATGACATAGGCTTTAAGCAACCATTCCTGAAGATCTAAAACCGAGGTAATTTTAGAAATGAACCCTTTTTAAGCCATAAGTGTTTAATATTTAAAACCGAATATTTAAAACCACGACCTTTAAAATTTTAAACAGTTATCAATTTCTGGTTTAACATTTTCCTAATTACTAAGCACGTCACAAATAAGTATATACTCAATGTTAAATATGTACTTGGAAAATACATTTCGCTTCCAAAACTAATTACTTTACGATTACTCAAATTACATGTGAAAGCTGTGTATAATTTCTTTTCAATGGACTTTCTATTAATTATGTTTGAATACAGTGCATTTGAAATTGACGAATAATTGCTTGAAGATTATTAATAACACAATGTACTTTCTAGTACGTCCTCGACTACGTATTTAGGGAAATACTAATTTTAAATAAACACTTTAAACCTTTACTAAGGAAATACCAAACTTGTTGTCTACAGAATACTTACTAATAATGGAATTTAATTTTAAATAACTTCTACGTCATATTTTAGGAAATGGGAGGCTTGAATATTTTCCTTGGAAACAATCGAAGATTGCCGAAGACACTCGAAGAGTGCACAAGCGCGGTCACTAAACCAATTAGCACTAATACCGAGTATTCTATGCTTTTGTAGGTTGCTCATTACCTAGAACCAAATCTTCCGCATAGCGGTCGGTAGCACGTAATGATTTCTAGAACCAGTAAGTACTCGATATCGCCCAAATAGAGAATTAGATGCTCGATGTCTGTAAACTTCCGATTCCCTCGTAAAAGGTAGAAAACCCCGAATAATCTTCCATCTAACTTATACTTCGACACGCTCCCGTTCTGATAATTTCCAAATATTTTTCAAACGACAATGGTCTCAGAAATTTAAACCTTCGAGGAATCTATAAGCCGTGATCAATTACACGTTCGAGCTACCGGTAAACTAACATATTTTATAGTAACAGTGCGCTGTATAATACATGCATACCCCTTCTCTGCGCTACTGCCATTCTTGTAGTTGTTTGAAAAAGTCAGTCGCCCTTTTTACTGCTAGGACCGCTGCAAAGCACCATTCTATACTTTTTTTAAAAGTATAGCACATCGCGCACTTTTTGTCTGATAATTAAATTTTGCTTATATATGCTTTTACACTTTCGCATATTTAAACATCTAATACGATCGATTAACCACTTTTGATTATTCTAACGGGAACCACCATATATTCCGCCGCACAGTTCTTTTTGAATTCAACAATCCTATGGCTTCTACACACTAACACCTAACGTATCTTTCCTACTATTTATTAAACAAAAACTACCGGCATCGCCATGTCCGTATACGGACGTAAGCAGATGTTTGTGGATGTGTACGAGAGTATGTAACCATATACATCAATCAGTCTAAGCTATTTTATTTAGTCCACGAAACTACTATTTTTCTAAACCACAATTAATAATCGCCTTTATAGGTTTAACATTTCTACCATTTCCGAATGACTGGTGCTACGTACATGGAAACTTTAATTTCTTATTGGCGAGAATTCTTATTCTCCCACGCACTGTTGCATAGTTGCATGTCCACCCCTTTTGGGAATATATGCTCGTTATAGTTTGTAGGATCTTCGGTTTTACTTAACTGCACTTCGTGAGACCCCCTTTAGGCTTTTTAATCGTGTCTTTCTCGTTTACAATACGGTTGGACTTGGCTTTTGTACCAATAAAATACTAGATCCCCATTAAGTTCGTCTTTAAATTTCCCTACAACTTTTTTGTTGACAAGCGGTATATTGTATTTATTATCCGCGGGGTAGCCACTCTTTTAAGATAACTATATTTTGTTTGATATAACTATATTTTGTTTGATATCAACTAATATTAGATTTTTCTGGGAGCCCAAATCTGTAAATAGATTTTAAAAAGGACCACCTCTTACAAAGTCACGCCTTTTAAAGACCCACACCTCTAATTTTTACCCATCTTTATTTAATTCCATCTTCAAAACCCTTTTTTTTTCGCTACCCAAAACATATGCTTTAAACAGCCATTTCCCTAGAAATCTAAAACCGCTGTGTCCCGCAAACACCACGTGGAGATAACACGTATACCGTGTCCACCAGGATAGAAGCACGAAGGATTTGGAAGGTGGGTGAGGAACTTAAAAACTATGGAATTTGAAAACTAATATATACAATAGATTTACAAAATCTATATAAATATAAACGACTATCTTAGACCTATATCTTTATGCCCCCATGCATAGGTTGATATGCTTCCAAGAAGGATGTTACACTTGTCATCTTCGCTCGATAAACTAATTTTATTAATAATCTGCGTGTAGAAATCGTATTTTTTACTCCGGATACATACACCAGCAAGTACCCCATACCACCCAAATACAGAATTAGATGCTTGGTGACTGTTAACATCCGCTTTCCTCGTGTACACCCCAGACACTTCCCTGGTGGTGATGTTATAGCCTTTTATAAATAAAGAACAATGTAATACTATTCTAAAATTTTTATTCTGACATACATAACAAAATTTAAAAATATTTAATACTAAGCATGGAGCCATTTAAACTTAATTTTAATACAAAGTTATACACAAAAACAGCCCTTTCTTTATGTTTGTTTGGAGTGGTTTTAATTTTATCTGATTTTATTCGCAGCTTAAAATTTAAATCGACACCCAAGTCTTCTATCTCCTTTTCTAGCCAATAGTTTGACACATAGATACCGTCTAGGTGTTCGAATTACAAAATGTACCGAAGTTTGTCTCTATATATAAAGGCTTTGATTCCACCGACAACCAGATCCATTCCTTCGTGTAATTCTTGCAGTTTGTAACAATCTTTTAATCGCGGCTCTCCCCTCCATACGTATCTTGTTAGCTTGATCGACTTCTTCTTGTCTTTATTGGAGGAAATCCTTATTCTCCCACTCACTGTTGCGTAGTTGCATGTCCAGCACTTTTGGAAATATACGGTTGTTATAGGTTGTAAGACCCT
Source organism: Platerodrilus igneus (assembly GCA_036346225.1). Lineage (NCBI taxonomy): Eukaryota > Metazoa > Arthropoda > Insecta > Coleoptera > Lycidae > Platerodrilus > Platerodrilus igneus. The sequence continues at coordinate 3,570,899 of JARFIW010000347.1, read as the reverse complement.
CGGTTTTAAATAATCCGAATGGTTCTTTACTAGGCAAATATACAATGTTTAACGGAACCCATTTGCGTGTGGTGCACGTCAAGGTTACGAAACCCGCATTCCGTAGTTCGGCTATGTTATCTGCCATTTCGATAAATACGTTTTTAGAGTAACCTTTTAAAAAGTATACGGATTTAGTACCATCCTTTTCCGCAAGGACGCCTATATAACTAAAAGAGTCTTTTTTACTAACCACAAATGCATACAGCTTGTAGAAACCGGATGTATCTAAGTCAGTCCATCGGCACATAAAATAATCTTTTAATTTCTCCTCATTTTCTCTAATAAGATGCTCTTTGTCTAAGACATCTTTGTATTGTTCGCGTATTGTCGCAGTGTTTACCATGTAGTCCAATTTTCGCCTTTATGCATCCATTTCCTCTAATTCCAGTTGTCTTTTCCTTCCACTTACAGCGTATGGCATGCATAATGGGGCAATTTCCTTTAGCGTAAACGGATAGAGTTTACTACCAATATTTACGCGTTGTCATATAACCTCTGGGCGAATGTTAGGCGTATTTATCAACCCCAATTCCGAAATGACTATTTCTTTTGGAATTGTAGAATATGGTGTTGCAGATTGTGTAAAATATGTACTACCTGTTTTAATGTAGCACTTGTGTAAGATTTTTATTTTATTCTTAATTTTCTTTGGGAATTAAACCACTTATATTTTTTAAAATCAACTTTATTTACGTTTCGATCCATGACCTAGGATCGTTGTCAAAATAATAAAAACTTCAAGTTTGACATTTATGACATAAATTGAAGGTGACTTTGATTTATTGATGTTCGAAATATTTGGTTTGAGTACACTAAGCAAAAAATTTTTAAATTTTAAATCTAGGTAGCATTGCAAGTTTTTCCTGGGTTTTCCTTGCGATATTAACATGAAATACAGCCTACATACATGATTTCTATTTATACATAAAATAACTAATTACATAAAAATAAGCATATTAACAACCCCTGTAAAACAGCATTGGTATCTGACAAGTGTAAACCCGCAATAGGGTTACGTCAAAACCATATACAATCTCCACTGAACAGTATTGGTATCTGACAAGTGTAAAACCGCCATAGGGTCGCTTCAGATCCATATGCAATCTTCATTGAACAATATTTGTATCTGACAAGTGTAAACCCGTCTTAGGGTCACCTCAGAACCATATACAATCTTCATAGAACAACATTGGTATCTGACAAGTGTAAACCCGCCATAGGGTCGCCTCAGAACCATGTTAAAATCTACCAAAGAGGTAACTTAAATCATAATGATTTTTTCCCCTCAAAATAAATATAAAAAAAAATAAAACGACTGCTTAAGCCTTACGGTAACACAATCGCACACTTCTTCAATAACCATCCTCTGGATTGTATAAATAGAAACATGTTTAAAAATGTTTTCCAATTTTAAGTTATTGAATTTATATAAAATTCACCAATAAAAATTAATCAGCCGATTTCACGTTAAGCGTATTGACTACCTAAAGAAAGTCGATCCCAGTTCGCAACACAAATTGAAGGCAATTATTCTTTTAAACTTTAAAATTATTTGCTTAGTGTACTCAAACTAAATATTTCGAACATCAATAAATCAAAGTCACCTTCAATTTATGTCATAAATGTCAAACTTGAAGTTTTTATTATTTTGACAACGATCCTAGGTCATGGATCGAAACGTAAATAAAGTTGATTTTAAAAAATATAAGTGGTTTAATTCCCAAAGAAAATTAAGAAGAATGCTAAACAAACCACAACAAACATACAGGGAGTATTTATTTTTATTTTATTTTGGCTGTCTTCCCCTACAATCTCCAAATAATTTACAGGTAAATAAATAAAACTTAAAGCCGAAAACACATACTTTATCAATTTTTCCCTTTCCTCTGGTTTTTCGGACAACTTAATTTGCAAGCCCGTCAATTTCTTTGTATTGCTCTTTCCCCAATACACGCACTCTAGTAGGTTATTATACACTAAACAGCAGCTATTTTGTAGCTTGTCCGATAGCTTGCTCCACATTTTGGCAAGTGGTACCGAATACATTGGCGCCTTTCGGAAGTATAACTTACTATCTTCCAATAAGGTTAAACAGTCTTTTAAGGGTTTATACAACCGTTCCGCACTGACATAGCTTCCAATTGTACAGTTGTATATTGTCGCTTCCAATCGCGTAATACCATGTTCTTTGGCCAAAGTAGACGCAAATTTTTCCCTTAAACGTACATCTGGACAACGTAAAAAAGATAGTATATGATTGCCAAGTTGTTTATTAACACCAGGACTTATCTGACACACAAATTTGTTGTATATCTTAATTCCTGCATTGGTTGTTAGCATTGTTAAACAATCAATTCCCACAGTTTTATCGTTGTCAACTATAATATTGCACTTTTCTTCGTATTCGCCCTTATTGCAAAAGTTATGGTTTGTAGTTACATAATTATACATCTCCATTTTCCTAAATATGCCAACAAAATCTTGGGTTACATCCATGTCAAAAAGATAGTAATAATCTTTTTTGAGTTCGTCTAATATATCTGGTAGTTCCTCCAATAAAGTTTCCAACTTAACATCTGATAGTTCCACTTTGTACGGAACACATAGGATTTTGGAATTTTTTAAGAATACTTTCGAGGTCTTCTTTCCCGATAATTTCTTTAACTCCCTGGCCCATCTTGTTAGTGCTTTCCAGAGAAAACGGAAGCTTAGCTTTAACACCATGCCTAGCGGAAACAAATCGGTCGAACTTTGTTCGTAGATAGCTGTTAAATGCACCACAAATTTCTTTTTTTAGGATAAACATTCTTTTGTTTGCAGATGTTTGCTCGGCGTCAGAAAAGTCGCAAATTTTAACAAACTTTATATTGTCACAAAGTGGTTCTGTAATTTGTATGTGTAGTCCACCAGCCAGCATCTGTTCGCCTTCGACATAACAAATATTACCAATATCTATTACCAGATTATTGTTGCACATATTTTCCGCCAACAGCCACAATCCAAATAGCTCATTTGTTGGCTTTACTTTATTCCCAAAAAGTTGAGGAACTTTAATCACCTTGGAGACGCTCATGTTTACCGTTCTAGCTACTGTCGAATACTAAATTAAACATGAAAATTGTCCTTATGTACCCTACAAAGTGGGGGCCAATATTGCCGAAGATACCCGAATATGTTGGACACCGCCATATCGCATACATTCTCTTGTTTAGAAACAGTTTTGTTAGGTCAGCGCGGCGGCGCTGACATAACCTATCAATTTTTCTTTTATCTAACCTAAGTCTACACAAATCCAACTAACCTAACCTAACTCCGGACAACACTAGCTAACCTAACTTCTGACAAGTCGACATCCTACCTAGGTCAGAGGTAATTTTACCCTATAGGGCAATTTCACCCTATAGGGCAATTTCACCCTAACCTGACATCCTACATATATCCGACATATCCGGACATATGTCGATGCGCACCCCTGCCCAGTTCGACTTAGGTCGGATTTAATCCAAAAGAAATAGTCATTTCGGAATTGGGGTTGATAAATACGCCTAACATGCGCCCAGAGGTTGTACGACAACGCGTAAATATTGGCAGTAAACTCTATCCGTTTACGCTAAAGGAAATTGCCCCATTATGCATGACTTACGCTGTAAGTGGAAGGAAAGGGCAACTGGAATTAGAGGAAATGGATGCAAAAAGGCGAAAATTGGACTACATGGTAAACACTGCGACAATACGCGAACAATACAAAGATGTGTTGGACAAAGAACATCTTATTAGAGAAAATGAGGAAGAACTAAAAGAATATTTTATGTGCCGATGGACTGACTTAGATACATCTGGTTTTTACAAGCGGTATGCATTTGTGGTTAGTAAAAAAGACTCTTTTCGTTATGTAGGCGTCCTTGCAGAAAAGGATGGTACTAAATCCGTATATTTTTTAAAAGGTTATTCTAAAAACGTATTTACCGAAATGGCAGATAACACAGACAAACTACGGAATGCGGGTTTCGTAACCTTGGCGTGCACCACACGCAAAGGGGGTCCGTTAAACATGTATATTTGCCTAGTAAAGCACCATTCGTATTATTTAAAACCGAGGTCTTACAACCTATAACAACCATATATTTCCAAAAGTGCTGGACATGCAACTACGCAACAGCGAGTGGTAGAATAAGGATATCATCCAATACCGACAAGAAGAAGTCGATCAAGCTAACAATATACGTATGGAGGATGTAGTGTGAGAGCCGCGATTAAAAGATTGTTACAAGCTGCAAGAATTACACGAAGGAATGGATCTGGTTGTCGGTGGAATCAAAGACTTTATATATAGAGGAAAACCTTGGTATATTTTGCAATTTGAAAACCTAGACGATCTCTATGTATCAAACTATTGGCTAGAAAGGAGATACAGGACTTGGGTGTTGATTTAAATTTTAAGCTGCGAATAAAGTTAGATAAAATTAAAACCACTCCAAACAAACATAAAGAAAGGACTGTCTTTTGTGTATAAATTTGTATAAAAATTAAGTTTAAATGGCTCCATGCTTGGTATTAAATATTTTTAAATTTTGTTATGTACGACAGAATACAAATTTTAGAATAGTATTACATTGTTCTTTATAAAAGGCTATGACATCACCACCAGGGAAGTGTCTGGGATGTACAAGAGGGAAGCGGTTGTTTACAGTCACCAAGCATTTATTTCTTTATTTGGGTGGTATGGAGTACTTGCCGGTGTATGTATTCGCAGTAAAAAATACGATTTGTACACGCAGATTATTAATAAAATTAGTTTATCGAGCGAAGATGGCAAGCGTAACGTCATTCCTGGAACAATATCAACCTATGCATGGGGGGCATAAAGATATAGGTCTAAGATAGTTGTTTATATTTGTATAGATTTTGTAAATTTTAGATTTCTAGGGAAATGGTTGGTTGAAGCATATGTTTTGGGTAGCGAAAAAAAAGGGTTTTAAAGATGGAGTTAAATAAAGATGGGTAAAAATTAAAGGTTTGGGTCTTTAAAAGGCGTGACTTGGTAAGGGGTGGTCCTATTTAAAATATATTTACAGATTTGGGCTCCCTGGAAAAATCTAATATTAGTTGATACCAAACAAAATATAGTTATCTTAAAAGAGTGGCTACCCCGCGGATAATAAATACAATATACCGCTTGTCAACAAAAAAGTTGTAGGGAAATTTAAAGACGAATTTAATGGGGATCTAGTATTATAATTCGTTGGTACAAAAGCCAAGTCCAACCGTATTGTAAGGGAGAAAGACACGATTAAAAAGCCTAAAGGGGGAGCCCCACGAAGTGCAGTTAAGTAAAACCGAGGATCCTGCAACCTATAACGAGCATATATTCCCAAAAGGGGTGGACATGCAACTATGCAACAGTGCGTGGGAGAATAAGGATTCTCGCCAATAAGAAATTAAAGTTTCCATGTACGTAGCACCAGTCATTGGGAAATGGTAGAAATGTTAAACCTATAAAGGCGATTATTAATTGTAGTTTAGAAAAATAGTAGTTTCGTGGACTAAATAAAATAGCTTAGACTGATTGATGTATATGGTTACATATTCTCGTACACATCCACAAACATCTGCTTACGTCCGTATACGGACATAGCAATGCCAGTAGTTTTTGTTTAATAAATAGTAGGAAAGATACGTTATGTGTTAGTGTGTGGAAGCCCATAGGATCGTTGGATTAAAACAGAACTGTGCGGCGGAATGTATGGTGGTTCCCGTTAGAATAATCAAAAGTGGTTAATCGATCGTATTAGATGTTTAAATATGCGAAAGTGTAAAAGCATACATAAGCAAAATTTAATTATCAGACAAAAAAGTGCGCGATGTGCTATACTTTTAAAGAAAGTATAGAATGGTGCTTTGCAGCGGTCCTAGCAGTAAAAAAGGCGACTGATTTTTTCAAACAACTACAAAAATAGCAGTAGCGCAGAGAAGGGGTATGCATGTATTATACAGCGCACTGTTACTATAAAATATGTTAGTTTACCGGTAGCTCGAACGTGTAATTGATCACGGCTTATAGATTCCTCGAAGGTTTAAATTTCTGAGACTATTGTCGTTTGAAAAATATTTGGAAATTATCAGAACGGGGACGAGTCGAAGTATAAGTTAGATGGAAGATTATCCGTGTTTTTCTACCTTTTACGAGGGAACCGGAAGTTGACAGACATCGAGCATCTAATTCTCTATTTGGGCGATATCGAGTACTTACTGGTTCTAGAAATCATTACGTGCTACCGACCGCTATGCGGAAGATTTGATTCTAGGTAATGAGCAACCTATAAAAGCATAGAATGCTCGGTATTAGTGATAATTGGTTTAGTGACCGCGCTTGTGCACTCTTCGAGTGTCTTCGGCAATCTTCGATTGTTTCCAAGGAAAATATTCAAACCTCCCATTTCCTAAAATATGACGTAGAAGTTATTTAAAATTAAATTGCTTTATTAGTAAGTATTCTGTAGACAACAAGTTTGGTATTTCCTTAGTAAAGGTTTAAAGTGTTTATTTAAAATTTGTATTTCCCTAAATACGTAATCGAGGACGTACTAGAAAGTACATTGTGTTATTAATAATCTTCAAGCAATTATACGTCAATTTCAAATGCACTGTATTCAAACATAATTAATAGAAAGTCCATTGAAAAGAAATTATACACATGTAATTTGAGTTATCGTAAAGCAATTAGTTTTGGAAGCGAAATGTATTTTCCAAGTACATTTTTAGCATTGAGTATATACTTATTTGTGACGTGCTTAGTAATTAGGAAAATGTTAAACCAGAAATTGATAACTGTTTAAAATTTTAAAAGTCGTGGTTTTAAATATTCTAAAAACAGTACATTACTGTTTGAAAATGGTTTTAAATATTAAACACTTATGGCGTATAAAGGGTTCATTACATCGGTTTTAGATTTTCAGGAATGGTTGGTTGAAGCCTATGTCATAGAAGAGCAAAAAATTTAGAGGTTTTGGATCTTTAAAGTGTGACTTTGTAAGAAGCGGTCCTATTTGAAATCTGTTTGTAGATTTGGATTCTGCGTAAAATTCTGGACTAATTTGATGTGTCGCATGGCTAAAAAATTTATAAGAACGGTTAGAAATCGCTGCCGGTAAAAATCTTAAAATGAGGGTAGCTTCCTGGGGGGTGATGTAATCTAAAAATTCATAGAAATTCTGGTAGCTGAGAAAATTTTAATATTAATCGATACCAAACAAGACACATTTATCTCGTGGGTGGAAATGTGGAGAAAGATTTATCTCGCAAAGGGTATATGTGTAACTTTGTCAGGAGCGATCCTATATCCAATCTGTTTGCAGATTCGAATTCTGCATAAAATTCTAGACTAATTTGAGTTGTCGCTTGTCTAATAGATTTATAAGGACAGCCAGAAATCGCTACCGGTAAAAAATCTTAAAATGAGGGTAGCTCGCTGGGGGATGACGCTATCTGAAAAATTCCAAGAAATTCAGGTAGCTGAGAAAAATCTAATATTAATTGATACCAAACAAGATAGGGTTATCTTGAAAGATGCAATGGATAGTCAAAGAAAACTATTTGTTAGGTTTGCTTATATAGCAAAGAGCAAAATTTAGAGGTTTAGAACTTTAAAGGGGTATAACTTTGCAGGGGGTGGTCCGATTTTAGATCTTTATGAAAATTCGGATGCTGCGTAAAATCAAATATTAATTGATACCAAACAATATAAGTTTATCTCGAAAGATGCTATGGCGAGTCGACGAAAACTATTTGGTTTAGAATGTTAGCAGTTAAAAAAATCTTAAAATTGGGGTAGCTCTCTGGAAGATGATGCAATCTAAAAAACTGCTAGAGATTCGGGTAGCTGAGAAAAATCTAATATTAATTTATACCAAACAAGATAGGTTTATTTGGAAAGATGCAATGGCTAGTCGAAGAAAACTATTTGTTAGGTAGCTTATAGAGCAGAGAGCAAAATTTAGAGGTTCAGGACTCTAAAGGGGTATAAATTTCCAGGGGGTGCTCGGATTTTAAATCTATTTGCAGATTCGAATTCTGCGTAAAATTCTAGACCAACTTGATGTGTCGCATAGCTAAAAAATTTATAAGGACGGGCAAAAATCGCTACCAGCAAAAAATCTTAAAATGAGAGTAGCTCCCTAGGGGGTGATGTAATCTAAAAAATTCCTAAAAATTCAGATAGCTGAGAAAATGCTAATATTAATTGATACTAAAAAGGTAGGTTTATCTCGAAAGATGCAATGGCTAGTCGAAGAAAACTATTTAGTTCCGAATGTTAGCCGTAAAAAATCTTTAAATGAGGGAAACTCTCTGGGGGATGACGCAATCTAAAAGAGATTCGGGTAGCTGAGAAAAATCTAATATTAATTGATACCAAACAATATAGATTTATCTCGTGGGTGGAAATGTGGAGAAAGATTTATCTCGCGGGTCGAAAGAATGCGGGTGTGACGTAATCAAAATGGTTGATGTCGGGATGTCCGAGCAAGGAGGAGAGCAAGTAGAGAGCAGGTGGAAATCCCTTTAAGTAAGACTTTATAGTGGATTTTTACATGTAAATTTGTCCAGAACGAGTGTGGGAATGAGGGATTCTGGTGGAAATGAGGGCCCAGAACGTCACTAAACCCTCTACTCTTATTACTTCTGATCGCTTCAATTGTCAAGTACAAACAATCTTAATTATAGGAACCATCTATCTTGCTTGAAACATTGATGTTAAAAGAGTGATGTTGGAAATCCCCTCATCGAGGTAACCTTTAAGTCGCTCTGAGAATTTCTACCTAATTTTGTGGATGGGCAGACCATGATTCGAATTGTGTATCACAAATAACATATTTTCAAAAAAAATTTGATAAAGTGGTTAAAAACAGAAATCATACGATTTTGAAGCGCGTGCCAAGGTTAGTGGGGTGCTTTCAAACGTCAAATTCCTGATCGGTGGCTGTAACTAGTATACAGCAGTCTCACAACGGGATCGTAATAGACAATTATTTCCAAAAGGGGCGTGTGATTGGTAAACACAGAGAAATGAAAGAAATTTATTTTCTTACCGGCACAGATACTTGACGACAAGTAAACTATTAAAAACAATATTTATCAGAAACGGTAGAGAATTGAACTGAACGATTTTAATAGGTTACACATGCACGGCTTTGGTATACATTTTGTAGAAGTATAGTTTTCTCAAATAGTGGTAAAACGCCGGTCATCTGTCGCGTAGCTGAAGTTGAGGTTTTCTCAGTGTAGTGCAGTCTAAGAATGTAAACCAATAAAATCAATTTATCAATACCTGTATGTCAGGATAGAATAAATTGAAGGTAGTGCAAGATTAAGTGAATTCGTGCCAAGGGTAATATTACATACTTTATATGGAAGAAGTTATAGCGAATATGAATAGTCGGAATCTTCACTAGGAGTTCTTTAAATTAACTTTTTTGATTTTAACGAAAAATGCATTAAGTGCGGTGGCTTGTGAAACTTATATTCCGTATTGCAGTCGGTAGTTAGTGTTTCTCAAGAAACATTTTCTTTAACATTTTGTTTACGATTATCAACTTTCTTCCGTCTTCCAATTAGAAGTTGCGGTGGAGCATAAACCAGCCTAATGTTTATTTAAACTCGGTTACCTCATTTAAAGTAAGAAGTACAACGCGAAAAGCTTTTGTTAAAATGTATACAATTTCTCTAAGTCGAGTAACGGAAAATGAATTCGAGTTGGAACAAAGGCGTTTCTGTACAATTTTACTGCTTCGATCGTTACTATAATAATATCGTACAAATACCACATGACCAAATACTTGTTTATGCTGTTGACAAGAGCATGTTCTAATCAAAACCTGCTTCACGAAGCGGAATTACAAGAGGGTCTGTTGTGATCCTCTATTTATATAGCATGTATCTAAAATAATTAACATCAGACTTCTAACGTTAAGGTCTTTCAATACAATGTTAAAATGTAAGAACTTTAATTAGTACCTATGGCTTTTGTTAGTTAGCATTTCAAAGGATCTTCACAAATTTGTTACTAATTATTAATTAAAATAACCACTTTGTACACTTTTTAGTTTATCCCTGAAACTAAGACGTTTCTCGAACAATGGATACTTATCAAAGTTACGCCAATACATAAATCAGGCGCAACAAATCTTATTGCTAACCATAAGCTTATTGCTGTGCTATCATGCAGCAAATTTTTTTTTAATAAATTATGTACAGACGGATATTTAGTTATGCTATTTCTTCAACTAACTCTCATTAACACAACTTCATACCAAAAAGTTCCACCACTTCAAATCTATTAAATTTTACACATTTGGTCAGTGAAGTGCTAGACAGATAAAGGCAGGTTGGTGAGATTTATATAGACTGCTAGGCGTTCGATAGTATGAATCATAACATCGTGTTAGCGAAATTGACGTTTTACGGATTTTTACTACCAATAATTGAATCACTTTCATCTTATTTATCTAATAGCAAATCGCTTGTGACAAAAAAAATAAATTCTCACGGCCGGTTTATCAATGGTCAGCCACACCTTATAGTTACCTAGCTGGCACTAGTAACAGTCTTGGGTTAAACTGACAGCTAAGTGTTACACTGTTTATCAAAAGGTTTCCAAAGTCTTAGCTCGATAACTTGTAGTTAAGTGAAAGTTGGCAGTCATGATTGTTTAGCAAGCTCATAGTCTCGTCTAATGAACCATTTCTATCCTGTTTGCGCACATTAATGTAAATTAGAAGTTAAATTTTGTTTTATTTATTTTGAAGGCTTCTAGAAAGTTTTTATTCAAAATCCCTTTTGAAGAAAGCGATGAAAATAAGCTCTGGGTTGAAAAATTAATATGATAGTGATATTGCTTTATGTAAGTAATCTAATTGTTTTAAGTCTGCAATCGAACCAATTTCCATAAATGTTTTACATGTTAGACATGTCTATACCTAACTAGAATTTTGAGGAGGATGTTCCTGAGACTTGCGAAATCTGAAGAAACTATTACCAAAGAAATAGTTACTTCGGATTGGGAGTAACCCTCTGCAAGATTGCTACAGACTCCAAAGCATCGTGCGATATTAGTGACGGAGGTGGAATGTATACAAAGAAATATCAAAAGAGACGATCATGGTTACTCAAATAATACAAAAACAACAGCGCTAGAATCAAGTGAGTCGTTTTTTACTTTATATATGTATTTTAATAGTGGAGGTATGTGTCCAACTAGTTTCAAGACCGGAAATCTAATGACGAAAAAAAAGTGCTTAAAGCGCTTAAATCATTATTATAATAAACAGCGACAGGTCTGGGTAGTGAAAAACTAACGTTGATTGTAGAAAAATTATAAACTCGACAAATGTTCAAGTGTTGGGGGAACTTGGCAGTCACAAATTGCTTATTCCCGTTTACATACCTTACATGTGATTTTCCAATACTCCACCCGAAGGTACTACATTAGCCAGGAAGCAAGTTTTTACCTGAAAAATTTTGAATTTTGCCGAACCCTTACTGTTTCAAGCAAGGTAGGGATCTTTAGCGTGCGTGACAGCACTCACACACGGGACCTGTATTTTATCACTCCACCGAACGAGGGCGTATTATTGTGAAAAATTCTCGCCTAGCATTTTTAAAGCGGACCGTGTCAGGATCCCCTTCAAATACCACTAAATATCGGAGAAATAGAGTATATAACTGTAAAACAATAGAAGGCGACCGAACTGCATCTAACAAGAAAGAACAGCGGATATGTTCAAAAACAACAAACATAGAAACAAGAAGAAAATTGTTCAAAGCCTATGTGTGGAGCAAAGTACAGTACGTCTATAAAATAGGGGCAGTAAGAAAAGCAGACACAACGAGATAGAAGCCTTCTAGAACATTGTGCTACAGATGTATAAGGATGATAGCATGGACAGACAAGGTTAATAACAACTAGGTTATAGAAATAGTAAAGGAATAAAGATATTGTCATTAGTAATTGTGAATCATAACTTTCAATAATCAAATTTATATCTTTTACGATATTTATTTAATTCATATATTTTGACGGAATAAAATTAATCACAAAAAATACCCCCTGATAATCATATTAACGTTTCCCGTGAGTTCAGATAAACGGACACTATATCGTGTAACAGGACTTCGAAGTAACACTCATTTTTATATCGTAACCGAAAGCAATTCTATTCCGTCCAAGCAAAAAAAGTCTGCATAACAATTAATCCATTCAATTCGTACATTCCCAAGAAAACATCCATCTAGTGATAATGAACATGAATGGTATTTTCTTAAACATCTATCTGTCGATAAGAGAACCAGAAAACTAATTGAATCAAACTCGTATTGGAAAGCCTTTCGGTAACCACCGTACATAAAAAATTATATTATTTTAACAAGCAAAATTGCAACCAATAATAGGGAATCCAGTTAATATCTTGTACAGTGGAACCGGTTATAGTGTTCTAAACTACAACGAATACACATCAGAGTTTGTAAATACGAGATAAGAAATATATTCAACCAAAACTCGTGGAGTTTCGAAGGAACGCCTAACTTCCCGCATTGAAATTATAGGAAGATAACTTAAACCAATTAATAATTTATATTAAATACGGTGTAGTCAAAAGCGAACCAGAAGTTGTAATGTATCGGAGTTTGTGATTGACAACAACCTTTATGAAATACATACATAAACTTATTGTAAATATTTAAAAGGGGACCGTTGCTGATAACAGAACGTCACATTTTTAACGTCATGTCAAATTATAATTAAACATTCTAATACAATCATACAGGGTAATAAATAATCAACCCTTTAAATTGGGAAGGCAGTCGATGTCGTTAGTAAATACTCAAATGACTGTGGATAAAATAAGGAATGTGAAATTTAATTAAGTAAGAACGGATATATTCAAATGCAGGAACTGCACGTAACAATTGTTCTTTCTGATGTTATTTACGTACTGTAATTTTTATTGGAGTGTACAGTAGTTTGTTTCCACCATAAAAATATATTTCCAACCCAGTATACAATAGTCTTTCTAGAATACCTGCTTTATAGTGAATAATTTTTTTGTTCGCCTGCATTACTTTTAAAAATAATGCTTTGTATTTGACTGGACCGACAAACTAGTAGAATAACTGCTTACAGAGTTGGTTCGAACGCATGCAAAGGTGCATTAATCTTTGTGGAGAATACTTCGAAAAACAATAAAGTCTTTAAAAACTATCCACCGCTTTATTCCAGTTCTATATGTAAACTTAAAAGGCATTCCTCATAAGATAGGGAAAGAACATCAATTACGGTATAGCCAAAGACAATAGTACGATAAATCTTCATATGTTTTATCATGCCTTCCAGAACAAGCCAATTCAAACTTAGAAAACACAACTAGATACTTATATCACAAGCGCTTTCTCTTATATAACCCAAGGTATGTTGAGAACGCCGTTCAGTCATTCAAACATCACGATGCTAATCATACCATACATTACATAGTTAAAGGTCGATCTAAATTGTACTGTCTTTATTAGTGAAAATTATTATGGCAGATAGACGATTTTGTTGAAATAGCGACAATGGTTTCAAAATGGAGAATACACTATTAAAAAATAATTTAACTACTGCAAAACAAAGTTCTTAATTGGAATTAAGGCATATAAGATTGGACAAGTATCTTTTGGTATTTAGTGATATATTTAAAACGATTTGAACGATTTTGAAACATGGATTTAGTATTACGCTCTGGACAAAGGCAATGACCAGCAGATTTCTAACGAAAAAATAAATCTTGTTTAAATTTAATAAATGACTCATATTTAGAGTAGTTGGTTAAGATTGTTTTTTGAGTGCAAGGCGTGGTTTGAAGGGTGGCAGGCGTTTGGTGCAGGTTTATTTAAACTTATCTGATTAGATATGTCTAAATGCTGTTTTAAAGAAGGGGGGTTGAATTATCCCATTTATCTTGATAGATGTTGTACACAATAGGATTTAATTAAGGAGTTATTTTTGAATGAAAATTAAGGGACTAAGATTTATAAGTGCTCATCGTAGTTACAAAAGAGAGATTTCTGGACTCTACTTTTAGTGCGATTGCTTATCCAGAAGTTATATATTTTTATGATTTTATATTAAGTTATTGTTCTTAAGACAAAGCTGTTGTGGAAATTTTGGACTCTGTTTTAGTGTACAAGATTTGTGATGAGAGAAAGTGGTTTTACAAAGATGTTGTATCTAAGATATTGTTAATCAAAGAAAGCTGTTGTGAATGTAGTAATTAGAAATAGAAAAATTGTTTGTAAAAGATTATTTTCAATACAGAACTGTGTCGAGCAGAAAGATAAATTGTTTAAAATTGTTATGCTCATCGCACTGCTTTCCTATAAAGGCAATACCTTGTCTTGCATGGCAAGACGATGATATCAGAAGTGTGAGGATGCCCATTGCCTATGATGGATACCGCTTTCTAGTAGTCCATGCTGGATCAAAGGAAGAAGGTGATTCTTTGTTGTTTGTTTCCGAATCAAAGAGTAACGACGTGAAATGAATGGAGATGCGTTTTCACAGTGAGTTGCATAGAAGTTAATAAACAATTTAGAAGAACTATGATTAATCGTGTTAAATAATGCACCTTATCCTTCCACATTACTCGACAAAGTAGCAACAGCATCTTGAACTAAAGTTGATATAATTCAATGGCTTAATTACACACAGTATGCAGTATAACTACGCAGATGTTTAATCGTGAATTATAAAGTTTGGTTAAATCTAAAAAGATACAAAAGCGATACAAAGCAGACAAGGTTGTCAAAATTTATGGTCATGTACTTCCGCGCCTACCACCATGCCATTGTTAATTTAATGCAATAAAAATGATTTGGGCACATGCAAAAGGTTATTATAATAAGCATATTGGACGAAATGGCGGTGATCACGACAAGGTATTCGATATGTAAACCAAAGCTACACTAGTGTCCCAAAGATTTATAGTAAAAGTGTATTCAACATACTGAAACGCCTATAAGTGAATGGTCTACATGAAAAGCACTAGATGTGACTGTTGATAAGTCAATTATATTTTATTTGTAACTGCAGTTGTATTAAATTCCATATTATACTTCAGGTGTCATTTAGAGTCAATCCTATTTGTGTGAAAACTGTTTAGGTAGCCATACTAGGTAACTACTTATATCCATTTCAAATAGGTGGATAACTTTAAAACAAAAATAAATCTGGTGAAATATAATACACACTTTCACAATATAAAATATGCAAATTTCTACGTTTTAATTTTGATATTTGTCATTCTAAAATATGTTGAACCTGCGCCGTTGCCAAGTTAAATTTAATAGTGCTAAAACGCCAATACAACCTTTGTGTATTTAAGAATCTACAATTTCATTGCTAATATTTATTAATATACGTATTTATTTCTTTTAGAACAAAACCTGAGTTATATGCATGTTATTACTGCGATTATTATAATTTTAGATTAACTAATTAAACAAAATCATGCTTGTTATGAGCTCTAAATTCTACAATGATCTAAACGCTTGGAAATAAAATAGAATTGCCAATGTTCCTTTTTCCTATAACACTTGTCAGTAAATGTAACTGGATTGTGATTTCACTTCAGAAATTCATTAATTCAGACGATCACATGATGGCCTTCTTTTGTGGTGTCGACTATACATATTTGTGTTACACGATTTAACAGTTCACCTCTTTATAGTTTTGCATTTCTGCAGTAGAAAGTATTAAATAACCACACACAAAGTGATTCTAATAAGCAAACAGAGTTTGCTTGAAGATCTATCTATTTGTTTCGGACTTTTTAAAATTTACTGTATGACTACTGCAGATATATATATATATATATATCATTTCCTACAAATTAGAACTAAAAACTTAGTAAAAACATTTAGGATAGAAATCATCCCTTTTGTGGAATGAAATTTGGCGACAAAATGAAAACGATCGCACATGTAAATGTCTAAAAGTTTCCCATAAAATCAGTAGATTTGCGGACTTTCATTTCCGAGTTTGGGAAGTGGGGGAGGGGGGGGGGGCCCACCCCATATTTTCGCTCTTGACAATCCCTTTAAGATTTACGAGCTATGGACGTCTTTTAATTATGCATTCATTCAAACCATTCAATTGTCGACAGTACACTTTTGAATTAATGGTTGTGTTCCTTGGTGAAGTCCTAGAATACAAGACGTCTTTCAAATAGAACCACACTGATACCATAAGTTTCCTCTGGTGAGTATCTGCTTTGGATGTCATTGGGAGGATCACAAAACTCAGTCCAAGGTCGTCTGCGAACAACATTCTTATAACATTCCTTTCTCATCACCAGTTATAAAGCGCTTCAAGAAAAGA
This sequence comes from Platerodrilus igneus, assembly GCA_036346225.1. Taxonomy (NCBI): domain Eukaryota; kingdom Metazoa; phylum Arthropoda; class Insecta; order Coleoptera; family Lycidae; genus Platerodrilus; species Platerodrilus igneus. The sequence continues at coordinate 3,554,449 of JARFIW010000347.1, read as the reverse complement.
TCTTTTTTCTTATGTTTAATCAGCTTGTCGGCGACGTTTATACGTGCGTCAAATGAACTTCATTGAATTCATGTGGAACCCAAGTATCCAGATTACTAGTGTATCCTAGCTTCGTCAGATGGTCATGAATGGTTGAATGATGAATACTCAACCTTTCAGCAATCTCATGCTGCGTAACCCTAGTTTGATTTAACCAATGTCTTTATTTGATCGTCATCTGCTTGCGTTGGCATTTCTCAACAACGAGGACATTTAGATCAAATTCACCAGTATGGAATTTTGTGAACCATCATTAACACTGCCGTTCTTGTAAAGCGTAAACTTACACAACTTTTGGAAAGCTTGACGAACGTTTTTTCCTTTTTTGGGAGTAAAAGAATAAAATATGGCGAAAGTACAAAGGTTGGTCTTCCATTTTCAGCTTATTTTAAAATTCAAAACCACAAAATTAATGGATTAATTTTTCGCAAATAAAACTTCAAACTTTTGACGGTTAAAGGATGAAACAATAGAACAATAAACAAATATACACAACTTTAGTTCTACCAAAAAAGAACAACCGTTATTGTTACAAAAATACGTCATGATTTTTGCTACAATTTTCTAATTGATCTAACAGCAATGAATTTACGCGTATGAAAATTGAAACGTTATCCGCATTAAATAAATGTCTGCCCTACTTAATACATTTTCTATTGAAGGTTGTTCTTTCAGAAACTGCTTTATAAATTGTAAAGGCAATACCAACTGTGTAAATGGTACACTAACATGAAGGAGAAAGAAATTAAATGGCATTATGCAAACGTTTCTACTAACGGAAGCGTTATCTTAAGAGCTACTTGAGAAATGATCAATTAATTAAAAATATACTCCACTCGGACCTGTATCTTGAAACTTGGCTTTGGTGCCCAACAAATATTATAAAATTAAAGTCCTTTTTACCATTTATCTACTGTTATCGTTATATAGATATTTAAAATAACAGATTTGCTATTTTTTAAAAGTTGTCGAATACATTTGATACTTTCGACATTAAACGAAATCGGTTTGGGTTCATATAAACGTCAATCAAGACAAACAGAATCATCAGTCGAATGTCACATTGTAATCTGAATACACCAATTGGATTAAAAGATTTTCGCATATCAATTTTAGCGCTCGTAAAAATAAAAATGTGGCGCTGTTTCAATACAAACCCAAAGTATCCAAAATTGGATTAACAGACTGGAATTAAATTTGTCCTCCCAATTATTTTAATAGAAACTAAACAAAATTATATTGAAATCTGTCGAAAGTAAAATGCTTTATAACTTTTGTAAAATCAGTAAAAATGCAAATCTCATTTACGTTCTGGATATGAAAAAATTGAAATAAAATGTAATTTTTACTCCAAATAAACTTTTAATGCCACTGAGAACGCCTGTAATGGTGTGGGATTTGGTCCAGTCCAATATACAAAAGGAACTTCCTAAAATAGAGATATTAGATACAAAAGTATTTCGATTTAGCTTAACATGCATTATACCGATGTCACTTGTATAAGACATACAAGGTGTTCAAATTTATTTCGAAATTTCTAAATAATTTTGAAAGTTTTGATAGGATCAACTCGAAAATTAGCAATTTTATGTTTTTTGACATGAGATTTACGAATTTAAAGCTTATTTCGGCGCTGTTCACGGAGGACGCTAATTACAGCCTATTTGTGCACTAAATCAAACTATACCTTTTTTTAATATGTTGAACTAGGGTTAAAATAAATGCAAAACATGAACTCTTGTTTAATGTATGTACTTGATTAATAGCTTTTAAATGGTTTAAAGTTTCTTGCTAATCAAACTTTTTTTGTACTAAATTACAAACTATCCAGAGTAGCAATAACAAAAAAAATAATTAAAAACAATAACAATCAGTAACGATGGTAATAAAAAATTTCATAAGTAACTCTTAGAATAGTCCACCATCCATCTCAATGCATTTACAATGCGCCTTCTTAAAGATTTTTGACTATTATGCAAGATTTTTGCATTATTTTTAATTACTTTTGCGGATTCTTGTATTTTCTGTTACAACTCCCATATCTTAAAACGTGATAACCCGTTTTTGTGTTAAAGTTGAGATATCCGAGTGGGTGACTAATCGCGTATCTCCTCCGAGAGGGAATTAAATTCGGAGAAGGGAAGGTGTTGGTTCGGTGTAGAAATTTTTCTTACGTTGCATAGGCCGGTTTTTATCACGAAAAACCTATAAATTGGGGGGAAATAAGGGAAAAGATTAATCTGCAGCAACGTATTTGCCTTACGTGTTAAAAAAGCTTGGTTCCCTCAAAAAATTCCGATCTCAAAAGCTGAACAAGCCGTGCGACGGAGTCGGCAGCAGATCGTTTAACATTGGTTCGAGAGAGAAGGGGAACGAGTTGGTTTCAAAAATTTGTATTCGGGCGCTTAAAAATATTTAATATATACCAAATAACACATTTTGTATTCGAACTAATTTTTTCATTATAAACTGTTCCTTTCATTTGTAAATCTGGACTTCTCAGTGGCCAAACAAATTAACTTCCACGGCCAACCTAGCGAGAGGAAAATATTCATTTAGGTATTGGCACAATAGCAGGAAAATGTAGTGAACCTCCGTCATCCGTAACTCACAAGTTTTGTCTTACGGCAAGTGGTATATCTTCTAGAATCTTGCTTAAATGGTGTTCAAGGAAGTTAAAATAAGAACACCTGTTACTGCTTTGGTAGCGAATGGTCAGGTGCGGCGACTAAAGTTTGGTACACAGTGTTTCAGTTCAAGACAATTTAGCACTATAATCATTAGTAACTGTTAATTCAAGGCTAGCACAGAATTCTGGTTATGTTACTTATTAATATTTACAAAGATATATACGTGGTCACACAATTATGTGGTTAATATACACAATCTAGCAAGTTTTCATCAAACTCCACGAGGAGGCTGTTTCGCCGCTGTTTCCGGGTGGCCTGGTTGGTACACTTCCGACGTCTGTACTCCTTACCCATTCAACATGGGTGACAGCGTGGCTCGCTTCTGGTGTCGAGTGTAGAAGGCCTCGGCGTCGTGGTGCAGCGCATTACCTTTAAAGGCGTCGGCGTTAGCAGACTGTTGCTTAAGCACCTCTGGCTAAGGCGTGGATGTTAAAAGGTTTTGGCGCAGCGCCGCTAGTATCAAAGATGCCAGGTCATGTGGCAGCGCTGCTGGTTGATTCCATAGCATAGGAAGGGCTCCATGTAAATGCCTCGCAGTTGAACACGGTGCTTCTTTTAGCACATTTGGTTTAGTGCAGAAATGATGTTATTATCCAATGGCTGTTGTAGTCCAAAGAAAATGCTGGATTCGAAGTTGATGGTTTTGCTAAATCTTCCCGGTGTGTTCCTGGATTTCTTCCTTTTCCAGCACGTATGGTTTGCTATACGGTAGCATTGTGCTCTAGTGAATGCAGGTCGTATGTCTTTGGTGTAGATCTTTATATCGCCCCGTTCAAATCGAGCCCAGTAGATGTTCGGTCTGTCTCTTCATTGAATTGGATAAGGTACGGTCCATTTGGTCTTGAACCGAATATTGTATGACGAATGATTTCGGATCATAATTATATCGCCGAGCGTGGATAGGGTGGGGTCCTCGTCGTCGACATTACGGGTCCAGTAGCGTCGTTCACGGTCTTATATTTGTTGATTGCGGCGGAGTCAGCTCTTCCGTGGTTGTCTACTGCTGAGTGGTGAAAGTCTCTCGGACGAGGTAGTTGGTATCTCAGTAGGGCGTAACTAAGTGTTAGTTCCCGTGGCCACATTCCTCCTGGTTGATAGGTAACACATAATTTCAGGTAGTTTTCTGATCCCAGCATCACGCATCGTATCCGGTGTCCAGCCAGGTCGTGGAAGGCGTGCATCACGTCGGTGTGTGCAGGAGAGGGAGCTATTTTGTGTAGAGCTGCGAAAATATCGACTGTTCAAATGAAAAATGCAGGCGATAAGCTTACAGCGATTGTAAGTTAAGGTTACCACTCAGAACTATACATTGACTAATGAACTTGAGCTTCTATTGGTTGAAGCAAGACGATTTACTAAACGCAAACACAGATCTGAGTGTGCGCGTTTGTATTTGACTTACAAAATGAGAATATATACAGAGTATGTAATATTTAAATCAGTAAATAGTATAATATTTCTAACACTACTACATCAGAGGTTTTCTGCTAAATTCTACTATTAGATCACGGAATATAACCTAATATTTATTGCTACTTAATGCTGACTCGGATCTGTTTGGTAATTAGAATGAATAAAAATTTCAGTAGCAAAATACATTTAAAAACTAATGCCTCAAAAACTAACAAACTTGCATAAATTAAACACAAGTAGATATTTGGGTAAAATAGATCGACCATTCACATTTCTCATTCCTTTGAACCATAGTGCAACAAACAGAAAGTTGTTTTGATTTAATGCAAAAAAGCTGTAACTAGCGCTCTCAGTGAACAATGCTGAAGTAGGTTTCAAATTTGTAATTTTCATGACCAAATATATAAAAGTTCAATGAAGTTAAAGATGTTGTCTACTATCAACCTAATCAATAGCCATTACTGCGAAAACAGGCAATCTCATTTCTCGTAACGTAGGAGCTCAGAGTATTTTTGTACTCTTCAGCAACGTGCAAAGTGGGGTAGTCATATACTTAATTTAATAATCGGTGATTCGGTTGTAATTATCGATCAAAATCTACCGCTACTAAATTGGAAGTTAAGAGAATCAAAGGAATTATCCCAGGTTCAGACAACATCGTTCATGTTCCTTCTGTCCAAACTGTAACCGGTGTGTTCAGTCGACCAGTATATGCCAAGTACTCTTGATGTACATAATATTATTATTTCATTAAGTTTTTGGTTTTCTTTAATTTATGGAGCATGTGATGCATGCACAGAATTCATTATCAATTATAAAAAGTTGTTTATTTTCTTTTATTATTTGAATTGGAAATCCCTTAATTTTGGTGAAGGGATGTTTGTGATTGCAATTAGAATTAACGTTCCTATTATTATTGTTCCATTCACTTCCTATAAAACTTGGTCATGTACTTTGTGCGCGTGTATAAGTGTACTGTAATATAACATTGTCAAATGGAACATGTTGGTGAAAATGTGTGTAAAAGCAGAATCTCGTGCCGACTACCTGAACTTTATTGCACAATGCCAAGGCCGAGTTGCTTAACACAACTACTGCCTTCGTTAGTGCGTTTTAAATACGTAACACACGTGATAATTGTTTTTGGCAGTGGCAATGTCGCCACGATGTGACGTCATAAATATTGATAACATATGTAGGTATTTAGAAATTGCGAGAACTATATAAGAATTATTATAGTTATACAGCGTAACGACATAAATATTAATAGCAAAAGCCCCAATATTATTCGTTATTGCTGACTCTTAAGTGTGTTACCTTAGTTTTTTATTACTTTTCAGTGTTCGCATTTGCATTTACTTAGTTATATAAAAAGCTGCGAACTTAGTTTGACGCCTTACATCTTGAAAATAAGAAACCTGGCACCTATCTAATTTTTTTTTAATATAAAGCCCTGTTATTTTGTTTGACGATATTCCTTAAATCGTGTCATACAAATTTTTACTAAGTAGATTAATTTTGTAAGGCTACGGTTGCTGTATCTGCATGTTATGAAAGAAAACGGATCTAAAGAATTTCTCAGAATCATCAAATAGGGAAAGTATTATGAGTGTTTGATTTGCCTACTACAGGATTTAGAAGTGACGCAAATAAATCGGAAACAATTAATCACTACAATCATGTTGTTATCCTCCGCATGTTCTGTCTAAGTCTATAGTTTCAGTTTTCAGTTTCTTGGGTATATCATAGTCAGTTCGCAGTTTTATACTGTTTTAATGATGAAGGTTGAAAAATTAATATTCATTGTGTAGGGCAGTTAGTGTTTGTAGGACTTGAAAGATAAAAACTACCACAACAGAGATATTTCTATACAAAGGTGGAGAAAAACTCGAACAATTGTCTCTAGTTAGTAAGTATAATGGACCTTTGTCGAATTTATTTTGTTTTAGTGTACAGTCTCTTTCATATTGAAGGTGTCCCATATCGATAATCACTATATCATCATAATCATTAAGTCTTCAGTCCTAAAACTGATTAGACGCGTACCTCTATTGTTTCCTATTCTGAGCTAACCTACACATTTCCCTGAAAATACGAGTCTGCATCTTTCACATCTATGTACAATAGTCTCATTTAGATTTATATCTACTTCTCCTTTTTCTTATATCTGCTTTCAATCTAGCACGCACTATTCCCCAAAAATGTCTTAGAAGGTATGCTGTCGTTTTATTTCTCCTATTTTTTTATTTTTGCACAGATATCTTTATTCCCCTACTATTTCTATAACCTCTTTGTTATTAACTTTGTCTGTACATGCTATCATCATTATACATCTGAAGCATAACATCTCAGAGACTTCTTTCTTTTCTTGTCTGCTTCTCCTACTGTCTCTATTTCTTAGACGTACCCTGCTGTACTCCACACATACGCTTCCAGCAATTTTTTCCTCGTTTTTATGTTTGTTGTCTTCGAACATAGTCGCTGCGCTTTCTTATTAGATACAGTCCACTTCCCCTTCTATTATTTTATATATATAATTTCATGTAATTTGTAGGTTAAAAATAGATATATAGGTCATAGGTCAGGCTAGCGTGTAAAGATACCGTTTATTAAAAATTTAATTAGGCGTTTTAGATATTTAAGGTAACGATTATTCAACTTAAGGTAGGAATATAGAGGTAATATGATTTTAGTTTCAGCTTTGCATTTATTTGTAAAGAACTGTCATAATATTTATAGAGTAAGACGATAAAGGTTAAGCATCTATCAACAAGAGCAATTTAGTTTGTATACAGGATCAAAATGCCGCTTTAATTATTATAAAACAGTGTACAAAAGTTTGAAATCTTTTAAAATTTGCTTTAGCGTAGGATCAATAATTTGAAGGGCATCTGTTAATAATATAGAAACATTTCAATCCCGTTTAGCGTATGATAGTATTAAAAACAAGAGCTTGGTATGGATAGGAAAGAAAATCAATAATTTCTACGAATGTAAACGTAAAATGCACACACAGATCGATATCACAAACAAGGACTGACTTGGTTATAGCACATAAAAGAGGGAAACGCAAAAGTCGAATATCAGAAACACACGGGGAAACAAGTGTAGTTCTGAAGCTATTAGCTAGAGAAAAATGAAAGGTGTTTGTATCGATCGAAAATAGGGAAAGGAATTAAGAAATATAATTGGACGTTTTAAAAGTTACAGAGGGCACTTATCCAAGTGGAGTTCGTAATAACAAATCCAGATGGAAAATGGTTGTATGTGAGAGAAAGAAAGACGGACTAAGTTTGTTTCAGTTGTGAGGCGTGCTCTGGCAGGAATCAGTATCCATTGAGGCTAGTTTTTCAGCAAATGCACCAACCGTTGGACGGTTAAGAGCGATTTTCTTGGTATTTTCTGTGTGCGTGCGTTAAACTTGATGGAGGGTGGAAAATCGTTGATGTTTTAGGTGGAATTTTGTGGCGGTTATGCTTGGAGTTTCAAGAAGGGAGCCGACGGTTGGCAGAATACCTGGAATGTTTGTTTATCCGTTGGAGAATTGTGCAGAAACTTAAAAACAAGGGGGTACGTTTAGTTCTATATAAACACCGTAGGGGTAGGGCGAAGTTTTCTTACTTCTTCGCTCGCCATCGAGGTTAACTAATGTAGTTCAATCTTACCTAGTGATTTTATAACAAGTATTGTTAATTGTAACTACACAAGTTGGCGTGTCTTGGTCACGAATTGGCATAAATGAAAATTTTAAAGTAAATACAGAGTTAAGAGCGAAACTTTTATTAATTATGTAAGTACAAACTACTTCTATTTAGGTGTTGGAGCGTATAAAGGCGTTCTTACATGGAATTTTAATGGTGAATGCAACAAGTATTGATTTGTTGATCTAAAATGGAATGGTAATGGGAGATGTTGGAGGTGTGGATGAACTTTCTATCGAAAATTAAGAGAGATTTGGATAGCAGCGTGCTGAAAGGAAAGGTGTTTCAACTTGGAAAGCGGTTTCAGAGCCTAGAGTCATTCTAGACTACAACTTCTTCGAGGGTAGGGTTGCAGCTGCTGGCAGGATAATGGTTACCAAATAACGAATTTTTATAAACATTGCTGTGCTGTTTAATTAAAGTGTTTTAACTTTTTTGTGCTTTTGAGTGATTATTTTTATGAATTTTGATGAACTGAAAATTTTATTGACTTTACAAGTAAATGAAAACAGGTTTTTAATTAATGTAAGGATAACCAGGCTGTTTTGTACAAAGTAAAGGCGACTTTTATAATTGCAATGCTATAATGTTGCACACAGATTTAAATAGTTTTACTGTGAGCTCATATTAAGACGAGAGTAAAAGTCAGCTATGAGGATAGACCACATACTTTAATCGGATATATATTTGATAAAGATATTTAATACAACCTCATTTTTGAAATTGAATTGCTTCTAGTCAAAGTTATATTATTGTATGTAACGAAAAGGGTTTTGGAAGATGTTAATTTTATTTTGTGTAAATAGAGTATGTTGTATTTTGTAAGTTGCGTTATTTTAAGTAGGATTGTAGGGAAGTATTTTCTTTTAAATTACAGCATAGCGGCAGTTAGATGGAGTTGAGATTCTGCAATCCAGATAAGCTTCTTGAAAAGTTTTTCATAAGCATTTATAGAGAAGGTGCGGAGCAGCCGAGGTAAGCTTCACAATAACATACACCCTATTTCACCGATATTCAGTGGTATGTGAAAGGAGTTAAGCTACCTGTGACTACCAAGATCCCCCAACACAAATATTTGCCGAACTAAAGTAAACCTTTCACACAATTAATATGTGTGTAATAGATAAATTCATTTAACGGTAATGTTTACATTTTCCAGATCCATTTGCAATGCAGCTTTTGAATATCATCGTTAGTATACCAAGTACACATTCCACGTGGCGTGGTTTCAAAACTATGTCTTAAAAGAATAAGTAATACCACTCAGCAGCATGAACTCCTCTGATAATGTTTGTAAATCGTGACAAAATTTCGAATCTGAAAAGAAATCCTCCATCGCTTTGCTTTCGGTAACTATTGACCATAAGAGTAATGCATAAATATTTGTATTACTTATTTCTTAGAATTCTACAAAAAAAAGTCATTTCTATTTGAAATACGTCGAAGCTCCTTATTGGGAATATTTGATTCGTATATATTTAATGCCTATACTGCCAAAACGGTTAGGCTATTTTCATTCTTTTGCAGAAGTCGCCAGCAATGAATTTCTAGCTATCCGTAGAAGGTAGCACAATATTGAAACATATGAATTGTTCAATATTGGGCGATGTAATTTATGAACCGATTCGTACAGCACAGTGCAAAAATGTAAAGCAAAAACTTGGCGTCTCAATGACATGTCGTTCGATAGGACATGAAATAAAAAGTACCGCTAGAAGTTATATAGCACATGGATTTCTTTACTACTACAAATCAAAATCGATCAGTAATGTTATCGTTGTTCTTATTTCTGTAAACGCAGTTGAATATAAGTTGTGTGGATTGAAAGACATTTGTACAGAAATTGAACATGTTTCCTACTAAACGATCTGGAACTAAAGAGGGGCATATTAAAGAATAAAAGCAGTCCCATTTTATATACACCAAGGTTTGAGAGGACCAATTTAAAAATTACGAATAAACTATTTGCAGAACGAATCATGAATTTTACATATGTACATGCGGTAAGTTCAATGTAACTAATAGCGAATCAAGTTTCTAAAAGTACAATGTTAAATCCCAACACTTTGTCAAACAACAACTTATAGCTTCTGAGGCAAAGATGGTATAAACAAAGTATAGTAGAATTTATTTAAGAAGCGTATGTACGTCATCATGCGCACATGGCTAAAACGGTGTCAGATTAGTCCATTGTTTATAAATAGGCGTGTTCGTTCAGCATATCAGTGGCGTAGATAATTTGCTGTTAAATGTCAATTGATATCTGTGCCTTTGATATTCTACATTTATTTCTTACGCTTTCATAGTTTTCTTTCTATTTCTTTGTGTTTTGTGCCTTGCTTATTCACGTATTCGCCAAGTAAATTTAAACCACCAACAAAATAAAACTTGATTTTAGAATATTTACTCTATGGGAGTTTAATAAAAATTATTAAATCCGCTTTGCTACTAACTTTCAAGGTTTGCGCATATGTCAAGTGACGTACAGGTTCTTCTTAAATAAATTCTACTCTACCGCACTGTCAAAAAGCTCCTATAAATTGGGGAAAGACCCCACGCAAGTTAAGGTTCGGGCCGTGGGAGCTGCCTTTTTAAAAACCAGTTCCATAACTTCTTAATTTTATTCTAAAACAGATATTAATTATGGAATTTTACAAAACTAGATTTAATTTACTCTAAGTGCGAAAATAACTAATAAATGTACTATTGTGAGTAGCATAAGCAACTGCAATGTTGAAGCTGAATACTTTGACCGACTGCCAGGTTCTGGAGCTCCCGAGCTTTTTATAATGTTCCTACCCCCTCACATGGGTGTAGGAACTTGCAGATCTCATGTCTGCTTATTCTTAATACTATTCATAAATACAATTTTGTAATCTTAATTTCTAAGTAATCACGGTATCTGACCGTCTGTGACCTGACATCTGCAGTGTCATTATCGTCTGCGATACAAAGTAGCGCATCCGTTCTCATGAACTTTTAATAAACTTTATAAATTGTCTTTGTATTACAATGTTGCACTTCACTTGGCGTATTCTTAACACTTTCTAATAATTTCCTAATTATTCTGTTTCTTTATACATATATTAATTGGGGGATACATAACTCGCATACCAGCAAAAACTTCCAATGCAGTTCAACCTAAGTGCAGATTTTTGTTTTCGAATTAGTTGTCCAATATAAGGAAGTTGCCCGAGGACTGAATGCTGTTGATCTGGACAAACCTGCAACAATTGACTCATAAAGGAGCAAAACGAAATCGACATAAATTTTGCACACCTGCAAGTGTTCCATCCAGTCACATTTGGCAAACTATTTCGACGACAATTCCACACAATACTCCTGAATACCAAGAGAGCGATCTAATTTGCACTACTAGTTTTGTTTAAAGATACTGTCGCATACAATGTGTGTAACGCCTATAGATACTAATTTTATATCATATTTAATAAAGCGTTTTCGTTCTCAAAGTTTCCTTCGTCGAAATATAGACCAGAAAATTCAATTGTTTCAAGAAGATTTTTTCAATCAAGCAAGGTAAGTATAGTGGCATTATAAAATGTTCTTAAAACTTTTTTGGCTGGCAAAAGTTTGTAACCCTATTGCGTTATTCAAACAAACATTAGGTAATAAGTAGAAATTTAATACTTTCAGTTATTTACATGAAATTTCGCACGAAAATACATTAGAAAATTTATAGAAACTTAGGCAGAGAACACTAACAAAGTGGCTATTTTATTAAAATATTAAATTAGGACACAGAAACAAACACGAAAGCACCTAAAGTACAGGGTTATTCAAAATGATGGACTCATTTTTAAAAATTCGTATTTAATAAAGTACAAATCCAAAGTGAACAATTGTTATACCAGTGAAAAGAGGAAGTTTCAAAGTTTTTAAATACATTATAAATATTCAATGTGTCCACCGTTGTCTGCACGACAAACATCTACGCGGTAGGTAAACTCATCTCATACACGAGAAAGCGTATCTGCTGTTATTGAGTGCACGGCAGCAGTGATACGGTTCCAAATACCAATGAAAAGAGGAAGGCGGGCAGTTATGGTTCCAGAAGCGGCCGGTAAAGTTCGCATGACAATATGTCGTCATTTCATTTCACTGTCAGTTGTGAGTGAGATGGCTACTGTGGAGCACAAGGTTCTTGAATTCGCAAAAAGTGAGTCGCAAATTATAATGCAGCTGGCATTTTGTACCATATTTGATATTGAACCACCAACTAGAAAAAGCATTATCCGACGCTTTAAGCAATTTCGACAGACTGGAAGTGCGTGTAAAGGAAAAAGTACAGGCAGTTTTGTTCGCAGTTCACGTAAGTCTACCAACAGAGTTAGTAGCGAACTTCTAATACCCCAACCAACTGTGTGAAAAGTTTTGAGACGGCGTTTGCTGTATAATCCCTACCAATTACAACTTCTGCAGGCTCTCAAGCGTAATGACAAAGAGAAGCGTTTCGAATTTTGTGGTTATGTGCTACAAATGATAGAGAATGACGCGTTTCTACGACGTATAATCTTTAGCGATGAAGCGACTTTCCAGCTTAATGGAAAAGTTAACAGACATAATGTTTGCATATGGGGTTTGCAAAATCCACATTCAACATTGCAACACGAAAAAGACTCATCAAAGATAAACATGTTCTGTGCCTTATCTCGTACAAAGGTCTATAAACCTTTTTTCTTTGTGGAAACAACTGTAACTGGAATAACGTACCTAGACATGTTGGAGCAATGGCTGTCCTTTCTAGTTATGAAAGATTCACAGGACTTTATTTTCCAACAGGATGGAGCTCTGCCCCATTAGTATCTCGATATACAAAAATTTTTGAATGAATCCCTTCGTCAGCGCTGGATAGGTCGCAGGGGAAATGAAGACCTGGCTCTACACTTCTTGGCGCCGAGTTCTCCTGATCTCATGTGATTATTTGTTATGGGGTTGTGTTAAGGATGCTGTTTACGTCCCGCCTCTACCAACAACTCTGAATGATCTGCGGAAACGTATCACTGCTGCCGTGCACTTAGTAACAGCAGATACGCTTTCTCGTGTGTGGGATGAGTTTACCTACCGCGTAGATGTTTGCCGTGCAGCAAACGGTGTACACATTGAACATTTATAATGCATTAAAAAAACTTTGAAACTTCCTCTTTACATTGGTATGATTGTTCATTTTGGATTTGTATTTTAATAAATACGAATTTTTAAAAACGGATCAATTATTTAGGATAACCCTATGTATTAAATACAACCAGTAATAGAGATTGGGACCTTGCAATTTTGCTATTAATTTAGATAAATTCAGACAAATTTCGATAAATAACCAGCCTGGAAAGGCGTATTTGTAAAGATTCATACGAGTTTAAAAAATAAACAATTGAATCATGGAATTGGAATCACACACGCTACAACACCAGTAACCATAAATCCCGTGGCAAAAATTTAAATCCTTACACGTAAAATCGTGAGAAGAACTAAGAGCTCACACGAATTCAAAAATACCAAAACCATAGCAAATTACCGCAATAGAAAAGAACTCACAAATTTACAGTCATAAAAATTACATTCCGAACATAAAGCAACCACACCGTTTCTAAAACTGTAAGAAAAGGTAACCGTGGACATAATACTATGATTTTAAACTCAACAATAGGACAGCTTTAGACGCACAATCCATGTGAACGAGTCTAACTTGTAATTTACTGGAACATTGTATCTTATAAATACCGGCCAGTCATAATAGAAAAGACAATCACGCCCGTTATCTTAAGTTGTAAAGCTTCAGATTCAATTTACTCGAAGCCATCGCCGAGAGTGTTAAAGGTTGAATAATTCAAATGACGGCACAACTGAAATTGTTAGAGAAACAGGTATCCTAACGCGTACATAAACAAAGCTATAAAAATTATAGTTACACGTGAAAGTGCCCCTAAGGTGAATGTTTTTGTTCCAGTCAACAGGTCGCTTGAGCTTTGTACAAATCAATATATCTGTGTCATTGAACTTGTGCTTTCCACCTGCTACACATATAATGCCTATGTGATTTAATAATTAATTGAATAAAACTTATTTTTATTAAGAGCACTTTTTACGTTGATGCACGCTCAGTTAAAGCGTATTGTATGGTGGAAATTATTATATGAACATATATCACCATTGTATGTGCGTAATTTATATCTACCAGTTAATTTAATTGGATACATATAGTTAATAAGTTTAAGGCATTCGTTTTCTTATTGATACACGCATATTGCCCAATTAGGAATGGAGCTTAGTTTTTCTTGTTTTGTTGTATAGTGCGATATTCATGTTTTACTAATACAGAGTAGATGAGCAATACTTTAAATTTTCTGATTATTTCTATTTATTTTAAAATTAGCAGAAAGTGAGAAAAGTGCACCCAAGACTCCATCAACCTATACTGCAGTAGGAACCGGTAAAATCGAATTAATGTATTTAACGTCAATTCAATACGAAACAAGGTCTCGAAAAAAAATTGGTTGCTATTTCGTATCAGTCTCCGCAGCACATAAACGACTCCCACTTTTAGTTTCTTTACCTTCGTCAATAAACGACTTTACCTACAAAAAAAAGTAATATCTAGCTATATCGTCACTAGGAGAGAAGAGTATGTTGACCTTCAGAATATGCAAGTGTAACTCTGTAACTCCCATATTCATACGACCATAAGGATAATATTGTATAGTCATGGCTGTGTGAAGACGATCGCCTGCTTGTAGTCGGCATTGGTTATTATTTTTAATTAATATGAAAGCACCCTATGGAATATTAATGTCATGTAAAATAGTGTTTAAAAAACAAAACTTGCAATTAAATCCGTATTTTTGTTTCAATTAAACTGAAAACCACATATATAATTGTTTTATTTTTGCAAATGCATATGGAAATTTGAAGCACGGGTGATAATAATAAAACCAGAAAAATGTATATAAACCAATTATAACCGCAGAATTGCATAGTAAAATAATGTCATTTTCAGGAAGCTTTAGATTTACAAACTAACCGTGAATTTGTTAATCTGTACATCTCCAAATATGAGCTTTTGAAGTTCTAGCTGAATAAATTCCATGGAATATGACATAATTTTAATAGACATTGTTGTAGTTATCATAAAATGAAAACCCTTCACTTTATTACAAAGTATTAACTAGACATTAAATAAACAGAATACAGGATTACATAGATGAAGGCATGGTCAGTATAATAGACTGAGAGCGTGTGAATGATGAAAAAGCACTCTATACAGTGTAGTAACATATACGCTGACCGTACTAAAATATGATTTGTAGTAGGAATATAGAGTTTGGCTGAATACAACGAAAGTATTATTTGAAACAGTCTTATAAAAATCGTTCACCTGAAAACATCGAAGATGTAGAAACATAATAGAGCCGGAGGAGGGGTCTTAATTCTAGATCCGCCAGAGGGGTTAATTTAAGGCGTTAGGATTTGACACAAGTGAATTGACGAAAGTAGAATTTGAAGAATGTATTGAGATTCGGGTATGTTAGGAATAGGAATAAAATACTGTTAAATAGGAGAATATACGCGGCATACTAAAAGTTGGTTTTACACTTGTGCAAGGTAAATTTTAAAACGTATGATATCGGAATTGCATTGTTATGACCGTTTGTTGGGAGCGCAACAGGATTTGTTCATTCCGCTGTTAATTTGAGAATTTTGGAATATGTTGTAGCTGTTGTTTTAGAGAATGGAAAATTGGTATGGTCTGGACATTACCTGAATTAGACGAATAAAACTAGGTAATAGTTTAGACTTATTTATGATTCGGTATAATTTATTTGTGAACATCGAGAAAATACGTTTTGTCATTTTTTTTCGACATAGTACACTAATTGAAGGATAAGTTTGTTCGAGTAAAATATCAAGAGATATGTAGATGTTATGTATTTTGGAAAGAAGAAGGTGATAGTGCAACGTTGGTATTGAATTGTTTTCTTGTTTAATGAACAACATTACCAAAAATTTGGGGTCATTACGCTAATAATTAAACAGGAATGCAAGAAAATGTGTAACTACGAATAGTTTTGTTGATGAATTAGGTTTAAATTTTTCAAAAATTTTCTTTAGAATTTAGTTCAGAAAAAAACTGGCCATATTGCAAATAAGTTATTTTTAGAAAAATATATTTATATGTGCAGGTGTAATGAAACTGGTTTTATGTTAATAGAGGTTAAGTTTATGTGAATTTCTATTTTAACTTACTTAGAAAATAGGTAATCAAGATGTGTAAAGGATATCCAGCTACCCCAGTGCTAGTCATATCTGGAAGAGGAGTACTTTTTTTTGATAGAGAAACTAGATAATAATCGACTGTAAAATAATTAAAACCAGGGAGTTTTATGGGGAATAAGCCTTTCACATAGGAAGAAGGCATCACAAAGCTTGCGGTAACAAACTGTTTGAAACTTCTCGATTTTGAAAAAGGCAAGGCCTTTTAGGGTGAGTGTTAATGCAAGGTAGAATTTTTAATTGGAAACCTTGTTAGTTATCATTTTTTGTAACTCTTTATTTATTCTATTTTTTTTCATTTACTCATAGGAACCCACTCCCACACCACTGCAGTTAGCCGATGCACCCTTTTATTGTTACGGGGTCCGTCTTTCTAGGGCAAATCAAAATGTAAGTTATTTTTACTTTAATTTACTCGTAACCGCAGTTTTACAAACTGTCTAGGTGTGGACCCAGAAACGTTTGGACATCAGATAGAATTTCTATTATATTATTAAACACTGATGAAAAACGTTGTATTAAAACACATCAGGAATGGGAAGAATTAAGCAAAAATCTACCGGCATCTGCAGAAAGTTCAACTGAATTGCATCTCCGGCAGCTAAGTTGTAGAGCGTATTCTAAGAAGTATGTCCTTCTTCTTCGAATAGCATTCGCTTTGACTCTATATGTGAGCGGAAATTTTTTTAAATACTTACTTGATATAAGTATAGTATATGCATGCCGTACTTTGTGTTTAATTTGTACTTAATTAGCATATTATTCTGTAAGTTATAATATTTTATCTTTGCTTTCGTGTTATACTAAGTATTGTACTTTATTTCTAGAGTGGTATGGCGTAAGCTGATATGTCCTTTTTTCCATTATGTGGGTTTTTAGCTATCGTCGATTGTAAACTCTAGGCCATGGCAAAAGTTGTAGCAGTTTCGTAATTACATTAGTCTAAAGATGATATGATGTTTTGTATAATATTACTGGACGACATAACATGATGTAAAATTACATCAACAATAAATCTAATCTTGTTAAGCTATTAAATATTGCCATACTTTTGATACGTATGTACAGGCCTCCTATGAATACTGGAATGTATAGTTTGTTTAGTGGAAAATCGCTTAGATGTGCGTGCAGTTTGGAATAGTGCAGTTCTATGAGTAAAATTTTTGTTCTTAATAATGAATGAGTGTCGTAATTGTAAAAGATCTTTTAATATTGGAAGTGAATTAATAACACGCCAGCCCAAAATGCTTGCAGATACGATTCTACAACTCTGCGAAGCTTTGATACACTAGAAAAATATGATAACGTTTATTATTTATAGTTCTGCTGTGAGAAATTTAAGTAATCTGCCTACTTTTGAATTAGGTCAGACGAGGCAAAACATTTCCAGAAAACAATAAAACTATAAGACTAGCGCATTTAACGTGAGGATCGATTACTTTTGTGCTTGATGGTATTTCTGCACGATTGAGTTTTTGACTTGATTGTATTTAGCTCGTGTGTTTCGCTTATATTAGTTTGGATTTATAAAGGTTATTCATGGTATAGAAAATTTTCAATTATCAGATAATAAAGGTTTTGACAATTTCTTTGAAATTCCAGTTGTTTGAAATTTTGCAATTGGTTAGAGTATTAGAAGTTTTAGGAATAAGTCTGAAAAAATCCATATTATTTGTTTGCACAAACAATAGCTAGAGTACGAATTAAAAGTTTCTGGTGCAGTTAGTGAAAGACCAGTTGAGGGCAAGAAACAAATTAGAAATATTGTTAGCAAAGAAATAGACGAACCTGGTGGTTTAATAGATTTTTCAGGATATGAAATGATTTCCCAACAAAATGCGAAGAGATCAACGCTTCGATTGAGTCGGAATTTGATGGCGTTTCTTCGGATTCAGTTTTCAAACTCGCCCTGCTGGTCGTATTAAGCGAATAATGTTCCTGTAATACATTCAGAAAAAGTTGTTGAGTTTAAAATTGATACACTGGCTACCATGCTTACATTAAAAGCCAAATTATTTGCTAGAGTTAATAAAAGTATATTGTCTAGAATTTATGAAACTATTATAATGCCATCTTTAGTAGATAGTGCAGCCCTTCATGCATTACGTATGTAACACCTTCTCTGCCTATAGGTACGTGGTCGATTAAGTTTTCGGGTATCTTTAAGCAATTGGATTCATTTCTTGGTAGAGTTAGTGAGTTGACACAATGGCGTAACTGCATCGAAAGTAGATTTATTTAGTTCTGCGGTCGAATTATTCGTTTGAGACGGGCTAGTTTGGTTTTGTGGCGTAGAAAATAGATTGGAAGATTAAGACTATTTAGTGGATCGCTAAAAGAAAGGTTTCTCCCTGGTGTCTCGGATCATAAAGTTTGGTAAAAATTAAGAATCGACGTCTGGAAAAAGACGAATCCATTTTTTTTCTTTATTACACATATGCGGAGTTTGTTTAATGAATCACCAACCATCCTGCTGAAACTATTAAAGTTAAGATTTAAAGAAATGGCTTGATGCCAGGCCAAATTTTATTTCAGCATTTGCTTTGTCAGATATTCATGACGTAACCGCTCTGCTAAAGGTGTGTAAAAAATTAGAGAAACCTATAATGAAACAAAGGTCTGTTTTTGCATTATCAAATAAGCCCTACAAGTGTCTTAATAACTATAAACGGCAGTGCAAATATACGGGTCTAGTTTTAGATGGAAAAATTTCAACATCTCAGAGTAAAGTTTATAAGAATAAATCGTAACCTCCTCAATTCAAGCCCTCAGTAATGATATCCCAGTAATAAATTTATTTGTAGGAATTGTTTGTGTGGTGGTCATCTACTTAGATATTGAAAAAACCCTAAAATTTATTTTGTTTCGTATGTAGTTGTCCAAGAACTAAGTCAGTTTCGTATCTGTATTGTCCAAAAAACTAGTAAAGCAGCAGATGCAACGCACTTGGCATATTGTTTTGTTTCCAAACGCTATAATTAAGTCAAGCAGAAAAATTTTCATTGTAATGATGAGTGTCGAATTGGCCGGATGTTGCAAAAAATTTTTGTCGAACTTCTTGCAAGCCTAAAACTGGTTTATTATTCGTGAAAAAATCGTATGATAATCGTCTATACGTTATGATTAAGTTATTTGACAGTGACATTACCGGTCTTTTGGATACAGGATATGCTACATAAATGCTTAGATCTTTGGTATTTCCGTTAATTTAAAAATTAAAGTAGAAGGTTTTTTGTTCAGAAAAGTACCCAATGTTTGGCCCACAATTTGGGCCCTATATGTTTTGATGAATGATGTCGCACTACGTTCGTCGTCGTTTGAAGAACATACGAAGTCATTATTTGATGTTAAAAAGGGTTTTATTCCACCAAATTTAACTATGAATTTAAAAACATGCAAGTTCTTCAAAAAATCACTTATATTTCTTGGTTATATTGTAGGTTGGAATTCTTTTCGCACTTACCCAGATAAAGTGGCATCTATGGTTAACCTACTTCGTCTAAGAAATACGACAGAAGTTAAAAAGTTTATAAGAATATTTATTTGGTATCGCCGCTTCACTAAAGAGTTTGTATTTTTAGTTTTGCCAATAAACCATCTTATTAAGAAAAGTAAGAAAGCTCAAATTTGAACTTAAACTCCTGACTCAAGTAGTTTTTGCATCCCTTCTTTTGCAGCCAGATTATTCAGCATCCTTCGTCGTTGGGTGTGATGGAAGTAATACAGGGCTATGTATTGTTTTGATCAGAAAATAAATTGAGAAGAACGTGTCGTTTCGTATGCGAGTAAAACTCTAACATACGGAAAAGAATTATTTTGTTACAGAGAAAGAGTGCTGGCAGAAATTTTTGATATAAAGAGATTTCGCCTTTGGTTGGAAGGTTTCCGTTTCACTATCGTCACGGATAATGTTTTGTTACTTTAGTTGAATAGTTTTCAATGCTCAAGAAGAAAATTTTCTAGACGGACACTCAGATTAAGACAACATCCCTTTGAATTATTACACAAACAGGGAAAGTTTAATGAAGTTTTATACTATATTAATTGTATGATTCCTGTAGAGAACCCAAATTCGATTAGGTACAGGTCAAGCTAAACAATTTAGATTTAAGGAATGAATCCTTACGTAAGAGGAATTTGTTATCGCTAGAGAGTTACCCACAATCAAAGGTGGAGAATAGTTTGTATTTAGATTTATTCCATCAAATTTGCCACTATCTTGAAATGTTGTTGATTGGAAACGTTTTTTTCCAAACCTCAAAAAGAAGAGATTGTTCGTTCATGTTATGGCCCACCTACAGCAATGCACTTTGATTTCTCGAAAATTCCATCTCGCGTTCAAGAATACTTATACTGGCGGAAAATGAATTTTGATGTTCTTAAGCTTTGTCTGGAATGTTTGATATGTGGTGCTCAGAGATCGTCACTTGGTCTGATAAGAGAAGAAAAAAGTGTGAAATTTTCATTTCAAACTATTGCTCTAGATTTAGTAGTCCACTTCTTCCTTCGAAGCGTAGACATAAATAGGTTTTAGTTGCTTGAGATTGGTTTACAAAATATATATTGTTATAACTTTTGCATAGTGTCAAGGCACGCATTATTTAATATTTTTTAGAGGAAAAGTTTCTCTTGCTTATGGAATACCGCAGTTTCTTATTTGTAGTAATAAACCGTTGTATTTTTAAAGCATGGTGTGGGAGATGCAGTTTATTCCACTTAATGGAATTTTGTGGAACGAATTAACAAAACTATCGGTATTATAATTCGTTCCTACGTTGAAGAACATGATTCCTGGGATCTAGAGATATTACAGAATCATTATGCTACTAATTCAGCTAAACATCTACGAGTTATTCTCCAAACTTTTGAGTCTTTGTCGTCAGGATGATGCTGTTGTTTCTAGTAGTACACCCCTACATGTGATTTTCCAATGCTCCACCCAAAGGTACTACATTGGCCAGGAAACAAGTTTTTCTTACCTGCAAATTTTGAATTTTGCCGAACCCTTGCTGTTGCAAGCAAGGTAAGGATCTTTAGCGTGCGGCACAACACCCACACACAGGACCTTCATTTTACCTCTCATCCGAACGAGGGCGTATTTTTGTGAAAAATGCTTGCCTAACATTTTTCAAGCAAACCGTGTCGGGATTCAAACCCGGCACCTTGGGCATAGTAGTCACACGCATACCAACTACGCCACGGAAACGCCTCTGGTAGTACACCATGCATGTGATTTTCCAATGCTCCACCCGAAGGTACTATATTGGCCAGGAAGCGAGTTTTTTTTACATGAAAAATTTTGAATTTTGCCGAACCCTTGCTGTTCCAAACAATATAAAAATCTTTAACGTGCGTGACAACACTCACACCTTCATTTTACCTCTCATCCGAACGAGGTGGTATTTTTGTGAAAATGCTTACTTAACATTTTTCAAGCGGACCGTGTCGGAATTCGAGCCCGGGACCTTGGGCATAGTAGTCACATGCATAGCAACTACGCCACGGAACCGCCATCTAGTAGTACACCATTTTATGTTTCAAACCGGAATGGTCTTGCTTTTAAGGACGTTCGTGAAAAGCTGTATTGAACGTACGAGCATTCAAGGTCGACGGAGAACAATTTCTTTTAAAATTGGAGACTTAATAAAGTACTTTCAAGGGCTGGCGATAAGTTAGCTCCGAAACATGCTTTGTGTAAAATCCGTTAAACGTTTGATGGGACTAGAACAGGTAAATGACATTTTACGGATCTTATATCCTCTTTTGCACCAGAATCCGAAGCGTCTCTGGGAGTAGAAATTTATATTTTTCTGTTACTTACTGTATTCTTCAGTATATTTAATTTTATGGGGATTTTCAGTGATTACCTGATTTCTGTTAAGTTTTTATATTGTCAAGTGGGAAAGAGTATAGTTGTGATGTTATGTATAGTGTGTATTGGAATGCACTTTTTTTAGTTGTTTGCGCATGGATAATGTTAGACTTAATTGAGATTCGAAGGATGAATGATTTTTATGTTTGGATATTTATTATCATTTTGAAAGGTTTGCTTTGTTGAGATCGTCTTCGCTCTTTTCAATTGAACGGACAGTTTTAGTTTTGGGTAGGTGTTTGAGGTGTAGTTTGTAGCGTAACTGATTACTCATTAAAAAGGGGGTTTTTATTATTTATGTAAAGTTTTCACCCCTTTAGATTTTTTTCTTCTTTTTAGAAAGAGGCAGGTAAGCAGGAATAAGATACTGACCCTATATTATACTGAATTTAACATACATTTAGTATGCTTCGTTATTATTCTTGAAGAATATCAAACTAGTTGAATCATAAGAATGTCTCCAATACCATAATTTGTGTTACTGGTATTCAGGTGCAGGTTAGCTGTTTTAGGTTATTTAAATTTTGTATAGGTTTTGATAAATAAGCCATGATGTGTGCATTTAGTTATCCTTGTTCGTTGCAGAAAAGGTTTCGGTCATTTTTGTACCACTGTTAAGGTGATCATGATGCCAAAGTTCATAATCGAGTGAGAATTGAGAATTGGATTGTGAAAGTGTCGGTAAGTACAAGTACCCCTAACCAGCACCTTATAGCACTTATCGATGGTTTGCCAATCCGCTTGAAAAATGTTAGGCGAGTATTTTTCACAAAAATACACCCTAGTTCGGATAAGAGGTAAAATGGAGGTCTCGTGTGTAGGTGTTGTCACGCACGTTAACGATCCCTACCTTGCTTGGAACAGCAAGGGTTCGGCAAAATTCTAAATTTTCCAGGTAAAAAAAACTCGCTTCCTGGCCAATGTAGTACCTTCGGTAGGAGAATTGGAAAATCACATGTAAGGTCCCTGTTATGTGTAGCGATTTATGTCTTTTCAGGTACAACTTGTTAAAGACTGGATAAACAAGTTTCTTTTGAGTCATTGATTTACTATGGTTATTTTTCAGGAACTTTTCATATTAGATTTGAGTTTATTGGGCAAAAATAGAATCATCCTGCGACCACTCTCATATGAATGAATTAAAATTCAGAGTTACTTGTATTGCCTTTATAGGAGTTTCCTTCTTCCACTGGCCGGTTGGTATTCAAGTTCACCCCTGGCCACCGTTACTTTCAGGAAATCCCCGATTTAGTCATAACATACTTTCCCCAGTCATTTGTGGTTGGGGGAAAAAATAAAACTATAACAAAATTGTAGGCGAGTTAAGGTTCGGGCCTTGGGAGCTGCATTTTAAAAAACCTTTCCAAACTTCTTAACAAATTTATTTATTTAAACAGAATTGAATATGAAATTATACCAATTTAATTTAAATTATTCTACGTTTAAAAAAAAAGAATTAATTGTACTAGTTTGAGTAGTCTAAGCAACTGCAATGTTAAAGCTGAATACTTTGACTGACTGCCGGGTCGTAGAGCTTCCGGGCTTTTTATAATGTACCTACCCCCTCACTTGGCTGTGGGAACTTGCAGATCTCATGTCTACTTTACTCTTAATTCTATACTTTGTTACATTGATACAATCTCAATTTCTAGGTAATTGCGTATCTTAACCGTCTGTAACCTGCCACCTGCAGTGTCACTATCGTCTGGAATACATTGTATTGCATCCGTTCTCATGAACTGTTAATAACCTGTCTGGTTTATCTTTGTATTACATTGTTGCAGTTGACTTATGATTTCTTTAACAATTTCTAATAATTTCCTATTAGATTCTATTATTTAATATATGAATAAATTGAGGGATACATAACTGGCGTTGATAAGAATATTCGAAATACAGGGAAGTTTTAATATCAAACTAGGTGCAAACGTCAGCTATCTTTCAATCAAGAGCTTTCTGATGAAAAAATGTGTTTTGAACTTAAAGTCACTAGACATATTTGTTCTTTGCTGTCTCTTTCTGATTAATAATAAATTTGTAATACTCCTTTCATAAGCAATCAGGAGTACTAAGGGACAGCGTGTTTTAAAGAAACTCTACTTTTTACTCTACAATACAAAATTAAGCTTATTTTACCTTTAAAACTATGTTTGTTCAATATATTTGTCATTCAAATCAACATAGTGGTAGACAAAATCAACCAAATCTACATGCATTGCTTTAAAAGTGTTTCTCAGTATCTTTGTCGTAGTTCATCTACGTATGATTCAAATATTTTTGTAAAGCGGTTCTTATTTAATAATATGCGAATGAAACTAACCTTCTTTATATTGCAAATATTACATTACAATACATTTTGAGCTTCTTAACTCTCTGCAATCAAGTTTTAAACAGCAATCAAAAATTTCAAAAAAAACTAAAATCGCTCAAACCCCGTACGCACTGGTTAGAGCGTATTGTATCAAACATCAATTTACAGTTAGTTCTTTATTCGGCCTAATACAAATTCAATTATTCACAGATATTTGCAGTAGATTCTTAATATGCTCAAATGCAGCTGCGGATATCACTGATAATAATTGCAACAAGATCTACTACACAATTTTTTTTGCTTACCTCGACGAGGATTGATTTCTACTTATTACTAATTTATCTATACACGCAATAACTTTTCCATTTTCATTTATATAGAAATTAACTTGAAATACAATTTAATCTACAGTACTTGTAGATTAATACCGGACTCTCTAACTGTTGAGTCGTGCGTTTTATATATCGAATTATAGTGCTTCCACATTATACCAGAAATCGGTACACCCTTCTAGAGTCTTGCATTGCATTTAACTTTTGTAAATTAACCCATTGTTTCTTTAATATTGAATTTTAAATTGTTCGGTTTTATTTTACAATATTTTCAAATAGATGTACCTCCAGATTTTAGCATACAACATGTACATCCAGCTAGCTGAAATTTAAATAAAAAGGATGTGCGGTGCTAGTATTTTATAGAATACTGTTTGTACAATATAACGGCTACGCAGTAGGCTGCCTTTGTCAAAAATTGAATTGCATGTCCTAATTTACAAAACACTGCGAAATATTTTGTAGCAGCAGCTACATATTATCCAGACTTCTACATGTTTTTAATCTGATTAATATCTGTTATAAAATAACCCACAATTTGCAAATTCATAATAGAAAAATTGATGTCTGATTATTGTACATATAGAAAATATCTATATCTATATTCGTATATGAGATTCCTTAAACTGTTTTAAAACTCGAGTTTCATATAATATATTTATAAATTGATGTATAATGTACTGAAGTGGGATTTGTGACACCGAAGGGTAAACAAGGAAGCTTGCTTGGTTGTGAGATTTCATACAATGCTTTCTAGAGTAAAGCTTCTAAAAGATTTTCAACCAAAAACAAAGTATAAGTAGTACTGATGTATTGAAACATGGATGCAATTTGTACGAGTAAAATACAGTAATTATCTGAAATGAAAATTAGAGTGAACTCGTATGTGCAAATGTTATTCTATTCTACTGGAATTTGCCCACTATTACGCATTTAGATTTTTAGGAATGCTTTTACTATTGTTATTGCTCTTATTGCTATAAATATTTTTAACTTGAATAAGGATTTTATCAGCTATTATGGGGCAAACAGCACAGTCGTTAACCACCCAACACTGATTAGCACCCTTTCTGTAAAAATTTAATATACTAGAAACGTATGGATGAAAAAATTTAGTTACACTTGCCTTATTGTAGCACCGTCTATCTTTGATGTTCTGTTGTTTGTATAAAATTCGTTCCTTCATAGAGGATGTAAGAGTTATACATGCCATTCGATATTAGTGTTTGTTTCATTATTGGATGATTTTTGCTCAACTGCTAAGATTTTGCAACTTATTTCAGTAATTTGTACGTGACTATATTCGAAGTATAAGTGTATAATCGGTAAGTGTATGTTACTTATACGTTTAAGAATCGTAATTTAAGGTACTGTGGCGGTTTAGTTAATTTCTTATGTATTATTTTGTTTGTGGTAATGACCGTGTAGAATTATATGCTCCTTTTAGATATTAGCGCAGGTACACAAATTTTTTGAGAACAAAATGTTCAATCAACTTACATCCTATGTTAGTTAAAATGATTTGTTGGATTTTCATGTGTAGAGCATTATTGTGTAACAATTACGATTTTCTGTTATTCAAATATACAATTTTATTCAATACACCTTGTCAATAAATATCAAATTTCTATCGAAACTTTTTATTGTGAATTCATACATAGTACGCCATCTACATTAGAATAGCCCAAGTAAAGTTTAAGTGAGCTTCTATTTGCTTGTATCTTGATTCAATATTCCCCCTCTCGGCGCATGCTGGAATAGCTAACATCGCCTCGTGGAAAAAGCCATTTTGATATGAGATGTAGTCCGAAAACCAGTATTATCCAGGGCCTGCAGGTTTTTAATTAAACATGCCGCTCCAAAGAAGAGTCAAGTGGAGTCAACGAATTCCATAAGTTTAGTTTTGATGGCAGCATCGGTATAAGATGATTGTAAAAATATTTTTTTACGGTAAGAAAATATTTCGCAAACGTACCTCAAAAATTCTATTCTCTCGTTTGATTTCAGCTCAAGTTTTTTTTATTAGTTTAGAGTTTTAAGGATTAAAATATTAATTATGGAATATAGAGACAATTTAATTCCGAGTTCTAAAATGTTAAATTCAAGTAACAAGTTATTAGACAATGGAAATTATGTATTATAAGAAAAAAACAATCGTTAATCCTAAGACACGCACAAAATTGGAAGGCCGTTTCAGTTGTTGCTAGGCAGAAAAGTGAAAACCCGCACATGGGATTGGTCTGAATGAAGATCAACTCCGGACCCCTGCGTCAGCCACGTTCAACGGTAAGAGTAGGGACGCAGATGTTTAAAAAAGATCTATAAAAGAAAGATAACCGGCAGACAAACGGATATCCAGCGGTGAGTCATCCTCCATTTTTATACCTATACTATTTCAAAGGAACTTTCATTTAAAAAACACAAATAATTTTCGAAGTAACTATACACCAGTTTATTTAAAATTAATTCTTGATATTTTTGCAAAAGTTCATAGTTCAATTAATTTGCTTCAAATAAAACTTAGTTTCAAAATTTAGTATTTGGATAAGGCATATTTGACCTTAATATTTTCAAAGTATTTTTGTAAGATTATATTTGAAGTTACAAAGTTGTAGTAAAAGGTTTGCTTTACAAAACATATGATATGATAAGAATTGTTTGCCGAAGCATTGGGTAAAACCCATTGTGTTAGTACACCTGAAGTATAGTTCAATGTCGACAATAAGTATTTTTCTTAGACCTTTGAGTTTATTAGAGATAACTATTAAAACTATAGAGCCATAACCTGCGAATTTTTTTTTGAATATGTAATTTGTTTCTTGTACACTGAACAGGATCCTATTCTAGTAGCATAAAATCACTGTAATATAAAATGAAAGTCATATAGTTCTTGTGGAGAACTGAAGTAATTTATATAACTCAATAATAAATAAAAAAAATCATTCCACGAATGTTTAGAGATTTCTATTAAACTGTAATAACAAAACTATTTCGAAAATCTCCATATAAATAAGTTTATATAAACGATGTACATAGACATTTTTTTTAAGAAATCAATAGAAAATTTTTAAGTTGTCGTAAAATTTTCTTTCTTTAAAGTCAACAGTAATTGTCCTACAGAAGCAAACAGTTTATCAATATGAAATTGTAGTATTGAAGAAAAGTACTATTGGTGTTAAAGTTAAAAGTTTTTTTTGAACAATAATTTTGATTAGTGGATTTTTTTTATAATTTTTTGTGATAAAGTGACTAGACTCTAACGAAGTCCTAGTTTGAACATGTTTAGGTGTGGTTAAATTTTCAGATGGTACGAGATCGTCGTTCCCATTCCAGGTTGCAGAGATTAAAGTAAGTATTTTTGTTTACGTTGCTCGTCGTACATTTTTTTTCTTTTCCGAAGATTTCCGTATCTGATCTTCGGGTAGTTTCGTATTATAACATTCATTAAGATACGGTGGCGTCCAATAAAATTTCTTTTGTTTTATCGTATACCATCCTACGACCCTAGCTCATAGCTCTGCCCTAAGCTGAAGAAGCTTAGCTAGCTGGAAGATCTCTTTAAAGGGAACCTTTTTTCTGAAAGCCATTCAACATCCTTTTTACTCTGGGCTTGACCATCAAACAGGAACCCCTCATAAACTATCGAGGCTCTGCCGCCTATATGGTAGAGGGGACATACTATATTCTTTAAGAAGAATTTATAGTTAACAAAAATAGGTTAACAATTGGATGGTAGTTGACACTAGTGACAATAATTAACGCAGCACTAACTTCTTTTCTATTCTGTGCTAATCTAAAAAGTTCTACATACCCTTCAAAACCTAAATTTCTAATAATTTGACTAATATAGCTTGGTCAAGATCTTTCTATAGTCTTCTATCCTTTTCTTATCTACCTGGCTCTGAATAAATATTAGCAACCTGATGGTTGTTAAAGTACTCCAACATGTTTACACGATTCCCATTTATAAGGAAATGAAATATTATTTGGTTATCTCCTCCAAAGAAAGGAAAAGTGTTAAATTACATGTTATGGTAAGGCCTAAGCAACAAATCGCTGCCAACATGCCAGACCGATAACTAATTGTCAGTTATGTCATGGAGACGTTAATTAAGTTATATGTTATGGTAAGGCTTAAGCAGCGAATCGTTGCCAACATGCCAGACCGCTAACTAATTGTGAGTAATGTCATGGTGACATTTAATTAACTGATTTTTATTTATTTATTCTTTTTGTTTTGTTTTCGAACTTACTTAAGGTCGGTTTGACCCAGCTCTAAATTCTTTTTTATTCTGAGCTAGTCTAAAAAGGTGTACATACGCTTAACAACTTAAATCTCTAATAATTTGACTAATATTGCTTTGTCTAGGTCTTTTTCTTATCTACCTCTTCAATTGTCCAAATCTCACTACCGTATAACAGAACGCTCCATACGTACGACTTTAAGAAACTTTTTCTATTATCTTCTGCTATGTCCGTCCTTTGTAATTATACTAAACTAAATAGCAAAATTTATCTACCTCCGAACTATGGATCACACGATTTGGCGTATCACTCAGAATCACAACAGATCACGGTACAATTTGAATCACAACTATTCAAAGAGCTAGAAATATTGATCGGATCTACAAAATCCATACAACAGCATATCATCCGCAATCCAATGGCATGGTTGAACGATTTCACCGACATTATAATGTAATTAAGGGCCGCTATGCTTGCGGCCACGTCCCCAATGCTTCACCCGAAGGTACTACATTGGGTTTAAACGCGAAAATTAAACGTGCTCCAAATCTAACTTCAGGTTAATCAATACTAAATAAAAATCTAACAAACTGAAACTAAAAATAGGGTTTAAAGAAAGGTATCCCTAGCGTTGATTCTGGCGATTTCACCGACAACTAAAAACTACATTAATATGCTACGAAACCGAACAATGGACACAAGCATCGCCCTTAGTTCTACTCGGAATACAAAATGCATAGAGGGAATATTTGAACGCTACATTTGCAGAACTCACCTTCGGCGAAACACTACGCCTACCAAGAGAATTCCTAGCAAGTTTTAGCAAGCAGAAGAAACAACTACATCCTGAAGCATTTGTAAAACAGCTGCGTTACCACTTCCAATAACTACAACCAGTCCCATGTACAAAACCATAACCGCAGGCAGCCTTTCATATTCAAAAACTTGAAAGAATCAAGTCACATTTATCTTCACTGCGGAGGAAACAAAAGTGCCTTACAACGAACGTATGAGGGACTATACAAAGTTATTCGCATAAACGATAAAACAGTCATCAACGAAAAACAAGGGCAAGAAAATCACTGTTTCAATCGACAAAGTGAAAGCATCATATATGGAAAACAAACCCTCTTAAGCAGACTACACGTATCACAAATAACCAATTAGTACTCCATCAACCACAAAAAGAAGTGGCAGATGGGTACACTTTCTAAAGTGATACATCACTTTTTATCGTGATTAATGCAGTCACTAGAAAGGGGGTTTGTAGGTATGCAACCCAAGTTGCATCTAACAAGCTTTATAAGCGTCATAGACACGCGGACGTGAACGCCTTAAAACCTTAAAATCCAAAAGACTCACCCGGAATTTCCGATTATTAGAATACAAACATTATTTATAATGATCAAGGAGGCAAGCATTAAAATCTTAAGATAAATACTTACGTTTGTTTCTGGGTATACGATGACATGCAATAACCAGGAGCAAGCAATAACTTTTGATTTTCTGAGTTTAACCTTTTATCACGGTTTACCAAAGCCTGGATGTTAAACCAAAAGGTTGTGCTTTATGCACTAACGTGGATACTGCTCGCCCTACCAGCAAGGTGCTCCAAATCATACTACGAGGCCCTGCACTCCCGCAAAAGGAAGTTACTTCGTAGAACCATTTTTGTATAAGCATCTACTGTTGAACCCAAGCCAAATACGGCCCACCGAAACGGGATATCCGAGGTATCCGTGACGCCCTCGTCTTCGCCGCTCACCATTATTGAAGCGGACATAGCGGCCTGGACGTGTGAATACCACACGCTGCACCAATTCCGACGTCTACTACAAATCCGTCATCATTATGCCGTTCCACGCCTCGTATCACCGATATAGGAACCTGCACAATACACATCTTGTGATGACAGTATTATCATAATTAATTGTATTATCATAATTCTCATGCTTTGAGATATATATATATATATATATATATATATATATACATATATATATATATATATATATAATATATATATATATATATATATATATATATATATATGTGTGTGTGTGTGTATGTGTGTGTGTGTGGTGTGCTTGTGTGTGTGCGTGTGTGTGTGTGTGTGTGTGTGTACTTACAATTACTCCGACTATCGTAATTGTTTAAGTTGTAGTTGTTGCAGTATTCCGTGCAGATAAGAAAGAAAGTAGTAAAGTAAGTAAGAAAGTCGCCTATCAAATACGGTTTATTTACATTTCCAATGCTCCACCCGAAGGTACTACATTGGCCAGGAGGCGAGTTTTTTGTTGCCTGGAAATTTAGAATTTTGCCGAACCCTTGCCGTTCCAGGCAAGGTAGGAATCTTCAACGTGCGTGACAACACTCACACACGGGACCTCCATTTAGCCTCTAATCCGAACGAGGGCGTAATTTTTGTAAAAAATGCTCACCTGTCATTTTTCAACCAGTCGGCCGTATCGGGATTTGAACCCAGGACCTTGGGATCCGTAGTCTTACGCCTACTACATTGATCCACGGTGACGCCCGCCAATCAAATACCGCAACAAAACAGAATAGTAGAATAGGAACCTATAAGAATTGGATTTCGTGCTAACTCAAAGAAAATTTAGCATACCCAACGTGGGACCCCGATTTTCGAAACCGTTCTTTTTATATAACGTTGACTAAATTTCTGGAAAACCTATTCCTTCCACTTATCGATGGGTTCGATTTTTTTCTTGAAATATTTTTTTTACTTAATGTTGGTTACGATTTTAGACACCTTTCTGCTATAGTTCAAATTTGCTCAATTTCTGAAACTATTCTTTTTACTTGAGAGTTTCTCCTCGAATTTTAGAAACCTCGATTCCTGCTCAGCGTTTGGTCCCGAATTTTTCTATACATACACCTTTTCGTCCTGATAGAAATTTTTTGCTGCGTTGGTTTTATTTTTCCTTCTCTGATACGTGGTGATCTACTGAAGATTTTCGTTTATACCGAGTTACCAGAATTGTGGTTTTGCTGGCGATTAGAGTTTTTGAAAACACTGGCACTCTATTTCTATTCCTGGATTTCATTTTGTCATGCCTTTCCTTTTTTTGATTTCTTTGGATTTCAATTTTTCTTTCTGTATGACCCACCCATTTCTACGACACTTTGAGCTACTTAGGAATCGAATTCTTGTAGATTCCTATTCTACCATTCTGTGTTTTGTTGCGGTATTCGGTGTGAGAAATTTTCCATACTTGCTTCATTACTGTCTTTCTTGTCTGCAAAAAATACCGTAACATAAAATTTTCTGTACCATTAAAAGCGTTAATATTTTTACAATTCAGGTTGTGTAGAATGTGCTCCAAAGAATGAACTATTGGAAATGATAAGTAGCTCTTTGCTTATTTCAGTTAATTCATAAAGGCAAGTTTTTTAAAAGTAAGCAAATATCAATTTAGGTGGCGCTTATTAATACCAAGTGAAACAAAGTAGTGAAGAAATCAAAATTTTTATGAAGAATGCAGAAATAGATCTATTGCAGAGATTCAACGTAACATAGTCGTTTCTGTCTTAATTGCCGGTAGAGCAGCTACATAATCTAGATCAACACGTACTTCAACAGTTGCTGTGGGCCGCACCTCGCCTTCAAAACATTCTCTGCGGCTATCAATGGCCTTCCGTTGCTGCTGCTGGATGTTTATAGCAAATAATATGAGCTTCCTACCCCTGAAGATATTTTGATCAATTGTATTTGTCGTCATTGAAGGCCACGTATTATCGATAAACTTAGCTCTAGAGTAATCTCTCTAAAAACAAAGCACGACCAACTGCCTATTAAGACCGCAAAAGGACAAACTAAAACGCAACAAATATTGCTAACAATTTGTAACTACTCATATATTACCTCAATCACCAAGGTAAACAACGTTGGTATTTTTCAAGCTAAGACACAGAATCGCAACACTAACGCTATAGAAAAACACCGCAAGTGCCGGTGAGAGAAAGCACTTGTGGTTCTTTTTCAGCATTGGAGCTTACGGTCTTTTGCCTTAGCACGAAGGGGATGAATGACGCTTTCGGTCATCGGGCGGGCGTTGAGAATTGCATTTTCCATAAACTTACGACATGGTGCCTTGGTAGGAAGATAGATTACTGCCGGATGTGCCATAGATGGCAGAAACACGCTTTTGTATAAAATGGTGCTTACGGATTTTTGTCTTAGCACGGCAGAATAGTCAACACGTTAAGCAGGTATGCGGTTGGCTATTGTAATTAGTCAATAGCTGAGTTACTGAATGTGTACAACAATTATATTTCTAATGTTTTTGACAAGTCTTCCATATTTACTTAGTAACATAACACTGAAGAAGAAGTAAGCTTTCCTGTGGTATGTCACTCGACCTATGTTGCTATTTAAAAAAATCAAGATAGGTACGTTAAGTTAACAGCTGCCGTCACAAATTTGCTACGTAAATTAAAATATGCATTGGGTGATTTTCATAAATCTTCAATTTTATAATAATAAGTTCACTTGTTTTCGAAAAATGTTTTCTTACCTGACTTTTCCCAACCCGGTAGATACGTTAAAGTTTTAGTGAACTATATCCCTTGTCAATACTTCGCAGATATTGTGGCTGTCAATCTTAACAGCATGTCGTTATTGATGTCGAATCAGTAATCATCAACAAAATATCATACGACAAGAGGAAAAGATCCAGTTTAATAAGTTGCCACTGCTATGTGTTTCTCACTTTTTATAAATACTATACATTTACTAAGTAATCAATTTGTATAGCAACGGTTACTACTAGTGCGTTCCGCTAAAAGTTTCTATTTATAAAGAACAACAGTTTAGTGTATTTTACACGTAAAATCAATTTTTTCTAGACATTTTATCCTTATTTAATATTAAAAATATAATCGCTTTTCTGCTTTATACGCTTGGAATCCAATTGAAACGTTCTTTTTCATGCTTTGCATTTCCTATTTGATGCAAACCGCTCTTAAATAAGCGTTTTTGTGGCGCTTTACTCCCTCAGTTTATACGAAAGCGAATAAATTATGAAATAGATTAGCGCAACTAGTTGGAAAGAAGCAATCCCCAACAGCGAGAAATGCCGCCGAACTGTTGAAATACGGAAACCATAAGAATTTAATTATAATCGCCTGTTTATTGTTTCCTGTTAGCCGCTTTTCAGCATGCAATCACTGCAATACCTTTATTGTGTTCAATTCGGTAAAAGTAAATCTTCAGTACAATTGTTAATTATAGTTAATTATAATATCTAAGGAGACTGCGATGATGTGATTAATTGATATAGTATTTGATAGGTCTCATCACTATGAATAAGCATTAGTGCTATTTCAACTAATTATCTCGTAAGGTCTAGGAATTGTATTTAACTATTACTACAAGTTTTGTTTGAGCCAAACGTTTAGAAATAACATGGTTGGTCGAAATTAGGTACTATAAACCACTGCAAATTAAAATATTTTAATTTACTATTTTTGAAACCATGCGTATGCTGTCATCATGGAGTGCTCGCTCCCCACGCTCCCTTCGGATCTGCCGCCAATGATTTGAGTGTTTTCATTGCAAAAAGAAATCGCGAATTTTATACCAGTAGTTTTTCTTATAGTTCAATGATAAAGATAGAACCAAAAATTAAGAATTTTATATGCAAATTCCCTATGTTGCGGTTGGAAAGAGGACATACGGTAGACTTGTGTGTGTGGGTGTGTGTACATGCGGCGTGCGTGCGTGCGTGCGTGCGTATGTATTATTATTATTATTATTATTATTATTATTTATTAAAACTTTAGGTTTGTACATAATATATGGATCAAATATATAAAAAATAGATATTAATATATAACATCTTATACAACCTACAATTGTTATAACGCCACCTATAAAATGCAGTAGTTACAAAAAAAAAGAAGCTAAGCACGACAAGTGTAACGCACCCGAAATAACACCAAAAAAAATAATAAAATGACAAAAAACACTAACAAAATAAAATGAAATAAATGTAACAGAATAATACAAAATGACAAAATTAAAAATCAAAACGTTTCCAACTTAATTATTATGTACATGAATCCATGTCCCAACGTTCGCTTCTGTAATCTGCGCAAATTTCAGTAAGTTACTGCATTAAATTGCCACTAAACTGCAACTTATCATTCTCTACCCAGCATATCGTTTATTCGACGCACCATATGATGCAAAACTTGTCCAGTGAAGGTCTGGTGTGGTGCCAAACAAACTCTTTAATTATCCTAGATTTTAGACGTTGTTTGTAATATTCAACGGTATATTAGAATTAACATTTTTTATCGCATCAATCGTTGTCCAATAGATGCAAGCTTTAGCTAGGTTTATCATGTAATTTCCTAGGTCACTCTTTGCTGTATTGCCGCTGATTCCATAACATTGTTCATCAAAATTTGTACAATGTTAGTTACAAATCGCCACAGTTCCTTTGCTTTTTGGCAAGTAATCATTATACGCCAAGCATTTCCCTCACTTTCACACCATTGACAGACTGACGTATCTTTTACACCTATGCGGTTTAGGAACTTTGCATCGGACAATCTATTCTTTACAAACCTCCAAGAGATTATTGATTCGTATCCAAGTGTGAGGGGTTTGAAGAACTAACTCCAAATTAACTCACCATCTGTCTAACTACTTCTCAAAGATTTGTTGCAGTTGAGTAACAGAAGCACCAAACTCTGTTGTAGCCTACTGCGGTTGTCTTTTGTCATTTCCAATAATGTTTAGTTTATATCGACATTGAGCCTATATCGATGCATTTTGTTTTCACTGCCGTTGCTTGCGCTGTTCGTATATTTATCGAAGAATAATCTGATCCTTTGTAGTGTAGAAGGTCGTTTTTTGTTGAACGTGTGGCATTATACAGTCGTTCTTTTATTCTTAGATGTGTTATCCATTCATTTCTTTTCCTAAAATCGGCAATAGTTCTAAACCCATATTCTACCCATCTTCTGCTAAACAGTGGAGGCACAGTATCGCTTGCAATCAACCCACAGCTGGTTGTTGATACTGAATAAAGGACTTCTTTAGATTTAGGAAGATCCGGATATGACGTTGATATTTTGCTGAACGCATTAACTAAGGATTTTACAAAAATGTTTTCTTCAAAATCTGCTGTCTACTTATTAAGATCGGTACAAGTAAGAAGCTGCCATGTTACCCCATATGAATTATTTTTCTTGATAACGTGTTTCATGATAGTTGTCCACTTATGCTCTCTGGAACTATTAATTAAACGTAAGCCCAGGAAAAAGCGAAAGCAGTCTTGCTTGGCTTTAAGGTATACCAAACCAATGCCACCGTATACATTCGGAAGATATGGTTCCTAAGATTTTATCCAATGTTTACCAGTCCACATGAAATCCCTTAATTTATTTTGTAAAGTTTCTAGCTGGTTGACATTAAATGGAAGAGTCTGCATACAGTGCCACAACTTGGGTACAATAAACTGATTAGCAACTATTTTTCTTCCGATCAGTGAAGTATTGGGTGCACGTAATTTCCACATTTCAATAACTTTGTCTACTTTAGCACATAAAGTAATGCCAATACTGTATCTTCTTGAATATTGCCTGACGGGTGTATTCTCAGTATGTTTATATTCCCTGATGACCAAGAGAACCCTAGCGGAGTGTCTGTTCTCCCTCGCCATGCGCCGCACCAGAGCCCATTTGTTTTAGATGTGTTTAATACCGACCCTGATTGGTTCTTATACACTTCGTAAACAGCCTGTAAATGATCAAAATCACTGTTTTTTGAAATAAAAATAGACACATCATAGGCGTATGCACATACCGCTAATTTTGTTGGTGGTAGCTGTATCATATCGGATATAGGAAGAGCAAAACCGGATAGATGGTTTCTAAAAAGATTAAGGAAAAGTTCCAAAAACAGTGTGAATAATGGATCAGACAGTGGGAAGCCCTGCCGTACTCTTCTGTAGTGCGTTACTGCACCTGAAAGTAAGGAACCGACTCTAACGTGGGATATCGGGCTTTTGTATAAGGTTTGTACATAGCCAATAAAAATAGGTCCAAACCCAAATTCTGTAGAACGCTATACAAATAGTCTTGGTTGACGCGGTCATATGCTCCTTGCTGATTCAAATTTATAATTGCTTATGCAATATTTTCTTGTGAGGCGTACGCGATCACGTCACTGTGTATATGGATGGAGTCGAAAAGTGTTCTACCTGGTGTTGAAAAACCTTGGTCAGCATTAATCAGATCCCCAATTACATTTTGCAGTCTCCTTGCTATGCTTTTTGCCAGCATCTTATAATCCGTGTTTAAAAGTGAAATAGGCCTCCAGCTGTCGATAGACGTGAGTTCCTCTTTGCTTTTGGGTAACAAGCTTATGACGGCTTTCGTTGTTGAGTAAGAGAGAGTCATACGCAATAAAGCTTCGCTAAAACTTTTGATATATTTGCTTCAGGAAATCGCGAAAGACCAGGTAGTAATCTGCCGTCAACCATCTAGTCCTGAAGCTTTATTTTTATTTAAGAATTTAACGGCGATTGTAAATTCATCAGAGGTAAAGACAGATTCCAAATACTCTTGGTCCACATTACTTAGCGTCGGTAAGGATGAATAAAGTATTGAGCTGTTATCAGTGTGCAGGTCAGATTGGTTATATAAAGATTGAAAATGGGTTGTCATTAAACCACATAACTCCAAACTATTTTTCTCTGCGTTACCCTCGATCTTAATTTGAGTGAGTTAAACAAATCGTTTACGCATGTCATGGTGTAACGTGGGCCAATCAGCTGCATAAAGTTCTTTGTATTTTTCCAAGGCATGAGCTTCAAATGCATTTATTTTGTAGCCTCTACGCGTATCCTTTATTAAGTCATTCAGTGTACCAATTAAGAGTTCTTGGTTGGTTTCTGTAGCAACCCGCAATTTATCATTTAACATTATTAATTCTGCTTTTAAGTTTTGCTTTCGTGCTATCTTCAGCAGCTTCCCTGGCTAGCTCAGCTGTGCCTCTTCATGGATACCTAAATTTTCAAACATTCTTCCTTCCCATTTACACACCATTCAATAAAATCACAAAATAATACAACAATCATACAATTTTTATTTACCGCTATTTACAAAAACTATTCACAGATATGTACATTTCGGTACTCTAGTTACAAATCAGTAAGTGCGATTTTTGTAAAGTCCTTGTTTTAAAATTTTAATTGTAAACACATTTAATACAAGAGGAGTAAATGCGCCCCAAATAATTCCCTATATTTATTATTACACACTGGAGTATGGTGAGCTCATAATAACCCAGTTTATTAATGTATGCTTTTCACCTAGCATAAAATTACTACAAAATTAATAACCCATGTACCCTTAACAATCTAATTTAAATTCGTAATGAAATTTAGTAAACTGTACATACACCTTTTTCTTTTAATATTTAAAATACCCCCGTCATAGTCAAGTACACGTATCTTTTCCAATACGTTAAAAAACCATAAATAACCTCCAAAGTTCACTCACACATTACAAACAATGCCAACAGTTTATCAAATAACAGCAAATTCAAATGATTTACCAGGAAAATGCTTCAAGGCTCCATTTCCGTCGACGATGCTGTCGTCGAAATCCCTTGACCTCTCGTCTATGCGCTCTTACATCCCAGCATCCAAATTCTCGTATCTTACGCTTGTTTTTATTGCTTTATTAATTTACTAGCATGACATGGTATTGGTTGGACCTCAGTTTAATTTAAATTACTCGCCACTACTCGCGTTTATAACTATAAGGCCCCCAAATACCAAGTTATAAGAGCTAGTATTACCTTACTATAAATACAAATAAATTTTAATACTCACAAACCTCTACTATAACGTCGATTTATCGTTATACGTAGTTAAAGCGATGCAAAAATCAAGAGTAGTAAAGAGAAACTTAATAACTTCCATCCCGTATTCATACGGTTCAAACTGTCACCTCCCGGACCCACTTAACGCGAAATACTCAATTTAAATAATATTTCTGCAAATTTTGGATATAACCGTTTTAAAGCTCCTAGAATTTTTAGCTCGTGAACACGCTCTATAATCTGAAAACCGCATTTATCTGTCGCGTGTTCGTGTGTTTATTAACTACTCGCTTCAACCAATGATACAGTCCTGTGTCAACATAAAATTCCGCCTGTAATATTGTTATCTCCGTCTTATGCATATTGGATGTCGCGTTCCAACTCTACTTGAGTGGTAGTAAATCGATATTGCTGATCGCGTCCACGTGGATTGAATACGTGCTTTAGCAATCGAATGCTTTTATACCCGTTTCTGTCTGTGGCATCTTATTCATTGTGCATCCCTTTCGCTCTTTAAGAAACTCTTGTTAGCTTTTATGCAAAGCCAGTGACGGTTGAACCATATTTTCCTTGAAACCCGCTTTATTATGTTCATAAATACAAAGAAGCTGACCTTTCAAACACGCAGATGTTCTTTATTGATCGTTTAAAATAACAATTCTCGCAGCTTATATTTCACGGTATTCGATACAATTAACGTTCGTTGTTTGTTACAATGAACCTTTTTCACCTTGGGATTATTGATTTTATATACCCCGATGCATTTTCTGACGTTATTACACGTTGAATTAAATAAATTAAATCAATTATGCGTTTCTATTTGTTTTTAAAACTGGTTTTCCTTTATGAACCTATTACTTTTCAATCATTAAATACAAAAATACGTCAATACTTGTTCGTTTAAATTAAATACATGAAATAAATTTTGCGCGTAAATAAATTGTTTCTTTCTCTATGCAGGGTGTTTGAAAATGCATTGCTTACCCAAAATTTAACCCTTAAAATCCACTACAATATATATATATATATATATATATATATATATATCATATATATATATATATTGTGAATGTCAAAGATGCAAATAACATTTGAAATTTTTCATCGAGTTGGAACATTAGGGTTGCGCCTCTACAATTAATTGAGGCGAGACAAATAGCTTAGAACTTTGATGAGTTTTACTGACATACTGAAGTTCGAACGACGCCGTATAAATTAATTATAAAGGGTTTAAATGCTATGAGACATTTATATGTAAATTTAGAGGTATATTGGTAATTGCTTACTATACCAATTTACTGATTCCGTCTATAGAGAACTCAATTCGCGTACTGCTTGTGCCTTCGTATTTAACTTAGATGAAGTAACCTAACAGATTCTTAAGGGTGAATTATTGAGGGTGTTGTAAGTCTCGTCACGGCGCAGTTGAGAAACTAATTAAATAAAAGGTGTTTTTTTATTTTAAACGTTCTCTGAAAGTTTTCATTCGTAAGAGTTCAACACTTAATTAAACCTTTAATATCCTAAAGCTTAGTTCTAGCAAACGAAATCTTAAAATTCTTATTTTATTTTAATTAGTAGAATTTTGATCTAAAATTTTAAAGAAATTTTGCTGTATATATAGCGCTGAAGCTTTGGGGTTAATATTTTGGGTCGATGTGTGCCAATTGCACCGGTGTATGTTTTAGTTTTCCTGGTGTAAAAGTAATCCTTTTACAGTGAAATGTTGGAAATATAAGCGTTCTTCAAATCGAACTCTGTCATTTTGTTTGTAATATTTAATGGAAGAATTAATTTTAATTTATTTTATTATTTAGCACAGATTTAAAAAGGAGCATTCAATAAAATTCACCCGGTATATCCAGTTATTTAAGTACTATATGGAATTTTCCTTTAAAGGCAATATCATGCTGTATTTACGTGATCTAGCGTCTTTTGTACAGTGCAAACCTCTTTTAATTTAATTCTGTTTTGAGTAAAATCGCGCGCAAGGGTGAAGATTAAAAGTTGAACGGTTCGTTAGGGTTAGTCTTAAGATAATCAGACGGATTTCGCAAGTGTAAAAGAAACATGACTCGGTTGGCGAAATCGGATTTACGAATAGGTCGGACATGCAGCAATGTCGTCTAGACCGAAACATGTGACTATACTCCAGAACAATAGTAAGTGATTTTTATTGCAAATTTAAAGTATTAACGTAATTTTTGTTTATAGCGCAAATTAAAACTAGAATAAAAATATAACTGCAATTAAAACTAGAATGAAAATGAAACTGCAATTAATGTAAGGTGGCTGTAAGTGGTTTAGGGTGGACAAAAATAAATTAAATAGATGGTTACTGAAGAATTATCACTATTATGAAGTACGTTGAAATTCTAAATAATGACTGAATTTGGAAATGTATTTTAACTTATAGATTATGGTCCAGTTACGAAGAGTAACAGCCGTTATAACTGATGTTCTTTCATACTGGTTTGTAGCGGTTGGTACAGTTGCCTTCACAGATGTTGTTTCTACATGACAAACAACGCCGTTTTCAATTTTGAACATGGTTTTTCCCTGTTATCTGGAAACTGGTTTCTTAGCTTTATGAATTAGGACGAACAATTATCTGGCTTAGCGATTTAAACGTTCCATTATCCGTCACTTTAAACGTTCTATTTAATGTTGTCTATACTTTTGCGGATCGTTTAAAAATATAAAAATTTTAAGACTATTTGGTCAAAATTAGGTTAGTGCTAAATACAAATTAGGAAATCAAATTGTAGCCCTTATGTGGTACTGTAATGGAACTAAGCTTTTCTTTGTACAGTCTTGGTTTGTAAATTAATGTTTAGGTTAGCATCTAATTACCGTGCTGTGCTCTCAGTGGTGTACAGTTAATAATAGAATTATTTAGGTCCAATCTTTAATCAGTCTAACTATAAAAGTTAGAATATCTAACATTATTACTCTCATTTAATTTTTACTGGTGCGAATTCATAATTATGAATAACGTTAATGATTACATATTTAGAACTCAGCTTATTAACTTGATCTCTGAATATTTTAATATTGTAACGGGCTACTACTACCGCGTTTCTTTAATTTAAAACAAGTAATAATAAAGGT
Organism: Platerodrilus igneus; assembly: GCA_036346225.1. Classification (NCBI taxonomy): domain Eukaryota; kingdom Metazoa; phylum Arthropoda; class Insecta; order Coleoptera; family Lycidae; genus Platerodrilus; species Platerodrilus igneus. The sequence goes on along the minus strand of JARFIW010000347.1, from coordinate 3,512,587 downwards.
CTTTATTACTCACTGTTCACAAGTCTAATTAACAGTATATGCCTTATTCATATATGTTTTTAGTCCACTTAACAATGAAGCACTATTACACTAATGAATTTACAAGCACTAATTTCTTCTTAAACTAACTTCTTTACCATAGGTCCATTAATAACACTAACACAACTATTTGTTTATACACTTCTATTTATTTATGTATACTATAAGCTGCATGTACATTAGACACAGCATATAACATTTATGTATACCTCTAAAAGCTCAAACTACTATTACTTTACAACGTTATAATTTATATTAGACATTCTAGTATAGACTGACTCCTGCATTTCTTAGCGGCCTTATATATACTCTGAGTTAAAGATATGATTTATCCTCTGGTACTTACTAGAAGCTCCATGCGAGAATGAACAGTGCTGGCGGCGTTTTGTGTGTTTGATTGCTAGAGGCATTCTAGAATCCTGGAAACTATGCAGACCCTACAACGCTTGTGTGTTTGACGGGTTGCCTAATAGTAGCTCGCAACAATATATTTTCATTATTGAATACCTGATATGACGAAGTGTTAGCCATGAACAGATCTGATTATGAAGTACTTATGGTGTAATTTATATTTAGATCCAGTTTATTAAGGGTCCATTTATTGCTCTTTTCTAAATTACTATATTCAAATTTGATGAAAGAATTAATTGTAGCTCTTAAATTTTTTATGTTGTAAAAGGTTGTAATAAATTGTAAATAAACGAATAATTCTATTCTACCTTTAATGACTAAAATTAATTAAAAAGATTCGATAAAGTATTTTCAGTTAAAAGTTATAGAGTTTACGATCTGAATATTGTTTGGTGATCAATAACCAGAAGTTAAATTTTTAAGTAACATACCTTAGTTTATTAGTAATACTTAATGTTCCTATTAAGAGTATTTTAGCTTGTAGAGTCAAGCAATGTTGAATACACTTTTGTTATGTTTTATTTCAAATTTTATCTAATTTATCTAATAACAATGTTATATTTCAGCTTCAAAAATCTAGATTGTGATGAATTGAGGGAATAGTGCATTATAGCTCTAGGAGGAATCTGCACTTACCTTTTGAATTACTCTTCCGTTTCGTTTATCCAGTGTAACGGCACCAAGCAATCAGTTATTGGTCGACCCCCCTGATAGTCTCATCGAACCCTGCGAGAGCTCAGTCTCGAGCTAGATCGGAGGTTGCAAAAGGTTTGTTAATTTTAACGGATACCTTACATCTAGGGATGGACTCGGGCTCGGGCTTTCGGACCGGCCCGGCCCTGGCCCGGCCCGATTTAGGGCTCGGGTGGTTGACTACTTTATTCGGGCCGGGCCGGGCCGGGCTTATCTTTTTTCGGGCCGGGCCAGGCAAAACGATTCGGGCCAGACCGGACTTTTCGGGCCGAAAAACGCACGAGTAGATACTCCACCGTCCTTTCACTTCTATGTCACATTAAGTAAGTAAACGTTCTTAATTATATTTTCACATAGTATCTTCAAGAACCCATTAATAATGTTTTTCGTCTTGTTTAGTGTAAAAGGGACGTGATATTATAACTCACTTCTTATCCCGAATATTTATTTCTAGTCCTATTTAATGTTCCTCATGTTGTACTTTAGGCAAGTTAAAAATGCCCAGGAACATCAAACTAGGTGATCTATTCATAATTCGAAAGTTTGCACGATTTATATTACGTATATGTATATACTTTAAATTTCACTCCTGCGGCAACGTCGATATTATCAATCGCGTGTATAGTTTATGTGTACCGTATAAAACACTAGAGTTATTGCAATGTACATTTTACCAATTTTTTAATAAAGTTTTCCCTTATTTGATATTTACACATGCACATTACACCTTTAATGTTTGTACTTTATTAAAATACAGGACACTTTTATTTAATTTAAATACAGGCAAGCAATGCTTTTATTTAAGGCGCCTTAATTTTAACATATACCAAATGCCTAACGTACAAATTTACATTTAATTGTCTGCTTTCTGTATAAATATTGCGAAATTAAATGGTTTTTTGTAGTGTTGTTTACGTAATGAAATTTAGAGAACACGAAAAAGATATAAAACGTCAACGCTCTAAATACGAGGATGCTGTTTCGTAATGCTTTTTCAAGAAGTAAGATGTAAAAATCCTTTTGAAAACAGATATGTTGTAGCTTGGGAAGAAGTAAAAATAGTGTCTTGAAGTAAACTCGAAGAGTATTCCGTGAAAACACTTTGACAACACATACAAATGTTATCGAATCAGTGGGAAATGAAAGATTCAAATAATAAAAAAAGGTTCATCTTTGTGTGAATACAATTTTTTTTATCTTTTCTAATATAGTTAAACATGTATTATAGAACACTTTATCACAAAAGAAATTAATTCTTTATTCATTTTTAAAACATAACCTATAGATATAGAATACTAAACATATATGTCAAAATAAAGAGTATACAAAAAAACACTTGCAATAACACTCCTTTTGATTAGATGCAAACTTTTAATAAAGGATACTTTATTTTTAAGATTCTTTTAATAAAGTCTGCTTGGAATGAGTTTGCAATAACTCTCTAATATCGAGTAGATAATTTTAGTAAAATTCTTTGAAGTAGGAACGAGAAAATAAAGCGGACGCAAATTTATGATAAAAGTTATAAGGTATGTTAAGCGTACCATTTCATAAACATTGAAAATTGCTAAACATTTTGTACTTTTGCTACATATTTCTAGGATTTTTTAAAGAATCAAAAATCAAATGATATACTACGGTATGTTCCACAAGTATCTTGATTGTAAGTCAAAATCATTTTACTTTTAAACCAAACAAAAAAGTGATAGTTACTTGTTGAACACAACTGAAAAAAATATCTTCTCGTTCGCTGAATGAAAGGACGCAAATCCCAAAAAGCGATCGATTCGCGCCTCTCAACTTTAGCACAAAGACGGGCATACAAAACTTATAGTTATTAGATGTGAGTTGCTTCGTTTGTACGAAGTCCAATTTCCGAATTTGAATGCACGGCTTTTGGTTCATATGACAAGTATTGTTGTACAAAATGAGTGCCACGTCTAAAGAAACAAAAACTTTACAATATCTATTTGTCACCAAGGGAATCCGTACTCAGTGGTAAAAAAGTGTGCGTCGCACCAGTGCGTCATCGACTTAAGGATGCCAAACTCTGCCTGAATCGGGTTCATTTTTTAAGTTAGTAAATAATAAAAATAGAATTTGTAAGGTTGAGACTGAAATTTTAAAACTCATATGGTAAACATTTTATTATCGATGTTGGCAAAAAGAACAAAAAACAGAATGTCGTAGACGTGACTAAAAAAAAGTAACTTCATAGACGGAGAAAATTTATGTATATTAGATTTAATTTTCGTAAAACGTGGGAGTAGGTAATTTGTCTGTGGGTAACTATTAATACTGCAAGTTCAGTTGTCTTTTTTTAGTTACATCTATAGTCTTTGACTATTCGTTATCTTATCATTATAAGTATTCAAAAGCTTGTCGCTCGAGTCCTAAAAATGTCAGCTCCAATAATAAAATCGGTGATATATTTCGTATGTTGAAAATAGTATTCCTTTTCTGTTCTTAATAGGAATTTCACGGCAGATCAGAATTAATAATCCCCATACCCTCATATGACGTGACAACACTCCTCGCCACTAAGTAATTCAAAATGTATAAAAATAAGTTACTACCTGAAAATACCATTGACCTCGACAATCCCGTACTCCGTTCATTGCTATATTAGTTCATTTGCATTCTATTTTCAACGAACTTCGTTCGTTTATGAAATCGATTTGTCGTCCGTCTGTCTGTCCGTCCGTCTGTCCGTCCGAGGCCTTTCTAATGGTCGGACATCAATGTGTGATACATCAATCGATTCAGCTCGGTGTCCTGAGCTTAAGTTTTGATGTCAGTTGAAATCGGGCCACGGGGACGCCGTGCCCTCGCGAAATTCCGTCGGGAAAATTAAAATTTCAAATAGGTCCAAAATTAATGTGCGATACATATTTGGACTCCCCTAACATAGCTGAGTCGAAATATGGTACCCCCCACAAAATCTGACCACGGATACCCAACCCCCCCCCCCGGAATTAATTTTTATTTTATCTGAATACTTATAATTATTACAACATAATAATTTTAATTTCTTTAAATTGTTTTAAAGTAAGTCTACATTTGGAAGTTCGTTGCGACAATGCCTTGCATTTTCAACTTGTTCCTATTTACTTCAATGAGGCTGCTGAAAACATAGTTCAATGAATCCTGTATTTATACATTAGCTGTTTTAATTGAATTTAGTTAGCCTGCTGTGGACCGCGTAGTATATATGGTAAATTACAGTCAGGTAAATATACATATTTTTATTTTATTTAGCAAAAAAAACAAATATTAGTTGATGGGTTGTCCAGTTTTCAACACTTTTACGGAATACTTAGGTTTCTTGTTAAAATTATAGGACTGCAACTTTCACATTCGTGTACTTTTATATTACTTTCGTATTACTGTTCATGTTCATCCACACTGAAAAAAGTAGCCTAGTTTATTTGAAATATTGTAGTATTTATTAATAAACTTTTTGTTAATAGAACAACAATAATTTGAATATTTCAAAGTCAGTGTTGTAATTTTTTATATAGATTGCTATCTAAAGTATTCTAGTAACATTGAATATTTTAGTATCAATTTTTAACATGTTAAATTTAATAATTCAGGTAATATTTGAAACAAGTATTGATATATTTAACATAGCTAATGTTAACATTTTGCAGGGCAGTGGAGTTTTCTATGAAACCGTAGTGTTAGTAATCCACATAACAACTTTGTAGTCGAACGCGCAAGCGTATTACAATTACTGGTGAAAGCTAGCGTACAGATTCGTGAACAACTTGCGAATATAGTCACCATATTCAATTTGTACAATGTGTTCGCATCGAATAGTTAATTTTCATTTACTTCCAATTATAAAGGTACGAAAACTGTGAATATATCAAGTTAAACGATATTTAAGCATCTGTCGTGACTAATTATTGCTATTATTATGGTGGTAAATCGTTTTAACATTAAGCACATATAGTGGCTCCAGCACAACTTAAAGTAACATTGAATGAAATTTCATACGTGCATACTGGTAATCAAAACGACTGGAAAAGCATTATTCTAATAACAATTCTAAATACAAAAATGTTTTTAAGGTGGTGCTAGTTTATAAAGTTTAAAACAAGATTCTTGAAGCAGTTTATAGTTGTATTGTTAAAGATTTTAAATTTGTATAGATTAAATCTAGTTTAAATAAAATTAAAAAATAAAGCATTACATCAGCGGCAGGGAGCAGCAATACCATGAACTCGATCCGAATTATTCAAAAGGAAAACGTAAATATGGACGACTACTTTGCTTGCATTATCCTTTACTTATACAAAATAATTTATTTGAAATTATTAAAGCAGTTTTATCAATAGCTAGAATAAATTACGCGTTGAAATGTCAAATAATTTTGAAGTTTGTGAAGAAGCTACTATCAGTCAAATATACTTCCTGTATTGAAAAATAAATTGTTGAAATTCACATAAGTGTTTGAATATTTTAAAAAGTGGATGACCTTTCGTGGGCAAAATTTCGTCTTAGAATAATTTTTTTTTGTGACTAGGTGACATTTATATTTGTTTTGCTGAAGTAAAATTTTGTTGAATTAAACACTTTTTCTTTGTGTGTGCTTCAGTTTTTGACAGTTACAGTATAGGATGGTAAAGATTACAATTGAGAATTATAAAAATTACAATTTAAGGTTGTAGGGATACTATTTGCAATAGTTGAAATTACTAAGTTATTAAATGGTTTTTATTGCAGTATCAAATGTAAATGATAACAGTTTAAGATTGTTATGATTGCAATTTAAAATATAATTTGTAACCACTTGCTTGGTACTTGTTAATATAAATTTAGGAATTATTACAACAAACTATCAAATTTTACTAGTAGGAATTGTAATAGCAGCTACAGAAATATTTTAATATTATAATGATAATCTATGAAATGCTACCACAAACAGTATTGAAAATTTTACTTCACTTTTAGTCGGAAAATTACTATGGTGTATGTTGGTGAGTCATATAATAATTTACTTCTAAACTTTGGTGAATGCTACAATAATTTGTCCCTAGTTCATATGAAACCACAACTTGTAGTAAAATTCACTACAATTGTAGTACATTTTACAATACTTTTTATCAGTGTGTCCTTAAATTGAGCTACTGCTCATTAATACAATCGTAAAAAAAATTTAAAGAGGGCACTATACTCGAACATGTATATACTATACGATTTTTTAATTACTGCGATACCATTAACAAGTCAGACTACTTTTTGCTCCTTTAAATACCTTTTACAATAATGTGCATAGCCTAATTTATGGACAACCGAGATAGCTATGTAGCATATTCTAGATATTGTATGTATAACTTTAAAAGGAATTTTAAATGAAAAGGTATACTGCAATATGGCGCCATTATCATAAGAAAAAGGTAATTCAAATTTACTTTTAAAAATCATTAAATCTTGCAAAAAAGTTGGGTACCCAAATTTTCTTTGATAGGTTTAATTCAATTCAATTCAATTTGTTTTATTCAATTTGTTTTACATTTGCATCTTAAGCTAGCCATTTGCTGCTTGACAAGACACTATAAACCAAATAAATTACTGCTAGCGAGTACACATAAACACCCTAGGTTAATTATTTTATAAATAATTACACTAACAGTTAATCTAGTTCTAATTCTTAGAGTTATATTATTTCATTTCAGCTCAACCCTCTATAAATTCATGTTGTCATTCCGCATTGAAAGTATGTTCATTATAATTGCAACATGGGATATTCAGTTTAAGAGGATGAATTCATCATTTTCAGCTGTTTCTTATATCATTATACAATATATACTTGAAACATCATAAGTCACATAAAACAATATTTCAATTTCTATATGTAGATAAAGTTTATCAAAGTACTAACCCTTATAATAATACTAAGTACAATTCCATTACGTAACATACATTTTGTGACATACATATAACAAATACATAAGTAATTGCAAAAACCGTATTTAACTGCCAAAAAGAAAAACAAATAATAATAAAAACCTTTAAATTCCTGAAAAAAGAAATACTCGAATCCAACATAAATTTCTAATAATCGTTATTCTTATAATAAATATATCCTTAATTACCAATTTTGTTAAGAATCTAAGTATATCTGTTAACCTGAACTTATTAAATTATTCCTAGAGTGCTAAATAATTCCTAAACCCCTTAAATGAATCAAAATAAGTAACAAATAACACAAACAAAATTACATTACTAAATACAGATGTTTAAAAATATATATGTTTCTTCGTGGTATAGGAATTTTTGAACACAATAAAGCATTCGTTCTATACTTATTTATGGGTACTGTGAGTTTAAGAAATTTTTTAAATCAGATTTTAGTTTTTCATGTTTGAAAAATTTTGAATTTTAGGCGGAAGTTCGTTAAAAAGTTTGGGAACTATGTATGACAAATTGTTTTCACCATATTTATTTAGCGCCAACGGAACCACATAATTGTTAGATCTTAATCTGTAATCGTTAGTTTTTCTTTCCAGGTATGTATCTTTAAAAATTATCTATAACAATTTTAAAATAAAATAAACCTTTAACGCCTAATACGTTAGATTGTGTAAATAACTCCTACATACTAGTACCTGGGTCAGCATTGGTAATTTATTTTAATAATTGTTGTTATACAACTCGAATTTTGTTTAACTAAATATTACGAGCAAAACCCCAGGCGGATAATCCATATCTAATTATAGATTCAGCCAGCGCAATGTATAAAATCTTCTTAACTTTTAATAAAACCATATTTCTGATGTAGTACATTTTGACAAGGACCATTTTCAGTTTTTTATTGATTTAGTGATCCCACCGAAAGAAGTTATCCACTGTGATTCCTAGGTATTGATATATGGAGCACTGTGCAATATTCGTGCAGCTGCTTGAGCAAGAATTAAAGCCTCTTTTTTTCAATTGGAAGCATCTACAAGAGTGTATTATAATATTTGGTTCACCTCTTTGTATATATGGAGTTGTAATATGCATCAATTTGGTCTTCTCTCAGTTCAATACTAGGTAGTTATCATGAGACCATTTAGTCATGTTATCGGTATCAATTTGTAGAAACAGTTGTGCTGCTGTTAACTTTCTGTGAACTGATATTAATAGGACATCATGTACAAACATAAGGATTTTACAGTTCTGAATTAAATTAGCCAAATCGTTTATGTAAAGTATAAATAATAAAGGACCCAGCACCGACCCCTGAGGCACACCGTAGTAGTAGTAGTAGCATTAGTATTAGTAGTGGTAAGTAAGTAAGTAAGTACGTAAGTAAGTATAACTTTATTTTACCGAGTACAAAAAATACACCTTAAACTGACCGTCGCTTGACAAGGTGACACAGGTAAACATGTCACAATATGTATATCAATAGGGTATGTATATAAATAGATAAAGAATAATGACAAAACTGAATAATAAAAATAAATCTTAATTACAAACCCGAACACTCTGATCTAGTAATAACTCTAACCCCGGTAATAAAGTGTGATAACCCTGTCCTAAGTCACGGGCGTAGCAGTGGACAGTGGTCACTAACTAGTTTCCGGTGTGACACTACAGTGGTCTAGCCGTTGCTAGACTTACCGGCTCCGTTGCGCGAGTCTAGGTCTAACGATGTGCTCTGTGACAAGAGGAAACTAAGGTAGGGGAAGGAAGGTATAAGAATGCCGACAGTGGGCACTGCAAACCTTATACCGGGATTATGGACGTCGGCAATGGGCACAACACCTGGCAATGCTAAATGCCGACTATGGGCACGGCAGTGGTAATAGCTGGTTTTGGGTGCACCGAGAAAAGAGAGTAGATGTCGGGTATGTGCACGACGTCTATGGGTTCGGAGCACCGGCTATGGGCGCAGTGCGGTAGGTACTAACTATTTTACACTGGCTATGGGAACATTAGTAAAAGAGATTTTAACCTTTCAGAGCGAGTCGGCAAAGTAGACTGGTCTCTCACGCAAAAACGCGCTGATTTATTTCGCTGCTTGGCCAATTTGATTTGTGTATTTATTAACCAAAAAGCGGTATAACATGTAGTAGGCATACAATTAACTTATAACTACTTGAAATATATATATATATATATATATATATATATATATATAAGCAAATCGCAAAATTAACGTCGTCTGCGATTTGCACCTCCAAATAAATTTTTCATTGAGATAAGTTTTTATATTACATTTCAATTGCTTCATGTTTGAAACCTTTTTGCACTGTGGTGGCAAATCATTGAACAGCCTTGGTACTGTATAAGATAAAGTGTTTTTTCCATATGTATTTAATGCAAGAGGCACAACAAAACTTTCCTTCCGTAAGCCATATTTAGTTTCACTTCTGATCAAGTAGGAATTGCAAAAATAGTTATCCGGCAGAATTTTCTATAAAAATAAACCCTTTTGCACTTAATAGATCACATCTGATAAGCAAATCCTTCAGAGGCATATCAAGATTTCTGTTGCAAATTAACTTTAGCAACTTTCGTTGAACATTGTCAACCGATCTAGTTTAAATATTGGTCGCTTGCGTATCCCCATGCACACAGCGCGTATCGAATTATCGATTCTGCTAAGGAAACGTAAATACATTTTTTTACTGTAAAAAGAACCAAATGTCTAATATAATATAATTTGGCCAAAACCAATTTTAGTTTTTGCAAAGATTTGTAATATGCTGATCTCAACGAAAAAAACTATCATTCGTGACACCTAGGTATTGGTGTGTTTGACAACGAGAAACGTTTACACAGCTGCTGAAGCATAAGTCAATCCCTTCTCTCTGGAATTTAAAACATGAACATGCGTGCATAATTACATTTGATTGGCCAGGATCAATGTAGGGTGACGTAATGTGCATCAGTTTTGTTTTATATTTGTTAATTATTAATAAGTTATCGTGCGACTACTTTACCATGTTGTTTGTGTCGAGCTGTAACAACTGCGCTGCTGATCTTAAATCTTTATGCCCCGAGATCAGTAGCACAACGTTTGCGAACATTTAATATTTTACATGACTGTATAACCTAAGGCAAGTCATTAATGTATAAGATAAAAAGAAGCGGTCCTAGAATCGACCCCTTGTGCACGCCAATACTCGAAGACTGTTCTGCACTGTACAATTTATTAATTTTGACGACAAATTTCCTACTTGATAAATAATTTTAAAATAAATCTAGTACGGGTCGTCTAAAACCACATTTATATAACTTTTCTAACAATATTGAATGCTAAATGGTTTCGAATGCTTTGGAATCGTCTACAAATAAGTATAAAATGTTCATATTATGATGTATTTTTTCATAAATAAAGTTAGAGAAATGTGCCATACATTTATTTGTTCATAGTCCTCTAACGAAGCCATATTGCTCTTTTGTAATGATTTTATTATCGTAAATAAATTTTTCTATCAAAATAGCTACGTGTTTTTCAAAAACTTTTTTTACAAAGGACTACGTCGAAATAGGTCGGTAATTGAATGTTTGAAGAACTTCTCTTTTTATGAATGGGTCTAATTATTGCAATTTTGAACATTTTAGGAACAGCGACAGTTTTAATAATTAAGTTAATCAATTTTACAATTAGCTCAACCATATTTTCGTTTAGAAACAAAATATCCTTTAATCTAATTTTATCGAATCCTGGAGATTTACTTAACCGCATTTTGCAAATTTCGTTTTGCACGAATTCCTTCGTCACTCCCTGTATTCTAAAACTGCAATTTACAGAATTAGTGGTCGAGGGATGACTTGTTGGGAGCTTTTCTTTGCAATCACGTCTTAAAGAATTAATATCATTACAAAAAAATTTTTACAAATTTGTTGGCGATTGTTAAATCGCTTTCGCGCGACATTGCTTGCTTGATAGTTATATCGACACTGGTTTGTTTTTCCCTATGCAATATTAATGGCTATCTGTAATAGCTTGTTATGGCGCTGTCTTATCTAATTTGTCACCTTTAAACGTCTTATTGCGCCTTACAATCTCGTTAATTAGGGTGTTCCTTGACATTATGCTACCTGCTTATACTTGCAATTAGAATTAACTAGATTTTCGAAAATCTAGAACAATTGGAGTATTTCCTATTTAAAAACAGTGTTTCATGTTTTGGATTAAAATGCACAAAATAAAGTGAAAATGTTTTTAGTCTTGTTATAAAATGAACTGAAAAGTACTTTGGTAAACACGGATATTCGTATTTTAATTACTACTTTTTAGTAATAGATTTTCAGGGATTTTACTTACGTACTAGGCTATTTCTATTTAAAACGTGTTTTAAATGATATTTGGTACTTTTAAGAAGCATGGATATTTACATTTTAATTGCGTTTTAAAATTAGTAACACAAGTTTTTAATCTACATGATACGCTCTAGAATGAATTTTAAACGGCATTTAGCATGAAGGGGTGTTTTTCAAAGTTAATTGTACCACGGAAATATTCAACTACGGGACATCAGTAATTAGAATACTGGACAGAGTTCTTTATCTTCTCAAGTCTGGAGGTGTTTTACAAACAGTATATGGTGTTCAATGACACTTATATGACCTATTAACACACACACGCGCGCGCGCGCTCACCCACACACACACATGCACGCACGCACGCACACACACACACACGCAAGTCCTAAAACAAATAAACTAATTTTAATTGTGCATTTCAAACCATTATAATGGTATACAAACAACAGTGGATGATATCTGGTTTATTAAATTAAATTGCAATTCTAATTACAGGAGTGTACTAATATTTCCTTAAATCCATAAGAATATTTCAATAAAATATATTCTTCTAGTGTCACTATGGTGACATTTTATATCATCGTAACAATATCGTTAGGTTGGACTCTACAGGTCTTCTCATCGATGTCTGTACTCTAATAATTTGCAAGCAATTGTCATTTGACTATGGACCTCTCTACTTACGCAATTAATCTCGGCCAGAAACCTGTATTCCTAGTTCGCCACTTGCCGCTAGGAAAGAGCGATTTTGACAGGCCGTCTTATGGAGCATCCGTTATTTTTCTCATAAATAATTATAAATTCGGATTTTATTCAAAATTCCAGTCGTTGGAAGTTAAAATATACACAAATTCTTAACAATTACCAATTTAATACTCCCGTATTCATCTAAGAATTTCAAATTATTAAAGATTCAAAATAGCGTGCTGAGCAATGTAACCATACATAAATAGTATTTATTCAAAGCACTTTTAAAACATTTTATGAGACAAATACAAGCGGCTATAAAACAATAGGGATGTCTTTTATCCGGAGAAAGAATGTTTTATCTCTGGTAATACTAGTTTCCAGGAGATCAATTTAAAGTTATTGTTAATTTATGTAGTTAAGTCTTATACTATAAAAATTAGACATTTTAAGACTTTTTAAAATTATTTAAATATTTGGATTCTTAATTTGTAAGAATTTGAAAAATAAACTGGTTTTGAATATAACATAAATAAAGATACCATACAGGGACATAACAACAGTTCATATTTTATATCTATATATAAGTTACAGGCCGCAAGTTTTACACACTTTTGACTATCACAACTATAAAGAACCAAATATGATTATCTTGGTCTAATTCGACCTCACACTTTTATAAAAATGCAATTACAATACTAATACGCCATAAAACACAATAAAAAATTACCCTACTTTTCCCTAGCGGCAACATTATTAACTAGAGATTATTTGTCACAGTTTTATAGTATTGCAAGTATAGGAACATTAGTGTCCTAAGTAGAGAGGTTCATACATTTGACAAAGCGTGTCAGTTTCGTTCTGATTTTTTTAAGGTGAAGGTCGAGTGGATTAAACTACTGATAACCATGACCAGATGGGACTGGTCTAAGAGAAGCAAAAAGCTGTTTGTTTAAAAAAATCATCGTTGGCGTGGGGACTTGCAGAGTGTTGTTAAAGAAGAGATATAAATAGATTTGTATGCGACTAGCGGTGCATTTTCATGGTCACGGTGATTGATCCTGATGAAACTTCATTGAGCATGCATTTTTCGAATGTCTTGTAAGATTCAAGTAACATAGAACTTAGAAGTAGCATGCAACTATAGTGTGAGTCTTAAATTGGAGGTTAAGCTGATTTTATTTCAAGAATTCAAATCAATGCTGTATCAAATTTGGAGAGAGGCAAGCTTTTTTGGCTAGAAAATAAGGTTCAAGCAAGAATCTGCTTTTATTTCAAGAACTAAAATTAAACTTTAATGCTGTATCAAATCTGGTTTTGAGGTTAGATGTCTGGTGTTCAATTAGAATACATGTGTTAAATTCTACAGACTGTTAGAATTAACCTCTTGGTGCATCGCTGATCTTGGTTGGTTTAACATTTTCTTTGTTCTTCTGTATTTTGAACTTTGATAAAAGTTTAATAGTTTTGTGTTGGTGATAGAATTTTATGTTAGTAAAATTCTATGTATCTGCCTCATTATGTAGAATCTTTAATAATCATAATTTAAATTTTCTTATAATGTAAATTAAATACAAGAAACAATTTTTATATTAAAGTATAAATAACTTATTATTTGTGCCATGTGGTGTGATAAGAAAAGTGTGTGTTCAATTTGTACCATGTACTCATTGATATAATTTAAAAATTAGGATTAGCTTTGAATGTAATTTAAAGTGATGACATTTTCAAATCATTTATAATAATTTCAAATGTAAAATCGCTCACAGTACTATCAACGATAAGATAAAAAATTATTTTATGTAGAGTAATTTACAAAATATTTTAACATTAAATTTTCAGAATCATTAATTCTTGCTTTGTTCAAGAAACATCACTATTGATAATTTTATAGAGACTATAGCTGCACAATTTGTTGTAAATACTTTGTTATAATTTTGAAAGAAACTAAAAAGAAGATAAATTTATGTTTAACCTAAAGTTTTATTTTACTGAACTTTAAAGAAAGGTATTACAAACTTATACTGAAAATATGAAAATTAACACCAGGTTTATAAGTGTATCATTTTGTGATTATAGTTAATAGGTGTCTACAAGTAGAGTTAGTCGAGACATATTCATCGGAGCAGTTGTTAATCGACAAAAGGACAACTGGTAAAATGTTTTGATAGGATTGTGAGGAATCTAAATTTGGTTGTGTAAATAGGTGTAAAAAGCCAGTATCACAACTGTGAAATGTAAATGTTAAAATTGATTAGATAATTCATTGGACAATTTATTTCAAGTTTCAGCATGTAAATAGCAAAAAGCAACAATCTTTAACGCATTGCGAACCATTAGGATAAAATTTAAATCTGATAAGAAACCTTAAGGATGTTTAGATGTAAAATAAAAAAAACCTTTTTAATCAATTCCAGATGTATATATTTGTTAACGTGCAGTGGAAAAGCGAGCATATTAAATAATAGCACATTGAATGTATAGTAATCTAAAGCTTTTCAGATTCTGTTAGCGTAAAAATCAGTAATTCTAAGCTCATAATCAAGGAAGTTGAAATATTAATTTTCATAAATTAACAAGTGTAATAAATGTAAATACCCTTAGCGTGCATATTTAATCATAGTTTATAAAGTGTAACTATAATTGGTAAGATGTTAGCATTCGTAAAACTTTCAAAAGCTTAATTATAGCAAAAGAGGACAAGTGGACGTTATAATGTTTGTTAAACAGTGTGTAGAAGGAAATATTTTTCTAGTATTATTCATAAAAGGTATTAAAGTGTTTTGAAAAAAAACAAGCTTAACGATTACCGTTTCTAGTAAATTCGAATAAAGAGGGGCGGGCAAACAACACGTTCTTAGTATTTGTTTACGAGTTTGAAAGTCGTTTTGGTCCAAGATTTCTTAATATTGTTGTAAATAAGTTCTATCGTAGCTAGATTCTAGGGATTCAAGCAGAAACTGTGCACAAATAACCGTTGGAAAGAGGGAGTGTTAATAGCAGGCATAGAAACAGGACAGAGATATCATGTGTTAGGTGTTAAGTTGACTTGGGGAAAAAGCAATAAGACAAAGAAAGAATAGATTTAATATGTACGAGTGAGATGCCGCATGTTTCTATAAACATTATTTGAAGATTGTAACATTTTAGTGGGGACTGAGGTAGATAGGTTACATATACAAGCAGCTGAAGGTAAACAGAGGAGAAGTATCAGATAGGATACATGTTTAAATGAGACAGGATTATTTGAATATTACTTGGAGAGGGCTATTGCGTCAAGGACAGGAACAAGTTGAAAATAAAGTAAGGTATAGAAGATTGTGTGTGTTGGATAAAAGGAGACAGATAGTTCCGTGCAAAGGGTGTTTATTATAAACGCTTGGGAGTGGTTGCTACGATTCTACGAAGTGAATATCCGTTGCAACGCGAAACTTGTGCTTTCGTAGAAAGGATTTTCTTTGTATCGTAAAAATTCTGAGATTTCGGTGGCAGTTGATGTTAGGGTAGAAATTTACAGAGAATTGGCGAAAACTAAACTGGTGTTTTCGGAATTAAAGTGGCATTTGAGCGTTTCTTTGTTCGGGGTTTTTAATAAATGTGTTAACCGTTTAAAATTTTACTAAGAAGGTTGTTTTGTTTGTAATCAACGGAGTTGCGAGTGTTTTGTAGCTTGAGAGGTGCAGAAATGGCTATATAAACACCAGACAGTGATAGTAGGGTCTCTTTTGACTTTCATCGAGGCTTCCGCTAATAGTGGCGAACAAGTAATTATATGGTATTTGAAATAAAATTTATACACAAGTTGGTGTGGAGTTTGTACTAGCAGTTACAAATTAATGAGAAAAATAGTTTAAAGATCCGAAGTATACTTGATGAAAGTAAGTACAAACTGCTTTATATATGGTTGTTGGTGCAAGGCATGCACAAAAATGCAGTAGAGATTATTGATGGATCGATTTGGTGGTTTACCCATGGTAAATTGTACCAGTAGCAGAGTTGGTGGAGTCTGGCTCTATCGTCAAGTGGTGATTGAGAGCAGCTTCTAGTCTAGAATGGTATAATACAACTTGGGGAGGTTCCAGAACGTGCAATCATTGATGAGGGCAACAGTCATCGATGGTATGATTGTGGATACATGTGTGGTGGTGCATGGATTCATTTGGTGTGTAATGACATTTTATGCCTTATGGGTATATTTCTGTAAATTTAATAGACCAAAGAGGTACCGAATGAACTTTTATGATTTATTATTTGACCAAATTTTTATGTGGGAATTTTATATGTGTAAAATTATTTGTGTAATATTTGTTTATGTACAAGGTAAAAGGGACTTATGGTATTTTGCTGTGCGAAACTTAGCACGAGTATTTATAGGTTTTACTATGAGCTCTTATTAAACCTGGGGTAACATAAGGTTTATGAAAAGGCCCTGTTACTTTAAAATAAAAGTTTTTTTGGACAAAAATTAATCAGGAAATATTTGAAAGAAAAATATATTATTTCAAAGTAGAATGTTTATAATTTAACTAATTTGTGAAATAAGGATTGATGAAGATTTTTGGTGTAGAATTTTTCTATGAATAAATTGTCACTGTAGCCGCGTTTGCTTTTGTAGAATAGTATGGTAGTATATTTCAGATAGCAGCTGAGCAGCCGTGACGAACTTTACTGATGAAGCTGAGTTTTAGGTATTTATAGCAGAAAGCTGGCAGTAGTTTGGCGTCCATTAAGGAAGGAGTATTCTGGCAGCCCAAATGTGGGGCTTGACCTTAGAGAATCACGCCCAATTTGTGGGGCACAAATCATCCAGCGTAAATTCTCAGAATCAGTGTCGACCCAATCGTGGGGCACGAGTAATGGGTCAACGTCGTTGACTTTAGAGAATTAATGGCGTCCAAGTCGTGAGGCCGTAGTAATAGTAAAGGGTGTTTCAATAAGAGCGCAAGATTTGAATTGCGCGCCACGTTTGACAGTCATAATGTCACATGATTATGACGTGACAGAACGGAAGTTGACAGATGGGAATTAGTAAACATGGAGCACTATACCGTAGAACAACGCGTCCTGATTGTCAAAAATTATTACCAAAATAGTGAAAGTTTAATTGACGCTATTCGTAAAGTGCAACCAATATTCGGTCGAAATAATGTGCCTAGTTCATCTACTGTGAAAAAAATAATCAAAAAATTCGAAAGTACTGGTTCGGTTAGTGATGTGAAACACACGATACGAGCTCGTAGAGGTCGTTCAAAACAAAACATCATGGCAGTTCACGAGAGTGTGACAGAAAAGCCAGAGACGTCAATTCGTCATCGGGCCTAAGAATTGAACATTTCAACAGGCACTCTTCAGCGAATTCTAACGAAAGATTTACAGCTGCATGCTTACAAAATCCAACTGATTCAACAACGACCAACAACAAAGACCATGTCCAGCGAAAAGAATTCACCAGTTGCAAACAAAATCATTTTCACCTCGATGGCTTCGTTAATAGACAAAACTGTCGCATTTGGGGCTAAAAAAATCCACGAATGACTCATCAGAAAGCAATGCATCCACAACGGGTCACTGTATGGTATGCATTATGGTCTGGAGGAATAATTGGACCGTTTTTCTTCGAAAACGAAGAAGGAAATGCAGTAACGGTGAATGACGAACGTTATCGTGCTATGATAACACAGTTTCTTGTGCCTCATTTGGAAGCTATTGATCTTGACGACATGTGGTTTCAGCAGGACGGTGCCATATGTCATACCGCCCGTGAAACATTGACGATCTTGCACAACTTTGCTCCTGGTCGTGTCATTTCCATATTTGGTGACCAGAATTGGCCTCCACGCTCTTGCGATTTAACGCCTTTAGACTTCTGGCTGTGGGGTTAACTGAAGTCACAGGTTTATGCCAATAAGCCTGCAACCATCGAAGCATTGAAAGCCGAAATTAGACGCTGCATCAATGAAATACCACCACATGTACTCAATAAAGTTATTGAAAATTTCGTCAAAAGAGTACGTATATGCCAGCAAAGCTTTGGCGGCCATTTACAAGATATTTTGTTTCATACATAATTCCCAAATGTATATTTTCTAAATCAATAAATATTTCAATACTTTGCTACAGAAAACCATGTTTTATTGAACACTGAAATCTTGCGCTCTTATTGAAACACCCTTTATTTAAGGATTCTTTAGTTTAGACAGTCTTTAACAAACCAGAAAATCGCAGGAATATATTTAAATGTACAAAGCATTTAACACAAAATTAATATTTTGATTTATTAAGCAAAGACTATTCTTAAGGAAACAGGTTACATCAATAACATTTTGTTATATTTTCACTTTGTATTTCAAAAACTGGATGTTCCATCAACTTACTTTCAACTTTCAATCATTGTTTGTGGGCCTAACTAATATTAACCTTTATCACAATTTACCTACAAAGAAACGATATTAGGTTACAACCGTTAATGTGTAATTATGTACTTACCGTACTCTGAACGCATCCACTAAGTGTTTAAAATCCAATTCGCTGAGTTTGTGTTCAACTATCTGAAATTTTACACCAACAAAACTACTTGCACGGTTTTCGCTTCAGCTAGCACATGTGAATTAAAAATGAGCGAAAATGGAAGGTTCAAGCGAACTGGTCTGAGTGTACCTACACAATTTGTAATTTTAACATGTATTCCTTATATTTCTCCTAGCTAATGTTAAATTAAAACAACTCCAAAACTTCAGGTATTATTACTTACACGCGTGGTTTAATTGCAGTTACTAAATTGTTAAATTAACACCACAAATTTATGCAACAAGTATTCCAATGGAATTTATAAAAATTTGCTAAAATTTTTCTAACTTGCATTTGTAGACTCGGAAGTGCCATTATCATGCTTGAACATTAAGTTTCGCTGAATGTGTCCCAAACATATTCAAAGTTAGATTCTACCTTATAAGGATATTTCCAACTTTATTATTGGAATATCTGTAGTTTACGAATTTATGGTCATGACTACAGAAGCTATAAATGTGGCTCTGCAGCACATAAACGCGTAACACGTGATAGACTAGTTGATCCATCAATGACATATTCCTCAGTGTTCCTGCACTTCACAGCTTCTGGCGTTCAGTACTATTTCTGTCTCTGTCTTACTAATAGGTATTCTTATGGTATTACTATTAGCGTCGCTTTTTTAAGTATGTACTTTTCGGAATAGCTAATATTTAATTAGCATATATGTTTTGTCATGATACCCTGATGTTAGTGATGCGCATATATTTCTTCGTGGTTTCAGCTACACTTGGAAATTAATAAATACTACCGCGAAAAATTTACAGCAAACTTTCAGAAAGCGTTTTCTAGAAGATAAATGTTAGGATTATAGTGATTCATCTATCCTGTCGAAGGAATCGCTTCTGTGTTTTCTTAAATCCAACATTCTAGGGATGAAGATTAATGGCACCGAAAGTTTTTAAATATAATTTAGTGCACATTTGTATTTGCTCATATTTTATATGTTCAAAAAACTGCCCAATTTTAAGATAACAAAATTATTTCAGTGCTGATATGAAACAACAACCTAAGTATACGCTTCTCCAGTATCATGGTTAACAACACCAATAAATTTTTAACTATATTAAACTTTAATCGCCTATCACGTAGAGGCAAGATATTCGTCTTCAACAAGACAAAACAAGACAAATAACAAGTGAAGTTTCAAAACTTAACATGCCCACTTTTAAATTAGTAACTGGCTAATTCCAATAAATTCCCGAAAACGCTGTTAATATAAAATTTTCTAACCTAAATTGTGCTTGACCGCGTTGAAATGTATGAGTTTATCGTAAAGAAAGGGAATAGCTTAAGGATGTGTATAAATTAAAAAATTACGCTATTAGAAAAAAGTAAATGGAATCTAGCTGTACGCTGCTGGATTACGAAGATTTCGTAGAAAAATAAGTTTAAAAGTCACCCTGTTAAACAAAGACCTAAAGAAATTTGCTTAGCAAATTCGAATGACGGAGTACCTAAACTACCTTCTGAAATATGAAAAACCAAAAGTGAGTGATGTATTAAGCTGCAGAAGTTCTCCAAGAAAAACACACATCTAACAACAAACAATTGCAGATGCAATACACCACGGTTTGAAAATATTATACGAAATTTTAAAAATATATCTTTATAAATTGTATTTGCTTGCTTGCTTCTTGAATTAAAGCGTATTGGTGCAGATTGAAATTGAGCCTGTGTGGCTATTTCGCATTTTATGCATAGTTGAAGACAATCTCTCTTAATGTCGGAGTTTATACTTGAAACCTGGTTATGGTCAGCTAGAAATCCTCATAATATCGTTTAAGAAAACCTTCATAACAAGAAGGTCATTGTTGGTTGCGGTTTTACAGCTAACTTGATTATCGTAATGCAGCCGTCACTAGTGAACGATACCTGAAAATTTAAAGAAATTATGTGACTACAGAGTTGTAAAACTAGCACGAAGGGATTGAGAACATGTTTTTTATGCAGGGTGGAGCATCTCTTTGCATTTATCGGCCAGTTGAAGAAATGTTGACTGCTGTTTTTCAAACAGACATTTTGAAAACTTACAGGCACAAAGTTGGCTGATGGTTTACACGGCGGATTACTATGGTTGTAAGGTTATTTATAAACTTTGGTTTTAGAACCGGTTCGATAACACTAAAATAATTCAAACAGTATTGGGAGCAAATATGTGCAATTCAACCTAACATATTAAACATTCCTGCATATAATTTGGAGGAACGTTTGGGGATTTTACAATAACAAAATAAGATCATAATATACTTTTCCGCTAATCAGACACCAGTCCCATTATTTAGGCTATTTTATTTTCTTCACTTTTTGTTGTTAGCTTAATTAGTCAAAAAAATATACATTGAAGTATATATCTTACTTTACAATAGCATCGTATATAAAAGCTCAAATTTTGCATCAAATCATTTCAGGATTTTATTCGGATCAAAACTGGATACTTGTTGCATAGAAGCAGAAGACGTCTCCGTGGCGTAGTTGGTATGCGTGTGACTACTACGTCCAAGGTCTTGGATTCGAATCCCGACACGGTCCGCTTAAATAATGTTAGATGGTCATTTTTCACAAAAATACGCCCTCGTTCGGATGAGAGATAAAATGAAGGTCCCGTGTTCAGTTCATGACATTTTTTGAGGTTTTGCTACATCAGTAGCTATATTTTTACAAGGATCTTTAGTAACATTGAAAAATTCGTCCATGAACTTGTCGACCCTCTGTTCAGAGCTTCGCTGATATATGCTCAGCAACTTTAACCAAAATACATGATAACTTCTTCACATAACTGCCGGTTCAACATTATTTTCATTCAAGTTACTGATTAAAATCAGTTGAGTTAACGCGTCCCAAGTTTTTAAAATTTTTTTTTCGTGGCAAAATTGGGGTTATCAAAAGACTTTTTCTAAAACTAAGAAAAAGTTTACATAACGTAGATAATCGTGAACATCTTGGAGTACCAACAACAATTTCACCTGTGGCTTTCATTTACTCTAATTTTTGGTACTTTCGAGTTTCTCAATTTGTTTTTAAAAATTTAAATTCATTTTGCTATTTATATTAATCCCTTAGGCGCGGCACTTAAAAGTACCAAGCCACCCTTGAAATTCGGTATTCAACATAATAGTTTGTATATACTAAAGCGCATACTATTACAATTGTCGGGCTCAATTTTTTAACTTATAGTAAATCTTATTTTAGAAGAACCTTTTTACATTTGAATTATAATCTGTGCTGTATAAGTAAAAGAAAATTATTTCAACAAAAAAATTAGAATACAAACATCTAGAAATCTTAATTACAAATTTGAATGATGATAATCAAAATGTTCTTATGAATACAAGGCGGTTTTGTTTTACAATTTCCACAATACTTTTTAGTGTGAATGTTTTTATTTTTATATATTTTATAACAAACCCAGCACCTTCTAGTTTTGCTTTCCGCAGAAATGATTTTCAGGGTCTTTTGATGTTGTTACTTTAGATTTCTTTCATTTTTTTTAGTTTCTTCATTATTGTAGTAATCTTTCATTTCTGGGTAATTACGAGCAGGTTTTCTCAAAATAGCACCACACAGCTCAATTATAAAATCTTTCATACGCATTGGTCTTGCATTTTTATCTGAATGCAGAACTTTTGCATTCAATACCATTTGCTGCAGAATGTGTGCCCAATTCTTTGAACCAGCTGCACTTTCTAGCTGCATTATGTGGTTCAAAATTTTGGCCAGTGGCAACCATGGCACCCATGTTTCTATTATAATGTTCGATGGTACTTAATTTCTGTAGTAACCCAAGCTTCTTTGTTGAAACATATGCTTTTCTACATATCCTGCTGTAAGTTTTGTTGTAAACAGAAAACCATCTAGCTTATCTTTAAACGTCACGACTAGCGTGTTCTTTTTTCTTATCAAACAGGACTGTCCACGATATAGGGGTGGAATTGTAAGTTGTTTAGATAAAGTTCTTTTGGGCAAATAGTGCCAGTTAGATGGGTGTTACATGTCAACAACTATACTAACCGCACAGACACATACCAATTATCCAAATTAATTTAATTCCTTTATCTAGCAGATTTTACAATGTGTGCACGACAATCCTATCTGACATTAAAGACTCCCTGTACCAGGAATAT
This sequence comes from Platerodrilus igneus, assembly GCA_036346225.1. Lineage (NCBI taxonomy): Eukaryota > Metazoa > Arthropoda > Insecta > Coleoptera > Lycidae > Platerodrilus > Platerodrilus igneus. The sequence continues at coordinate 3,489,794 of JARFIW010000347.1, read as the reverse complement.
AATGATACGTCATAAATATCCTTTCCAATATAAAAAGCAAAACTGCATGTATATCCTCTCAAATGCTTCTTTGCTTGGGTACACGCAAAATAACTATACTCCAAGGCGAGACCTTTTTGATTTTATATATTGTTTGAAGTGTAATCTAACCTCATGCTGTATCAAACACTTGTTTAAGGCAAAAATTGGTCCTACGTCTACCATTATTATTGCAATTTCTCCGATAGCCGAAAAAAACAGACACGAATGTGGTTTAGGCATCAGCAAAATGAGGGTCACTAAATCTCAAAAGCTTTTGAAGCGACAAGAACCTATCTCTGCTCATGACTTTCGCCGAAAAACTTGAGGTTCTCTCATCAAAAATATTTCTTCTTCTAATATTGTAATTTCATCGTCGCCACTTTTCATCATCGTCAAATATGTAATCATAATCATTCTCAAAGTCAGACATTTTTACGAGAAAATACACTAATATAAATTGCAGGGCGGCTCCATGGCGTAGTTAGTATACGTGTGACTAATATGCCCAAGGTTCCGGGTTCGAATCCCGGCACAATCCGCTTGAAAAATGTTAGGCAAGCATTTTTCAAAAATATGCTCTCTTTCGGATGAGAGGAAAATAGAGGTCCTTTGTGTGTGTGTGTGTGTGTGTATATATATATATATATATATATATATATATATATATATATGTATGTGTGTGTGTGCGCGTGTATGTGTGTATGTGTTGTCAGCTTGCAAAATTTTCAGGTAAAAATAACTCGCTTTCTGAACAATGTAGTACCTTCGGGTGGAGCATTGAAAAAATATATAATTGACAGTACAATTAGAATGAAATCTAGACACAGAGTTATTTACGTAACTACTGCAGCTACTACCACTTTCAAACGCCACCACCCAAACCAATAATAATATATGAAGGATGTGAACCACTATTTCCACTTCTTACAACAATATCATATCAACTGCCACATCTCAGTTTGCAAATACAACTCCTGCAGTTATATTCTAGAATTTATAGCGTGCATCTAAACTGTATAATACAAAAGTATAGTATCACTAACGGTTGCGGCGTGAGATATAGCTTTAGGCTACAAGTTGTTACGTACAGTCTTAGACTCCAGGATATCCAGCCGGTAATCACAGATAACACGGTGAAGTACGCTGCTAAAAATTCTGTTTCAGTAAAATACAGAAAACCACGACTGTAGAAAATGGTTACTGACTAACTCATTAGGAGTGGTGAAAGTGTTTGAAAAGAGTTCCAGAATGCTATCGGGAATAAAGTATGTCTTAATCGGGAAATATTTTTAATGCCACCTAATCTCGCAGGGTTGCTAGAGAAAAGCCCTAGAAAGAACAACAAGTTGCCAAAACCTGTGATCAGGAAGGTGGCTTAAAAGCTAAAAGCAGATAGACCTAATTAAAACTGCTAGCTGGAAATAAAGTTTCTAAAACCAAAAGGTTAAATGACTGGAATATTCACTCACGCTTCTAGGTAATTGCAAAACAATTTATTACATCAAAACTACAACTAAATCGTGACATTTGTATTTGTATTTATGATTGATCGTCGTTCAAGTGGATACCATAAGATTTTTATCTTGACTTGGCCATCCACAACACGTTTATCTCCAACATGCAGTTGGTGATCTGAGAACCAATGTGCCTATAAAATTGAAAATAACCCACTTGGTAGGGTGTAATCCAAACATGATTAGATGACTTTCAGCCTTGTCCGATAACCTTCAAGTCAACGGTAACTGACTTGCTAAAGTAGCATGCTTATGGTTTTTATGTTCAGTGCGAAGTGGTCTAAAAAGATGGATTCATCATCCATAGCATAATTCGAGATATATTCAATAATCTTCGGATGGTGTTATTATCGTTTCCTTCTTTCTGAGCTACAATTTCGTCAAAGAGGTTAGCTTGTTTTAAGTTTTCAGCGTCAGTGTCTTCTTCATTGAAGTCTGTTTCTGTCGAATTTTTGCATGCGGTACCAACGCAACTCTTGCAGATGGATAAGCACCGAAGTCCTGCTTTTTTGCAGCTGCAGGTCCCCATGCTACATTCTTAAGTACATTTGCGTTGAATGATGTTCAGGAAAATGTATGGAGCAGAATCTATGGTCGACAGCCCGAGAGAGGTTGTTGTTATTTTAATTACACGCACGTTTACACAAACGATTGCAAAAATGTTAACAAAAGTCTATGACATGCAACCGACTGTCATCATTTTAAAACATAAACTGAAATCGATGAAATAGTAACTGATATATCACTATTCATATTGTTGGTAAAACTTGGCGGATATACACTATACGTAATTGGATTTTAACCTGGCTGTTAGTTTTACCAATCTCTATCAAGTAACTGCAGTTAAGAGGGGATTTATGAGCGAAGGGAGGGAGTGACGAGGGGTAGGTCGTTCACTCTCCCTTAACACATGCACATGATCTCGTCAGCTGAGAGAGAGGTTACGCGAAAAGGTTACATTCCGTCGTTCCGTCGTTCATGTCACTTTTGTGTCATTTAGCATTCATCACAGCGTTATAAATATATAAATGTTTATGTAGGTACTTGTTAATGCACTCTCAAGTTGTTTATTAAAGCTCATACTTCAATGCTATATGCCATAAATAAGTTTAACAAAGTGGTTTAAAGCTTATAGCATCTGCAAGGTTCTTCACAAAGGTAGTACCCTTTTCAGAGTATCGGACATTATCTTCAAGAGCATAAATTTGACAATGTATGCGGCGAATTTCTTGTTTATTATGTAAAATCGCCACTAGCCGTAATAGTGTAAAAAACGTACAATAATCAAAGCTTGCGTTTAAGACCAGCAATAAATGCGATGATCAGAATTCAAAACGAAAACTTATAAAAGTACTAACATGGTTTATCCTACAATAATTAAATTTACAGTTATCAAGCACTTCTACAATTACACAAATTTAAGTACACTTGTTTAAGCTAAGAAAATTAGGTTTTCCTTTTAGTACTTATAATCTCCCAAACAAAGCTAGCAGAATAAAAGCAAGCAAACTGATCGGGAACAATAGGCAATCGAATACGGGTGATATTTGTGAATCGGTCTAGATTCCGTATCTCACGAAAGTTCAGATAATTGCTTCTTCAATGAACTAAAAAGAAAACCTTTGAGTATACTCATCTTTTCTTCTATTGTATTTCCTATTTCCTGTGGAGCGTTATCTCTTTTGATGTTCGTGATGTGAGTTTGAAATTTATTTACACCAGAAACAACAGAGCAATTTAGTAAATTACCTTCTGATGGTCCAAACATACTGAAATTTAAATTAATAATGTTTGAAATCAGTTCTGTTTGAACAGTCTAGCAATTACCAAATATTATCACTGCAATGCAAAAATTTGTTTAAGCGAAAGCTTTTTCATGCAAAATTGTTGCTCGATTGAAAATTTACACTCACTTATCACAACGGCGACATACTATGTTACCAATTATTATTTTCAAGTTTACGATTCAGAACTAAAAAGCTTTTGCTAACAAAAATATTTTTTTAGCATACGATACACGAAGGCATTCTGAAAAGTTTTTGACCTGACATAGGGATCGCGTTAGAAATTGTAAAATTATAATTGCCCAGAAAACTTCAATGCTTTATGAAAATACATCTAAAATAGTTATCTACATTGCAATTTGCGAAAACTTACTTTTATGTGTAAGAGCGTAAGCGTAGCTAATTTATCTAAGAACGCCGAACACCTGAGGGAGCTTACGCTGTCTGTAATGTATTCAACTTTTCATTATTCTCTTCACATTTAATAAAATACAATGATTCCGTAGTTACAATAATATTACTGTAATGTGACATGTGACCATTATTTTGATAACAATACAAGAACACTATCTCGCCATTTATTAAATTTGAATACATAATCATAATTTAGTTTAATATGAATTTTATTGGAAAACTAGAAAATTGCGTATCAGAAGTTTGTTACGCGTTCAAAAGCAATTCACGTAATATTCTACTATATAATTATGTTTTGGGAATTTTGTATAATTAATTTAAAGGTATGACGCATTATAAATGTGGTCTAAAATTCCCCGGCAATGTTTAAGGAAAATAGCCTCAATCATTGTGTAATTTTGTGATATAGGCGGTTCATGCGGTTGTGAAATGGACATGTTGTTTTCTTGACTAATCAGAACGCTCTACATAGAAGAGATTGTGGTGAACAAATGTTGGAAACGCGGCAACAGACTGGTTCTGAACGTGACAATCTTACCTTGAGTATTGGCGTTAGAACATGATAAGACGGTGATATAGTGTCCTGCGATTTCTTTACCAAATTCCTTTACCGTTATTATCTGATGTGTTCCTGTTAACGTTTTAGGTAAAAAACCAACTTCGCCGACGTTTAATCTAGAAAAGGATTAAACGCCGATGTTTTGTCATATGTAGACAAACTAAAAGCAAAATTATGTTTAATTTGCATTATCAATTTCTAAAGTTAGTCAAATATTTCACTTGTAATTTCAGTGAAACCGATTATGCCGTCTAGGTGAACATGCGATTAACTAAAATACTTTTACTTTTGTTTGGAGTGTGTATTTAGTTTATTACCTGACTAATCCAAAGACAGGACACTATCAAATTTATAAAAATGCTACCAAACGATGTGAAACGAATGAGTTTCCAAGATATCTAGAAATTTGTTATTAGTATTTGTCTTAGAAAAATCAAAGTCACTATTTCCGCTACATTATGATCAAAATACCCCACGCTGAAATTGACTATGTTCATAAGTATAAAAGGCGGGACAGCGAAATTCGATCGCCTAAAAACATTTATATGAAAAATGATAGTTGTCAGCCCCTAAAATCTCAAATATTTATCAAGGAAAAAATTTCAAGGTGTTTATTAGAAGTTACTAATGAAGTATGTTCAATGAGGAAAGTGGTAGCAATTTTTAGGGTGGGCGGAGCATGTTGCACCGACGGCCTATATAGTCTAAAAATTCAGGATGTGCATATAAAAATTGTATCGTTTTGGTGCATATTATACCAAAATAATCTGCGAAGAAGATTTGTAGTAACGCAAGATTAGGTAACTTCGACCAAAACAAGTTTAAGATAAACGGTTCTTTTATCTATGAGCATGACAGAAGTATAAATCAGAAAGTTGGAAAACACAGTTTGAAATAGCTACATTTCTTAAAATCTAAAATCTAAATAAGTACATCGGCCGCTCGTTTCAAAGAACATCTTTATTATTAGCAGATGCACCGAGAGTGAATATTTTAATATGAAAAAGTTGGTGAGTGAAAGTCGTCAGAGGTAGCTATGATATATAGCAGACTCCGTTACTATTAGGTCTTTAGTCCTGGAACTGGTTAGACACGTACGTCCAGTGTTTCCTATTCTGAACTAACCTATACATTTCTGGATATTACCACAGCCTACATCTTTTACCATCTGTGTGCAGTAGTCTAATCTAGGTCTACCTCTACTTCATTTTCTCATTTCTAAGCTTCTAATATATCCCGCACTAATCCCTTATGTTTTATGTATGTTCTCTCCTATTTTTTTTACTGATCTACCACAGATAACTTGCTACGTACCTATACGTAGTCGGAAGAAAAGTAAATACCAAGTGCGGAGAGTGGAGGGATTTGCCTACATACAAAAAAACCAAAATAACACATCGCCCACGATTATCTACTAACAAAAAATAAATAGAGGATTCTGTACAAACAAGCAAAAGAATTAAATTAAGCGTTACTATTTCAAAGCAAACAATTAGATAATATGAACAATTTAGTACTTTAGAAACGAAGTGCGTATCTCGTATTTTACACAAAATAAAATTAATCAGCAGTAAATAAACATGTGAGCTTTTGTCAAGCGTTTTTAAAATTGCACCTAATACTTTTTGGAAAATAAACTAATCAGTAGGAAAGAATTAATGTGTTAGAGCTTTTGGCAAACATTTTTTTTAAATTGTACATAATATCGTTTGTAAAATAGAACAATCAGTAGAAAAGAATCAACACACCTGTAGGGCGATAATACACCAAACGCTGATACGAAATATGCCATTGATATACACAAAAAAAAAACAGGTTGTTTACCTGTATGAGTCTGGATACTTAGCTTGCAACCCGTTGTGGGCGAGTTAGCGCAACTCCATGGTCATCAGGATCCATTAACCCTGCCACCGTAACTGCAGCAGCAGTCTACGGACAAAAGCAGTTGATCTACATAAAGAAAGAACCAATTCGGCCTTCAGCTAAAAGCAATACACGTAAGATACCTCCTACTTGTCGAACAAAAATAAAACGTGCATTGTTTTTGAAGTACTGTGACAAATGATGTAGAAAATATTCCGGCGCACAAGCTGCAGAATCCAATTTTAAAATGGTTCAAATAACACGAATGCGAACTGCAAATCCCCGCTTATCGAAGCCCGATTGAATCTGAAAAACATGGTTTTATCGGATAGTGCGCCACCTTATTTCAACAAGTCGTTCCATTGGAACAATAGAGAAAACCCATTATACGCGGTTGTAATGTATACCAAGATAACGGGTACCTAAAACAAAATATAAACTATTTAATTGTAGAGTAAGCTTTACGTTTCGAAATAAATAAGTTCAAAATAAAAGGAGTAGAAAGCGTACTTATTGTAAACAGGATGTTGTTAAAGAATTTAAGAATTGAAACGGAATCGATTTAACAAAATTATGGTACAGCGGGCTTATGAATTAACAAGTAAAAAAAGGGGTAATTAATTTATGCTGAAAATTAACTTATCAAATCCCCCCCCCAAGCAAAATTAACAGGTCGGGGTAAGGAAAACAAAAGTAATGGGAGTGGGCAAGAACAACAAAAAAAAACAAATAGGAAAAAATCCAAACAAAACAAAAAAAGAATTTGCTTAAAAACTAAAAGAAATTCGTTACGAAAACCAAACAAAAGGAAAACAGTAAACGGAAAAAAGAAACACTTCAAAATAAAAAGAACTCTTGTCCGGCTCGAAGGGCCAATAATAGAAGAAAAAAGAAAAGAAGGAAGGAAGGAAAACGAGTAATACGCACTCAAGGAGGACTAAGGTGAAACGGCCTCAGCACTGCGGAGTCGTCAACGGATGGATGCTTCTCAAAAGAAACAGTACGGTTATCAACCTCAAAAGAAGAAAAGGAACAAGGAAGAAAACCAACAGTGCCAACCAAAACAAGACCCAAATGTCAAGCCTCAAGTAAACAAAGAGACAACAAGGGAGAACGAGAGGAGGAACGCTGGTAAAAGAAACGGTGTACTACAAACTGTGGTAACCTAAAATCGTAACCGAAAAACCAAAGAAAAGAAATGCTGTCTAGTCCTAAAGTCGACTAAGTCGTGATTTCCGAAGATAGAAAAACGGACTAGAAAGCACCTACCACAGGAGCGGATGGACGAAACACAATAAGTATAGGGACCGACAGCAAAGAAGACCAGCAAAAGATAAAGAAAAGAAAGTAGAACGAAAGGAATGAAAAAAAATGAAAAAAACCAAAAGAATAACACCAGCACCAAGTACAAAACCCAAAAAAAACTAAGAATCGTACAAAAGAAAATAAAACATAATCCCAGTGTAATTATGTATGAGTACCCACAAGCAGTCAAAAAAAGCAAAAAAAATCCCAGCAAAACAGGGAAGTAAAACAAAAAGAAAACTTAAAGTCCAGAAATCAAAACCTAAGGTGAGCAAATCCGGCATAAGAATCTGGGGTACGAAGAATAGGTATTGGGCTTCAGGCTTTTACGCCGCCAGAAGGAGAACAAAACGAGATTAAGGACATTAGGACTTTGCCGACCAACATCTTCCGGTTCGGAAGGAGCATAGACAAATTTCTGCCTCTTATGGGCGGTTTTCCGCAGAACAGGGACAGTAGGGTGGTAGTATTTGTAGCACGCGGTATAGGAGGTGGCAAGGGTATTTTAAAAAATTCAAAACGAGTTAAGGAAGAGAGTTGTTTGTTGTTAGGATTGGAGGTAAGAAAGTCAATGGCAGAAAAGGAAACATCATAGGTTGCCAGAATATCAACGGTAGAAAGAGAAAAAGTATTGGCTGTACGAGAATCAACAAAGAGTAACACAAGCAGAGCACACTTCAGTTACGTTAGATAAAGAGACAGAAACAGATAAAATTTTATCGATGTCCAATAAAGGACTAGCAGTATCACAGTTATAAACTAAAACAGTATTGGCTGTAGGAGTATCCACCTTAGGAAAAGGAGCAGAATCCGATAACACTTCAACCATATTACATAAAGGAATAGAATCAGGTAGGAGTTCAACAACTATACAAGAACAAACTGAATTAGGAAGAACTTTATCCCCAAAATATAAGGAAGCAGAATCAGGTTGACCTTCGTCAACAAGACATCAACTAGGATTTCACCAACCTTAGTTAAAAGAACAGAAGCAAGTAGCATTTTGTCAGCATGAGAAAAATGAGTAAGAGTAGCTAACGTTTCATCAACGTCCGATAAAGGAGTATAATCAAGTAGGACTTCATCACTGTTATACAACGGAGCAGGAACAGACAAAGCTTCAGCCACAATAAGAACTGATTCCTTAACAACGAAACAGGATCAGGTAAAACTTGGACAACGACAGCAACAGGCATTAAAGCTACGGGTTCCCTAACTTCAACAGGGCCCACTCTATCCGTATTAGAAATTATCGACACTTCAGCTACGGTTGTTATTGCAGGCACGACAGAAATTTCTTGAGTAGAAGCATTTAAGAAAGCAGGAACAGGTAAAATTTTGACAGCAACAGCAACAGACATTAAAGATACAGGTTCATGAACTTCAACAGGACCTTCGCTGACTAAATTAGAAGTTATCGTCAATTTAGCTACAGCTGTTATTGTATGTACGACAGCAATTTCTTGACTAGAATCATTTAAGCAAGCAGGAACAGATAAAATTTTGACCAAAACGGCAACAGGCTTGACGATACAGGACCATGGACTTCAAGAGGACCCTCTCTGACTAAATTAGAAATTATTGTCGCTTCAGCTACATGTGTGCTGCAGACACGACAGGAATTTCTTGAGTAAAAGCATTTAAGAAAGTGGGAACAAACCCTTGAGAAGCTAGCTGCTAGTCACTAATTTGAAGTATGGGTTGTATTGGTGGTGGAGGCACAGTTGGCAGCTCTCGTAAGTTTCGTCTTAGTTCTTCTTACGAGCAGTAATCGAACCATGTGATTAGTGATATAAAGTGACAGTGATAATAAATTACTCAGTATCTCAGTGTTTGAACTAATGTTATTCAGTTAGCTTTCAATTGTGTTAAGGCTCGCCAATTTTAAAATAATTACCCTGTTCATGTTAGGGTTCTGGCATGTTGACAGCGATTCGTTGCTTAAGCCTTACCATAACATATAATTTAACACTTTTTCTTTTTTGGAGGGGATAACCAGGTAATATTTCATTTCCTTATAAATGGGAATCATGTAAACATGTTGGAGTTCTTTAACAACCATCAGGTTGGTAATATCTATATAAAGCCAAGTAGATAGGAAAAAGATAGAAGAGTATAGGAAGACTTAGACCAAGCTATATTAGTCAAATTATTAGAACTTTAGGTTATGAAGGGTATGCAGAACTTATTAGATTAGCACAGGATAGAAAAGAAGTTAGAGCTGCGCAAACCGACCTTAATTAAGGTCGAAAACAAAATGATGATGTTCGTGTTTTTGAGGTGTTAGTTTTTTTAAATGAGGGACAGCAAAGCTAGACCTACTTAGGTTTGGAACAATTCGGAGTAGAGATGAACTCGAACCGAACCAAACTGAAACAGTTTTGGTGCTAGCTCTGCAACTTTAATAATAGTTAGTGCTAGCTATAAGCAAACGGGTGCTAGGTTTTGGAGCAAATTGGACAACTGGTGGGGACTGGCAAAATTTTTATAAAAAATCGCCGCCATCTTATTTTTAAGGTGCTAGCTTTCTTACTTGGTTGTTAGCTGGTGCTAGCTCTAAGCTACATGGTGCTAGGTTTTGGAGCAAATCGAAGTACGGGGGGGGGCTACCGTCAAGTCCCCCCCGTGCTCCGATTTGCTCCAAAACCTAGCACCATGTAGCTTAGAACTAGCTCTAGCTAGCAACCAAGCTAGCGTCAAGTCCCCCCCCCCCGAATATAATTGACCATATTTCTGAAACAGCTTTGGTGATAGCTCTACATCTTTGGTGCTAGCTAGTGCTAGCTATAAGCAAACAGGTGCTAGCTTTTGGAGCAAATCGGTGAACTGGGGTGGTGGGCAACTTGACGGACCCTATATCCTCACCTAGTATCCACTTAGATTATAAAATTGACGTTTTCATATCGGTAGTGTTTCCGCTTACAGCTACTTTTCGATAACAAAATATGCAGGAAACCATATTTATATCCTTTTTCAAAATAATCCTATAAAATACTTTTAAAAGATGACATAACTTTAAATAATACCTTAACTACAACTGCGCTCACTTGTAAATAATTAAAGAAGTCCTCACTATTACCACTATCTTTCATAATAAAAGAATAATTACAGTGTGTTCACTTAAATGTCTCAAAGGTTAGGTATGCAAAAATAAAACACTTTATGCGACAATGCAATTCTATAAATGTAAACTACAGCCTATATCAGGGTAAGTTTTTGCTCATGCTACACAATTGGTTTGTTTACTAAAATAAAATTATACAACCTATAATACCTCTCATCCGAACGAGGGCGTAATTTTTGTGAAAAATGCTCACCTGCCATTTTTCAAGCAGTCGGCCGTGTCGGGATTCGCACCCAAGACCTTGAGATCCGTAGTCTTACGCTTACTACATTGATCCATGACGACGCTATCCCCCCCCCCTCTTAACCACTGAATGTCTGAGAAATAGAGTATATAAGTGTAAAACGATAGAAGAGAACCGACCTGCATCTACCAAGAAAAAACAGCGCCTATGATGAAAAACAACAAGCATAGAAACAAAAAGAGAATTGTTGAAAGCATATGTGTGGAGCACAGCACAGTATGCCTATGAAATACGGGCAGCAGGAAAAGCAGACAGAAAAACGGTAGCAGCCTTTGGGAATGATGTGCTTCAGATGTATGAGGATGATAGCATGGACAGACAAAGTTAATAACAAACAGGTTATAGAAATAGTATGGGAACAAGGGTATTTGTGGAAAAAAAATATGAAAAATAGAAGGGCAGAATACGTTCTAAGGCATTTTTGTAAAATAGTATGCGATATATTACAAGCAGAGATAGGAAAAAAGAGGTAGATGTGAACCTAGATCAGATAGTGATAGATGCAGACTCTGCAAATTTCAGGGAAATGTGTAGGTTAGTTCAGAATCGGAAACAATGAAGGTACGCGTCTAACCAGTTCTAGGACTGAAGACCTAATGATGATGACCAACCTAAAATACAACTAGGGTTTGAGCTATACCGGATTTTATGTATCAAATATCGATACGTATCGATACATATCGATACTTAATGATTCATATCGATTATCGATATATCGATTATTATTTTTCACTGTATCGGGGGGGGGAGTCGATACGGGGATCGTATCGATATATTGATACGCCGACCTAGCCCTAATTACTACCTCGGGGTTACCGAAAAATTAAGTACTTCAACGGTGAATCGTGACCATAAGTAACAAAGAAAAGGGTACCTACCAATTATTTACGTGACTCTCCTATCTTTTAATAGTGTCCACATTGTAGTGGATTTCAAATAAGCATATCCATCTGCCTGATTCCATTATTTAGGGTCACTTATTACAGCTTCAACAGCGTTTACCACCAAACCTAACAGTACACGCAAAGGACGCAGGAGAAAGCAGACACGGTAGTCGTTGAACAAGTCCCACACTATTAGTATCTGGTATTCTCTCATGAACCAATTAAATGGAAGAAGCTGCAAATCGGATTTCTGTAATGGTCATTATTCAACCCATATCTACCAATACGTGACAGGATATGTGTTAAGGAAGTAATCGCGTATTGCTTACTTGGAATAGTAAAACATGACAAACAGAACGTATATCTTTATTTTTTTGGGACAGAACATTGAACTAGCAAAACAATCCAGTTTCCCGAGTAACTTGAAATTAATACAAAACCGTCTTTTATGTAAAGTCAAGGTAGCAGTCTATATCTACTAAAATATCGATAAGTAGCATAGGCGGTAGAACGATTTGCTTAACTTATACCTATCCAGTGTTAAAAAAAAACAAAGTACAACCGTAACGTAATTATAATTCTCAAATAAACTGACGCGAAATAACAGCAACCAATGAACGTAACAAATGCATTATCTGCTATTTAAAAAGTAAGCTGTAGCATAAAAATTTAGGGATGACCACATTTACTATAACAATCAAACAAGTAGCGGGAAGCGCATAGATGTCACCTACATATCTGGTCGTAACCTTTTGGTAAAAAGGTTTGTGTTTTGTATACCAGCTGCTTTGTGTTTTAATTTTGATTTAATCAATTTTCATTGTGCCCTTCTATTTAAAATTCTCTTCATTAACAGCAACGTAAATTCATATCAATCAATGCTACAAATTTTCTTGTCTTTAGATTAGCTGTTTAACGGACCATCATTTAATTGTATACCTTGTATCTCTAACTGCGTTATTAAAAAAAAGTTTTCTTACTTTTATTTTACTTGTATCCAAAAGCTAACTGCATAACTCGAGTCTCTGGCTCAAAACTTCACTAGGGTATAATAATCATTCATAAAACTCGAAAAGGGTAAATTAAAGAAAAGAAAATGAGTCTCGAACCTCCTTCTGATTTATATATTTCAATGTCTACCGTCACAACCCAAACATTCTCTCTTTGAATATAACTAGCTGAACTTTGTTTATAAAGTTTTGAAAAACCTATCCTAGTTTTGTTTACCCCTGAGTTCTGCTTTGCTTTTAACAACTGCACTCCAATACTAAGTCCTTGAATTTGTTCAAATTAATTGCCTCTGATTTTACCAGAAATTTAATCCACTGAACAACGTGTGAAACCTAATTCGCTGATTCGTAGAAGGGTTTCGATGTATTATCGTTGCCTCTGTTGCTTTGATAAATGCCTTGGACCGTTTCTTTCAAATTTTTAAATTTTAAATGGAACTTCTGAATATTTTAGTGGTGTAAAGGTAAAAACCTTCACCAACATGTCAATTTTAACAGGAATTTTATAAATGGTGGCTTTTCACGTAGCTTTCGTATGAACTTTCTACGGCAAAAACGCATATATACAGAGTGTGGCACTATGTACGAATTATTCTATATATAGCTTTTAAATAAAAATAATTTCAAAAAGTTTCTTAATAAAGTATATCCAGAATGATAGGGGCTACATTTCTAAAACATTTTTAAACATACAGGGTGTCCCAAAAAAGCATGTCTTATCAAAGTTGCTATTTTCTAAATAGAACATCCTGTATTTTTATGCATATTTAAATTCATCATCATTAGGTCTTCAGTCCTGGAACTGGTTAGACGCGTACCCTCATTGTTTCCTATTCTGAACCAACCTACACATTTTTCTAAAATTTGCACAGTCTGCCATTATTATCTATTATCTATTATCTATTATCTATCACTATCTAATGTAGGTCTACATCTACCTCCTTTTTTCTATCTCTGCTTGTAATATATCCCATACTATTCCCCAAAAATACCTTAAAACGTATTCTGTCCTTCTATTTCTACTAATTTTTTTTCCACAGATATCTTTACTCCTCTTTGTTATTAACTTTGTTTGTCCATGCTATCAGCCTCATACATCTGAAGCACAACACTCCAAAAGGCTGCTACTGTATATTTAAATTATAAACTAGAAAATAATGTATATTCCTTAAAACGTCCCTATCACTATCTTCTACTGTTTTCGAGAAAAATCAATTTTAAGCAATTTTCGGAATGTACGAAAAAATAGAATAACGGCGAAATTAATGAGCATAAACAATTTTGTTTTTTACCAACGTGTTAAGAGCTTTTACTATACTTACTACAATGCTTACTGCTCTGTTACGTCATACAGGGTGCTTGTAATCAAGCTGTACATTATTGACCAACTAAAGTTTACATTACTCGTTTAACTTAAATGGAACACCCACTATTTTTTAACAGTTTGATTGCCCAGCTAGATACCTTTCAATCGGTGTTAGGGGTGCCTATAACTAACTCCAGTAGTTTATGAGAATATTGGAAATTTCATAATTCATCATTGTATAATATATACTAATATTAGCAATTTATTGAAAAGTTGACTTTGCGAATAATTGTCAAGTTAATGTTATTGTTTTACTTAAGATTTATTATGATCTGACGCCATTTTTGTTATTTATTGACCAACTGAAACTGAAATAACTTAATCTAAATCACACATCTATTGTATCTATCTATTGACAAAATATACAAAAGTACTAATACAAAATAACAGTTATTTGAACGCAGGATTGTGGTTGCCATCGAGAAGTTAGAACACCACAGCTTAAAGAAGCAGTACTTGATTTGGTTGAAGAACAACCCACTCGCAGTACTAGAAAGATTGCTTTCGAGTTAAATGTTGATCATATGACGGTATTTCGAATTTTAAAGTAACAACTCTTATACCCCTACCATCTACATTACATTTGATTTTCCAATGCTCCACCCGAAGGTACTACATTGGCCAGGAAGCGAGTTTTTTTTTACCTGGAAAATTTGGAATTTTGCCGAACCCTTGCTGTTCCAAGCAAGGTAGGAATCTTTAACGTGCGTGACAACACTCACACACGGGACCTCCATTTTACCTCTCATCCGAACGAGGGTGTATTTTTGTGAAAATGCTCGCCTAACATTTTCAAGCGGACCGTGTCGATTCGAACCCGGGACCTTGGGCGTAGTAGTCACACACATACCACTACGCCACGGAGCCGCCCCCTACCATCTACAACGAGTACAGGCACTGTTACCGCGAGATTTTCCAAACCGTCTTGAATTTTCCAATTGGATGCTGGAAATGATTAGAAGAAATCCTGACTTTCTGAAGACAATCGAATTCGCAGCCGAATATACTTTTTCTCGGGACAAGATGATTAATTTTCATAATAACCACATATGGGCTGATGAAAACCCTCACGCTATTGTTCAAGCTAACCATCAAGCACATTTTTGTCTTAACGTGTGGGTCGGAGTTATTGGGGATTATTTAATTGGCCCTCATTTTCTACCTACTCGATTAAATGGTGAGGCATACACTCAATTTTTAAGAGAAGTGCATCCAGTACTGCTAGAGGAAGTTCCTTGTGATATCAGAAGAGTTATGTTTTTTATGCATGATGGGGCTCCCACCCATTTTAGTCAAGCAGCACGTCAACATTTAACTCAAACATATCCAAATCATTGGATAGGTCTAGGAGAACCACAGAATTGGCCCGCTCAATCTCCGGATTTAAATCCTCTTAATTTCTCTACTTGGGGTCATTTACAGAGATTAGTTTATCCTACTCCTGTTCGCGATGTAGAGGACTTAAGAAACCGCATCATCGATGCGTGAAGGGTAATTAGAGAGACTCCAGGAATATTTGAGCGAATACGTGGCTCAATGCGCCGACGGCTAGACGCATGTGTAATGACTGAAGGTGGAAATATTGAACATTTACTATGATTTCTACATGTTATATGTTTTGTTATTAATAAATTAGTTTTGTTTATTCATCTTTAATCATACTTTGATGCAGGTAGTAACTACAAAATAACAATAATAATCCAGTTCGCATTTATGACGATGTATCTCTGTAGTTGTTTGTAAAATAATTTTTTTCTGCAAATTGGTTAATTTTGGGCAAAAAATTCAAGAAACATTTTTTTGTTTAGAATGAAATAAGCTATTGGAAATAACTTTTTGAATGGCAAACAAATCATAAGACAAAAAGTTACATTGAAAATAAATTATAGGGGTTGCGTTTTCCACTCCTTACAACCATGGAGTAAACCAAATAAATTACTAAGTAAGTGTATTTTTGATAGTAAAAAATGTCATTTTAATTTTAATTTTGTAACTTTTTCAGTGTTTGTAAAAAAATGAAAAACAAATTTTATGTACCCCCTTTAAAGGGCTGTATGTTAACAAAGGATGGTCCAATGAAGTTTCTTTATATGAAAGACCCCATCTCTTTTACGATGAGGAATCATCCCCTGAAATGTTTTACACTTATTTTGTTACACCCGGTATATTATTAAACATGTCGGTAGGTATCATAGTATATCAGTCATTGTATGAATAATATCTCCTGTCTCTATAATAACTTTTGATACGTTTCGATTTTATCGATCGACCGGGTAATGGCAACCCTTTTTTCCAAATTTTGCTTTATATTTACTCTTGCAATAGTTTAAACACACTACATGTGAAGAAATTTGCATTTAATTTGGGATTGTATAAGATACAAAAATATAGTAATGCTTTAGCTTTAGTCACATTGTATATGGTATATATCTTATGAACGGTTAGTTAATAGGTATTTTTATGAACAATGTGTTTAAAACTTCGTTTCTACGCATATTGTTGGGGTTTAAATAATTTGGCAAATCGAGTCTGCTTCATTCTATAACAGTATGTTTGTATACTACTTACTGGATTCAAATAGAGGCTGCCTTGTGGAATCCTATAGTAGTGCGTTGGACAGTACATGTGCTGGTATTAAACAATGCCATAAGTCCCTGCAAAACTTAATAAATTTAATTTGAATAGTTAACGATACAGGAAAATATAAACATTTTATACCGTTTTGATACCTACGGTGAAAATCTAAGTTGGAAAATGAGATAAATTTTTTTATTCATTCACATACGGAAACGTGCACACTAAGATTTTGCCGTTGAAATGTTTTAAACGTATAGCAACCATTACATGTTTACTGTTTGTGTATATGTTTAAACGAAAATATATTAAAAATATAAAGCTTCTGCCACATAACCTGCCTAACGTATAATGTGTGCAAAACACTTATTTTCACTACATTACTAGTGTAGAAAGTGACCTATTTTACACGAGTGGGAGAGTTGTCGCACGAGGCGTCAGACGAGTGCGACAATCCCACGCGTGTGTAATGGCACTTTCGACACGAGTACTGTACACGATTTTTCCGACGACCACAACTAATGAAAACAAATTAGGAAAGATATTTTAAATAAACGCACACTGTTGCTCTGTCTCTTAAACACCTTGTCTTTATGCAAGGTCGTGCGATCGTCTAATGGTTATGTCGAATAAACTCTACATCGTGTTTTTGGCATTTGGGCATGTTGAGTCGTCTAGGTAATTAATGTACTAATATCTCATTCGTCATACACTCTAGAGTTGAAAATTATTTCAACACTACAGTGATATTTACTTTCACACCCTAGAGTGATATACGTCACTTTCTAAATAAATAAGTAGTGTGCAATCTGTTGTTTTCATACGTGGTCGTCGGAAAACATTTTTACATACTGATCGACAGATGACTGCATTTGCTAAGCAATGGCGTCAATCATTCACCATTTTTACTTGAAAAACATTAGATTCGCAAGCGATGTCTTGTCAGCTGGTCAGTTTCAATTTTTGTAGTTTATATTTATATTAAAGTCAGCTTAAACTTGCTATAAAGAATATATTCACCATACCTAAAACTAATAATATTGAATATTTTTCCAATCATTAAATATTGAATAAATTACTATCAGTTTGCCAATGGCAGCGGTTATTGCTTTATCAAAAATGATATGTTTAACAAACATAAATATTTTCTTTTCATGATTAATTAATGTCGAGTGCAGTTCATTTCATAAGTAATACCTAAGAAAATACATGATTTTTACACATTAAACAATTTAGTGAAGAATTTTAATATTCTTTATTCTTGGTTAAACGTTTAACAAAATTGTTTGAAAATCACAACCCTAGTGAACACTGTATTCATGAATAATAATCACTACATAAAGGGTGTTTTATTCTGTTATTCAATTTGTAATATTATTGCTTTTTAGAAGTGGCCACATAATATCAATAAAGATCACCTTAGAATTTATACGTATACAAAGAGTAGGCAGGTTTGCTGTGTAAATATAAGGTTGTCCAAAGGTGATAGCTTAACACAAAAATGAAAAGTAACATCTGATTCGATTTGTATATACAATTTTTTATTGCTAAATTTATTATTACAATGATTGCAAATTTCTGAACTTACATTTTTAACAAGAAAACTGATAAATTTCAAAATCTAACTAATTGTACTCTAAAATTTAATGTAAATTATACGAGGTGACGATGATGCTTGTTTCAAAATGTACTAGTTTTCAAGCACTGTCCGTGGAATATCATTCTTATGGTAATATGAAAACAAGATGTAGTTTATACTATAAAATAGTAATACTAAATTTTAACTTGTAATGCAAGTTGCGAATCCTTTAACATATATGGTGACAATTGCAAACCTTATAGTCAAGTCAAATACAACTGTTTCATCCAGCTACAAGTTGTAAATATTTTACTTTTACATACGTATTGCGAATAATTTTTATATATTAGAGAATTCCAATTTTGTGTTATATCTATATGGAATAAAGGTACATGTGTCCTACACTTTGCGATTACTACGGCGGGTTTAACTACACTACATTGGATTTTCCAATGCTCCACCCGAAGGTACTACATTGGCTAGGAAGTAAGTTTTTTATCTGGAAATTTTGAATTTTACCGAACCTTTGCTGTTCCAAGCAAGATAGGGAGCTTCAATGTGCGTGACAACACTCACGCATGGGACCTCCATTTTACCTTTCATCTGAACAAGGGCGTATTTTTGTGAAAAACGCTTGCCTAATATTTTTCAAGCGGACCGTGTCGGGATTCGAACCTGGAACCTTGGGCATAGTAGTCATACGCACACCAACTACGCCACAGTGCGCCGAAGGGTTTAACTACAGCACAAAAACTTAAAAACCTACCACATCACAAGATATTGAAATATGCGTAAACAACTCAGTGGAGAATTAATTGTTCTTCTTTTGTAGTTAAATTTGATCACAGCGTACCTACTCCATGTCAGTAGGATGTCTGTATTTTCAATATTTGGTCATTAATAAGATCAACAATGTAAATAATCAAACTCTTTATATACCTATATTTTAACATTATTAATCGCTTGTTGATGTTTGATTTAATGTTCAAAATCTCGACAATTCGGACAATAACCCCATGTTAAAAGGTAGTGTAAACAATATTGTTTTCAAAACCTACACATTCTGTCACAAAAAAAATAAGTATGGTAGAAGTCATACTACCTACTTAAATATGTAATGTTAAAATTTTAATTACTCAATTTACTGATGGCCGTACCAGAATAATTTTTTTCTTTCAAATCAGTTGTCATTAAGTTAATAAAGGAATGCTATTGCGGATATATGGAGAGCTTAATTATATATATATATATATATATATATATATATTACTGTGATAATGGGTTGTTTAAGGGTGTACTTTATAGTAAAGGTCGTTTAGAAATCAGAAATTACCATAAGCAGCAGAAAACTGCATTTATTTAGTAAAGAATTGAGAGATGGAGATAGTTTGTAAATAATAAGCAGTCAACACCCTGTATATAAAGTATAAGTAGTTTTAAGCGACGCAAATACACACAGGAAGACGCATAATTAGCGTAGAAACCAGGAACACATGCATTAGGTAAATAGTAAATATTTAATACCCTGTATATAGAGTTTTAGTTAATTTAGGCAATGCAAATAATGATATTTTTCAGTGGAAGCACGCGTATTTATAAGTAAACATAATAAAGTGTAATTAAACACGCATTCAAAAGAGTTCCAAACAATTAAGTTAATACGGAGATAGAAATAGAGCTTCAGGAACATTATGTGAATGCGTATAAGTAGTTAAGAACTTTGATAAAAAGAGGTGATTAAAAATTGCGTAAATAACATGCAGATATGAAAATTAAAAGTCGAATTGCATCAGTTGTTTATGGAAAAGCAATTAGATTCATCAAAACACCGCATGTTTGATAACGAAGACAGCTGCGACCAGGTCACAATTATTGGAAAGCATAAAAAATTACATCAGAAACTACTCTAAATGCAAGGATTTGATTCGTTAAAAATGAGCGACGAGTTTGTAGACCATACCCACTGACGGAGTAGGAGAGAAATGATATATTAACAGGTACAGTGATAACAAAGTCAGTTTTGAACTCAACAAAGGTCGAAGTGCCCCACTATGAAATAAAGTGATACGTAATAATAATTCAAAGTGAAAAATTGTATAAGTGCGAACATGAAAATTACGATTGCCGATTAAACGTAAGTAGATTTTAGGGGAATTTTATTTTAAACTAAAACACAATAATAATAGGGCTTCTAAAGCCGGGGAGAAAAATCCAAGTTCTGAGTCCTTGGGGAGAATAATACAATTTCTAAGTTAAGGGAAAATAAATGATGATAATCCAATTCTAAGTTTGGGGAAATTGATAAGAAGTAATTCTAAGTCTGAAATGAGACGACAATAAATTGGGGTGCATAAGTATAAGTTAATAATGGTAGTCCAGAGGGTGATGGCAATAATTTAAATGCAATGGTTCAAGCGTGTGGATAGACAATATTTCGAATGGGCATGTAATAATCCTGAATTGGGGGAAGATAATTTTTATTCAAATGGATGACTTAATGTATGGGAAATACTAGCTAGTTATGGATGCGTCAATGCGAAAAAAATAGACCAGGTCAAATTTTTAGTTATAAGACAATTTCTTTTCTATTTTTTTATTTTGAATATTGAATTTGCTTAATATAATATAAATGTGAAAAAGTCAACAAAAGAAGGACTTGAAAACGTATAAAGTGCGTAATATGATAAGAGGTTTCGAACGTTCCACACTTCTTCTTTTATAAAAATAATAGGTTTTTTTTGTGACTTTGGGTTTTGAATAAAAAGTATATGATTTTTAATAAATGAGATTCACAACATTAATTAATTGAAAAGTGTATTTTAAATAATTTACAAAAACTGTACATAATATTTGTTTCATTATATAGAATCGAATTAACTGAATTTTATAATTCCAAATAAATGCTAGTCGAGGTCATAAGATAAAGTTAATGGTAGTGATTGGATAATTTAAACAGTTCAAGGAGGAGCTATAAGTTGGATACGAAATTGATAACGAATAAGGCGGTAACGTATCAAATTTTGTTATTGGTAGACAAGGTTGGTTCAAGATAAAATCCAGTTAAGTTTCTGGAGGGAATTGATAGCAATATTAATAAGACAGCCCAACGTCGGAGAACGATAATTACAATTCCAGTTTATACATAGCAAGATTAATATGGTCGCCAGAATGATGGGGCGCGAATAATTTAGGGAGCATAGCAATATTAATATAACAGCCCAACGTAGGGGTTTTATAATTCCAGTAGTACATAGCAATAATAATATGGTCGCCCAAACGATGGAGCGCGAATAATTTAGGGAGCATAGCAATATATATATATATATATATATATATATATATATATATATATATATATTAAGGTCTTAGACAAGACTTGAACCTGTATCTTGATTTTGCCGGAACCATGCGTTCACCAGTTACGCCACCAAGATCGATGACGACAATTGGGAAAATTACAAACTTAAATCGTGTACACAACCATACATAAACCTAATTTTAAATTACGTTTGGCATTTTTGTCAATCATATCTGACATTGTCAAGTTTTTGACTTATGTCAGTTATACACAGTAAGCTACGCTCAAAATTACAGCTATAAGCCAAGTATTAAATATATAAGTATTTTAGGTAGTTAATTCCACAAGGTAAGTTGATAAATACTGTCGTACTACAGTGATTAAAATGTAATAATAACTTAGACTTTTATGCAAAGAACAAATGGACATTTCAAATCCAGCTAGTAATTGAAAGAAGGAAAATATAAGGTTTTGGACAGGACTTGAACCTGTATCTTGGTTTTGCCGGAACCATGTGTTTACCAATTACGCCACCGAGACCGATGACGACAATTGGACACACACCTAACTTTCAATTACGTTTGGCATTTTTGTCAATAATATCTGACAATGTCAAGTTTTTGACTTATGTCAGTTATAGACAGGAAGCTACGCTTAAAATTTAGAGTATAAGCCAAGTATTAAATATATAAATATTTTAGGTAGTTAACTACACAAGGTAAGTTGATAAATACTGTCGTATTACAGTGAATAAGATGAAATAAAAACTTAAACTTTTATACAAAGCCTAAATGCTCATTTCAAATCGAGCTAGTAATTGAAAGATGGAAAATATAAGGTCTTGGATAGGACTTGAACCTGTGTTTTGGTTTTGCCAGAACCATGCATTTACCAATTACGCCACCGAGACCGATGACAACAATTATTTCATCTTATTCACTGTAATACGACAGTATTTATCAACTTACCTTGTGTAATTAACTACCTAATATATATATATATATATATATATATATATATATATAATATATATATATATATCTTGTATGAAATATGTGAACATGATTTAGACAAGTTTTTATACACAGAAATCAAAGTAATGATAATTACAGATAATGGTGGTCACTACACGAATATTTATAATATGCCAAATAATGTAACATAAAAATTACATAGAGCAGGCAACATTGATTACTACTAAGTTTAATTGAGCATGAATGCCACCGGTGTTTTAAAACGCTGCTTTGTACTTTCGTGGGTTCATACGTTTGGTATAGTGGAATTTATTTAAAAGAATATGTACGTCATCATGCGCACACGGTTAAAACGGTGTTAGATTGGTCCATTGTTTATAAATAGGCGTGTTCGTTCAGCATATCAGTGGCGTAGATAATTTGCTGTTAAATGTCAATTGATATTTGTGACTTTGATATTCTACATATATCTTACGCTTTCATAATTTTCTTTCTGTTTCTTTGTGTTTTATGCCTTGCTTATTCGCGTAAATTTAAACCACCAACAAAATAAAACTTAATTTTAGAATATTTACTCTATGGGAGTTTGATAAAAAATATTAAATCCACTACGCCACTGACTTTTCAGGTTTGTGCATATGTCAAATGACGTACAGGCTCTTCTTAAATAAATTCTCCTAACATAAGTATAGCAACATGGTATTTAATAAACAATCCTTTTGTTTCCTTATGCAGTCTAGCGTGAAGTTCTAATAACACTCTTAAAAGTATGGGTAAGTAGAAGTTTATCTTTATGCTTTTGTATTTCCATCATTCCCTTAGTGCTTGCCGTTTTTACATCACAAGGTAATTTACATTAAGAGTTCGTTAAAGATTAAGCCACCATTTGTTCCGAATTAACCTTTATTTTAGGGTTAAGCTTTATTTCGGGGGTAGTAAAAGCCTAAGAGGCTTATCGAAACAATAAAGCTAAATGTTACGGTATTCTAATTAAAAAAAAATAAATTTTGGAGTTGTTTATAAATTCTATTCAAAGCTGACAAAAATCGTTTAAATTTTTACAGGTAAAGGCGCTTACGATTGCTGTTCTCAAGCCATTTTATGTATTTTAGCGCGCATTTGCTTAAATTAGTTTGTAAGAAAGTCTGGGTTCCATTAATAATTAAATAGCGCGAGATGGGATGCTTTATAATTAAGTGGTAATTCGGTGTATGTAGTAACGTTAAATTTTCAACTGCGTTGTTTATTATAGTCCTTAATGAAAATGGTTTGAATCCTAAAGCCCGCTTTCAATATTTAAAATTGTATGAGAATGTTTTACATTCGCAAGGAAAATAGAATTATTAGTGAAACCGGAATATATATATATATATATATATATATATATATATATATATATATATATATATATATATATATTAATACAGAAGAATAATCCACATTTGGAATGCAAATGAATGCTTGATATATATTAATAGTTATTAAGATGAAATGAAAACCCAACTTTGTATTTAAAGTTGAATTACCATTTCAAATCGAACTAGTAATTGAAAACCAGTAAAAGAACGGCTACAGCAGGATTTGAACCTGCAACCTCTGATTCTCCGGATCAGTGCTCTAACCAATTGAGCTATCTTAGCCCAATTGTTTAGATGATGTTATACTTAATACTACTGAAGCTTGGCCCTTGTTAATGATTTTCAATTACGTCTTGCATTTAAGAAAATTGAATCTAGTTATATACATAATTCATGTACTAATAACTTGATCATCCCATTTTTGCAACGTTCGGAATAATACAAACATGTAATTATATTATTATTAATACAGAAGAATAATCCACATTTGGAATGCAAATGAATGCTTGATATATATTAATAGTTATTAAGATGAAATGAAAACCCAACTTTGTATTTAAAGTTGAATTACCATTTCAAATCGAACTAGTAATTGAAAACCACTAAAAGAGTTCGATTTGAAATGGTAATTCAACTTTAAATACAAAGTTGGGTTTTCATTTCATCTTAATAACTATTAATATATATCAAGCATTCAACTTTTCTGCCATGGTTACAAATAAATACAAAAACGGACGAGATAAGAACGGGAATCTTGACGATTTATAATATCCTAGCGGCGATAACACATACGTAAACCTATTGCAAAGTAGATAACAAATTCTCGTAAACAACTCAAACGATACAAATTATACTAATTAACTGTCAATGCTTTGATGAGCGGTATAATTAATTATCTGAGTTTGTTATTTGCTCAAATCCGGCGAAAAATTAACCAAATGTAAAATATTGAAGCGAAACTACGATAGCTAATTAAGAGAGAAAAGTGGACTGTATATAAAATCAAGTGATAACTGAACAAACAACAAATAACTAATGTTTTTAATCAGATCAAGCGTTTACTAAAAGCATACACCTGTTATTTATGAAGCCGTGCCAACGAAGAAAACGATGTAACATGTAACATCTAATCTGTTTTTGCGGGTGTAGCAAAGCACATTTCTGTCAATAGCGGTTCGGAAGAAAAGCGGTTTTTCCAATTAGGAGCTCTACGTAAACATGTAAACCAGCAATGCGGACTGTTTGAACGACAAATCGATTCTCTGGCTTCGTGGATTTTCCAATCAATACTATGTTCTTGCACATGCGGAATAACAACGTTTATCACTCGCGGCACTTGTTGGCGCGTGCTTCTAGTAAAACCATGGAAATTTTACTCTAATAAATTTAAATATACCGAGGCGGACGTAAATAATCAACAAACTCAATAGAAAATAAAATGTAGCTATAAATTATTTACACTATAAACGGAACATACCGCGCACCAAAATGCAAGGCATTTTAAAGAAAAAATAATTATAAGGCGGGGGGGGGAGGCGGAATGTCCAAGCTAAAAAAGCGAAAAAAGAAAAAAAAGGGATCTACAAAAAAACAAAAGAAAAAAAGAAGAGTTGCTTTTTACATTGATGGCAAAGGCAGTGCTTTGACCCAGTAATAGAAAAGAGACCAGCGAAGGCGACGCCCAAACATAAACAGGGTGTGACTTGAGTTCGACAGGAAGGCAGGTTGCCCATGGGAGGTTGCAATGCGACCGGATTGGTCTTCCAGCACGTTAGATAGTGACTCAAAATACGACGGATAGATTGCCTTCCAGAAACAATCCAGAAGTGCTGACTGACGAGAAGGGGAACCATTTGAGCACCCGCGTGGAAGTATTTTAGATGAACGTAAGTAACATACAGATCAGTGAATCGACTTTTGCTAGGTATCTAAGCGGGAAATTTACGGTCAGAGGACATAGGCGCGTGAGCCAGGCGACCTCCGTCCCGCAATATTCCATCACGAATAAAAGGGGACAATTTGCGAAAACTCTTTTTTAAAGGGGATCTAGAATGAATGGCTACAAGCTCGATAGCAAAATAAGATTGTTGAGTATACAGTATACACCTGCAAAGAGATCAAAGCATTGTGCAACTCAGAAGATGACAAAGGTCCGGAGTACTTTTCGAGTGGGTGACGTAGATTATGACGAAAACGAAGAATCCAAGCAACAATGCGAGTAATAAATGGAAAGGAAGAGTGATTTTCTAGAATTGATTGAATCCAAGAGGATGTTACGACAGCAAATAAAACAATAGAACGTTGTTTAGAGAGAACTTCAAGAATATCTGAAGGCGGAATATATGGACTGTAGTTTTCGAAAGACCCATACAAGGTTGGTGAAGCCGCCCACCATAGAGAACATTGGCACAAGTCGGTAGGGAGTAAACCACGTGACCCGACATAGGCAGGATTCTTGGTGGAGGGGATGTAATGCCAAGAGGCGCGAGACGTGTTTGCCTGAATGTAAGCAACACGATTGACAACGAAAGTCTTTCAACGTTGCGGCGGGGAACGTATCCACGAAAGTACTACCATGGAGTCAGACCAACAGTAAATTCTATGAACAGTAAGGTTCGAATCAAAGGTTTCGAGAACAAAGACTAATAATTATGATGCCAGAGTGGCGGCCAACAATTCGAGACAGGGTAAAGAGATTGTACGAAGGGGTGCGACCTTAGACTTAGCGCACACTAAGCTAACCTCAACGGCGGAAAGGGTAGCAAAGCGAAAATAAACAACAGCACAGTAACCACGTAGTAAACTGTGGCGGGATAAGCAAGCGGTGTAAAGCGAAATCCGAAAGAAGCGATAACTCATGCAAGTATCTCTCCCACAAACGGAGGAGGTCAGGGGGAGGGAGAGCATCCCAATCTATTTTTAACGACCATAAACGTTGAATTAAGTGTTTTACCAGAAAAGTAAGAGGGGATAAAAGTCCCATGGGGTTGAAAATACGAGCTAAGTTAGAAAGTAGGTTGCGTTTGGTACAGTAGGTACTTAGTGGCTAAACTAAAAAACAAAAATTATCTGAGGTGGGATTCCATTGAAGACCTAAAACTTTTAGGGGTTGAGTATCAGGATCCTCAAAAGAGTGGGGTTGCGTGAATTGCTGTGTAGCGGAAAGATCTTTTAACAAATTGGGATGGTTACTTGACCATTTATAAAGTTCGAAACCACCAAGTTTTAAAAGAGCAATTAGTTGATTACGTAGAGCGAGGGTTGATTTAATAGAATCTCCACCAGTAGCAATGTCATCTATATAAGTATGGTGCCGAAATGCGAAAGCGGCTAACGGATAAGAATTTTCTTCGTCCACGGCCAACTGTTGAAGCGTGCGTATGGCAAGAAAGGAAGCACAATTGATTCCATACTT
The DNA here is from genome assembly GCA_036346225.1 of Platerodrilus igneus. Lineage (NCBI taxonomy): Eukaryota > Metazoa > Arthropoda > Insecta > Coleoptera > Lycidae > Platerodrilus > Platerodrilus igneus. Next base: position 3,462,508 of record JARFIW010000347.1, on the reverse strand, counting down.
AACGGTATTTAATTTAAAATCCTGAATGGGCTCCTCAGGGGAGAAGCGCCAAACGATTCGTTAATAGTCACACTGAGCGGGATTTACAAGAATTTGTCTGTATATCTGGCGAATATCGGCAGTGACAACATAAGGATGTAAACGAAATTGTAACAAAATTGGGGTAATATCGGGTTGCAACTTCTGCCCAACAAACAAGTAATCGTTTAAGGACGATCGAGACAGAGTTTTAGCGGAAGCGTTAAAAACAACTCGTAATTTCGTACTTATGCTTTCGGGTTTCACAACGCAATGATGCGGGAAGTAATAAGAAAAGTCCGAATGAGACCCAATAACAACAGATTGCATATGTTGAGAATCAAGATATTCACTCTTACACGAAACGTATTGTTCGTAAACACGGGTTTGCTTAAGTAGACGATTTTCTAAAGAAACCAATCGTTGTAAGGCAAGATCACGACTACCTGGAAAAAATGGTTCTTGATCTCTGAACGTCAATGAGACAACATAGCGACCTTGTTCACTGCGGCGAAACCTATCGACAAAATGTTTTTCAACAAGAGTTTCTTCAGGCGTGAGAGGTTGAGCGGCGGGGACAGCTTCGACTTCCCAGTATTTAGCGACAATATCTGCCAATGGGGAAGTACAATCTGTCATACAAAACAAGCTAGTTATTTCAGAAGAGGACGAGGAAGGTATGTTTCCCATTAAAACATATCCGAAGATGGTATTAATAGCAACAGGTTGATAGCCCTGTATGCGACCGTCTAATTACACTTGGGGGAAAATATCCGCACCAAGAAAGAAATCAATGGGTTCAGATTGAGCAAAGAGCGGATCAGCTAGCTTGGAGTTAGCCAGATGATTAAAATGTTATAAAGAAATATTAGAAGTATATAAATTTTCACAAATTTTGGGAAGTACTGCAGCTTGAAAATTAATAATCGGTGAAGAAACACCTATTGGTTTGAGCAAAACAGCGACAGTGCCGTGCTGAGCAGCAGAGAGCATGGAACCTAAACCACAAAGTGTAAGAGAATGTGGAGTAGTATGAAAACTTAAACGTTTCACACTACTTTGCGAAATAAAAGAAGTCATGCTTCCCGAATCGAGTAAACCGCGAAATTGCTGAAAAGAAGCAGAGCAATCAGCAATTTCCACTTGAACGGTGAAAAGTAAAACAACTGAAGGTTTAGCTAAAGAATTAAATAAAACGACATTTGAAGTTGACGGACCACTACAGCTAAACGAATTCAATGATTCCTCAGAGGCACGAGGAGCGAAAGGGTTGTAGCGGTTTTGAATAGCGGGAATAGTGCGAAGTGATACCTTAGAGGCGGCGGTGTCCGGGCTCAAGTGAGCCTGGTTACTAGCAGCGAAAGTGGGTTTAGACGAAACGCGATCAAAGTGCAATAACGAATGATGACGTTGATTGCATTGGCGGCATGAAAATTAGACTTACATTTATTTAAAATGTGATAATTACTAAGGCAATTAATACAAAGGTGTTGGTTTTTTGCAAAGTTGTAGCGACCTTGCGACGAAAGTTTAACAAAATCATTACAGCGATAAAGATTGTGATCTTGTTTGCAAAGCGGACATTTATTAACAATAGACTTCGTCTGTACTAACATGGAAACAGCGGAGCGAGGTTTAGACGGGTTGCTGGAATGAATAACTTTGTTTAAATCAGTTTTATGATTTACCGACAAATTTGATAAGGATTTACACGTATTCTCCAGATAAGCAGTCAACTTTTTATAAGATGGGATAGCGGTCGGATCTTGATGCATTTCAAAACTACGAGCAGTGTGTACATCCAAGCGATTTAAAATCATTTGTACAAGAATAAAATCCCATTGCTCTATGGGTAAAGCAAATTTTTAAGCGTTTGTAAATTATCGATAAAAGTATCAACTAATTTTTGCAAACCGACGGGGTTATCGGAGTTTAGTTTAGGAAGTTTACCTATATTGTTCTATAGAGCTGAGGTAATGTGATGAATATTACGACATTTTTCACGAAGTTTTGTGTATACAAGAGCGTAATTGGCTTCTGTAAGGTCAAAGTTTTTAATGGCTAAAAGTGCGGAATCTTTTAGTGCTGATTGAAGATACGGAAGTTTATCTACGTCTAACAAATCGTTATTAAGATGAACTAAATTATCAAACTGATCAATAAAACTTTCAAATAAGCAACTTTCCCCATCAAACGTAGACAGCGACAGCGTTGGGAGTGATACTTTCGACTTTAAAGCATCTAGCGGCGGGGACAAATTAGCCTGAGGCGAAGATTGACTGGTAAACAGGTTGAAATAGAGCGCTTTTATTTGAAAGTAGTTATTATCAAAACGTTTTCGTATAGCGTGTTCCATCTGAAATTTTTCATCAGCGTGACCGGCGGGAGAAATTGCACCTACTATCCAATGGTGTGTAAGAAAATTTTCTCTAACGGTTTCCAGAGATTCATACTGTGCGCAAAATAAATTTAATAAGACGGCTTCGACAGTACATTTTTTAGCGATTTCAAACATTTCCTCCAGCGAATTGATTGCGATATTACGTAGAAAACCACTACGCTTCAACTTTTCTGCCATGGTTACAAATAAATACAAAAACGGACGAGATAAGAACGGGAATCTTGACGATTTATAATATCCTAGCGGCGATAACACATACGTAAACCTATTGCAAAGTAGATAACAAATTCTCGTAAACAACTCAAACGATACAAATTATGCTAATTAACTGTCAATGCTTTGATGAGCGGTATAATTAATTATCTGAGTTTGTTATTTACTCAAATCCGGCGAAAAATTAACCAAATGTAAAATATTGAAGCAAAATTACGATAGCTAATTAGGAGAGAAAAGTAGACTGTATATAAAATTAAGTGATAATGGAACAAACAACAAATAATTAACGTTTTTAATCAGATCAAGCCTTTGCTAAAAGTACTCACCTGGTATTTATGAAGCCGTGCCAACGGAAGAAACGATGTAACATCTACTCTGTTTTTGCGGGTGTAGCAAAGCACATATCTGTCAATAGCGGTTCGGAAAAGAAGCGGTTCTTCCAATTAGGAGCTTTACGTAAACATGTAAACCAGCGATGTGGACTGTTCGAACGACAAATCGATTCTCTGGCTTCGTGGATTTTCCAGTTAGTACTCTGTTTTTGCACATGCGGAATAAAGTTTATCACTCGTGGCACTTGTTGACGCGTGCTTCCAGTAAAACCATGGAAATTTTACTCTAATAAATTTAAATATACCGAGGCGGGCGTAAATAATCAACAAACTCAATAGAAAATAAAATGTAGCTATAAATTATATACACTATAAACGGAACAATATAGATTTATATATATATATATATATATATATATATATATATATATATATATATATACTAATACTTGAAAGTTTGTTTCTTGGGAAAAAGGTCTAAATAAATTTAAAAAATTTTACATTATATGTGTGTTAATCAGACGTTTCGACCGTCGCTAGATGGTCTTTATCAATGATGTTTTTTTTTCCCTATAATACAATACATGTACATTATATCTTAACAAATATCTACAATGCTTACCCATAAACGGAGTTTTATATATTTATAACGTAGTATAAATTGAGCTATTCACTAATTGATATGGTACGGTTACTACAATCTAATTTATTTAATTTAAAATTGTACAAAACATTTACGTCACAAATTAAAATACTGTTTTTCTGTATAAATTATGTACACCTTGATGCGAGTTGCTAAACTCTTTGTCAAAATTTAAAATTCGAACTTTTTAATTAACATGTATATTAAAATGTTTAGTACAGAGTTTGATTGAAGACTAATGCTTGATTTATTGGAGTTTCTATTTCTTATCACTGGATAAAGACACTTTTTACAAACAGGTTAAAATCGTAATACTTTCTACAATTATGAATATCTGTCTTATTGAGTAAATTTAACTTTATGTATAAATATATATCCATACGCTTATTTATTTAAATATATATCTGTATAAGTATTCATCTGTACATACCTCTACGCATACACATACGTTTACTCACTCTATCTCGCCTCCATATATACAAGACAAACACCTTTTCTTGATTAATTTTATGCATTTTTATTTTAGTAGATTATAATACATTTTACTTAATTTGCTAATATCTATTTTATCATTTACTGATGTTGGATGTTTAATAATATACACCATCTCTAGGAATTCTCGAATTTTTTGGTTTGCTTCTGTTTTTAAAATTGTTGTTTTGTTGAATTCGAATTTATGCTGGGCTTGTTTTTCATGTTTGGTTAGATCAGTTTGATTAGTTTTATCATATTTATGACCATTTATTCTTTTCTCTAAATGCTGTATACTTTGCCCAATGTATACACAATTGCAATTCTGTTGACACGGAATCTTATAGATGGTGTGTGTTTTTTTATTCTTAGGAGTGTTATCTTTTAATTTACAACTTTTTGTTAAATTGTATCCCTTGTGTGCAATTTTTATATTATGTTTTATTAATAATTTTTGTAGATTTTCGGACAAATTTTGTACATACGGTATGGGTGCATATTTTATTATTGATTTATTTTTGGTATTGTTGATGTAGTTTGTGTTATAGTGTTTATTAATTTGTTTTTTAAATATCCGTTCAATTAAATTTAATGGGTAATTATTTTCTCGTAATGCGTTTTTAGCTTTCTTCATTGCTTCCCATCTATATTCAGGGTCTGATAGTTTGATTGCCCTATCCGCTAGTCCTATTACGACAGACTTTTTCTGGGAGATAGGATGTTGGGAGTAATAGTTAAGGTATCTTCCCGACCAAGTGTTTTTAGTGTACCATGATGTTTTAATATGATGGTTTATCCGGTGCAATGTCATATCTAGAAAGTTAAGTTTATTATCTTTTTCTACTTCAATTGTGAATTGAATCTTTTTGTGAAAACTGTTAACAGTTAACAGTTAATTAATTCTTTAACTTACGTCTATTTGTAGATCGGCTTATTTTTCGTCGCACAAAAATTTTGCACTTTCAAATTTCATTTATTAAATTTTTATTTCACTAATTACGTAGGTTTTTACAGCATTTGAGCATAGTTGGTGCTCGGTTGAATATGGAGTAAATATTATTCATTTTCTATTGTATATACGCCCCCCCCCCAATAGTTTCCATTGGCGTGTTTATAATCAAAGCTTGTACTTCGCCTTATCTGGCAGAACACGGAATTTCTACAAATTCCCTAGTTTAATTCTACGACGAAATGCTTCATCGATCACGTAAGCGTTTAGTATTTAACAATATTATAATAGGATTTCCAATTTTCACTTTTATCAAGTCACGTATTCAATATTTGTCAATTGAATGTCTACGATTTATCTTATAATTGAACCGCTTTGTTTATTCGTTTGTTACAGAATGTTGGTTTTCTGAACAAATGCGTTCTTTCTAGTCACGTAACGATTTTCTAATAATGAATTATTAAGATGCGTTTGCATAATAATTACGTTGATATTTTCGACGCAATTTTTAAATATTTGGAGTGCCAATTTATGTATGTTTCCCGGTAATTTAATTTGATGCAATTAGTTGCTTTTTAAAATCTTATCTTTACTTGTTAACTATACTTAAACATATTTATACGACGCACACATTACTATTGTAATCAAATGATATCGGATTATTACTAAAGAAGCTTCTTTCTCATGCATTTAATTACATATCTTTTATATACAGTGTCCTCGCAATTGACTTTCTGCAGAATATTCGATTTGCTCTTATAATCACTGGAATTATTTGATTTTCTTAAACTTAAAGTTACTTGTAACTATCCTACGACCCCTATGACTTAATCTACCCTTAAACTACCCTATTATCATAGCATTATATATATATATATATATATATATATATTAGTGGTTTATAGGGTTAAATAGCCTTATAGTTTGAGACGCGGATAGTGTCGAGTTTAAATTTAACTAAGGTCCAACGAATACTTTAACAAGCTCGTAAATTAATAATGCGATAATAAACAAGTGTAATATACATGGATTTGGATATTGAAATTGATATTGGATGGGTAGCAGGAAGCGCAACTTAGATTGTGGTCATCTTTAAAACATCTTGTGGAGCCGCGCGCTTAACCACTTGGACGAGGGGTTCAAGAACATAATACATCGTCAACGGAGATGGAATCTTCAAGTTTTTCCAGGTAACGCATTTGAATTTGCTGTTTTTTTAACTGTTAAAATTGTGATGTGTGAGAGTAAACTTTAATGGGTATTTTACGGTATTTTACATATTGAAAAGGATACATAGCTGACTATTAAAATGGTATTTTGAATATAAAACAAAAGGTCTACGTAAAGCTTATTGAATTGCTTCATAAATTTAAATTTAATTGTTAAGAGTACATGGGTTTTTTTAAGTTTGTAGTAATAGTATGCAAGGTGTAAAGCATATATTGATAAACTGGGTTATTATGAGCTCACCATACTCCAGCGTAGTAATAAACAAAGAGAAGGTATTATTTAGGGCCCATTTACTCCTGTTGCATTAAATGTGTTAGAAATTTCCATTTTAAAAAACAAGGACTTGACAAAATTAGCATTTATTGAGGTGTAACTTGAGCACCGAACTGTAAATAACTATGAATATTATTATTTGTAAATAGTGGTTAATAAATATTGTATGATTGTTGTATTATTTTGTGATTTTATTTGAATGGTGTGTGAACGGGAAAGATAATGAGAGTAAATTTAGGTATATGAAAAGAAGCACAGCTGAGCTAGCCAGGGAAGCTGCTGAAGAAATTAATTTGTTATAGCAGAAAGCGGGTAAGGAAAAATTTGTGAATGTTTAGATTTATAATGGTGAATATTTTTTTACGCTGGCGGAGTACCAGAGCATAAAAAGGTTCCACGGCAATTTATGACGGCCCAATGTTGGGGCTGGAATGCTTTTTTAGTCTGGCGGGGATAATAGAGGTTCCACGGCAATTTATGACGTCCCAATCTGTGGGTCTGGAACTTTTTTTAGGAGGTACGGAGCTAAATTAGGGGTACCACGGCAATTTATGACGGCCCAACGTTGGGGCTCGAATATTTTTTTTCTCTGGCGAGGTCTTATAGAGGTTCCACGGCAATTTATGGCGACCCGAACGTGAGGCTCGAGCTTGAAATAGAATTTTAGCAATTTTATTCCAGAAAACTGGCGATCTGAGAGAGAGAGAGTATGTTTTGTATAAATTTAAAAACAACTTTGGGTGTGTGTGGGAGTGATTTGAACGTATGCAGAGAAAGGAGTGGTTAAGAAGTCAAGGAGTGGAAATGGGAAGTGACGATAGTGCCTTGTGTGATAAAAATTCGAAAATGGAGGAAGCTGGAAGTAGTAGGGATCGGTCGAGGACGGAATCAGGAGAATCTGGAAATGAAGTAATTTTGAGAATGCTAGAGAGGATGAATGAGGAATTTAATACGAAATTTGATCAGATGAATGAGACATTAAGTGGGGTGAGAGAAATGGGTGAAGAATCAAAACGAAAAATGGAACGAATGAATGAGACATTAACGGGGGTTAGGGAGACATTAAGTGAAAAAATAGATAGGACAAATAAAGAAGTTTCGGATTTTAAAAATAGCTTGACTGTAAAAATGACGAGATTAATGCTACAATGACTGAGCTAACGGACTCATGTAACGATCAGTTAGGTCGGGTAGAGAGAGAAGTGACCGGGATTAAACAAAATGTAGCAACTTTGATGGGGGATGGTCCAAGATTTGTAATAGGTAATATGTCGTTGGAGCAACGAATGAAATTTTATGAGGATAGTAGAGTAGACCCTCAAATATTCATTAATAACGTTAGAGGTTTAATAAACAATTTATTTGACGAACAGACGAAATTGAATGTTGTGAAAGCTTTACTGAAAGATTATGCTGAAGCTTGGTACAGTTTAATTGGACAAGAAATTGACACCTACACGGACTTTGAGGACAGGTTTTTGAAACATTACTGGCGTGACCACAGACAGGACCAGGTACGAGACGTTCTGATCACAGGTAAATTTAATGGGGAATTTTCAGGAAGTAGAGAGCAATATGCTATACGAAAGTATAGCATAGTTAAGCAATTGAACCCACCACTGACGGACAGACAAATTATAAAATACCTTTCACGACATTTTGAGGTTGAGGTTCGGCAACATGTGGCGTTGCAAAATATCGTAGATCGGGAGATGTTTTTGTAGTACCTGCAGAGGTATGACGACGTAAGCAGTGGACGACCTCGGGAACCAAGGGAACGACAGGTAAACACGGTTAGGTTCGACAACAGACGGGAGGACTAATTTTCAATACAACAGACATAACTGGGAAACAAGACAAACTTTTTTTAGGAGTAACAGTGTAGGAAGGGGACATGCACCAAGACCGGGGGTAACGAGACAGAACAGTACGCCAGACATAAGGAGGACACAGACGACCAACAATAGGGAAAGTGACACCGCGAACAGAGCAGAGACGCCGCGGACATATGCTGAAGTGGTAGCAAGACCAGGACCTAGTAGGGAGACCAGACCTGGACAGGATTTTTAGAGCAGGACAAACCACTAGACATCACTGTGTACAAATACGAACATCCTAGGGAATTTTTAAAAATAGAGGAAGAATTTGAGCCAAAAATTATAGAAAAATTTTGTTTGCCCATAATTGAGATGAAAATTTTTGAGAAAAATTTAGGAGCATTATTAGATTCAGGAGCTGAGGTGGGTTTAGTATCGGAGGAATTCGTCAATGAAATTAAAGATAAAGTGTGTGACAGGATAATGCCAATAAAAAGAAGTCACCTGGTTGCGCCGAATAAAAAGCGATTTGCTGTTGTGAATAGCGTGGTTATTTTAAAAGTAGAGTTAGGTTCTGTTAGCTGTGAACAAGAATTTATAATTGTACCTGGGTTAAAGTTTAAAGGGATATTAGGGGTCGACTGTATGATGAGGTTAGGGGTTATAATTGCTATGGAGGGGAAAATAGTTGGGATTTGGGATAGGATATTGCCCTGGAAGGCAAGTTATGATGTCACAGAAGATGGCATGGAGTTATGTATTAATAGTATAGAAGATGATGGAGAAGTGACAGAAATCGACTCAGGTGAATATAATGAGGAAAAGTTAGAAGAGGTACAATTGATAGTGAACGAAAGGGCTGAACAAGTAGAGGTAGAGTCAAGCGCAGCATTAATAGTGGATAACGAGTCAGAAGTAATAAAGGTAGAAATAAAAGCAGCATTATGTGACACACAAGAGTTAAAAGTTAGCACAAGTGAGTTAAGGGGCAAAGATAATTTTGGTAATTTGAATTTAAAAGATTTTTATGAGATGAATATTGTACATGAAGGGTCTAGAAGAGATAAAAAGTTTTGTATAGAGGGGAAAGATAAAGATGTTGAGGTAGTATCGTTGGGTTTGTCCGCAGAGAAAGAAATTATAATAAATAAGAAACAGACAAGTATAAGGACTGAAGAAGAAATATTTAAGAGTCAGGATAATAGGGATGATTTTATTTTATGTGAAATAACAGGGATGATAAGTATAGAAATAGAAGAAGGAGAAATAGGGATGAAGGGTAGTAGGATTGTAAGAAGAAAGACTTGGAGGGTCAAGAAAAGAGTCAGATTTAAATAAGAAAATGAGGCTTAATGAACAAAATATAGAGATAGGTGAATGGTAGTGTAGAAGTGGAATAGTTAGAGATAGAAATAGGTGTATATAGAAAAGTAGAAGTAGAAATAGGACAAATATGGATAGGTGTATATAGAAAAGTAGAGATAGGTGTATAATAGAGTAAAATTTAAATAGATAGGGATAGAAATAGGTGTATATAGAAGAGTAGAAGTAGGTTTATAGAAAAATAAAATTAGGTATAGGATAAATATGGCAGATAGTTAGAGGTAGATATAGATTTAAGTGTGTATAGTTAGGATAAGATATAGATAGTGATAGTAGGTAGGGTGAAAAGTATGAAAAGTGAAGATAAAGAGAAAAGTACAAAAGAGGTACTTAAAGGGTCAATAAAAGACGAAAGGGTGAAATAAAAAGAGAAAATAGAATGAAATAAGAGGGTAAAGAGTTAGTAATAGATAGAAATAGTTAGGTAAAAGATAGTGATAGGTATGAATAGTTAATTATAAATAAAGATAGGTGTAGATGGATAGAACTAAGTAGAGATAAGTGTAGAAATAGATAGAAATAGGTAGATAAGTAGTGATAGGTTGGATAAATAGGTATAGGTAGTGTTAGTTGGGTAGATAGGTGTATAGAAATAACATGTAAGGTTAGATTAGTGAATAAATAGTTAAATTCAGAAAACATGAAGTAGTTTTCTTAGAATTGAAATAGGGGGATTATGTAGTGGTTTATAGGGTTAAATTTGGTGGTCAACAATGCAATTTCAAACACCCTGTATAGAGGAAAGAACATAATATTTACGTGCAAAATTTATTTCATCTATTTAATTTAAATTAACATGCATTGACATAATTTTATAACTAGGGATTAGAAGGTAATAGATTCGCAAAGAAAATCAGGTTTATAAGCCAACAGAAATTAGTAATTAATTTAATTTATTTTAATTTAAGGGGTTATAACGTGAGAGAACGCATAAGAGCATGTAAAATTAATAAATCCAAGGCCAATAGCTTTCGTTGTAGCAAACAAATATATCGGTTTGGTTGAATACCATGAAAAGCAGCTCCGAGAATTGTTATTTTAAACGTTCGTTAATTGAACACCTGCATGTTTTGAAAGGCCGACTTCTATGTATTTTGGAGCATAACAGAGCAAGTTTCAAAGAATATTGTTCAACCGACAGTCGCAAAGCACGTACTCATCCACGTGGACGCGGGCAGCTATATCGATTTTCTACCACACAAGCAAGGTTAAAATGCGACATCAAATATGCATAAGACGGAAATAGAGATATCGCAGGCGGGGTTTTAAAACGTCATTGAAATGTATGATTGGTTGAAGTAGATAGTTTGAGAATAGACGAGCACGCGAGAGGTGGATGTGATAATTTGTTGAGATAACGTGAGACGCGACAATATTTCTGGAAGCTTAAAACGATTAGACAAAATTTGGAGAAATATTATTTCACAATTATTTATTTCGCGCAAAGTGTGGCCAAAGGTACCTAGCTGGATGATATAAATACGAGAACGAAATTAATAGGGGTCTCTTTATTCTTTAATTTTGCATCGCATAACGACATACAAAAATCAACCGACGAAGCTTGTAAGTATTAAAATTTGTAAAGTTCAGTATTAAATTGGTTGTGACCTTATAGTTTGAGACGCGGATAGTGTGGAGTTTAAATTTAACTAAGGTCTAACAAATACTTTAACAAGCTCGTAAGTTAATAATGCGATAATAAACAAGTGTAATATACATGGATTTGGATATTGAAATTGATATTGGATGGGTAGCAGGAAGCGCAACTTAGATTGTGGTTATCTTTAAAACATCTTGTGGAGCCGCACGCGTAACCACTTGGCCGAGGGGTTCAAGAACATAATACATTGTCAACGGAGATGGAATCATCAAGTTTTTCCAGGTTACGCATTTGAATTTGCTGGTTTTTTTAACTGTTAAAATTGTGATGTGTGAGAGTGAACTTTAATGGGTATTTTACGGTATTTTACGTATTGAAAAGGATACATAGCTGACTATTAATATGGTATTTTGAATATAAAACAAAAGGTCTACGTAAAGCTTATTGAATTGCTTGATGGATTTAAATTTAATTGTTAAGAGTACATGGGTTTTTTTAAGTTTGTAGTAATAGTATGCAAGGTGTAAAGCATACATTGATAAACTGGGTTATTATGAGCTCACCATACTCCAGCGTAGTAATAAACAAAGAAAAGGTATTATTTAGGGCCCATTTACTCCTGTTGCATTAAATGTGTTAGAAATTTCCATTTTAAAAAACAAGGACTTGACAAAATTAGCATTTATTGAGGTGTAACTTGAGCACCGAACTGTAAATAACTATGAATATTATTATTTGTAAATAGTGGTTAATAAATATTGTATGATTGTTGTATTATTTTGTGATTTTATTTGAATGGTGTGTGAACGGGAAAGATAATGAGAGTAAATTTAGGTATACGAGAAGAAGCACAGCTGAACTAGCCAGTGAAGCTGCTGAAGAAATTAATTTGTTAGAGCAGAAAGCGGGTAAGGAAAAATTTGTGAATTTTTAGATTTATAATGGTGAATATTTTTTACGCTGGCGAGGTACCAGAGCATAAAAAGGTTCCACGGCAATTTATGACGGCCCAACGTTGGGGCTCGAATGTTTTTTTACTCTGGCGAGGATAATAAAGGTTCCACGGCAGTTTATCACGGCCCAATCTGTGGGGCTCAATTTTTTTTTAGGAGGTACGGAGCTAAATTAGGGGTACCACGGCAATATATATATATATATATATATATATATATATATATATAGAATTAAAAAATCTGCCATCCAACATTTATAAATGAGAGTTTAAATAAGCTATCGTTATTATTACTGGATAACGGATACCCAACATCGTTAATTAATAAAATCATTTATCTATCAATCTAATATAATAAATTTGAGAAACCACCATACAAATAAACCTACTAATCGAGAAGAGACTGACAACAACCAAACAAACAATGTGCCTACCATAAAATATATTTCAATACCACAAATTGCAACACTAACAGATCAACTTATCAATGTTTTTGAACATGAAGAGATCATCATTAGCAAGAAATACATTAAAACTATAGGAGGATTATTTAGTAGATTAAAGTCACCCATACCAATAAATGCACAGTCACATACAGTATATAAGATTACTTGTAACAATTGTATTCCATTTTATGTAGGTCATACAGCACAAATCTTAAAAGCGAGAGTCTCGTTACATAAGAGTGATATAAAACTAAATCCAGAAAGATGTGCTATGACAAGCCATGCACGTGAATTCGGACATAAAATTAATTTTGAAGACCTGAAAATTTTAACAAAAGAGACAAACTTGACCAAGAGAAAATTCCTAGAAATGTACTTTATTAATTGTGAACCACATCGTATGAATAAGAAATCAGACACAGAAAACCTGAGTGTAATATATACTTACCTTTTGACTAAACCTCATATACATAAATTCGACGGGCCTGTAGATGAATAGTATTAAATATTTTACATATAGATATAGAAACAAGTTGTACATGTTGTTATCTTTAGTAAGTAGACATCAATTTTTAGAAAGCTTAAATGTTCAAATTGTAGTGGTGTTATAACAATTGTACTAATTCACTAAGAAACAACTTGACAGTATATACAGTTTTATTTTGCATTCGTAGTGTTTAAGTTGAATATGCTAATCGTTATATTTGTTTAAACTTCTCATGTTTGTGTAAGTTTCAAAACATATATTATAGTTAACAGTTATTACTTTTAGTGTCCTGACGATGAAATTGAAGATAAATTTCGAAAGCTTTACTAGACAAATAAAGAGAATGTAAAACAGATTATTAGAAGATACATTATTTTATTATATATATATATATATATATATATATATATATATATATATATTGTAGTGGTTTTAAAGGGTTAAATTTAAATATAAACAAAGCAGTTTCAAACACCCTGTATAGAGGAAACAACCAAAATTTACGTGCGAAATTTATATCATTTAGTTAATGTAAAGGAACAAGTATTAACAAAATTTTACAAGTAGTGATTAAAATTTAGTTAGGGTCGTATATTAAAAATGATCGTTAAATTGAACACCTGCAGGTTTGGAAATGTCATGTTCCCCTTATTTGTGTAGATAGAAGACAGTATTCGAGATATATCGGGTAAACGGTCGGACGGTTCGCATAAATGCTAACTAAAAGTTTTCTTAAAGCGCAGAAGGAATGGACAATCAATGATATGCTTCGGAATGGGACAGGCATAATAACAGTTCATTTCGAAACGCACGTATTCAGTCCACATGGGTTAGTTTGAAACGCGGACAGTAATATCGATTTTCTACCACTCAAGCGAGGGTAGAGGGAAACATAGAATATGCATAAGAGAGGAATAGCGTTAATACAGGCGGGGTTTCAAGACGACACTGAAATATCTTATTGGTCGATATAGTTAGTTGTACAACAGACAAACAGGGGAATATTGAATGTTAATTTTTCGGAAAATATCGTAACGACGCGCTAAATTTTAGAGATTTCAAAAACGGTTGAACCAAAATTTGAGGAAGTATTATTTTAAATGAGGTATTTAGCGAGAAGAGTGGCCGAGAGGTGGCATAGTAAAGTGTATAAATACTCTAAGAGAATTAGCATCGCCCTCTTTTAATTTCGCTCTTAGTACTTTCATCGCTTTAGACTACGTACAGAAATTTACCACGAGCTTGTAAGTATATAAAATTTTTTAAAATTAAATAGTACAGTGTTGGCCTCATATTTTGAAACGCGGATAGTGTCGAGTCTAAATTTTATTGAGGTGCAACATATAATTTAACAAGCTTGTGAAGTGACATAATGTAACGTAAATTAAATTAAGCAATTATAAAAGAAGTGTAATATACTTGGATTTGGATTTGGATGCATCGTAAATGCAGAGCATGCAGCACAACTTAGAGGGTGTTCATCTACAAATAGCTGGAGGCGGCGAGCAGAGCAGAACCACAAAATAACTTAACGACATCGTCAACGGAGTAGGGATCTTCAAGCAATTCCTGGTAACGCTTTAGGATTTGTTACTTTTGATAAACTATGAAGATTATTGTAATGTGTGAGAGTGAACTATGATGGTATTTTACATTATTTTGCGTATTGAAAATAATACGTATGACTAACTTTTATTATGGTATTTAAAAATAAATTTAAAGGTGTATATAAAGCTTATTAACGTTCCTCAGGAACTTAATTTTTTTATTGTTAAGAGTACATGGGTTTTTTTGTGTTTGTTGTAAGAGTATGCAAAGTAAAAAACATACATTATTCATAAAAAAACTGGGTTATCATGAGCTCACCATACTCCAGAGTGTACTAATTAAAATTAATCATAAATAAAGAAAGAAAAATAAGGTATTATTCAGGGCCCATTCACTCCTGTTACATTCAATGTGTTTGATATTTCAAGTTAAAATTCTGGACCTTACAAAGATAGAATTTATTGAGGTGTAACTTGAGCACTAAAATGTAGATAATCTTGAATTTTTATTTGTAAATAGTGGTGAATAAATATTGTATGATTGTTGTATTATTTTGTGGTTTTATTGAGAGTGTGCGTGAACGATAACGAGTATGATAGTGAATCTAGGTATCCAAGAGGAGGCCCAACTGTGTAGCCAGGGAGCGGTTGAAGTAATAAATTGATGAAGCAGAAATCTGGGTAAGAATTTTTTTTTTTTTTTAATTTTTCTATTGTGTGCAATGTTCGATTTGTTATAAAATTGATAATTCGTACGGGCGCGATTATTTAAAGGTAAATTAAGCAATTTTATGACGCCCAATTCGTGAGGCTCGAATGATTTTTAGGGAGTTCCAGAGATTGATCCCAGTTACACAGCAATATATATATATATATATATATATATATATATATATATATATATATATATATATATATATATATATATATATATATATATATATATATATATATATATATATAGATAGTTTTTCGAACGGTAATAATATTTATAGGTCTGTTGGTTTTTGGGATGCATTCGTTCGTAAAGTAAAAACTATTATGTCAAATTGTAACTTTTATTCTGACGTTTCGGCATTAATATTTATGCCTTAATCATAGAATAATTACTATGACATAAAGAACTTTTACATATAAAACCAATACAAAAATTACAGTTATGATATTTTTGTATTAGTTTTATATGTAAAGTTCTTTATGTCATAGTAATTATTCTATGATTAAGGCATAAAATTAATGCCGAAACGTCAGAATAAAAGTTACAATTTGACATAATAGTTTTACTTTACGAACGAATGCATCCCAAGAAACCAACAGACCTATAAATATATATATATATATATATATATATATATATATATATATATATATATATAATTAATAAGAAGAAAAATAAATTAGACTTCTATGCAAAGCCCAAATCCAGCAAGTAATTGAAAGATGGAAAATATAAGGTCCCAGACAGGATTTGAACCTGTATCTTCAGCTATCGCGGCTGACATACTTACCAATTACACTACCAGGACTGGTAGTAATAATTGGAAAATTTCACAATTCTAAATCATGTATGTCACCATACACCATCTTAACTTTAATTACTTTTAGCATTTTTGTCAATGATCTTATTAACTATAACACATTAGTATTTATCAGCATACCTTGTGTAATTAAATAACCTAATATATGTATATATTTAATAGCTGACTTATAGCCGTAGTTTTGAGCTTCGCTTCCTATTTATATCTGACGTATATCAAACACGTGTACTGTTAGATGATTGACAAAAATGCTAAAGGTAATTGAAAGTTAGGTTGATGTATGGTGACATACCTTATTTAGATTTGTGAAATTTTCCAATTTTTACTACAAGTTCCGGTGGTGTAATTGGTAAATACTTAAGCCGCGATTGCTGAAGATACAAGTTCAAATCCTGCCTGGGACCTTATGTTTTCCATATTTTAACTACTAGCTCAATTTATAATGATCATTTGGGCTTTACATAAAAGTTCAAGCTTTTATTTCACCTTCTTAACTATAATAGGTTAGTACTCAACAACCTACTGTGTGTAATTAAATTACCTACCATATGTATATATATTGCTATGATATTCGCTGTACAATCGAGCCCCAGCGTTGGGCCGTATAAAATTGCTATGATATTCGCCCCACGATTGGGCATCTCATAAAATGCTGTGTTTTTCCCTATTATTATTTTGAGCCCCAGCATTGGGCTGCCATAAAATTGCTATGAAATTCCCTATTTTAGGATTATCGACCCCCTACAGTGGGTGTCATTTGTTCTTATTATCTTGGGATTAACGAATGGGCATGTATAAATTTGCTATGATTTTCGCCTCTGATTCTTTTATTATTATAAGCCTCAATGTTATGAAATGTTAAATTAGGATTTTTACCCCGACTAGCTTACTGAATAGATCTTATTGAATCAAATAAAGCAATTCTATAATACACAATATAATAATTGATAATATTTACAACACTCAAAATTTTCCTATTTGTACAGAATATCTATATATACCAGATTTATGTTTTTCTGAAAGCCAACAAAAATATCTTTTAATTATTCAGGGACCTTCGAACGTTTCAAGATCCCTATTCCATTTTCATAAATCTTTAGGTGACTCTTTTTGATGACTCTTACAAATATACAATGTGGCAAATATTAAATCAAAAACAGTTTTCAATAATAAAGTGTATTATGATTGCTAACCTGGAATGGGTTCTGTAGTTCCATCCTAGTCTATGATCTGCATCACCTTTCTGTGGTTGGCTTGCTTATTGATATGCGGCCCCATATAAGAACCGCCTCCCATAAATCGCTTCCAATTAAAATCGTACCAAGTAGGAATATGTCCAAATTAGAATACGTTCATTTCAAATTATCTCCAAAATTAGAGTATGTTCAAAGTTAGAAGTCCCAAATTAAAGTCGTCTCAATTAAATATCCCAAATTAAAATCCAGATTGAAAATCCAAATTTAAAACCCAAATTTTAAAATTCAACTTTAAAAGTCCTGTTTTATTAATATTAGAAATAAATTTAATTAAGTCGTTTTACTTACGTCTATCTACAGATCGGTTTATTTTCGTTGCACAAATTCTCGCACTTTTAACTCTGATTTATTTTGCTTTACACTTCATTGTTTACGTAAGTTTTTAACACCTTTGAACATAGTCGTTGATCAGTCTGAATATAGACTAAAATATCGCTTCGTTACTATCGTATATATAAGCCCTACCTCCAATTGATTTCATTGGCTTGTTGACATTATAGGACGATACTTCCACCTTATCTCGCATACCTCGGAATTTTTAGCAATTACTTAGTTCACATCTTTTAATGCATGCCTTGTCTGTCACGTCGGCATCCCGCATATTGTCGTATTATTCGAGAATTTCCAACTTTTGACTTTTATTAAATCACGTATTTGGATGATTGTTCATTTTATCGTCTAATTAAATCGCCTGGTGCTTATCTATTTTTACAGAATATTGGTTTTTTGAACAAATGTGTTTTCTTCCAGTCACGTAGCGATTTTCTAATAATGAATTATTTAGAATGCGTGTTCGATGATATTTTCGACGCAATTGTTAAATATTTGCAATGCCAATTTATCTATGCTTCCCGGTGATTTAATTTTGCTGCAATTTGTTGCGTTTTAAAATCTTATCTTTACTTGTAAACTACACTTAGACATCTTTATGTTCTCATGTATTTAATCCCGTGTATTTTACATGCAGTGTCCTCTCAATTAACAATATGTAGAGTGACCGTTTTACTCTTATGTTATATATATATATATATATATATATATATATATACCGGCTGTCCCATAAAGCGTATCGCGCGGCTGTATATCATAAAGTATAAGGCTTAGAGCTTTGCGGAAAAAAATTTATTAAGTAAGTGACCAAGAGAAATTGCTGTAAATTATTTTTAAGTTTCAATATCTACCGCAAGGGGGAGTATTTGCTAAGGTCCACAACAAAATTCAATTTTTCTCCCAAAATTTAAGCATAAGGCATTATGCTCAAAACGCGAATAGGCAGTTATCTTTATTATTCACAACTTTTATTTGAAATTTTTTCTGTAGATCGCACAAGGACAGCTGCAGGACCTGGTGAATTGGTTTACATGTAAATAGGGTTATCTCACAATGCCCATGTTGGAATTTAATAATCTTAGAATCGTTTGAAAGAGAATTTCTCAGGGATCAAGAAAAACGACTAAATTGATTTTTCTAATGTTTTCTAAATATGTTAGAGGGTGCTTTTTCCAATCATGCCAGTTTTTGTTCATTTACTTAAAAAAATTAAATGGAAAGACATATTTATCAAAGGGGAATTGAATGAAGGGTAAAAAAAAAGATTTCGGTGAAAATCGCACCTCGATATCTTTAATGGTTCTTAAGTTATTGCAAAAAGTATGTGCATTTTAGAGATCTATCCCAGTACTAATTAGAATTTTCCTGAATTTTCGGATCAAATATTTGAAATTATTTAGTCATAAATATTATCATAGCAGATGTTCAAAAGTGCCTTTCATTTAGTGACGATGTTTATAAACATTAATAATATGTCGCTAATAGATCCCTTTAAAATGCATCAAGTAGGCGATGAAAACAATCCATATCTGTCAACACGTATACTCTGTCATACTAGTTATTGTTATAGTAGTTAAATCGTGTATGCTCTGTGTGTAAGTTTGTTTGTTAATTTTGAACTACAGAAATGTCTTTCTCTAATGCTGAAGCTTATGACATGCTTAGAATTTACTTTCAAAGTTTTGAAAACGCGACTATTGCTGAGCGTGAATATGCAATGGCATATCCTGAAAGAAAACATTATACCAAAATGGTATTTACACGATTGGCAAAACGTTTAAGAGAAACAGGGCGTGTGCATCCAATTAAAATGCCCACAAGAAAACGTACAATTACAAATGAAAACAGTGTTATAAATGTTCTTGCGTGCGTTGAAGCAGATCCGCATGTAAGTACCAGGCAACTTTCTGCAAATTTAGGGATACCTACGACATCGGTGCATCGTATTCTAATAAACCACAAATTGCATCCATATCATGCAGTTTTGCACCAGAACCTTTTAGATATCGATACCGACAGAAGATTGAATCATTACCATTGGTTGAAAGATATGTGCACCGAATATCCCTTATTCTTGTCCCGCATATTATGGACAGATGAAGCTACCTTTAGTAGCGATGGAGGAGTAAATTGACATAATATGCATTATTAGTCTGAAACTAATCTTCACTGGATGCTACAAGTTGATCACCAACACAGGTGGAGTGTAAATGTTTGGTGCGGCATTATTGAAAACAGAATTTTAGGCCCATTTGTTATTAATGGAAATTTGAATGGAGCAACATACTTGCATTTTTTGGTCAACAATCTACCCGAACTTTTGGAGGCTGTTTCACTAGAAACTAGGCTGAACATGTGGTTTCAGCATAACGGTTGCCCAGCACATTATTCCGTGGAAGTTAAAAATTATTTAGAAACGACCTTCCCAAATCGCAGGATGGGAAAAGGAAGTTTGTTTCCTTGGCCGGCTAGATTACCAGATCTTACTGTTTTAGACTTTTATTTATGGGGAAGGTTAAAAGATATGGTTTTCCAAACACGACCTACCACACGCGAGGATATGATTGCTCGAATTCAAAACGCCATAACAAGCATTTCAAGAGCCGAAATTGAAACTGCAGTCTCAAGCACCCATCGAAGATTAGAAAAATGTATTTTTAATGATGGAAGGCACTTTGAACATGTATTGTAATAATGTTAGTTGTTTATTGTTCGTTTTAGTTGTTCTGTTTGTGTGCGTTAAATATGTATTTAGTTTTACCAATTGACTAAAACTGGTAACCAAAAACGGCCTTTTCTTAGGGCTACAACATTTTCATAGACAATCATGCTATAGTAATCCCACCCGCAATTACCTCAGATTCATTATTATTATTATTAATGTTTAATCGACTACAAGGAAAGACAACGTTGTTTGTAATTGTTTTTGAGACTCTGTTAGCGTAATAATGTATGTAAGCAAAAATCACAATTCTGTATTTCCTTTTCTTTAAAATGAAGAATAACTAAATAATTCAAAACGCTATTTAATCCAAAATTTAAGGAAGTACATATTTTTTAATATGAATACGCTTTTTGCAATAACTTAAGAACCATTAAAGATATCGAGGTGCGATTTTCACTAAAATCTTTTTTTTTACACTTCATTCAATTCCTCTTTGAATAATTGATTTAAACTAAATATTTATAATAAAAGGGCTTTAGATTTGTGGTGTATTTCTAAATACTTCAAGTTGCGTCTATGTAACATTTCAAGTTGCGTCCATAATAATTCAAGTAGGTGTCGACAATAATAATTCAAGTCTGTGAACAATTCAAATCAGCGTTGACAATTATATTTTGGTACAAATCTGATACAATTTTGATTTGCGTCGAAAGCATTTAAGGGAAAAGGTTCAAGACAATTAAAATAAAGAAGCACGAAGTAATTTTTGGAAAACAAGGAGTAACTGTACTCAAATATTGGTTCAACTAAGCAGAGCATTGGTAGACGATTGAAGACAACCAAGGGGGTGTTGATCCACAACACGAACAACAGATCACAGGTCAGATCTATTTGATTCTAAAATATTTTTCAATTTAAATTTCAATACTGAATTTATTCAATGTATATAAAACTTGTAATGAAGTCAACAACAAACATTGCATACGTTAAACTTACGTAATATATTATAGAGAGGTGTAGAACGTTCCAGGTTTCTTTGGTAAAGAGGTAGTTTTGGTGACTAGATTGAATTCAAAGTATATAAATTTTGGGATAAATGATACATATGATGTTGATTGACTGAGGAGTGTATTTTAAAGAATTTCAAAAACTTTAAATAATATTTCTTTTCATTATATGAAACTAATTGACTTGGTTTTATCAATTCAAACAAATAGGTAATCATAAAGGGGTGGAGAAGAGAAAAATTGATCATCGTAACGTTGTGCACTCTGTGTAGATTAAAAAGGGTGAATTTTTAGTGTGGCAACGGTCGATAACTCCGTTATTATAAAATCTACGTAAACCAAATTTGAAGGCATTGTAGGCATGCCTAAAGTGCACATTTTAAAAATATTTGGAAGCATACAGGGTGTTTCATAATTCCAGGGCATATTAACTTGTATTTTTTTAAATGGAACACTCTATACAATAATAATAATATTGACTTTATTGTTGTTAATATTACATTAAAACATTATTACATAAGACATATTTGTAGATCCATGCAGGCGAAGTTTAGTCATAGACTACTCTTACACTTAACCTGCATAAACCACTACATATCTCTACAAGAAAAATTACTGAAGCAAATGAGTAATCACACAATAATTGAAAAATATGCAATTCGGCTATGTTACTGCTTATCCAAAATATGCGCCCTGATTTGAACCTTGAATGGGGTAAAAGAAAGATTTTTATATCCATCTGGAATTGCATTATAAGTAGAGACAGCATTATAGATGAATCCTCTCTGAAACGTAGCAGTCAAGTGCTTGGGAACCGTTAAAGTTGTAGTGTGTCTAATATTAATGCAATGCATTTTGGAGCGTGGCATTAATATTTTAGCAACATCCTCTGGAGTCTTATTTATAATTATTTTATGAACAAAACATAACAAATGATATTTTCTGCAGTTATCCATATTTAACCAATGCAACTCTTTTATCTTGTGCGATATGATGAAACTTTTGTAGTCCAAAAATTAAACGACAACAAGTATTTTGAATCCTTTGTATTTGTGTCTTAAAAGTGCTATCAAGGTTTGGACCATATATAAAATCACAATAGTTAAACAATGGCAGAACTAGAATTTCCGACAACAGCTTTTTCAATTGTAAGGTTAGTATATCCCGACAAGCATATAGTTGTTTAAGTGCTATATACAACCTTTTTATTAAACCTGCAACATGTGACCTAAAGCGCAGATCGTCATCAAATATTAAACCTAAATTTCTTGAAGAACTAACTAATGAAATAGGGGTATTGTTAATTATGACTTTTATCTTATCCCTAACATAACCTCTAATTTTTTTGATCCGAAAATCATCGCCTTAGACTTATTCGAGTTTACTTTAAGATTATGTTTAGTACTTATCTCATTGATCAATTCTAGATCATGATTTATACAAATTAATGCATTGTCAACATCACATGCTGGAAAACTTAAATAAATTTGAATATCATCAGCATACGCCTGTACTTTACAATTATGTATCGATGCTAACAAGTCGCTGGTATAAAGTATAAAGAGCAAAACACCTAAAATTGATCTCTGAGGAACTCCCACTGAAATGTTTGCAAAAGACGATACATCATCATTTATTCTTGTGAACTGCTTTCTATTAGTTAAATATGAAGTAATTAAAGACGTCGACAAAGTAGAAAAACCGTACTATTTTAATTTGCAGATAAGTTCGAGGTTAACCGTATCGAACACCTTTGAAAAATCTAGTAGCACCAGTACAGTTACTAGCTTTTCATCACCTGCTTTAATTATATTGTTAGAGACCACACATAGTGCTGTGCTTATTTCGAAACCCAGATTCAAAGCTTGGAAGGATATTATTATTTATAACATATTGATAAATTTTCCCATATAATACTTTTTCAAATATTTTTGATAAGCAGGGTAAAATACTAATTAAACGCAAATTTGAGTAGCTTTTTGGTTTTGAAGTTTTGTGAATTGGACAACATATTGCTTCTTTCCAAACATCAGGAAAATACCCATGTTCTATACAGTAATTTATAATATGTAATATATAAATATCAATATGTGGGCTACAACACCTCAACATTTTAATGATATTTTATCTATCCCTATCGCATTTGATTTGAGCCCATGTAATATTTTTTTGACCTCCTCTACTGTAGATAATTGAAATTGAAAGTTTACATTTTTGTTGAATATGGTATTAGCATAGTAATTGATTTTCTCTACGCAGGAATATTTTGCTTGTAAAGAGAGGGAAAAGTGATTATTGATGTTTTCTGCATTAGATAATTCCAGGGGAATAGATAAATCCTTCTTAGTTTTAACGTTGAGCAACTGCAAAGCACCCCACATATCACGTACATTACCTTGATCTATAACATTTTTCAGATACATGCGCTTTGCATGCCACTATTGCTAGTGTGTTATTACGTAGATGCTTGCATTCATTCCAGCTGATATTATTTTTAGTAGCACGGTAATTTCTTAATGCCAAATCACGAGATCTTATAGCCTGTTTCACATTCTCTGTAAGCCAAGGCGCCTTTGGTTTAGATATACTAATTGTCGTTGGTGGTGCGTATGAATCGAACAATTTTATAATATAGGAGTTGAATATTTTTATTTTCTTATCAATACTCGATTCACGTAAAACATCAGTCCAAGATAGTCTAATCAGATCCGCAAAGAATTTTTCATGATTAAATCGGGAAAAACTTCTAATAGTTACATTTATTGGTTTTGTGGTATCAAAATAAACATTTATTTCACAAAAAACTAATATGTGATCCGAAACAATATCAGCAGTAATAGTACCTGCACGAACAAATAATTCATAACTTGATAAGTATATGGGATCAATAAGAGTACTGCTGTTATTTGCTATGCGCGTAGGTTCATTTATCACATGGATGAATCCATAAGAATCAAAGCAGCGTGTGATAATATTACTTAAATTGAAAAGATTCACATTGACATCGCCTAAACATATTATATTATCCACCATTGGTGCTAAATAAGATGGTATATTATCTAGTTCATCAACCCAACTAAGCCGATTAGAGTTTGGGGATCCGTATACAGGGTGTTTTTTTAAAGTGGGAGGTCACCTGTATATAGAAGACCAATGGTAGAAAGAAGCTGAAAATTTACACTATGGGGATATCGAATGTGCCCTACACGTCTAATATAGTTTCGATACGTTAACACTTCCGGTTATGCCGGAAGTCGGTATTACTATCGTTATTTTAAATAGAACACACTATATATTTATGCATTTTCGAATTCCTTGTCGAATTTTATGCTAACTTTTATAACACAACCATACCTCTATCTAATGCCGTTTTCGAGATATTTGACTTTTAGTAGATTTTTGACATTTGCACGCAGTCACATAAATTGGAATAACTAGAAAGTGAACGAACTTACAAAATTGTTTTTTTTGCAATCACATTCATAATAATTGATATTATTTCTACGTGCAAAGAAAATCTGATTGCAATGTACAGGGTGCTAGAAAATTCATTTTATAATTTGACTAATAAAATGTCAAATATTCCGTTTTTTTTAAATAGAACCTACCATATTTTGTTATATTAATCGATTCTATGGAAAAAATACCTTAGGTAAATAATTACAACAATCCATTTATTGTAAGCCGTTTTTGAGTTATTTGCATTAAAAGAGAAAATGCACTAGTTTAGTAACTTAATAACATTTGCTACTATCAAGTAGCTTTTGTCCGATACATTAACAAAAGAATAATTGGTTATTTTTACGAAACGTCGAATGTAGATAATTCTACGCAGGTTGCAATTCCTGTACTCTAGTTATTTGTAATGGCTAATCGAAACTTTACAAATCAAGATTATCTCGAAATGATAAGTATTTATGGCAAATGCAACAGAATTCTTCAAAGAACTTGCGATGTCTTTCATCAAAAATTTCCTGAAAAGCCAGCGCCGAATGTTAGGCTAATTAAAACTATTCTTGAAAACTGTGCGAATAATGGACCATTTATTACAAAGAAGAACAGGACCAGCACCGTAACAGAGGAAGTAATTAGAGTTACTAATGTATTGGCATATTTTCATGCAGCAGAGCTTATTTACTAAATAATGCTGTGCAGGAAATAGGAATGAGCCGTAGTTCCATATACAATATTTTGAAGGCAAATAATTTTAAAAGTTGGCCACTTTATCCTGTTCAGCACCTTAAGGAAACCGATTTCGAAAGAAGAATGTTGTTTTGCGAATTTGTATTACTTAGAACGAAAGAGGATGAACAGTTTTTGAAAAATATTATTTGGAGCGATGAAGCAAAGTTTACGAAAAACGGAGTGTTTAACCGACATAATTCACACCATTGTTCCACAGAAAATCCTCACCAAGCATACATAACAAATTTTCAGGATAGATGGTCTTTTAACGTTCATTGTGCTATTAGTGGGGGAGCGGGATGCGGTGCGTACAATATCCCCCTAAAGCGATCTGTGGTTCTGTATAATAGCGGCCTTCGATAGCGTGGAGAATGTGAACCCCAAGAAATCAACGTCACAAATAACTACAAGTCTAGGATTGCTAGTACTTACCTGTGGCCTTGCTTGACAAACTGCTCCAGGAAACAGGACAGCAATCTTCGGCTGGCACACCCGATGAAACCCGGGGAACACAAAACTATAAAAAGTGACAGCGATAAATTAAAACTGCGTGTTCTTAAAATTGACATTTGGCTTCTAATTTCATATTGTTATTATTTTTGTAGTTACGTCAAACCCAAGCGACGCGATTATAATATACAAATACAACCCCGAGATGCAGGCTGTAACCCAGAACAGAACGTCGAGACAAAACTCCAAAGCTACCAGCATCATCCAGCTCATAGCTATCTGGCGTCTTATTCCTGCGGCGCGAACATTCTCCCCGCTTTGAAAGTATGTAGAACTTTCAATTAACTCAAGTTGTGAAAAAATTAAAAACAAAAGAAATAAGTATATAAAGAAAAGAAAACTAGTATTGCGTAATAAATTAAGCTAAATAACTAAACAATCCCGATTGTGAGATTATTGATTAGGTATTGGGCATAATTTTACTACCGGGCGTTTAAGTTTAGTAGTTCTGGTTTTAACCAAAGCCACGCGAATAACTCCATCAGCCCCAGGGTACACTTCTTCAATAATACCTAAAGGCCAACTCAATGGTCGAACGCCATCTTGCATTAGAATAACAACGGTTCCGACCGTTACAGGATTATCGGGCGTGCACCACTTTTTTCTAACCTGTAATGTGTGCAAGTACTCAATCCTCCATTTGCGCCAAAATGATTGAACTAACGAATCTAGTAAGCGTTTACGATCCCTCACTGTCAAATGCTCTTTTGACATATCGTAAGCGGGTAAATATTGTAGGGAGTTTGCATTAAAAATGTGCTGGAGTTAACACTTCCGGATAAGGATCCTCCGACAACACGCAAAGGGGCCTTGAATTTAGAAGTGCCTCAATTTGGATCAGCACAGTCAAAAGTTCCTCATATGTGAGTAAATGACCACCGACAATGCGGTACAGATGCGTTTTAAAAGATTTTACCGTCGATTCCCAAATTCCACCAAAATGTGGAGCCTGGGGTGGACTCATTTTCCAGGAGATGCGCCGATTATTGAATTCAAGATTTAAAGCAGTTTGAAATTTTGAAGATGTAATCAAATCATAGATTTCATTTAATTTGGACTTGGCTCCTATAAAATTTGTACCATTGTCAGAATACATACAGGAAACTGGACCGCGACGTGACAAAAGCGCTTGAATGCGTCCGAAAAGTTTCGGTCGACAAATTCGAGACTAGCTCTATATGGACAGCTTTAGTAGTCAAACAAACAAATATACAGAGATACGCTTTTTGAGAGCGCTGCCCTCTTCTGCGGGAAAGCGTAATATTGATAGGGCCAGCGTAATCCACCCCAGTGTGCGTAAACGCTTTGGCTTGCTGCCCACGGCATGATGGAAAGTCTGCCATCATTGGCGTGGGGTGTGTTGGATTCACTCGAAAACAAAATTGCATAATCTAATCCTTGATCTTATAATATCTCTAGCAGAAATAATCCAATATTTTTGTTTAATAAGCGAATTAAGAAGATTAGCACCTGTGTGACAATTAATGCGGTGGTAGTGGTCAATTAATAAATTTATTATATGATCTCTTTTTCGTAACAGCAGTGGATGACAAGCGGCAAACGGCAATCCCGATCGTGATAAACGACCACCCACTCGAATAAGACCCATTTCATCTAAGAAGGGGTTTAAATTTCTTATGTATAAAGGCACAGTGCCCTTTTTTAAACTTTCCATCAGCTCTGAAAATTGCACTAGTTGTAGCGCATGTATTAAATACTGTTCTGCTACATTTAGATCATCAGCGTCAATTCTAAGAGAAAGCTTAACAATTTTACAAAAACGTAACACATATACAATAATGCGTAAAAGTTTGGACCACGAGGACACAGCTTGTGCCCTCTCATACAATACCGGAAGCTCGGGAACAATAATAGCTAAATTTCTTGAACATAATTCCGGAATTTCTTCATTTGGCGAAGCGGAAAACTGTTTAATGGGCCACATATGAGGAGGTAACGACATCCATGATGGACCATTCCACCAAAGATCATGCGACAACAGTTGGGAGGGCAACATGCCTCGAGATAGGCAGTCACTGGGGTTTTCTATCCCAGCGATATGGTAAAAGTGCTTAGGGTCTAAGTTGCTTTGAACTTTAGCCACTCTATTAGCGACAAATGTAGACCAACGATGAGGAGAAGAATGAATCCACGATAAGGCTAAGGTAGAATCTGAAAATGCGTATAAGTTTTCTATGGGATAACGTGAATTATATATACCATACACGTTTCTTACCAATATGGATAGTAGAACTGCAGCGCAAAGCTCCAGGCGAGCTAAAGTCACTATTTTTATAGGAGAAACCCTTGATTTTGAACAAGCGAGGCGTATTAAAATATGACCATCTGAATCTGTTACATGCAAGTAGACTGCACAACCAAAGGCTTTTAAACTTGCATCACAGAATGCAACTATGTTTACAGTACAGTCATTAGCGACC
This sequence comes from Platerodrilus igneus, assembly GCA_036346225.1. NCBI lineage: Eukaryota > Metazoa > Arthropoda > Insecta > Coleoptera > Lycidae > Platerodrilus > Platerodrilus igneus. Next base: position 3,433,811 of record JARFIW010000347.1, on the reverse strand, counting down.
TTTAAATGACGTGGGATAACTGCATTCTTTAGTAATGGAAGTTCAGATACAAGCTTGAAGTAATATTCAGTTATATGCTTAGGAGGTACATCATCCCATCCAAGGTTTGCATTCCAGAGATCTTTTATTAGCAATTTGGCGTATAAAATTACAGGCGAGACCAACCCCAATATATCAAATAATCTTGCAACACAAGACAAGATTATTCGTTTGGTGCATGATGCGGTTGAGATTTCTGCGGTTTGATAGTAAAAGGCGTCGTTTCTAGGATCCCATGACAGACCTAGAATCTTTTGGTTACTACCGTCGGTAAAATTCACAGGTGTACAACTCGATAAAGGTAGGGTGCTAAGCAGTTCGAGTGAATTGCTAGCCCACTTAACCAAATCGAACCCTCCGGCCGTAAATAAAGCTATCAGCTGGTGCGATAACTTCACTGCTTCTTCAGTATTTAATACAGACGACACTAAATCGTCCATGTAAAACTCTGACTCTGCCATCCAAGCAGCCTCCGGGTATCTGTATCTTTCATCTGCGGCGAGCTGCTTGACAGTGCGCATAGCAAGAAATGGACTGCATTTTAATCCGAAAGGAACACGAGTGAATTTGAACGAGCGAATGCTCTCGTTACTATCAAAGCGAAATAATATCCTTTGGTATTGATGGTGTTCCTTAATAACACCAATTTGCAAATACATTTGTCGAATATCCGCTGTAATGGCGACTGGAAAAAGGCGAAAATTTAATAAAAGTTTAAATAAATCAGCTTGTAAATTCGGCCCAGGGTACAGGACGTCATTAAGTGATAACCCTGAATGGGTTTTGCACTTGCATCTAAAACAATCCTTACCTTGGTAGTCCTTTTATCTGGTTTTATAACAGCGTGATGAGGTATAAAGTACCCTGATCGTTGTCCAACTCTGGTGGAACCTCTACCAAATAGCGATTTTAATATATTCGTCTATAATTTCGTTATAAGCTTTGCGAAAGTCTGGATTCAATTTAAATTTACGTTCAAGATAGATTAAGCGTTTGTGTGCTACTCCCCGAGAGTTACCTAAATTGTGTTCATCTCCAGTGAGAGGTAAAGCAACAGTGTAACGACCGTCACTTTCACGCGACATATTTTTGATGAAATCATTTTCACACGCGGTTTCTCGTGGACTGTAGAAGCGAGTAGTAGGAACTTCTTCAAGTTCCCAAAACTTTTGTAAACATTCTTGCAAATCATTATTATTTAATGCGCAGTATGTGGTAGATGTAATATCATGCTGTTGTTCTGGAGCGGTAATAGGTATTTGACCCATTATTACATGCCCAAGAGTAGTCTTCAATAAAGAAGGCGCGTTGGTAGGAGTATCAATAGGACCGTCTAACAATAAGAACGGAAACAGCTGTGCTCCCAGAACTAAATCAATTTGTCCAGGAACATTCCAATGACTATCAGCTAATGGCATTTTATTAAGCTGTGTCATATGCGATGAATCAATGTATTGAGCAGGTAAATTATCGGTAATACAATCAATTACTAAAACTTGGATGTTATAGGTATGCGGATGAATACGTGATTCTATAGTAAGAGTGGCGTACCCACGTATAGGACGGGAGCTCATGCCAACACCTTTAATCACAGAATTATTCAACGGAGTTATGGACAGATTCAGCTGTTCACAACACGTTATAGAGATTAAATTATGTTGCGATGCACAATCAATCAAGCATCTGATAAGCTTTCTTGGATTGTTGTTGGTTCGAGCGAAAACTTGCGCCGTAGATAATAAAACATTGTTCATTGGCGAGATTGCTTTCAAGGTTTTACTGCGAGAATGCGATGTTAACGTCACAGTGTCATTCGTGACGTGTGAGTTATTGTCATTTGAAGGCGGTACAACATTACATAATGCGGTAGAGTTGGAATGCGATGCGTTGAAATTTAACTCATTACTAGCCAAAGAATTTCCATCACCAGGTAGAGCATAAAAATGTAATAATGTATGATGCTTTTTGTGGCATGTTTTACATACATTTTGCGAATTGCATGTGTAACTAAAGTGCAACAGGCTTAAACAGTTTATACAAGCATGGTTCGATTTTATAAAGGCATAACGATCCTTAGCCACTAATTTTTTAAAATCAGCACACTGGTACAAGTGCACATGATTCGACTTACTACAAAAGGCACAAGTCACAGTTTTTGATAACTTATTACCCGTGGTTACAAAAGAATGAGTAATTTTAGAACCACCTTGTAACTTCGAATGCGATTGTATCTGCGTAGATTTAGACTCAGTTTTGGATGTGCGTTCTAAAACCTTCACCTGTTCACGTAAAAAGGTTACAAATTCGTCGTAAGTTGGCATATCACCAGCTTTTCGGTGCCCATTTTCGAAGGATTTAACAGTATCAGAATCTAACTTCTTTAATCCAATATGGACAAACATAAATTCCTTTAAGTCACAAATTTTAACTGACCCAAGGCTTGGTAAACAGATGTAAACTTATCTACAAAGTACTCAAGAGATTTTGACGTTGCGTTACTAATTGGTTTGAGTTCAAGCAGTTGATCAAGAAAAGCAGATGCTAAAGCTCGATTATCTTGATATTTTGCAATTAAGGCGTTGTATAACGGTAAATAGTTTTCAGGTGTTGGTGTTATACCATGACAAATATTTTTGCTTTACCAACTAATACGGATAACAAGTACTGAATTCGTTCCGTATCAGATAGATGTTCATTCTCATGTATTAAAATGTTAAAGTTTTGAATAAATAAAGGCCAATCGGCCAAATTATTTCCGGAAAAAGGGGCTAGCGAAATGCGAGGCAACTTAAAGTAATTTTCTTTGCGTTTGGTATCATGCCCAATCTCCGGTTTATCAATTTGTTTCATTGACAAAAAGCGTTCCCTTGCAAACTGAATAGAGCTGCACATTTCCGTAAATGACCACACGGTTTCAAATTCAGGTTCAAACTCTTCAATTAAGCGCATTGATAAACTATTGATTTCATCCGCTAACGTCATAAACTCGCTGCGTAGTCCGATAACATGCAAAGATTTGGACAAAAAACTTTCTATCTGTACCGTGTCTTGTTTTTCTGGAATAGCAGCAACTAGCTTTTGTGCGTAACTAAAATACGACGCAAACTTTGACTCAAGAAAGCTAAACGAGCCTCCTCTTCAGTCCGTTTACTCGTTTGAAGAATTGCGGTTTCTTTATTAGATGCGCGTGCACCTCTGGGCATGATGGCAGTTATAGCCGGTAACAATAAATCAAGTATGGTTGTTAAGAAGCGGATAAGAAGCGCAATGCGGAAACTTATGAATTATGCCAATACCTAATGCAGTTTCAGATTGTTTTTTGTATCCGGTTCGATTAGGATCAAACTTTTATGGGGGAGCGGGATGCGGTGCGTACAATATCCCCCTAAAGCGATCTGTGGTTCTGTATAATAGCGGCCTTCGATAGCGTGGAGAATGTGAACCCCAAGAAATCAACGTCACAAATAACTACAAGTCTAGGATTGCTAGTACTTACCTGTGGCCTTGCTTGACAAACTGCTCCAGGAAACAGGACAGCAATCTTCGGCTGGCACACCCGATGAAACCCGGGGAACACAAAACTATAAAAAGTGACAGCGATAAATTAAAACTGCGTGTTCTTAAAATTGACATTTGGCTTCTAATTCCATATTGTTATTATTTTTGTAGTTACGTCAAACCCAAGCGACGCGATTATAATATACAAATACAACCCCGAGATGCAGGCTGTAACCCAGAACAGAACGTCGAGACAAAACTCCAAAGCTACCAGCATCATCCAGCTCATAGCTATCTGGCGTCTTATTCCTGCGGCGCGAACAATTAGAGATTCGCGAATCGTATGTGTAGTACTTTACCAGGAAAATTTAAACGGTAAAGTACATATTGTTTTAGTAATTCTTTTTCTTCTCAATGAAAACTCTTTACAGGGGAACGATATTTAGAAATTGTGCGTGGAGAAATTGTAGCATATTTAAACAACCTCCCACCTAATGAAGTACGCAAAATATTTTACCAGCACGACGGTGCTCCTACGCACAATGAAAACGTTGTAACCGAGTACTTACACGCCTTGTTTGAAGACCAATTTATAGCTAATATCGGACCTCACTTATGGCCACCCCGATCACCCGATCTCACTCCTTGGATTTGTTTCTATGGGGTATGTAAAAGATACGGTCTTCTGCTACGCTCTTACTACTGGGGAAGATTGCAAAAGACGAGTATTAAATGCTCTAAATTTTTTAACTCCAGAGCAAATACAAAAGGCAACAAATGAAGAGTTTAAAAGACGCATTTTAAAATGCTTGGATCAAAATGGCCGCCAAATAGAACATTTATAAACAACCTCTTATGTTTTTATTTATTTTTCTTTAGGTAAAATACTGTTAGATGAAATACATTGTTCCATGTTTGTGTAGCTTTTAAACATTATTTTTAAAAAATGTTCTTGCGCTGCCATTTTTGGCAACTAAAATGTGCAAAAGCATATCCTGCTTTCTAAATACAAAGATATTAATTTCATAGAATTGATTAATATAACAAAATATTTGATGAAAAATATCGCCAGTTCTTCGAAGAAATCTATTACATTCGCCATAAATAATTATCCTTTCGAAATAATCTTGATTTGTAAAGTTTCGATTAGCCATTACAAATAACTACAGTACAGGAATTGCAACCTGCGTAGAATTATCTACATTTGACGTTTCGTAAAAATAACCAATTATTCTTTTGTTAATGTATCGGACAAAAGCTACTTGATAGTAGCAAATGTTATTATGTTACTAAACTAGTGCATTTTCTCTTTTAATGCAAATAACTCAAAAACGGCTTACAATAAATGGATTGTTGTAATTACATACCTAAGGTATTTTTTTCCATAGAATTTATTAATATAACAAAATATGGTAGGTTCCATTTAAAAAGAACGGAATATTTGACATTTTATTAGTCAAATTATAAAATGCATTTTCTAGCACCCTGTATATTGCAATCAGATTTTCTTTGCACGTAGAAATAATATCAAGTATTATTAATGTGATTGCAAAAAACAATTTTGTAAGTTCGTTCACTTTCTAGTTATTCCAATTTATGTGACTGCGTGCAAATGTCAAAAATCTACTAAAAGTCAAAATATCTCGAAAACAGCATTAGATAGTGGTATAGATGAGTTATAAAAGTTCACGTAAAATTCGACAAGGAATTCGAAAATTTATAAATGTACAGGGTGTTCTATTTAAAATAACGATAGTAATACCGACTTCCGGTATAACCGGAAGTGCTAACGTATCGAAACTATCTTAGACGTGTAGGGCACATTCGATAATCTCCTAGTGCAAATCTTCAGCTTCCTTCTACCATTGGTCTTCCATATACAGGTGACCTCCCACTTAAAAAAAAACACCCTGTATTGTGCCAACAGCAAAAGTTTTCCGATTTAATTTAAACGTTATCGAAATATGTTTAAGTATACCAGTCAATTGCAAACCAAACGAAATAACCTGACATTTAAGTTCCTTCCTTACGTACACAACAATCTCACCCCCTCGACCCACTCTATCATTACCAAAAAAAATTAAACCCATTTATATTGACAGAGGTATTGAGGACATATGAAGTAAGCCATGTTTCAGAGACACCAACCAAATAAAAATGGTTTTCATCTATTAAATTAATGAAATCATTGAAACTAGGCAACAAGGAATGCAAATTTAAATGAGCAATTTTCATTTATAAACAACTATACTAACCTAATAGAGCTATTTAATTTACTTTAATTTAATTTAATTTATATATAGGAATACAAAACAAAAGCAAAAAATTAAAGCACACGAAACTAAGTAAAAAACGGAGCAAACAAGGGGAAAAAATGCAACAGAGGTGTATCTCAAACGTAACAAATTATCGTATTCTAACAATCCGCAACTTAAGTATAATGTACTCTATGCTTAGTAAAATATAACTACTAAATACTTGTTATTTATCTATCAACTTAACCAAATCAGATTCATTGCGTACTGCATACTTGTGTGAATTTTTAATTACTCAAAGAACGCCATCTGTGGTCCAGACTTTTCCATAACCAAACATACTTTTCGCCTCTTTGAGCAATGCAAGTTTATCTTTAGTAAGATCTTTTGTGATTCGAATGTGAGTCCCTTTCAACGAGGATTTATTTTGAAATACATTACGTCTATAGCGATAGCTAGAAAACTTAATAATAATTGGACGTTTTTCATATATTATTACATTTTTGAAAAGCCCATAAAAAGAGCTTTAATTTGATACTAAATTTTATCTATTCCTTTTAGTTTTTAAGATATTTAACTGTCTTTAGAAAAAATGACCCTGATTAGATACATTGCCACTGCACTAATACACAACTTATGTTAATTTTCAACATGCAGAAAATTTTACTATATACCATAGTATATTTGTAAATATCACTCTTTTGAAATTTCATACGAAATACATCCGCACGAAAAGAAATTAGAGAGGACAAAAAATGCGAAAAAAGATACAATATAAAAAGTTGTTATGCTTCCCTCCCCTTCTCTTCAATAACCCCATAACTTTTTAATTTAAATTCTTTCTTTTTTTTATTAATAATAATAATTTAATTAAAGATAGAATGATATGCCACGACTATATTCAAAATGAAACTTTCTCTCCCTCAGGGTCAACTGTGGGTATCACCTTGTTTGAAACCTTAATTCTTTATAGATCTAACTGGTACACCTACAAGAAAACTCAAAAATCAATTTTAATTATAATATAGTGAAATAAAAATTAATAATGCAACAAAAGCAAATATTAAATATACCAAAAATTTAACCTAAAATTAATGAACCACGATAGGGTTCAATATTAAAATAGATCATGAGTTTCTTAATTAGCGCAATTTAAAAAGTTTTATATATTATGGAATGAGCTCACTAACCTGTTGCTGGTGACTTCATGTAACAACCATGACGATTGGTGCACTTTTGATCTTTTCCACTGTGATAGTATTTACATCAAAGTTATAGTTTGATCAAGATAGCTAGCTGCACTCTACCGTGCATTATAATTAAAATGCATGCGGTGCATTCAACTTTATGTTGGGTTAGTGGAGTCACTTCCAATTTTCACCCGCACACGTCGACTTGTACTACCCGTCAGTCTAAAAAATTGTTACCCCCACTATTATTCACTGCACTAACGGGACTCTTTCCGCCCCACGATGACACATACACAGCGCGGCATTAACTACATTCTAACATTTTTAAATGCTAATACAATATTTTACAAATGTACATCCTCATATAAAAACATTAGGAACAATTATAGTCAAACTCTTTTCAAGGACTTACAACTATTATAATTAAGTGCCATTACAAAGTTGAAGAAACTAAAAGATGTAGAGTTTTAAAAGCTATAGACAATGCGGATAAATTAAAACCTAAATCTGTTAAAAAGGTAAGAAAATTAATTACCGTCCACGTTAGAAATTTAACGTGCGTGTTGGAGGCAACCAAACCTAAAATGATCAACTCTAAAGAAGACATACACTAATAATAGTGAAGGCCTTATTTCCGCTGTTATCTTAAAACAATTAGAAAACATTCCTACAACGCTGTAGCTACACTTCAAAATATTGTTAGGAACAAAATCCCTTGTTATCTGTATGTACATAATCTATCTATTTTAAAATTTGGTACCTGGCATCAAACATGCGATAGAGTATACCTCACATTCGATTTTTTCAATTCTCCACCCGAAGGCACTGCATTGGCCAGGATGCGAATTTTTTTTACCTGGAAATTTTGAATTGTGCCGAACCCTTGTTGTTCCAAGCAAGGTAGGAATCTTTAACGTGCGTGACAACACTCACACACGGGACCTCCATTTACCTCTCATCCGAACGAGGGCATATTTTTGTGATAAATACTCGACTAACATTTTTCAAGCGGACCGTGTCGGGATTCGAACCCGGAACTTTGGGCGTAGTAGTCACACGCATACCAACTATGTCACGGAGCCGCCTGATAGAATATACCACAAAACATGTTTGGAAAAATATAATGTATATACAGACAATTTTGTAGGTAGAACTTGGTAAAATAGTAAAAAAGGAGAAACTTTGTGTTTTGTTTTGTTATTGTTTTTAAGTAAAGAAGAAGGTTAATTTTTGATTTCCTTGATACAGGTTTCTACCTACCTAGGTACCTAAGTAGATACTAGTTAGGTACCTATTTACTGTTTACTTTCAAAGTAGCATGCCAACAATTGGATCCTAAACGGTGCCAATAACGGGATTTTAGTGCCAATTACTTGAATTTAGTGCCAATTACTAAGGAATCATAGGTTTACGAAATTTTCTCCCATTTAATTGCGATAATACTTTAATGAACTTAATTGTTTTGATTTAAAATAGATTATCTCAACTTTCTTTTGCAATGTTTACTATCCCATAAAATGTATTTAAGTTTTTACTATATTTTAAAATTGAAACGCTCCTTAAAGTGCTAATAACTGGATGTTTTACATTTACCCTATTTGGGACAAATCGCAATCCATATACTGACAGGCGATCACTTAATATTCTTAAGTCGTTCGCTGATGGATGAAATACTGTAATCGCATTACAATAGAAAATATTTAAGTGTCTGTTTAGTGATTAAATCGTTTAGTTTAACCAGAAAGCAGAACCTTGTAACAAAATATGAGAAAATGTGCCGGTAAAGTATATAAAGCGCTAATGTCTGCAATTGCATATTATAATAATTTCGAAAAATACCTTATACTACTTCTAGCTAAAGAAAAAGGCCTGAGCGAATTCTTGCTCTCCAGCTGAGTATTACTAAAAAAATATATCATTGTGAAACTGTTCAAGACGTATATTACCTACAAATCACATTTAACGGCAATCTTAAAGATTTCCACATTTCCTTATTAGCTTGAAGGCACGCTATATATGACAAATACGAATGCGATTGTGGTTCCATAAGAAATATCATATATTCTGTTACCGTATATACTTGACACGATTTTGAAGAGGTATCACATACATTAATTTTATTTAACAACTAAATACGATAATGGTATTACTACCTGTCGTTTTTTTAATAAATTTAATTCCAAGCTAGTGCATTTCCTGGGCTGAAATAGATGCCGGTTAAATATACCCTATAGCGAATAGAAAACGTAAAATATGTGAGCGTCATTACCTTTGCAACTAAATTTCATAATTTAAAGATTAATTCAGCTTTACCCGATCAAACATAATCGCTTCCACAGCCGGCTACAACAGCTGTTGCCATTAGATTTATCGAAGACTCATGTTTGTGCCATAGCTGCGCATAGGAGTATGATGCTGCTCCTGGATCAAGCAGGTACAACGTTGTTGCTAACTTCGATCACACTTAAAGCCCGCCCATCATTATAAAAGTAGACTCTTAAGTCAGATTTTACGTACTACATTAAATACGTTTTTATTCATAATGATTAACGTATTATTAGAACTATAGTAGGACTCCATGTATTTAATTAAATGCAGCGTAACGAATTTTTTCCATAGTCACTCACTTTGTATACCCTAACAAAACAAAAGAGGAAGGCGTGTTTCATTTATGAGTCGCCCTTTGGCTGGGAACTGGGGACTCGGATGTCTAGTAGCTACTTGTTCTAGAATGCACCCGAATTATGTAAATGCACTTGCAATAAATGAATCATCAGTATCGCTGAGTTTAGTCGTTTAGTGCGTGTCGAGTAAGCAGCAAAATTTTTCATGGCAACAGCAATTACGTATTTTTTATTCCTGAATATTTATAGTGTTTTGTAAACAAGGTATACGAATCGTGAATGATCCTAGTAAAATATAACGAAAAACAGTTCAACCTCCTTTTCTTTTTTTAAATTGACAAAAAATTGAGTAGTGGCGCTGAATGAGGAGAAAACGCAGTTCACACTAAAAATTCAAATAAACAAAATTTAAGCTTACTGGTAACGCCAACTACATGGTCTGTATCCGAACTAGAATCGAATAATAATGGACTCGTAATGATAAAAAAAAAGGTGCGCAATGACAATTGATTATTTTGAATCGTTATTTACTTATGTAAAAGCCGACAGGGAATTAAAGTGTCACACATTCAAATAAAACCTTTAATTCTATATAAGTAAATAACAAAGGTTTGTAAAGTTATTTTAAATTATTATCTTGCTTATTATATGCAGGTGAAGTTGGCACTTCATTTTTTAGCACCGCAAATTTTATCAATAGATCTATTTGCACCGCCAATAGTTCTACAGTTCCTGATAGGTTATATCAATAATTCCGTCAAATTAGTTAAAAAAATGACAAATTGAAAATATGAGTTGTTAATTTCCCGTAACACCGCAACTTTTCAAAAAAGGCTTTTCAAATACAAAATCTTATAGTTCTAGAAGAGTTCTACAGTTCCTGGTACATTTTAGGAATAGTTCTGACTTTTAACTATTTTTCAAAAATTCCTTAAATTTACCGTCAGCACCGCACCCGCACACAAGAGTAAAGTATCAGTATGCCGGCAGTTTCAGCCAACTTTTAGGTGTTCTTCTATAGTTTTACAATAGTTCTAACGACTTATGTGGGTTTCGTCCAGAGCTTCGGTCTATAGCTATTTTTTATACATTTTTGAAACTTAACGCCAGCACAGCACACAAGAGTAAAGTATCAGTTTCCGGCAGTTTCAGCAAACTTTTAGGCGTTCTTCTATAGTTCTCCAATAGTTCTAACGACTTATGTGGGTTTCGTTCAGAGTTTCGGTCTATAGCAATTTTTATACATTTTTGAAACAGCGCCTGCACAGCACACAAGAGTAAAGTATCAGTTTGCCGTCAGTTCCAGCCAACTTTTTGGTGTTCTTCTATAGATCTACAATAGTTCTAACGACTTATTCGGGTTTTCTCCAGAGTTTCGGTCTATAGATATTTTTTACACATTTTTGAAACTTAGCGCCAGCACCGCACACGAGAGTAAATTATCGGTTTGCCTGCAGTTCCAGACAACTTTTAGGTATTTCTATAGTTCTACAATAATTCTAACAACTTATGTGGGTTTCGTCCACTCTATACAACAACCTTTGAAAAATATATAACAGCGTGCTTCTGCGCTGGGATAGACACTATGTTTCTTAAATTTAGAATACATAATAAAGTTTCTGTTGTTGACAAAGTTTTTCTGCGATGATATCTGTACAGCCAGATTTCAAATCCAGTAAGCACGATTATTATGTATTTTCTTTACGGGACATGGATATTCCCATTTTTCTCCAGATACAATAAGCTGAAACTCTTTTGAATAATATAATGAACTTGAAGAAGATGTAGATGCATTTTTTAGCGACTTCAAAATCTGTACCGGCATTATAATGTTGTCACATCAAACTTTTGTAGCCATCACGATTTTCATTTATTATCGCGTATATATGTTTAGCTGTTCTTTGATAACCACGTTCTTGCATCAAATTCGAAATGATTGCATAAACAGGTGCAGATGGTGGATATAATTTACCGGTATCATCAATTGTACGGCAGTCTACTTGTAATAAAATATTCAACAATATAGATTTGACATACATTGTTACTAAATAAAATTGACATGTAATTAAAATAAAAGTAAAGACTAAAATTCTCTCTGTCGGCAAACTGATACTTTACTCTTGCGCGCGGTGCGGGCGCTAAGTTTCAAAAAAGTGTAAATAATAACTATAGACCGAAACTCTGGACGAAACCCACATAAATCGTTAGAACTATTGTAAAACTATAGCAAAACATCTAAAAGTTGCTTGGAACTGCCGGCAACCTGATACGTTACTACTGTGTGCGGTGCTGGCGCTAAGTTTCAAAAATGTGTAAAAATAACTATAAACCGAAACTCTGGACGAAACCCACATAAGTCGGTAGAACTATTTTAGAACTATAAGAGAACATCTAAAAGTTGGCTGGTACTGCCGGCAATTTGATACTTTACTCTTGTGTGCGATGCTGGCGCTAAGTTTCAAAAATGTGTAAATAATAGCTATAGACCGAAAGTTTGGACGAAACCCACATAAGTCGTTAGATCTATTGTAGAACTAGAGAAGAACACCAAAATGTTGGGTGGAAATGCCGGCAAACTGATACTTTACTCTTGTGTGCGGTGCGGTGCTAGCGCTAAATTTAAGGAATTTTTTAAAAATAGTTAGAAGTCAGAACTATTCCCAAAATGTATCAGTAACTATAGAACTTTTCTGGAACTATAAGATTTTGTATTTGAAAAGCTCTTTTTGAAAGGTTGCGGTGCTACGGGAAGTTAGCACCTCATATTTTCAATTTGCCATTTTCTTAATTGATTCGCGGAACTATTGATATAGCCTATCAGGAACTGTAGAACTATTGAGGGTGCAAATAGAACTATGTCTGACCGTTCTCTTTTAGCGAGAATTTCCAAACAAACATTATCTAAAAGAGCAAGGAATGTCATCGCATTGACACCGGCACTGTGTGTGTTCCACTTTAATCAAAGTGTTTCAGCTTGTGGACTGCGGCGAGTCGCAATTTACATTAAAATATAATAACGTTAAATGAAGCATATTGTATACCCTGCAAGTAAAATAAGAGGAGCAAGGATAACAAAGTATGGTTAGGATTGGAGGCAATTCAAACATAATCGTTTTTGTTTGACTTGCTCAAGTTGTTGTTGTGGAGGCAATTTACAAAATTTTCGCAAACGTATAATGTATGTGTACCTTTGCATTAACACTCAGCGTAATAACTTATCCTTGTTAGAAGGAGGAGTGATGTGATGTATTGGCATCACGTCCATAAGCGTGTAATGGAAGCAACAGAGCAGCCTTATATGGTGCTTTCGACGACGTCACTGGGACAAGAGACAAGGTTGCATTTTTAATTGAAGTTTTTTCAAGAACTTATAAGTTCACTTGTCAGATGAGTTGAAGTGTAATTCAAACAATTTTCGGGTTGCATCAACCAGCTTGTTTAATATTAAATCAACAAGCATAAAATCCCAGTTTTCAACCTTAAATCCTAAGGATTTTAAAATAGATGAATTTTATGAACATTCATCTACGTGATGTCTAAGTTGCTTAGAATTTTCAAAATTCAGAGGTGAATAATTTTTTATTAAAGTCCAATAAGGATTGGATAAAAGTCGTTTATTGTAATGCCTCTAGTAAGCGTTTTAATGCTAACTCATAATTATCAGAGTGCCTTTAATTACACTTAATGCATTTACTTCGACGCTAAAGAGGAGATACTGAAATTTTTCTATGTTAGAAATGTTGGCGTAGTGAATTAAAGCCGTGGTGATAGTTGCCGATTGGTGTTACATACATTTCTAAAAAACGAATAAGGGAAGACTTCCTGTTTGTACCAGTGAATGGCTTTGGAAAAGTTTGGTGTGAAAATCAAATATTCGAGGGGACAAGGACAGAGTGGTGCTTCGGCTATCAGCGGATAATTCATTGAAGCACCGACTTGTGTACAGGAACAATATACTTCAACTACGTACGTGTACTGTATCTCACACAGCTTTAATTTAGCGATTAGTAGTTCATGTTCTGTTGCTAACATTAAAATTATTGCAGCACGACTACAAAAGTATATGAATTTTTAAAACAGCAGAACGAGCTGAAGTTTTGAAGCAAACAATCCAAAATGAAATTCCTGAAGCAAAGGCCACGAATTTAAAGCAATTGGGTCAAAATTACTTTCAGTGACATGACGTTAGCATCTTTGTTGATAAAATGCTACTGGCTATTCATGATACCCTGAATTAAATCTTAGCTTGGGGGGATGCTGTACCCATGTGCAACATAAGCCCAAAGAATGTACGTAATTCGTCAGAAGTAACGGGTTTCCACTCAGTCGCTTTTGGGCAAACGTTTTTAGTACTCTATTCTGTAAGTTTATTCAGATTTTTTACAGTAACAGTTCGTCGCTTTTTAGAGGAAGACGAGCCGGGAACATCCTAAGCATCCATAACTATTTAATTTACGTTAAACTGCAAAAGGTAGAGACTGCGCTTATAATTTATTTCTAGGACACTATCCCAACACGCCGACACGAAATAGACTGTAATACGAAGCACGCTGTAAACGTAACATACCATGTAAGTTGCTCCACATCACGCATCGTAAAAAGGCATAAGAAATCATGGATTGTCACCTGATAGAATTTTAGAGTAGGCAAAAAATACCGTAGTTAGACATCCGCGGACAATCAGTAATTAACTTTATTTGTGAACTAAGAGAATCCGAGAATGTCCAAGAAATAATGATACGAATTTAAAAACGGCGTACGGGATCCCGCGGGTTTGGAAGTTAAAAGGCAAAAAGAAACACAGTTTTAAGATGAAAATATAGATTTCTCGCCGGTAAAAGCGGGGCGTGCAACTATATTTATTTGAACTTACGGTTCTTCGGGCAAGCTATTTTTTAATTCGCTACTTCTTGAAGTTATTGTCGTTGCAACCATTTAAAAGTAGCTAGGACCTGTAAAGTTTACCCCTACATTAGTTTGAAATTTTATGGTGTATTGAGTAAAGAAAGCTGTGTTAACTGGATTACCCAAGTAGTAGTTGCAAGAGAAATTGGTGTTTTGGATAACCCACAATTACATGAGTAGAATGAGCTTTTATATTAAGAGCTTCTAATTATACATTTATGGTGGTTATTTATCTAGTAGGAAATTAATTACAGTAAAAATAATTCTTGAGCTGGACTAACTAGTGACGAAATTGTGTATATTGATTTTAGCATGCAAACTTTAGTGGTAAAATTTAGTAATAGTTAATGCTTACAAAAAAGTTTAGTATTTTGGAATGAACAATGAAATGATGCAGCGAAAAGTTGGTATTTAACTTTTTATTTTAACTAACTACATTTCCAATAATTGGAATTTAAAAAAGTTGTGTAATTAGATATTGAAAACAGAAAGAATGTAGATATTGAATAGCTTTGTTGATGGCTTAGAGTTAAGACCTTTTTAGGAATTTTTTTTAGCGAAACCTGACTAGATTTGAGAATAAGAAAAGGAAATGTGTTATATAATTTTATTGAAGTTATTTTATGTTCATAGAGTTTAAGTTAGGTTCATTTTTACTTGAATTTATTTATAAACTAGGTACATAAACACATTTGTAAAGGGCATCCAGCTACCCAAGTGTGTTTTTAAAGTATTTTTGAAAAAGGTAGTATATAAAGGGATAAAACTTCGGAAAACCTATCAGTGAAGGTTTATGCGGAATAACTGTCTGTTTTGCGTGTAGAAATAATTTTAAAAGGAATTACGGTTTGACGCCCCTCGATTTTAACAAAACTAGAAAAGCCTTCCATGCAAAGTGATAGTGTAACGTAGTTTTTTGTATTTCACCCTTCTCTTTATTGTTTTTTTTTCTATGTATTTTTATAATTTTTCCGGACAACTACAGTTAGCCGAGCCACCTTTTTATTGTTACAGGGTACCAAGTTTCAGGGCAAATTAAAATTTATTAATTTAAGGTTCATTTTATGCGTAACCACCCTATAAACGCATATCTTTTATATTTTCGTTTTGAATTTGTACAATTATTTTGAAATGTTAACGTTTAAACAGATTAATTAATTAATTAAATTTTATTAACTTGTATTACTTATAGGCAGAATTTCATGATAAATTACCTTTATATTTTTGTAGGCATCCCTTATAATAAAGACCTCAGGTATAGAAATAGCCTTACCCTTAAATATTATAAATTCCAGCGGCTGTCATAATAATTGAAAGGTCCTATCTTGCAAACCCAATACAATACCCTTTTAAAACTTATGTCGGTTATAGATTGACGAATCTGATAAATTTAAATAGAATATTACCTTTTAACATAAACAAAGAAAAGCAATTTTCAGTTGTAAAACTTAATTTTCTTAATATTTCAGTGATTGACAAGGGTTTATAGAAAGCGAAACCTTACAAATAGCCAAACTATTTTCCAATTTGATTTGTTCAAAGATTGCAAGTAACTTTAAGTAGTCTGGAGACAACCATTGTATTAAAATCCATTTCGGCTCGGGTGGGTTACCCGGTCTTTTGTCAATGGCAAACAACTGTCGCGAATAGATATGGTCGACAATTTGAGTATTTAAAATTCCAAGAATGTGGCTGATTAGATATCTAAGAAGAATGGACTGTAATTATTTCTTTCATTGGAGTAGAATTCAATGACTTTTAATACAATACTACATTTATTAGTGAACTGATAAACATTGACAAATTTCTACTGTCTATATAAGAATTGTCATCTACACCTGTCTACTTGATACATAAAAAAAACTGTAACATGCTTTACTTAATTTACATGTCGGATATTCACACGGCTATAAAACATGTCAATATCCAATGTTTTGCTGATGATACTCAACTATGTTGATCACAACTTAAAATTAAATATTGGAAAGTGCAACGTCATCGATTTCTCTTCAAACTTTAGAAAGGAATTACCAATCAACATGGAAATTATAATTCAAGAGCAGCCAATAAAGAATTTGAAGTGCTCAAAAAGTCTAGGCATAATTTTTGATTGCAAACTCCGTTTTGATGAGTATGTCTCGCTACTGATTAAAAAATCTTACCTTGTTCTTAGACAACTGTATAAAAATAGGCATTTTTTCAACTTTGCACTAAAAAGGATACTTTGTGAAATATTAGTTTTACCCATTTTTAACTATGGCCTTATTATATATTATCCATGTTTGCTCCAGGTCACAAAAAATCGTCTACAAAGAGTGCAGAACAATTGTTGTAGATTTATCTACGGACTTCGCAAATTTGACAGAGTGTCTGCAAAGATAAATGAGCTTGGTTGGTTGAAAATAGATAACTTGTTTAAATATTACATAAGTGCTTTAGTCTTTACTTCTTCGCCAGCTTATCTTAAAGAAAAGTTAGTACTCAGAGATGACATGCATGAACGAAGTATTCGACATGTCCATACGTTAACGACGCCTAAATTTTGTCGTGCTGTGTTTGAAAGATGTTTTTCGTATAATGCTGTGAATATATATATATATAAATATATATATATATATATATATATATATATATATATATGATATATATACCGCCGCATCTAAAAGCACATATGCTAAAATATTTTAAAAAACTAGTGCAAGAACAAACTAAACGTACTCAACTTGGTCACTAGCTTTACCATACAGTTAACTATTTCTGGAATAGTCATAATGTAATTGTTGTAGACTAACTACAGGTTACTTGTTGTGTTTACTTATCCACAATTTCTTTATTGCAAATAATTAGTTAAAATTTGTTAAAATTGTAATTAGTTGAGGTTAAGTTTGAGTAAAGTTAGCTAGACTTCGCCTCATGTACTTCTTAACATTGTGTTGTAAACTACGATGCAAATAAAGGCACTAAAATAATAATAATAATAATAATAATAATAATAATAATAAATACAAATTGTAATATGCATTCCAAACAGAATGTACAACATATTTATACCGTTAGAAAAATAATTGCTATGCGTGACACTCGTTTTGAAAGGGGCTGGATTTGGTTTCTGAAATCTTGTTTTTGGGAGGTTCTGTTAATAGTTATTGAATAACAGAAATATGACGTAAATAATGGTGAAGGGTAGGATTAATATATAACTTAAGACTTTAGTCAAAAGACAGAGATTCCAATGGAATTTTCAGTTTTAAAAACGTAGGAAGAAACGTAGCCAGAGAAGTTTGTTGGTAGCGTTCTCCGGCATAACAGATATGATATTGAACTTAATAATCACGTTAGTAAAAGTGGAAACGAGTAATTAACTCATCCAGTTCGCAAGGGTTTATGTCCTTGTGTTCCCGAATTTATAAGTGATATGAAAGTATATAATAGAAAGCTTGTGTGCGTGTGGCGCACAAGTTAAGTTATCAACAAGATCCTGCCGGGTACGTGGGCCATTGAATTATTTGAGTGGTTGCGAAGAACAAGAACAACAAACGAGATTCTCTCCCTCAATTTAAGAGCTTTTCTGGGTTGGAAGGCATGCCATCAACCAATTGACGATTTTTAGTAAGTTTTTATAGTTAAGCTAGCATGACGAATTTTTAGTTAATTTAATTGTTAGGACGTTTTGGCCATAAACCGTAGAATTAATCTACTGTAAAATTTATATGATAAGTTTTCTTCTATATAAAGTATTTGGGAATTACTTATGTACGTAAAATTATCAGAATTCCATATCAACCATTCAATCAAATTTTTAAATTAAAATCAATGAATTTCCTAATGTAAGAAGTGCACGTTTATTGCTCTGTTGATTAAATAGTTTTTGTTTGTCGTTGATTAAGTCAATAGTTTTTTTTGAATTGTGATCATGAAAGTTGCATAAGTAGTCAAAAAGGTAAGAATTGATTCAAAGAAACAATTGTCCTTCTTTGGGATGACAAGTCTCTCAAGGTTTTGCATGAACATTTGAACATTCTCGACTTGTCTGACGCCCTTCGTAATTGTTTTTAAGCCACAATATTTATGAAAGATAAGTGCCAAATTTTTTTGTAGCATATTATATATTAATTTAGCCCTTTCTGCAAAATTTTAACCCTCTATACGATCCACGACCTTCCGCTAGCTAGTTCCGGTGACCCCCCATTAATTATTGTTTTACTGGTCGCCCCCATTTTATAATTTTAATGAAAATAATATACTTAGGAGCTTTTCCGCCTGTAAGAATTAGTACAAACCTAATTAATTACCCACAATAATTTGCCAAGAGTCGCAAAACAATATCTTGTTTAGTGTCCATTTTATTTACTTACCGCTATAAATAAAGTTAATTTGGAATAATAGCATTTCACCTCATTTTGTAAAAATTATTTAAAATAAGGATCTATCTATAGACTGAATAATTAAGGAGTTTTATTTCCTTTTATATAGCTAATACAATTCCCTGTAACAACTAAACTTTGCGATATTTCTAAATAATAGACTCATTCCAAAGTAACCGCATTAATTAATGTACAACCTTTGTGTTCTGCATTTCGCACATTAATTTAAATTACCAGAACCGGTGAGCCAAATTCATTTACTTTCTGACGAGTTACAGCTTTGATAGGTTTTGTTACCTTATTTTACTGTTTTTGTGCATACCAATTGAAGGGTTAATTACAGTAATTTTTTAGCTTTAACAAACTTGCTATCAACCATTATTCTTGCCAGTAAATGAACATGTACCCTCGTTATGCTTTCAAGTTTCCACGCAATTATATTTCGCAATAAATCAACTAAAATTATATTTTGTCGTATTTCCACGCTACGGAGAACACGAACATTTCTATTTCATGAGCAAAGGTTATTTTTCAAACGAGAGTTCATAGGTAAGTCTGTAGGGTTACAGGTTAAATACATTTGAACTTTACATTGTGACAAAGCGTTTAGAGCGCCAGAAATAAAATGTATTCTTACTTAACGTACCATTGCTTACATTTCTTGGCGCCAATTTTGTAAAACGAGTATATATTATAAACTTTTTGAAAACATTTTTGCTTCTGAAAATATTTTGTAAAAGTAGACTATATTTTTTAAAATAAGTCGGAGTTGGTATGGGCGAAGAAAATGACAAACAGGCCAGCGGCGGATAGAAGAACCGCGCAGGCCCCATAAAAATACGTAAAGTCCGGCCATTCAGGGGACTAACTTCCCACCGAAAATTATAGCTTTGTTTTAAAAGAATACATGTAAAATTCGTTGCAAAGGTTTTAAGACTGATTTCTCTGAAATAAAACTTATATTGTGGTAATACTGCAGTACCATAAAACGGTGTGAAGTTGACCGCATAGGTGAAGATAACAAAAACTAAAAAAAAGCATTTAACACGTTGACCGCCGTAATGCTAAAAAAAAGTGTTCCCACAGCCAACTTATATTTTTCTGTAATTTACTCGAAAGTTGCATGAAATAATCGTATATTATGATTATGTATCTATTTAAAGCACTTACATGGATTAGTGAATTGAAATTAGTTGGGAATCACGTGTGTTTCGTGCGACCTGAAAATAGTTTTTTTTTGTTGCAGCCGAGCAGTGCGTGCGGATTCACACTTCACACACACGCAAACTTGCTATCTCTGATGTACTGATGCGCAGTAATGCCACCATCAGTTTATTTATGCAACATTCGATGTTACGCGCATCCGAACAGTTGTATACGTTTTGTACGGTGAAATAAGTTTGTTCTAGTGATAAATAATCTTATAAATTGTCCTAGTATGGGAGACTACGAAAACGAGCAATGTGTTTTAAAAGCCTTGATGAATGAATTTTTTTCTGAAGAGGAACCTTTTGAATATTCATCGGAAAGTTACAACGGAAGTGATTTTTAATGTTGTGTTTTCAGATTCTGATTCTCCCGTTGTTAGAAGGGCAGTAAATGTGTCTAGAGTTGTTAGTACCGATGTTTTAGCTCCCAGAACAGCTCAATTTACTGCTACTAATTCTGTAGAGCAAACAACTATTGATGTTATATGAAATATGCGTTCGTTTAGTAATTCTACCTCAGATGAAATACTTGTGAATTCAGCCGATCTACAATGGAAAGAAATCTCATGTGATGATCTAAAACATCCTCAGTTTGTGGATAATAATTTTGGATAAAACAAAATATAATTGAAGAAATGCACGATAAGCAGCCTATAGACTAT
This sequence comes from Platerodrilus igneus, assembly GCA_036346225.1. Taxonomy (NCBI): domain Eukaryota; kingdom Metazoa; phylum Arthropoda; class Insecta; order Coleoptera; family Lycidae; genus Platerodrilus; species Platerodrilus igneus. The sequence continues at coordinate 3,413,066 of JARFIW010000347.1, read as the reverse complement.
TTTTTTGTTTGTTGATGAAGAACTGTTGGACCTATTGTTGCAAGAAACTAATAGATACACTAAAAACCTCAGTACGGCAATTTTACCAAAAGCAATGGAAAAATATGGAAAGACACCCACCCCATCGAAATGAAAATATGTTTGGGTCTGCAAATTTGATTCGGTTTAGTGCAGATGCCAAAGTTGGAATGCTATTGGTCTAATAATGTCCTATGCTCTGCAGAAATCAAACAAGTTATGTCAGCGAAACGGTTCGAATTTCTTCTCAGCAACTGGCACTCCACAGACAACAACAGTGGAAATACTTCTGAAAGACTTTATAAAATTACACTTCTCATAAATCTGATAAGAAAAAGCTTCCAGATGTAATGACACTTTCGAATAATATTGGTGTTGATGAAACTTTAATTCCTTTCCCAAGTGGTTTTGTCTTTCGGCAGTATACAAAAAATAAACGAGGGGTTATTCGCGAAGGAAATTTGTGTACACCAGACTTCCTATACTCAAAACTTCTCGGACTTTCTCGGACTTTTCAAGACTTCTTTGGATTTTCTCGGACTTCCTTGGACTTCTCGGAACTTCCCGGGACTTCCTCGGACTTCCCGGACTTCCCGAGACTTCCTCGGACTTTCCGGGACTTCCTGAACTTCCCGGACTTCGTCGGATTTCTTGTACTATAAGTTGTGCTCCACCTAATTTTAGAGGCACGAATCGCCACTGGTAATGATTAAGTAAAAAACGTAACTCTGAATGAATGACCTAGAGAGATCGTATTGGTTTGCGTTATGACTAATACTTACGTTAACAATAGATATGGGGCGTTTGAACTAAAACTGTAAAACGAAACAACAGCTGCAATAGTAGGAGAGAGTAGAAAACTGTCAGAAATCCATTTTGTTGGCTAGCAAATTAGAATGCAGGTAGAAATTTTGAAATAATTATATTTATATTCTGCTAACAACTCTACAAATTTCACGGATGATCTGCGTTTTAAAAGTATTTAGAGGATGTGCTTCTTATTGACGTTTTTAATAAGTTAGAAATGAATTGTGGAACTGTCGCCAATTCCTTTTAGATATTTGTAAAGTGAAGCGATTGAGGTTTGATTGGCACTTGCTAGAATGCCCAATCTTCCAGCAAAAAATAACACAAATAACTTAATAGAGAAGAATGGATCTAACCTATAGAGAGATTGTATGTAATTTCTTTTCCATTATAGATGTATTTACGGCCGTTGTACTCGTTTGGTAAATTTTTACTAGTAAAACATTTTTAACAATCTGTGGCGTAACGTCCACCCTCTAAGCTCCCGGCGATGCGAGGGAGGTCCAGTCCGTTCATTTACATTTCCAATGCTCCACCTGTAGGTACTACATTGGCCAGGAGGCGAGTTTTTTGTTGCCTGGAAATTTAGAATTTTGCCGAACCCTTGCCGTTCCAGGCAAGGTAGGGATCTTTAACGTGCGTGACGACACTCACACACGGGACCTCCATTTAACCTCTCATCCGAACGAGGGCGTAATTTTTGTGAAAAATGCTCACCTGCCATTTTTCAAGCAGTCGGCCGTGTCGGGATTTGAACCCGGGACCTTGGGATCCGTAGTCTTACGCTTACTACATTGATCCACGGCGACGCCTTGGGGAGGTCCAGTCCGCAAAACGGCCCTGCAACAACTACATATATAACTTAACCCCCATTATACAACTTCAGAATTTAATTTAATATTTCTTGCGGGGGCTCATCAGTTTTGAATTACGCCGCTACTAACAGCAACCTAACCTGCACACTATTTTCCAATATTTTCCCTTTGCACCCCATAAAATCGTTGGCATTTTAGCAATCGTGGTTTTATTCAGATCAGTTCGTGCAAAAACAGAGCGCGCCAATAATTTTTTTAACTTTCTGCATCACAGGCCAAAGCAGGTTAAAATTTAAAAGTATTGTTTATTTTATTTTATACACACAATGAATGACTGTAAAATAGAATTCACTTTTTCTTTATGTGTCTAAAGCAGACGCATAATTTCCGCACGCGAAGTATAAATTACGCACCTTTTCCGCATTCCGGACTTGCTTTACAAAATCAGCATTTTTTCAATACTTCCGGATTTTCTTTACCCGTAGACACCCTGTATTACTCGTTGAGTGTTATATATAAATAAAGACTTGTGATTATTTTAGCTGAACTTAGATGATAGTCGTGGATAAAGTATAGCATTCTACTCGCATATGATGGCTATTATTCATTCGGTTTGTTTACGACACTCGCCAAGGCTCGTGTCGTAAACTTAAGCCTCTAAAATAATAACCATCATTATATGCTCGTTGAATAATTACAATTATCACACAGTATCAACACGACGTTAGCAGTACGTTGCTACCGGTTCATTACGATACACAGATCTTGAAGCTGTAACTAAGTACTAAATATTAATCATAGTATAAATATTTGAGCTTTCTTAGATTCGAACTCGCGAGTTTCAATTACAAACCCGAACTGCGCTCCTTAAACACTAATCTATAGAAAAACATAGGAAAAACTGTTTACAAGACATAATAAACGGGTCATATTGCATTTACACCGCGAAAATGATAAATACAATAATAACTACGAGTTACGTAGAACGATTTCTTAGTAAATATATCTAATTGACTTTTTAAAGATAAATAATAATGATTGGTTTGACCTGTTATAACTGTATTATAGATCAATAAACTTAATGATCCACATCTGAACCATTCGTGGCGACATTGAAGCTATTGTGTTCCGAACTGATGATGGTGCAATATTTAAAAAAATTACTTTAACTAATAATTTTCAAAATAACTGCAATCTCTCCCACAAAGTGTATATATTGAATTTAAATTAAAATTGTTTTAGTATAATAAAAATCATTGTGATTGTACAATCACATGTCAAAGTTTTTTAAGTTATATACGAGGTGAGTTTTTTCACATGTATGTATTGAGATCTCAGAAACCATTATAATGGTTCTCAATAGAGATAGAGATTCGGTTAAATGGGGACAAAGTTGCGTATTTTCAAGAGCAACAAGAATCCAAAAGAAAATTAATGATATTTTGGGGCCGTTCTCAAATGAGAACAAAAAATAAAAAACTTCGATTTTTAATTTTTGCTTCTAGCTTCTACATTTTCAAAATTTTGAAAAAATGTTACAAAAACTTTTTGTTTTGAATTTTGAAAGCTACGAGATACAACTACTAAAATTTCGATTACATGTTTCGTCTCTTCAGGTCCACCTTCATCTTAAGAATTTTAAATACGTACCTAAATTTTTTATTTTAGATTCCGATAGTACTTTTAACTTCTAATTCAACGATCCATGACACTTTTACGGTTGATACAATTTTGGTTGTGAAAAAATGATAATTTGTTTTGAGTAAAATCTCTAGATACGAACCCGTGTTTTTTATTCTATATTTCAACATTACTTATATTTTAGATTTTATTACAGAGTATAGCTTTACAGTAAAAAGAAATTGCGTTATCTGCTGATTATCATTATGGCTTTAACGTAGCAAAACTTATCTTTTATAGTTCATTAAAACCTGTGTTGAGTTTTGACGCTTTGATGAGCATACATAACAATGCAGAGAAGTTCTTGTAATGAACAACTAATTTAAGTAATAGGTTCAGAACATATACAATAAAAAAGAATGGTACGGACGTTTGTTCTCAAATGCACATACTTTACACAAACAATATCCCTATATCGATGTTCGTTATATCGTTATTCGATATATCGCAGTATCGATATCAAAAATATGTCATATATCGTCCACTTCTAGTTAATAACGTAAAAGAAATGGGGCTAAGATTTAGACTCTGATGGAGTTTGATTAAAACAATATATAAAGTTTGTAAATCAAACAGTCGTAGAACTTGTGTATTGCGAATTCTGTAGAAATTTTTTTTAATTCCTTAAGAACGCTGGGAAATTTCAGTACGGCATTTGCAAAGTGCATGAATGCAATTGCGGTGCGTAAAAATTGTTCCACAATTTATCATTGTTGCCCCAAAGGTACAATATGTGGAGCAATTTTGCTCTACAGTTAGGTAGTAAAACGTCCGCACAATGCCCTCTACTTATACTCTTATCCACGGGACCTTATTTGCGGTGCCCTCCTTGAGTACGTTTTCACCAAGGAAATTCTTAAAATTGTCACTAAGCAACGTTGAAATAATGATGGTTAGTACGGTCCGTTTCAGTTCTCTCATTTAATTGGTAAGAGGTCCTATTATTTACATCATTACTGGATGCGTTCCGATTATTAAAATTGTAACCACCCGCATTACCCTCTTCGCGGCGTTTTTGTCTCACCGGAGCGTGTCTATTAGAGTAAGGGTACGGCTCACGTTCATCCGTAGCATCGACTCGCCGTAAATACCTCTCAAATTTATCAATACTTTTAATTCTGGAATTCACAATACCACTTCTTGTATATCTGCATCAAAATCATTGGATAAGATATAAAAAATTTCTTCTTCGTGCAAAGCCACATCCAAATAGCTCGCCTCTTTACACTTTTTCACAAATAATCCGCGCGATATCCTCTTTCAAAACTGCCGTACCTAAATTCACTGTAAAATTTTAGTTGGGTTTGAGGGTTCCAATACCTACCCAAATGCAGCCTATTAAAATATTTATAGTCCCTACATAGTCTACCCTTGATTTCACCCCAGTCAGCTGCAAAATGTCACAAAGCGACAATAGCTAGTACTTCTGCCCCAAATAAAGCCTCTAATTTACTGATAGATATTAATGGATTTGTTTGACCATCCAGTCTAAAAACTACTGAACTTCCCCTTAATTCCCTCCAAATATTCACATATTGAGAACTGCATGTCCACGGAACATGAATGCGTCCAGCGTATCTGACTCTTTTTTCACTATGACAACTAACCCCGTCTGTTTCACTTCGTATCTCGTTATTACCTGTTAGCTTACTTTTTAATAATTTTAAACCCGACTGAATGCGTCCAATACTCCCGCTTAACTTTCTAATATTGTCGATTAATACCTCAAAATTGACATTTAATATTTTATTATTAGCTCTAAGATTTGAATTAATCTCCTTTATAAGGATTGCTAAATTTTTCAACAAGTCCTCGCTTCCACCATTCGCTTTTTGCTCGCTCACTTTCGACTTTTTACATTTTCGTCCCGACATTTTACAGATACAGATTGATTCTTCAATTGTATGGTTGTCTAACACACAGTCCTCCAAGGACTAATAGTTCTTAACCATTATTCGACGCTCCGCTGTTGGAACGCCAAATGAACTGTACCTCTTACAAATAAGGTACATAATAGCGATTAATCCACAGAAATAAAACATTTTATTTACAACAGCAACTATTATTATAAACATAGAACGAATAAACCATGTATTAAACTAAACCTACAAGCGTAATCGTGCAAGTTACAAAGATGAACCCAAACAAACGCTGAGCAAATATTGCTACAAAAGTGGTTGTAGCGTTTTAACTGGACATAGCGCCACGTACCAGAATGTTTTGGTCAACGCATAAAATCAAATTTGACAGTGGTTGGATTATACCTTTAATAAGTGAACGAATTAATCTCTCCTGGTGTAGCACACACATCTGGCTTGACTACCCAACTATCACACATGAACGCCATTTACTAGCGGATTTCAAAATGTAGAAAGAGCACAGTACTATGACATTTCTCTCCTAGTGTCCAATCGTTAACTATGGATACCCTTAATGGGCTAAGCCTTAATAATCAGACAATGCTATATCAATTGCATACGGCAGTACACATACAATAATTATACAAAAATTACTTTCCTACCTTATTAGGTAGTGATAATGAGGCCCTTCTTACAATAAGACCAACCCTATTAACTTATAGCTAGTACATACATAACCAGGCGCGCTTCATACATAATCGGGATCTTCACCTTCTTTATCGTTTCTAATGTGTAGAGAATGATTATTTAAAATTTTCTTGCAGTACTAACAATTGTAGTAATTTCTTCTGAAATCTGCACAGCAGCACTCAAGTTACGTGGTTCATGAGCAAAATTTGAATTAGTTTCTTCAATCTGTTTGTCGACAATTTCAATATTATCATTCAATAATATAAAGGGGTGCTTTGAAGCCATTTCTAGAATAGCTTTTTTTTACTACTACCCAGCATTCAAAGGATGAAATTCAGATCTCTCCATTTTCTGAAAAAAAAACACTAAATTATTTAACAATAGCGCATATCAAACAATTAACCACCCATTGCAAAAGGACGTATCAACAATATAATAAACAAGCGTCTTATTGCTATAATAATCAGCTAATATTATGCAAAAATCGTTTTAAACAATTAACTAATATACAGTTTCCTGAAAATAGAATTTACTTATATCAACTGATCAAAATATCTTACAGATAAATCAAACCGTTAGAGTACGTATTGGTTGTACATGTTTAATGGAAGTTGCATAGTGAATAATGGATGAAACGCAGTATTCACCCCAACACAGTTGATACTGTTGTATAAGCCAAATCCATATTTAGATTACAAATTCATTTTAAAATATTACATTGTAACACAATCAGTAAGCCACACATACTTTGTTCTAGAAAAACTTGCAACATGCTTATCATATGTCACATTCTTGAAATTACGTCACCACACTTATCTTTTTCTATATTTAATCTTTTGGTCAAGACTACTTTGTAGCAACCACAATTAGGTTTCCTGCACATATCCTAGAACTCAGGAAGTTCTGACTTACCACTATTAAACATACATTTTTATCATCTGCACAGACTTCAGCAGAAAAAAAAGGTTGAGTGAGTTCAACTGTCAAATGTTGAAATTTTTATAATACAAGAGTAATAAAAATTTAAGTTTTGATGTTCATGGCTTCATAGGTTCACATCACAAAGTTCCTGAGGTTATTTTTCATAGAGCTAAATATCTAATAGGATCTTGTTAAATAGAAAAACAATATGTTACCCATTGAGGCATATCAAAAAAAAGTTGTGCCATTATTAGCTGCACCAAATCCTATGGTGTTGCGACAGTTTTGTTTAAATGTCTATTTCGGTAGAGTTAAGGCTTATTTTACTATTTTGCAGAATTAGTCTACATGTAAAAATAGTTTAACGTTTTCGACTCGATTAGGTAATAGAAACGAGAGTTTCGTTTGTGTTACAATATAAGGTACGCGCTTATATAGTTAAAATATGATGGTTCTAAATTCTAGTCACTAAACTGGCTAAAAATAAAAAATTAAAATTTTTTTTAACTTTTCGTTATTTGTAAAATACTAGCAAATAGGTCTATCTATAACAATATTTGGAATAACGTTAAAAATATAAAGTACAAAATTGTAGGAATTCAAGTAATGAAGTTTGATTGTGGTTTAAATAATTATTATCATTGGAATAATTTGCGTGATGGGTTGGGGAAAGAGAGTTTTATCGTTCTTAATGCATGAAAAGTAAAACTGTTTTAGATCAATTACAACAAGCAATATTCTGAATATAAAATTGAATTATTGATGTAAGGTTTCGAATGTAGGAAAAAGTGTTCCAAAAATAGAAAAAGAAAATAAAATTCGATAAATGAAAATATCACTGCACTTCCGTCAAATGTTAATCACGACGCCTCCACCATGTATTAAACACGATGTCTACACCAAATGTTAGACACGGCGCCTCCACCAAATGTTAGACGCAGCGCCTCCGTTCATTTACATTCCCAATGCTCCACCCGAAGGTACTACATTGGCCAGGAGGTGAGTTTTTTAGTTGTCTGGAAATTTAGAATTTTGCCGTTCCAGGCAAGGTAGGGATCTCTAACGTGCATGACAACACTTACACACGGGACCTCCATTTAACCTCTCATCCAAACGAGGGCGTAATTTTAATGAAAAATGCTCACCTGCCATTTTTCAAGCAGTCGGCTATGTCGGGATTTGAACCCAGGACCTTGGGATCCGTAGTCTTACGCTTACTACATTGATCCACGTCGACGCCCGGACGCAGCGCCTCCACCAAATTTTAAATACACTTTTAATACCCCGTTTAAAAATATCGGAATGTTATATATGTTTTCACCAAATGATACATACGCTTTGGGGTAATGATGTAGCTATGGTAATGTGATGGTTGGGCTTATTATAAATGGTAAGTTGCGAGAGGTGGTATTTAACTAAGGTCCTAGAGACCTAGGGATTTATTAAGAAGTGTAAGTGAAAGTAACAATTTCCTGTATAAAAGTAATGAAACGATAAAATCAAACAACGGTATTTAATAATGACTCTCGTTTGGATGAGAGGTAAAATGGAGGTCCCGTGTGTGAATGTTGTCACGCACGTTAAAGATCCCTACCTTGCTTGGAATAGCCAGGGTTTGGCAAAATTCCAAATTTTTTAAATAAAAAAAACTCGCTTCCTGGCCAATGTAGTACCTTCGGGTGGAGCATTGGAAAATACTTTAATAATGAATAAACTTAAAGCTAAACAACATGTTAATATAATACGAAACCGTAAAAGAGTTAAACAGTTATAATAATGAAGAGTTAACTTACGGTAGAGATTCTAAGTGACCATCTTGATTGACAATGTATCAACAACCATAACAGATCAAGTCACCATTCTTAGTGTTGGCTCAGAACCGACTTGCTCCAGAGCAGTGGATGATCTAGGGCTTTGTGCCAACTAACTAACCAACTCAATAACCGACAAATATTCTGGTGGTTAGTCTTTTATACCTACTGATAACAAGATATGGGTTTTTGCAGAAGGCTGTATGGAGAGGCTCCGTGGCGTAGTGGTATGTGCGTGACTACTACGCCCCAGATCCCAGGATCGAATCCCGACACGGTCCGCTTGAAAAATGTTAGGCGAGCATTTTCACAAAAATACACCCTAGTTCGGATGAGAGGTAAAATGGAGGTCCCGTGTGTGTGTTGCCACGCCATGTTAAAGATTCCTACCTTGCTTGGAACAGCAAGGGTTCGGCAAAATTCCAAACTTTCCAGGTAAGAAAAAAAACTCGCTTCCTGGCCAATGTAGTGCCTTCGGGTAGAGCATTGAAAAATCACATGTAAGGCATTTAATAATGAATAAACTTAAAGCTAAACAACATGTTAATAAAATACAAAGCAGTAAAAGAAGTAAACAGTTATAATAATGAAGAGTTAACTTACGGTAGAGATTCTAAGTAACCATCTTGATTGACAATGTATCCACAGCCATAACAGATCGAGTCACCATTCTTAGTGTTCGCTGCAAACCGACTTGCTCCAGAGCAGTGGATGATTTAGGGCTTCATCTCAACTAACTAACCAACTCAATAACCGACACATATTTTGGTGTTTAGTCTTTTATACCTGCTAATAACAAAATATGGGTTTTTTGCTGAAGGGGCGTGTGTGACTACTACGCCCTAGGTCGCAGGTTCGAATCCCGACACGGTCCGCTTGAAAAATGTTAGGCGAGCATTTTTCACAAAAATACACCCTCCTTCGGATGAGAGGCAAAATGGAGGTCCGTGTGTGAGTGTTGTCACACACGTTAAAGATCCCTACCTTGCTTGGAACAGCAACGGTTTGGCAAAATTCCAAATTTTTCAGGTAAAAGAACTCGCTTCCTGGCCAATGTAGAACCTTCTAGGACATGTGCAGGAAACCTAATTGTAATTGTTACAAAGTAAAGTCTTGACCAAACGTGACATATGATAAGCATGTTGCAAGTATTTCTAGAACAAAGGATGTGCGGCTTACTGATTGTGTTATAACGTAGTATTTTAAAATGAATTTGTAATCTAAATATGGATTCAGCTTATACAACACAACGTTACATTACAAAAGAATTGAATGCAGGATCTCTATTGGTCCTGCCGTTACGGTGTAAAAAAAATTCTTTCTTGCTTGATTTTTTTTTTATTATTAACTTTATCCTCGTGACTATCAGCAAAAAAATTTACACCTTTAAATTTCCTAAACCCTAACCTGATATCTCAAGGTCGAGAATTTCTTCTTATTAATGTAAACCCAAGGTAAAGTTGGATGGAGAATGGCTTGAGATAAAGAAAAACTCTTAAGACATAAACGGCTAGTCGAGTGATAGCTCTGGGTAGATCATGAGCTTGGGTCATGGGTTATTAAAAGACCAAAAATATATTTAATGAGCGCCACCGTATTTTTCAATACAATAACCAACAAAATTTAACTGTGCTTGTATAAGGGAAATGCGAAAACATTATCTTAACACCACTAACATAGCCCTAAAACCTGAATTTCACTCTTTAAAACACACTTACCAAGACCTCAAACACCAGATGTCATACAGATGTCTCGGCTTGACCTGTGAACAAACAAAGGTACAACATGGACACCATTTGTGTCCTCAAAAATATTTGCCAAAAATAAAATAATAGAATTTAGGCTTCTAAAATATATACCGAGGGAATTTGTTTTCATTACACTCTATTTCTAATCAGGGATGACTTCTAAATTTTTTTTGAATTCTAAATAATAAAAAGTCATTCAAAACAAAATAGATTCTATTTGGATAAATTTTCTGAATATATGTAACTACAATATTTAAGTTTGTATCTTTATAAAATTTTCTGTTAATAATTTTCTAGAATAGAAATAGACTAGTGAAGTTTTGCATTCAAAATTAGGAAGATCTCTGAATGGATCTTTTCTATAAAATTTAAGTATATTGACTTGGAATTTCTAAGTTACTCATAATACATAAATTTCTTTAAATCAATGAAGTACTTCCTTGACCTTCACAATAAAATTGAATTATCAAAGTGCTGATATTGTAGAATGTAATTATGTTATTATGTTATGTTATTATTATTTAACAGTAAATACGCGAATTTCACATGTCGATGAAAAATGCAAGTTCATGACCTCAAAATATTTAAACATATTTTAAATTAAATTAAGACGACATGTGACGTCTGAATCTATTTTTTTATATATCTGACATAATGTCATTTACAGCTTTACCAAATGTACACTTTGTGTACTTGTAAACATTCTGACACACAATAGATTTGTTATTTAATTTGCTGTTTCATTAAAAGCTTTTTACGTTACTCAAATTCTTAATGTTATATTCTTTATAGCAATTTAATTAATGTTCAAAGTGATTAAATCCTAAGGTACACTCACGTGCTACGAAACTGCTTTGAACGAAAGATATAGGACCTTGACCTCAGCTGTCGGAAATTTCCACAACCATCAAAGTTCTTCGGAATACAACGATTATATTACAAAACCAACCTCAGCTCGAATGAATTTTTTTTTAACAAAACTTTAGCTCCAAAATTTCCTTATTTAATGTTATTTATCGGTGAAGTTGAAATATACGGAACACATGTGAAATTGCCTTCTACGTTACTGCATTTTATATTAAATAAGACGTAACCCTATATGTTCTTGCTTTAAAATATTGCCTTAAGACATTGTCTTAAGTTATTATCGGAGATATTGCACTAAGATGAAAAATATTAGTATAATCTATTTAATTAATATATACCAACTGTATTAATGATGTCAAAAAGGGGCTTTCATCTTCTTGGGCCTGCAGGGATCAACTGAACTGCTCTGAGCGAAGCTTATAGAAAATCATGCTCACGCCACCGCTGTTAGGCTCGACCTCCAGACACCAGGAATTTATCAATTATTTTCTTTTTCTTACTCTGTTAGAGGCCACGTGTTTAAACACGACCATCTTGACTTCACTAACTTGTAGAACAGCTTGCCCGTTCGAACGCTGATAATGAACTGCAGAAATTGACAACTCGACAGAGCTTAGTAACTAACTTTAGAGCATAAACGTAAAAGAATCTATGTGTTATTATCAATTTTATGTATTAATTTCTATTGGACGGTAATTCACAAATTAAATATTTTAAATTATAGTTGTTTTATTTTTATTTTAAAGACCGAAGTGTAACTAGAAAAAAATACGTTACAACGCGGCATTGCAGTAAGATTTACATGCTTGTGGTGATATCAGAAGAAAGAAAATCCGTAAACGGTTAATTATGATGATACGTGCTATTGCCACTAGGCCAACGACATGTACCTTTAATTCGATTTTCAACGGAGCTTTAAAGTCGTATCCATACAACAGACAATGACAAGAAACCAAGAAACATCAAATTTATTATAACTAAAACCTTCTATAGCGAAAGCAAATTTAAGTTAACCAGTTGGGTATTTAGGAGATGTCTTAAATTACGAAAAGTTCTTTCGAGTTTAGAGTTTCTAAGAGGATCTTTTAAAATATTTAAGTGTTCGTATAAATTTGATTACATAAAACAGCCCTAAACTTCTACACTTTTGCTTCTATGTTCTAATTTTGCAGTAAATTTAAATAGATGTAAGTACCTTATAATAAATGTTATTTAAAGTTTTTTCCTTTTAGCTAGTACACTCCAAACAGAAAGCTGAAAATACGGACAAGCAAATAAGGAGAATTGAATACCCTGAAATACATACATTAAAACTGATGCTGGTTCAAAGAAATTGATTGATTGAAAAAAATTTTATTAGTGTGAATATTTTATCCTTGTAATTCAATATGGGGAACTTGATCTTCAGTACCAAAAGTTTTTTTCTACTTTTATGTTTTGATGCACACTAACAAAAATAGTTTTTACAGCCATCGTTCGGAGCATCAGATAACTTTTTAAACTTACATTTATACTGAAATTTTTGTGCTTAATCTAGGAATGTAGCTCAACCCCCATTTTGCATTATTTGAGGTACTTAAGGATATTGTTACGTGGTTAGACGTATGTGTACTTCACGCGCGAGGGAATCATGTACGAAACAACAAACATTGTTGACCTCAAAGTATTCATGAATAGGATTTCAAGATTAAATATAACAATAAATAATTTATTTTATTATAATTCCGTTTCAAAGTTGTATAATAATTTTAATCACTCTCGCCCGTTATTTTTACATGAGGTCAGTTAAAAGATAGTCCTAAGTTCTGAATGAACGCGAGATCTTTTACCGAAATGTGCCCGAACAAGAAATTAGTTAGATATAACAACCATGGCGGAATTAAATAAAGCTTTACTTATAATTAAGCATAATACCATAACTCATAATTTTGCTTTATAGTTAATTTCCATGGGTGTTTATTACTCGCTGTTATTTATGGAATCACCATCTAAGAGGACAATACATTGGAAGGAATCTGTGATGGTGTAATAGCCGAATAATTTATAGTTATTACATTGTATTAAGTTTAAGCATTTAAAAGGTGAGTGACTTGTATAGGAAGTGAAAAGTGCGGAAGTGGTACAGGAAGACAATCAGGAAGTACACGTGCAACGAACTCTAGGCTAGGTGTAATTTGAATTAGTAAATAAGCATAGTTGCAAAATAATTGTTAGCAGTTAAGTATTAATATAGAATAAGATTGATTATAAGTCTAACCTTCCAATGTAATAGTTGTACTGCACCTTAAAGTGACAAGTAAATTAAACATGTGAAATGGTCTTCGACTTTGATTTAATCACCCCTACAAAAGACCCCAAGAGAACACTACATGGCGACCCTGCCAGCCCTGCTAATCCTGCCAGCCCTGCTAATTCTGCCAGTCCTGCCAATTCTGCGAGTCCTGCTAGTTCTACAGAATAAATTAATGTAACCGAAATTTGAAATGGGTACCAGCAATTCCAAGGAAGAAGTAGTTATTGCACAAACTGGAATGAATAATGGTTCGATAAATGGGTATTCAAATTCTGAGGTAATAGGTATTACGTCAGGTACAATTTTAGCGTTGTTGGGTATTTTATAACTTTTAAAATGTTCAAGAAAATGTTGGACAAGAAGATTAGGAGAGAGGTCAGTAGAAGCCAGCAGATTGTATAGTAAGAATTATTTTATTTTAAGCTATAAAAATTAAGTACGAGTTAAAATTAATGACAGAACAATTGAAACAAATTTTAGAGGAATTTAAGATTTTTATTAAAAATTTAAATAAAGATGGTCAAGAAAGACGAAACGATTTAGATGTTACTAATAGGAAATTTGATTATTTGAATAGGTTATGCGAGGAGTATAGGTTAGAGGAAGTTAAGTATTTTAAGTAGGAAAAATCAAGACACCATGGGGGAAAAATTTGAACTAAAAGTAGCAGCCTCTATGATTCCAGCCATGGACGGTTCAGAAAATACCACCAAGCAAATGGTCGACGCAATTGAATTATATGATAGCTTGTTAGATGATGAAGGTAAGAGATTGTTAGTAAATTTTGTCATAAAAATTAAGTTAAGTCAAAATGCTAAAATGAGATTAGACAGTAAGTATGAGAATGTAGAAGCGCTTGTGAACGATATCAAACATCACCTTTTAACTAAAAAATCAGCATCAGGATTGTCTGCCGAATTACATAACTCCAGACAAAATAATAAATCAATTGAAAATTTTGGTAAAACGATCGAGGAATTAATGGTCAATTTAACAATAGCTCAAGCAGAGGGTAACAAACAATCATTAAAAATTTTGACAGCCACTAACGAAAAAATTGCATTAAACGTATTTACAAACGGAATAAGGGACGAAAATTTAAAAACAATTATGAAAGCTCGAAATTACGATAAATTAAAAGACGCCATAATAGCCGCGAAGGAAGAGGAAACTGCAAATAAACCTCAGCAAATGTTTTACACAACCGGAAAAGGTCGTCAATTTACTAGACGCGTAAAATATCATAACAATAATACGAATAGAAGTCAACGTACCTCACACACCAGGTATCAAGGTCGAGGAAATAATCCATGCACGTTCATGAACACTAGAGATCGAGGAAATGCATACGTAGGTAAAACTATAAGAGGTCATCAGTCTTATAATAGGGGAAACCATCGCAATTTTTATATCAACTCGTCAGAGAAAAACTCCACAGAAAATACATTAGACCAAACTAGGGAACCGAAAACATTTTTTCGAGACCCCCCGGAATAATTTGAAGAATGTTCACAAAATTTTAAATATTAATAGTGTAAATTTCATAAAAGTCGGATACAATAACAATACAATTAAATTAATTTTAGATACAGGAGCATCAGTAAGCGTTATTTTCATTTCTAGTTTAACAACTAAGATAAATATTGATACAAATAAGCAAATTTTTATTCAAGGAGTATCGGGTAAAACAAAAGCAATTGGAACAGTAAATCTACCAATTAAAATAGGGAATATCTCAATTAATCATACTTTTGTTGTAATGAACGATTTCGAATCAGACGTAAACGGAGTAATAGGATCAGATTTTTTTAATAAATACAGATCAAATATCGATTATAAAATTATAAATTTACTTTCGTAAGTAATGATGTATCAACGTCAATTCCATTATTAGCAAACGAAGATTTATATACAATAATCCCACCACGATGCGAGATTATCAAATATTTTACAATAAATTGCAAAGAGGAATGCGTAATAAGATCACAAGAATTGTGCGAAGGTGTATTTTAGCAAACGTAGTTGTAAAGCCAGTTAAAATTTTATACCAGTAAAATTATTGAATACGAACGACACTGAAATTAAGTTACGAAATTTTAAACCTACCATCAAACGACTTTCAGATTACAAGATAGTTAAATTTGAAGAGTCAAAATTCTCAGTTGAACGTATTGATAAATTATTAAAAGACATTAACGTCGAAGGTTTAAATAGCGAAGAACAAACCACCATTCATAAGATTTCTGCTAAGTTTGCAGACGTATTTTATGTCGACAATGACCTACTAACCGAGTCAAACATAAGTAAGCAGCATATTCAATTACAAACAGATGCTACAGCAACGTACGTTAAACCGTATAGGTTACCATATTCACAGAAAAATGATATAGGAAAGCAAGTAGATAAAATGTTACATGACGGGATAATAGAACCCGCACAGAGTGCGTGGTCGTCACCACTACTAATAGTACCGAAAAACCGGATAGTTTAGGAAACAAAAATGGCGCGTAGTTATTGATTATAGACAATTAAACACTAAATTGCAAGATGACAAATTTCCGCTACCAAGTATCGAGTCAATTTTAGATTCGTTAGGAGGTGCGATATATTTTCACGTTTAGATTTATATCAAAGTTATTATCAGATAGGATTACAAGAACAGTCCAGACCGTGTACGGCATTTAGTACAGACAAGGGACAATTTCAAATGACTAGGTTACCGATGGGGTTAAAAGTAAGCCCGAGTATTTTTGCACGAGCGATGACAGTAGCTTTATCAGGATTGAATTACGAGAATTGTTTTACATATTTGGATGATTTAATTGTATTCGGAGATAGTTTAGGAAAGCACAATACAAATTTAGTAAAAGTACTCAATAGGTTAAGGAAAGTCAATTTAAAATTAAATCCAAAAAAGGGTGAATTTTTAAAGAAGGAAATTTTATATTTAGGACACGTTATAACGGCACAAGGTGTACAACCAGATCCAGAAAAAATTGCAGTCATGCAAAATTATCCAACGCCACTTAACGTAAACGACGTTAAAAGGTTTGTAGCATTTGCCAATTACTATAGAAAATTTATTCCAAAATTCGCTGAAATAACAGCACCGTTAAACAAATTGTCTAGGAAAGGTGTAACTTTCCAATGGACCAATGAATGTCAAGCAGCATTCGAACTGTTAAAACAACTTTAACAAACCCACCAATATTGCAATACCCAGATTTTTCAGATAATAGTACATTCATCTTACGCACGGACGCATCAGGTTACGCGTTAGGAGCAGTTTTGTCGAATAGCGACGACAAGCCAGTAGCTTACGCAAGTAGAGCACTTAACAAAGCCGAAATAAATTATTGTACAATAGAAAAGAGTTATTAGCTATAGTTTGGGCAGTGAAAAATTTAGACCATACTTATTTGGCAAAAATTTCAAATTTTAACGGATCATAGACCGTTAGTATACTTATTTGGTATGAGTAATCCATCTAGTCGATTAACAAAATTTAGGTTAACATTAGAAGAATATGATTTTACAATAACGTATATTAGGGTACAGAAAACGTGACAGCGGACGCTTTATCTAGAATTATTATAGATTCAGATTATTTAAAGAATATGGAGCGAGCGGTTCACGAAAAGTATATGTAACAACAAGAGCCCAAAGTAGAAAATTAGGCGACTTTCAAGTCGAATCAAAAGCATCAAATGATGATGGGACTGATCACCCCAACATTGTTGAACTTTGAAGCATCCGAAGGATGCAACAGAATTACGATTTGTATCAGAGGAGGAGTTTAACAGAATCATTAAATCCAATAAAGGAAATAATTTTGTTTACATGCATGTATTATCAATTTATGATAGGAGTAAAATATAGTTTATTTGAAGCAAGGATCTCGATCAGCGTCAGCCTTCGAAGCGTCGTTGAGAGACCTGCAATTTCTTCGTAGAGAATTTACAATTCCGGAATTTATTATTATAAAAACGAAGAATCGAAGTCATTTTATATAACTGTAAAGCCGGCCGCAATTTACTTAAAAAATGACATACGAATTAGTGTGATTAGGAAGTCACTAATATTAAAAACTCAGAAACGCAAAGATTAATCATTAATGATTTTCATTTATTGCCTACGGAGGTCACGCGGGCATCAATAGAACATACAATAACATAAAGCGATACTATTTTTGGTCAAGTATGCGAAAGGATGTCGAAACATTTATTAAAAAATGTGACGAATGTCAAAGACATAAACATTCAAATATTAGCAAACAGCCGATGATAATTACAACCACAGCTTCCGAAGCTTTCGAAAAGTTTTTAGACTTAGTTGGACCATTGCAACCAGATGCAAATGGAAACAGGTATATTTTGACACTACAGTGTGATTTAAGTAAATTTGTAGAAGCATATCCATTACCAAACAAAGAGACTGAAAGTGTAACTAGAGCGTTTGTCGAGAATTTTATTTTACGCTACGGCATCCCACGCGAAATTTTAACGGATAAAGGTTCAGAGTTCATGTCAGAGATTTTTAAGGAAACTTGCAAATTATTAAATATAAAACAATTAAATTCTACAGCGTATCATCACGAAACTATCGGTGCGCTCGAAAACTCACATAAAAATTTAGCAGCATATTTAAGGATCCAATGTCCGCAGTATTCGAATAATTGGAGCAGTTGGATACCTTATTGGTGTTTTGCATACAATAATTCAGTGCATACTGAAACTAAATATACCCCACACGAATTAGTATTTGGGAAAATTAATCAAATACCGACAAACGTGGTAAACTCAGTAGACCCACTATATAGTTTTGATAATTATCCAGCAGAACTAAAGTATAGATTGCAAGTCGCTGGAAATGAAGCGAGATATAATTTATTACAATCCAAAAGTAAAAGAAAGCATAAGTTTGATATCAAAACTAAGCATGTTAATTATAAATTAGGAGATAAGTTGTTGATTAAAAATACATCTCTTAATAAAAGAGATCCAATATTTGTAGGCCCATATGAAGTAGTTTTAGATAAGAATCCTAATGTTATAGTTAAGATAGATAATAAGTTAGTAGAAATCCATAAGAATAGGACAAAATTATATAACGTATTGTAATTTAGAAAATTTTATTTTGAAAAACAAAAATTTTTAGTGCACCCCGTGGAGGTGTGATGGTGTAATAGCCGAATAATTTATAGTTATTACATTGTATTAAGTTTAAGCATTTAAAAGGTGAGTGACTTGTATAGGAAGTGAAAAGTGCGGAAGTGGTACAGGAAGACAATCAGGAAGTACACGTGCAACGAACTCTAGGCTAGGTGTAATTTGAATTAGTAAATAAGCATAGTTGCAAAATAATTGTTAGCAGTTAAGTATTAATATAGAATAAGATTGATTATAAGTCTAACCTTCCAATGTAATAGTTGTACTGCACCTTAAAGTGACAAGTAAATTAAACATGTGAAATGGTCTTCGACTTTGATTTAATCACCCCTACAAAAGACCCCAAGAGAACACTACAAATCAATGTTCTATTAATTCAAAAGGCGATATGTGACTTTTAAGTGAGAGAGCTACTCACCCCACCTTTGATTTGAAATTTATACGCCAGCTCAGTAAATATCTCCACAGATGACACAGCTATGATGCAAACAACAACAGGGTGTACACTAATCACACGTAAATGTGATTCTTACGGAAACACTTATTTTTGTTAAATCAGCAATGTGACAACAATGCTTTTACCGTTTCGTGCGCACAGCATCCAAACTATCCAGTCTGTCTATTCCATTGCAGAAATGACGAAAAAACTGAATTTATCACACATACAAAAGCTAAGAGATATTTGGTGACACGTCCACTGATGAGGTCAATTTTGCCTTAAAACTAGGGATGGACTCGGGCCGGGCCGGGCCGGGCTTTTAATAAGCCCGGTATGAAAATGAACAAAACTAAAACTAAAGTTCTAGTATGCAAAGGTGGGGAAAATTAATCAAAAACAAGAATACAAGTATGTAACACCAACTTACAAGAGGTTAAGGATTTCTGCTACCTAGGAAGCCAAATAACGCAAGATGAGAAAAGCACAAAAGATATAAAGCAAAGATTAGCACAAGGTCGTGCTACATTTAACAAGAAAAAGCAACTACTGTGTTCAATGACCACAAACATAGAAACAAGGAAATGATTGCTTAAAACATATGTGTGGAGCACAGCACTGTACGGCTGTAAAGCCTGGACAGTAGGAGAAGCGGACAAGAAAAAGGTAGAAGCCTTTGAAATGTGTTGCCACAGACGTATGATGAAGATATCATGGACAGACAAAGTTAAGAACAAAAAGGTACTAAAAATGGTAGGGGAAGAAAGAAATATGTGGAAAACGGTAAAAAATAGGAGAGATTGGATGATAGGCCACATACTGCGGCATGAGGGAATAGTGCGGAATATATTAGAAGCAGAGATAGGAAAAAAGAGAAGAAGAGGCAGACCTAGGTTAGACTGCTGCACACAGATAGTAAAAGATGTAGGCTGTAGGGGTTTCAGGGAGATGTGTAGGCTAGCCCAGAATAGAAATCAATGGAGGTATGCATCCAACCAATCCCAAGATGGATAAACTAATGACAAAAAATAACTATGCTTAAACATGATGATTATTATAAGTAACTACAAGAATTGGTTGGGCAATATTCTATAAAAATAATGTTAAGTGTGTGAAAGGATTTACTGGAAAACCATTATTTCGGCAAATGTCTAAGTGTTGGGGGATCTTGGTAGCCGCAGGTTGCTTAACCCCCTTCACTGAATCTCGGTGAAATAGGGGAAAAAAATTAGAAAACAATAGAAGGGGAACGAGCTGTATACACATGCTGTGTGAGAATTTCAGGGAACTATGTAGGCTAGCTCAGAATATAAATAAGCGCGGGCACGTTTCCAACCAGTTTTGAAATGGAAAACCTAATGACGAGAAAATAAGCGCAGATAAATTCTGATGATTAGTATAAACAACTAGTTGCTGGTTGCGAAATATCTGCAACTAATGTTGACTGTGCAAAAAGATATATTGGAAAATATATTAAATCGGTAAATGGTTAAGTGTTGGGGGAACTTGGCAGCCACAGGCTGCTTACCTCTCTTCACAACCACTGAAGGTCGGAGAAATAGGGTATATAACTGTACAACAATAGAAGGTGACTGAACTGCATCTAACAAGAACGAACAGCGCCTATGAGGAAAGACAACAAACATAGAACAAGAAGAAAATTGTTCAAAGCATATGTGTGGAGTACAGCACAGTATGCCTATGAAATACGGGCAATCTGAAACGCAGACGGAAAAACGGTAGCAGCCTTTTGAAATGCTGTGCTTCAGATGTATGGGGACTATAGCATGGACAGACAAAGATAATAACAAATAGGTTATAGAAATCGTAGGGAAACAAGTATATCTGGGAAAAAGAGGAATAAAAGGGCAGAATACGTTCTATGGCACTTTTGGGGAATAGTATGGGATATATTACAAGCAGAGATAGGAAAAAATAGGTAGATGTAGACCTAGATCAGATAGTGATAAATGCAGACTGTGCAAATTTCAGGGAAATCTGTAGGTTAGTTTAGGATAGAAAACATTGATGGTACGCGTCTAACCAGTTTCAGACTGAAGACCTAATGATGATGATGAAAATAAACGTAACAATTCTTTAAAATTCCTAGAAATAGGTAACAAAGGTACAAAATGTTTAGCTATTTTCAATGTTTATGAAATTGTACGCTTAACGTACCTTATAACCTTTATAATAAATTTGCGCCCGCTTTATTTTGTAGTTCCTACTTCAAAGAATTTTACTAAAATTACCTATTTGAAATTAGAGAGTTGTTGCAAACTCATTCCAAGCAATCTTTATTAGAAGAATCTTCAAATAAAGTATCCTTTTTTAAAAGTTTGCATCCAATCTAAAGGAGTGTTAGTGCAAGTGTTTTTTCCTTTACTCTTTATTCTGACATATATTTTTAGTATTCTATATCTATAGGTTATGTTTTAAAAATGAATAAAGAATTAATCTCTTTTTGATGAGGTGACCTATAATACATGTTTAACTATATTGGAAAAAATCAAAGAAATTGTATTCACACAAATATGAATCTCTTTTTATTATTTGAGTCTTTCATTTCCCACTGATTCGATAACATTTGTATGTGTTGTCAAAGTGTTTTCACGGAATACTTTTCGAGTTTACTTCAAGACACTGTTTTTACTTCTTCCCAAGCATATAGCATATCTGTTTTCAAAAGGATTTTTACAGCTTACTTCTAGGAAAAGCATTACAAAACAGCACCCTCGTATTTAGAGCGGTGTCGTTTTATATCTTTTTCGTGTTATAAACTTGGACATTATATTTCTAAATTTAATTACGGAAACAACACTACAAAAAAACATTTATTTCGCTATATTTACACAAAAGCAGACAATTAAATGTAAGTTTGTACGTTAGGCATTTGGCATATGTCAAAATTAAGGCGCCTTAAATAAAAGCATTCCCTGCCTGTATTTAAATTAAATAAAGGTGTCCTGTTTTTTAATAGAGTACAAACATTAAAGGTGTAATTGCGCATGTGTAAATGTCAAATAAGGGAAAACTTTATTAAAAAATTGGTAAAATGAACGCTGCAATAACTCTCTAGTGTTTTGGCGGTAGATATAAATTATACACGCGATTGATAATATCGACGTTCGCCGCATGATTGAAATTTGCAGTATATACATATACATAATATAAATCGTGCAAACTTTTGAATTATGAATAAATTACCTAGTTTGATGTTCCTGTGCATTTATAACTTGCCTAAAGTACAACATGAGGAACATTAAATAGGACTAGAAAAAAATATTCGGTATAAGAAGTGAGTTATAATATCACGTCTCTTTTACACTAAACAAGACGAAAAACTGATTATTAATGGGTTCATGATGACACTACGTGAAAATATAATTAAGAACGTTTACTTATTCAATGTGAAATAGAAGTGAAGGGACGAAGGAGTATCTACTCGTGCGTTTTTCGGGCCGAAAAGTTCGGGCCGGCCCGAGTCGTTCAGTCCGGCCCGGCCCGAAAAAAGATAGGCCCGGCCCGGGCCTGGACCGAATAAAGTAGTCAACGGCCCGGCCCGGATTCGAGCCCGAAATCGGGCCGGGCCCGGGCCGGGCCGGCCCGAAAGCCTGAGCCCGAGTCCATCCCTACTTAGAACTTTGGATTAATATTACACACTTTTTGTATAGAATTCTAATATTATTTTAATTCTATGTGGGTTCTACAGTTACTACTCTATGTTTGTTGCTGTTTACTGAAAATCCTTGATCATTGTTTGAATATGTGGCAGGACTGCTATTTTCAATTCTTGTATCGCATCACATTAGCGTTGCACGAAGGTTTAAACAAGTTCGTTGATTTGATATATTTGTTATGTTAATCTGCATGATTATTGTAGGGATTTGAGTAACATTTATAGAATTTATACAGGTGTTAGTAATTCTTATCCATAAACTGAGTTAAAGTGACTTTTGCATTGCATTAAGGTTTAGTACAGACGCCACTGATCGCGTTTGACTTATTTGTCCTTGTATTTATGTTTAGGAGTATTCCGGTTTTGCAATGCAGTCTTAACTTTGTAATATTCTTCGTATGCGTGGTTTTAATTTGTGTTGTGTCAACTAGGTATTGGTTATTATTGCCTGAAAATTCAGCTTTCGGAAAATTTGTTTAAGTCTTGTGTGGAATTGGTTAATTTTAGGTGGAAATGGATTATAGTCGATAATGTTTTGTTAATGGCTATACAACTATTAGCCCGATTTGTATACGTCAATAAGCTCTTATTATTTTCATAAGAGTTTGTTTCAGATACATCTTATTTTATATATTGTTCTACACAATTTCTTATTGCGGACTGCAAGTAACTTTTCTTTTATGAATATGAATTGTCTTTGGGGCAAGGAACGGGTGTCGCCACGGGAAGGTTTGTTATGTTTGCAAATAAATTTTGCTGTAACATTTCGCAAATCTCAAAGCCAGACATACTTTTATAGCCATCTATAAAACTACGATGTAGTTTCGATTCAATTTTTATACTTCCACGCTTAGTAGTGTTGGTGTTTTACCACCTGATAGCGGTATCATTTACTTTTGCTGTAATACAGAGATTCCTTCGAAATTATATCAGTATAATAGCTTCGAATACTTCATAGGGTTGTTGGAAACTAATTCCATCTGAAGATGCTCAAGGAAGCTGAAACCGGCTGGTCAGTGGATGTTTCCTCCGCTTGTGAAATAATAAAGCTATTGTTTTGTTAATGGCTATACAACTAATAGCCCGATTTGTAGACGTCAATAAGCTCTTATTATTTTCATAAGAGTTTGTTTGGAGATGCATCTTATTTTATATATTGTTCTACACAATTGCTTATTGCACACTGCAAATAACTTGTATTTTTTGATTATGAATTGCCTTTGGGGCAAGAAACAGGTGTCGCCACAAGAAGGTTTGTTATGTTTGCAAATAAATTTTGCTGTAACATTCCGCAAATCTCAAAGGGCAGACATACTTGTATAGCCATCTATAGAACTACGATGTTGTTTCGATTCAATTTTTGTACTTCCACGCTTAGTAGTGTTGGTGTTTTACCACCTGATGGCGGTATTATTTACTTTTGCAATAATCAGAGATTTCTTCGAAATTATATCAGTATAATAGCTTCGATTACTTCATAGGGTTGTTGGAAACTAATTTGCTCTCAAGATGCTTAAGAAATCTGAAACCGGCCGGACAGTGGATGTTTCCTCCCCTTGTGAAGTAATAAAGCTATTGTTTCGTAATAGCTATACAACTATTAGCCCGATTTGTATACGTCAATTCGCTCTTATTATTTTCATAAGAGTTTGTTTACAGATACATCTTATTATATATATATATATATATATATATATATATGTATATATATATATACATATACTGTCCAAGGCCTTATATTTTCCATCTTTCAATTAGTAGCTCGATTTGAAATGATCGTTTAGGCTTTGCATACAACTCTAAGTTATTATTTCATCTTTTTTACTATAATACGATAGTATTTATCAACTTACCTTGTGTAATTAACTACTATATATATATATATATATATATATATATATATATATATTATTCAATTTATTGGGGATTGCACAATTATCACAATTATGTAAGTCTACGCTTTTCTCTTCAACTCGAGCTTTCGAGAATTTATTTTTCTCTTCTTCAGGAGTAACTACATACATACAATGGTAAACAAATAAATAAATTTTAGAAGTTAAATACTTACGAAAGTGAGGTTTGACTTAAATTCAAAATATTAATTCTAAATTACGATTAGTGTTAAAATTTTGAAGGTATAAATGTCAATGGGTACTATAAGATTAAAATTAGCCATACAAAAATAATAATTCCTTGGATCAATTTTAAACATTAAACAAGTATTGAAATAATAATTAACCAACTAACAGGCATAAACTAAACACAAGTGCATGTACAACTGTGTGAGAGCATTTGTACAGGTAGTAGGAAGACATAGAAGCAATAAAATCACATTCATTTATATTGTATACACATATATACATGTATAGAAATACTTATATGTGTGTGTGTGCACAGATGCAAACAATTCACATACAAAATGTAAATAAAACAAAAAAAAAGAAAGAACATGTGCAAGAATGCACGTAGGTACAAACGTAAACACACAAAAACAAACAAACAAACACACAACTCACAATTCACATTATTATTACCATGATTAACATTCACTTTTTCGAAAAGTCATGGATATGAAAAAAAATTGTAATTTTTAATTCACTTTTACGAATAATTATTAAAACGTAATCAGTAACAAGTTTATTTTCTGCACGTTCTAAATTTCAATGTTTTTTATTTAATCATTGTATTTAATTACTAGCCATTATTACCAGAGTTGGATTAAAAGCTTTCAAATTATAGATACGCGTATCGTGGCTTGTGTGATACGCAGGCGCTAAAGCTCCTTACCATAAACAATTGCGTGTTATTTTAAACACGGTGGGGGGAGTGTATTTTCACGCTTGCATTCAAAATTAACATTCTCCTAAAACGAAAATTAATGTACATTGTGCGTCTTTACAATCTAAGCATTACATTAAGAAAATGGAAAAATGGAACTTAATTGGTTATCGAATCGACTTCTTTGTTACTAATTGATAAGAAGGTCGATTTTAATTTTTAATAAAACGATTTATTTACAGCGCTAAGTTTGGAAGATAATAAATTGATTAATTAATATTGAATCAGCTGTTGCTAGTAATAGAGTTTTAGAATACACGTGACATTTCAGGTATATGTTTGATAATTAATGGAAGCCAGAAGATGTTGGTTGTAAACATCATCCATCACAGAAGATTTGGGTTTGGTCATTCATCAGCAGTGTCTGGTAAAGCAATTACAACGCTTTTCGTTTATTTTGATTAATAAAGTAAGCAATGATTTTTATAAATACTAATATTTGGTTTATGATCTGAATTATTTGAGTATGTTATGCAGATTTAATATCTCGTGTCTTTAAAAAGTGATATTAATATTTTTGGTACGAATATTAATTTTCCATTTCTTGAAATTTCATGGAGAATAGTTATTTGTTATTTAATAAATTATATTGTTAATTGTTGAAAAAAGAAATTTTGTTGAAAGTATCATACACTATAGAACCGGCTGCTTTCTTTAAAAATTAAATTTCCATCACTAAATTGTTTGTTCCAACAAATACTGACTAGAGTTAAAAATAAATCAGAGTATTTTGGCATGTACATGTTTGAAATGATTGCGTTTATTACCAGGTTTATACCAAATAAAAAACCAATGCAAATAATTTATATATGTTTTTATGTTGACCTTAAGAATTTCGAAAATTTATAAACCATCTCTAAAATATTCATATCTAAAAGCTAATAACGCTCATACAAACGATATGTGCCTCATTTATGTTAATAATTAAATTATATTAATGAACTCCGTGGTTATTTCAAATCTAGGCTGGACCATTTTGAATTATTCTTGTATATATTTTGAGGCCTGTAATTGAAAATCAAAATTTTATTCTATTTGAGAAATAAAAATACTTTACTGGCAATACTCTTATTATTTTCTGTTGCATTACACAAGATATTAAAGGTTAATAATTTTTAATTCTTCTATTATCATGATTGCTAACTTTGAATCACAAATAGTGAACTGTGTTCAAAAATCCAGGCACAGCAAACTTTATCTTCATATAGATTTGTTTGCTTAATATTAAATAATCAAGTATATACTTCCTTATGCACGACCGCATTACATGTTTGTGATAGTTTGGTTGCATACCTCCCAGGCGTTATTTTGCTGTGGTTATGCATTTATTTTTAATTGGGCAGGGAGATTAACGTTTCCACCCATGCGCTAGTTGAAGAACCAGACAACGGATAACGCGTGATCAGATAGGTGTTGAGAATAAGGTTCTTCTTTGGTTTGATAATTGGAATTTTGACATGGGCCTCGAGGATCGCTTTGATCAAGTTATAAGTTCAGTGGGAAAAAAACGGTTAGTATTTAAATTACTTGTTTAATAATTATGGAGATTTTATTTTTTAGTAAGTTTAAAGTCCAAGTCTAAAGTCCAAGTTTAAAGTCCAAGTGTTAAGTCCAAGTCTAAAGTCCAAGTCTAAAATCCAAGTCTAGAGTCCAAGTCTTAAAGTCCAAGTCTAAAGTCTAAATCTAAAGTCATGGGTTATAAATCATAAGTTAAGGATGCGCAAACAGCCCGCTTCTATAGATATTTTAGTGCAAAAGATTTTACAATGTTATGCAGCATGATCAGTTGATTTTGGGTGAATTTGTAGTCGTTCCGAAGATTCCATGTGGTAACTAACATCTGTTCGGCAGACGATATTTTGTTGTTACTAAAATAAAGCTTATGGTACAGAAGGGATAAGTAAAATTACCGTTAAAATTTCAGTTCTGCTCGATAAAGGGTGAGTAAAAAAATTTTATTACTTGACATGTACCTCGAATTGAAGTGAAAAGCAATTGAAGAATCAATATTTAAAAGTTAGATTTCTTCAGATGTAGAGACTAATTCGTTATTTGTTTGTATTTTGATGATGGATTTTAGATCATTAAATTCAGTAAATTATTTTGTTATTTAAAATTGATATGTTAAAGAACAAAGAAATTCGTAATCTTATTTAATAAAGTTTAAAACAAATTCTTGAATTAAAAGTTTGATAAGGGTAATAAATAGCCATATAATTAGTGACCAAAGATTTTTTCTTCGTATTAGGAAATTCAGTATATTTAATTAGTTTTTTTGAAAAGTACAAGTGTACATGCTTTAATTTAAAACTTATACAGCACTATTTTTATCTAAAAATAAAATTCTAAATTACCAGGTTGACTAAATGATAAGGAACAAAGGGATTGTCACTTGTATTTAGATATTATTGACTTACCTAATTGTAGAAATTTAAACAAAAGAATGTTATATGTTTTAATGTGATACGAGCTTTACTTACATTGTGTTTGAATATAGCTTATTGATTTAACGGCACATAAACAGTGATCTCATTTGATAAAATTTAGGATCTAAAATTTGTAAATATCTATTTCAGGTTGAGGTTGTGTTTTTGTCAAAGTACAGCTGCAGACTAAAATAGAAAATACACGAAGGGCAGAAATACATGCATTGGTTAAGGGTTTTTTGCGTTATCCCTTTTATAGTTTGTTTGTAAACGCGGTGGCGCCTTGATAAAAGTTTACAAGTTACAAAGAGTTGTATTGGTCAGATATAAATCCACCCCTGCAATCTCATGTCTACCCCTGGTTAGTTCGGAAGATATCCTATTCCCTTTTCATTCAGATACGGGAATTGAACATTGCTTTTCCCCCTGAACCTCGAGAAATTAAAGAACAGTTCAATAGTAATCCCATTGTATTTACTAATGGTAGCTTTTCCTTGTAGGTGCAGTCCCTCTAAATGGGGACCGCTATTGAGTGTCCATAGGGAATTCGTTTGGTTATTTTAAGCATAATGGTTTCTACATCTCCCCTTGTACATTGTTCCATCTAATACGTAAAAGTATTAGAAGTAGTGGCGCCCTCTCTTCCCCCATACACTTCCAGCCATGTGAACAATAAACATACAACCACTCTTCTACTTATTGCAGGGGTCGTGCGCGAGTTATGCCATGGTCACGGTTTATTTACTTCTAAAGTCGTTTACCATATGTCACTGAGACTCTTTTGTGGTAGGTACTACGCCTTTGACCTACCGGTGGAAGGTATTGATAAAGTGGTTTTGGGTCCATCTTTAAATTCTCCCAGGTAAAAAGGTTTTTAATTATCTTAACGCCTTCCAACACGGGTTTTGATTTCTAAAATTGTTCTTACACTAGCACCTTCAATGGTGGGCCAATTTAGTACTGTTTCACTGTCTTTCAAGTATGGGACTTGAGTTGTCTTATTAGTTACTCGTCGTAGTCAAATTAGTAATTTTCATTTTAAAAATTAGAGATCAGTAGTAAAAATCTTATTAGTTTGATTTCATTCGTCAGATCTTTTGATTTTTGTTATGATCACCTGAGGTGACTATGTTGCAGTGGGTATTGTTAAAATAAACTCCATCATCATCATTAGGTCTTCAGTTCTAGAACTGGTTGGACGCGTACCCTCATTGTTTTCTAGTCTGAACCAACCTACACATTTCCCTAAAATTTGCACAGTCTACATCTATCACTATCTGTGTGAGAAAGTCTGATCTCGGTCTACCTCTACCTCTCTTTTCCTATCTCTGCTTGTAATATATCCCGTACTACTCCCCAAAAATGCCTTAGAACGTATCCTGTCCTTCTATTTCTCCTATTTTTTTCGTTATCCACAGATATTCTTATTCTTTACTATTTATTCCTCTATTATTTCTACAATCTATTTGTTATTAACTTTGTCTGTCCTTGCTACCATCCTCATACATGTGAAGCACAACATTCCAGAAGGCTTCTATCTCTTTCTGTCTGCTTTTCCTACTGCCCCTATTTCATAGATGTACTGTTCGTGCTTCACACTATGCATTGAACAGTTTTCTTTTTGTATCTATGTTCGTTGTCTTTGAACGTAGCTGATGTTCTTTCTTGTTTGATGCAGTTTGTTCACTTTCTATTGTTTTACAGTTATATACTCTATTTCCCCGATATTCAGTGGTATGTGAAGGGGGGTAAGCAGTCTTTGGCTGCCAAGTTCCCACAGCACTCGAACCTTTGTCGAATTAATAGTTTTTCCAATTTATCCTTTTGCACAATCAACATTAGTTGAAAACATTTCACAACCAACACCTGTGGTTGTCTATAATAATCATCAGATTTAAGAGCACTTATTTTTCCGTCATTGGGTTTTACGTCTTGAAACTGGTTGAACTTGTACCTCAGCTTATTTATGTTCTGAGCTAGCCTACACAGTTCCCTGCAATTCTCACAGCAACCTATATACAGATCGATTCCCTTCTATTGTTTTCTAATTATATGCCCTATTTCACCGAGATTCGCTGGCATGTGAAGGGAGTTAAGCAGCCAGTGGCTGCCAAGGATCCCCCAACACTTAAACATTTGCCGTATTAATAGTTTTCTAGTAAATCCTATCTCACAATTAACATTAGTTGTGAGTATTGCAAAACCAATATCTGTAGTCGTTTATAATAATCACCATGTTTAAGTACAGTTATTATTTTTTTCATTAGTTTTTCCATCTTGCGGCTGGTTGGAAGCGTACCTCCATTGATTTCTATTCTGAGCTAGCCTATACATTTCCCTGAAATTCTCACAGCCAATATCTTTCACTATCTGTGTACAGTAGTCTAACCTAGGTCTACCTCTACTTCTCTTTTTTCGTATTTCTGCTTCTAATATATTCCGCACTATTCCCTGATGTCTTAGTTGTATGTGGCCTATCATCCTATCTATCCTATTTTTTACTGTTTTCTACAAATAAATTCCATAATCTTTTTATTAGTATTGTATCCTTTATAAAAAATATATCTTAAGGTCATGATTGACTAAGTTTTGCAGTTCAAATTAAATTCTATAAAGAGGACCAAACCTTGCACTTCTATGTGCAAAATGTATGCAATTTTTTTGTTTGTACCGTAGAGCTATTTTGCGAAATCTTTTTAATTAATTTAGTTTTCTTTGAAAATGACAGAAGAGTTCCAGGTTCACCAACTGTATGCGGAAGAACGAGTATGAATTAAAAATTAAAAATACGGTATACCTGTTTCTGAGAAGAGAAGAACTTTAGTTCGTTTGTTAGCTAAGGAGTCGAAACAGCGTGGTTACTTGATTGATTTTTCTAGTTACAATATAGATTTTTAACGGAATTTGACCAGGTATATGCTACTGTCGAGTCGGTCATGAATGATTTGTCACAGTTCGATGAAAATGTGTCTCCTTCGATTTTCAAAAGGGTGTGATCTAGGTTAGCACATCTTGCTAGTCGTGTGACACGTATGAAACTCCTATCAACAAATATGGAGAAAATTTACTTTTAAAGATGTGGATATGATTATTATTCTTATCTCCAAGCCGAGCTGTTCGAGAAAGTGGAAGGAATGAAAGCATTGAGTAACCTGAAAAAAAAATTTTATATGTCTATTTGTATGTTAGTGCTCCAGTGCAAACAGTTACATGTGTGGCACCAGCATTAATTATTGGATCTTGGAATGCTAAGTTATCTGCATATCTGAACCTATTACATTCATTTCTGGAAAGAGTTAGTAAGTTAGCACAGTCCCAAAAAGTGATAAAGGTAGACATTTTCAATTTGTCAGCCGAACTGTTCACGATTAGTGCTTTGATTTGGCTACGCTGAACGAAAAATTCAGAAGATTGGAATTTTTTAGTGAGTCGATTGAAAGAAGATTTCTTGCCTGAACATGTAGACGTTGATATCTGGGGGACTATAAACAAACAGTATCAAAAAAAAATGGAAAGTTTGTCGAATACTTCGACTGAAACCATAAAAGCTAAGATTATTAGGAAAAATTTCCTACCCGATTTCATTTCGCAAATAGCTTTGTTATACATCGAGAACATTCCTACATTAATTAAGCTATCTAAATAATTTGAGGTGATCGCTCAGTTAAGACAAATGACACTTTATATTTTGTCTAACTGGTCTAACAAACATAGTGGCCGCAAGTTGTTAATACATTTTCCGTTTTGTTTGGAAATACTTCCATTCCTGAAATAACGTTAAAAGTTCCAGTCATTAGGAGTGATAATACCCCGTTTTCTGTTGCTGCAACACCTAGCTCCGTTAAAATTAATACGATCATGAGATGGAATTGTTCTTTTGTGGGTCATACGTTTAGATTTGTAGATCATCTAAGAGATTACTCTGTTATAAGTGTAGAAATAAAGTAGTTATGTCATTTCCTTGTCATATATATTGTAATAAAAAATTTATTTTTGTTATGTTATGTTAGATTATTTATAGTAATTTACTCTATGTTCAAAGTTATTAAATCCTAAAGAACACTCACGTGCTACGAAACTGCTCTGAACGAAAGATACTGGACCTTGACCTCAGCTGTTGGAAACTTCTATAACCATCAAAGTTCTTCGGAATACAACGATTATATAACAAAACCAACCTCAGCTCGAATGAATTTTTTTTAACAAAACTTTAGCTCCAAAATTTCCTTATTTGATGTTATTTATTGGTGAAGTTGAAATATACGGAACACATGTGAAATTGCCTTCTACGTTACTGCATTTTATATTAAATAAGACGTAACCATATATGTTCTTACTTTAAAATATTGCCTTAAGAAATTGTCTTAAGTTATTATCGGAGATATTGCACTAAGATGAAAAATATTAGTATAATCTATTTAATTAATATATACCAACTGTATTAATGATGTCAAAAGGGGATTCCATCTTCTTAGGCCTGCAGGGATCAACTGAACTGCTCTGAGCGAAGCTTATAGAAAATCATGCTCACGCTACAACTGTTAGGCTCGACCTCCAGACACCAAGAATTTATCAATTATTTTCTTTTTATTACTCTGTTAGAGGCCACGTGTTTAAACACGACCATCTTGACTCCACTAACTTGTAGAACAGCTTGCCCGTTCGAACGCTGATAATGAAGTGAACAAATTGACAACTCGACAGAGCTTAGTAACAAACTTTAGAGCATAAACGTAAAAGAATCTATGTGTTATTATCAATTTTATGTATTAATTTCTATTGGACGGTAATTCACAAATTAAATATTTTAAATTATAGCTGTTTTATTTTTATTTTAAAGACCGAAGTGCAACTAGAAAAAAAATACGTTACAATATGTTTACAAAAACGAGTAAAGAGGCACGTGTGTAATGGTCGACACCCTCTACGTATCGAACGTCTACAGTTATATTAAGTTAAACCTGAGAACTTGGTTGGTAAGGATATGGTTACTTGCAATTGGTGATTGGCTTTTGAAATTTACGCTACTTCATTTACTTCGTAGTTCAACAGCACAGGTTGAAAAAATTTTAGAGGAAAAAGTATCTATATCTCCCCTTGTACTTTGTTCCATCTAATATATAGGAATATTAGAGATAGTGGCATCCTTCCTTTCTCGATACGCTTGTTAGCTAACCATTAAGCAAGAAGGCTACGATCACTCTCCAGCCTCTGCAAAGGTCGTGCCTGAGCTATGCTGAGGTTGTTGCGCTTTTTTACTTTCTTTTAAAGCCGCTTCCAACTGTCACCTAGGTTCTCTTTTGCGGTAGGTAATACGTCTTTGACCTACTAGTGCAAAAAACAGATGAAGGGATTTCAGGTTCATCTATAATTTTTTTCAGGTAACAAAAGTTTATTATAAACCTATAAATTTTAGGAAATGTAAACGCGTATTCAATTGAATGTCAAATCAAGCTTGAATTGATTTGGTCACAAAGTGTTTGTAAATGTAACTTAAGGCTATTCGCCGTTTCTCAATACGGACATCAAAAATACCTAGTACTTAGGGTCTCCAAGTTGGTAAAACCGGCTCTATATGACCG
This sequence comes from Platerodrilus igneus, assembly GCA_036346225.1. Taxonomy (NCBI): domain Eukaryota; kingdom Metazoa; phylum Arthropoda; class Insecta; order Coleoptera; family Lycidae; genus Platerodrilus; species Platerodrilus igneus. The sequence goes on along the minus strand of JARFIW010000347.1, from coordinate 3,379,428 downwards.
GAATCTTAATTGTATCGTTAGTAAACTATTACAGTAGATTCCAATTTATATTTCTATCTTCAATACTTAAAATAATATTAGAGTTTTATATTCGTTTGAAACAATTAATACTACAGTGAAGCGAACAGGAAATTGTTTTAGGAAAAATGTAACCTGCGATAGAAATGTACTTTGTAATTTAAAGAACCCCAGAAAAAAGAACTACATGTAGAAGTTTAACAATAGAATGAACGCAGCTTTTATACAGTTATGTGAAACTTATTTACATTAATCTTAAAAAATCAACATACTTTAAATAACATTCAACGTGTTTCTTTGTATGTACTGGAACTGTATTCATTATTATACAAAGGAAGTTAACATCAAATAATAATGATATAACGTGTAGTCTACCATGTTAAAAGTATTCTAATGGAACCTAATAAAATTCATACAAACTGTACGTACTGGTGAACTTCTTTAAATACTACTTGTTTAAATTGATGTCTAAAAGATAGAGGGGAAGGGAGCTTTCAGTTTCAAATTTGTTTTTATGAGCACGATACTTAGACTATTTTTCCTTCTACATAATTACAACTTTCTGTTCATAATGCTTTAACCTTGTGTAGCATAGCTACCATACGAAATAATTACTTTTTTATTTGCACGGCTACATATTTGATGATTAACGTATAAATTCAAATTAACCCCATCGCTAATAAACTATAAGCATGAGACACTTGCTACGTACCTGAACGTAGCCGGAAGAAAAGTAAACACCAGGCTAACTACCAACTTCGGAGAGTGGGGGGATTCGCCTACATACCAAACAGAAACAAAAAAAAACACATCGCCCACGACTATCATTAACAATGAAAATAAATTAAAATATCTTGATTCACCGGTACAAAGAAAAGTATTAAATTTAAATTATATTTTAAAGAACAAATTTTATAAAGGATCCACGAAGTGCGCATTTCGTAGCTAACAGGTAATAAAAATCATTAAAAAAAGTGTGTTAAATTAAAGTATTCAATGTAGGTTTTCTCAATAGCAAGTAGGTTAAATTAAAGTATCAAATGTAGACCAAGGTGTAGTAAGAATTAAAGAAAGATAACCAGAAGCACTAGCAAGGCTAGCTTCTAAACATGGATGGTGAACTGGTTTTACAACATCAACCGCTGATAAATAAGGATCCTCGATGTACGTAACAGAAAACGATTCACAAACCTCTTATGCGTCGGGATGCGTATCTAGTAAACCGCCGGAGGTGAGTCATCATAGCAACGCCATGGTCATCAGGGTTCATTCACCATGCCATCATAATTATAGCAACGATTTAAAGACAAAAGGCAGCTGGTCGACGGCAACGAACAGGTATGCCTACACAAAGAAAGAACCCATGTGGTCCTCAGCTAAAAAAAGCTAAAAAGATAATCTGATTAGAATGGGTACGCGCGGGGAAACTCACCGAATACACGCAAGACACCTCCTAGTTGTCGAACAGAAACACGTGCATCGCTTTTGAAATACGGTGACGAATAAATGTAGAAAACACTTCGACGTACAAGCTGTAGAATCAAATTCAACAATGGTTCAAACAACATGAATTCGAACTGCAAATCCTAGCTTATCGAAGCGCGGTAAAACTGGAAAACCCGGCTTATATCGGATAGTGCGCTACCTTATTTCAAGTGGTTACATTGGAACAATAGAGAAAACCATTATACGGCGGTCGTACAGTATACCAAGATGGCGGGGCCCTAAAAACAGGATATAACTATTTAATTTTAGCTATTCTTCTTTGTAAAATAACCAAGAAATTTAACTTTCGTTTACTATACTTAAACTACTCATCTCCAGACTAAATTAGGTCACCATAATCGATGACTAAAATATCAAAAAACTTTCTATAATAACTCATGTAGAGAAGCTTCAAATTGTGTTGCTTTTTCTTTATTTAACTTCTGCTGTTTCCAGTTGGTGAAATAAATTGTCGCTAGGTAATCGTTGTCGAGCTTCTTCTCTGTACGTTTATTTTATGTAATTAAACTTTTTCTGAAAATCTCGGTTCCAGACATTAAAAGTATTTTATACCTAACCTTCTTAAAATCCTAATAGACTGTGTTTCCACAAAATTTGTCTCGGCTTTTTTAAATAAGTAATCAGTAGCTTATACTTTAGAATATCTTATCTCTAAAATATATTGTTCCTTAAACTAAATATGAGCAATTAAAATGCAACAATAAAGTTCTAAAATTCATTTGTATGCGCAACATTTAAAAAATATTGCTTTAAAGAATTAAAAGATAATTGCGTCGCGTTAGAAATCATTTGAGGGATAAAGATGGTCAAAATATTTTGCAATTGAAGTTTACAGTAAATTATTATCATTTAAAGTTTCATTCATAATGATTAATTTCAAAAATTTTAAAAATAATTTACATTCCTTGTTCATATTGTAAAGAACGTCAATTTGCAGTTCTTTATTCGGTCAATATAAGTTTGATTAATCCTAAATATTTACACAGATACATCATTGCGTCGAGATGCCGCTACAGAGAGCGCTGATGATAATCACTAAAGTGTTTACTGCACTAATTTATATCTTAATACAACAACTAAGCTGTTTATTACTAAATTCGACAACGTGATTTATCCACGCACCCCCTAGTTTATTTACATAAGCAAGATAAGTTTTGAGTCGTCGGGAGCTTCTTTTCAAAAAGTTTATTTCTACAAACATTTCTATCAAATTTGTTTTAATTGTATAATTACAAAAATGCTTTATTTTTTTGACAACAACTTGAACGCTTATGTTCATTAAACGTAAGTAATTGACAAAATTAATTTAATATGTAAATAAAACAATAATTAATAATTACAATGAGTAGCTTGAACCACCAACAATGTTAAAGATATAAAGTTTGAAGACTGACTGGCGATCAGGGCTTCCTACATTTAACATTAAGCGTCTGTTTTCACATCATTTTGTGGGAAAGTGCAGATCTTGCTGACTGCTATTTCTTGATAATGTTACATTGTCTTATTCTAAGTAATTAAGTAATTATAAATGAGTCTGCTCGATTTCAGTTTATTGTTTCTGCACCTGTGGTATCAGGTTGCGCCTGAAATACAAAGTAGTCGTTTCCTTTCTTATTTCTGATATGAACTCTGATAACACTTAACTCATGACCTTCGTTTATTACAATATAACATGTTATTACTAAGACATAATAAATGCGTTTATTTTCTATACATTTTAATATGGGGGATATGTAACTCCTCCCAACTTAGATGAAAATTAAGAGTTGATACTTAATTTTTAAAAACTCATTGTCCCTAAAGGTTCATTTGTGGTTTCTTTGTCTTTAATTTTTGTTACCTTGATCTTGTATCTAATAACCATTTTGTACAATAAGTATACAGCTAATAATAATAATAATAATAAATAAATCAATAAAATTGTCCAAGTACTAAGGTTGTCATAGTGTAACTTTGGCACTTTTAGTTCGTTCAAATGTTCTTTGTAATTGTCCATTAACTATACTGCGTGGTTGAGATCGTCGAGCTCTAGATGTTCTAGTTGCATCGGCTTCTGGATAATTCCACTGTCTTTGTTTTGGATTTTCAATTGTAGTTTGGGTAAGTTTGCAAATTTCTTCGTCATTGCTGGGTTTTGATATACTCGAATAATTTCACTTTCTAATTTAAATAACAATCTTCTTTGATGGTGATTACTTTGCTTCCAATTAGGGCTAAACCATTTTCGTCTTTGTTGCAATTGGCGGCTGCTATCACTTTTAGCGGAAATACAGCAATCCACTTGTACGTAAATTTCTGAATTTTCAAGTCCGTAATTTATACTGGTTTTGGCACATAAATCTCATAATAAATAGAAAATCGTAATAATTGAACATCCCAAGAGCTATCTGTTTGAATATCTGCTGTCGTTAATGATTGACATAATTATTGGCCGGGTGCCACTTGTTTGCATTTCTCATTTGTGAATCCATACCTAAGTTCGTTTAGGGAACGGAACTTGATCTTATGGATAAGAACTTGATATTGACTATTAACCTTCATGGGGAAAGCAAATAATTGATAATAATTGTAAGGGTATATTTCTACAATTGGAATTTCTATTAAAAATGTAATTTCATGGTTCTTTACATAACCTTTTACTATGGCTATTTTTTCCAATACAAGTATGTTACATTCTGTTACTTCAAAAGGTAACTTACTATTAGTTATAAATGGTTTGATTCCTAATAATTCGTTCAGTAGGTCAAGCGGTTCGATAATACTAGCATGTAAAGTATTTAATTTAGCAAATGTTACAGCTTAAATTTGTTGAATTACAGTGAGGGTTGCTATCATTTGATTAAATTTCGTGTTAAAACTTATTAAATTTCTCATTCCTAATATTGTGGTTTGCATGACACTTTCAAGAGTTAATAGTTTATTTGTTATATTGTCCTGGTTCTTCACTAATTTTCGAAAGGCATCATTAAATTTTACTATAGTTGATTGAGTTAAGGAAATTTGGTTTCTAACAACAGTTTTATGTCATTCTGATTGTCGATCAATTTTTGTATTGCATTGTTGTATCATTCTGTATCTTGGTTGTCTAAATTACCTGTGATAGCTTTTATAATATTACCTAATCCATTAATAAGTCCTCTTTTCTGTCGTGTGGTTTGATTTGTTGGTATTAGTCGATTGAATTTGTCGCCTGTGTTCTTTAGGATATTTTCCATTATACTTTTGTAATTAAGCATTTCGATTGAATAATCGTTACCAAATTTGGCTGTTTTCATTGCAGGTTTTTGTAATACATTCCTTATTGTTGTCTAATTTATTTTTGACTTTATCATAAGTGATTCTTAATTTTTCTTTATGATCTATGGCGTATTGTTGATGTACTTCTTTATTATAGTGTATATCAGAAGGATCTCGAGAGTTTGAATGTCCCAGTGTTAATTCGAGGGGTGCAGAATTGGTTGAAAAATGAATTGTATTGTTATAAGCAATTAGGGCGTATGACATTAAATTGGTGATGGGTTCTTTCTTGTACGTTAATCTTAAAAATCTGATCTGTATAATCGTTCAATTAATCCATTTGATTCCGGATGATTTTCTGTAATGAAATGAATATTTATTTTATGAAGATCCAGGGTATTTTGTATAGTCTCGTTTCTGAATTCACTTCCATTATCTAAAGTTATTGATTCGGGTGTACCGTAAAATGTAAAGTACTGTAAAAATCCTTAAGTTACATCAATAGTATTTTTTTGAAGTAATGGGTATCGCTTGTCCTACTTGTGAATACGTCTACAATTGATAAAAAGTTTTGATTTTCTATTACCAAAGTGTCTGCATGTAATTTTTAAAAAGGTTTGTCGGGTGTTTTAGTTAACATTAAGGGTACTTTTGATGGTGATCTGTCGTATTTTGCTCTGTCACATAGTTCGCATTGATTAATAAAATCTATAGTTAATTCTTTCATATCTTTAAAATAATATCTCTTTATGAGTTATTTTAGGGTTTTGTTTATTCCATGATGATTTGTTTTATCTTCGTGTTGGTTACGAATTACGTCGTTTATTTCATCTGGGTCGTCTAAAGTTATTAGTTTTCGTGTGCATCTGATAATCTCTGGACCCGAGTTATTAAATAATCGAATATATAATTCTGAAAATCTTTGGTACAAATATTCTGTTGTGAAATAAAAGTAAAAACGTTTTATATCCTTTTAAAATTTTAATTATTTGATCCTCGTTGTCATCTTTCGTTATTTGAATGTGATATATTCTCCTATTGTCTGTTTTTGTATATTTTATAGGGTCAGGGTTGGTTTAAACTTCGGTACTGTAATGAAATGGAGAACCTCTTTTAAGGTTTTAATAAACAGTTAATTAGAGTAAATACTAAACACATTAAAACTAATGACAGATAGGAAAGTGAATGTCTATAAACAACATCAGGCAACTAGATCATAATAATATCACATTTACCCCTGCCTATAAATTACAACACGTATTCTTCGAGGTGAGAAGGTAGTCTTCTTGTTCTAGAACTTCTACGTACAATAGGTTGAACGTTTCGAGAATTATTTAATTCGACTTGTGATTCAGGAGTGTCTGATTGCATGTCATTAGTTTCGGGAGTTAAAACTTCTTTTTCAGATTCTTCTTAATCTTCTTTGGGGATTAAACCACTCATAGTTTTTAAAATTATCTTTGTTAACGTTTCGATCCATGACCTAGGATCGTTTTCAAAATAATAAAAACTTCAAATTTGACATTTATGACATAAATTGAAGGTGACTTTGATTTATTGATGTTCGAAATATTTGGTTTGAGTACACTACCTAAAAAAAGTCGGTCCCAGGACGTAACACAAATTGAAGGCAATCATGCATTTAAACTTTAAAAAATTTTTTGCTTAGTGTACTCAAACCAAATATTTCGAACATCAATAAATCAAAGTCACCTTCAATTTATGTCATAAATGTCAAACTTGAAGTTTTTATTATTTTGAAAACGATCCTAGGTCATGGATCGAAACGTTAATAAAGATAATTTTAACAACTATGAGTGGTTTAATCCCTAAAAAAAATTAGGAAGAATACTAAACAAACCACAACAAACATACAGGGAGTATTCTTTTTCAGAGTCTCTAATGCGAACATTATGAACTGGAGCTAGATCTCGTGCAGATACAGAGTTCATTCTTCCTTCAGAATCTCCAATCTGAATATATTCAGCATTACCAACTGGAGCCAAATCCCGTGTAGATACAGAGGTAATTCTTCCTTCAGAATCTCTAATATGAGCATATTCGGCATTACTTTCGAGTAGTGTAACTTCTTTGACTATGGGATCATATTTGGAATTACGAACAAATTGTCGTAGATAAACAGGACCTGGACTTAAAAGCCACGTTGGAATCGTTTCTCCATTACCACTTCGCCTTTGATGCCTGAACAATCGTTCATGCGGAGTTTCATTTGTAGAGGTGCAGAGTAAGCTTCTTATTGAATGTAGTACTTCTGGAAGTACACTTTCCCATTGACTTATATTTTTATTTTTGGATTTAAGAGCCAATTGAATTGTACGCCAGATGATACCATTGTACTTTTCTACTTGGCCATTACCGCGAAGCAGTGGCGGCTCGTGACCTGAACAAGAGGTGAGGCTCAAAATGAGTCTATTTAGAAACTCTACATTTAATATAAATGAATCTCTAGGTTATCTAAGAGGTGCTTTTTCTTATTATTCCTTGAATTCATTGGGAATCAAGAGTAATTATTGAAACGAAAAGCTTACAAAAGTGGTTCTAATACCCTTAGTTTGCATAGCTATACTATTAACTACAAGCAAATTAAGTTTGATAAGTCAAATGTATTCTACGGTCTTTCAGTTTTGCAAATTTATCGATTACATTTTCATAAAAATCTGGATTTTTACTTAATTCGCATAATAGTTCCTTTTCTATAGACATTAAACTTAATCCACCAAGCCGCTCTTGACTCATCGTATTTCTTAAGTATGCCTTTATGCGTTTTAGACACGAGAAATTTCTTTCAACTGATACACTTGTAGCAGGAATCGTTAAAATTAATTGTAGAACTGTTTGAATCTGGCAAAATATATCAGCAAAGTCACAAGAAAGTATTTTAAGGGTTGTATATAAATCTGAATTTTAAACTGCTCGTCTCTATAAAAACACAAAGTTCATTAATAAGTCTATCCCTATCAAAAATATTTGGATAAGTTTCAAATAGAGATTGCAGAGATTTTTAGGAAATTTGGTGGTATAGAATTCATACTTAGAGTGATCAAAGAAAGTGAGAAATTCTAAGCTATTAAGATTCGAAAACCGTGTATTAAGTTGCAGACTAATGCAGTCTAAAATTTCGTAATACAGAATGTTGTATTTTGAAATATCTCTTGCTGAGATGTTGTTCCGCGCCGATTAGGTAACTCTGTTAAATTTCTGGCACGCCGAAAACATTCCAAAATTTGCCTTCGTTCCTTAATTCGCTAATTCGGACGCAAGCTGTATTTATTTGTATTAGCTGCACGAATGGATTCGGCTCGAGGTCGGATCATTTACTATTGCTTCGAAAACTTTTACGAAGTTGTCCCACTCGCTTGCGACAATGTTCAAAATTTTGATCTTGAATACCACCTGGTTTCCGCTGCTCGTGGCACACGTTTACCAACAATATGATCTAATATTACTGATCTTTTAGGTGAATGATGGAAAAAACTTGGTATACCTGATAAAGTAGAGAAAAAGATTCTACTCTGCGGAATATTTTGTGTACCTTGTTGTAAAACGAGGTTTAACCGGTGAGCACAGCAATGAGTAAAAAGAGCATAAGGTGCAATTGACTTAGCTTTTGCCTTTCTTTAACTAAATGGGTTTAAAACACCCTGAACTACTTCGAAGAGAGCACTGGCGGTTCGATCACTACTACATCAAAAATCCCATAAACCTTTCTTTTAATTTACAATTTCGAGTAACAAATCGAATAGTTATTGCGCACTGAGATTTGTCTGCAATGTCAGTAGTATCATCAGATATTAAAGCAAAGAAAGGACTAGCTGCTATTTCTTGGGAAATGTTCTCTTTAGAAAATCTTCAATGCATGATATTAATTCATTTTGAATTGCTTTTGACTGGCCGGTGAAGATTTGGCTCATTTTGATAGGTGCTCTGATACTTCTGCGTTTCGCTTAATCAAACATTCAAAAACTTCTTTAAAATTTCCACGATTTAGCGATTGTGAAGATTCATCATGACCCCGAAAAGCCAATTCTTGTTTACTCAAAAGTATGGTAGTATCAATTAAATAAGATAGCAACAACCTATTTTTCGGACATTTTCGTTATATATAATTTTATTAAAACCAGCATGTTCCTGAAGTGCATCTAGTATAGTTGTTCGATTTTGTTGAAGTCGTTTGAAACCAACATTTTTTATATGATCTTTGAAACATTCATGCATTTTTGCACTACGCTAAATGTTTTTAAATCGCAAAACCTTTACTGCAAGTCCAGCTGTTATTGACATTTGATAACAAAACGCACGGCCAACAATATAGACTCTGTTTATATGTACTTCCGCAAATCCATTTGTAGGTTTCTTACCACGATAACTGAAAAGTTCTATTAAAACTTCGACCTTGTCGATTATCAGTACTAACTATATTTAGTGGAGGAGTCGGGCGCATAAATAAAATTTGCTGTTTTCTAACTCACCGCGCACTGAAAAAGGCGTTTCAAATAAAGATAATAGAATATCGTGTAAGGGATATACATGACCCTGTGCCGAAATTTGAAATCAATCCAAATTGGAACAATATAACGATATTACACAATTTGAATTATATTATAACAATCAGTTTTTGTTTATATAGATTAAGGTTAACCACTATTCACGAGAAATAAAGTACTAAATAAGGAACAAGAACACTAAACAGTAAACACTTAAACTCTGTGTAATGTATTCTATTTGAGGCATAAAGCACCAAACGTACAAATGTTAACCCGATTTATCAATTCACTATTGAAGAATTAACCCAACTAGGTTTTTACAAAACACAGCTTTCAAACAATACAATAATTTAAAATGAAACCAACAAATAATTCCAACTTGTCAATGTCAGTTGTTAAAAACTATGGAACCACTACGGGGTTAATGGTTGCACTAATACCTAAGTTTAAGCTCTTATAATAATAGAAAATTATATATTTAACATTCACATATGTTTGATTTTCGACTTTTTGTGCAGTTTAACAACTATTACAAAGTCCGACATTCATCATCCCTACCGATCATTGACTGACTAACTTCCTTTAAGTATCCAGCCATCCCGCAGCTGCTACTGTCGTTATTATGATTACAAAGATCCGAGAGGCAACGATGAGAGAGCCTCAGTACCCGAGTATAAAGTGTTGGTTGATGTATAGAGATAACCGCTAGGACGCATCGCGCTCGCGTATAATGTAGCTTTGGATGCATGGAGATGGTGAAATAAGTGTGGCGCACTTTATAACGCCTCAGATGAATTTGTATTGGCAGAAATCGTGCACGAATTAAGAAATGAATTTTGTATTACAAACGTTCATTATATAATACTGATTATTAATCGAATTATGATATATTTGACCAAAAATTGTTTAGAAGACGTTTGTACAAGTTGTAATAGAATTTTTCTTTATGATTGAAAAGAAGATATATAAAATTAAAGGTGAGGCGGCGGTTCACTTGCCTCATACGACCAGCCGCCGATGCCGCGAAGGTTATAAGGTGTAGTTCTGCTAGAAGCGATTCCATTAGAGTTCAAAAACATTCATTAGACATAAATGAGCTCCCTCTGTCAGAGTGAATATAAAAGGGAGTTCCAAAGAGATAAAAGATATTTTTGAGAGCAGCAACGATAGTTGAAAAGTCATATCTGGACAGGCGATGGCAAAAGGATATCGTGAGTATTCGTCAATGATTGTGAGAATATAACGATTATTAGTACAGGATGGAAGAGGGCCTTTAAAATCCACATTTAAACGTTCGAAGGCGGAAGTAGCTTTTATGAGCCTTCCCTTAAATATATAGAATCTAGGCTTAATTTCACAACATACTGGACAAGAAGAAGTCATTTTCTTTACATCTTCCATAGAATAAGGTAAATTTTTTATTCGAATCCAATGATACATTCGAGTAATTCCAGGGTGACATAAAGTATTATGTAAATCCATAAGTCGAGCTTCGTTAGCAGTTGTTGCAGAACAAATACGAGAAAGTGCATCTGCAGCAGTATTCTGAGGTCCAGGTCTATAAATAATATCGTAACTAAAACACGATAATTCTAATCTCCACCGTAGAATTTTTTCGTTCTTTATTTTGCTTTTGGATTTTAGATCAAACATAAATGTAACAGAGGGTTGATCAGTGATTAGCTTAAAATATCTTCCCATTAGGATATGCCGCCACTTCCTAGTTGCTTCAACGATCGCATATGCTTCTTTTTCTACAGACAAGTGTCTACATTCTGATTGAGAAAGAGTCCTTGAAAAGAAGGCAACAGGACGTCCAGATTGTGAAAGAGTTGCTCCTATTGCTTCATTTGAAGCATCAGTTTCTACCGTGAACATATCCTCACTACGTATAGGTGCGAACGAGGCATTTTCTATCTCTTTTTTATACTATAAAAGACTTTTAGAGCTTCAGGAGATAGTGGGAATTTGCTATGAGAAAGGATACTTATTTTGTGTGAAAAACGAGGAATATAATTTGAAAAATGTGCAAACATTCCAACGACTCTTTTTAGTGAAGTTGTGTTATTTGGAGGTGGAATTTCATGCAATGCTCTGAGTCTATCAGGATCAGGCCTAATAGAATCGTAGGATATCAAATATCCTAAGAGGTGAATCAAACGAAGAGAGAATTCGCTTTTCTCATTATTTATGGTTAGGTTGAATTTCTGAATAGCTTCTATAAAACACCGAAGATTTTCATCATGTTCCTTCTGATCTCTACCACAAACAGTGATATCATCCAGGTAAGTATATGTATCTGATAATTTTTCATTGCGAATAATGTAGTCTATGCCTCTTTGAAACGCAGCTACTCCATTCGTTACTCCAAAGGGGATTCGCTTAAACTGTAAAAGTATACCACAAGCCTTGAATGCAGTATATGGCCGGTCTTCCTTTTTGATGGGAAATTGGTGATATGCACTTTTCATGTCAATTTTGCTGAAGACTTGATATTTAGACACACTATTTACAATATCTTCAATACGCGGAAGAGGATATGCGTCTAACTGAGTGAATCTATTGATTGTCTGAGAATAATCGATTACCATACGTTTGCGGTGAAATTCTGAAGATGTAGCTAGCACTTGCGCTCGCCACGGTGATTTACTTTCTTCAATTATATCCTCAGAGAGTAAGCGTTTAATTTTAGCTTCTATGCATTTGGAATCACTTTCAGTTTGTCTGCGAGATTTTATAGCAATTGGTCTACATTCAGGTGTTAAATTTTCAAAGAGAGTTACAGGTTCAATACTAGCAGTAGCTAAAGCACAAACTTTCAACGAAGGTTTTAAGTCACCAAATTCAACTTCCACTTTACAGTGTTGTTTCATAAGATCGTGGCCAATTATTATATCTGAGCAAAGATTAGGGAGAATAGACAGACGAACATTAGGGTAGAAGTGATCTTTGGTACGAAGATTAATAATACACTGTCCAGATGTTCTAGAGTTGAAGGATGTAGATGCCATTGTAACAGACTCTTGTGAAGACATTATAAGTAATTTAAGTTTCTTTACACCTTGGTCACTAATAAAACTACAGGAACTACAAGTATCTATTAGTGCATAGAGAGAGGAATTATTAACTTCTACACGAATCACAGCTGTTGCCAAACATTAAGGTATGGGTTTGGTATTGATAGAGCTAATCATAGAAGCAGAGTGATTTGAGTTGGACCCATTCTTTTGTGATTTGCATACCTTAGAGTAGTGACCTTTTATTTGGCATGTATTACAAAGACTATTTCGAGCTGGACATTTGGATCGAATATGCCATTTAAATCCACAGTAAAAACACTTTCTATAAGTAGCCGTTAATGTTTCTTTAGTTTTACTATATGGAACGTTTTCATTTTGAACTTCTTGCTTCAAAGGGACCGCATGATTGACCGGATTGTGGGTTTGTATAGAGTTTACATTCAGAGATTGATTGTAAAGCATCGATTGTTGTAGAGCCATTTCTAATGATCGAGCTTTTTCATATGCCTCGCTTAGGGTCAATAGAGGACTTTCCAAAAGTCTCTGCCTAATATTGGTATCAGATAAACCACGAATAAAGGCATCCCGAGTGAAATCTTCTCGATTCTTTTCAGCGGTAACAGCTTTAAATTTACAATCTTTAGCTAGAAGATTTAAAGCTTGTAAAAATTGGTCAACATTTTCTTCAGATAGTTGACTTCGAGTGGCTAACTTAAGCCGATTATAGACTTCATTAACTGGCTTCACATATATATCATTGAGAATTGAAATAGCATCTTTGTATGTCCCAGCAGCACTAATGTACTGGTAGACTTTGGCAGAGATGTAATTATAAAGGATTTTCAATTTATCAGGGTCTTCTTTCCCAGATGAGATATTAAGAAATTTTGCATACCAGTGTTCCCACTCCAGAGTCGCATTTATAGAGTTTGGGTCGATGTCGAAACGTTCCGGAGCCAGAAAACGATCCATTTATATTGATTAACTGTTTATTAAATTGTAATGAAATGGAGAACCTCTTTTAAGGTTTTAATAAACAGTTAATTAGAGTAAATACTAAACACATTAAAACTAATGACAGATAGGAAAGTGAATGTCTATAAACAACATCAGGCAACTAGATCATAATAATATCACAGGTACTTATAAATTGATTTGGTTTTGTATCTATCGCTTCGTTTAGAATTTTAATTGCGGTTTTAGATTCGTCGTGAGTTGAGTGTATAGTTTCTATTTCTTCTGGGTCTTCTCTCATCTCGGTTTCATCTATGTTACCTGCAACTGACTCTCTCTATAACGTTGAGTTGTATTCGGCTCACTGAGTCCGCATTATTGTTATACATTCCCTTCTTATACATGATCTCGTAGTCATATTCCTTCAATCTAATCCCTTCTATCTCTGTAATTTTGAATTGGGTTATTTTAATTTACATAATGGTCTATGGTCCGTGTATATATGAAATTTTCTTCCGTAAAGGTATGGCCTAAAATATTTTGTTGCCCAAATTATGGCTAATATAGTATATTGTCACAAGTGCAGAAAGTGAGCATTAGCAGCCCGCAGCTATTAGATGCCTGAGCGAGCGAAGCGAGCGAGGGCAGCTGATAGCTAAGGGTTGCTAATGCATTTCTGCCTGTGTGACACACAACTGTTTTTCGCCTAGCTTTAAAGAAAAAAAAATAGGAAAAATAACACAAAATAAAGAAGGTTAATAACATTTGACGTATTTATTTATTATAGTAATTGATATTAATTATCTCTTGGGCATTATTATGGATAGTAACACCAGAATTTATAGGCACTTGGTAAGTATTTGAGGTGCTGGTAGCATAGCATAAATATGTATTTATCGATGACGTTGACGGTCTATCTACATTAACAGGTATTTCATTTATTTGGTTTAAAGCATTTAATATGTTAATTGTGTTATTTGTGCTGTGACTAGGCTGCTGATGTTCTTGGTTTGTTAGGATTTTTTGAGAAATTTTAATCTTATTTGATAAGCAATCATCTATATATCCTTCAGCAATTGCAGAAGAATGCCATCCTCCATGTTTCTTAAGTGTTATTAAATTACTTCCAGCACTAGCTAGTAGAGTTGCAGAACTACGGCGGAAGCAATGGCCTGTGTATGTACTAGGTTCAACCAATTTCAAAAAGGTGGTATTTTGCTTGGAATTTTGCTAAATACATTTTTTCCGATCGGTTGTATTGTACTTTATTATTTTTGTAATAAATGAATAGGCGATTATGAGTAATGTGGGGAGGTCTAATAGAAACATATTTGTTGTATATTGTAAGTAGATTCAGTCCATCAACTGTAGTGTTTGTGACTGTAAATTTTCTTGTAATATTATTTTTGTTTTGTGGAACTGTAACAATCAATACGTCTCCTCTATTATCTATGTGGTAAAGTTTCATATTTGTCAACTCATTTCGGCGACAAGCTCCGTAATACTTCCATAATAAGAGAAACCTACAATGTAATGTTAATCTAAAAAAAATTACAATAATTTTATTTGTATACCTTTATCATTAGATATTCCGAATCATCTGCCTCCTTAAACCATTGTTCTTGAGTCAAAATTTTAGATTTTTTTGGGAAGGTAGTTTACAGAATTTTGTTTCAAAAATGCTCGAACTTTATGATAATTATCGAAATTAATATTTTCTTTGACTTTAAAGGTGATTTTTAGCATTGAAAATTCTGATCATAGAGTAGCTGCATTAAACGTTTCGATCTTTCTGATAAATACGCAAGCAAAACATTCTCTGTTACATTTTTAGCTTTTTTATTCTTTTTCCATTTATTAAATAATTCATAGTATTTTTCGTACCATTCTATAGACTTTTTGGATAAAAGATTTAAAGAAGCATTGCTCGCTTCTTCTTGCAAGTTCGGCGGAGTACTTGTAAATTCTTCTTCATCATCACTGTCTAAATTACCATTCATTTTCACTAACAGTTATTCAGTTTGAATTACAATTATGTACTACTCATGTATGATTATTTTATATTTTTATTCGAAATTCTCATTAACACTACACCGACGCCGAGGTTAAATGAAAAGTTATTTGAAACGTCAAAGTCGCAATAAATGAATCTCAATGATAGTCATAGGAGTCTCGATTGTGAAAAACCTACAAAATCATGCTGTTATGAGTTTAGCGGCCCTAGGGCCGCAAAGATTTACTTTCAGTCACATTTTTAAGGCAAATATGATTCATTTTCATATACGCTAGGCGAAAAATTCTTTTTCAATAGTACTGTATTTTTGTTCAGTCTCGTTTAATGTTCGTGATGCGTAGCTGATTGGTTTATCGCTACCTACTTTGCCTTGACTCAATACTGCGCCTAAAGCAACATTGGATGCGTCCGTTGTTAACATAAAGGGTTTTGAAAAGTCAGGGTATTCCAATAAAGGGTGATTCGTAAAAATACACTTAATTTTCTCTACTGCTTTAATAAATTCCGGTGTGTGTTCGATTTTATTACCTTTCTTTAAACAATTTGGTAGTGGTTTAGTTATTTGTGCATAACATTTAATGAATTTCCTATAGTATCCACTGAGTACTAAAAATCCTTTTATTTCTTTGTTCGTTTTTGGTAATGGGTAGTTTAACACGGCATTTGTTTTATCTGGGTTTGTCATAACACCTTGTGGCGTTCTTATGTGTCCTAAGAATTCTACTTCTTTTTGCAAGAATTCGCTCTTATCTAGTTGTACTTTCAAGTGCGCTGTTGTTAAACGCTCAAAACTTCATAAATAATTTTTAATTACCACAAAATTATGTTTTAATAAGTTTAGACGTCATATCAGTCTTTACTAATATTCCTAAAGAATTAGTTATAAATAATATAAATAAAATATGGACTAATATTAAATCAAATTATCAATTTTTTAAAGAAATGTTCTTAGAAACAATAGAATTCTTTTTTAATAACCCTTATTTCTCTTTCAACGATAAGTCCTATACACAAATCTTTGGGTGTCCAATGAGATTTAACCTTACTCCTATTTTTGCACAAATTATTAGGGTTGAATTTTTAGATATCGTTGTGTCATAATTACCATTTAGTATTTCTTTTATTAAAAAGTTTGTGGACAATTTAATAACAGCTGTTCCCGATAATAAAATTAATGAAACCTTAGACATATTTAATAGTTATAACAGTGACATCAAATTTTGAGTTGAAAAGGAAACAAACAGCTCGATACCGTTTTTAGACACATTATTAATAAAAATTGCTAACAACCAAATTATTTTGCACTGGTACTAAAAAACTACAAATTCAAATAGATATTTCAACTATCATTCATATGACGCTTTTAAAACTAAAACTCATTTCATTTTAGGACTAAAAAATAGAATTAAACGAATTTTTCATCCAACGCTAGTTATGTATTCCCCCATTTATGTATTAATAACAAAATAGAAGTTACTAGGAAATATTAGAAATTGTTATAGAAATTAATAAGTCAAGTGCAACAATGTAATTCAAGGAAAATTAAATAAAGGTTATTAACAATTCATGAGAACATATGCAGTACAATGTATTCCAGACGATAGTGATACTGCAGGTGGCAGGTCACAGACGGCTCTTAACCGTGATTACTTAGAAACAAAGATTATTAAATTGTATAATGAATAGAATTAAAAATAAGCAGACATGAGCTCAGCAAGTTCCCACAGGATTGTGAGGGGCAGGGACAACATAAATACCGCGGGAGCCCCAAAACCAGTCAGTTAGTCTACAGTACTTCAGCTTTAACATTGCAGTTTGCCTAGGCTACTCAAAATATTAAACTCCAATTATTGTTTAATTTTCGACTTAGAATATTCTAAACCAGTTTGTCAAAATTCAATTGTAATTTGTGTTTAAGTAAATAAATGTTGTTACGAAGAATAAGAAGAAGTTTTTAAAAAGACAGCTCCCAAGACCCGAAACGTAACTCGCTTTATAACTAAAATATTCAAAAATTAACAAATATTTTAAAAAGCAACAATTATCCGATGCATTAATAAATAAACTATTACATAACGTTCCAATAAATAACATTTACATTATAAATAATAATAATCGCAACACAAATGATAATAATATAAACTAAGAAAATTTAAAAGTATGTAAAACACTACTACATATAAATTTATTAACCCAAAAATTAATTCAAATATTTAAAAAATATAATTTTAAATTTGCGACAATCAATGTACTAACTGTAGGAAACCTATTTACAAAATTAAAATATAAAACGTCAACAATTCAACATAGAAATGTATTTTATTAAATTAATTGTTTATAATGCGACAGTTTATTTATATAGGACAAACATCCCAAACTTTAAAGCAACGAATCACTCAACATAAGAGTGACATCAAAATTAAACCAAATTCTTGTACTTTATCAAATCAATTATTTACTTTAAATCACAAAATAGATCTTCAGAATCCAAAAATTTTAGAAATGGAGACAAATAAACAAAAAGGTTATTTTTAGAAATGTATCACATATACAAAAATAACAACACTATGAACAAAAAAACATACATTAGTGGCTTGAGTTCAATTTATACTTACCTACTTAACTTTAAAACTGCGGCGCTCCTCCGAAGCCCGCTTACTATCAAGCGATAGATATTTAAACTACGTATGTGCAGGAAACGGAACCCCTTTCGGCATCCTCTTCTGTCATCCGTGCCGCACCCGAAGTTCCTGTCGCCCCTGTCACCATCACCAGTAACGCAGTCACTGCAGCCGCAGCATAACCAGCCAGAGCCATTTCAAAACCGTCTTTGGCATCCGCAAGAGCTGCGGCGAAAACCTGTTCAAGCCACCCCCACGACGACGACGTTCCTAAAGGTCGCCTACTGCAGTTACACCAAGCGTGTCTGCAATCTTTACCTCCAGGACAGTACCCCGGTAGAGTTCGACGGCGACGCACTCGGCGAGGTCTAGCGCACCACTACACGACGCCTTCCGAAAAGTTCCGAAGATCATCAAAGACTTCCGAACTTTTTCAAACTGTATATATGTCCATATCATAATTATTTAAGTTCTTACTTGGCCCCACAAGCAAACCACGAAGCCATTCGAAGATATCGAAGACTTTCAAACTTGTTTAAACTGTACATTTATTCATTTCATAACTATTTAACTTATATATTTATATCTCTATGAACGTAATAATCGTTTTGCTTTATACATATTGTTGCGATCCACTATTAGACAACCCGTCAAACATACAAACGCCCGGGGCACAGCGTATTCTTCAGCATTCGAGAATCCTTCTACAAAGTTCTAGATAATGAGTCATATCTTAATGCAGGGTATATATAAGGCCGCTTATGAATGTAAGAGTTAGTCTATTCTTGAATGTCTAATATAAATTATATCGTTGTAAAGTAAACGTAGTTGAGTTTTTAGAATATATACATAAATGATATGCTGTGTCTAATGTGCATACAGCTTGTAGTATACATAAATAAATAGAAGTGTATAAATAAATAGTAGTGTTAGTGTTGTTAATGAACCTATGGTAAAGGAGTTAATTTAAGAAGATATTAGTGCTTGTAAATTCATTAGTGTAATAGTGCTTCATTGTTAAGTGGACTGAAAACATCTGTAAACAAGGCATATACTGTTAATTAGACTTGTGAACAGTGAGTAATAAAGACATTTATTATTACTTGTTTTGAATTAAGGAAACGCGGAAGTAGTAGCCCGTTACACTGGTGTCAGGCTGTGTTGGGTGATTAATTAAGTCTAAAGACATTTGAGTAGTTTGTATATGCCAGTGACAAGAAGTCAGAGTAAAATGGAAGCAGAAACTTTAATGAACTTCCTTAAGGATTTTAAATCCGAAATGCAGGTGACACTCAGTGAAAACTTAGTGAAGTCAGTTGAACTGGAATCGACCCTTAAAGAGTTTAAATACGGTATGGAATTGACACTTGGCGAAAATGCTGAGAAAATGGAGGAGAGGTCGGCTAAACTAGAATTGACACTTAGTGAAAATGCTGAGAAAATGGAGGAGAGGTCGGCTAAACTGGAAGTGACACTAAATGAAAAGTTTACTGAAAATGCTGCAAAAATAGATGAAAAGTTTACTGAAAACGCTGAGAAAATGGAAAGGTTAAGTGAAAATGCTGCCAAAATGGAAGAAAAGTTGAATGAAAGTACAGCCACGTTAGAACAAAGATTAATGGAAAGTTCCATTGCATTGAAAGAGGATTTCACTGAACAGGTAAAAAACAGTTGAGCAAAAGTTGGATAATAAATTGGTAAAAATGGAAGAAGATGTGATGAGGCTGCAAGAACAAGTGATTTCACTAACAACGCGACCACTTGAATTACCAAGCCAAGTTGTTAATCAGAACATTCCAGAAATAAGAACCATGGAAAGAAGCGAGTCAATTCCGTCTAAATTTAAAGTAAAACCACCTACATTCGATGGTAAAACACCTTGGCCCACATATTTGAAACAATTTGAAGCTGCTGCAATAGCCAACGGTTGGTGCAACAAAGAGAAGGCTATCTCCTTGATAGTGGCCCTACGGGGGGGGAAGCTCTTAACATCTTACAAACGATTCCCGATCACCAGCAGAATGATTACGGTCTCTTAATATCGAAGCTTGAGATGAGATATGGAGACGCTCACCTTCAACAGGTTTACCACGCACAAGTTAAGAACCGCTCGCAAAAGACAAGTGAAAGCCTGCAAGAATTCGAAGCTGACATCGCAAGATTAGTTAGATTGGCGTACCCAACGGCACCAGATAGTTTCCTCGAACAACTGGCTGTTCAAACATTTGTGGATGGCATCAAAGACAGTGAAATACAGCAAGCGCTAAGACTAGCAAGGCCAAAATTTTGGATGACGCACTGGCCATGCGCTTGAATTTGAAGCAGCTAAGCAGACATCACACAGGATGGGTCACAAAGTTCGGTCTGCCTTAGAGGAACCTGGTCAAGCTCAGAACAGCATAGATGAAATAATCAACCGTGTGTTTGAAAAGCGAAAGGCGGAAAGGCTGAAAAGACTACGACCGCGGAGATGGCGTCTACGATGCTGGAGCTGCGGTGAAGTTGGCCATATGCAGAGACGCTGTACTCAACCAAAGAAACAACCGGTTGTGCCAAAGCTGGTCCATGTAAGGGGGCGAACTTCGACAGCACAGCGTAGTGCCCCGGAGATTATCATCCGTGCTGCATCGTCGGTGGAAAGTCTGGACAGCATTTATATCGATGGTAGAATTAATGGTAGGGTTGTCCGATTACTTGTGGATACAGGAGCGACAAGAACTATTGTGAGACCAGATTTGGTTGGTCGTGGAAAAGTGCTACCTGTATCGGTGTGTCTCCGAACGGCAAGTGGTGAGAAGATTGGTACTCATGGAGAGACTGCCGTTATGTTGACAATTGGGGACAAATTAATTAATCATCGAGTGTTGGTGGCTGAAATTACAGAAGAAGTGATCTTGGGAATGGATCTCATGAGAGAATATGGGTTTCATGTAAACATGAAAGAAAATGTGCTTCGGATAGATGATGATGAGATTCCATTTCAAGGGACGAGTAACCAGACGATGCAAGTTCGAATGATTTGCGATATGAAAATACCCGAGAAAGCGGAAATGATAGTAATGGGACGCCCGGATGGTACGCTTCGGGAAGGACAAGTATGCATGATGGAAGCAACTGAATCGGGAATGGGTCAGGAGGATTACTAATTGGAAGAACGCTGGTAAAGTTTCGAAATATGGTACCAGTAAGGGTGCTGAACATTAATCCGCATACGGTGACCCTGAAGAAAGACACGATTGTGGGAAGTTGCATTCCAGTATGCCATATTAAACGTTGTGTAGACGACATGAAAGATAAACCAGCCAACGGCTGCTCACAGAAATTGCTGGATATGTTAATACCTTCGTGTCAAGGATTAAACGGCGACCAACTGGGCAAGGTAAAAGAGCTGGTCGGACGATATCGAGGTGTGTTTGCACTGGATGATAGTGAGAAAGGAAGGACGAATGTTGTGCAACACAAGATCAATACTGGAGATGCGCAACCGATAAGACAACACCCAGGCGGCTTCCTTTGGCAAAACGTAAGGAAGCCGAGCAAATTATCACCGATATGGAAGAACAGGGAGTGATTGAACCTTCGAATAGTCCATGGGTATCCCCGGTAGTACTTGTCAAGAAAAAGGACGGGTCGACAAGGTTTTGTGTAGACTACCGGCGGCTTAACAATGTGACAAAGAAAGACAGCTATCCTTTGCCCAGAATTGATGACACCTTGGATACTCTATCCGGATCCAAATGGTTTTCGACCTTGGACTTGAAAAGCGGATACTGGCAGGTAGGCTTGGAGCCAAACGACAAAGAGAAGACTGCGTTTACAATTGGAACTGGATTATGGCAGTTCAAGGTCATGCCATTTGGATTATGCAATGCCCTGCTACTTTTGAACGATTGATGGAGTCGATACTGCGTGGACTGTCTTGGAAGACTTGTCTGGTGTACCTAGATGACGTGATAGTGTTAGGTCGGTCTTTTGAAGAACACCTTAAGAACCTAGAGGAGATATTCCAAAGATTACGGGGCAAACCTTACATTGAGCCCCAAGAAGTGTCACCTGTTTGGAAAAGAGGTGAAATACCTAGGACATGTCGTTTCGGAGACCGGAATAAGAGCTGACCCTGACAAAATAAAAACGGTACAAGAATGGCCTACACCAGCAGATATACACCAACTACGCAGTTTTCTAGGATTGTGCACATATTACCGACGTTTTATACTTGGGTTTGCGAACATTGCCAAACCGCTAACGAAATTAACCGAAGATGGACAAGAATTTGATTGGAATGACGACTGCCACAGTGCATTTGAACAACTGAAACGGCTACTAGTTACAGCACCAATTTTGAGTTATCCACGGATGGAGGGGAAGTTTGTGTTGGATACCGATGCCAGTAACACAGCTATAGGAGGCGTTCTTTCTCAAGTGCAGGACGGACAAGAAAAAGTTATTGGGTATTTTAGCAAAGTCTTGTCGCGGCCGGAAAGAAACTATTGTGTGACAAGAAGGGAGCTGTTGGCCGTCGTCAAATCCGTAGAGCACTTTTATAAGTACTTATACGGCCGTAAATTCCTGTTGAGAACAGACCATGCTGCACTAAAATGGTTATTGCAGTTTCAAAATCCTGAAGGGCAAGTGGCAAGGTGGATAGAGCGGCTGCAGGAATATGACTTTGATACAGAACATCGTGTAGGAACTAGCCATCGAAATGCAGACGCTCTATCAAGGAGACCTTGTCCGTTGGACTGCAATCATTGCTCAAAGATGGAAGAGAAAATAAGTGTCATCCATAGAATGACGGTAACCGATGATACTTGGCAACCCGAGAGAATGCGAGAAGACCAGGAGAATGACGCCGAATTGGGACGAATTATTGAGTGGAAAAATAGAGGACAACGACCAGCTTGGAAAGAAATTAGTATTTTAAGTAGGAGCCTGAAGGCATACTGGGCACAGTGGAACTCCTTGATGATGGAAAATAGAATCTTGAAACGACGCCTGAAATTTGAAGATGGCACTGAGAAACTTCAATTGATAGTGCCGAAAAGCAGAGTGCCGGAAGTGTTGCAGCACTTGCACGATGGTATTTCCGGAGGGCACTTTGGCGTGAAAAGAACTCTCGAGAGAGTGAGAGAAAGATTCTATTGGCTGAACTGCAAAGATGATGTGAAGGAGTGGTGCCGGAAATGTGAATTGTGTGCCTCTGCAAATGGCCCGGTCACAAAACGGAAAGCCCCAATGAGACAGTATAACGTGGGGAATCCTTTTGAGAGGGTAGCCATTGATATAGCTGGTCCGTTTCCTGAATCAGAGAAAGGGAATAAATACATCTTGGTTGCAATGGATTATTTTACCAAATGGCCGGAGGCATATGCTATACCTAACCAAGAAGCCGAGACCGTTGCAGATGTACTAGTGAGGAGTTGTTTTGTCGCTTTGGAGTTCCGATGGAATTACACTCCGATCAAGGTCGGAACTTCGAATCAGCGTTGTTTCAAAACGTCTGCAAGCATCTTGGAATCAGGAAAACTAGAACCACGCCACTTCATCCTCAATCGGATGGAATGGTTGAAAGAATGAACAGGACGTTAGGAAAGTACCTGGCCAAAGTTGTCTCTGAACATCAACGAGACTGGGACCAATATTTATATTTGTTCCTACTGGCGTACCGATCTTCGGTACACGACAGCACAGGATACTCGCCCGCTTGCGTAATGCTAGGACGTGAACTGCGGCTACCATGTGATCTTCAGTTTGGATTTAAACCTGGAGAAGAGATCGCCGGTGAAGATTACGTTAGTAAGCTTCGTGAAAGAGCAAATAGCATTCACGAAAACGTACGAAAGAATATCCAGGCAGCAAGCGATCGAATGAAATCACAATATGACACGAGAGCACAAGAAGGTGGTTATCAACCTGGAGATTTAGTGTGGTTGTACAATCCACAAAGAAAACGTGGATTGTCGCCAAAACTACAAAGACAATGGGAAGGGCCGTACGAAGTGTTAAAAAGGATTAATGATGTAGTGTACCGGATCAGAAGATCCTCGTGGTAAACCGAAAGTGGTACACTTTGACCGTTTAACATCCTACGCTGGCAACAACCAGGAAGACTCGAATAATGATAATGGTGTTCGGCAAGTTATTAATCATGAGCCAAATGTAGATTTTGAGAGCTTTATGGCGGCGTATGGTGGTTCCGCTAAGGCGAGATTTGGCGTTGTTGTTGAAAACAGCAAGATCTGTTTAGAGCACCAGGAGAGTATTCCCTTGCACATTGCGTAGCCCAAGATTTGGCAATGTCAAGGGGAATAGCTGTTGTTTTCAAGAAAAAGTTTGGATGTGTGGATGAATTAGTACAACAGCAGCCAACTGTAGGAAAATCTTTGGTCCTTCAAGATAAAAATCGTTATGTTTACTATCTGGTCACCAAAAATTCTTCATGGCAGAGACCTAGTTATGGACATCTATGGGAGGCTTTGCTAAATCTTAAGGCGCAGATGATGGAAAATGGAGTAACGAGACTAGCGGTGCCCAAGCTGGGCTGTGGACTGGATCGCTTAGACTGGAGGATAGTCCGAAATATGCTAGAAGTAGTTTTCCAGGAACCAACGTCCAGGTTCTTGTTTGTTGTTATCAACCGGTTGCCTACCAAGACCATGAAAAGAGTGTTGACTGTTACTTCCAACGACGCGGTGGATGCACCAGAGGAGATAGCTGCCGATACCGTCACCAGTCATCGAATTGGCGTCAAGATGGATTTACAGTTACGAGACGTAACGGTTTTAAAGAGGGGGCAGTGTTGCGATCCACTATTAGGCAACCCGTCAAACATACAAACGCCCGGGGCACAGCGTATTCTTCAGCATTCGAGAATCCTTCTACAAAGTTCTAGATAATGAGTCATATCTTAATGCAGGGTATATATAAGGCCGCTTATGAATGTAAGAGTTAGTCTATTCTTGAATGTCTAATATAAATTATATCGTTGTAAAGTAAACGTAGTTGAGTTTTTAGAATATATACATAAATGATATGCTGTGTCTAATGTGCATACAGCTTGTAGTATACATAAATAAATAGAAGTGTATAAATAAATAGTAGTGTTAGTGTTGTTAATGAACCTATGGTAAAGGAGTTAATTTAAGAAGATATTAGTGCTTGTAAATTCATTAGTGTAATAGTGCTTCATTGTTAAGTGGACTGAAAACATCTGTAAACAAGGCATATACTGTTAATTAGACTTGTGAACAGTGAGTAATAAAGACATTTATTATTACTTGTTTTGAATTAAGGAAACGCGGAAGTAGTAGCCCGTTACAATATTAAATATAAGCGAGCAAACCTCCATACATTGTCTAAGAAATCAGACGTCGCTCACCCGAACGGTAACAATGTCACTTACTTATAGTTCTACTTGTTTGGCATTTCGCCTAGAATTAAAAACTATACGTACAAAAATGTAAACAGCAGTGAAATGAATATATAAAGTTCATAGTTAATAGTTATTTTAGTAAATTAGGACCAACGTTCATTTTGTAAACTGTTTTATTAGGTGCGACAATGTATCCAAATAATGCCTAAAAACTCCAGGATAATGGGATGAACGTGCTGCGCTTATGTGACTTTAGATCATGTAAAATAATTAAATAAATGGCTTTTATTTTGTAGACTGACTAGCTTAGTGAATAGTTATATTATAGTATATCTAGATAGCTTTGTTCTCTACTGCTTTTATGGAGAACGGTCCTGTTTACAAAGAAATAGATTTTACCAGTGACATTACTACGATTAGAAAATAACTCTTACTTCTAAACTAATTAGCTTCTTGCGTCATGTTACTCGTGAAACGTCGTTATTGATTTTACTCACTACATCTCGGATTTGGTGAAGCCCAGTACTGAATTAAATAAATGAGCAGGATTATAACCATCATCTAACAACACTTAACGTACTCGAACGCTATGGAGATGAATAAAGCAATCATAAAAGTTAATGCATCTAAAATCGTTAAAAACGCTATATCCACTTGTTGTGCCAAACCTTTTGTCGTACAGGTACAGATCCACCCCCTGCTAAAAACCAAAGTCGTATTTTTGGAAATAACTAGAGAAATTGATAAATGATGAATTTAGTTTCTTTACAAAAAAAAAAGAAGAAGCTAGCTGTATAAAAGGTAGAACAATTTCTAAGGCTAAATCCGTAACTCGCGGAATTGAGTCATTTTATTTGATCAAAACATAGACAACATCTAAATCAAATGGACATGAAGCTACTTATATTTCGGTCGTTACAAACACTCTTTCTAAAAACAATTTACAATGTACCGTAAATACAAGAAATGAAATATGTGTTATTTATTACATTATATTCCAACTACAGACTCAAGTTCGTACACCTTTTTCAAACACATGGATCAGAGAAACTATTCAAATGCCCATCAGCGAAGTTCGATTTGTCTATAACAAGTTTATCGCATTTTCCTATTAATTTCTAATAAAACTTATCATGTGCAAGTTTCAAATTGCAGGCTACGACGCAATTTGACTCATGGGAATATCTTCTGGCTTCCTTGGTAAGCTGTTCTTCGACATTCTTCGTATATACAATTTTTTATAATATAGGAGCAGAACAATTTCAAGGACGATACCAGTAATACGATAAATTATATAATTATGATAGTTGATCTCAGGTTGAGATACCAATTGAAAGTAACCGTAGAGAAGTTTGCTGTTTACTTCTCCGAGTTCGTCCAAATTAATACTTTCCAACTGAACAGGGACGAATGTCTCATTATAAACAGCCAACTCAGCCATATCGATTTCAGACAACATCATTGTTTAAGTCTCTTCAGTTTCTTTATAACGTACGGTTTTCTTGTTAACCTTAATTTGACAATCATTTGGGATAATAATTAAGCTTCAACCAATTAAATATTTTACATCATTTTAAGTTTTACAGTGGATGTGGGTTATATGTGACCAGGGATTTTCAACATCCATCTATTAGTTTCCTCAATAATAAATACTTGCAACAAAGTGATCGTTGTTTCTTCAGATTGGCATCCTAGGTTAGACTATTGCACACAGACAGTTAAAGATGTCGGCTGTGTAAATTTCAGGGAAATGTGTAGGCTAGATCAGAATAGAAATTAATGGAGGTACGCGTCCAATCAGCTCCAAGATGAAAAACCTTATACGGAAAAAAAATAATTGTACTTAAATCTGATGATTATTATAAGCACCTACAAGTGTTGGCTCTGCAATATTTTCAACTAATCTTGAATGTGCGGATGGATTTATTGGAAAACTATCAATTCGGCAAATGTTCAAGTGTTGGAGATTTTTGGTAGCCACGGGCTGTTTCACCCTTTTCACACACCACTAAATATAGGTAAAATATGGTATATATGTACAAAACAATAGAAGAGGAGCCGAACTGTATCTAACAAGAAAGAGCAGCGGCAATGTTCAAAGACAACAAACATAGAAACATGGACAAAAGCGTTGAAAGCATATGTGTGGGGCACAGCACTGTATACCTATAAAATAGAGACAGTAGGAGAAGCAGGACAGGATACGGTAGAAGCCTTTTGGAATGTTATGCTTCAGATGTATGATGATGATAGCATGGACAGATAAAGTTAATACCAAAAAGGTTATAGAAATAGTAGGAGAATAAACATATCTGTCAGAAACAAAAAAAATAGGAGAAATAGAAAGGCAGGATACGCTCTAAGGCATTTTTGGGGAACAGTGCGAGCAGATATAGAAAAAAAGGGGTATATGTAGACCTAGATCAGAATATTGCACGCAGATAGTGAAAGATGCAAACTGTGGGAATTTCAGGCAAATGTATAAGTGAACTCAGAATAGAAAACAATGGAGGTACGTGTCTATCCAGTTCCAGGACTGATGACTTAATGATGATGAAACAGAAGCAGAAAAATTGCTAGAAAGCAAAATTGTAACACCGATGCAAGCGCGTGGTTAAATGTGCATAATGATTCCATCATTGGAAGCTGCATATCAGACGGAAATAGGTCTTACTTTATTTCAACGGTTGAACCCGGTTATAATTGGAAGACGTCCGTGTAATAACGTTTGGAATTGGCTTTAAAGGCAATTAAAGAATGTGAACTAGAATATGGATCTCAACTTAGTTTTGTAAATGATAGCGAGAGTAAAATGAGAAACATGCGACAGAAACTTAAATACAAAAAAATAAGTGAAAATTATTATTTAGAAAGTGATGTTGAAATCGGTGGTAAAGGTTGCATGTTCGTACTGTTGTGCGGCCCATTTTCTAAATTTATTGTGACTAGGTATCTGCAAAACAAAAAATATTTCCAAGATTCTTGTCAAGTAGCCAGGTAGCAAAATACTAAAGAAACCTAATGTTCCAAAAGGTCTTCTAAAAAAGTGTAATGGTTCTTTAAAACTACAAATTCCAGAAGATATTGGATGAAACACCGGTACACCGGAAAAGTGACTAAATCTACTATCTAATAATTAGAACCGTATGCAAAGTTTTTAACTATTAGATTTAATGATTCGATTACTCCTGCATATATATTAGCACACATTTGGCGTCCAATTTATATGGGAAGAAAGTTAACTTTGAAACAAAAAGATAATGCAAGATTGTTGCTAGAAACTATAGTAAATGACAACTTTTTACCTGTAGTAGTAAAATTTAGCCTGCATACGAGTCCATTCCTTAAATCTTCTTTTTCTGGTAGTACAAGGAAAAAGCATTAACTCATACCGAATGTTGGGAAGCATTGCATAATGAAAATATGAATTTAAATTTTGTAAACTTGATTTTTTTCGAAACGGTTTTAACTAACTCAAACTACTTGGTTAAAGCTATGCTGGTTTTAACCTGCCAATCCTGACTAGCTTACATTTCCTTCTTAAAATTTTAACGTCAAAGGTACAACGTCAAAGGTTTGCCATAAATAAGTTCTCTCAAAGGATTAACGGCGTTTCTATTAAAAAGGTTAAACACTGCATCATTTAAAAAATGAATAAGGTTTTTGCAAGCAAATGAGCTAACCCGAAATAAATATTGGAAATGTCCTTTCTTCCCGTATAGTTCACTACACAAATATATTCTTTTCATGTCATCAAAATCATTTTGCTAGATTTTTGGTCTTATACTAACCTGCTTTTCCCCAATCTCTTTTTCCACTTCCTCCAAGTTGTTTGTAAATTTTGAGTATATTCTATTTCTTTAAGTAAGGGAACACTAGATAGTGATGAATGAAAATTTAAGTAAACAAATTTGGAGGAACCCTAAGTTCTACTACAACAACCGGTTATAAAGGATTCGAAGAGAAAAGCTAAAATCTCTTGCATCGTGTATCGGCTCTTGTATTGTCTAATTGTGACGATTTTCTCAAGATACTACTTTTGTAGTTGTTGGACAGATTCACTCTAAATGTCTATTCGGCGCCTCCCTCCACTTATGGCGAATTTTGAAAATAGGCCCAACTGTTTATCTGTGAGAAACTGTCATCAGATCACACGTCTTTTGCGTAAGAAACTGTGTGAATTGTCAGCGTTCCGCAGTCGCGCATTTTGAAGCTTCACAGACACCAGAAGAAAAAATGTTAAATTACAAAGTCAACATTCAGTAAATTATTGACAAACTAATGGTAATATGCAAGGCTTCTGGAATGATCTGTTGGCAAAAGCACACATGTGATGCATTTTGTACGGACGCAAGTCCTTGTTTACAGGTTTTAAAGAAAGTCCATTTTCTAGAGTCAAATTCGTTAGTTATTTGAGACTGTTGTTAAATACTGACCTACCAAAACCTTGTGTGCCACATTCCTAATTTCTCAAAACGCATTGATTTATATCTGTAATGCATACATAAAAATTTCTACCCTGCTAAATTTGGGACACGCTTAGAAGCTGTTCAAACGTAAAGGTGAGTCGTGTACGCAAATTCTATTGACTAGCCCACCATTTAAAGAATGTATCCCAAGCCTATAAGTTTTGTGTTCTGTTGTAAAAACCATGAGATCTAATTGCAATAGCAAGATAATTTCATAAAAACCTTGTCAAATTTTGACGATCAACATATTTTCCGACTTGAGTAAATTTATGGGCACCTTTGACTAAGATGATTTTACTATTTTTTGTTTAAATTTTAATGTAAAGGAACATACGTTATTCATACTGCAATTCCAACCTTACCTTTAAGCTCCCAGCAAAGTTGAGATCAGGCGCATTGGTACGAAGATTGACTCACCTGTAAATAAATTTATATTTTACAATCGTGTAAGATACATTAACACATTAAAATCAGATCCTGACTACAAGAGTTATCTACAAATAAAAAATAATAATAACCATGCTCAAATGTATAGCAGAGGTTATAATATTATAATTATAAATATTTATACAGGTAAGATTCTTGCAAACTTGGCTCTTTCCTTAATGCTATAGTCAGATTTCCCTTAGAACCGGTAATGCAAAGATATCCGATTGAGAATATCATATGCTTCGTACCTACCTTGTGCTTTAGAGCTACGATAGTTTAAACATCCCGGTTGATTAAAACTTCATCGCAAATAAATAAGAATAGACGCAAAAATAAATTTATTACAATAAGGTCACTATTCAAAGAATCGGAGTGCGTCAGTTACGATTAAGCAAAATTATGCTATATGTCATCTTTGAAATTGAATTATTCGCGTTGCACACGAGTTTAAGCAAACAGAGCAGTTATGATATATATTATGGTTGGTTCAACTTTTTTGTTAGGAACTTATACAACCTAGAAAAATCGGCTCTGAGAGATATTCAGGTAGTGTCTTAGAAACAAGACCGATCATTTTTTGTAGTAATGCGTCCATTAGATATTTATAATTTAAGACAATCGGTCAGAACTCATATTTCAACTATTAAAGCTGAGTTGGAAGACGCGAAAAAAAGGGGCAGCAGAATTATTCGTTAAACGTCTCACAGTAATTCCTACAATTTTAAAATCAAACGTTCCTCAAATCTAAGACAGTATCATTTTCACTGCCAATGCTCGTGGCTTAACGAGTTAGTGCATTTTAAATGTTTTGCTAGTGCGTTATCAAATACAGGTACATATAATGTTCTTATTTTAATTAAAACTTGGTTAACTAATGGCCATTTCTACCGTTTTATTCTTAAGAGATACTTAACTAAGTTATGCTTAACTTTAAGTGTAGCTTAATTTGGTAATAGGTTCCCACCTCCACTTGCCGTTCGATTCTTTGTGAAGTACTACTTTAGCGAGTACATGTGGCAACGCGGGAAATTTTAAAAATATGATGTTTTACATATCAATACTAACCTCAATTCAGTAGATTGAATTAATATACCGTTGTCAAAGGGTCCCCCTGTAGCTTGCCGATTCTTCCAGCAAAAAATTACATAATAGTCGGCATTCCAATAACCGCGTTGTCAAAGTCATATTTGTGTGTAAACGGTAAACGTTAACTAAAAACAGTTTATTTCGCATTTGCTTTCTATAAGTAATTAATGATGGAGAATAATAAAAAAAGAGTGCGGTCTACTAATTTCAACCATAATGAAAAATACGCTTTGTATAATATTATGTATAAGTACAAAGATACGGTAAAAAATATGAAAACTGACAGTGCCACCTCAGAAGAGAAGCAGCAGGCTTGGACGAAAATTGCCCAGGAATTTAATACTAGTTCACCCAGCTTTTGCTCTAGAACTGCAGAGTGCTTGAAGACATTTTACAATAATCGGAAAAAAGAAATCCGTAAAGAAGTTGCAGAGTGAAAAAAAGAAATTCTACCAACTGGTGGAGTCCCATGCATGTTGGCAAATCATGGATTTTTCAAATTTTCTATTTTTTATATATGATTTATGTTCTCTTAATCGAACTTCAAATTGTCTGGAAGTTTCTCCTATATAAAACTTATTACATTCGCACGGTATTTTGTAGATACAGTTTTTTGAATTTTGTATTGCGTTTTTGGGTTTTGTTTTTGTTAATTGTGCTCTTAGTGTATTGTTGGTTCTAAATACTGTTTTAATTCTAAGTTTGTTTCCTATTCTTTGAATTTTTTCGGAGAATCCTTTTATGTATGGTATTGAGAGCATTTTGTGGTGTGTATCGTTGTTTTGTTTTCTTTGTTCTTTATTTTTAGGGTTTTTATTCATTTCTTTCTCTATTATTCTTTTAGGATATTTGTTTTCTATTAGTGTACATCTGATTAGGTTTTTCTCTTTCTTTAAAATTTCTTCGTTTGATGATATTAATTTTGCTCTATCATACATGGTTTTGATAATTCCTCGTTTGACACATTGTGGGTGGTTTGAATTGAAGTTTAAGTATCTGCTAGTGTGCGTTGGTTTTCTATATACCGATGTATTAATTGTTGTATCGTTTTTGCTAACTAGAATATCTAAAAACGGAAGTTTTCCATGTTGTTCTAATTCATATGTGAATTTAATAGTTGGTTCTATTTCGTTAATTGACTGTATAAAGTTTTTAATTAATTCTATATTATGAGGCCAAATAGCATAAACATCATCAACGTATCTCCACCAGATCGATGGTTTCAATTCTTGTGTGAATATCACATCTTTTTCGAATTCCTCCATGAATATATTACTGAAGATTGGGGATAGTGGACTTCCATTGCCATTCCGAAGCTTTGTTTGTAAAATTGATCATTTATTTGAAAATATGTGGTATTTACGCATAAACCAAGTAATTCCATAATCGATGATATACTTAGTTTTGTTCTTTCTTTAAGATTGCCATCTTTTCGAGTTTGTTTTTATAATATTAAGCGTTTTGTTTATAGGGACATTTGTAAAGAGATTTACTACATCAAAGCTTACCATTGTGTGTGTATTTTCAATTTTTATGTTTGATAGTTTTTCTAAAAAGTGTTGGTTGTTTTTAATGAAAGAATCCGTTTTGCCTGCTAATGAATTTATAATTTTTAGTCGAAATTTTGCTAAATTATGGCATGGTGAATCTATTGAGCTTACAATAGGTCTTAGAGGAATGTCTTTTTTATGAATTTTTGGTAGACCGTAAAAGTGGGGTGGTTTACTGTAATGTGGGACTAGTTTACTTCTTTCTTTGTCTTCGAATTCATTTTTAAATTTAAATAGAGTTTTGTATATTTTATTTTCAACTGAATCTCGGTAAAATAAGACATAAAATCAGAAATCTCTCAATTGTATAAATAGAAACATGTTAAAAAATGTTTTCCAAATTATTGAATTTATATAAAATTCACCAATAAAAATTAATCAGCTGATTTCACGTTAAGCGTATTGGCTACCATAGGAAAGTCGATCCCAGGTCGCAACACAAATTGAAGGCAATCATTCTTTTAAACTTTAAAAATTTTTGCTTAGTGTACTCAAACCAAATATTTTAAACATCAATAAATCAAAGTAACCTTCAATTTATGTCATAAACGTCAAACTTGAAGTTTTTATTATTTTGACAACGAGCCTAGGTCATGGATCGAAACGTAAATAAAATAGATTTTAAAAACTATGAGTGGTTTCATTCCCAAAGAAGATTAAGAAGAATGCTAAACAAACCACAACAAACATACAGGGAGTATTTACGGGTTCATTCGTTTCAATTGATATGTTGTGTAAAACAGCTGTAGCTACAATAACTGTTACTGTTAACACGGTATCTAATTTGAGGCGTATTCCATACGCAAGAACAGGAAATCGTCTTTTCCAGACACCAAACAAACGTTCTACAGCGTTTCGTGTCCTAATATGCGATTCATTATACAGTTGCTCTTGGCGTGTAACTGGATTTGCCAAAGGAGTCAATAAGTATGGCTTTGGTGGATAATCACGATCTCCTAAAAATCATTTGTGTCAATAATATTGCAAATTTTACTAGTTATTTATTAGCTCTTACCTAACAAATATCTATTTAAAAATTGTCCACCTTCAAACTGTGTGCGAAAATGGCTACCTTTAAAACTAGTAGAGTCGCGTGTAGAACCAGGCCAACGACTCAACTTTTAGTATTTTTAAATCGGCATCACTCACTGCCTGTACATTCAATGAGAAGTACGACTTCCTATTTCGAAAAACCTCAGCATCATTTCCACCTTAAATAAATTAAATCATAGTCTGTATATAACTATATTATATTATATAATATAATTGTTCACCTACCTGGGGATTGGATACGTATATGCGTACAATCATTGGCGCCGATAACCCTTGGAAAAGACGCCACTCTATAAAATTTGTTTGCTACATGACTAGTTTCCTCTTGTGTGGAAGGCATTTTGACATAAATTGGGTACAGTTTGGCTATTGCTTCGGACACTCTTACTATTATTCTAGAAACTGATGAAATAGCTATACCCCCAAAGTTAGAAATTAAAGATAGATGACCAGCACTTGAATAAAATCGCAAACAGGCCAACAACTGGTTTATTGGAGAGATGCTGTTGTTCCTACAAAGTTTTGGTAAGAAGAATAGGAAGTATTTTTTAATATCACATAACTTACAAATTATTAGACAAATTTTAGTTCATCCTTAATTAATGTTATGAGGTGCAACACAGTTTCTTTATACAGCTTAAATCGTCTAAAAAAAGTCAGATTATGCATTACATGATGGAATCAAATAGAAATCAAATTGTATATGAAAATGAGAGTATTGCTCTACTCTAAAAATTGTACAAAGCCGTTTTGATTATTTGTGGCACTACAAGCATAGATAAAGACTACAAGACAAAGCGTAATGGCGACTGAAGGTAAATTTATTATTTCTTGGTTAACTAAATTGTCAAATTTAATAATGCGCATGCTTGTTCTAATACTTATTAAGTATACGAAGAATTTACACCTAGAAAATTGGGGGCTTAAATTAGGACCAGATTAAATCATACTTACAGTGCGGTGGAAACTAAAATTACATTTTAAAGTGACGATTAAAATAAAGTTCTTTGGTGGAAACGGGCATAAGAGATTTTTTATTTGACGGAGCGCTAATTGAGGGTACAGGTACTTCAACTTATGCACAATTCACAACTGCTGGTAAGTAACCAGAAATTGAGTATATGGTAATAATGATAAAATACGTCAATATAGTTAACGTAAGTGAGTAAAATCTATAAGTATCAATGAGTACGTATATACGAACAATAACTACCGTAGTTATATCTACCAATAGTTGGCGGGCCGTTATACACATACGGTGTTTGTAAATCACGCACTTATAAACCCGTTTGAAGTTGTATCTACCAATGTCGCCAACACAAGATTCAAATTATACCCTAGAATTTATAGTAAAATTTGTTGTTTGTGTTTTTAAGTTTTAAAGGTTATATTAAAATTGTTATAAGTTAATCTACAATAAGATGGTTCCGCCGCTAATAATCGTTTGTGTATTAGCTTTTTGGTATACTATACTAAATTTAATAAACGCAGGCGCAATGCACTACTGGAAAAAATATTTCGAGCCAAAAGCTTTTATGCCAAAATATGCTTGTATATTTGATAGCAACAACACCAAAGAATCAACTTTTAGACATAGGTACAGTTTTACGATTCACGAAGATCAAGAGCATTTGAATAAAAGAACGAAGCGGCGACTGGTCGTTTCGAATAGTTAAAACCATTTTGATGATGCAGATTGGATCGAAAATTTCTGTACAAGAAAATCATCATTTTTGTGGTTGCGTGATAAAATACGAACGGCTTTGGAACCCCATCCAGATCATCCGAAAATCCGCATACCATTATCTGTGGAAACAAAAGTAGACATCACATTATTATTTTTGACAAGTTGCCAATATAGAATGGTTGGTAGTTGTTTTGGTGTCCATAAAACCACAGTTAGAAAATATGTTCACGAAGTTGTTAATTGCATTAATAAAGTATTGATGCAGTCATGTTTAAATATACAAAATGATATTTAATGCGAAGATATTGAGTTTAATTTTGGAAAAAAGAAACCAACTTACCTCAACTGATAGGAGCAATTGAAGGTTATAGAGATTTTGTCAATAGAAAGGGGTGGCCATCATTGATATTGTAAGCTGCAGTGGATTACTCAATTTACATTGTAAAACTATTTAAGTACGATTGTATCCTAAAGACTATTTTATGGAAGTTTAGTGGCCGTAAAGTGACTCTTTACAAAAATAAAACGTCAAACCAAATGTCAAAATTTTATTATTCAATCAAACAGTTCAATAACGTATAGGTAATTCACAATTTGAACATTAATTATTAGTGTTGTAATTTTCTTCATATGAGTAGCTAGGCTTACTCGGGAGAAGTGATTCTTTTACTTTTATTGCACTTTTACGTATTTCTTCCATTTCATACAATTAAATCCTTCTGCCTAGTAGTAAGTTTTTACGCTTGTACAGGACGCGTCTAGTAAATAACTATAAACAATGTAGCAACCGACGTACCTAAGGAAAATTATACTATTTCTAAGAATTATATTCAATAGCAATACCATTTTAAATGTCAAAAAGTATCACCAAAAATTTAAAATATATGGACCGAATCGAACCTATTCCAATATGTATGTAATTCGTGCATAAATAGTTTTATAATAATTACAGATTTAGAAACATAAACTACCTAGCACCAGGATCATCACACGATGCTGCTGTGTTAAAAAGCTCGGGTTTATTTCAAAACTGGGCATGTAGAAGTAAAGTGAAGTTTACTGTGGGATATCATGATGTTGAACTTGAGGGGGTCCGTGGCGTAGTGGTATGTGTGTGACTAGTACGCCCAAGGTCCCGGGTTCGAATCCCGATACGGTCCGCTTGAAAAATGTTAGGCGAGCATTTTTCACAAAAATACATCCTCGTTTGTATGAAAGGTAAAATGGAGGTCCCGTGTGTGAGTGTTGTCACGCACGTTAAAGATCCCTACCTTGCTTGGAACAGCAAGGGTTTGGCAAAATTCTAAATTTTCCAGTTAAAAAAAAACTCACTTCCTGGCCAATGTAGTACCTTCGGGTGGAGCATTGGAAAAAAATCACAAATCACATATTGAACTTGAGGAAACAAAAGAAATTGCTGATTTACTTTTACATGGTTAAACCGAAATTCACTGAAATAAATTTGTACAATCTATATTTTTAGACGATGGTTTTACTTATGACTATTTTACAAAAGCTATCAACGAAAAAAATTATTGAAATTTGGCGTGACAGCAACAAGTATTGCAGATGTAGATATAACAAGACACGAAACCCAAAGTGAAAATTCAATATGTGATTATAATCAAAGCCAAACCTACGAAAATCGCTATCAAAGCAATACATTAGAGGAATTATATGAAAATGCATCTGTAAATTTGAGTAATTTAAAATTTTCTGGTGACCACAATAAGAATTGTATTTTAATGTGTTACAGATTTAGAAACTTCGGGAAGAGGTATTGTGCGGATACCCGAAGCAACAAAGCTATTATTACTTTTGTATAAAGATGTAT
Organism: Platerodrilus igneus; assembly: GCA_036346225.1. Classification (NCBI taxonomy): domain Eukaryota; kingdom Metazoa; phylum Arthropoda; class Insecta; order Coleoptera; family Lycidae; genus Platerodrilus; species Platerodrilus igneus. Next base: position 3,342,073 of record JARFIW010000347.1, on the reverse strand, counting down.
TTCCAAAAGTTGGAAAAACTATCTATTTTAAAAAACAAAAAGGCAATGTGGAAATATATTTCGAAGGAAATAGCGAAAAATGGGTATACTTTTACAGATCTTCAGATGAAAACAGATATAAAACTTTAGACAGAGGCTATAAGGACAAGACAATCAATAATAAAAAGACTGTAAGAAACCGAGCCAGTTGTTTATTTGATAAGCACATACATTTTCTTTACAACAATCGGAATGAACTTTAATACTTCTTATAGGGAGTTAACAGATATTAACATAAATCGCAAAGCAATTTTTCCAGAATTTGTTCTTGGGTGCTCTGGAAACGCTAAAAATGACACTACATTAAGAAAAGAAGCAGGTGTAGAATCTGAACCTTCCAAGTTAGATGTTTCCACAAAAGTGATTAAAGCTTCTGTCTCTAAATCAAGAACTATTTTAAGTGAATTGCAAAAACTTAGAGAGCAGAATGAAACAATGCAAGAGAGTAAAAATGATAGATGTGCCGTAAAGCGTAAAGTTTTAGAATTGGAAGCAGAAAAGTTGGAAACTTATAAACAAAGGACAAAAGTAATAGAAAAGATAAATGTATTACTCGAGCAGCTATTAAAAAAATTTAATAATCGAATCACTATTATAAATTATTTACATTATTAGTTTCTATTTGCTCAATGTTGTATAACACAAATACACGTTTTCTTTATGTTGATTACAAATTCGGTCCTGCAGCTGTTTACCTAGCATGGTATCTTTTATATATTCAGTCTCTGCATTATATTGTTCATCACTTGGGTTTACTTCTGTAAAATGTTCAAAGTTTTCCTCATCAGCCATGTTGTGTAATACACAGCATGATCTTATGTATTGGCATAGATATTCTATACCTTGCAACTTGCAAAAATACAATTGTCGAAACCGTTGTTTTAGTATACCAAATGCATGTTCAATGTTTATACGACATAAGCTGTGTTTTGTATTGACCTTTTTTTGCATTTTCGTCAGATTTCCATTTTCACGATAAGGAACCATTGTACACTGTGTGCCAGGGCATGCTGAATTTCCTAATAAATAGCAATCTAAAACCAGTGAAACATTTAAAAACACATTATGCAATAACATAACATACTTTCAGGAAAATAAGAAAATTTATTAGGAAGTTCCGAGTTTTCTAAAAACCTTTGCATCGTGAACAAATCCAGGACATCCAATAAACACATCTATGAAGTGTTTTTGGTGGTCACACACAGCTTGCATGTGTAAAGAAATGTCTCCTTTCCGATTTATGTATTCATCTTTTCCATTGGCAGGAGGATCAATGATTATATGCGTACCATCGATACAACCTAAAATTTAAGGTAAGGTATAATAAAACTGCTTAAATAAGTAAAAGGAAAAACCCTTTTCCAATCTGAGAAATGTTTCAATCTCTTTCTGTTTCTCTTTATTAGGCCAAATAATACATGCCTTAGATAAAGCGTTTATAAAGAAAGCAACTCTTTTAAGGATAGCGTGAACTGTTGATGTAGAAATATCAAAACGTTCGCTGATATCACTGAAGCACGACCTTTCATGGCCAGCATACCAAAGAAACACTAAAATATGAAATTGTGCAGCCTTTATGCGTTTATTTGCTTGTAGATTCTTATAAGTTCCGCTTCTTTCAAATAAAGCTGCAATAAGTTTAAATTTGCTTCTGTTTAATCTAAAATGCTTAATAAATTCTTTATTTGAATATTTTGGGACTACATCAGAAATATAATTTTTATGGAATTTCTTGGTACTCTTTTCAGTTTATGTTCAATGCAACCCAATTCTTTCTGATCAAACTCGGACTCAGATTCATCACTTGACGAAGAGTCTATTAATAATACGGACGCAGCGACTTATACGGAACATCCATCCATTTGAAATCAAACTTCTTAATTTTTAGATGCGTCCTCAGTTATAGTTGCTGTTGTTTCTTTGGATAATGTTTCTGAAAAGCGTTCAGGCGTTAAATTCTTACTACCAGAAAGCGATCCAATGATATGATGCCCCACGATAGCTGTCCAAACGTTTAATCGTTCAGGATATTTTTGTTTCCAAATTATTATGATTTTTGTGCGCTTGACTTGTTATGTAGCGTGAACCTGCACAAACTTATAAAACGTAAATTTGCTACGTGCAGTGACGTAGCCTAAAAAAAACCCAAAACGAAACAGTATGACCGGGCTCAGTCGGCAAGTGGGCGGGGTATTATACCTAAAAGGACGTAAAGGAAAGCCTGTAAAAATATAGGAAAAAAATTATACACTCACTCATTCATACCCAAAACAAAACATACCAAAAAAGAAACCTATAATTAAACACAATATGTACAAGGTATCGTAGTACCCAAAAAGAAACAAACAATCAATCCTTACACCCTAAACTTAGCAAAAAATATACAAAAAAACCAAATTTACATGGTGAGCTGCCGGTTTTAGGTTACTACCCTAGATTACTTTTCAAGCAAAAAAGAGAAATAAAATTACCCCTATATAAATATAATGGCAACAACAGTTTCAAATGTGCCAGCAAGTCTTTAGGCCATTTTCACATTAATCGGTCGTACATTTTTTATTTATTTAAAACAAATAGTAATGCCTTAATATAATGACAAAAAATACCCAAAATAGTTCAATAATTTTCGTATAGACAAATTAAATTTGGAAATGCATGAGCTTAAACAGTAAAATCCAACCCGATATGGCCTCAACGTAAGTAGTGAAGAAAACACTCACCCTCGAGTTGCTGCCGTCTCTAATAACGGGGCAGAGCAGAGGTGTGCATGATCCCGCCTTGGGGTGATCGTCCCATCACAACCCGGTACGATCATTCATAGTAGCTTTAAGGGTCACCCGAAAGAACTATAGTAATTACAAAATAAAAATTAATTTATTGAAGTCGATAAGTACAGTTTTCTAAAAGCCTTAAATACTCACCACGCCGTATTGCGTGCGCGAATTTTCAAAGCGAAAACGACACGGAGAAAACCAGCGTAGATGTTTTAGTCCTGCTATTCGAGAATAAAGTGAATATTTATTTCATTTAACTAAGGATCCGAGCTCAAAATAAGATTGTTGTTAAGGTGTCAAACTGTGAAAACACGGTTTATTGGGGTAATACGCGATTTTAATTCGACGAAGCTTTTAATGGAAAACACATACGAACCAATTATCGGATACTTAGAACCAGTTGTCGCCTATTTAATTTTAGCATAAACTTTACGTTAAATAATTCTTAGAAAGAGTATTTATGATTAATTAGCGGAAGGATTTAGCAATAGAAATCGAATTCATACTAACAGATAAGTGAATTTACACGTGAAAGGGTTATTTTAATTTACTGAATTAATTTTAGTTTCTAACGCCATCGGGATTTGAGTTGAAAATTATTGTAATTACTATATGCTGAAAATAAACGTAACAAATTTCATAAAAATGTTTGTTTTGGTTTGCTTTTTACAAATAGTATAGCAAAACGCAGCCCTTCTTCATATTATTTCGACGCAATTCTTGGTGGCACTGATATTTAAAGAAACAGTACTTGTGTTTTCTCAAAAAAATTTATACAGTAGTACGTGTAATGTATCCCAATACTTTTTTTAAGTCAAGGTATCCTTATATTAGCATTTTCAGTTACTGAAGGTAATACGTTGACAGTGTTTACCTTTTCTTGATGTCTTTTATTCTGTTGGGTGTTTTATTTCATTTGCACTTATTTTTTACAGTACCAGTTGTTTCAAATTTGCTGATCTTTCTTTCAAACGCAGTGTGGTGTGGAATTAATCAGTTCCGGTGTTCTACAGAAAACATATCACTTACTGCATGTGTGCTCTCAGAATAGCGTCATCTTAAAAGCAGGATATTTCCGTTTAAGGCATACATAAAATTAACTCAAAATTAGATAAAACAGTTTTTGTTTCAACAGTTCCAAGGAATAACTTATTTTTGTTAAAATAGTTGTTTTAATTTTCTTTTTCAGCCTTTGTTTGAAAAATAAAACCATATGCAATGACGTGATTATAGGCATAATATTGTGTTCTACATGAAATGTATCTACATCTTTGTCTAAAATAATTTAGGGAACCAATATTTAAACATTAGGAATTTTAGTGAATGAACCAATTCCGTTTCCGGTATACATGGCTTTTAGGAAAGCAGTGAGAGTAAGTAATTGAGAGATCAAACTGCCCAATGATATCGTACCTTTGCTCGTCACCAAATGTAGTATAATCAAAAATAAAACAATATTTATTTTTGTCTTTCTTTTTTTATATTCCTTACTGATTATGTTCAATACATTATTACTGACACGGTCATTCACCACAGATAGTGCAATTTCTATATATCATAACAAAAGTTACCTTTGTGTAGTGAAAATTAAAAAGGAATGCATTTACGTCATCAATCATATTAGTAAGCTTCAAAAAATTGATTGAATGTAAAGTAAGGTTAGGTTACGCTGTATTAAAAATACAAGCGAATTCCGAGAGTAATGACCTTGTATCTGCTCTTGATTTTATGACCATATAGCACTTGAAAATTCACATTTATATTGCAACTACTAACAACTTAGTCAAATGCCGAGGTATATGGGTGTCTGAAGTTTCTTTTGTTGTTTATAATCGCTTGGTGAAACGTTTGATAAGGTTAGATCAATAAACAAATGTCATAATTGTTGCATTTTATTAAATTCATTTCGAGTGGTGTACAAATCTTTTATTAAACAAACATTAAAACTTTACTGAAACCCCTTTGTTGGGACAAGACAATTTTAAATTAAAATTAAATAAAAAAGGATTATTTATCAGTTGTCAAACAAAACAAGCCATCTCTTTTATTATAGACTTTTGACACCCTGATTCGTGGTAACTGTTGTATTTATAATACTAATACTGGTAATTGACCTAACATGTTTGTGTTTGTTAAACTGCTTGTCTGTTAACATATATTTTAACAATATTGACCGGCAACATTTAAAGCCAGTTGCCGTCAGTAGCAAATTATAAAGAACCGCTTTTTAATGATTAATTGAAAATTCAGCAGTACTGTAATTTTGAAAACCGCTTTCTGGATTTTCAGTTCGACGACTTCAACAGCACAATAATTACTAAAAATTTATGACCCCAAGTTCCCTACCTACCGTGTCACTACTAGAAAATTGAAATTTTTAAAATTAAGAACATTTCACTATCGCATTATATCACACATATTCCTAATTAATATAATAATTTGATGTGCATTTTTGGTTCAAAGTTGTTATTTGGACAACCATTTGTCTTCCCGCGTGAGTACGATTTTGCTTTCATTCCAATATTTTTATACATATAATATATTAGATTATGTAAGTTTGTTGTTACAATCGGGAACAAATAAACTTGGTCATGACTCATCGATGTTTGGAACATGAAAACACGACTTAACAATAATTTCGCCTTGCTTTATTTAAATACTTTAAATGAGATGTAAACTTCGCAGAGGTTAGTTCAATTTCAAAAATTCTAAAAGATTTGGATTTCTCATATAATTCTTGACTAAATACATATTAAGAGCTCATCACAGCAGGTTACCTACCATCTGCTGTAAAAGTGCGGGTAGAGATGAGATAGACTAGGGAGGGACGAAATGTCGAGATGTAGATATTCATTAGAAAAGGATATGATGTTTAATACTACGCCTACTTGGTTTCTAAAGTGCCAGGGAGCACAAATAGATGGCAGTGTTGTGGAACTTATTAGTCTAGTTGCAAACCTCACAGATATTTTAATTATACACATTCTCTAACATTTATAACCAGTAAAAACCTTTGAAATTCCGATATGTAATGTAAAAAAAATTATTAGGGAACAGGAAATTACAAGATTTAACATTTCTACGTTTGCATCTCACAGTTATTCTCAATTTCTAATATGCAATTGACAAAGCCGTTATATTAATTAATTGGTCAATAAATGGAAAAGAGAATAATGGTTTAAACGCATCTCTAATAAAAAAGTGATGAGGTAAAGTGTCAAGTGGGTTTTGATTACAGTTTGTGAAAATCTACAAATATTGGTTTGGTTTCTTTTCTTATTACATCTGCGTTTCCCTTATCATTTTCTAACGACAAAATAATAAACAAAGTGTACTGAATCGGACACAGTAAACATTCCTCTAGTAGAATAATAATGCATGTCTTGCATTTTTAAGTAGTCTAATGTTTGTTTTGCTTTTATTTATTTACGTTTTGCATGCAGCTTTTACGTGTATTACAGAAGTTTGAGGGTACACATCTTATAATTTTTATTACATTATTTCTTATTACTACACAAGCCTAAATATGAGCGAAGTATTACTGGTGGCTTTTTAAATTTATCACAAAACAATTAAATTCGACATAAAAATTAAACAATTCTGTCTTTATTCTTTTTACAAGTCTTACACTACTCAAACTGGGGGAATACCACTGCTTCACGAAATAAGAAATCCAATAAAAATTTATATAAATCCAAGGTTTATGAAGAACAACTCATTTCTATAATTGCGAGACGCTAAATAATATCCATGATGAAAGTTATAAATAGATTTGCGAGCATTTACGACTATAGTCAAAAACTCTCATAAGGTTAGTTTAATCTCAATATATGTTTGTTGTGCTAGTTTTATATAGCATGTATTCAAACCATTTCTGTTTTACAATTGTATGTGACATGGAACTTCTGGATTTTTCCACAGCAGCACATTGCAGGTGAATTTTTCTAAAAAATACTAATATTTGATTTATTCGATAAATAAACTGAATTATTCACACATTTGGGAAAGTTAATGGTTTTGTTTAAATCGCTCTATTATTAGCAAAAAAAAATTTTTCAAATAAAAAAACTTAAATGACTTTCCCACATAGACAATTATTTTATAAGTAACTTTTATTAAAACCGTTTTTAATTTGGGTGCCTAATAGGAAAGAAATTTGGAGCTTTAGAAATTTTAAGATAGCCGCTACTGTGATGAGCTCTTAAGTTGCTGAAAAATCCCTTAGGACCGAGATAATAAAAACAATGGGCAAAAATCTTTCTGGTTCTGGAGATCCTCCCACTGCATTAATAAATAATATCTCTGAATTTATTCTTTGGGAGCATTTATTTATATTAAAAATAAGGATAAGAAAGCAACATGTCTTTTGCTATTTTCCAATCGCTTAATTAAACCTAAAATATGTATTTAGCTTTAAAAACCAAAGAACAACATGTGTGGCCTAATTTTATGTATTAAAATGCTTTAGAAATATAATTAATTGAAAATTATGAACTATTTTAACATGTGGTTGTTGAGGCTCGTGAATATGGAATAACTAACATCAAAAGGCGATGGTTTAATAAAGTTTTAGGGGATATATAAGTAACGATGTATGAGTTTGTTATCAGTGTTAAACCAATAATACTAAATCTATATAGAAAATCTTTAAGAACACAAACAAGATAATACCCTCCATGCTATCACGTATGTACTACACCTTAAAGTGATTCTTAAGGAACAACCGAAAATAAGTTTCAAGTGTTAGACAGGAAAGCGTGTTTATTACTATTTCTAGCAGTATTCGTCTTAATAATGTAAACACGATTTGAGGCTAAAGATATTAGCCTAAATTACTATCAGTCGGCTACGGAAATCTATAGCAATCAACCTAACTAATTAATTAGATGTTGAATTTGTAGCTTGATTAAATTCTAGGGTGTGTGCTGAGCCTTTCAGGGTTTATTGGAAAGCTCATTTACTACGCAACCAATAAATCTACAAAACTTTAATTTCCGAGAAATAATAGAAGTTCTTACTAGGTTCATGTCGAATTGATAATATGTACTACTTGCTGTCATTTTGTCATGCTGTTGTCATATACTTTATCACCTCTAATCTTTCTAATACAAAACCTGCTTGAAATTTAACATATTCGATTATTAGTACAGAAAGGAAGGTTCTTTTTAATTCTTCTAACTTAAATTACCAGAGAAGTGTTAGCGCAACAATCTACATTTAACATAACGCAGTAAGTAGTCCGTGTGTTTTGTAAATGGACCGAATTTGAAATTTTGTGTGTTTCCGTGTGTAATAAGCGGTGGATTAATAACATTAAAAGGAAATTATAAGCGCCACAAAAAGGGAACACGAACAATGCGGTTATACAAGTGTGCCAATAGCAGTGAATAATCATGTATATTCCGTGCATATAATTAATCACGTGGCAGATTTAACTAAACCCCTTGAACGAGCGAATTCCCATCAAATGCTTTCTTCCTGTTGGCATTCTATAAATGATTTATAGACATAAATTCTGTAGCTTTCTTTAAAGAATGTTGTAATTTAATCTGATTTTAATCGTTTCTATATTGGCGACTCTCAAAAACACGTTTATATTACTTATTTTTAGAAATTCAATCATTTACAAATTTATTTTTGACCAAAGGAAGGATTTCGTGTTACTTTAGACCTTTTATAGAAAAATATTTTCTAAAGCAATTATTTTCAAACTCATTTCTTTATATTTTTTGAGGTAGTGGATTATGCGAGCTAGATTTACTTACATAGGGATTTTGCAAGGGACTGCTTAGAATGGACCCAGTTGCGCCACAAATGGATCACATACAATTTTCTTGGGTTTGGATATGTCCACATCAACAATGCCCATTATTAAACACCGTTTAATTTAGTATATCCGCTATATAAGTTTTAAGGATGTTAGGAGCAGTGGCTGTTTGTCCATTAGATCACCTGGACAATGGTCTCCCAAAAATATGTCATCATAATGTTTGTATTAATCATAAATTATTATAATTTTTAATACAGTGCGACAGTGCGAACCACTTACTGAAATCACGGACAATGTTACCATTTGGGTATTGTGTGGGATTCACTCTGCATACATCTTAAGATGAGTCGTGCACAAGCAACCCAGTAAGCAAACGGAAACTGTAGCCAAATATATTTGTTACACATCATAGGATATTGTATATATAGAAATAAATTTAGTATATTGCTGTTCTATATCAAGAGTGCCTTCGGGATTTACCAGAAACCACAGTGTCAATTGGCCTTGTTGATTTAAAGAAAGTTAGTATAATAATATGTGTTCCGTCATGTTATAGACAATTTAATTTAAGACAATGGGACGGATCGCGTGTGTAAGTAAAAACAGTTGACATTAAGTGTGAACCATAGAGTAACCTTCAGAGAGTCAACTTAATGCTAATTTTTATCCTCTGTGAGAGAGACAGAGATAGCAATTTTTATATACCTTCATCTTTCTTACACAGTTTCAAAGTGTATTGAAGGGGCGCCACAAATGTCGGTGGGAGGAAATGGCGGGAAACGCTTCAATTCAAATTATTAGAAGCAGAATTTGGCGGGAATTTCAAATAAGCTGTAGGAAAAAATTTATTTGAAACTTCAAATACAACTCAAGATCAAATCACCATGCAATGTAAAATTTTAATTTCCCTTTTATATTAATTATTAAAATTTTACATATGGTGATTTGGTCTCGAGTTGTATCTAACGTTTTAACAATTTGTTGTTTTCAACTTTACTTAGTTAATTTTAACACTACAAATGATAAACTCTTAGCGTTGAACAAACTTAATAAAAAATAATTCTACGTGGTCTCATTGTATATTTTAATACAAACCTATTTTTTAAAAGACACAATTTGCAAAACATAGCGAATGATATAATTTACATTTTCTAATATAGATTACATGCTTATACACAGTTGGTCACTCCCTTGCGTTTCTTAATGTATTTTAGCTTTAGCGCCATAGATAACTAATAAAAGAGCATAAAAAGAACATAAACATTAAATATAAACACAAAAACGTCATAAACAGCAGGAACCATTTTGTTTATAAACTGGTTTAACTTTCTAAACACCAATAGTTGTCAACCTGACACTTGCGTGCCGGAAATTATTTAGAAATCTGTAAAATTTATGATTGCATTTTGCGCCCCCTCAGTACACTTTACATATTGATGGATAAAGATAGTATCATCCTTCAATCTATATAATGAAGTGAGATAGATTTTTATAGCGGCCGGACAAATTTTCCTATTAAGTTAACACTCTGAAGGTTACTCTATGGTGTGAACAACTAAAATTCAAGAGTTGAGTTGCTTTTGGTGCGCGACCTCAGTACTGTCGGCGGGTCAGGTCTCAGGTGCACCGCCGTTGCAAGATAACACACGAAGACTGCGCAGTGGAGAACCCGAATACGGATTCAGGTATGTGCTTAATTGCATAGAATTATGTTTTACGTTATTTGACAGACATTGATTTCTTGGGTCATTAATACCTTAATTAATGTGGTCCTCACCTATGTTAATACAAATATACATTCAATAATCATATATTTATCTCCCATCAATGCCCATAGTTGTCCTTAATCGATCCAGATCAGTCCTTTGGTAATATATCCAGTTTCAATCATTTTATATTATTCCCGCATATCATATTATTAAGCAATTCTTCCATATTCAACAATACAGCTTGTACGGTTAATAGTTTGCCCTTATAGTATTCAAGATAGCATAAATCGTGTTGTTGCATGTGAAATAGTTACATGCGTTAAAATTCAGAACCCGGTCTTGGTGTCGGTCTGCGTCATTCTTTCCTGGACTCGTCTTGCTGTTACCTGTTACTGTATTATATTATAATACTGGTATTGTTGCCGTTACCGGGCTTAATATTAATACCTGGAAACAAGGTGTTTATCACCCAATTTTATTTAAAAGGAAAATTCCCCTTTGCGTTCACATTTAACAAGTTTTATATATTTTGTTCTGACGTCAAACCTTATGTCAAGCGCTACACATGAAGTTTCATTCAAGGTGTTAATTTAGACATAACTTTGTATTAATTCCTTTTTGATACAAAAATGCCGCATAAAAAAGCTGATGTAAGGCAGCTAGATTTCATTAAAAAACCGTATTGGTGAAGTTTCAGAGTTGGGAAATCGTTTAGAGCAACAACCACAGTTGACTTCTTTATTTAAGGTGCAATGCAAAGCGTTGCATGAAATGTATAATAACTTTAACACAACTTTAATAGAGGTACTTTCCCACCTCTCAGGAACAGAAATGGAAATTTTTGAAGACATTATATAACAACCTATGCCAGCTATTAAAACGCATTATATGTGCTGGACACTTTAGTCTCCCTATTTAGAAGCTCATACACCGAAAATAGTTTCTCAAACAGGTGTGGGCGTTAAGCTTCAGCACCTAACCTTAAATATCTTTCGGGGTGATTGCCATCTTGGCAATCATATATTGATCTTTTCAATTGCTTAGTGCATAATAATTTTACCTTAACCAATTTCGAACGGTTTAATCATCTTTTACTATCATTACGCGATAAAGCTCTACATCTTATAAAAACTGTGCCTTTGTGTTCCGAAAATTACGAAATCGCATATTCGACATATTATGCGAGAGGTTTAGCAATCCGAGATTGTTAGCTACCACTCATTGGAAGGCAATAAAAACCTTCACACCATTAAAAACTGAAAATTACCAACTACTTAGAAACCTAATTAATTGCTATACGGAGAATTTAGCTGTTCTTAAAAGCATGAAGTATCCTATAGACCAATGGAATTTTATTTTGGTTGATTCTCTATTAGAGAAACTTCCTCCTGTAACACGCAAACTATTTGAATTACAGTCAAACTCAAAGGAAGTGCCCCAGTTTGACAATTTGAAACAATTTTTACTTCAACAATGCTCCGCGTTGGAGACAGTCTCCTCAGCGACCCATTCATCATATACCAGCTCGGTTCAAGTTACCACTGATAAATCAACGCGTCGACGGCCCCTATATAATCAACAGTTCAAACCTACGTTAACTTCAAACCTAGTTTCTGTTGATAAACAAAATACTCAGCCTTCTGCTACTAAAACGACATCCTGGTTCACTTGTCCTTGTTGTGAGGGTGCACACAATATTTATCAATGACAGTTATTTTTAAATAAGAATTCAACGGAGTGATGTGAAATGATTAAGCAATCAAATCTATGTGAAACTGTTTACGTGGACACGCGTTCAAACAATGCCGGTCGTAACAACATGTTTGTGAAAACACCATGCTGCAATCAGGTCAACACAAATCGCGGTCAGAAACGCCTCTTCTGGTTAATGCCTTGTTAATAACGACATGTTCTGACTTTGGTGTTACTGTCTTACTTGCTACAGCTTCAGTAGAAGTTCAAGATAGTGCGAGAAACTTTCAGACAATTAGAGTCCTATTGGATCCTGGCTCACAAGCCAGCTTTATTAAAGACGAGTGCATGAACCAGATAGCGCTACCACGCCGCCGTTCACAAGTCCCTATTTTTGGGATAGATCAAACAACAACCGCTGCTAATAGAGGTGCCACTATTTGCACTAATAGGTCAATGTTAAACCCCGATAAATCTTTAGAAATGACCGCATTTATTTTATCATCAGTCGCAGCTAAGATTCCTAGCGTCGAGGTAGCCAACAATTTCGACCATTTGAAGGGTCTCCATTTTGCAGATCCAAGTTGGAATGTACCAGGTCCAATCGATATGCTCCTCGGTGCGGATATTTATCCTTTCATAGTCAATGGCGGAGTAATCCAAGGATTGTTTCTTCAACCAGCAGCAATCAATACTATTTTTGGGTGGACTATTCTAGGTCCAACCAAAGGCTTACAGTCTATCACTGTTCAAGCATTTCTTGGCTTCTCTCAAAGATCCTATCGACCAAACCATTCGTCGATTTTGGGAAATCGAAGAGCTCCCAAATAGGTTTCTTACCTCACCAGATGAGGAAAAGGCAGATCGTATTTTCAAGAACACTACACGTCGAGATGGTACTGGAAGTTTTGTTGTCAGTCTACCATTTAATGAGGTGATCCCGCTTTTTGAGGATTCATACTACATCGCTAAACGGTGTTTATTTTCGTTAGAACGGAAGTTAAGATTTAATGCAGAATTACGTGTCCAATATAACAGCTTCATGAAGGATTACCTAGATTCGAGGCATATGACTTTGATGGACTGTGTTCCAGTGGGCAACGATCATTATTTCATACCACATCGTGCTGTCTTTAAGCAAGAAGGTGATAAATCTAAAATTATCGTTGTTTTTGACGCCTCTGCTAAGGCCAAGAATGATCTTTCACTTAACGACACCCAATTGGCTGGGCCCAGTCTTCAAAGTGATATTGCTTCAGTTCTATTACGATTTCGAACACATGCGTATGTTTTTGTATGCGATATTCGACAAATGTATCGTCAAATCCTGATTGATCCAAAGCATCAACGATTCCAGCTAATTTTGTGGAGATTTAATCCTGATGATCCGATTCAAATTTATAGACTGAATACTGTAACATACAGTGTAAAGTCTTACCCGTATTTAACGATCAAAACCCTCCAGCGATTAGCTGAAGGAGGAGAATCTCAATTTCCGCTAGCCGCTGCGGTTATTCGGTCGAATCTGTATATGAACGATTTTGTTTGTGGTGGCAGTGATGTTGAATCAGCTCTGAGTCTTCGAACTGACTTAATCCGTCTACTTGCATCTGCCTGCTTGGAACTGCGCATATGGACGGCTAATAATAGTACCATTTTGCAAGGTATTCCAAAGGCGTGCTGTCAGATTCAGAGTATAGAGTTTGAGGCCAATGAAGCTATTAAGGTGCTTGTACTTCAATGGTCTGCTATAGAGGACTCTTTTCTATTCATTGTTAAACCTCTAGTAGTAATATGTACCAAGCGAGCAATACTTGCTCAAGTAGCTCGAATTTACGACCCTCTAGAGTTTTCGGCGCCTCTTAGTATGTTTGTCAAACGCCTCATTCAACACCTCTGGGTGAAAGGGTTACCTTTGGATGAGGAATGTCCAGCCGACATCCGGGTGCAATGGCAACAATATCTAGATGAACTACACGAACTATCCTCATTAAGGCTTCCGCGCTGTTTGCCCCCACTGTGCTCATACAGCTGTGAATTGCATGGATTTTGCAATGCTAGTAAGGCAGGTTATGCATCCGTCATATATTTTCGTTTTATAACAACGTCTCCTGATAAGGTTTCTATGGGACTCGTTGCTGCCAAAACTAAAGTTTCCCCAATTAAACGCTTCTCTGTTCCACGGCTGGAACTATGGTCTGCTGTGCTATTAATCGGTTTCGTTTCTTTTGTGTTAACAACAAATCAAGGAACAATTAACTTCTCTAATATTTATGCATGGAGTGAGTCTTGGGTAGCACTTTCATGGATTCGATCAGCCCCATTTCCTTCCTTATCACAATATATTTTTTTTATGTAGCCCTGTCTCTTTTTTTTCTTCTTCTTTCTCTTATAATATACCGTTTATTTTTTGTTTGTTTATTTCAATTACCATTCCCATCTCCGTAAAATCCCTGAATTTGGTGGGCGGTATGTTCTGTCACGTTACAGACAATTTAATTAAAGACAATGGGACGAATCGCGTGTGTACGAAAAAACAGTTGAGATTAAGTGTAAACAACTAAAATTCAAGAGTTGAGTTGGTTTGGTGCGTGATCTCTGTGCTATTGACTCGTCTGGTGCACTGCCGTTGCAAGATAGCACACGAAGAGTGCGCAGTGGAGAACCCGAATACGGATTCAGGTATGTGCTGTATTGCATAGAACTATGTTCTACGTTATTTGACAGTTATTGACATCTGATGTCATTAATACCTTAATTATTGTGGTCCTCACCTATGTTAATACACATATACATTCAATAATTATCTATTTATCTCCCATCAATGTCCAATATGATTAGATAGAAACAGATAAAGTAGTAACCTAATAAACAGTAAACAAAGAGGCAGTCCGTCCTACACAGCCCACACCGAATCTTTAGCCCTCTTTAGTTACTTACTGGTTTAGATCGCTATCTGCAATCGTAATAGTAATATATAAGAGGGTAATCCGATAAGTACTTAGCCTACAAAACAACGAAAATTTGGGGAAAGTGCCGATTTATTTCTCAACATAGTCTCCTTTTAGCTCGATCCACTTGAACCAGCGATGCTCCACCTTCTTTAACCCGTCTGAAAAATACGTTTTTTCGAGGTCAGCAAAGTAGGCCTCCGTGGGGGCGATGACCTCCTCATTCGACTCAAATTTCTGCTCGGCGAGTGATTTTTTCAAGTTGGAAACAAAAAGAAGTCGCATGGGGCCAAATCTTGAGAATACGGTGGATGGGGCAGCAGTTCCCTGCCCAATTCGTCCAATTTGGTTGTGGCGAAGGCGGTTGCGCTTACTGTCCGGAGTGAGCTAACGCGACACCCATCGCGATGACAGCTTTCTCATGCCCAAAGTTTCATGCAGGATATGACCCACGCGGTCTTTTGAGATTCCTACTGTCTCAGCTATCTCGCGCACCTTCAATCGGCGGTTTGCCAATACCGGCGGCTCCGTGGCGTAGTGGTATGTGTGTGACTACTACGTCCAAGGTACCGGGCTCGATTCCCGACACGGTCCGCTTGAAAAATGTTAGGCGAACGTTTTTCACAAAAATACGCTATTGTTCGAATGAGAGGTATAATAGAGATCCCGCGTGTGAGTGTTGTCTTGCACGTTAAAGATCGCTACCTGGGGAAGCGGAAAGCGAATTGTTTCCCGAAAGCGTGCTACTTCTAACTGAAATTGAAATGCGACCTTCGATAGCGGGGAATGTCGGACCACAGTACACCAGGATTGAAACGATGCAAAACTCAAAGCTACTGGTACTTACCTCACTTTGTCTTCTCGAAGCACTACTGCAGGCTTGATCTGGCGGATGGTGACCGATGACAATCTTGTCGAATTGAGAGCACTGATAACTGCAATAGTTATTTGTATGGTATAACGACAAAAGATAAAATTACATTTTTTATACATGACAGTTTAGAAACTTCAAACTTATTCTTGTTTTTTCCAAAGCGACGCGATTACCTTTTGTAGTGGTTAATGGCAGCTTGCAACAGGGCGTCGAGGCGAAACACTGCATATACCAGCACTATCATGCTTGCAGATGTCGAAACCCAACATCCTTGCGGCGCGAACATTCTCCCCGCCTTGAAAGTCGGTAGAACTTTTGATTAACTAAAAACAACTAAAAATGGATTAAAGGAAACAAAACTTATGTTGCGGAACAAATAAACAAAAAAATGAACTAGCCGGTTGATCATTGATTAGGTATTAGACATAATTTAACTACCGGACGTTTAAATTTAGTAGTTCTGGTTCCAACCAGAGCCACGCCAACAACTCCATCAGTCCCAGGGTACACTTCTTCAATGACTCCCAAAGCCACCTTAATGGTAGAACGTCATCTTGCGTTAGAAGAACTACTGTGTCGATCTTTACCGGATTATCGGGTGTGCACCACTTTTTTCTAACCTGTGAGGTATGCAGATACTCCATTTGCGACAAAACGATTGAAGTAACGAATCGAATATGGCTTTAAGATCGCGCACTGTCAAACGCTCTTTTGACATGTCGGAAGTAGGTAACAATTGCAGCGGCGTTTGCATTAAGAAATGTGTTGGGGATAGCACTTCTGGATAAGGGTCCTCAGGCAACACACAGAAGGGCCTTGAATTTAGGAGTACTTCAATTTGCGTCAAAACAGTCAAAAGCTCCTTATACGTAAGTAAGTGACCAACAACAATGCGATAGAGATGCGTTTTAAAAGATTTTACCGTTGATTCCCAAATTCCACCACAATGGGGAGCATGGGGTGGAATCATTTTCCAGGAAATGCGTCGGTTATTTAATTCCAAATTTAAAGCATTTTGAAATTATGCAGATATGGTTAACTCATGGATTTCATTTAATTTAGACTTGGCTGCAATAAAATTTGTACCGTTGTCGGAATAAATACAAGATACTGGACCACATCGTGACAAAAAACGCTTAAATGCGTCTAAAAAGGTATCTGGGGATAAATAAGAGACCAGCTCTATATGGACAGCTTTAGTAGTCAGACAAACAAATATACAAAGATATGCCTTTTTTTTGTTTGATAAGCGAGTTAAGAAGATTGGCGCCAGTATGACAATTAATGCGGTGATAATGGTCAATTAATAAATTTATTATGGGATCCCTTTTACGTAACAGCAATGGACGACAAGCGGCAAAGGCAATCCCGATCGTGATAAACGACCACCCACTCGAATAAAACCCCTTTCATCTAGGAAGGGGTTTAAATTTCTTATGTATAAACGGACATTGCATTTTTTCAAACTTTGTATTAGTTCCGAGAACTGCACCTGTTGTTAGGCATGTATTATGTATTGCTCCGCTACATTTAAATCGTCAGCTTCGATTCTATAAGAAAGCTTAATAATCTTACAAAACCGTAATACATATACAATAATGCGTAAAAGTTTTACAGACGAGGACACGTGTTGTGACTTCTCATATAACACTGGTCGATCAGGAACTACAATAGCTAAATTCTTTGAACAAAATTCAGGAACTTCTTCATTGCGCGAGGCGAAAAACTATTTAATTGGCCAAGTATGAGAAGGTAGCGACATCCATAATGGACCATTCCACCATAGATCATGCGACAACAATTGCGAGAGTAACATGCCTCGAGATGGGCAGTCACTGGAATTTTGTATCCCAGCGATCTAGTAGAAGTGTTTAGAATCCAAGTTGCTTTAAACCTTAGCCACTCTATAGGCGACAAATGTAGACCAACGATGACGAGGCGAATGAATCCACGATAAGGCGATCGTGGAATCTGAAAATGCGTATATGTTTTCGATGGGATAACGTGAGATATATATATATATATATATATATATATATATATATATATATATATATATATTGCTGTGTAACCTCTCATCTTTGCAGGTACTGGCCCTTTAAAAAAAAACATTCGAGCCCCACAGTTTGGGCGTCAAGAATGCTGTGAAACCTCTTGAATTACCCGGTCCGTTGATTCCTTCTGTTAATCGCCTCGGCTGCTCTTCTAGATAACTTCCATTCTCAATCATAAAAATTAAACAACACATTCCTACCACAAACATCAACGTTAACTCTATTTACATCAATATTCAGAATACATTAAATTTTCAAATTAAATTTGAACATAAAATTCAGTTTTAAAAGAATTTCCGGATTAATTTTATTATCATTTTACTGTGCATCCAAAATTAAAGTCCTTGTTGAATGCCTACTAATTAATATAACAAGATAAGCAGACCGGAGTCTGAGTATAAAGGAGCATCTACCACCCTTTACGTTAATTAACCAGGTTTGTCTAATTGAGCTCAAAGACCTACCACAAAGTTTCATCCTATACCCGAACATCAAAACAAAATACCCTTTTACTTAAACAAGCAAATTTCATCTTAAAATTAAATTTTTATGGTTAGAAAAATTCCACTAATGTCCATTTAAAGTAAATCAATTATAAAGTCATTCAATACACACAAAAATGTCAAACAAAATAGTACAATTTACCTGAAGGTTATTGTCCTCGTAGCTTCAGTGTAATCGTCCCTTTTGTAAATCACACCATTCCAACCGGATTCTATTTACAGCTTCAAGTTGTCAACGCTTTAAAATGTTCTCCATCACCATTAATTTAAAGTTGTTTCTAGGCTTTTCCGGAACTCATCTGTGTATATCTGCCTCTGGTTCAGTGGATGCAGACACATTTACGAACCATTTAGTCATTAACACCCCGCAAAATAGCAAAGAAATTCATACTTCCTTTTACCAATATTACCAATATACGCCAAAACTGCCTACTTTTGGGTATACATTTGTCGTTGTGAATTTTACTAATTGGTACCGTGATAATAAACTTTTATTACCTTGTATCTAAGTGCACTGAAGTACATTCATTTTAGCACGTAAAATAACCAACTATTTTGAGTCACTAAAATATACTAGCACACTTTAAATTATTTAATCAAACTAAAATGCACTGTTTAATATCAAGTCGCGGATGCACGAGCTTTTAACGCATCGAATCGTCGAAAGTCTAAGAGTCTAAGAGAGAAACACATATTCCCGACTGTATATATAGCGAATAGCCGACACGTCGCTTTGTTCCCTAAAACGGGTAATTCCAACGAATTCCTCATTCTACGTTCCCAGTCTGTAGCCTGCACGTCGATTTTATGAATTTAGTCCTCACCCCATTGAGATCTCAGAAAATTTCAACACGGCCCGCAAAGTTGTCCGAGAAAAACTAATTACTTTTATACAGAAATTGTTGTTCTACCTCTGATATATGCATCCTATTTTTAACCAATCGCAACCCCTTGACGTTGCTTAAATCCCGCCCTTTTACAATATGTGTCTTTGCTTGACGCATTTTCTCTTTCCTTTTCTAACCTGTTCGTATTGGTGCAAATTTAGATTCTTTATTATCGATTATATTTTAGTCCACGCGGACTGTTATCTGGGTTTAATAAACCCGTATCGCACATTCTCGTGAATACTAAGTCCCGGTTTCTCCAAGATTCTTTGAAACATTAATTATTTGCCAAATTTACGCAGAATGAGCTTTTTAAAAATACGCAGGTGTTCTGTATTTCCTGCTAAAGCATCTGATCGTTTCCAATATCCTTAGAATCAACATGTTTATCCAAACAAATTAACTTGAAATTGCCTTTTAAAACACGCAGGGTGTTCAAACGTAACATTTTAAATAACCTTCCTACGATTTGACTATTATTGGGTTTTCACAAGCTTCTATAGGTATTATGTTATTAACGGTTTAATTAACTCCAATTAAATTGATTTCTATCCTTTCATTTTTAGCGAATACAACTTAAATATTAATTATTATATGTACACTTTGTTTTACTACCGGTTACTTAAAATAGGGTTAATTAATATAAACTTTGCACGTAATTTCCATTTGTTTAGGAATAATTAAATTATCCACTGCGCTTTTCAATACTGCTTCTTTTGATGTAAAGCGTCTTATAGATAATTTAAATTTCTTATTTTACTGAAACGACCGAGTTTATTTATGCTTCAAGGTTTTAATAAAGCGTATTATTTAATGAAATTCCTTATACACGGTAATTAAAATTATTTGATTTGATTATTTAATTTTCTACCCTGGTCTAAATATGAGTATTTTCCCCCTATTTGAATACAAATAATCCCACTTATTTGAATGCAAATATCAAATATTTAGACTGCCAAAAAATCTTTACAAACTTTTGCCTATCTCTCTCTATCCTTATCTATCTAACTTACCTACTTTGTCTCCAATCCAAACAAATATTTACACCTATCCTATATCCCTATCCTATTCCTAACTCTCACCTACTTCTATAAACTGAAATTATCCCTAACTTCATCCTACTTATCCATCTAATCCTATATACATCCTATATACCTATCCTATTCCTAACTTTTAACTACTCTTCACTATACTTTACTTCCCCCTACCTAATCCTATATGCCTATCCTACTCTTACTCTATTCCTAACTCTCCACTAATCTTATATAAAATATCTATACTTAACCTATCTTATTTTCTTCCTACATTTACTCTTTATCCTCATCCTAAACCTATTCCTAATTATCTCCCATATTTATCCTATACCTAGCTTTATTTTCTATAAACACCTACTTCTACTCTTCTATATACACCTATTCTATCCCTATTCTATTTAAATCTAACTCTCTTCTTCACCCTCCAAGTCTTTCTTCTCACTATCCTAATACTCTTCATCCCTATTTCTCCCCCTTCTATATCTATACTTATCATCCCTATTATCTCACATACAATAAACTTATCATCCCTATTATCCTGACTCTTAAATACTGCTTCTTCTTCAGTCCCTACACATGTCTGTTTCTCATTTATTCTTATTTTCTTCTCTGCCGACAAACCAAACGATACTACTTTACAATTATCGATTTTTCCCTCTATGGAAAATCCTATGTACCTTCTAGAATTTTTGTGTAATGGAATCCGCCAGAATGAATTCCTTAAATCTACTTTATTAAAAACAAACTTGCCACTTAACCTCGTCAAAAATAATTCTGCCTTCACCTGCTCCCGATATGCTGCTTCTACCCCCACTAATTCTGCATTTTCTTGTACTAAAGCTTGAACCTCTACTCTCCTATCCTCTGGACATCTTATTGTGTTGATCTGTTTAACCTCATCATCCTCTACCTCTACTACATTAATACTAAACCCAGTGTCATCCTCTGTGACTTCATAACTGCCTTTCCATGGCACTACCCTATCCTTAATTCTTATTACCTTCCTTTCCATATCTATCAAAACCCCTAACTTCATCATACAGTCAACACCTAAAATGCTCTGAAACTTCAGTCCAGGTACAATTACAAACTCCTGTTCACAGCTTAAACCTCCTATATCTATCCTAAGCACCACAACACTATTTACTACAGCAAACTTCTTTTTATTTGGAGCTACTAAATGGCTACGTTTTATAGGCATAATTCTATCACAAACCTTATCCCTAATTTTGCTGACGAATTCCTCCGATATTAAACTCGCCTCTGCCCCTGTATCAAGTAATACTTCTACATTATTCTCAAAAATTTCTAAATTAATAATTGGCAAACATAATTTTTCCTCAGTTTCTGGCTCTACTTCCTCCTCAATTTTGAAAAATTCACGTGGATGTTCGTATACATTTACACAGAAATCTAGTGGTCTGTCGCGTTCTAAAATCCTGTCTCATCCTGTTTTCCGTGCTTGGTCCTGGTTGTCCTTCTACAACCTGTGCGTACGTCCTCCTCGTGTTAATATCCGTGTCCCTATCTCTATTCGGCGTGCTGGTCACAGTCCTGTTTACTTCCGGTAAACTGTTCTGTCTCGTGTAACTAGGTCTTGGCGTCGGTCCCCTAGTCGCACTATTGCTCCTGTATTCCTGTCCTCGTCGTTCCCAATTCGGTCGAAAATTTCTGTTGTAGTCAGGCCGTCTCGGATAATTCGGTGTCCTGTTGTCAAACCTAACTGTGTTAACGTTTCGTTCTCGTATCTCTCTTGTCCGTCCTACACATACATCGTCATATCTCTGCAAATACTCTAAAATGTCTCCCGTTCTGTGATGTTTTGTAAGGCCACGTGTTGTCTAATTTCCTGTTCAAAATGTCGTGATAGGTACTTGATAATCTGTCTGTCCGTCAATGGTGGATTCAGTTGTTTGGCCACACTGTACTTGCGGATGGCATATTGCTCCCTAGAACCTGCAAACTCTCCCTTAAATTTTCCTGTAATCAAGTCGTCCCTAATCTGATCCTGTTTGTGATCACTCCAGTAATGTTGTAAAAATTTGTCTTCAAAGTCCTGATACGTGTCTATGTCCTGTCCTACTAAATTGTACCATGCTTCCGCGTTGTCCTTTAATAAAGCCTTTATCGTATTTAGTTTAGTCTGTTCGTCAAATAAATTTCCCACTAGATTTCTTACACTATTAATAAAAATTTGTGGATTTACTCTGTTATCGCCATAAAACTTCATGTGTTGGTCCAATGATACGCTACCTGTATAAAATCTAGGACCATCCCCCGTTAAATTTGACATGTTGTATTTAATACTACTAACTTCGCGTTCTACCCTGCCTAACTGATCCCTACATGAGTCCGTTACTTCAGTCATTTTTACGTTTATTTCTTCTTCACAGAAAATGCGTACTTCGGACCTTAAATGTCCCATTTCCTGTCGAAGACCTGTAATATCACGCTCATTTTTTTCAACCCTATTTTCTACTTCCCCCAGTTTCACGGTAAGACTATCTTTAAATTCTGTAACTTCTTTAGTATTTTGTTCAATTTTCCCGCTTATCTGCTCTAATTTTTGGTTGGACTCCTCCTCGCTCTATTAGATTCTTCCCTAGCTCTATTAGCTTCATCGCTTAGCAGTTCTAATTTTCTATTGGATTCTTCCCTAGCTAATCGCATTTCCTCTAACATTCTCATCATTAACTCGTTTCCTTGATCCCTGATTCCGTCCTCGACTGATCTCTACTGCCTCCAGCTTCTTCCATTTTCGAAATTTTCTCACACAATGCACTATCGTCACTTCCAATTTCCACTCCTTGACTCCTTAACCACTCCTTTCTCTGCATACGTTCTACTCACTCACACACTCTAAAATACTCTTAAATTTATACACACACCGAAACTCTCTCTCAGATCTCCAGTTTCCTGGAATAAAATAACAAAATTTTTATTTGGAACTCGAGCCTCACTTTTGGGTCGCCAAGAATGCTGTGTAACCTCTCATCTTTGCAGGTACTGGCCCTTTAAAAAAAAACATTCGAGCCCCACAGTTTGGGCGTCAAGAATGCTGTGAAACCTCTTGAATTACCTGGTCCGTTGATTCCTTCTGTTAATCGCCTCGGCTGCTCTTCTAGATAACTTCCATTCTCAATCATAAAATTAAACAACACATTCCTACCACAAACATCAACGTTAACTCTATTTACATCAATATTCAGAATACATTAAATTTTCAAATTAAATTTGAACATAAAATTCAGTTTTAAAAGAATTTCCGGATTAATTTTATTATCATTTTACTGTGCATCCAAAATTAAAGTCCTTGTTGAATGCCTACTAATTAATATAACAAGATAAGCAGACCGGAGTCTGAGTATAAAGGAGCATCTACCACCCTTTACGTTAATTAACCAGGTTTGTCTAATTGAGCTCAAAGACCTACCCAAAGTTTCATCCTATACCCGAACATCAAAACAAAATACCCTTTTACTTAAACAAGCAAATTTCATCTTAAAATTAAATTTTTATGTTTAGAAAAATTCCACTAATGTCCATTTAAAGTAAATCAATTATAAAGTCATTCAATACACACAAAAATGTCAAACAAAATAGTACAATTTACCTGAAGGTTATTGTCCTCGTAGCTTCAGTGTAATCGTCCCTTTGTAAATCACACCATTCCAACCGGATTCTATTTACAGCTTCAAGTTGTCAACGCTTTAAAATGTTCTCCATCACCATTAATTTAAAGTTGTTTCTAGGCTTTTCCGAACTCATCTGTGTATATCTGCCTCTGGTTCAGTGGATGCAGACACATTTACGAACCATTTAGTCATTAACACCCCGCAAAATAGCAAAGAAATTCATACTTCCTTTTACCAATATTACCAATATACGCCAAAACTGCCTACTTTTGGGTATACATTTGTCGTTGTAAATTTTACTAATTGGTACCGTGATAATAAACTTTTATTACCTTGTATCTAAGTGCACTGAAGTACATTCATGTTAGCACGTAAAATAACCAACTATTTTGAGTCACTAAAATATACTAGCACACTTTAAATTATTTAATCAAACTAAAATGCACTGTTTAATATCAAGTCGCGGATGCACGAGCTTTTAACGCATCGAATCGTCGAAAGTCTAAGAGTCTAAGAGAGAAACACATATTCCCGCCTGTATATATAGCGAATAGCCGACACGTCGCTTTGTTCCCTAAAACGGGTAATTCCAACGAATTCCTCATTCTACGTTCCCAGTCTGTAGCCTGCACGTCGATTTTATGAATTTAGTCCTCACCCCATTGAGATCTCAGAAAATTTCAACACGGCCCGCAAAGTTGTCCGAGAAAAACTAATTACTTTTATACAGAAATTGTTGTTCTACCTCTGATATATGCATCCTATTTTAACCAATCGCAACCCCTTGACGTTGCTTAAATCCCGCCCTTTACAATATGTGTCTTTGCTTGACGCATTTTCTCTTTCCTTTTCTAACCTGTTCGTATTGGTGCAAATTTAGATTCTTTATTATTGATTATATTTTAGTCCACGCGGACTGTTATCTGGGTTTAATAAACCCGTATCGCACATTCTCGTGAATACTAAGTCCCGGTTTCTCCAAGATTCTTTGAAACATTAATTATTTGCCAAATTTACGCAGAATGAGCTTTTTAAAAATACGCAGGTGTTCTGTATTTCCTGCTAAAGCATCTGATCGTTTCCAATATCCTTAGAATCAACATGTTTATCCAAACAAATTAACTTGAAATTGCCTTTTAAAAACACGCAGGGTGTTCAAACGTAACATTTTAAATAACCTTCCTACGATTTGACTATTATTGGGTTTTCACAAGCTTCTATAGGTATTATGTTATTAACGGTTTAATTAACTCCAATTAAATTGATTTCTATCCTTTCATTTTTAGCGAATACAACTTAAATATTAATTATTATATGTACACTTTGTTTTACTACCGGTTACTTAAAATAGGGTTAATTAATATAAACTTTGCACGTAATTTCCATTTGTTTAGGAATAATTAAATTATCCACTGCGCTTTTCAATACTGCTTCTTTTGATGTAAAGCGTCTTATAGATAATTTAAATTTCTTATTTTTACTGAAACGACCGAGTTTATTTATGCTTCAAGGTTTTAATAAAGCGGATTATTTAATGAAATTCCTTATACACGGTAATTAAAATTATTTGATTTGATTATTTAATTTTCTACCCTGGTCTAAATATGAGTAATATATATATATATATATATTACAGTGAATAAGATGAAATAATAACTTAGACTTTTATGCAAAGCCCAAATGATCATTTCAAATCGAACTAGTAATTGAAAGATGGAAAATATAAGGTCTTGGACAGGATTTGAACCTGTATCCTGGTTTTGCCGGAACCATGCGTTTACCAATTACCCCACCGAGACCGATGACACAATTGGGAAATTTACAAATTTAAATCGTGTACACAACTATACATGAACCTAACTTTCAATTACGTTTGGCATTTTTGTCAATCATTTGGGCTTTGCATAAAAGTCTAAGTTATTATTTCATCTTATTCACTGTAATACTATAGTATTTATCAACTTACCTTGTGTAATTAACTATCTAAAATATTTTTATATATATATATATATATATATATATATATATATATATATGTATATATATATTATTCTAATTTAGACCAGGTTAGAAA
This sequence comes from Platerodrilus igneus, assembly GCA_036346225.1. Lineage (NCBI taxonomy): Eukaryota > Metazoa > Arthropoda > Insecta > Coleoptera > Lycidae > Platerodrilus > Platerodrilus igneus. Next base: position 3,316,077 of record JARFIW010000347.1, on the reverse strand, counting down.
ATTAATAAGCGACATCAAATAATTTTAATCACCGTGTCATTTAAAGGCATATTGGATAAATTCGTCATTTACTTCTAAACATAGGGTTTATATTGTTTAGATAATGTTAAACACCGTGTATATTAAAGCAGTGGAAAATAGTACGCTTAATTAAAGGCCTACTGTGTAGATTTAAATCATTCAATTAGAATGTAGGGTTTGTATATAATCATAGTCAACGTGTAGAAGGAAGTAATGTAGAATTTCGTTAGAGCATAAAAATTTATTCGTTTCGTTAAAAATAAGGGGTTTAGATTATTCACTGGACGCTTTCTATAAAAAGAAGCCGAGTTAAAATGTTCAATTTCTATTTAATTTAATCTTTCCAAGTACTAAAGCTATCGAGAAATTATAACGACGTGGAGAAGTTACGTAAAAGCCTTCAGCGTATTAGAACTCAGAACACCTGCAAAAATAACGATGTATATGATAGTCGATAAGCTTTAAGCTATATGAGTGCAAGTAAGAAAGCAAGTTTGTGGTATAAAGACAAGCGAGAGGGAATGCATTGGTAGTTAAATGAGGAGAAATATGTAAAACAAGAGCACAGGTTGTAGATAGAACGAACAGACTAGATTGGCGATTAAGGTTGAAATAAGATGCAAACATGAGAAGTGGAAGCATAACAATTTCTATATAAAATTAATTAGTTGTTCGCGGACGTGATGCGAGACGTGTGGAAATTTCTTAGATTTCAACTCGGACGAGTGCAAATTTCAGAAGAATCATTGTGCCGAGCCATCGGAAGGAAAAATAGAATGCGAATTTCTTAAAATTGTCCGTCGCGGGACAAATTCGACTTGCAAGCGAGCCATTATATAAACCCGTGCTGATAGGAGTTGAGCTCTCTTTATTTTTGATTTTATTCGATACTTCAAGCAGAATACATGGTAATTACGTGCTACGATACAAGTTATTATGCATTAGTGCACTTAGAGAAGATAGATAAAGGTAATAAAGTCTAGTTATATTTGCGGGTATTACTGTACCAATTATCCAAATTAGTAACGATAAATAAATAAATAGAAGTATGCAGTTTTGGTATAGCGTGAAAGAATTATGAATTTCATTGCTATTTTTGGGGAGTGTTAGTAATCAAGTGTTATTCGTAAACGTGATTGGATCCACAAAACAAGATTTAGATATACATAGATGAGTTCCTGAGAAGCCCTGAATCCTTTTAGACGAATGGTGGTGTAGAAAAATTTTAAAGGCGGCCAGAAATCCGAGGACGTAAACATAACCCAGCTGGAATGGTGGGATTAGCAAGGACGATGTACATTGGAGCCACGAGTGCATTAACCTTCAGGTAACTTATGCATTGTTGTTCGATCGTAGATGTTTTGGTGTGTGTTGAATATCTTTATAATTTGTTTGATAAAGATGGACAGTAGTAAATTTGTATAAACAACAAATTTTTAATTTTAAGGTAAAATTTTCTTGTATAAGTAGAAAGGAGTATTTATCAAGTTTATGTTTTTGATTATGATGAAAATTTGGGTCTGTCTTTGAGCTCAATTAGACTAACCTGTTAAATTAACGTAAAGGGTGGAGATGCTCCTTTATTCAGACTCAGGTCTGCAAATATTGTTAACTTAATTAGTATGCATCCTACAAGGACTCTAATTCTGGATGCAAATTAAAATGATGACAAATTTGAACTTGAAATTTTATGATGCTGAAATTTATGGTGAAATTTAATTTTGAAATTTTAATGTATTATGAATAGTGATGTAAATAGAGTTAACGTTGATGTTTGTGGTACGAATGTGTTTGTTTTTTTATGAATGAAGATGAATGTTATCTAGGTGAGCAGCCGAGGTGGAAAGAGTTAAGAGGCGATTATCAGAAGAGATTCAACGGACAAGAGAATCACAACAATTCTTGGCACAGAACGTGGGCTATTCAAAAACAGAGCTAGAATCACAGCTATATATATATATATATATATATATATATATATATATATATATATATATATAAATCATACCCGTTTCTTACTAATTTGGGTAATAGAACTGCAGCGCAAAGCTCAAGGCGCGCTAAGGTTACTATGTTTATAGGAGAAACTCTTGATTTTGAACAAGCAAGCCGTACAAAAATCTTACTATCTGAATCTGTTACATGCAAGTAGACTGCGCAACCAAAAGCCTTCAGACTTGCATCACAGAAAGCAACTATGTTCACAATACAGCCGTTAGTGACCTTTAAATGGCATGGTATGACCGCCTTTCTTAGTAAGAGAAGTTCCGATACGAGCTTGAAGTAGTATTCAGTTATATGCTTAGAAGGTTCATCGTCCCAACAAAGGTTTGCATTCCATAGCTCCTTTATTAGCAATTTTGCGTATAAAATTACAGACGAAACTAACCCCAATATATCAAATAATCTAGCCACACTGGACAAAATTATTCGTTTGGTGCATGCTGCTGTTGAGAATTTAACGGTTTGAAAGGAGAAAACGTCGGATATAAGATCCCATGCCAGACCTAGAAATTTTTGGTTAATGCTATCTGTAAAATTTACAGGTGTATACTGCAATAAGGATAGGGTACTAAGCAATTCCAGTGAATCACTAGCCCACTTAACAAGATCGAATCCTCCGGCCTTAAATAAAGCTATCAGTTGATGTGATTACTTCATAATGACCTTTTAGTAATAACAAATTTGGACAAACAAACAAAATATTGGACAAACATCCCAATTCTTAAATCAACGTATTATTCAACACGGAAATGACATAAAAGTTAAAGCAAATTCCTATACTTTTTCGAGTCATTCAACCACTTAAGATCATAGAATAGATTTAAAAAATCCAAACATTTTAGAATTAGAGAAAAATAAACAAAAAAGACAATTCCTTGAAATGTATCGCATTTTCAATGCAAAAATAATATAAACAACAAAACTTATATTAGTGGTTTGACCTCGATTTACACATATTTACTTAATTTTAAAACATAGCTGTCTAATGTAATATTTAGTAATAATATGTTAAAAGTTATAAATATATACATAATTTAGCCTAGTTGTTTGTACCATTTTTAGAAGCCTGTGATCAAGGCTTAAAAAAGATCCGAAAATTTTCTCTAACTTTAAATTTGTTTAAATAAAATTTTAATATTAACGAGAGCTTATTTAAACACCAATATGATATATATTTAAACAAATTTAAAGTTGGAGCAAATTGTTCTATTTTTTACAAGTAGAGAGTTCAAGTTTATACTGATAAGAGAAACATTTGTTCTGTTGAAGCGTTTTGCTTTTCCTCTCCCGCAGTGACGCATATAAATTCTGTATTGTGTTACAAAAATCTTAAATTCCCTTTTATAATTCGATACGTTTCATATTTCTAGAACTTACGGATAATTAAAAGAAAGTTATCATAATTTTTAAACGCCCAATTTATTGTTCTTTTATTCTATTTATCTGGTATATAAATTCCTCGTTATAAATATTCCAGATTGTATTTAAAATCATGGTAAAAGTCCTATATGCTATTTAGAATTTCCACAAGTTATCTTAAAGGTAACGTATTTTAGTGCGATTATGCGCAGCTGTTGTTTTCTTTACTCAAGTATTGAGGTCTCGATTGTTTCTGGACTCCGGCAGTACATCCTTCATCGTTCTAGTGATAAGATGCAGAAGTTAATATTAAAGGGTGACTTGAGACTAGCAATTTATTTGTGCAGTAAATCGATCCGTGTGTGTTAAAAAATTCATCATGATTTGTAATTTCTGTTTTGCATATTTAAAATTAATTTTATTTGGATTTCCTTAGCGCAACTGAAGTTTTGATTTAATAATGGCTATGAGTTACAGCTAATTTATAGAGTATAAAATGTATACGTATGGAAACATACAGTAATGGGATTTGCAGTTTAAGCTACTGATTGATGTGCTACCCTTTTCTTGGTTAGAAATTTTGACGATGGCTCTCCCCAACGGTGGATGGATTTCATGGTTCTAACCTTCAGGCCATTGCCGTAACAAGATAGACAACAAGTTTTTGCTGTCCTTATCCAGTATTGGAGGCGCATATATGGTTCGAGTTTATCTACTAAATCGTTTGTAGAAATTTGAATTCTATGTTGTATGTCGGTAGGACGATTTTCCTTCGTTATGAAAATCATCTCTTTGACTTTCAACGTTTCGTGGTTATTTTTATCCAATTAGAAAATACCCAAAGTTAAGCCGTAATCTTTGTAGTTTAAATTATTTGAAACTAATACCTGAATAATTATATTTAAAATTTAGACCTTTGAATTTTACACTAAATTAAATTATTGCTTTAAAGAATTGTTTACCTAAACGATCTGTTTAAGAACTTTGATTATGAATCATACTTAGTACACATTGTTACTAGGAACTATTTGTTCATGCTGATTAATTATCATACAGTTGAATACTTTCTTTTACATGATATTTTTTAACAAGCTTTAAATTTACTAATTAAACGATCCTATTAAAGTAATTTAATGAAAATGTACGTCGTTTGATCAGTACTGGCAAAATGACAAAAGCTAATAAATTTGTTAATGAAATACATAATGGCTGTTTATGTTAAAGGCTCTGATATAATTAACTTTATTAACAGAAATAGAAATGGTTATTTAAACACTTAGAGTTTGAAATAGAATTATTTTTAGTAAATATATTGTAGCGGGCTACTACTACCGCGTTCCACTAATTTAAAACGAGTAATAACAAGAGTCTTTATTACTCACTGTTCACAAGTCTAATTAAGAGCATATGCCTTATTTATAGATGTCTTCAATCCAATTAACAATGAAGCACTATCACACTAATGAATTTACAAGCACTAGATGTTTTCAGTTCAATTAATGATGAAGCACTATCACACTAATGAATTTACAAGCACTAATATCTTCTTAAACTAACTTCTTAACCATAGGTCCATTAACAACACTAACACAACTATTTATTTATTACACTTTTATCTATTTATGTATTCTACAAGCTGCATGTACATTAGTCGCGTTCACATAATATAACATTTATGTTTGCTCTTAGACCTCCAAAAGCTCAACTATTTAACTTTACACGATATAATTTATATTCGACATTCTGATATAGACTAAATCTGTACTTCATCATCGGTCGTATTTATACCCTGAATTAAAAAGAATGATTCATCCTCCAGTGATTGCTAAAAGATTTTCGGCAGAGGCACACAACTCACATTTCCGGCACCACTCCTGCACATCTTCTTTGCAGTTCACCCAATAGAATCTTTCTTTCACTCTTTCGGGAGTTCTTTTCATGCCAAAGTGCCCTCCGGAAATACCATCGTGCAAGTGCTGCAACACTTCCGGCACTCTGCTACTCGGCACTATCACTTGAAGTTTCTCAGTGTCATCTTCACATTTCAGGCGTCGTGTCAAGATTCAATTTTCAATCACCAAGGAGTCCCACTGTGCCCAGTATGCCTCCAGGGTCCTACTTGAAATACTAATTTCTTCTCAAGCTGGTCGTTGTCCTCTACTTTTCCACTCAATAATACGTCCCAATTCGGCATCATTCTTTTGGTCTTTTCGTATTCTTTCGGGTTGCCAAGTATCATCGGCTACTGTGATTCTGTGAATGACACTTATTTTCTCTTCCATCTTGGAGCAATGATTGCAGTCTACCGAACAAGATCTCCTTGACAGATCGTCTGCATTCTGATGGCTAGTTCCTACCCGATGTTCTGTGTCAAAGTCATATTGCTGCTGCTCAACCGGTTATTTTTTTTTTGGTTGAGTACAGTGTCTCTGTATATGACCAACCTCACCGCAGCTCCAGCATCGCAGACCCCATCTCTGCGGTCGTTGTCTTTTTTTCTGGCGGCTCCGTGGCATAGTTGTATGTGTCTGACTACTACGCCCAAGGTCCCTGGTTTGAATTCCTACACGGTCCGCTTGAAAAATGTTAGGCGAACATTTTTCACAAAAATACACCCTCGTTCGGATGAGAGATAAAATGGAGGTCCCGTGAGTGAGTGTTGTCACGCATGTTAAAGATCCCTACCTTGCTTGGAACAGCAAGGGTTCGGCAAAATTCCAAATTTTCCAGGTAAAAAAAAACTCCCTTCCTGGCCAATGTACTACCTTCGGGTGGAGCATTGGGAAAAATCACATGTAAGGTCGTTGTCTTTCCAGCCTTTCCGCCTTTCCTTTTTCAAACACACGGTTGATTATTTCATGTATGCTGTTCTGCGCTTGACCAGGTTCCTCTAAAGCAGACCGAACTTTGTGACTCACCCTGTGTGATGTCTGCTTAGCTGCTTCAAATTCAAGCGCATAGGTCAGTGCGTCATCTAACATTTTTGACCGTGCTAATCTTAGCGCTTGCTGTATTTCGCTGCCTTTAACGCCATCCACAAATGTTTGAACTGCCAGTTGTTCGAGGAAACCATCTGGTGCCGTTGGATATGTCAATCTAACTAATCTGGCAATGTTAGCTTCGAATTCTTGCAGGCTGTCATTTGTCTTTTGCGAGTGGTTCTTAACTTGTGCGTGGTAAACCTGTTGAAGATGATCGTCTCCATATCTCATCTCAAGTTTCGATGTTGGGAGGCCGTAATCATTCTGCTGGTGATCGGGAATCGTTTGTAAGATGTTAAGGGATTCCTCCCGTATGGCCACTATTAGAGAGATAGCCTTCTCTTTGTTGCACCAACCGTTGGCAGCAGCTTCAAATTGTTTCAAATATGTGGGCCTAGGTGTTTTACCATCGAATGTGGGTGGTTTCACTTTAAATTTTGACGGTATTGACTGGCTTTCTATCATGCTTCTTATTTCTGGAATGTTCTGATTTACAACTTGGTTTACTAATTCAAGTGGCTGCGTTGTTAGTGAAACCACTTGTTCTTGCAGCCTCATCACACCTTCCATTTTTACCAATTTACTGTCCAACTTTTGCTTAACTGTTTTTACCTGTTCAGTGAAATCTTCTTTCAATGCAATGGGGCTTTCCATTAAGCTTTGTTCTAACGTGGCTGTCTTTTCATTCAACTTTTCTTCCAATTTTGCAGCATTTTCACTTAACTTTTGTTCTATTTTTTCAGCATTTTCACTTAACTTTTCTTTAAGGGTTGATTCCAGTTCAACTGACCTCACTACGTTTTCATTTAGTGTCACTTCCAGTTTAACCGATTTATCCTCCATTTTCTCAGCATTTTCACTAGACTTTTCTTCTATACCGAATTTAAATTCCTTAAGGAAAGTCGTTAAAGTTTCTGCGTTCATTTTTCTTTGGCTTCTTGTTACAGGCATATACAAATTACTTAAATGTCGTTTAAATTAATCACTATATATACCCCACAGAGCCTGACACCAGTGTAGCGGGTTACTACTACAGCGTTCCACTAATTTAAAACTAGTAATAACAAGAGTCTTTATTACTCACTGTTCACAAGTCTAATTAACAGTATATGCCTTATTTATAGATGTTTTCAGTCCAATTAACAATGAAGCACTATCACACTAATGAATTTACAAGCACTAATATCTTCTTAAACTAACTTCTTAACCATAGGTCCATTAACAACAGTAACACAACTATTATAATTTATTTATTATACTTTTGTCTATTTATGTATTCTACAAGCTGCATGTACATTAGACACGTTCACATAATATAACATTTATGTTTACTCTTGGACCTCCAAAAGCTCAACTATTTAACTTTTCAAGATATAATATATTCTGATATAGACTAACTCTGTACTTCATCATCGGTCTTTTTTATACCCTGAATTAAAAAGGATGATTCATCCTCCAGTAATTGCTAGAAGATTCTCGGTCCCTGAAGAATATACAGTGCTTACGGCGCTTGTGTGTGTTTGAGGGTTGCCTAATAGTAGCTCGCAATAATATGTGTTGATATCTAAAGAGTCTAATCTTTTTATAAATTTAGAAATGGTTAATCACACTTTAAGAAATATTTAAGAAGGTGAATTTATTCACCTTTATACATATTTGTGGATTCTATAAATTTTATATGAACAAAGAGTGTATAAATTTAATAAGAGAGTGTCCATGTAGTAATGGTCACAAGCAAATTCTATAAGTGCATATAACTTGTCTGATTTATTGATTTAATTATTTTGAGACGCAAACTGCTATCTTCAATGTATTTTTATGTGCTTTATTTTATTTCAGGATAAACGGTTGCACCATCTATGAATACAAAATCTTGTATTCCAATAACAATATATTCGTTGAGGTTCCTGTATTTTTCTTGGCGATATTCCTTGTTCTTATATATTGCATAAGTACAGTAGCGCCTGACCCATCCGTATTTATTTAACGACCCCCCTAATAGTCTCTAAAAACCGCTGAAGATTGTTATACTTCTCTCCCCTTCTCTTCAATAACCTCGTAACTTTTTAATTTAAATTCTTTTTTTTTTCTTTAATTAATAATAATAATTTAATTAAAGATAGAATGATATGCCACGACTATATTTAAAATGAAACTTTCTTTCTCTCAGGGTCAACTGTGGGTATCACCTTGTTTGAAACCTTAATCCTCTATAGATATAACAGTACACCTACATACGTATTTACAAGAAAACTCAAGAATCAAATTTAATTATAATATACTGAAATAAAAATTAATAATGCAACAAAAGCAAATATGCAGTATACCAAAAACTTAACCTAAAATTAGTGTACTACGATAGGGTTCAATCTTAAAATAGATCATGAGTTTTTTAATTAGCGCAATTTTGAAAGTTTAATGTATTATCGAATGAGCTCACTAACCTGTTGCTGGTGACTTCATGTAGCAACCATAACGATTGGTGCACTTTCGATCTTTTCCACTGTGATCGCATTTACATCAACGTTATATTTTAATTACTACAGCTAGCTGCACTCTACCGTGCATTATTACTAAAAAAATGCATACGGTGCATTCAACTTTATGTGGGGTTAGTGGAGTCACTTCCAATTTTCACCCGCACACGTCGACTTGTACTACCCGTCTGCCTGAAAAATTGTTACTCCCCACTATTATTCACTGCACTAACGGGACTTTTTCCGCCCCTCGATGACACATACACAGCGCGGCATTAACTACATTCTAACATTTTCAAACGCTAATATAATATTTTACAAATGTACATCTTCATATAAAAACATTAGGAACATTTATAGTCAAAATTTTATCAAGGACTTACAACTATTATAATTAAGTGCCATTACAGTTACCCCCCGAAATTTCGAGAGTAATTGAGTAAACTTAAATTACGATCAAAATTTTCAACTGAAGTGGTTTGGTTATCAATAATTGACTTATAAAACTTATCTTATCTACTACGCTACATGTCTAGAAAATTTCACCCACAAATACAGTTGATTTTCAGTTTTGAAGTTGTACAGGTTCACTAATATACTTTTTTAGATTTACAATATTTTGCGTGCTTTTATAATTGTTCGTACCTGGGTGATTCAGAACATATGCATTATTACCTATTTCAGTCACTACTTCATAAGGACCTTCATACAGTTTAAAAAACTTTTTAATAGTTTTATCAGCAGCAGATGATTGATAATGAGTTTTGACTAAAACTAAATCTCCAGGATTAAAATTTGCAGGTTTTATTTTTTCATCGTGCTTGTGTTTGCGCTTCGCCGCACAGGAGGACATACGATTATTTGCCATAATAATTTTAGTTTCGAGATTGACATCTTTTCTTTGTGGAAACCGTAATAGATTTTCTATTAAGTGTGTAGGTTTTCTCCCTTTTAGCAATTCAAATGGCGTAAACCGCGTTGATTCATGTTCAACGCAATTTAACCAATTTTCTACGCGCCCTATGTGCATCGACCAACTAGTATGTTTCTCATGGCAGTACGCTCTAAGCAATCTACCAATTTCGCGCATCATTCGTTCGACAGGATTTGTCTGTGGGTGATACACTGCCGAATATTTAACAACAATATCTAGATTTGCGAGAGAGCTTTTCCACATTTCGCTTACAAATTGGGTGCCATGATCTGATAATATTGCTTTCGGTTTTCCCGTAGTTGGTATGTAATTATTTTTTAGTCGATTTAAAGCTGCCCTAACGGTCGCTCTCCGAAGGGGATATAATCTTACATATTTAGTCAAAATATCACAAGCTACAAAAACGTATTTCACGCCCCCTCTTCCCATTGGTAACGGGCCAAATAAATATATGGAAACTAACTCCAAAGGTTGTGTAGCTGTTACTGGTTTCATATATCCCTCACGTCTTTTATTATCTCTTTTAGTTTTTTGGCATAGATCACAGCTAGCGATTATTTTGCGAACTTTTCTCCGAATATTAGGAATGTAACAATTCTCTTCGATAAGCGCGGCGGATTTTTTGCTACCAAAGTGCCCGTTCATTTGGTGGTATTCCCAGACTAGTTCTGTCACTAGTTTCTTAGGAATACAAATTAACCACCACTCTTCTCCCTTTTTTCCTTTTCTGAATAGTAAGTCTTCATTTATCCTATAATTTCTTTTGAGATCTTCCGCTTTACCGTGGGTATTATTTAATATTTCATTCTTTATCCAATTTATATTCGCATCCCCATGTTGATCCTCTTTTAAATTTTTTAAAATATTTTTTAATTTATTTGGCGGTGGCTTGTCTAAATTAGCAATAATCAGAGGTTTGTTCCGAGCAGTTCCTTGATAATTGTATCTCGACAAAAAATCAGCTATTTGATTTTCAGACCCTTTGCAATATTTGATTTGCAATTGAAATTCTTGTAGATACATACACCAACGCATAAGTCTAGAGCTTAGTGCCTTACACGTAAAGAGAAACTCTAACGCGCGGTGATCTGTAAATATAATTGTTGGATAACCAAGTATATAAGTTCGGAATTTTTACACGCAAAACTATTGCTAGTAACTCTAACTCTGTAATCATGTATGCCTTTTCCGCGCTTAATAATGTTCGACTTGCAAACGCTATAGTTTTAATTTGACCGTTGTGTTCCTGAAAAAGGTGTGCGCCTAACGCTTGGGTTGACGCGTCTGTTGAAATACAGAAAGGCTTTGTAAAATCAGGGTGGGCTAATAAAACGCTATTTATAAAATTTTCTTAATTTTATGAAAAGCTTCGCTGTGTCGCTCTTCCCAATGCCATTTTGCTTTGTTTTCTAGCAAAGGAGTCAACGTACTGACGTGCTCGGAATGGTTGCCCGCAAATTTCCGGTAGAAATTGCAAAATCCTAGAAATGATTGCAACTCCTTTTTATTTTGGGGTTTTTTAAAATTTTGAATTGTTTCAATTTTGTCAGGGTCTACCTGAATACCTGCTGGAGATATAACGTGTCCTAAGAATTTAATTTCACTTTTTAAAAATTCCGACTTACTTAATTTCACTGTCATTCCTGCTTTTTCAAGTTTTTTTAATACAAGATTCAATTGGTTTTTTGTGTTCTGCAAGTGTTCTAGACGCGATTAGAATATCGTCGACATAAATAGTGGCGAATTGTTGAACCTCGGGTCCCAGCACTTGCCCGAGGCATTTGTTGAACGCGGCTACTGAAATATTCAAACCAAATGGTAATACTTTAAATTGGTAACTTTTACCGTTTACAAGAAATGCCGTGTATTTTCGACATTCTTCATCTAGTTTTAATTGCCAGTATCCACAACTTAAATCGATAGACGATAAATACTGCACCCCATTAAATTTTTGTAATAATTCCTCGATTATTGGCGGTGATTCGCGGTCCGGTACAATTATTTTGTTTAATCGTCGCGCATCTAAACAGATTCGAATATTTCCATTTTCTTCGTGACCACTACAATTGGATTTGAAAAGGAGAATCGGAACGTTCAATAACCCCCACTTTAACATACGATTAATTTCTTCTTCAACGGCGGCGCGTTTGGAATACGGTATTGGATACGACCTTTGCACAAATGGTGTTTGATTACTAATATTAAATTTACAAACAAACGTCCTACATAATCCTGGTTTGTCTGAAAAACATGGTCGTACTCGTGCTTAAGCTGGTTTATAAATTCCTCGTCCGTTGGTAATTTGTAAAATTCCTTAACACCTGTAACACCTACGGAATGTCTTTGCGTGTGCTTTAAAATGCGTCACGAAACGGCAATACCGCTGTGCACTGTTCACACTGAAAATTGGTTTGACATTCTTCTAACTTTTCGTCATAAATCCCATCATCAGTGGTATTTTTAGATCAGTTAGCAAATTTAATAACTCCGTATCAGGGTTTTCAGTTTTGTTTATTTCTAGCGCTGGCGCGTTTTGTGCATAAACCTTTAAGTCATCATATACCTGCAACTCGGCCGATTTTGTTTCATGATCACCGTCTAAAAATGTAATTCTATAAGCGTCATTATCGTGCACGAATTTTAGTTCATTGTTTCTGAAATCGATTTCAGCCTGCTTAGACACCATCCAGTCTACTCCTAAAATACACGAAATATTCAGATGATCCGCTACTAAGAATGGAATTTGTTGATTTGTATCCCCTAATTTGGTTTCTATTAATACCTGCTTTTTTATTTTTTCGATTTTTCCGGTAACGCCTTGAATTGAAAGACCTACGGTCGGTAGTATTAATATATTTTATTTTTGATTGCAGTAGTTCAAAACTTCACCTGAAATTATGCTGACTGCACTGCCAGTATCTAATAAAACCTTTTGTTCAACGCTTTCCAATTTAACACTAATTTGCGGTACGTAATTATTTTGTACTCCGGGCTCGTGTTCCGTCTTAGTATTTACCTTTTGAGTTTCAATATTATTTACATTTAATCTTAGTCTATCAAAAAATAATTTTACAAAATGAATATGATTTAATTGCTCCGGGGTTCCCGATCGTTGTACAGTAGGAGCGCACTGCCTCGGGGTTATTAGTTTTCCGACGCCGTATCTTCAGCGCGTCGGGAATCGGTGACTTGTTCCATAGCCCTGGGCTCAACTGCTCCTCTCACGCTTCCGTATCCCCCGCGGTTCCTGGCAGTAATTTGACCTCCGCGCCCTGAAAACGTTTGATTAACTCGATACGAATACCCGCTAGGATCCTGACGGTTCTGCCTAAAATTATTTATGGTTTCGCAGTAATTATTACTATTATTACCCTGATGTCGGTAATCGCTGCGTTCTTCGAGTCGTTTAATTACGTTGAGTAACTCGTCAATAGTTCCCACACGTGCTGCAATTAAACTAGTTTCAACCTCATAGTTAAAATGTTTTGTTATCGCCTTTACTAATTGAATTTCTGGTATCTTTGGTTCTTTGAATTGAACCCTGTCTACCTGTTGCCAAACATGAGAGGCCATACTACCTGCTCGTCTATCATAAATTCGCGGTCTATAAATTTCACTGCGCCTTTTTTCTTGTTCTTCTTGAGACCAGAATTGCTCTAAAAACTGCAGTTTAAAATCGTTAACATTGCACCAACCTTCTAATTTACATTCTGCCCATATTCTTACATCTCCTTGCAAACAATCTACTGCTGTGTACAAACGTGATTTGCCTGTAGCTTCAAACTTTTCCAGATAAACTTCTAATTTTCTTAGAAATTTCACGGGGTGTAGTGACCGTTTATTGTTATCAAATTTAGGCTTTTCTTCGGATATGTTGAGCACAGTGCTGACCGGCACCATTCCAAAATTAGCTTCGTGTTTTATAGCAGCTAAATTATTAACTTCCGCCGTGATGTGTTCAACGTTTCTATTTAAATTACTAACTGCATTACTTAAAAATTTGACATTATTTTCAATATAATGCTTTTGATGGTCTAAGTTACTTTCAACCCGTTCAAATTTATTTTCGAAATTTTTACATTTAAATTCAACCGGCTCAACTCGGTTTTTTAATTCACTACTAAAATTATCTTCGATTTGTTCTATCATTTGTTCTTGGCGTACCTGATTTGTCTGCATTTGTACCTCAAGTTTATTTACCTCTGAATTAATTTGTTTCATATTTGTGTCCATTTTAAGATCGATTTGCCTCAACAAATTCATTAGCTCAGAATTAAAAGTCCCGTTCGTTTCGGTATTTCCTTCATTGTCGTTCCCGGAATTTTTTGTCAAATTTGTTTCCGTTGATCCCGTTGCCATGATTTTCAATTCTTTCCCCGAACGCAAAATCATTAACCTGTTCAATCCCTATTTGAAAAGATAACAGTAGTCTATTCACAATTATGACCCGGCCTTCAAAGTCGTGCTTTCATTTTCATTTCTGAGGTACTTATTTATTTCCTGTCAACTGACACAAACACAAGCAAGACTTCTGGCGCCAACACCTGCTTCTATTATTTACCTTAAATTTACTAAATTTAAAATTTCCGCTTGGATACAGCCTTTCAAATTGCATGATTCATACCATAACTATTTCTTGCCCTTGAGCACAATTCCACACTTACAAAAGATACCCTAAAATAGCTTTACCTGACCTATAGAAATGAGGATTAGAAGCTTCAACTAGGCGACATCTCGAGCGCCACGGTGGCGGGCCAACTGTTATACTTCTCTCCCCTTCTCTTCAATAACCTCGTAACTTTTTAATTTAAATTTCTTTTTTTTTCTTTAATTAATAATAATAATTTAATTAAAGATAGAATGATATGCCACGACTATATTTAAAATGAAACTTTCTTTCTCTCAGGGTCAACTGTGGGTATCACCTTGTTTGAAACCTTAATCCTCTATAGATATAACAGTACACCTACATACGTATTTACAAGAAAACTCAAGAATCAAATTTAATTATAATATACTGAAATAAAAATTAATAATGCAACAAAAGCAAATATGCAGTATACCAAAAACTTAACCTAAAATTAGTGTACTACGATAGGGTTCAATCTTAAAATAGATCATGAGTTTTTTAATTAGCGCAATTTTGAAAGTTTAATGTATTATCGAATGAGCTCACTAACCTGTTGCTGGTGACTTCATGTAGCAACCATAACGATTGGTGCACTTTCGATCTTTTCCACTGTGATCGCATTTACATCAACGTTTTATTTTAATTACGACAGCTAGCTGCACTCTACCGTGCATTATTACTAAAAAATGCATACGGTGCATTCAACTTTATGTGGGGTTAGTGGAGTCACTTCCAATTTTCACCCGCACACGTCGACTTGTACTACCCGTCTGCCTGAAAAATTGTTACTCCCCACTATTATTCACTGCACTAACGGGACTTTTTCCGCCCCTCGATGACACATACACAGCGCGGCATTCTACATTCTAACATTTTCAAACGCTAATATAATATTTTACAAATGTACATCTTCATATAAAAACATTAGGAACATTTATAGTCAAAATTTTATCAAGGACTTACACCTATTATAATTAAGTGCCATTACAAGATAGAGTTCAGAGTTAATCTGGAAGTCTACAAAAGTCAGTTTGTGTTAGTACGGATAAATCTACATCTTCTGCATGATTTTTGTTAGAAATATGTTCGTCTAGGTATCCCCTAAGTCTAACGTAGTAAAAGCTTAAATGTTTCACTGTCGCTGCATAATGTGGCTTGACAACGCTTAAAAATAATATTGTTTTACTGCGATAATTCTTTTGTATAATTATTGAAATAAACAACGTGCACTATTGTACCATATATCATGTACTCTAATTACCAGAGCTGTAAATAAAAAAATTCATTAATATAAATTAATTATCAATTTAATTCAATTATGTACTTTTAGCTTCTTGTAATTGTATATATGTAAATTATAAAACGAAAAATCTCAAAGTTTAATACCTATAAATATTCCTTAAAAGGAAATAAGTTTCTTTGACTAGTTGCTAAGTGAACTATCAATTGGACATCATTCTGGGTATTTTATGGGGCGTAAACAGTGATCTCAATAATTGATATTTCTTGTATGTATTTCTATGTTTCAGATACAACCAAGACAGTTATTGCTGTTGATGTTCATCACTACCTAAATATTTCTGGATATTTTACCATTCAGGTTTTTTAGTAAGTATTCTTAGATACAGTGACACCCCCTATCTTACCTTTGTATTGATAATTTCATCCCGCGACCACTCTATGCTCCAGTGTGACGTAGAGATCAAGTTAGCTCAAAAGTACATTCAACGATTTCGTTCCTTTCAAAGCCACCCACCCACCCTGTCCAAGTGCATGACTTATCTCAGTTTTTAAGGGATTTGCTGAACCCCATCAGGTATTTTGCCCTATCTGTATGTGGGGCACCTTCAACTTTTAAGAAGCTGACTTACATGGTTAAAATGCTACAACTTACTACTAGAAACAAACACCCACAACGCTAAACAACATTAAGAAATTTATTATGCTGTAAAGTTTTATCCAAAGCTTATCTTAAATGTAAGGACACCGCAGACCTATTTGCTCTAAGAAAATGCACTTTACGTGTGCATTGAGAATTATATTGACAGAATAGCGGAAAACTGTTCAACATCAGAGTGAAATCGATACCCACCTGATAAACCATTAAATAGCGCTTTATAAACGGAGGTGAACTGGAAAGATTGGAAAGCCTGTTGAAACGGTTAATTATCGCACGCCTACATTTTAAATTAAAATCCCAACATTGTTTTCTACATCAATAGGGTTACTCCATACAACCCAGAAATAACAGGGATTTCCATTAAAGTCCTATAATTATTCTTTACTTTAGTAACGAACAGCATTCAAGTTTCTGGAGTAAATCGATAGCCTCCACATTGTTGTGTAAACTCCAGCAGTTATTGGGTTGGAACAAACGCTCACTGGCTTGAATTACACGTGAAAAAGGTGCTTACATATTTTATATTACAGCGTAAGCCGATTTTAGTATTAGCAGAAGGGATGTGGCTTTATTACTCGGAATTAAATTAGTAGCGTGACTTAATCTGACGCGTATAGTATGAGTTTCAAGCTAAGCTTTTGATAATGACAGTCTAGTATTTTAACAGAAAGTCAACATCAAACACGGTCACAGAAATTGCGAAACCAGGAACAATACGAACCTAGTTATTACCATTAGAAATGAAGGAAATTTGATAAATGAAGATTTCTATTTTCTTTATAACTGTTCGACTATTCAATCTCACTCTCACTCGTGAATCAAGTCAAGTGTTGATGACATTACAATTCGAATGACACCCTTTAATATAAGCATTGACAAAGCTTTGCTGAATTTATCGTCAGAATATTGTTTTAATGTCCATCTATGTCACTTTATTTTAATTTTATAGAAAGCATTATCTTTTATATATAGATAACCTAAATTAGCTTTATACGTTCGATTAAATTAATATACTTTATAAACAATAATTAAATCTTTTCACCACAAAAAATATTAAAAAACTGGATACGCATCTGTAACAATAAAACCCTAGAGCAAACAAGGAGAAAGAATCTCATTATTAAAGGACTGCGACAAGAAAATTTTTATTATTTAAAGCTGTCAAGAGAAACTAGGTAGTCGTTCGAGACAAACAAGACTATGTTGTTAGAGTAGAAGAGTAGAAGTAGAAGTTTTGTTATCTGGAGGTCGTAGTTAAGAAAAAGACCAATGAAGTTTCTCGAAACCCGCATTCAGAATTGATGGGGGATATTTCATTAAAGGTTTAAAGTCATCAGTTCTAAGGGGTATTGGGGTATTGCAGAATTGGTTCAGAAGTTGTGAACTATATGCTTTTCCATTTCCACTTAATAAAAGTATTAAAACGGCAGAATCAGTTTGGAAGGATTGTCCAAACCTTATTTCGCCCACACTAAATCTTAATTAACTGTTTCTTATCCTGAAATCCAATATTATGTTGTTTACCCAAAATTTATAAGAGAAATGAATCGATGAGGCTAATTGTGCCTGGTATCAGCTCAGGGACTTATTTCTTGTCACAGTGATTGTCAAAGGCATTTAAAGGTTAAAATTTAGTAGTTTATCTGTTCAAAACTCTCTAGAGTTTATTAATAAAATAAAAAACATCAAATTAGAAAATAGTAAAATCTTAATTTCTCTTGACGTGAGTTCATTATTTCCTAATGTTCGAATAACATGTATATCAACCTATTTACAGGAACTTATTATGCACCAAACCGCTTCACAAAATTATTTTAGTGAATACTTATTACAGGGAATTTTTCTGTAATTTAATTTAGATATATTACACATTGTTGTGTAATATAATTTTGAATAATTACGGTATTACGCATAATAAATGTGGTCTAGGATTTCCGGCAATGTATGAGGAATAGCTTTTATTATCATATAATATTTTGGTGAAGACGTTTCGTATTAGTCGTGGACCGACACATTGTTCTCCTTACCAATAAGAACACTCAACGAAAGGGTGTGGTAGTTGACGAAGTTGTGGGACAAACAGCCACCATTGTGGCCACTCGAATGAATCAGCTATCTTGATTGACGTGTACGGAAGTGCATTATAAAATACAGTGGAATACTTACCTGTTAAATCACACCTATCCTGTCACGATTGTTATCGGTGTTCCCTGTTTAATGTAGGAAGTTGTAAGAAGATCCATTGCACGGAATATGAACTAGAGAGGCAACGTACAATGCTGAGATAAAACAGCATTCTTCCTTAACCAGCTTGCTAATATGCATATACTTAGAGGTACGCCAATTATTAGTTAACTAACATCGTAATTTGGAAGGTGAATTATTTTATCTTTTTTAGTAAATCTGTGTTATCTTATACACCCTAAATGCAAGCGCGCAAATAACTACAGAACCTTTACCTTTATTTGTAGTATAATACAGTTTTAATACAAAATGGCGTTTAACAAGTTTAAAATCAATGAATACATCAAACTAGTTTCACACATCATGTCCCATAACTATTTTCAAATTAACAAGTTACACAAGTAATATAAAGGAGCCTTCGTAACCAACGTATCGCAATTTGAAATTGAATTTAAAGAGCACTTAGAATACTTCCCAAGAATATGGTTAAGACACGCGGATGACCATTTTACCGTTCTTGACACTTGCAAATCTATCTTAATAATTAAATCCAAAATTTAAAAGTATAAAATTTACCGACAAACTAGAAAATAATGGGCAAATTTTATATGTGAACACATTAGTAATTACTTAGGGAAGATCGCACATTAGCACTTGATATCTCAAGAAAAGCGCATGAGCTCCTAAAGCAAAGTTCTTTTATGATCAGTGGAATATTAAGGAATATTTATGTATGGTATGGTTGTGTGTATAGGAGATGTAGATTGAAATATTATGAATTTGCTTACTTATTTGCAAAAGTAGCTATGCGACATTTCATCTGCCTTTGCTCACCTTTGCCCACGATCCAGTCTGTTGCTAATACGGGAATCGCACCATATATCAAGTCATTTGGACAAGGATATTTACACTCTATTCTCAGCCTTCGATCTCCTTTGGTGGCCCAATATTCTTAATCAACTTAAACAAGCCAATTTCCTTTCTAACCTCTACCTCTTAATAAAATCCTTCTTCTCATACCGAACAGCCACCCCAACCTCCAATTTCCACTTGGTTACTAAACCCTTCACCCAAGGATGTCCACAAGGTTCCCGTTTATCACCTACCCTATGAAACCTCGCAAACAATCCTCTCTTAGACCTCAATATCCCAAACATCTCCTCCTTCGCTTATGCCGATGACGTAGCTTTCCTTATCCACGGCAACTCCCGTGCCTCTATAGAATCCACCGCTGCCGCCTTAATTAATTCAATTGAATCCTGGTCCTCTTTAAACAGACAACCACTCTCCCCATCTAAATCAAAAATGCTCCTGCTCAAAGGCTACCTCAGGCCAAACCGAAATTCTAAGATTCACATCCTTAACATACCAATTCCCCTCTCAACAACAGCTCTCTACCTTGGACTCCACATTGACACAAGCCTAAAAATGAACTCCCTATCTTTCCAAACTTTGAACCAAAACACAAATCATACTCCATAACCTAATTCAAGCACTCCCAAACTCAGTCCACCTCACCAATCCATCACGAGGACTAATCATTAACCACATCATAATCCCGATCATCAGATGCGCAATAAATTCTTGGCTCCCGCTTACACCCTCCCTTTTCCAGACGTACGCTCAACACCATCATAAGCCCTTTCCTACTCTACACCTCAAGAGCGTACAGAACCACCTTCACAGCGTCCTTGTATACCCTTCTTCAAACCCTTCCAATCGAAATGCAACTAAACTCCTCACTCCAAATCCGAAACCTCAAATATAATCATTCTACACGACAGAACACTTCACCATGACGAATATCGTACTCTTCCTAAAACTGACATAAAATCCCAAATACATAACTCCCTACTCCATTCCTGGCAAGATCTTTGGTCCCACCACCACCGACAGATATATTTTTGATGTCTTCCTTGATATCACAAACATCCCTCTACATATGCCTTTCTCTAATCCCCCTACAATGCAATTTATGTCCGGCCATGGTAACTTCCGTAATAAACTTCATCAATTCCATTTAACTTTTTCCCCTCACTGCCCTTGCAAAATCAATCTCAAGAAACCCCACAACACCTGATATACTCCTGTCCCTAACCTCTCTAATACAAATCAACTTCAAGCAATCTACAAGCTTTGACCCGTTCTTCCCACTTCCTAACAAACTTCCTAATCACTAACTACCCTCAAGAATTCAACCATTTCCTAAATGAAATCCTTTCAACCAAACCTACCACCCACAACCAGCGGCACTAACACAATATACACTCTTGCAATTCATTACCACATCACACTTACACTCGCAGTATGCACACAATCAGCACCACTCCACGTGCACAGTCGACGACTAAGGTAGGGGTACAAATCCCCCTCACCAGAACTTCAAGAATCCCAGTTGTCTTTGAATTATTTATTTTAAGTTCTTAAATAGATGTACATACTTATAATGTACGGCTAGTATGGGCTCTGGCCTAGGTATAGTTCACAACAATAAATTAATTTATCTATCTATCTATCTATCTATTCTCCCGTATTCAAGACATACGCAAGAATTTCACCTCTATTTTTTGTCACGTATAACCATGTGGAATAACATAAAGTGACAGGAAAAGTGACGCCTAATATGGATTTACGGTGACGGTGCTTTCTATTACTCCAATTTTAGTCATTGCCGAACTGGGATCAATAGATTCCTTTTGGAAATATTTAGAGGTGATGGAAGTTAATGATAGCATTTTTGACATAACAGTTAACGTGATTATAAATTAAACTTGCATAAACATGTGTGAACACTAACAGCTTTACCACTTGCATCATAGTCTGTGGTATGTATTATTTTTTCTAATGAAGAAATTACAAATTCAAAACTTTCAAAGAACACAACCACTGCTGCACGTCTTTCCATCCATCTGGTTTCGCAATAGTTGTATATGACACTATTTCCTTTTTCTGCTGCTGCCAAATATCTTTTAAAATTATAGTACGTTTTGCTGAAGCTATACAGAAATTAATCACTTCAGACATTGTTTGGAAACAGTTACGGATGTATGTAGTTTTGGTAGCATTAATTAAACATAAATTAAAAGTGCAATGAGCAATTAGTATAAACAGGTATCGGATATTCGCTCTTTATAATAGAACGCTCCTCTCATTGCTAAAGCACCATCATAGCCTTAACCTCGTAAATTTTGCAACTCAAGGCCAAGATGATGTAGTTGTGTTTTGACCGTTGATGCTGTACCAACCCATCACATCGTAGTAAACGGAAACAAATGCAAGAAAATTTTTTCTTAAATTTATGATGTTGACATCAATATACCGAACACAAGGGGAAAATTGTTCTACTCGGCTAATGTATGTTATTTCATCTCCCAAAACCGTAAAAAATTTTGTCTTGGCTAGGCTCTCTAAAATATTTTTTTGATTTGATTTCCAATTGTGTTTGTTAGAGTATTCTGAACTGTTGAACAGATGTACAAGACGTTACCATTTAATAAGTGAATGTTTTCAAACAATACATTATCTCCATGGTATGCTTTGTATCTGAGTAAAGCCCTAAAGTGCCCATCATTTGTGTCTGGTTCCTCGAATGTAATAGCTATCCTGAATCACAATGACTCGTAAAGGTTCTTCTTGTCATCCACAAAATACGATTGTTTCTGCAATAGATTTTATAATGTATATATTTCTTTCAATGTCTGCTTGATTTTTCTTACATAATTGCTGCTTTACATCTTGATACTTTCCAACAAAAAAATGCAAAAAATAAATTCTAGCCAAACATGATCTTTTATGATATTTTATCCTCGAATGTTTCTCAAAAGTCTCAATAGTATTAATTCAAGGGTTTCCAACCAATTGTTTTGGTGATTCGTGAGATCCGCTACCAATTTCAAATTGACAAAACGAAGGATAGTACTTACAAAACGCACCATTTAGTATATCAGAACATGCCCGCTGAGAAAACCGCTAAAGAAGTCTTGAATACAATGGAAGAGGTTGCGTTCAAATGATAAATTTAATGCTAGCAAGTTTATGCAGCTATAAAACATAAAAATGCATTTAACTATACGGTAGAAATTCACAAAATATAAAACAAACGTGTAGTGAAACGGAAAAATAAAGATTTATTGTAAATGTTACATAAAAACTCAAACATTAAAATTAAAAGCAACAAGATTTGTTTATGGACCAAAAAGCTTATTTTAGTAAAATTGTTAAAACCACATCGAATTGAAATTAACTGTAACTTACATAATCTAAATTATTGGACACAAAACTGTAATCTGTAACACCATCGATTTTAAAACACCAATTAAAAAATTTTTACTATTTATTGACGGGATGCTACTATATTTATTAAATCATAGCCAAAAGCCAATTTATTATTTATTATTAATGACTTGGAAGGAACTCGACCCCTCGGGGCTCGACCCCTCGGCGCTCCCTGCCTGTGCCACTGTAAGCAAATGATAAATTTCTACGAACCTTTGACATTCTTAAACGGTTGTTTGACCCTAGAACATGCGTACAAGGAATACGATTTAAACAATATTAGTTTAAAGAATATTAGTGATAAACACAATATATAGTAATTAGAGAGATCTTAAGCGCTTTTTTTAGGTGCCATTATTAGTGTATCCGTTATTGTGAGCATGCGCTTTGCAATACTCCGTAAATAAAACCTAATCGATAAAAATGAGTTTTTGAGTTTACTAAATAACGTATATTTCTGAGAGGCGAGTTTAACCTCACTTTTGATGTTCGCGCGTCATGTCAGTTTGCTTGCTTTCTGGATACACTGTTGTTTTCCCTGTCGACAGATTTTTATCATTTCATAAAAATTATAATGGACGCAATATTATTGAACGTAGAAATCCTTATGGAATTGAGCACAATTTGATTAGGGGCATGATTTTGCACGACATATTTGATCAACAACAAAACGGTAGAGGAAACGTTTTAATTTAACCACTGTTTAATTTAGATCATATGGAGGCTAGAGATGTAAAACTGAAATTTGGATTTGATAAGGAAGACATGCACAGATTATGCAAACCCTTAGGAATACCAGAGCGTGTTATTACACGGTCTGGATCTCTGGATACCAATCGCGTATAGTAAATAAAACAAATGTAGTTTAAATTTACATTTCAATAATTATAATTTAATTTTTGGCCAGCGACTAACGGGTTGTGCATGTTACTGAGGCGATTGGCATATCCTAATCGTTTCTGCGATTTGGAACATGTTTTTCAATCTTCGTCATCTCTTTCGGAAGTAATAAATTTTGTGAATACATACATATATAATGAATTTAGGCACCTTTTGGAGGATCTAAATAGCCATATTTGGTTAAATCAAAGTAAACTTCAATATTATGCAGATGTACTTGAATCAAAACGAGAATATTTATTTTAATAAGCAAATTTCTATTCTAGGTATATACCGCCCAAGGTGCAAAAGTGGCCAATTGGGGTTTCATCGATGGCACAGCCAGGTCCATTAGCCGTCCTTCAGTTTAACAAGAAAATTATTTTTTGTGTCACAAACGAGTACACTGTGTAAAGTACCAATCCGTAGTTACACCAGATGGTATCACTATAAGTGAGTTTGGGGCTTTTGAAGGAAGAAGGCATGATGTAGGAATTTTTAGAGAACCTGGCTTTTATCAGCAATTAGAAGCTAAAGCCAGATTTCCTGATGGACATAATTATGTAATTTATGGTGACCGGGCACATGACATCAGAGAATTACTCATGTGTCCATATCCTGGTCATGGCATTAATCAAGATGAGCAAACTTTTAATGCTTCAATATCTGTAGTAAGAGAAGCTGCAGAATGGAATTACAGTAAAATAATTGCTAAATTTGCATTTTTAGACTTTAAAAAACCTCAAAAAAATTTTATTACAGGACATTGAAGCTATGTACAAGACTGTCACACTCCTAACAAACTGCCACAGTTGCTTGTATGGAAATCAGACTTCTATGTATTTTAATATAGAACCTGTTTACCTCGAAGTATACCTTAATACGTAATCTCTTAGGAGTGTTAATGGACTCATATTATATAAATGCAAACAATTGAATCTACTTCAAAATCTCGGCTTTTGTTGTTTAGAAATAAGCAGATAATAAAATGAGTTTGAAAATCAATTTTATAAATTTTGGAATAATATAACGCTTATATTTTAGACATAAAAAATTATGACAATATAGCATTTACCCTCATGTTTTGATATATAAGCTATTAGTTCTCTAAAAATTAGTCAAGTGTGAACAAGTTAGATAGGTGGCCAGGATACGTTTGTGACATGTTCATAAGTTTAGTGTTATAATGGAAAAAAACACTAGAAACGAATAAAATTTATTGTAAATTAGCAATGTTTACTATTTACTCATAATAAAATTAATTAGCATGTCTTGCCTGTCGATAATTTTTAAGTCTCTTCTTTGTTCAACTTTAAAATTAAGTTTTTCGTGTAATTCAAATAACCTTTTGAATTCCAACTCGGCAATTCTTGTTTGCTTTTCTGCAAGAGCTATTTTTCTCTCCCCTATGGACAATCTTCTTTCTTCCAATTCTAGTGCCTTTCTTTTAATTTCTTTTTGTTCATAGTCATATGCCTCTAAACAGGTCAGTCCTTGTCTTTGTACATTAAATTTTTTTTCTGGATCTTGTTGGATATAGAGGATAGGAAACATGGTTAGATTAGATTATATTTGAATGAGGCTAGAAAAAAGTAACATAAAACTTCGAAACTGTATTTTGTTTAGTAAGAGAAAAATAACCGAATTTTGAGTTATATAACTAACCTATCCGTGTTCTTTACCGTAAGGTTAGCTACCAAAATCAGTGATCAGTGTTACTCTGCTGTTCATGCAGTGTAAAAAGTAATCAGTTTATTTTTGACCTTGCCTGAACAGCCGGGTAACACTGATCACTGATCCTGGTAGCTAACCTTGCGTCAACGAACACTGGTAGGTTAGTAACTCTTAGTTAAGAAACGTCACGGTTACTAGTTTAAGTGATCCGAGAAAGTTTCCAAAAACGCTTCTAGCTGTATCATTTCAGTAAAGGAAAATTAATCAATGGCTTCATTTCCCTTGTCAATGACTTTAAGACAGTGCTTTGCTTGTTCTTTGCCTATCAGAAGAATGCTCATTAGTCATTACCTAGCACTCTAGAATATTTTAGGAGTATGAGATGTACTTGCTGCAGCTATGGGTTCTGGATCTGCTATGTTTTCTAAATTTGGAACTAAAACATAAACCATTATAATATTGAAAACATTATTTTACAATTTAGTTAAAGAAAATTGTTTAATTCTAAATTAACCGAATCTGAAATGATGTAAGCGAGATCAAACATTTTTTTCAATTTAATAAAAAACACCTTATTACCCTTATCTGCAACTTGTGCAAGTTTATCATTTGAATGATAATTTTGATCTTCCAATAAAATGTTCTCTTCACGTTTCAAATTTAGAGGATTCTCGGTTGGTGCTAAAAATACAGGTTTAAAACTGGCCATGCGGCTGTTACATACTTACAATCGCAACTAAACGTGAGTTCGTACTTTTCATGGGAACCATTTTGAGGTGGAAGCACATTGGTCACGAACCTCTATACCTAACATTCGTGAAAGATTACAATTTTTTTTGGCTTGTTTCTTTTTATCCTGGTTGCACATTAGCTCATGAATAGATTGACAGGGAATCCTTCTCCGAGTATACCACTTCTATTCCCGATCTATAAAAGGCATAAAAAATTACAACTTACTTATTTCTTACCCTGGGTATATTTGCCTAAATAGTATCTTACTCAACCTAATAAATATTATGAGCATGGCACGCTACTTTTTGATAATTTAATTATGCCAAAAATTTAAAGACACAGATATTCATTATACTTACAGGCTTCGTAAATTTTTATATTCCTCAACCATAATTTTATTATCAAATCTAAACGCTCTTTAAGAGTTCTTATAGAAAAATTCTCTTTTGTCACAGACTGCATGTTTTCTTGAATAACAGCCCTCAGAATTGGTTTTTTAATAAAGTTCTACCCCAAAGGCTCCCGTAAAAGGGTAATATCATCATGATCAGTAAATCGTAACTGTTTTCTAGCACTGTGGTCCATAGTGTGTTGTTTAGCGAGATCAAAATAAACCAAAATAACAACTAAATTATTGTATTTTAAAGATATGAGTACAATGCACAATTCACATTTATTAAATACATATTATTAAAGAAAAATATGGTTGGACTCTCTTCTGACACATACAGACAAACTTTTCGTAGTTAGTTTGCATGGGTACCAAATTCATTGATCTGCTTTCCTTGTGTTTCCAAATATTTAGTGATGTATTCGAACCGAACCGAACCGAACCTTGCCCTAGGTTCGGTTCGGTTCGAAAAAAACGAACCGAACCGAACCGGTTCGACATTTTTATATTTTAAACAACTAGTGCATTCAACCACAACAATTTAAATGTTTAATGTAGTTTAATATTTAGTAGTTTAATAAACCAAACATTAATTTGCTTTAGATTTTAGTAGCATAAATCATATTTATACTATTTGTCCAGGTTTGATTTTTCAATACGTACTATCCTTTACAAAGCGTAATTACAATTAGGTTAATAGTGAAAGTTACCTCTAAAATTTAGAATGTGTTAATAAGTAATGATTTTTACTAATGTCATTTTACCGTGAAAGAACGATATCACACGATCTTTGCGATTACTTTTATTGTAGTTTTAGTTTGTATAAAAAGAGTATCAAAACAATAAGGTGTTGCTGATTTCTTATACAGTACAAACAAAAAGCTGTTTGTCAGTTTATCTTTATTATTAATATTATTTCTTTTAAAAGACAATATCAGATGGTTCTCGGAAAGAATCGTAAATCTACCTCAAACAGCGTTTACGTTTTCCATAATAAAATATAACAGTATTTATGGCACGGGCATTATGTCTGCTTATTATTTGCATTATACTGCGTTATTTTATGTGGGCATTGATTAAAAAGTTTATGCCGCCATGAGTCATAAACTTCAGCCCTTGGTTTTGAGAGAAAGTTCGGGGTCATCCTTCTGAAGTATCGGCTACTTTTAAAGACATTGGTGGTAATGGTCACACTAAATAAACAGTAAATAGTATGGTACCATGCATTTTGTAACACCATTTGTTGAGCGATTATGTACAAAAGAAAAGGAGATTAGTTTTTGCTACAAGATCACATTTTTTGATATTAATAGAGAGCTGGTTTTCATACAAAAGTAAAAAATTCAAAATGATGGATTAGTAATGCATCCTTAATTAAGAATTAAGTTGTTTCGTTTATTCTGAAAACTTCTGTAGTCTCTAGACCGTGACGTCGGCTTCATTAAATAAAATAAGCTTGTTTTTAAAACCAAATTTTCAAAATCATTTCGAGTTTCTTTAATATCTAATACTAGTTATAAACAAACAACAATTTGAAATAAGGAGCATTAAACAAATCAAAACTAATCTAGAATTTTTTGATATATAAACGTGCCTCGATGACAAAATTTATTAGATATGTAACACTAATTAATACCTGTTACATTTTTTACCTATTGGCTTAAAACTCGAAACCATGTACATTAGAAAATCGTTGTATTTCTTATATGCTTGCGAATAGAAATTTTTTAAATGTGCATTTGGGAAAATTGACATGTTGTTAGTGAAAATTAAATTTTTAAACTAAATTTTTATTTAAAAAATCGAACTTTTCGAACCGAACCGGGCCGAACCTTGAGCTAGGTTCGATTCGGTTCGAAAAATTTGCCGGTCCGGTTCGAAGTTCGGTTCGAAAATAAAATGCCCGGTTCGGTTCGGTTCAGTTCGAAAAATCGAACCGAACGTCGAAGCGAACCTCGAACCTGTTTGGTTCGTGTCCATCCCTACAAATATTGCATTTAAAGCAATTAAAAGTGTATAAACAGTATAAATTTCCACTAATAGTGATATTCATATGTAGTAAAGCTATTTTTGTTTAGTTTTGATACCATAGAGAAATAAAAGAGAGTAATCAATTACAGGTTCGAATTTAGGAACACTTAAAGTACTGCCCCCAGTGGCTATAGGAGTAACAAATACCGCTGACGGGGAAATTTAAATTCTATATTCTTATGATTCTCTATATAATCTCATATAGATTTTTGTAGATTTTGTAGATAGATTGTGTAGGTATGAATTGAAACAATATTATCAGTTATTGAATTTCCCGTACAGCTTTTACAGTTTGAAAGTTTAATCTTTTTAACCAGAAAACCAGCTACATACGTTTCTATCTGTGTATCATATTCATCACTTTGGGTATGCCTTAGTCACTTGTGGAAGTATTTCATTAGTAAATTCACAAACATCAATAACGTTGAGGAGTATTTCACCACTACAGTCATTACTAAGAAAAGTTTGCAAATTATCCAAAATGACACCATCGTCCTTTCCACAATTTTTTCTTTTAAAATGTGAGTCTATCAAATTATTAAGAACAGAAGTCTTAAAAGCAGATATGAATTGGAAAGGATTTGGATTAGTATTAGCTGCATGTAAACTACGCATTGATGAAAAAAGATTCTCGAGTGGATCTTGATTTAAGAACCTAGTTCAAAGAAATTTGAAGCCCATTTTTTTACATTTCTTAAAACGTTCTAAAGTAGCTTTAATGGTTGTAATCCAGCCTGTTTCAAATGGCATATCTGTTTTAATCACGATACCATCTGTAGATAAAAACTCTCAACTATTTATTTTCGGTAAAAGTATAAGCCAAAGTGATCGATGATTTCTGGGCCATACATCGACGATAACTATTAACCAAGTTACTCTTCAGCTTTTTGCTCTTAAAACTATCAAAAAGACGGTCCATATCATGGATGAACTCTGCAGTGTATATTGCTTGTGCAGGTAATTTATCTACAGAGTATATGCTTACCATACTTCCCATCGCAGCAGACATTGTATTACTAAATATTCTAGCAGCAACACATACTTTCATTTTGAGACCGTTTCTACTTTGAACGTTCAAATACATTTCCCTAATTTTACGCAAACCTTGAAATCGTTTTTTCTTGTTTTTTTCACATACTTCAACTTAGCTATATGACGCTATCGTTTGACAAATTTCTCAAGACAGCACGATTTGTAGCACCTTGATCACAGATAGTGGTCAACACTCGTAAGCCTATATTTAGTAAAGCTCTGACAACTTCTTTTATTAAAAACATCAACTCATGTGTTTTAATTGTGCCCCTGGTAAAATAATAAACCACTGGTTGTTTCTATGGTTTATGAATTCTATGAATCATAAATATTAATACATGATTAGCACACTCAGTTCTTCTACCAAGAGTACCAAGATCCACGTATTCTATAATTTTATCATGTTTTTTATCCAACACAAGTTGTTCGGCTAAAACAATTTCATCAAAAATCAGGGTACACGTTCTATTTAATTGTGTCTTTTTGGATACACGTTTACCAAGCTTGTTGAAAAGTTGATCGTTTAATCCAGTTTCGAAAGGGACTTTACTTAATAATAATTGAAGCGTGCTCTTTGCAGGTAAAGGTATAAATAGTTTAAATAATTTGTATGCCTTGGGACCTCTTTGATATAAAGCTAACTCTAAAACTTTCACTTCAGTTGTCCAGGTTGGTTTTTTAGACTTTAAATTTCTAAAAGTTGTTTTAAAAAGCGATACTCCGGCTGGATGCAGCTTTGATTCTAGTTCTCTAAACATTTTGCACTTTGAAAATTCATACGCATACTTAATTTTTTGTTTCGAGTTTTTAAGAGATGTTTTTAATTTCTTAATTGCACGCTTTTGTGTTTTATTTGAGTAGTATAATTTTTATTTTTTTGGAGTTAGATTTACAATTCTTGATTCATTAATCATACGTAAGCACGAACAACGCATTTGTTTTGCTGCAGGCGGTGTATCAATTATAGTTTGAATGTGACAAGCCAATTCGCAATCAACATCACTATTTCTTTGTTCTACAGTCGAAGTAAAGTTTGACTGTTGATAAGAAAATGTTGCTTATAATGGTAATTTCTGAGGAATTATTTTGGCTGTTTGGAATAGCAAACTTGTTTAATCTCAATTTAGATGGATCACAAAAATATTTATCTTCAAAGTGATCTTCACAACGGTACAGTATATGGGCTACATTATTTAAACTCATAATCGTAAACCATTGTTTTCTACGGCATATATCCTATTCAGGAAACCGAAAGAAATTCTTGTATCTGATATTGAACACGAATATTATAACCTAAAAATGTAGCATTTTAATATATACATATTCATGGTAACGTGCGTACCTACAGTATATGCCTTAATTATAGATGTTTTCTGTCCAATTACAGTGAAGCACTATCACACTAGTGCTATTTACAATCTTCTTATACTAAATTCTTAACCATAGGTCTATTAACAACACTAACACTACTATTTATTTATTACACTTTTGTCTATTTATGTATTTTACAAGCTGGTGGTACAATATACACGTTCACATAACACAGATTTATATTTACTTAAGACTTTCAGAACGAAACGAACAACTAACTAGATTTATATACGACATTCTGATCTAGACTAATTCCTACATTAATCACCGTTCTTATGTATACCCTATAATTAAATAAATGACTCATACTCCGGTATATGCTAGAAAGTTCTAGGCTTCTGTAGTATATACATTGCTTAAGCGGTTGTGTGTTTGACGGGTTGCCTAATAGTAGCTCGTATCACTGCCCCCTCTTTAAAACCGTTACGTCTCGTAACTGTAAAAACATTTTGACGCCAATTCGATGACTGATGACGGTTCCGGCAGCTATCTCCTCTGGTGCATCCACCGCGTCGTTGGAAATAACAGTCAACACTCTTTTCTTGATCTTGGTAGGCAACCGGTTGATAACAACAAACAAGGACCTGGACGTTGGTTCCCTGGAAAACTACTTCTAGCATATTTCGGACTATCCTCCAATCTAAGCGATCCAGTCCACAGCCGAGTTTGGGCACCGCTAGTCCCGTTACTCCATTTTCCATCATCTGAGCTTTAAGATTCAGCAAAGCCTCCCATAGATGTCCATAACTAGGTCTCTGCCATGAAGAATTTTTAGTGACCAGACAGTAAAAATAACGATTTTTATCCTGAAGAACCAAAGCTTTTCCTACAGTTGGCTGCTGTTGTACTAATTCATCTACACGTCCAAACTTTTTCTTGAAAACAACAGCTATTCCTCTTGACATTTCCAGATCTTGAGCTACGCAATGTGCAAGGGAATAGTCTTCTAGTGCTCTAAACAGATCTTGCGGTTTTTCAACAACAACGCCAAATCTTGCCTTAGCGGAACCACCATACGCCGCCATAAAACTCTCAAAATCTACAATTGGTTCATGATTAATAACTCGTCGAACATCATTCTCATTATTTGAGTCTTCCTGGTTGTTGCCAGCATAGGATATTAAACGGTCAAAGTAAACCACTTTCGGTTTACCACGGGGAAATCTTCTGATCCGGTACACTACATCATTCATTCTTTTTAACACTTTGTACGGGCCTTCTCATTGTCTTTGTAATTTTGGCGACAATCCACGCTTTCTTTGTGGAATGTACAACCACACTAAATCTCCAAGTAGGTAACCACCTTCTTGTGCTCTCGTGTCATATAGTAATTTCATTCGATCGCTTGCTGCCTGGATATTCTTTTGGACGCTTTCGTGAATGCTATTTGATCATTCACGAAGCTTACTAACGTAATCTTCACCCGCGATCTCTTCTCCAGGTTTAAATCTAAACTAGATATCACATGGTAGCTGCAATTTACGTCCTAACATCACGCAAGCGGGAGAGTATCATGTGCTGTCATGTACCGAAGATCGGTACGCCAGTAGGGACACATGTAAATATTGGTCCGTCTCGTTGATGTTCAGAGACAACTTTGGCTAGGTACTTTCCTAACGTCTTGTGCATTCTCGCAACCATTCCATCCGATTGGGGATGAAGTGTCGTGGTTCTAGTCTTCCTGATTATAATATGCTTGCAGACGTTCAGAAACAACGCTGATTCGAAGTTCCGACCTTGATCAGAGTGTAATTCCAACGGAACTCCAAAGCGACAAAACAACTCCCTCACTAGTACATCTGCAACCGTCTCGGCTTCTTGGTTAGATATAGCATACGCCTTCGGCCATTTGGTAAAATAATCCATTGCAACCAAGATGTATTTATTTCCTTTCTCAGATTCAGGAAACGGACCAGCTATATCAATGGGCACCATTTCAAAAAGATTACCCACGTTATACTGTCTCATTGGGGCTTTCTGTTTTGTAACCGTGCCATATCCAGAGACACACAACTCACATTTCCGGCACCACTCATTCACATCTTCTTTGCAGTTTACCCAATGGAATCTATCCCTCACTCTTTCGAGCGTTCTTTTCGTGCCCTCCGGAAATAACCATCGTGCAAGTGCTGCAACACTTCCGGCACTCTGCTTTTTCGGCACTATCACTTGAAATCGTCTCTCAGTGCCATCTTCACATTCCAGGCGTCATTTCAAGATTCTATTTAGTATGCCTTCAGGCTCCTACTTGAAATACTAATTTCTTCCCAAGCTGGTTGTTGTCCTTTACTTTTCCACTCAATAATACGTCCAAATTTGGCGTCATTCTCCTGCTCTTCTCGTATTCTTTCGGGTTGGCAAGTATCATCGGTTACCGTCATTCTATGGATGACACTTATTTTGTCTTCCATCTTGGAGCAATGATTGCAGTCCACCGGACAAGGTCTCCTCGATTTAGCGTCTGCATTTCGATGGCTAGTTCCTACACGATGTTCTGTGTCAAAGTCATATTCCTGCAGCCGCTGTATCCACCTTGCAACTTGCCCTTCAGGATTTCGAAACTGCAGTAACTATTTTAGTGCAGCATGGCCTGTTCTCAACAGGAATTTATGACCGTATAAGTACTTATAAAAGTGCACTACGGATTTGACGACGGCCAACAGCTCCCTTCTTGTCACACAATAGTTCTTTTCTGGCCGCGACAAGCCCTTGCTGAAATACCCAATAACTTTTGCTTGTTCGTCCTGCACTTGAAAAAGAACACTTCCTATAGCTGTGTTACTGGCATCGGTATCCAACACAAATTTCCCCTCCATCCGTGGATAACTCAGAATTGGTGCTATAACCAGTAGTTGTTTCAGTTGTTCAAATGCGCTGTGGCAGTCATCATTCCAATTATATTCTTGTCCATCTTCGGTTAATTTCGTCAACGGTTTGGCAACGTTAAAAGTATAAAACGTCGGTAATATGTGCACAATCTTAGAAAACTGCGTATTTGGTGTATATCTGCTGGTGTAGGCCACTCTTGTACCGTTTTTACCTTGTCAGAGTCAGCTCTTATTACGGTCTCTGAAACGACACGTCCTAGGTATTTCACCTCTTTTCCAAATAGGTGATATTTCTTATGGCTCAAGGTAAGGTTTGCCCCGCGTAATCTTTGAAATATCTCGTCTAGGTTTTTAAGGTGTTCTTCAAAAGACCCACCTAACATTATCACGTCGTCTAGGTACACCAAGCATGTCTTCCAGGACAGTCCACACAGTATCGACTCCATCAAACGTTCAAAAGTAGCAGGGGCATTATATAATCCAAAGAGCAGGACCTTGAACTGCCATAATCCAGTTCCAATTGTAAACGCAGTTATCTCTTTATCGTTTGGTTCCAAGCCTACCTGCTAGTATCCGCTTTTCAAGTTCAAGGTTGAAAACCATTTAGATCCGGATAGAGTATCCAAAGTGTCATCAATTCTGGGCAAAGGATACCTGTCCTTCTTTGTCACATTATTTAGCTACCGGTAGTCTACACAAAACCTTGTCGACCCATCCTTATTCTTGACAAGCACTACCGGGGATGCCCATGGACTAATCGAGGGTTCAATCACTCCCTGTTCTTCCATGTCTGTGATAACTTGCTCGGCTTTCTTACGTTTTGCCAAAGAAAGCCGCCTGGGATATTGTCTTATCAGTTGCGCATTTCCAGTATCATCCAGTGCAAACACACCTCGATATCGTCCTATCAGTTCTTTTACCTTGCCCAGTTGATCATCGTTTAATCCTTGACTCGAAGGTATCAACATATCCAGCAATTTCTGTGAGCAACCGCTGACTGGTTTGTCCTTTGTGTCATCCACGCAACGTATAATATGACTTACTGGAATACAACTTCCCACAATCATGTCTTTCTTCAGGGTCACTGTATGCGGATTAATGTTTAGCACCCTTACTAGTATCATATTTCGAGACTTTACCACTGTTCTTCCAATCAGTAATCCCTCCTGACCCATTCCCGATTCAGTTGCTTCCATCATGCTTACTTGTCCTTCCCGGAACGTACCATTCGGGCGTCCCATCACAATCATTTCCGTCTTCTCGTGTATTTTTATATCACAAACCATTCGAACTTGCATCGTCTGGTTACTCGTCCCTTTTAATGGAATCTCAGCATCATCTATCCGAAACACATTTTTTCATGTTCACATGAAACCCATATTCTCTCATGAGATCCATTCCCAACATCACTTTTTCTGTAATTTCAGCTACCAACACCCGATGATTAATTAGTTTGTCTCCAATTGCCAACGTAACGGCAGCCTCTCCGTGAGTAGAAGTTTTCTCACCGCTTGCCGTTCGAAGACACCGGTGCAGGTAGCACTTTTCCACGACCAACCAAATCTGGTGTTACAATAGTCCTTGTCGCTCCTGTATCCACGAGTAATCGGACAACCCTACCATTAATTCCACCATCGATATAAATGCTGTCCAGACTGTCCATTGACGATGCAGCACGGATGATAATTTCCGGGGCACTACGTTGGGCTGTCGACGTTCGCCCCTTTACGTCGACTTGCTTTAGTTTTTCTTGTTGCTCAACCGGTTGTTTTTTTGGTTGAGTACAGCGTCTCTGTATATGATCCACTTCACCGCAGCTCCAGCATCGCAGACGCCACCTTCGCGGTTGTTGTCTTTCCAGCCTTTCCACCTTTTGCTTTTCTAATACACAGTTGATTATTTCTTCTATACGGATCTGCGATTGACCAGGTTCTTTTAAGGCAGACCGAACTTAGTGACTCATCCTGTGTGATGTCTGCTTAGCTGCTTCAAATTCAAGTGCATGAGCCAGTGTGTCATCTATCATTTTTGGCCGTGCTAATCTTAGCGCTTGCTGTATTTCGCCATCTTTAACGCCATCCACAAATGTTTGAACAGCGAGTTGTTCGAGGAAGCTATCTGGTGCCGTTGGGTATGCCAACCTAACTAATCTGGCAATGTCAGCTTCGAATTCTTGCAGGCTTTCATTTGTCTTTTGCAAGCGGTTCTTAACTTGTGCATTGTAAACCTGTTGAAGGTGAAAGTCTCCATACTCATCTCAAGCTTCGATGTTAAGAGGCCGTAATCATTCTGCTGGTGATTGGGAATCGTTTGCAAGATGTTAAGAGCTTCCCCCCGTAGAGCCACAATTAAGGAGATAGCATCCTCTTTGTTACACCAACTGTTGGTTATTGCTACGGCTTCAAATTGTTTCAAATATGTGGGCCAAGGTGTTTTACCATCGAATGTGGGTGGTTTCACTCTAAATTTTGAGGGTATTGACTCGCTTTCTTCCATGCTTCTTATTTCTGGAATGTTCTGATTTGCAACTTAGTTTGCTAATTCAAGTGGCCGCGTTGTTAGTGCAATCATTTGTTCTCGCAGCCTCATCACAACTTTTTCCATTTTTATCAATTTACTGTCCACCTTTTGCTCAACTGTTTTTACCTGTTCAGTGGCATCTTCTTTCAATGCGATGAAGCTTTCCATTAATTTTTGTTCTAACGTGGCTGTCTTTTTATTTAGCTTTTCTTCCATATTTGCAGCATTTTCACTTAACTTTTCTTCTATTTTCTCAGCATTTTCACTTAATGTTACTTCTAGTTTAGCCGACCTCTCTTTCATGCCGGAATTAAAATCCTTAAGGATATTCATTAAAGTTTCTGCGTCCATTTTACTTTGGCTTCTTGTAACAGGTATATACAAACTACTCAAATGGCTTTAGTCTTGTGTGTTTTTTCTTTTAAATTATCACTATATACCCCACAAAGCCTGACATTAGTGTAGCGGGCTACTACTGACGCGTTTCACCAATTTAAAACAAGTAGTAGATAAAAGTCTTTATTACTCACTATTTACAATTCTAATTAACAGTATATGCCTTATTTATCGATTTTTTCTGTTCAATTACAGTGAATTAATATCACACTAATGCTATTTACAAGCATTGGCGTCGCCGTGGATCAATGTAGTAAGCGTAAGACTACGGATCTCAAGGTCCTGGGTTTGAATCCCGACACGGCCGACTGCTTGAAAAATGGCAGGAGTATTTTTCACAAAAATTACGCCCTCGTTCGGATGAGAGGTTAAATGGAGGTCCCGTGTGTGAGTGTTGTCACGCACGTTAAAGATCCCTACCTTGCCTGGAACGGCAAGGGTTCGGCAAAATTCTAAATTTCTAGGCAACAAAAAACTCGCCTTCTGGCCAATGTAGTACCTTCGGGTGGATCATTGGAAATGTAAATGCAATATTTACAAGCACTATCTTCTTATACTAAATTCTTAACCATAGGTCTATTAACAACACTAACACTACTATTTATTTATTACACTTTTGTCTATTTATGTATTTTACAAGCTGGTGGTACAATATACACGTTCACATAACACAGATTTATATTGACTAAAGACGTTCAGAAGGTAACGAAGAACTAACTATATACGAGATGATTTCTATATGATTTATATACATAAATACCTTCGCATACAGCAAGGTGCACAAAGCTGTTCAATTTCGTAGAAATCGCAATATTTTTAAAAAATAAACTGAATTCCCATTAGCTAATAAATGACAATAAAATTTTAAATAATAGTTTTCATAAATTTCAGTGTGTTAATAGAAACTGATATTTTAAAACCGTGTATGGTGTACAATTACATGGACGCTAAGGAACAATCAATTTATTGAATTTTAGTACTTATAAATCCCCAGATTTTTTAGGATTACATTAACCTGTCGCCTATCGCTCTAAATCGCTATCATTAAGGATATCTAAAGTTTTCTCTAAACGACATTAGCATAGCATTAATTCAATGTTGAAGTGGAGAAAGGTTATTTAATAAAAATTTAATATCAGCATTTCAGAGTTGCAACTTACATTCTCCGTGGATTTGCATACAAAAGTTGTCCAAATTGCTTTCATCTAAATTTTACATTCCAAGTTTGTATGAATAATTAAAGTCAAAGAGGAGAACGCACTAACACCCTTCGTGTTGAAGCAAAATCAATAAATACGTATATAATGAAATTTCATGCCGAATTATATAAACAAAAGTAAATTGGAAGTATTAAAGAACTTGTCAAAATGATTAATTATCATACGCCTACATTTTGCATAAAAACCATAATTTGCTTCTTTATCAGATTACTTCACCTAAACTAGCTCACGGTAACACCAGGAACTTCCAAATTACCATACTTATATTCGTCGCTAATGATAAGGAGCGTTAATAAGCCAAGCCATTCAAGTTTTTGGAGTAAATCAATAGTTCTGTATTTTTGTATATACCCAAATATATTAGAGGTGGAATAATCTCTTATTAGCTTGAATTATACTGAAAAAACAGATTGCATAATTTAGAATCTAAAGTGGGTTTTGATTTAGAAACAATAAATGAAGCTTGTAAAATTAATCATCAACCCGATTTAACCTGCATGTAGCTTACAGCGTTTCTCTATCTAATAGTCCTGAATAACGGGATTGAGTATTAAACAATGCGAGATGTAACAGAATTGTGGTGACTGTGTATCGGATCTTAGATACATTTAGCATAATTTGTGTACTGCAATTCTTCTAATTTTAAATGACTAATCCATTATTCAAGCAGGCAACACTTCATGAGGAAATCGGTTCAAATTCGTCTTTTAATTTAAATTATGCTTTTAACGTTAATAAATAATACAACTGGGCGTATTTATATTCCGGCACTTGTTGCAACCCCCGTTTGCCTTTTATTTTGATATTTAAACACTGCAGGTCTTTTTATATTTTAGGAACCAACACCTACTCTCGATGAAACTGTTTATACAGTAGACCAACCACAATCCACAATATTAATAGAAGAGATAGATGTATTGTAACAATTTTTTTGACGACTGCAAATCATCTAAAAGTTATTCGTTAAATACGTCATTTTGTCTATTCAATTAAACAAGTAAATATCGTCATTTAAGTAAATATTCGTATTGGAATCGTGTACCCCAATCATAATGCAGAAATTATTCTCTAGTGCTAGTTTGGTTGCTAACAACAGGCGTTGGCTGTTTGAATAAATACCTCAATGTCAAGCGACTTTGAAATACTTGTGCACAGTGTACCAACCCATCAGTCTGGCATGAGTATTTGATAAGGACACGCGATGCAGAAGAGTAGTGTTCTAGCCAGCAATTTGCGTGTGGCCTTACGCCTAGACGTTTAATTTAAGTGCAACGTGCACTTAAATAAGTGTTCTTAATACTAGTAAGCACGTAGATTTAATTTCTAAAACAAATAAATAAATTTGTTATAGCGCTCTTCAATTTAATTATAATTCTTTTGAATTAATCTGAACGTTCTTCAATTAGCAATTATGATTTCCAGTATAACATAATTTTCTTCGGTTTACATAATTTACTCAAGTTTACGATAATCCTTTAATTACCATGATGTTTTATTCGAAAGAGAATGCAGTTGAAAGATAACGAGAAAATCTGGTGATAACTTTCATGTGTTTAATGTAGAACTTTTAATGAAATAGCGTTTATCCGAGTTTGTTAATTTTTGTTTTCCTAAAATTCAATTGGTTTATAAAATTAACCTCACTGCTTGGCTAATTTCCGGTATTTGCAAGTAATAAAGTGGATAATTACGGTCAACATAATTGTTTTGTAACGAATGAAATGCCCTAAAAAAAGCAAAGCAAAGCAAAGCCTTTTGGATAGCTGTTGGTTTGGATTTGTTTGGTTCATTTTGCAAGGAAGAAATACACTTCAAGTTCGTATAATTGGGTCCAACAAACTTTCAGTTGGCTACGTCACAATATGCGGACAGCCGACGTCATTTGTTTGTCGAGGCACCGTATGTAAGCACATCTGGTTTAGACAATGTAACACTATTACATAAACAAGAACCTGGCTGTACAAGGTAAGCCTTTTTATTATTTTCACATGAGGTCCGCATTTGGCCAACATTGATACAAGGCAACACATTAAGCATGACATTGTGATGGCCTATGATTCTTATTTTGTTTAACGAACTATAAAAGACTTTTGATGTTTTGTATCTATCAACATTTAAATTCAGGGTGTAATTTAAATATTTACCTACCGCGTGAGGGTATCCAATTAACAATAAATAATAAATGAGAAGGACCTCTAACACTATAGTACCCTCACGTTTCGGGACATTGCCTCGCAAGCTGCTGCAGTCGGTGAGAAGGGGGGTTCATTAAACAACAACACACAAAGACAAAATTCCAATTGTTTTATTAAATGGGCTACTAACTAACTTAACCTAATTACATATGCATACAAAATTATACAGTAATTAACATTATTTACAATAGGGCGTCACCATGGGAATTAAACGGCCCATGGACCGATCCCGGTAATAGCTCTCGTCGCACTTTGTTCGTGGCGATGAACCAAGATTGCAGGACAGAAAATACTTCACTTCACAGGGGCAAATCTTTTAAAGTCTCCGGCTAGCACAAACACAAATTAACTAAACAATTCTAAAGTCCTTATTTTATGAATATTAACAACAGTTCTGGGTGCAAACACCCCAATACATATAATTAAATTAACGCTACCGTAGTCTACTTAACATGCATACTGAAACAACCTTCTTTTAATCACGGGGTCATCAATAACAGGAAAAACACGACCTTCACACGAGTCAAATAGTACAGTAACGGAATTCGTGGCTTAGTTATTATAAGCCTCGGACAACGTCGAAACACAATAAAATAGGAAACCCTTCTAAAGATGCGGTCTTTAAACAATAACCTAACGGGATTAAATTACTCGAACGGTGCTTTAACCCAAAGTTGTATGTTATGGAAGTCGACAGATACTGTATTTAAACAAATAAATGACTTATGATGCATAACACAGCCTTGAGTTCATGGTAATACCATATATAATAATTACTTACTTAGAGAAATAAACTAACTTTGAACATAACGGCACGCACTTGAATTCAGAGAAATAAAACACTTCACTCAATCTGGCAAGTCCGCGAGCTTTAGACTCTATCGCGTCTGGAAATAAACAACCCCGATTACCACCGGCTGGCATCCTTATATACATTTAAGTTAATTGAAAAATAACCCCTTTCTTGGCTCTCATACTCGGCTTAGGATACGCCGGTCGTAAATCTTTAAGATTAATTAAACTGCCAATTGCCCTAAGATAGCCACACAAGTAGATCTCGGAACTAATTTTAGTTGAGTACTCCGCTAATTGAAAAATTGCTTCCGACCACCCTGACATAAATAGGATCCTAAAACATGATTGGCATCTAATCATAGATAGCAACTAATCTAACATGTTTAGTGCCTTTGAAGTAAAGTGCCTTTAGAAAAATTGATTAACTCTTGGATTAGATCTTCCTGGAAACTTCGCTAGGGCGCTACTTGGGTAGTCTTGCAGCCGTTACAATTGCAGACATATTTATGCTACAAGACCTTCATTCTAATAATTAGAATGCTAGAAAATAACTATTTTTAGAAATCATAGAACTAATTAGAGCGTATTAAAACAGTATGTTACAAGGGTAGTACCTGTTATTATTACGAAAGAACTTAAACACCCTAATTGAGTTCTGATTAAAGTTTTCATTTATGTGTAATTAAACTTAAAGCAAATATGAAAGTTAAATTATTAGATTTTTGAAATTTTCATATACACCTGTAAACCAAATAACAGAGCTAATATTTTGGGTGATTTGAAATAGCTTTGTAACAAAAAAGGAAATGTTTTGATATTTTGTTTGATTTTACTATTCTACAACTGCGTAGAAGAAATTGAAGTACAATTTTGATGTATATATTTTGTACACAACCTTTTATCATAGAGAAAGCAATATTTGATTAAAGAACCATTTATTTCAATCAAGTAAATGTTTTATTTTGAATAAGTGAGTCCAAGAATAGGGTAATTGAATCAAGGAGTAAAAAGCATAAATACCTTCAATACATTAATATTTGTAGCTCCCATTTGACTAAGGAGCACTGATAGCACTTTCAAAATTTGATGCCTAATATTTGTGGCTATAGGAGTGTGCACATAATTGATATTTATAGCTTTTCTTTTTATGAGGTAGCAAGAGTACACCTCTTGTGTCCTTCTTTGCTAATTTAAT
The DNA here is from genome assembly GCA_036346225.1 of Platerodrilus igneus. Taxonomy (NCBI): domain Eukaryota; kingdom Metazoa; phylum Arthropoda; class Insecta; order Coleoptera; family Lycidae; genus Platerodrilus; species Platerodrilus igneus. The sequence goes on along the minus strand of JARFIW010000347.1, from coordinate 3,274,053 downwards.
CCTATTTTCTTTACAGCTCCTGCTTAAGCAGTAAATACAATATTCCTCTCTAAGGACGCCCAAGTCCCTCTTAGGGAAACTTAATGACTTGGTGGCGCCCTCCTCATACCCCTATTTTGGTATAAGTTGAGTCAGTAAGTAAATAATGTTTTGTAAAAAGAACCACGACCAATCCTCATAAGCTCTACCCGAGGAATAGACCCCTAGCATAGTCGGAAGATAGTTGAGTTCCATCATCTTAAGGAAATTCTTCCTTAAGGTCACTGGTTTCGTCAAACAATATTAAAGAACCCAGGAATTACTTTAATTATTTAATTAATTTATTAAATAAATTAAATTATTTAATTAATTAATTAAATTAATTAAATTATTTAATTAATTAAATAAATAAATTAAAGTGAGTAAGAGTATAAATGGATTTTTACACCTTTTACTAAAGCCTTTATTTTTAAGGTGGTTGTGACGCCTACCGCAGTAAATATTGTTGATGTTTGCATTCATATTATAAAATAATTCTTGGTCCATTATATTCTTCTTGTATTACCATAGTCTCTACTGTCAGTACGTACAAATAAAAATATACAAAAATTTCTAAACTTACCAAATGGCTGTCTGCACGTAGCACATGTATTGATTTATTCCACATATCTATTATAATTGTAATAAAATTTGGATACATTCTAAGTTTTGAAAACAAAATATTTTAGCCATGAACAAAAATTGCTATTATTTTCTATAATTCGACACCGCAGTCAGCAATATTATTTATTTTAAAAAAACATATATAGCAATATAAGATAAACCATACACCACATACATATAGTAGTCAAAGTTGATATAGCAGAACGATTGATTAGGACAATTAACAGTTAAATTCATTTACAACTAAATTGCTATAGCACTACATTCAGTAATCAAATTTTAAAGACACATTCGATAAAAAATATTACAATACACGTTTTTACAAACAACTACTTTCTAAGGCGGGCAAATTTGTTTAGATGTTAAGATGAGAAGATTAAAACGTCGACAGCATTGACCGCTGAATACTAAATTCCTTTTGCTAGATCATGTTCTCCATGTTGGAACCAGGGCCGCCATCTGAATCTCCAATAGCGTCCTCTGACTCAATAACGTCTTTGCAATTAACAAACTCGCATCCACATTTTTTGTTCTTAGCCTAGAACCCTTCACATCGGTTTATATTTATTAATATTTATTTCTAAATAGAGCATTTTTCCAAAGACCAACCGGACTCGTTTGTTTCAAATTCCTTTGATTTTGTTCTCAAGGTTTCTAAGAACTCGTACATATTTTCCAGATTACTAGATGTTAACAAAAGAAAATTCAAAAACCATTCTTAAAACTTTTTATTACAGACAATTTTTACTAATACAGTTTAAACTTTATAAACCATATTTGTAATACATATTCACAGTTTTTATTCTTAAGACTCCAATATTTGTTTAAGAGCTTCTTCGAATTTCTGTTGTGAAGTAGTGTAACCCCTCTTGTACTCCGCAAACTTCAAACTTCTTGCGTACGGAATCCTGCATATGATGAAGCTTACGATTATTTGCAATAAAATCTTTAACGTCCGTCTTCACGAAACTTCGGAATGGGGCTAACCATTAACGTCTTCTTCTATGTTTATATATATATATATATATATATATATATATTGCTGTGAAACCACCAAAATACGGGTACTCCTCTTTTCGAATCGAGCCCCTACGAATTGGGTATCAAGAATGCTGTGAAACCACCAAAAAGCTATTCATTACCTTAACTGTGTTGGTCCATTGACTTTCTTCTGTTAATCGCCTCGGCTGCTCCTCTAGATAACTTTCATCCTCATACATAAAAAAAACAAACACATTCCTACCACAAACATCAACGTTAACTCTATTTACATCAATATTCACAATACATTAAAATTTTAAAATTAAAATTCAGCATAAATTTTAATATCAGAAAATTTCAAAATTAAATTCATTATCATTTTAATGTGCATCCAGAATTAAAGTCCTTGTAGGATGCCTACTAATTACTATAACAATATATGCAGAGTACAAAGGGAGCATCTACCACCCTTTACGTTAATTAACCAGGTTCGTCTAATTGAGCTCAAAGACATACCCATATTTTTATCATAATCCAGAACATCAATACTAAATACCCTTTCTACTTAAACAAGCAAATTTCACCTTAAAATTAAAATATTATTGTTAGTACAATTTCACTACTGTCCATTTTAAATAAACAAATTAGAAAGTTATTCAACACACACCAACATCTCAAAGTTCAAACAAATAGTATAATTTACCTGAAGGTTACTTGCACTCGTAGCTTCAATGTACATCGTCCCTTTTGTTAATCACACCATTCCAACTGGGTTATATTTACGGCTTCTGATTCTCAACGCTTTAAAAATTTTTCTCCATCACCATTCATCTAAAGTTGTTTCAGGGCTTTTCCGGAACTCCTCTGTGTATATCTGACCCTTGTTTCGTGGATCCAGACACGTTTATGCACCATTTAAGTAATAATACCCCCGAAAAATAACAAAGAAATTCATACTTCTTTCACCAAGATACGCCAAAACTGCCTACTTTTGTGTATTTATTTGTCATAGTAAATTTTACCAATTGGTACAGTGATACTAAATTTTATTACCTTGTGTCTAAGTGCACTAAAGTATATTCATGTTAGCACGTAACGAACAAACTATTTTGAATCACCAAAATATACGAGCAAACTTTAAATTATTTTATCAAACTAAAATGCACTGTTTAACATCTTGAATCAAGTCGCGGATGTAAGAGAGCTTGTTCATATTTACCTGGGTATATATAGAAGTTAGCCCGTCTGTCGGTCGAGTCCTCAAAACAGACAGTTTCTAGAATTTCGTCATTCTATGTTCCCATTCTGTAGCCCGCGTGTCGGTTTTTACGAATTTTGTACTCACCCCAGTTAAATCTCAGAAATTTCAACACGGCACGCAAAGTTTGGAAATAACTAATTGACTTTTATACCGAACTGTTATTTTTACCTCTCAAGTTTGCCTTTTACTTTCAACCAATTGCAACCCCATGACGTTGCTCTACTCACGCCTTTTACTATATGTGTCTCGGTCTTGCGCATATTATCTGTCTCTATCTAACCTGTTCTTATTGATGCAAATTGATATTCTTTATTATCGATTATTTTAGTCCATGTGAGTGTGAAATAACCCACCTTTAGCATTTCTCGTAACTATTATGCGACGGTTTCTACAAGATTCTCTGAAACCATTTGTTATCTACAAAATTTTCGCCGTACGTGATATTTAAACTACGCAGGTGTTCAAAATAATATTAATTCTCAGAGCTTTATTTTCTGGTATTATAATCTTGGATTTTCACAGACTTTTATGCTTATTATTAATAATGGTTTAATTAACTCCAATTAAAATTGACTTCTATCCTTTCATTTTAGCGAATACAAGTTAAATATTAATTATTATGTGTACACTTTGTTTTACTACCGGTTACTTAAAATAGGGTTAATTAATATAAATTTTGCACGTACTTTCCATTTGTTTCTTTCCTCGGAATAATTACATTACCCGTAGAGCTTGTTAATACTGTTTCTTTTGATATAAAGCGTCTTGTACATGATTTTAAATCTCTTATTTTACTGAAACGAATGAATTTTTATTCTCCACGGTGTTTTAATAAAGCGTATTATCTAATAAAATTCCTTATACACGGTGATTAAAATTATTTGATGTGATTATTTAATTTTCTACCCTGGTCTAAATATGAGTAATATATATATATATATATATATATATATATATATATATATATAATATATTTATAAAAACTGATTACGGTTACTGAGGACAGAAGTATAAAATTAATTAAAACTTGAATTGTATGCGATGTTTCGTGAAATTTATTCACATTATCACAGCTATAAGAGAACAACTAAGTATAAATTAAAATTAGTTAAAGATACGTACCTTAATTAAATAATTGAAAATAAATGACTAGACCTAAACATTATAATCTAATTAAAGGCGTGTTATAGATATCAACATAAAGATATGAGTGACCAGTTGAGTGAGTATAAATTGCTGTTAGTGTAGAAAGGATATATAATATAAAATTTTCTAAATCTTAGTTAGCGGAGAATACACTTATGGTTATAGTTAGTATTATAAAGTTAACGGTAGGATGGTTATGCTAAGTTAAAAATATTAATGTATATTGCAGACAGATTTTGGGTATCCGTTTTTTGATTAATTGAATTTTTTTGTTTGTATATAAAAAAATATAATATAATATAATATTTATATAAAAAAATTCAATTAATCAAAAAACGGATACCCAAAATCTGTCTGCAATATACATTAATATTTTTAACTTAGCATAACCATCCTACCGTTAACTTTATAATACTAACTATAACCATAAGTGTATTCTTCGCTAAGATTTATAAAATTTTATATTATATATCCTTTCTACACTAACAGCAATTTATACCCACTCAACTGGTCACTCATATCTTTATGTTGATATCTATAACACGCCTTTTAATTAGATTATAACGTTTAGGTCTAGTCATTTGTTTTCAATTATTTAAGTATTAACGTACGTATTTTTAACTAATTTTAATTTATACTTAGTTGTTCTTTTTATAGCTGTGATAATGTGAATAAATTTCACCAAACGTCGCATACAATTCAAGTTTTTAATTAATTTTTATACTTTGGTCCTCAGTAACCGTAATCAGTTTTTATAAAAATAAATATGCAGGACATGATACAATTCAATATCAACTATATATATATATATATATATATATATATATATAATATCAACTGATTTGATTAAAATCTTGGGATGCACTCGTTCTACCAGATAAAACTACAGCGTCAAATTGTAATTTTTATTCAACGTTTCGGCATTGACTTTATGCCTTCTTCATAGACTGAAAATTTAATGAAGATTATTACAATTAAAATCAAACAGTTAAGCTGTGTACTTACATAAATTACTATGACTTAAACCTGATTTAAACTTAACAAACAACACTTATTCATGGCATACAGCTTGGTTAAACTTTTAAAATTAATTACGGCAACACAATTAAAATGTAACACAGTCAATTGGATAAAATAAATAAATAAATAAATAAATTAACATATAACAACATGCAGTTAAACCTAATCATACGGCGCAACAAGCATAACTAAACTAATCCTATTTAATAATTGATCATGTTGTCACATGGTCATAATCTAAAACCTGTAAATCATAATCTAAAACCTATATCTTAATAATTTAATGGACAAATGGAACACACTAGTAAATGAAGCACGCTAAACAAAATACATAATTAAACATTTCTACACTATTTGCGAAAATGGCCGTTATTAAACTTGTAGAGCGCAGAGTAGACCGTATTCAAGTTGTTCATATCCAGTTTGTATTAGTGGATTCGTTGTTGCTGAATATAAGATTCAAAAGTCTCTTATAATAATTGGATTCTATATCTAATATATATTCAAAATTGCTGTATGTTTGGTATTGTGCAAATGTGCAATTTTGCACAATACTAAACATACAGCGAAAAATACTATATTAGATATAGATCCATTATAGACTTTTGGAATCTCTATTCAGCAAAACGAATCCAAATAACAACTGGATATGAACAATTGAATACGGTCTACTTCGCTCTAAGTTTAATAACGGCATTCGCAAATATGTAGAAATGTTTAATAGTATTTGTTTAGTGCTAACTAGTGTGTTCCATTTGTCCATTAAATTATTAAGATATAGGTTTTAGATATGATTACTAGGTTTTAGATTATGACCATGTGACAAATGATCAATTATTAAATAGGATTAGTTTAGTTATGCTTGTTGCCCGATATTAGGTTTAACTGCATGTTGTTATATGTTAATTTATTTATTTATTTATTTATTATCCAATTGACTGTGTACATTTTAATTGGTTGCCGTAATTAATTTTAAAAGTTTAACCAAGCTGTATGCCATGAATAAGTGTTGTTTGTTAGTTTAAATCAGGTTTAAGTCATAGTTTATGTAAGTCACAGCTTAACTGTTTGATTTTAATTGTAATAATTTCATTAAAGTTTTCAGTCTATGACAGGCATAAAGTCAATGCCGAAACGTTGAATAAAATTACAATTTGACGCTGTAGTTTTATCTGGTAGAACGAGTGCATCCCAAGATTTTAATCAAATCAGTTGTTTACTTACTTTCGTTCGAGAAATAATACTAATTATATATATATATATATATATATATATATATATATATATATATATATATATATATACTCATCGAAATTTTTCCTATATCGCCCCTTATCCAAATCAAAATCTTTTACAATAGTATTAAAACTATGTTTCGGGTCACCACCATTCCAGCATCGCTGACAAATTTGTTTAAATTTTGGATATGTCATGTCACCGCATATATGATTCATAAATATATGCCGAAAATTTGTATCGTCTTGCTTCCAGATTACAATAACATTGGCGTTATCTGTAAGTCTGTGCTTTACTGCGCTGGCATACGTTTGACATAAATACAAGGAACCAACGCTCTTATGCCTACCAAAGGAGAAAAACTGCGCGATCTTGTTTTGTTCGTTTGTAGGAATATCATCAAGGACAATAATTGAATCTTCTTTAGCATCCTCCGGCCCAATCAAATCGTCGTAGTTTCCAAATTCGAAGTAACCAATTTCTTCTCTTAAAAGTTCAAATACACTTCTTAACAGTTCATATTTCGGTTGTTACAGGCTTTTTGAAAACACATACATATTTTGGAATTGAAATCCGTTTTCGTGCAAAATAAGCCAGATTTAGGCCTTTGTTTTCCCGCAGTTTGATGTACCGGTGAATATTGCTCGTATATTAGATGGGAACAAAAGTCCGTGTTTACCCACATTGCTAGGTACGGAGACCGAGAATTCGTCAAAGTTTTGTATTGGTATTACAAAATTATGCTTATCAACGTCCATATCGCATACATTCTCTTGTTTAGGGACAGTTTTGCTAATATATAATTTCGTCTCGTTCTGTAATATTTTGAGGTGATTATAGCGTAGTTCTAGGTATATTATATTTTTTACTAGCAGCGTAGAAACTTGACGCACCATGTAAAATTTCATTTACAGCTTTTATCATAAATTTTTAGTGTAGCGTTCACTTGGTGCTTGCATTTTTTTAAGAATGCTGTATCACAACTGATTCCACTTAGACTTTTTTGCCCCCTTATATACTTTACGCAAAGGGCGCTACATGTTAACTTCAATTATAATTCATACTCCTTGGAAGCTGGTCGAATAAAAATGCTGTCTGAAAATATTTTTGATTGCAAATCTTTCCTATACCTGGAAAAATGCTCTTAAACGGCACCAGAACAAATGTCATGGTGTGACGTCGTCCAGGGTTAAGCTTATACATCCGTCTGCAGCAAAGTACTTAAATTGTGAGTCTTGCGGTATCGCTTTCACGAGAATGGACAACTTACTGCGACACAAGGAAAAACAGCATGGTAAGTCATTAAGCAGTAAGCGTTCAGCTGCGTCAGCTATTGAAGGATCTTGTCCGAAACAACCACAAATTATGTGTGAAGTGTGCGATTAGGAACTGAAGAAGACTACGTATGCCGCACACTTGAGGAGCAACAGACATAGAAATGCAACAGTTACCACTACTGACGAAGATGGTATAGAAATGGTTAGCACAGCGTTTAACAACCGTATAGCTAGCTATCGCATAAAGAACGTCAGTGTCGACGATGAAGTATCCGACTTTCTTTGGAAGCAGAAAGAGCGGCTTATTCGATTATTAATGGAAAAAGAACACAACATAAAACAATAAAAGTTCATTGCGAACTCTACGGCGTCTACACAAAAATGGGAAAAGAGACTACCGATGTGAAATCCTTTAACACAAAAAATATGGTTTTAACATCTTCTAATAATCTGGAAAATATGTGCGAGTCCTTAAGCGAAAGCATGAGAACAAAATTAGAGTAATTTGAAACACGTGGGTCCAGTTGGTCTTTGGAGAAAGTGCTCTATTTAGAAATAAATATTAATAAGTGTAAGTTTACAAAGACGAATGGAAAAACGAGCTGAAGAAATACTAGAAGAAGATCAATTTGGGTTTAGGCGAAACAGGGGAACACGGAAGGCTACTTTAGATCTGAGAGTGATAATGGTGAAAGTAATAAAAGAAGGGGAAAGCGTGTATATAGGATTTGTAGATCTGGAAAAAGCATTCGACAAAGTAAAATGGAAAAAATGTTCGAAATAATCAAAAAGATGGAATGAGTTATAGGGATAGACGGATAGTGCATAGCTTATACTAAGAGCAAACAACAGTAATAGAATTAGAGCAGGAACGTAGAAAAAGGGTGAGACAGGGATGTGCCCTATCCTCATTAATTTTTAACTTGTACATTGAAGAGGCAATGAATACTGTCAAATGCAGGAAGACGTTTGGCATTACTATGCAGGGACAAAAATTGATATGCATAGATTTGCAGATGATATAGCGGTATTAGCATCTGGCAAGGAAGAGTTAGAAGCTGCTCTTAATGAAATGGAAACGGTTGTAACAGAAAGATACGGTTTGAAAATTAACAAAAGTAGTACTAGTATTCAAAGGAGGGGAAAATAAATCAAAAACAAGAATACTAATAGCTATCAAGAACTTACAAGAGGTTAAGGATTTCTGCTATCTTGGAAGCCAAATAACGTAGGATGGGAAAAGTACAAAAGATATAAAACAAGGATTAGCACAAGGTCGTGCTACATATAACAAGAAAAACAACTACTGTGTTCAAAAACAACAAACATAGAAAAGGAAAAGATTGCTTAAAACACATATATGGAGCACAGCACTGTACGGCTGTAAAGCCTGGACAGTAGGAAAAGCGGACAAGAAAAAGGTAGACGCCCTTGAAATGTGGTACTACAAACGTATGATGAAGATATCATGGACAGACATAGTTAAGAACAAACAGGTACTAAAAATGGTAGGGGAAGAATAAAATATGTGGATAACCGTAAAAAAGATAAGATGTTAGACCACATAATACGGCTTCAGGGAATACTTCGAAATATATTAGAAGCAGAGATAGAAAAAAAGGGAAGTAGAAGTAGACCTAGGTTAGACTATTGCACACAGATAGTGAAAGATGTAGGTTGTAGGAAATTCAGGGAAATGTGTAGGCTAGCTCGGAATACAAATCAATGGAGGTACGCATCCAACCAGTCCCAAGATGGATAAACTAATGACGAAAAAAAACTGTACTTAAACATGATAATTATTATAAGCAACTACAAATATTGATTGAGCAATATTTTCGAATAATGTTAATTGTGTGAAAGGATTTACTGAAAAACTATTAATTCAGCAAATTTCTAAGTGCTGGGAGCTCTTGGCGGCCACAAGCTGCTTAACCCCTTTCACATACCACTGAATCTCGATGAAATAGGGCATATAATTAGAAAATAATAGAAGGGGAATCGAACTATGTATAGGCTGTGTGGGAACTTCAGGGAACTGTGTAGGCTAGCTCAGAATATAAATAAGTGGAGGTACGTGACCAACCAGTTTTGATACGGAAAACCTAATGACGAAAAAATAAGCGCAAATAAATCTGATGATTATTATAAACAACTACAGGTGTTGGTTGTGAAATATCTGCAACTAATATTGACTATGCGATATAATATATTGAAAAAATATTAAATCGGCAAATGTTCAAGTGCTGGGGGAACTTGGCAGCCACAGGCCGCTTACCCCTCTTCACAACCACTGTACATCGAAGAAATAGGGTATATAATTATAAAACAAAAGAAAGGGACCAAACTGCATCTAACAAAAAAGAACAGCGCCTATGATGAAAGACAACAAACATAGAAACAAGAAGAAAATTGTTGAAAGCATATGCGTGGAGCACAGCACAGTATGCCTGTGATATACGGGCAGTAGGAAAAGCAGACAAAAAACGGTAGCAGCCTTTTGGAATGTTGTGCTTCAGAGGTGTGAAAATGATAGCATGGACACACAAAGTTACTATCTGTGGAAAACAAAAGAATAGGAGAAATGGAAGAGCAGATTACCTTGTAAGGCATTTTTGGGAAATAGTATGGGATATATTACAAGCAGAGATAGGAAAAAAGGAGGAACATGTAGACCTAGATTAGACAGTGATATATGCAGACTGTGCAAATTTCAGGGTAATGTGTAGGTTAGTTCAGAATAGGAAACATGAGGGTACGCGTCTCACCAGTTCCAGGACTGAAAACCTAATAATGATGAAGTATAAGCCGATGTGAGGAGTTCTAGGTTAAGAATAAAAATTGTGTATATGTATTTAGAAAAATTTAAACTGCATTAGTAAAAATTATCTAATAAAAAGTTTTGAAAATGGTTTTTGGATTTTCTTTTAGGTATGAGCTGCAGGAAAGATATGATTTAGTGTGAATCTAGATAAAAGACAGGTGAATAGAAGAGAAATAAAGTGTGGAAAAGGTTATGTTAAAAATTCTTGGAAATTTTAACGTACAGGTGTCCGAGGAAGGAATGGAGCAAGGAGGGAGCAAGGAGGGGGCAATGAGGAGATCCCTCCCAGCAGATCCTCCTTATGAGAATTTACATGTAAAACTTAGGTTAGATGCTAGATGTGAGGCGCTGAGACGTGAGGCGCTGTGCTCGAATCGGTGTATTCTAGTACTACCATTCGTTTGGAAATTCGTCCTGTATTTCCACTGCAATATTGTGTATGACAGCAGTGGCTACAATGACAGCAAGAACAGATTCCAGTGGAAGCCGAATGCCTATGCTCAATATTGGGAAATGTCGCTTCCGTACACCGTACTGTCTTTCAACAGCATTTCGTGTGCGAATAATGCTTTCATTATAAAGGTTTTCACCTGTTTATGAACTTCTTGTATTGCATAACCACTGTCTCCCACTAATAGATATGGTTTGTATACATTATTTGCAAATTCATGTTTTAATAAAGAATTGTTAAATGTAATTTGGTCATGATTAGAACCTGGCCAACGGGCTACTATATTGCGAACTCGTAAATTTGCATCACCAACTGTTTGTACGTTTAATGCAAAATAGCCTTTCCGACAACGGAAGACTTCAGCATCTATCCCACCTGGAGATTGTATTTTAATAAGGCTGCAGTCGATGGCCCCAATTACTCTGGGAAATCAAACCAATGTATAAAATTCTGCACCTTCTTGCATTTCATTAACATCACTATACATTTTAATATACTGTGGACGGAGCGAAGCAATGGCTTCTGACACCCGCTTAACAATTCTGCATGCTGACGATTTCGAAACGCCCATAAAATTGCCCACTGCAAGAAGCATACTGCCCGTTGCATACAATCTTAATGTTAGTAACAATTGTAGCATTGGAGCAATACTGTCACCTTTACAAGTGTATTAATATACAATTGATGATATTTAATCAAAGTATACGTATTGGTGCGTGTAATTAATAAATGTTCGATTTTATTTAATAAGCCCAGAGTAGTGGGTTTAGTTAATCTGAACCTTCCAAAAAAATCCAAGTCATCATATCCATTAAACCAATTTTTCTTTTTATAGAAAGGTTTATAGAAACCTTTCTTCTTCTTATATTAACTACCTCATCCTCGGAAGAACTTGTAGAATCACTACTTATTGCTAGATGTGCCCGCACAAGATTATTCATTATAAAAAATACTATCAATCACATTAATCAAACAAGATTCAAAAAAAATTGCAAATCAGCAGTAAATTGATAACTGTTTCTGAGGTTATGTATAGCTTAAAACCTCTTTTAAGACCGATGCGGTCAATATATGGCCATTTAACTTAAAAGAACTTTTAACAGTAGTTAAAATTTCTATTAAGGATTATGAAAGACATTTTTAACTAAAGGGACTTATAATTTTTAAAGGGGCATTTAAATTTCATTATGAAACCGGCCATTAGTCTTCTTAGAAACAAGTAAGACATTTAATACGATTATAGGTGTATGCTCTATTATATTGATATTTATAGACAATTTTGGCACATTTAATTATTAAGTGGCTATAATTGATAGAAAAGACTTTTACATAATTAGAGACATTTTTCAGCATATTGTCTTCGCAGAGGACAGAAGTAAATTATATGGAAGTAGAAAGTAAACTAAAAGCTAAAAAATTCTATATTAAAGCTGGAGTTCGTTACGTTTGGTTTGGTATTGCATCCGAAACTCCGCTACTAAATACAGGATGATGATTAAGTTTCGCCTGTCTGATTAAGCAGAGACAGCATCAGAGTTATATATAGGTCTTGTATCGGTATTCACAAGACCCTAGTTGCTTATCATGATGATTACTTCACACGTATCAACTCTGTATGTAAATATTTTGCTTTAAACAGTTTAACATTTTGTATTTGTCAGGTTTCAAAAATGTGTTAGCGACTCACAATTTTTCAAAATTTACTACTTTACACGTCGGCCCTACTGTATATATATATATATATATATATATATATATATATATATATTTCAACTACAACTTCTACAACTAATTTTGTAAATTCAGATCAATGTATCATTTCCATTGTGTTTTTGAATGTTACGGTTAAAATGAGCAGTACGTTATAAATTTAAATTTGCCATTATGGGACAGGAACCCTGTAACAATTTTAAGGGCGCCCCGGCTAACTACTGTGAAACGGGAATGGATTGCTATGGAAATGATTAAAAATAATCAATATGTGAACAAAAATAATGAGAAATAAACATTTGAAGTGGTTGAAACACCAAAACCATGTTACAATAACCACTTACCTTGACAGGCTTGTTTTGTTGTTGTAACTAAGGAGTGTCAAACTGTCTTGTCTCAGCAATCTCTTTCGATATTCTCCCTCAACGGAATACGGTTATTCCGGATAGATCACCTTTGCTTTTGGTTTCTAAATCTGTCACCACATACTCTATTTTTCTCTACAATACCTTAAGAACACTCAATTTTGGTCAATTTAAAAGAAATTGTGAAAGGTAGGCCTCTCCCAAATACGACTGCATCACTGGAATGACTAGATGTCCTTTCGCAAATGCGCCTATTCTTACCTAGTACATAAATAAGTCCAGATAAAATTCAACCTACACTTAACTTTTATTACACTAAATAAATATCATTAGTATACAAATACTTTCCTAGAAAACCTAATATCCTTACATCAAAGCGGCCAATTATTATTAAAAAGAAATTTAAACAAATCATTAATTCAGTCAATAATACTATCACGCCATTGTTCCAGTTTTCAATATTAATATACATAACATTCTAAATTTTATTTCTGGAAATGTCGTAATTAACAATACACAAAAAACATAGTTCAATTTTAACTTTTCTTTTTTATCATTCAGTTGTCCATTAATAATACTTTAAAATTAATACGTGGGGTGCTCGATATCTATCGGGATCTGACAACACTAGCGTTGCTTGGTGCGATCTGACGTTTCTAACCTAAAGTTTGACATTTTTGACAGTATACATACTTATAACATTTTGCCATATGATTATATTTGTTTTGCTTTGATTGAGTTAAAAATTTCGTCTCGGCCAAAAAAATGGAATTCTTAAACATTTTTGTGCCATGCAATTTCCGACGTAGATTATCTACACAACAGTGCCTGAATCAACTTATTTCGCCTTTTTGTTAAGAAGTTCCAACTAAAACCACTGTACATCGGTGGTATGGTGAATTCAATCGTGGTCGAAGATCGCTAACTGATGAATATAAAGAAGGTTGTCCAAAATCGGTGTTGTGCCAGAAAACATCAATGCTGTGCGTGAATTGATAATGCAAGATTGTCATGGCTTATCGTGAGATTCACACATTTCTAGGCATTAGTATGACAAGTACATATTCCATATTACATAAACATTTAGCTGTGAAAAAGTTATGTGTGCGTTGGATCCCACGCAAAATTCTTTGTACTGTCTGCATCTATCACTATCTTCGTGCAAAAGTCTGATCTCGGTCTACCTCTACTTCTTTTTTTCCTATTTCTGCTTGTAATATATTTCGTACTATTTCCCAAAAATGCCTTAGAACGTATCCTACCCTTCTATTTCTCCAACTTTTTTTTCCACAAATATCTTTCTTCCTCTACCGTTTCTATAACCTATTTCATAGACGTACTGTGCTGTGCTCCACACATGTGCTTTAAACAATTTTCTTCTTGGCTCTGTTTGTTGTTTTTGAGCATATCCGCTTGCTAGATGTAGTTCGGTCACCTTCTATTGTTATACCCTATTTCCCCGATATTCGGAGGTATGTGAAGGGGGTAAGCAACTTGTGGCTACCAAGTACTCCCAGCACTTGAACATTTGTCTAATTAATAATTTTTCTAATATATCATTTCGCACAATCAACATTAGCTGAAAATATTTTCCAACCCACACCTGTAGTTGTTTATAATAATCATCAGATTTAAGTGCACTTATTTTTTCGTCATCAGTTTCTTTTTTGAATCTGGTTGGACGCGTACCTCCACTTATTTATATTCTGAGCTAGCCAACACAGTTCCCTGAAATTCCCACAACAGTCTATATACAGCTCGGTTCCCCTTCTATTGTTTTCTAATTATATGCCCTAGTTCACCAAGATTCAGTACTATGTGAAGAGGAGGCGGCTCCGTGGCGTAGTGGTATGTGTGTGACTACTACACCCAAGGTCCCAGGTTCGAATCCCGAAACGGTCCGCTTGAAAAATGTTAGACGAGCATTTTTCACAAAAATACACCCTCATTCGGATGAGAGGTCCCGTGTGTGAGTGTTGTCACGCACGTTAAAGATCCCTACCTTGCTTGGAACAGCAAGGGTTCGGCAAAATTCCAAATTTTCCAGGCAAAAGAAACTCGCTTCCTGGCCAATGTAGTACCTTCGGGTGGAGCATTAAAAAATCACATGTAAAGTATGTGAAGAGGGTTAGCAGCCTGTAGCTGTCAAGCTCCCCTAACACTTTGAACATTTGCCGAATTAATAGTTTTCCAGTAAATACTTTCGTACAATTAACATTAATTGAGAATATTGCAAGACCAATGCCTGTAATTGTTTATAATAATCATCATGTTTAAGTACATTTATTTTTCCATCTTGGAACTGGTTGGATGCGTACCTTCATCGATTTCTATTCTGAGCTAGCCAACACATTTCTCTAAAATTCCTACATCCTACATCTTTCACTATCTGTGTGCAATAGTCTAACCTAGGTCTATCTCTACTTCTTTTTTTCCTATCTCTGCTTCTAATATATTTTGCACTATTCCCTCAAGTTTTGGTATGTTGCTTATTATTCTTTCTCTCCTATTTTTTAATGTTTGCCACAAATTTCTTTCTTTCCCTACCATTTCTAGTACCTTTTTTTTCTTAACTTTGTCTATCCATGATATCTTCATCATACGTCCGTAGTACCACATTTCAAAGGCTTCTATCTTTTTCTTGTCCGCTTCTTCTACTGTCCAGGCTTCATAGCCGTACAGTGCTGTGTTCCTCACATGTTTTAAGCAATCTTTTCCTTGTTCCTATGTTTGTTGTCTTTGAACACACTTTGCTTTTTCTTGTTAAATGTTTCACGACCTTGTGCTAATCTTTGTTTTATATCTTTTGCGCTTTTCCCATCTTGCGTTATTTGCCCTTCTAGGTAGCAGAAATCCTTAATCTCATGTAGGTTTTCGTAATCTATCTGTATTCTAGTTTTTAATTTATTTTTCTCCTTTAGATACTAGTACCTTAGTTTTATTTTTGTTAATTTTCATGCTGTATCTCTCTATTAGAACTGTTTCCATTTCATTAAGAGCAGCTTCTAACTCTTCTTTGCTAGATACTAATACCGCTACATCATCTGCAAATTTAAGCATATCAATCTTTTTCTCTACATAGTAATTCCAAATGTCTTCCTGCATTTGACAGTTTTCATTGCCTCTTCCATATACAAGTTTAACAAACACACACACACACACACACACACACACACACACACACACACACACACACACATACACTAGAATATCATTCACATACTTACGCATGCGCGCGCACTCGTAAATTGTTTTATAGTTAGTTAATTATTTAAGTGAAATATGTAATTAGGACTTACTCTGTACATTTCCATTTCAATAAATAATATGGTGTGTATTTTTGGAATAAACCTAAAGTTACATACGTAGCTGATCAAATAGCTTAACGCTCCGGTCATACAGTCTTGAGACTTCCACCATACCGCTGTATTTTTAATCCCAAGAAACACATTTGGTGTATAACAAAAAGTTATTATAGGAATCACATTGGATGTAGTGGCAACTCAGTCGAAAAAGTCGCAAGCTACATGGAGGTAGGCTTTTACCGTGCATTTACATTTACAATGCTCCACCCGAAGGTACTGCATTGGCAAGAAGGCGAGTTTTTTCTTGCTTGGAAATTTAGAATTTTGCCGAACCCTTGCCGTTCCAGGCAAGGTACGGATCTTTAAATTGCGTGACAACACTCACACACGGGACCTCCATCCTCTCATCCGAACGAGAGCGTAATTTTTGTGAAAAATACTCACCTACCATTTTTCAAGCAGTCGGCCGGGTCAGGATTCGAACCCAGGACCTTGGGATCCGTAGTCTTACGCTTACTACATTGATCCACTGCGACGTCGGTAAGGTTTTACCACTATAACACCTGATATGTAAGCGAACACAATCTGCCATACAGAAAAAATAGATACAAAGTCTGTGGAATAGGAAAGGAACAATTGACTATGAAAGTACACTACCGTTGATTTGGCACAATATAAGTAAAAACATTTGGTACATTAATGTACCAATGAATTAAATAAGAGTTGAGTATTATTTAATCTTAGTTGCGTTAGGTTAAGCATGAATAACATTTCTAAAAACATATTGGAACGTATTGATTATTTTTAATATCATTTTCCAAGGCGTTGTTATAAACTTGAAGGTTGTATCTAAGATTCGGTTGTGACTAAAATTCGTAACTTTGTGTATATTTTATATGGAACGTTCTTACCCGCAGTTTTGGCCCCAGAAAATCTAGCCGGCAATCCACAGAAAGTAAAACCCCGAATTGACTAATTCAGTAGAACGGGTGGTGTCAGTGTTTGAAGAGAGTCCCAAAATGCTATCGGGTGTGAAATATGGTCTTGATCGGAAAATACCTTGGACACCACCTAATATCGAGGGATTTCTAGGGGAAAACCTCAGAAAAAATAAAAAGAAGATGCCAAAGCCTGAGTCCAGGAAAATGATTCTGGTTTAAAATTCACATACGAAATCGTCAAGTACACTATTACTTAAACATAAAACAAACATTAACTTTAGAACACTAATAGGACAATTTAAAACTGTTTGCTGAAAAGAAGGTTTCTAATTTCAAATATAAAATGACCTGAGTTTTCAATCACGCCTCTAGGTAATTGGAAAATAATTTATTACAACAAAACTGGAATTGTTCCTTCACATTAATTGAAAGAAAAAACACATAAGAAATCTTTAGACTACCGCACGATTATGTTTTCAACTATATTACATACTTAGGTTTTCATTAAAAATACAGGACAGACATTCATAAGAAAATATTAAAAATCACAAATATCAAAATTTACTTAACTATATTCTTAACATAATCACATAAACACTGTATGTTCGTTTTGTTAGTTAATGCAACGACTTCAAGATGTTCATTTATTTACAAATAACCTAGGGTATAGTTTCAGAGGTTTTCATAAATATATGAGGAGTGATTGTTGCCTGTTAAAAACTAGTTGTTCTCAACATACTTACGTCCCTTATATATTTGTCGATTTTGGAACTAAAGTGCATATAAAATTAAAAGAAACCAACTTGGTAGGGTATTATCCAACTTTCAATCAGTTCGATAACCTATTTTTCAAGATAGTTAACCTACTATAGCTACATGTTGATTATTTGGATGGTCAACATAAAGTGTCTATAAAAAAAATTCATCTCTACTCCATAAAATAATTCGAGACATACGACGAATTTCGGAGAGATAAAATAAGACTGCAAATTAAAAATAACTCGTGCTGTTTTAAGAATTAACTTACGGAAAAGGTTAACTGAAATCAGAACCAGAACATTTTGTTTATTAGAGTTAGCACAATTTGCATGTAGCCTGTCTTTGCGCTAAGTCGATGAAATCAAATGCGGCAGCGCAATACATTATTAATTAAAGCAAATAAATAATAAAATCATACAAAATAACCATGATATATTTGACAACCTTTGAGGATACAAAAATAATGCATCTTTACATCGGAAGAACATGTAATCTAAAAATTATATTTCTTAAAGGAAATAAACTAACCCTATTGGTGGGATTCACTAATTCAGAATCTATTAAAATGAAATTTCAAGAGAAGGTCACGACGTGTTTACATACCCGTTATAGTTTATAAATTACTAATATTATGTACTTATTTAAAATCATGACTCAAATAGTTGATATAGTATTGAAAATTTTAAAAACCTCACGTTTTAGTAATATTGCAACAAATTTGTGTGCTACGGTCCTTGTTATATTATCCTAAATTTTGTGATGCAAAATGATATAGCTACAATGTCCATAAGAAGTTTAATAAATTATTAATGTTTTGTATGTTAGTATACTGTCAAAACCTCTATCTTGATTTAGGGAATGCCACATTGTTGCTAGATAACACTGCATGCATTCCTAGAGTATGTACACTTTTATGTACAAACTTTATAGCAATATTGTATTTATACTGTTTAATTTTTTCGTATAAAATGGTTTACTTTAACTATTCTTCTAGTAGTCGACATTTTAAACTCATAACATTCATGAAACTGACAACAACTTATTATAAATAGAATAGAATAGCCAATGCCGAGAGAATAAAATAATTTTGGCAACACTGTTGCAACCACTATTTTAAATATTGGTGCGCAGAGGACAATAGCCTATCTGCCAATGAAAATATACCTCTATCTTTCATTAAATATATTAGAATTTAAACTAACATTGGTGATGTTGCATTTTATCCAGTTGTGACGTCTTCGTAAAGTTAAAGCGAATAGACTGTATGTAAGTATTACTTGTGTAAATGTGAATATTGTCTAACGTACTCTGAATCAACGTTTTCCTGAATTTCCGTCCTAAAAATTGGTTTCTGTTGTAGTAGTCGCGACCTAAATTCCGACTAATTTATATAATTTCTTACAAGACCATTAAAAACCGAATTTTTAAAATGTCCTAATTGCTAGCCAATTTTTCTCTTTTTCCATGTTAATTTTTGTCTCTCAGCTTGTATGTTCAAATTTTACAGACGCAGATACTTACACATCTACAAAAAGCAAATTATGGCATATAGTATTGTTTTTGCTCTGTATGTTGCAATTTTAAAATCGGTTTTACTTTATTTTAGTTCAGTGCCTATAGTTTTTTGAACATAATTGCAAGCATTTAAAAGAACAAAATGTGAAGTAGTGAATAGTAAATGTACTATAATCTATAATACCGCATTGTCCTCATACTGATAATTTTATTATACAAATGTGGCAATTTATAAATGGACAGTAAATAGTGTTTTAGGAACGTTTAGGTAGGCGACATCAAAAAACATGAAAATTATTAAGTAGAATACTTCGAAATTACTATGAATACAACCTTGCATGTAATTTCCCAATGCTCCACCCGAAGGTATTACATTGGCCAGGAAGCGAGTTTTTTTTTATCTGAAAAATTTGTAATTTTGCCGACCACTTGCTGCTCCAAGCAAGGTAGAAATCTTTAACGTGCGTCACAACACTCACAAACGGGACCTCCATTTTACCTCTCATTCAAACGAGGATGTATTTTGTGAAAAATGATCGCCTAACATTTTTCAAGCGGACCGTGTCGGTATGAATACAACCACCGAATGTTGGAAAAATAGGGTATATAATTGTAAAACAATAGAAGGGGACCGAACTGCATCTAATAAGAAAGAACAGCGCCTATGATGAAAGACAGCAAACATAGAAACAAGAAGAACATTGTTGAAAGCATATGTTTGGAGCACATCACAGTATGGCTATGACATACGGAAAAGTAGACAGAAAAACGGTAGCAGCCTTTTGGAATGTTGTGCTTCAGATGTATGAGGACAGACAAAGTTAATAACAAAAAGGTTATAGAAATAGTAAAGAACAAAGCCATCTGTGGAAAAAAATAGGAGAAATAGAAAGCAGAATACGTTCTAAAGCATTTTTGGGGAATAGTATGGGATATATTACAAACAGAGATAGGAAAAAGGAGGTAGATGTAGACCTCGATCAGATAATGATATATGCAGACTGTGCAAATTATAGGGAAATGTGTAGGTTAGTTCAGAATAGGAAACAATGAAGGTACGCGTCTGCGGTATATTTGTTCGACACTACTCGATTTAAGAGCTGCTAAGTGAAACCATACTGGTAACCGACACCGTATAGTTCCCTGATACCGTAGCCACCGTCACTGTCGTACTTTTATGCCATTCCGGCAATCAATTAATCCTAGGAATAGTGCTTGTGTCTGACCCCGCTCGTATTCTAATCGTGTTCTTGATCCACCTGAGGTGTTGTAAAGTCATACTAGTGGCGAACACGTCATGATTCCCCGCAGGTCGCCGCTTTCCTGCCGTTCAGACCTCTGGAGTTGGTTATTGAGCTATTTGGGCCTGTATTTAAACCCCAGGAAACGACAGAGCATCGGAGAGTAAACTTCTTTATAAAATCTGGCGCTCGAAATTCGTAATACAGAAGAAAATTGCGAGACACAACGTTCAAAAGATTGTAAACACCTAGAAAAAAAGTTAAAATCAACGAGATTGTGGATAGTATGGGGTAAATCAGTACAAAAATGGGAATTTTCTTGTTAAAAGATAGAAGCAGAGTCTTTAATACTAGTCCCGCGAGTTCTTAAAAATGTGTACTTGCTAGACAAGGCGTAAACGATAAAACATGTGGCGTAAACAGGCTATTGGACAGAAGGGTTAGAAAATATTAACTAGAAGTTTACGCATTACATATATATTTCGTGTAGAGGTCCATTAGAAAATTTATTAAAGGAACTACAAAAAATGTATCAGTACGAATAAAGGAGACTCGTATAAAGTGAATCACGATATTTTGTTGTGCTTGCGTGTTTACATGCAAAATTTGTTTATTGCTTTCGTTTTCCTTCCATTCAACCACGACTGCAAACTTCTGACAGCTGTCGCTCAATTCTAATCTGTATAAGATAATATTTTTTCAGTGTTTACGTGTATGCACATAAAATTTGTGTGTGTGGTTACGTGTGTACATGCGCTTACATGTGAGTATGCTCGTACGCATGTGCGGGTTCGGCTATTGCGCGTGAGTGTGTATGTGTGTGGGTGCATACTTGTGTGCGTGGGCATGCGAGTGTGGGCGGGCGTGTTCGCGTATGTGTGCGTGTGGGTAGGTGCGTGCGTGCGTGTAGGATACGTGAATGCGTATGGGTTTGCGTGCATGTGTGTATTGTATTTTGTAAATAATAAAAACGTGCGTTGTATTATTATTTGATCGAAAGCGTCATTAAAAATTATTGTTGTTGGTACGTGCGTGTAAGTGTGTGCGTGTGCATGTGTACGTGCGTGTGTACTTGCCCGAGTGTGTCTGTGTATGTGTGTGTGTGTGTGTGTGTGTGTGTGTATGTTTATTTGTGTGTGTATTGTATTTGGTAATTAACTAAAAACGTGTGTTGCATTATTATTTGATCGAAAGCGTCTTTAAAAGTTTATGTCTAGTGATGGGTTATAAATTAGCAAAAGGACTTCGATAGCAATTTGTCCGCGAATTGTGTTAATTCCAATTCGTATAAGAATAAGGAGGTATTTTGTTGTGCTTACGTGTTTACATAAAAGTTATCTATCAATTTTGTTTTACCCCGAATCAATCCCCGACTGTACTCGGATGTCTTCGTCAACTTTCGGCTTATAAAATTATTGTATAATCAAATCCGTTTTTCTTTTAAGTTACATACAGTATTAAAAATTCACCATCTTTGTCCTAGAGTAAAGTTAAATCACAACAAACGTGAAGCTACCCCCAACACACCCCTAAGGCTGAGCCGAAGTTACCTCTAATAAACTAATATGAAAATAATAAACACAAACTAAGAAGTGATGTATATGCATTCTTTATAAAAAAAATACATTTGCTTTTCAGTTTTGGAAGTGATTATACGTTCAACACATATTAAACTCAAGTATATTTATACAAACATTACAAAATAATAAGTATACAAATATACAATTAGTACAATAAAAAGTGCAGAATTTGCTTATCATATCTATGACACTGTTTTACCACTGTAGGTGTTGGAGTTACCTGATTCGTTCGTGTCTTCTCGAGTTCATTTTTCAAACATTTGTATAAGCGCTCGGACAAACCCCGCTTGTTACACGTACTGATCTGGATGGTGCGCAATTATCTCCAGTGAAGTTAAATAGTTTTGATCACTTGTTCAGCTAAATAGGTAAGTAGTAGCCCGGATATTGCTTTCGATTAAAATTTTGTTTCTGTCCTCGATCTCGATTAACTCGATGTCATTATTGCTGTACGATTTTGTAGTGAAGCTCGCGTACCCATCATAAAACATGAACTAGCCTGACTTAAGTCCAAACAACTTGAACTAACTCAACTCAGACAACACCGACTAACCAAGTCCAAACAACGTGAACCAACCTAAACCCTCCTCCACCACCTACTATTTCATCTCCCTTCCTATCGCATTCTCCGCGTCTACCTAACCTAAAAATTATAGTTCGCGCAATATCGAGCTAACTTAACCTAAGTGGGCGAGGTTGAAGCTAACCTAACCCAGTTTTGTAATTATATACATACAACATACTTCCGACACGTCCGACATACATCTGACATATATCCGACATACGTCCGACATACATCCGACATACGTCCGACATACGTCCATCGCAGTAAAGTATATTAGAGAGGCATAGTTTCTAAAGTGAAATCAGTTTTAATACAATATTCTTAAAAGATGCAAGCACGCAGTGAACGCTACACTATAGTTTTTGACAAAAGTTGTAAATGAAATTTTACATGGTGCCTCAATCTACGCTGCTAGTAAAAAATATAATATACCTAGAACGACGCTACACGATCAGGTCAAAAGACTACAGTACGAGAAGAAATTATATATTAGCGAAACTGCTCCTAAACAAAAGAATGTAAGCGATATCGTTGTTGATAAGCATGACCTTATAATATCAATACAGAACCTTGACAAATTTTTGGTATCTTCAGCCAGCAATGTGGGTAAACATGGACTTTGTTCCCGTCTAACATACGAGCTATATTCGCTGAACCATCAAGCTGTGGAAAAACCAACGCCTTAATATCTTTAGTTTTATGTGAGAACTGACCTAGATTTCAAAATGTTTGTGTGTTTTCGAAAAGCCTTTACTAACCAAAATATGAACTGTTAAAAACGCTTAAATGAAGAAATTGGTTACCACGAATATGAAAATTATGATGATCTAATAGAGCTTAGAGATGCCAAGTACGATTCAGTTATGGTGTTTGATGATATTCCTGCGAACGAACAAAGTAATATCACAGTTTTTCTCGTAAGGTAGGCATAAGAACATCAATTGTTTTTACTTATTCCAAACTAATGGTAGCGCCTGAAAATGTAGATTCAGAGATAACGCTAATGTGATTACATTTTGGAGACAAAACGATTACAATCTTGAATATATTTTTTCTAACCATGTAACCGGTAACATGTCACACCCGAAATTTAAAGAAATGTGCTTAAACTGTTGGAATGGGGATGCTTCAAAACATAATTTTATAACTATTGTAAAAGATTTTGATATTGGCAAAGGACTATGTAGGAAGAATTTCGATCCAAATATAAGTATTGGGATGATGTAAATGGTCAAAACTTTGTGGAGCATAGAAAGGGTTATACTAGTTCCTCGCAAGAATTCAAAAAAGCACATAAGCAATTGATTAAACCGTTGCAAGAGGCAGCATCCCATTTGCAAGACATCACCAAAAAAATTTCGAAACCTGTGAGAAAACTTAAAGAAAATTAAGCAAACAATTTCTAAGGAACCAATACATCGTTATTATGCAGATGTGTTGACGAGCAATGAATACGAAAATATAAGTCCGTTTATGGAGTAAAACATAATTCTCAAACCGATATATGAAGTTTGCGGAAAAGTGTTGGAAATTAATCCAGAAAACAGGGACATAAACTGAAATAATAGTGTGTATTCCGGTACTAGAGGTCTATACAATCTGCTAACCTTTAATAGGAAACAATGAGGGTACGCGTCTAACCAGTTCCAGGACTGAAGACCTAATGATGATGATGAATACACATTATTAATTTATTAGCAACTTTTACTTTATTATCATATTTACCAGACTTTATCTAATGCCATTTTATTTTGAAATGATAAATATTAGAAATTTTAAAATAAATCTAATAAATTGCAGATTCTAGTCATTGTTACCACTAAAGGTCGTTTCAAACGCATAAATGAAAAATTAAACAAAACGAGAGAATGCGAACGGTAAGCTATTCAATATTGGTTCCATATTTAAAACATAGAACTTTAAATCGTGAAATTATTTTACACATTTATAATATATTATTTAGAATCTTGAATATTATAAGGACTTACATCGTATGGCAATTGATTGAATCAGAGATGTAGATATTATACAATCAAAGTAGAGAAGATTGTTAAAACTGGAGAAGATAATTACAATTTCCAACAGGTACATGTAAACATCTTAATTTAAATTAAGAACAGCTTGCATTAAAGAACTTGATAATTGTTTGCATCACCCATTTAATGGCACCACAATTTCTATCTAAGTTGATCACGATACTAATTAATTTTAACTCTCAACAACGAAATCCAACTCTCGTTCCAACACTGAAATCGCTTGACCTTGTTAGATATTTGTAAAAATTTTAAGGTATAACGTATTTGCTTTACGTGAGAATACTAGCATATTAATTTTCCCCACAGGGTTGAATGATTGAAGGGAGTACATAATTACTCAAGTAAAAAATATTTTTTCTACTCTTGTGTATAAAGCTCCACTTCATACATCAATATTTATACGTGAAGTACAATTTCACACACCGGTGCGTGAAATACAATGTAATTCTTACGGGATTTACTTCACGCGCTGTTTCCATAAAAGCCCATGTACTTTTACGCACTGGTCAAAAATAAATAAGTTGCTGTGCTTGCTTTGTTTTGGAAATATTTTGAAATGTCACTGCAACTATCAAACGAGTATGTACAGTAACTACTGAACAATTATGGATTCCGGTGCAGAAATGTGTAGTACTCCTCCAGAAATAACCGCAGCAGCCACCATTGCAAGTGAATCCTTGTTGCCCAGTAAATCTCTCGAAATCTACGAAAGTACATATAAAAAATTTATGTCGTGGGAAAACAGAACAAGATAAATTCATTTTTAGAAAATGTAGTACTGTCGTATTTAGCGGAATTATCAAAGAAATTTAAAACGTCTACACTGTGAAACAGTTATTCCATGTTAAAAAGTACAATTAATACGAGACACAACATAAAAATTGGTAAATATCCGAAAGTGCGCGCTCACTCATTTAAAAAGATAAAATGAAGGATACACTGCCAAGAAGTCCCTGACAGAAAGAGAGCACGTTTTTAAGTTTATTAAGGATGCGATGCGCCTGATGAAAATAATAATCTTAAGGTTATGCTGCTGTTTGGTGTTGCTGGTGCTCTTCGAAGGGATGAACTTTATAAATTAGCAACTAGCGATATTCAAGATTTAGACACAGTTATTGCAGTAACTTTTTGCAAAACTAAAACTAAAATAACACGTAAATTTAGCATTACAGAGCATTTGAAGATATACAGAAAATATATGGCACTTCTAAACATTTTTAGACTAGGGCTACGTTAGAGCCTAGTCACTTTATCACACAAAAATAAAGTATAGTAAAATCAACTAGTAAAGATTATACAAAAAAAAATTTAAGCCAACACCAATAATATATCTTTCTTCACTACCAAAAAATTTATAAATGTGGTTGTTTGCTTCTATAGCAAAATTACTGATGACTTCAATGAAAGAAAGCTTTAAGACAACTTATTATTCTTTCTATTAATTTGCAAAAAATATATATATACATCGCTTGTACAAAGTTATGTGTACTAAAAATTTCGAAACAATTACTTTTACTAAAATCTAGTATTAATTTCTGATTATTCATAGTAAATGTATAATTGAAAAATTTATGTTAATTCTCTATAAGAAATATAGTGTTTTCATTGTTATTTTACAATTTATACATGATACTTGAATAAGATCCTGTTCGAGTTTACAAGTAGTAAATTAAATGCTCAGACTTTTTGTAGATATCAGAACTACATTTTTACTTGATTTATTTGATGGAATCAAAGGTAAAAAAAAAACACTTATTGTTTGAATTAAGCTGTACTTCAAGTGTACTGCCAAAAAAATTATACTCTATAATGTGACAAATAAATATCACCGTATCACATGTTTAGTTACGAATACATTTTAGTTTAATCTTGTAACTTCAAAAATTATCTTATAGAAATTCCTTTGTGATTATAAGAGCATTTATGAAATATCTAATTATCAAATTCTAAACAAAATATTACGCGTATCAATTTAACTGACCATAAAAATTTTACAAAAATTTCGTGTACTAAATTTAAGTAAACATATATAGAATTCTCAAAAATTATTTGTACATTGTAAGTAATGGTTCCATGAAATGAAAATTGATCTAACATTGAGGATGACTCACCACAGACAATCTGCTAGGCAACCAAATTTGTTAAACATCTTGGGTACTTACAATAACAGGTGTGCGTGGCTGATACATGTGGCCGGGCTTGACCTCTATACGAACCAACATATGTGGAAAATTCCATCTTCTTGTATAGCAACATTTAAGACTGTACTTTCAATACCACCAACATCCAAAAGTGCTTATAAAATTTGCGTTTTATAACAATTGTACACGAAAGATTTATTGCTTTGCAATTTTATACATTACGTGTTTACGTTTCCATATTGTTTTACTTTACTTCGATATGATTTCGTACTTGCGCGTAGATATATTTTTTTGGATTATACTAGGTCGATGCAACAACTAAAATGAGGCCCTGGTATTCGTTAACACCATTTTACCTCCCTCTGGGACGGCATGTTTTATCAAAACCTGCTGGCCCACGTTTTTAACACTTGCTACGCTGATTACATCCCGATGTAGAATAATGAAGCTTGGCCACGAGGCTATGTTACTATCCAAGCACGCGCAGAAAAGGGGATATTGTATCAAGATACATACAAATAGAAGAAATCTTAAATTTTACTTTGAGTATTTAAATATAGGTGGAGCTCTATGTATGAATTAGTAATATATTGTTTCTATCGGAACTTAATATTTACTGTTTAACAATGGATATTTGTTGAATAGATATTTAGAACAAAAGCGTATACTTAAGAAGCAGATAATCGTATTCGTTACAAAATTTTGCAGAAAAAACTTTTCCTTAATTATCAGGCCGGAAGATGCACTCGACAAGTTGTGAGGATTAATAAAATTAGACGAGCCCGCAGTGAAATTGCGAAATTTTTACAATTGCGTGATTGCAATAATGATACGGGTCACTGTTTCCGACAATCATTTGCTTCTTTTGTAGTGGGGTTAGGTGCCGATTTATTGACCTTGAAACAACATGAAGGTTGGAAATCATTTGCTGTAGCAGAAGGGTATATCGAAAATTCTTTGACTACAAAAAATAATATTGCAAACAAAATTTTGAAAATCAACTGTAATAATACTTCAACCACTACAAACCAAGTCACGAACAAGTCGTTAAATGAACCGTCCGGTGTAAGATTAAATAATTTAACTGAGTCAACAATTTCTATTAATAATAATTATTACTATAATAAAAATAATTGAATCCTTGTTTCTTATTTGATTTTTTATTTAAAGTCGTAGAAAAACTTAAGTGTGCAACACGTGTGTGAAGTCAGTTTATACACTCGTTCGCATTGCAACACTCGCTTTCAGCTCGTGTTGCAAACTCCTCACTCGTTCATAAAATGTGACTTCCACACTTGTCACACAATATACTATTTAAGCATTTAATAGAAATCGTTTTTTATAGATATAATCAATTACATAGGACGAGTTGATATAAGGATTCAAGAGCAATTTTCTAATGTACAGTAATAAAACTCCAGGGTTATCAGAAACAAAAATTAACCTAATTGTCTGTATTTTACAAGATACGTATCTTGCATTTGCTTCAAACATAATCTACGGTATTGGTCTTAAAATGTCGTAAACTGACATGAGACGTCGTTTATTTCTGTTGGATAGATACCGTAAAGTATTTAATACAAATTGAAATACCAGCCAACTAGATCAGTCGCGAGTTACATATCCCCCAAATCAAATACAGGTACAATTAAATGGAATTATTGAATCCTAACTTAACTTGCAACCTTGTATAATTCAAGGATAGATAATAAAAAGGTTAAAAGAAGTCACAGACAGAAAACGTGAGATCGGATGTGAATGCACTGTATTCCAGACGTAACGTGACTCTGCAGGTGCAGGTCACAATAGACTGTAAGAAGCTTATTGTTAGAATTAAGATTGTTACTTTATATTAATGAATAAAGAAAGTAGCAGACATGAGCTCTGCAGATCCCACAAGAAATGTGAGGGGCAGGGAAAACATAAATACCCTGGAGAGCCCAAAGAGGTCAGTCAGTCTTGAGCCTCACAACTTTAACATTGTTGGTTGTTCAGGCTACTCGCCGTAATTTAGTTCATTTAAATATAATTTCAACTTAGGATAATTTTGAAACAGTACTTGTAAATTCAACTTCAATTTGTAATTTCTGTATAAATAAATATTGTTGGAAGAGTTTTGGAAGACGATTTATAAAAGGCAGCTCCCAAGGCCCAAAACCTAACTCGCGTAACAGTTTGAATTGTAGATATACAAAAATTATATGATATATACAATAAAGCTTGACATTGAAATGCATTAAAATGGTTAAAAGTGTATGTAAAAGGCGTGCATTAGAAATAATAGATACCATAATCGATCTTTTAGTGATACTGCAGTATCGCAATTAGTTTATGCATTCACAGATAATGCAAAGGTTATAGGTATAGGTGTTAGTCATAGCTTGATTTTTTGTTATATTTCCAATCACCACTTTTGACAATACAACATTCCAGTCGTCTGGTTCAATGCCAGTAGTTTTACAATAATTTACTGAATGTTGATTTGATAAATTGAACACTTTCTTTGACCAATCATTGTTTCTTCTTACAGGATACATAGGTAAATTCATAATATATGTATCAGTGGAAGGGTGATAATTCAAATAATTTTGTTGAAAGGTAATTTTGCGTTGACTGTTGCAAAAGTATGATATGAGTGAAGCGCTCCAAAGCTATTCTATTGTTTTCCGTTTCGTATTAATTGCCTCATAAATCAAGGCGTTTTATTTCATTAATCAATATAATATGAAACTCCGTCAAATAAAGACATTTTATATAAAGGTGATAGTACAATGTAGTGCTAATTTTCATAAAACTGAAATATTGCTGTGAAATGGTACATTCGACAATATAATACACGTAAGTGACTTTTAATTAAAAGTTTTGTTCTGCCTAATAATATTTAGCAGCTCCGGAGATTAATAAAAATAAAAAGAACTACATTCAGATCAAGATCGGCCTTAAGTTCCCACAAATAGGGAGAAGTTTCTACATACAACGAATAATTACACATATCAATCACACCATCGTTATAAAAAACAGTATATGCAAATATATACTCCAATATGGCTAGAGACAACAACCAAATGACTTCAATCGACTCTCCAAGAACATGGACCGCTTTGATGATTTTCGAAACACAACATGATGTGTGAATACAAAGCATGAACCATAGTAGACTATTATAGGTAAGTCCAGGCATTAACAATATAGGAAATACTACTTATCATCTATGCCAATACCCAATAGCATATATATAAATATATATATATATATATATATATATATATATATAATAAGATGTATCTGTAAACAAACTCTTATGAAAACAATAAGAGCCATTGACAAATACAAATCGGGCTAGTAGTTATATAGCCATTAACAAAACATTAGCTTTATTACTTCATAGGGGAGGAAACATCCACTGACCAATGGTTTCGGCTAGTTAGCCTCATCAGAGTGGAGTAGTTCCCAAGAACCCTATGAAGTAATCGAAGCTATTATAATGATATAATTTTGAAACAATCACTGTACTATGGCAAAAGTAAATAAAACCGCCATCAGGTGATAAAAACCAACACTACTAAAGTGTGGAAGTACAGAATTGAACCGAAACTACATAATAAATTTTATAAATGACTATAAAAGTACGTCTGGCCTTTGAGATTTGCGGAATGTTACAGCATATATATTATATATATATATATATATATTTTGTGATATTTGGTGTGCTGAAAGGGGGTTATTTTTTATTTTGAACCTAAACTTTGGATTCAGCATGTGAAACTAAGACTGTCCGCTTATCAAACTTGCGCATTATATATCCTACGCCCCATCTAAATTCATTGGCATAGCAGAGCTGTTGTTCAAAGTGTATGACCAACCATCGGTTGTTTTGGATATTCTTAGACTTTTACAGGTTTATCACTGATATTGCCTCATAGAAACTATTCGTTGATCACGTAGGTAGTCGTATATTTCTGGTTTGTATTTATTTTATAGCGTCTGGTTTGATGTTCTTACAGGAATTTCTAATTCGCCTTGGCACGTAATTTCACTTATGGCTTTGTTTGTCAAGATAATACTTTTGGAATCTGCATTAACTTCATGTAGAAAATCACGTAGGCAAAGTGACGTAAATTAACATATATCTGTTTACATTTTTCGTTTCCAAAGCGTATTTATTTTGAAGGATGCGTTTCTTATCAGGATACTATGCTATCTACTTTCATTATCGCTTGTTTAATGTGAATTGTACTATGATTTTCTAGGTTTTTACTGCATTCTATGCGTATTAATTTATAATTTATGAATATTTTTGGTTTAAGACAAGTTTGATTGCGTGTAGAGTTATCTCTTTTGCTGCATATGTGTTTATTGTTGAATGATCTGCTACTCGGCATTAACTAAAGGCAATTGCGATGCTTATACAGTGTGTTAAGTGTTTGCTTTTTGCATAATATACAAATTACCTATTTTTAATGCTAAATAAATCCTGTTTTCTACCTCCTAGTACTATTTACATGTATTGGGTAACCATTATGACTCAGTATACCCTAAATAACCCCTTATCTAGCAATATATATATTACTGTGGAACCTTTTAAGAATCGAGCCTCACGACTTGGGCGTCAAAATTATGCCGTGGAACTCGGGTAAATCCTTACCAACCAAAATATTTTCGAAAATTTTATAAAATTTTCAAATTCGACAATAAACAAATTTTCAAAAATGAACTAATTCAAAAAAATTTTCCTTACCTGTTTTCCTCTCTTCCTCGGTTGAACGGCCTTTTTCAACTGCTTCCGGCTAGCTCATTTAGACCTCCTTTTGGATATCTATATTCGCTCTCAAATTCTATCATTCACGCATACTCCCAATAAAACCACAAAATACAACCAACATACAATCTTTTATTTATTCCCATTTACAAATGCAATTCAACACTGTCCATATTTTATTGTTCACGTTACACTTCAGTAACTCTTATTTTGTAATGTCCTGTATTTAATTTTAAAATCATCAAACACAAAATGTACTCGGAGTAAATGGACCTTGAATAATACCTTCTCTAAAATTCCTTCTTTATAATTTAATTATTTATTTTAATAATCTAAGTAAACTGTGGGGTATGGTGACATTTTGTAATGTCCTGTATTTAATTTTAAAATCATCAAACACATAAAATGTACTCGGAGTAAATGGACCTTGAATAATACCTTTTCTAAAATTCCTTCTTTATAATTTAATTATTTATTTTAATAATCTGAGTAAACTGTGGGGTATGGTGAGCTCATAATAACCCAACTAATTCTGCATAATGTATGCCCTTCTACTTTGCATACTCTTAAAATAAAAAAAAACAAAACCATGTACTCTACACAAAATTTCACGTTCTGATGAAACGTTTAAAAGCTTTATAGACACCTTCAATTTCTAGTTGAATACCGCAATAATGTTATTTATACATATTCTGTTCAATACGTAAATAATTTACACTACCTTGAAAAACACTCTCATACGCCACCCCAATATGTACAGTTTATAGGAATCACAATGTTAAATCGTTACCTGGAATTTCTAGAAGATCTTCGCCCTGTAGATGATGCCATGTAATTTTCTATCTGATCTGCAGGATGTTTCTCGCTAAATGAACTCCATCCAAGTTGATCCGCCAAGGCCGCCTTCTCGGTATAACCAAATTCCAAATTTCATTTTAATTATACTTCTTTCACAGTAATCTACGTTACTTAATCGTCCCGACACGAGTTGATAAAAAAAATTATAGGTGATACCTCAAAAAATTTTAAACTCGGCACACTAACCGCGTACTAATTTAATTAAGAGGCTACCACTAAGCAAAACAATTTAAATAATTTTGTAATACTTACAACTCGTGTTAACTTTCATACGTGCTTTTGGGACGATCGAAATAATAAGGGCTTTCATAATATTCTCCTAAACTATTTATATCTTTCCAATGTAACTTTTCCTGGCCACATTTATCCGAAATCCCCTGCTCACAACAACACATTCCCACAATTTTGCACTCAACCCCATTTTCAAATCCGCGAATTTTCGTTTTCGTTATAATATTTTAAGAAAATTACGCTACTCTATCCTCGTGTTTATATCAAGTCAAACTAACATATCGTCCAATCGTAGACCTAATGACGTTTTTCAAATCCTCCTATGCTATTGTGGTCTCATACTTATACGTTTTCTACGTCTCTTTCTAACCTGGTTTGAGTGGTAGAAAATCAATATCCTTGTTTGTGCGCTGTCTACTACACGTGGACTTTCTCATTAGCATTTCATGCTAAAACATCCGACCGTTTGAACAATCCGTAGAATAATTTGTTTGTTATCTACAAATTAAACAGAACTTGACATTTAGAAAATACGCAGGTGTTCAATCGTAACGTTTTAAATAACACTTCTACGATTTAGAGTTCGGCGTATTTCTACCCCACTGATATATTTGTCAGATAGCAACGCGTTTCATCTTGGTATCATTGGGTTTTTACACGCTTTTATGCAAATTATACATCAATAACCGTTCAATTAAATTCAAATTAATTAATAAATTAATGGCATTGGCTTCTACCATTTAATTTCTTTGCAAACCTGCTTAAATTTCCTTAATTATTTATAAAATTTTGTTAATACCTGATACTTAAAAATGAATTAACTAATATAAATTTCGCACGTAATTTCTTGTTGTTCCTTTATACAGGATGTTTTGAAATTGTTTCATTTATATTTATTTTTGATCTTACAAAACCACTATAATATATATATATATATATATATATATATATATATATATATATATATATATATATATATATATTGCCGTGTACCTTAGGTATGAATCATGCCCAACGTTGGGTGCCATAAATTGCCGTGTTAGCCTGTATGAATTATGCCCCACGAATTGGGCCGTCATAAATTACCGTGTACCTTCATATGCCTCTGCAATTTCTTTAAAATCGTTCGAACCCCAACGTTTGGGCCGTCATAAATTGCCGTGTAATGCTTGTATTAATCATGCCCCACGAATTGGGCGTCATAAATTGCCGTGTAACCTCTATAAAGCCCTCGCAAGAGTAAAAAAAAACATTCGAGAATTTATTAATTTATCAAAAATCGTCATAAATTTCACAAAAAGGAGAATTTTCAAAAAAAATAATTCTTACCCAGATTCCTGCTCCATCACTTTAATTGATTTCTTCAACAGCTCCCTGGCTAGCTCAGTTGGGCCTCCTCTTGGATACCTAGATTTACTATCATACTCTTTATCGTTCACGCACACTCTCAATAAAACCACAAAATAATACAACAATCATACAATATTTATTTACCACTATTTACAAATAATAATTCAAGATTATTTACATTTCGGTGCTCAAGTTACACCTCAATAAATTCTATCTTTGTAAAGTCCAGGAATTTAAATTGAAATATCAAACACATTGAATGTAACAGGAGTAAATGGGCCCTGAATAATACCTTATTTTTCTTCTTTATTTATAATTATTTCTAATTAGTGCACTCTGGAGTATGGTGAGCTCATAATAACCCAGTTTATTTTATTAATGTATGCTTTTTACTTTGCATACTCTTACTACAAACACAAAAAAAACCCATGTACTCTTAACAATAAAATTTTAATTCATGAGGAACGTTAATAAGCTTTATATGCACCTGTAGATTTATATTCAAATACCATCATCAAAGTTAGTTATACGTATTATTTTCAATACGCAAAATAATGCAAAATACCATCAAAGTTCACTCTCACGCATCACAATAATTTCATAGTTTATACAAAACAGCAAATTTTAATGCGTTACCTGGAATTTCTTGAAGATCCCTACTCCATTGACGAGGAAGTTAAGTTCCTGCACCCTCGGTCTCGTGGTTCTGCTCTGCTTGCCGCCTCCAGCTATTTAGAGATGAACACCATCTAAGTTGTGCAGCATGCTATTCATTCCAGATCCATCCAAATCCAATTCCAAGTATATTACACTTTTTTATAATTGCATACTTTAGTTTACGATACTTGAAACGTATTATATTTTCTTGATCGCTAACCCCAAACGGTCACATTCTTTCCTAAATTGAGCTTAACTAATGCTCTCTTCTTAATACATACATCTGACTCTAGAAGTTGGGGGTCAGCAAAACAAAGTCTTCCGACGTAACTAGGGGTCTATTCCTTGGGTAGAGCTATGAGCAATGGGGGGGTAAGTCGAAATCTATGGAGGGTTACACTTAACAAAAAAAAAACAGGCGCCACCAAGTCCAAATTGATTTATTTTAGGGGCATAGCTAATTTTTAAGGGCGGACTTGGAGACCCAAAAAAAAGAGATCGCCTTCGTTGATACACAAACTTGTCTTAACAGAATAAGACGCTGTTCCTGTAAGAAAGAATAATAATTAAGTCACATAAAAAATGGGAACACTATTTGCGTCCCTCAAGTATACCTAAAAAGTATAGAGAATATTTTCTGCATAATGGGATCATAAAATTTTAGTTCTTATTGCTTTTTGTTTACCAAGTCTGATCAGACTAGATCAGAATAAAAAACTTTAAATGAAGAATATTAATTTACTAATAAGAATTTTCTTGGTTTCAGTAAATAAAGTATCATTGTAATTAAATAAAATAAAAATTTGAAGTACTTGCAAAACTGGTAGTAAAGGTTATCAACTAATCCTTACTCAAATATTTTATAATTCTATGTAACTAAAAATGCTAGAGTTTCTTTATAACCCAATCAGATCTGTGTGAGTCATTTACAAATGAATATACGAAATTTTCTCTTTAGGTTAACAAACTTAAATTTAGTTTGAAGTCAAAATAATCACCAAGATATTCTCTAATGTTATCAATAGTGGTTGTACTAAAATGCTAAACATGTGTTAGCCATTGGGCAATTGTTGACAATAGTGAACAAACAAACAGGTGATGTAATAGCAGCTGTTAAATTACGTTGAAGCCACGTGTGATCACGTATTTACGAAGCTAAGTGAAAGCAAATTTAATACTGGGGAAAACCAGCTTATTTACAGGTAAACTGAATAACAATTTTGTACGTCTAACAAACAAAATGAAATAATGTACTTTCAGAAGGAAAGTACTCAGGAAATCTTAATTCTATTACGAACCCAAGAGCAGCAGTTGTCCCTTGATGTAATGGAAATTACCTCGCAGCGCGGGAACAGCAACTAATTATACTTGCTTTCCATGCTTTAACACAGGTGTAGGAGCAAAGCGGGTTCCTTACTTGGATCACGGCAGCATTACTTGTAACGTAATCTTCCGTTGTCTAAATTTATTTACTAAAATAATTTTTCATTGCGTAGCCAACAAATTAAGCTTTCTAAATTGTAACTTCAAAGGGATCATGTTGTCTCAAATTTTACAGTTGCGATTTTCGACGTGGTGTGCGATATATACGTTATCCATGCAGTTTTCTAATTTCTCATTGGGATTTCAAATGTGTCGTTGCGAGTTCAAATAGGTCGTTGCGAGTTCAAATAGGTCGTTGCGAGTTCAAATGGGTCGTTGCGCTAAATAAATTTTGTAAATTAGCTAATATGACAACGAATATACAAAATGTGGATTAGGTACTAACCGTTACTCAGGAAGTGTTTCACAAACATAGAGCGACTCGGAGGTCACTCGCCATTCTCTTAGAATGCATCTTGACGCTACTTTTAACTATCGACGAGTGCGCTCGCTGCTTTCTTGTATGGTGGGAGGTTCCGGATTTTAGTTCTCGAACCTCTCACGCGCGCGCCAGTGGCTGTGAAATTACACCGAACTCGGAAACAACTCGACTAATAATCCTTGATATTATAATACTATAAAAGTTTGATTGTTACTTGAATATTTATTTTAATTAATAAAGGTATTTTACTATTCATTGTACGTTTAATGAATGGATTCTCCTACTGCAAAAATAAAATTGTTACACTACCTCTTTCCTAAAAGAAAAAAATTTTTTCTTAAAAAAACTTCAAATATAACTAATACAAAAAATTTTTTACAACAATACTAGCCTTTCCTATCTTCCTAACCAACTATGCAATTTTATAAATTTACTCAAATGGGGGGGACCTTCATTTATAATTTAGAGTGTGTTGGTAACTACGTGTACCTGACGTCCATCGGGAGACAAAATCGGGGAGTCACAATCGGTAATAATCAAAATTGGGAGGGGGTCAAATTAGAGAGTCAAACACTCCACGGGACAAAAGAATTTAAATTTACAAAATTTCTTGACTTGAGATTCCTACTTCTAATAAGGCTAATATTTCTGACCTAAAATCAAACACTTACAATTTACTTCTAATTTCAAAAAAAACTTCACTTCCAGGAGCTCATTTAGCTCTATTTACAAAAAACAGGAATGCTTCCTCATCAGAACAGCATTACCATTCAAAATATCATCACTATAAGGTGAGAATCAAAAGAAATACCCTACTAATAGGTCTAAATTTAAGCATCATCACAAGGTGATAACCAAAACAAAAGTGACCTAATCAAAGGTTACTTATCAAATTCAAATACAAAGTATTATCACTTTATTACAAAGAGATAATCAAAACGAAGGTAACCTGACCATACGGTTACTTAACAAATTCAAATACAAAATATTATCACTTTATTACAAAGAGATAATCAAAACAAAGGTAACCTGACCATACGGTTACTTAACAAATTCAAATACAAAATATTATCACTTTATTACAAAGAGATAATCAAAACAAAGGTAACCTGACCATCAGGTTACTCATCAAATTTCAAACCCAAAATAACCCAGTTAGGGTTGTAGAATCCTACACCCTACTGATCATCCTATCACTAATTGCTAACGAACAACTGATCTCATTAGTGATGGACCAAACGGTGAAAATCACCAAGTCAACTTTGACCTTATCAAATCTAAGAACTTCTAACGGTCAAAAGGAACAAGGAAAGAACAATTCATTCTTTCCACCTTGACATGTAGAAATCAGGACCAATAGTTAAATAGCCCACCTACTTCTACATTGTAAGGATATCTGTCAAAGACATCCTCCAAACACATCTCCGAGCAACGCGCGAGCAAAACGACCAGCGTGCACCAAGGCACACCTCAACTTACAAAACTTACAAAATCTCAAACCACTTATTTCACTCCTCAAACAAAATACTCAATATTAGTGGACCGACACTAGATCAAGAATTGGAACAAAACAAAACAGACCACTACGTCATTACTTAATATCAAAGAGATGACCGGACCGGAATTAATCGTCAAAATCATCATTTTCATTTGGATCTGATACTCCAATTGGTTTCAAGTCCTTTATGTGCCATTTCCTGCTCTTGTTCCATCTTCGTTTTCTAACTCATATACTAAACTGGAATGTTTTTCCGAATTTTACTCATAACGAACTTAGGAGCTAACTTAGCGGAAAATTTATCACTAGCACTCGAGAGGACCTTATTAGTTCTCCAAACATACTCTCCGACTCGGAATGAAATGTCTCTTCTCCGAAGATTGTAGCGTTTACACGAACGTTGATAAGCTACATGCAAATTTTCACGGACACTTCCAAAATATCAAACAAAGTTGACGATCCAAAACATAAGAAGGTCTACTACTGGAGACGACATCAACATCCTCACCAGGTATAAAATTATCCTTATAAGCTTTTCCACTTAAAGGTACCTGACGACCAAAAACTAAAAATTTGGTGAATAGTTGGTGGACTCATGTTTTGCTGAGTTGATCGCGTATTGGATCTTTGATATCTCAACATCCCACGTATCATGTTCTTCTACGTATGTACGGATTGCTGTACCAACTGTCTTATTGATTCTTTCCACAAAATTGCATTGGGGAGCATAAACAGCGTTATACCAAATTTTTGAATTTCGTACCTTGCACACAAAGCTTTAAAAATACGTCCAACTAATTGTGGACCATTATCACAAATAACAAATTGTGGTACTCCGTAGACAAGAAATACCTTTTCTTCCAAAAACTTCTCGATCAAATGTGCGGTAGCACTACGTAAAGGTTGCAAAATCGAATACTTCGAGAACCAATCACCAACAACTAAGAGCCATTTATGTCCGCGTTTGGAACGAGGAAACGGACCCATCAAATCTAATGCAATGGTTTGGAATGGTAGTCCAACTTCTTTCTCCTTTCCCATCATTCCAAGGGGACCTCTATTGGGTGGTTTTTGAGCACCACAAATCAAACATTTCCTACAAAATTTACGTACGTCAAAGATCATCTTTGGCCAATAATACAATTCTTGGACTCGAGACAAAGTTTTAAGGAACCAAAATGTCCTGCTGAAGGGGGTCATGACATGATTTAATGACATCTACGCGCTGAGACTTTGGCACCAAATATTTCCACTCTACAACATTCGCCGAATGCGGTAATAAGGAAGGTATAAACTTATAAATAAACCCATCTTCTACTTTCCATTGTGGGTAGCTTTTCGGTGACAACAAAATTTTCTTTCTCAAAGACTCATACCACAAGTCTACTGCATCAAGTTTAATCTCTACTAAGTTAACTTCTGGATTTTCTAAAGGAACACCACGACTAAGACAATCTGGAACTATATTGAACTTTCCTTTTCTATGCACCAAATCAAATGAGTGTTGCCTTAATCGAACTGACCATCTGGCGAGTTTTCCAGTTGGATTCTGAAGATTACTCAACCAAAGTAACGAAAAATGATCGGTGACAACGGTGAATCGAACTCCTTCTACCCACGGACGAAATTTCTCAACTGCAAAATAACCGCTAAACACTCTCTTTCAGTGGTGGAATAATTGCGCTCAGTACGGCTCAGGGTTTTGCTTGCGTACGAAATTACACGCTCTTCTCCGTTTACATTCTGAATCAACACAGCTCCTAACCCAGTGTTGCTTGCGTCACACTCAACGATAAAGGGTGCCGAGTAGTCTGGCTGCGAAAGAAGAGGTGCAGAAACTAATGCTTGCTTGATTAGCACAAATGAATTTTCTGCTTCCGCACTCCAGTTTACAGTTTGACCTTTTTTCTTACTTTTAATGAGGTCATTAATAGGCGAAACTAAAGACGAAAAATTCTTTATAAAGCGCCTGTACCAGCTGCACATTCCTATAAACCTTTAATTTCCGTTGTGGTTTTCGGACGGGGAAAGTTAACCATCGCCGACACCTTATCGGGATCTGTACGAAGTGAGTTCGAACCTACTATATAACCCAAAAATTTAAGTGTTTTTTTAAAAAATTCACATTTACTTATATTTATGGTAAGGTTAGCTTCTTTTAAACGTTGCTTAACCTCTACTAATAACTTTAGATGATCTTCAAAAGATGACGAACATAATATTATGTCGTCCAAATAGCAAAATACATGGGGTTCAAAACGTGGACCAAAAATTGCATCTACTAAACGCTGTTGCGTCTGCGCAGCATTCTTCAACCCAAATGGCATGCATGTAAATCTATATTGTCCTCGTGAGATAACACTGAAGGCAGTCTTATCCTTAGACGATTCACTAAGAGGATTTGCCAAAACGATTTTCTCAAATCCAGAGACGAAATGTAGTTCGCACCTCTCAACATATTGAGAATTCTATCTACGTTCGCAAGGGGTACGAATCATGAACAGTTAAGTCGTTCAGGGTTCTACCATCAAAACAGAAGCGATATTCTCCATCTGCCTTCTTAACCAACAAAACTGGAGAGGACCACGGACTAGTACACGGTTCTATAACTTTAAGTCTAAGCATGT
The DNA here is from genome assembly GCA_036346225.1 of Platerodrilus igneus. NCBI lineage: Eukaryota > Metazoa > Arthropoda > Insecta > Coleoptera > Lycidae > Platerodrilus > Platerodrilus igneus. The sequence goes on along the minus strand of JARFIW010000347.1, from coordinate 3,233,273 downwards.
CGTCCAATTCCTCATTCAATATCTTACCCATATATGGTGACATGACATATGGTTTCTTGTGGAAGGGTTTGGCATTGCCTGTGTCTATGTCCAATTCGATTAGGTGAGTTCGTCCTAATCTATCGTCGCTGCTAATCTCACTAAATGAATTTATTAACTCTTGTGCTTGCGCACTTTGAGCATCTGAGAGGTCATGTAAACCACATAAAGAATCTTCAGTGTTCAAAGGGATGGAAGACGGACCTATATACCCTATGTCGTTCCCAACATTGCTTTGGATAAACCAATTATTACTTCTAAAGTCAGCAACTACACCAAATAATTTTGCAAAGTCACTACCGAAAATAAATGTATGCGGTAGGGACGGAACCACTAATGCATTAAGGATGCGGCAATCATTACCTATACAAATTGGCAAATCTACTGAGCCTACAACAGACTTTATTGAACCATCAGCTGTAGTGATACCTGTTTTGCTGAACTAAAAATTTTCAAGTCTAATTCTCTAACAATTGAAAGTGCTAAGGATCCTACTACTGAGGTAGTGCATCCCGAATCCAGAAGACCGGTAATGTCTCTATCTATTAATTTCACCATAATGTAGGGTCGATTATCACACTGCTTCTCAATGAACAGAGTATTATTCTTAGGCTTCGAAGAGTCCTGACAAAATTTTTAACAACTGTAAGCCATCTCGACCACTCGTCTTTACTAAAGTATTTTTCTTGTTTACAAATCATAACTGTAGCCTTATGACGCGGAACAGGATACCGACCACTATGTACCTGCCGCCTTACTGGTTTTTGAACAATGTGGACATGACGTTGCCTTAACGCCTTTTCGACCACATCCAAAACAAAAATTTTTTGTTGCTCTACAATCTCTAAACCAATGTCCACTACGGGAGCAATTCCAACAAACAAAATGATTCCTCTTATCGGGACTAAAGGAATTACAAACCGAGGACTCTAAAGAGCTCTTATCCGCTACTGTTACTTGAGGATTGACTAATTTATTCTGAAACACCCTACTCTTAACAGCATAAACTTTCTCATTCAACCCAGGATGTTTGTTCTCATATGGATGCTTAGAGGTTGCAAATCTTATTAGGTTTATTAGAAGACGCCAAAACCGAGTTTAGTTTCATCAAAGAAGCTTCTTCTAACCTTTTACACAAATTTACTAGGGTCGACAAATCTTGAATGTCCGACAATGCAAGTGCCGAAATATATTCAGGAACCAAATTTCTTCTAATCATTTTAACTTTAGTAACTTCTGCTGGCTCGTTGGTCAGTCTACTAAAGAGGGTTTGCATATGCGCGACAAATAAAATAATCCTTTCGTCTTTACCTTGACGACGATTTCTGATCTTTTCCCAAATGTCATCATCCGAAGAACCAGGTAGAAAATCTTCCTTAAACGTTCTAACAAGGAGTTCCAGTCTCGCAAAGAATTTTTCACTGTTCTAAACCAAACCAAAGCGTCACCCACAAAAGTTCACATGCTGATCCAAATAAGTCAGCTTCGGATACCTTACGAGATTGTGCTAAATCACTAACTCTATCTAAAATGAATGTAGTTGTTTGGGGTCACCTGAGAATTTTACAGGCCATGAACCTATAGGTACTGAAGGTGTTACATACGAAGTCGAATGGATAGGTGCACTAACTAAAGGAGATACTACAACGGACCGATCTAAATAGGTGGACTCTGTACTTTTATTGATTTTATCGTACAACTCAGCTTCAAGAGTTAATATCGTTGCTACGGTCTCATTTCTAAACTTAATTGCTTCATCGGGATTTATTGAAGGGATTTTCATACGCTTAGCTCGTCCCGAAAGGTGGTTTATCCTTGAACAAGCTCTTCTAAAAATTGAGTCTGATGAGTCGCCCTCAAACTCGGACACAATATTACGAACTGACTCGACTGAAACTGAAATTTCTTTACTTTCCGTTGCAAAATCTACTTCATAACACGAAAGGTCAACCAAACAACCAGGCTTATCTATTTCTTTAGCTAACAATCTACCTAAAATTTTCCGTTTCTCCAACACTGGCCTCTCACTTACCACTCCTCTGATTCTTAGTTCATACTCCAATTCTTCTTTAAGTAGACAAACAATTTGGAATTTTTCCGACATGGTTACTACAACCTAATGGAATCAAACCGATAAATCTAACTAATCCGAATCTTACAAAAGCTATCAAAACAAATTCGTACTACTAAAGGTAAAATCAAAAATGTTTTTGGTAAAATTATTTTGCCAAAACAATATCAAAAAATTTAAGGGTCAAAACAGAACTAAAGTCAAAAGTAAATTTGACCAAATTAACGAATTGAGTGTATGGGGATTACCGTTACAACCAATCTTTTATCAAAAGCAAACAAACAAATCTAAGTGTCAAATAAACCTTAAGCAAACAAATTTCGGAGCAAAATAATTTTTGGACAAATGGACTTCAAAGGAAAATAAATTTAGAGCTAACAAACTTCGAATCAAATTAAATTTAGAACAAATAAATTTCGAAGCAAATTAATTTTAACAAATAAATTTTAAGGTAAATCAAATTATGAACAAACAACTTTCGAGCTAAATTAAATTATGAACGAACGAATTTCAACAAATTACTCGTTGAACAAACAAATTTCGAGCCCCCAAATAAATTTTGATCAAACAAATTTCGAAGCCCCAAGCGTTGGGCGCTAGTGAAACGTATTATATTTTCTTGATCGCTAACCCCAAACGGTCACATTCTTTCCTAAATTGAGCTTAACTAATGCTCTCTTCTTAATACATACATCTGACTCTAGAAGTTGGGGGTCAGCAAAACAAAGTCTTCCGACGTAACTAGGGTCTATTCCTTGGGTAGAGCTATGAGCAATGGGGGTAAGTCGAAATCTATGGAGGGTTACACTTAACAAAAAACAAACAGGCGCCACCAAGTCCAAATTGATTTATTTTAGGGGCATAGCTAATTTTTAAGGGCGGACTTGGAGACCCAAAAAGAGATCGCCTTCGTTGATACACAAACTTGTCTTAACAGAATAAGACGCTGTTCCTGTAAGAAAGAATAATAATTAAGTCACATAAAAATGGGAACACTATTTGCGTCCCTCAAGTATACCTAAAAGTATAGAGAATATTTTCTGCATAATGGGATCATAAAATTTTAGTTCTTATTGCTTTTTGTTTACCAAGTCTGATCAGACTAGATCAGAATAAAAAACTTTAAATGAAGAATATTAATTTACTAATAAGAATTTTCTTGGTTTCAGTAAATAAAGTATCATTGTAATTAAATAAAATAAAAATTTGAAGTACTTGCAAAACTGGTAGTAAAGGTTATCAACTAATCCTTACTCAAATATTTTATAATTCTATGTAACTAAAAATGCTAGAGTTTCTTTATAACCCAATCAGATCTGTGTGAGTCATTTACAAATGAATATACGAAATTTTCTCTTTAGGTTAACAAACTTAAATTTAGTTTGAAGTCAAAATAATCACCAAGATATTCTCTAATGTTATCAATAGTGGTTGTACTAAAATGCTAAACATGTGTTAGCCATTGGGCAATTGTTGACAATAGTGAACAAACAAACAGGTGATGTAATAGCAGCTTTTAAATTACGTTGAAGCCACGTGTGATCACGTATTTACGAAGCTAAGTGAAAGCAAATTTAATACTGGGGAAAACCAGCTTATTTACAGGTAAACTGAATAACAATTTCTGTACGTCTAACAAACAAAATGAAATAATGTACTTTCAGAAGGAAAGTACTCAGGAAATCCTTAATTCTATTACGAACCCAAGAGCAGCAGTTGTCCCTTGATGTAATGGAAATTACCTCGCAGCGCGGGAACAGCAACTAATTATACTTGCTTTCCATGCTTTAACACAGGTGTAGGAGCAAAGCGGGTTCCTTACTTGGATCACGGCAGCATTACTCTGTAACGTAATCTTCCGTTGTCTAAATTTATTTACTAAAATAATTTTTCATTGCGTAGCCAACAAATTAAGCTTTCTAAATTGTAACTTCAAAGGGATCATGTTGTCTCAAATTTTACAGTTGCGATTTTCGACGTGGTGTGCGATATATACGTTATCCATGCAGTTTTCTAATTTCTCATTGGGATTTCAAATGTGTCGTTGCGAGTTCAAATAGGTCGTTGCGAGTTCAAATAGGTCGTTGCGAGTTCAAATGGGTCGTTGCGCTAAATAAATTTTGTAAATTAGCTAATATGACAACGAATATACAAAATGTGGATTAGGTACTAACCGTTACTCAGGAAGTGTTTCACAAACATAGAGCGACTCGGAGGTCACTCGCCATTCTCTTAGAATGCATCTTGACGCTACTTTTAACTATCGACGAGTGCGCTCGCTGCTTTCTTGTATGGTGGGAGGTTCCGGATTTTAGTTCTCGAACCTCTCACGCGCGCGCCAGTGGCTGTGAAATTACACCGAACTCGGAAACAACTCGACTAATAATCCTTGATATTATAATACTATAAAAGTTTGATTGTTACTTGAATATTTATTTTAATTAATAAAGGTATTTTACTATTCATTGTACGTTTAATGAATGGATTCTCCTACTGCAAAAATAAAATTGTTACATACTTTACTTTACTTTACTTCACGAGCTTGTTAAAATATCTGTTGCACCTCAGTTAAAATTAAACCCGACACTATCCGCGTTTCAAACTATGAGGCCAACACTGTTCTATTTAATTTAAAAATTTTAAATACTTACAAGCTCGTGGTGGATATCTGTACGTATTCTAAAGCGATGAAAATACCAAGAGAGCCCTATTAATTTTCTTAGAGTATTTATACAATTCAAAATGCCACCTCTCGGCCACTCTTCACGCGAAATACTTCATTTAAAATAATACTTCTTTAAATTTTGGTTTAACCGTTTTCGAAATCTTTGAAATTTAGCTCGTTGATACGATATTTTCAGAAAACCCCGCATTCAAATTTTCCTGTGTTCGCCTGTTGTACAACTAACTATTTAGACCAATGATATATTCAGTGACGTCTTAAAAATCCCGCCTATATTAACTCTATTCTTCTCTTATGCATATTAGATGTTTCCTTCTACCCTCGCTTGAGTGGTAGAAAATCGATATTACTGTCTGCGTGCTATCTAACCCACGTGGACTGAATACGTGCGTTTCGCAGTGAAATGCTATTATGCCTGTCTTATTCCAAAGCATATCATTGATTGTCCATTCCTTCTGCGCTTTAAGGAAACTTTTGGTTAGCATTTATGCGAACCGTCCGACCGTTTGCACAATATACCTCGAATTTTGTCTTTTGTCTACACAAATAAGGAGAAGTTGACCTTTCCAAAACATGCAGGTGTTCAATTAACGAACGTTTTAAAATAACATTTCTAGGAGTTTGCGTTTCAAGGTATTTCATATATTCGACGTGTTTGTTTGTTAGTAAAGCGTTTCGCCTTGGTATTATCGATTTTTCACGCTCTTCTGCGTATTTGACGTAATAACCCTTTCAATTAAACTCAATTAAATTAATTAATAATTTGCATTGGCTTATACAATTTATTTTCTTTATAAACCTAACTAAATTTTAATCACTACTTGTAAAATGTTGTTAATACTTGTTACTTTAAATTAACTAAATGAAATAAATTTCCCACGTAAATTCTGGTTGTTTCCTCTATATCGGGTGTTTGAAATTGCATTGTTTATACCTAAATTTAACTCTTTAAAACCACTACAATATATATATATATATATATATATATATATATATATATATATATATATTGCTGTGAATTGTCCTGAAATCACGTGTTCCAGAGTTGGGCCGTCATAAAAATGCTGTGAATTGTCCTGGAATCACGTGCTCCAGCGTTGGGCCGTCATAATTTACTGTGAAGTTTTAGCTCAAATCTCGCCTCAGCTGCTCCTGAATCGTCCCCTTAGTTCGATGCTTCCTATATATTACATACACCTACCTGTTACATCAAACAAACTTTCTCTCATTATTACCATAGAAACCTAAATAGAATTCCACATCAATCATGCATTCAAAGATAACTCGATTAACCAAAATATCACACTCTATTTATCTGAAATCCAAATTACATTTTTTTTCAAATTAAAAATACCATCGCTTTATATACATTATTACACTTCCTTTTTTATTATGGTAAAGTATAACTACTCCAACTTATAGGCGGCAGAGCCTTTAGAAAATAAGGAGGTTCCTGTCTAATATTCAAGCCCAGGGTAAAATATATGGAAAGCGGCTTTGAGTACTGAGGACCCTCTAAGAGTTCTTCCAGCCAGCTAAGTTTCTTCAACTTAGGGCAGAGCTATGAGCACGGGTTGTAGGATGGTATACGATAAAAAAAAAAATTTTTAACGGACGCCACCGTATCTTAATAATAGCTATAATGTTTAATAATCCGAAGATAAGATACGGAAATCTTCGAAAAGAAAAAAATGTCACGAACAACCAAAACGTATAAAAATAATACTTACTTACTTGTGACACTACAAGCTTAGATTGGAACGATGGCCTCGTACTATCTGAAAATATAACCTCCTCAAAATTTCTTAGATCTAGGGCTACACTAGAGCCTAGTCAATTTATCACAAACTAATTTTCAACAGAAATAACAATTCAAAAATATAACCCAATGTCAGTGATCTTCCTTTCTATTCTCAAAAAATTTTTAACAAATTGGTGGCATGCTTTAAGTAAAATTATTATTAACTTCAATGAAAGTAAGCTTTAAAGGAACTCAAGTCATTTTCTATTATGATAAATAAATATATATATATATATATATATATATATATATATATATAGCGTTTGTACTTCTTTACATGTGTTAGTGTTTGTTAAAAAATGTTCATACATTATCTCTTATTAAATTTCATGTATTTAAAAAAAACTATTTATTAAAATTCTGAGTGAAAGGTATTAGATTTTTATTAATATGAAACAATTTTATTGTTACCAAAATAGGATTCTTTTTGGTTTACAAGTGCATAAGTAAATGAATTGATTTTTCATATATTGTTGAACTTATATTTTTAGAAAAATTTATTCTATGTATGAAAGGTCAAATTCCTTCATGGTATAAAGTAGTCTGTATAATAATTAAGTTTCAATAAAAAACTGGTTCTTAAAATGTGACAAACAACCTCAAAGATGTCACTTATTTTGTTACAAACAACTTGTGTAGCATATTGATTTCTTAGAAACCTATCTTTAAATTCTTTTGTGTTCTACGAACATTATACTCATCAAATTAATTAATCTTAAACCAAAAATTACGATCACCAATTTAAACTGTTATATAAAAATTTACGAAAAGTTGACTACATTTTCATGATGATATGGAATTAAATACAGAAAGCACTCAACATTGGGATTCGTCAAATACATGGTTACTTTCATCAAGAAATAGTTACCCATTCAAATGAACTTGAACGTTGTGTTTTCGTCCATTGAACTTCGTGTACCATTGTTAACGACAGGTATGCGACCTTTGCTTGTTCTTGAGATTACAAACTGAGTTTCTCAGAATAAATAATAAACATCAGTTTGACAATGTTCCAAAACCAATAATTAAATTTCCAATATGCCATAACTAAACATTTTTTGAAACTTCGTAACACGTAATTATACTTGCACTATAAAAACCATGGAATTAATTTAAATACAAAAATGAAAATAGTTCTCTACCGTTGATGATGTTCTTTAACCCTACTACATTCGTTTCATCTAAGAGGCCGAATGACCTGGTGATGATTTGTATTTCGAAAAAGGTCAAGCAATCCTTTTGGCTACGCTTCAAAAACTTGTCCGTCTTAATTACATCCTGCTGTTAAAAGTGGAAACAAGCATTTTTTTGTTTTACTACGCGGGCAGGTGCAATGAAATAAACACGGATAACAAAGTAACTGAAATGTTATTTTAAAACCATGAACACAGATGGAGTTCTATGTGACAAATATCAAATAGAAACTTTCAATACTGTTAAGGATCCTTGTGAATAAAATAATTATCACTAATGTGCATTTTAATGAAGGGCGAAATCGTATTTGTTACAACATTCATGTGTTCACTAAATTTTATAACAATCATTTTGCATATTGATAACCCTTTTAACATATAACTTTTTATTAAAGTAAGAGAGCATTCCTCATCCCTTACGTTACCCTTCGTTCTAGCATGAGCTCACCTTAAAACTTTATAAATGTGCATATAAATTCTCTGCACAACCAATATCAAAAACTTTTGGTTATCTGCAAATTAATGAATAATGCTAAAATCAATTTCGTTTTAACAGTCCTATAAATGTCTGTTCAAATAAAAATCAAATCAAATAATAATAAACCACATCAAAGCACCACAAACACTATGAAAATATTCACCATAAAATGTCTTATTCTATCTCCTACCTTGTAGTTGTCTTCGTACTGCGGTTCACCAACTAGCCCCTTTTAGATGTTGCCGTCTGATAGGTCCTCCGTCTATCCATTACTTCCATGGTCGAATTCCCATTTGTATCATAACATGGCTCTACTCCAAGAACTCTTTTTTTATAAATTTCAATCAAAATATCCAATCTCCAAATTTCATTCTTTTTATTGCAAATAAATTCTATTACCCAAACCTCGGTTTGATCCACATTCAAACAATTTTCAAATTCTAGTACTTCTCGTGCATCCAAACAAAAATCTTTGTACTTACATCTCAACTTTACTATTCACTAATAACGCTTTATCAGCTTTTACAAAAATTTTACTTAATTAGACTGCACTAATTCACTTGGAAGTAAACTCACTGTATTACCGATGGAATCAAAGAGCAAAAGAGCAAAGAGCAAAGAGCAAAGAGCAAAGAGCAAAAAGCAAAGAGCGAAGAGGGAGACCCCTCTGTGTTACTGATTATATAATGTAACCTGACCCCGCCCTGTTTAAGAAATAGCACGTATATCTGTTTAACCGTTGTCTTATTTTCCTCGAAAATCACCAACGAGCGTCGATTTCTCGTAATTTTACATAACATAGCACAACAGTACGTGGTAATGCACTTAAAAGCGTCAACTGTCGTTTCCAATTCTCCGGATTCGCCTCTACTCCACGCCTCTAACTTCAAGCAAACATCATTCATCTTCCTTATACATATCGCTCTATTGCACACATATGCTTCTGCCACCTGTATTTTCAGCCCTTCTCGTTTACCTTTCACCAATCAACTCGCTTGGCTTCATTTCCCACCTTTTCTGAGCGACCCGTGCTTGTTTACAACTATCCTTGACATTATCGATTTTTAATTCCTTTCCTCTGAATATACTTTATATTTCTCTCTTATACTTATAGACTTTTATTTAATCTTTGTCTTTTTATTGCTCCTTCCGACTCTATATCTAAGTTTAAAAATCAATATTTTAACTAACGTATACTGCTCTTACATCAATTCTGTGTGGTTTTGTTTACGTCTTTGGCTGCTTAAATTTCAACGGTTGTTGGTTCCACTAAGCTATTAAATTTGTTTGCAGCAACTTTACTAAGAAATACATCTCCCCTCCTTGTTATTTGAAACATAGAAACCGTTATTTTTAACATGCTTAACGCTTTTAAAACTGTTCCATAGAACTTCATTATGCTATAATTTAACTCCAAATTATTTTTTTATTCTCCTTTACATAAATAGCTTTATTAACTTGCTTTATGGTCCCTAACTAAATCTAATTAAGATAAATTATTCCTACATTAATCACGCGTTACACAAAATCGATATTCCCCTATTATCCATTAATTAAGCTAGAACATAATTGTGGAAAACCTTTTAACTCAATAATTTCATTTACATGTGTCTAATTGACAATACTCAACCCCTGTATTTAAATTAGAACCTTATGTATTTTACATGCTAACGCTTTTAATTCCATAATATTCATATGCTATAATTTAACTCCATAATTATATTTTATTCCTTTCATAAACTACTTAAACATGGTCCCTTATACTAATAGCTCTAATTAAATAAATTTTCTAAGTTTCGCGTTACATCAAAATCAATTCCTATTCACATTAATAAAGCTAGACATAATTGTGAAAATCCTTTTAACTCAATAATTTCAACTTGTTATGTTAAACTAATTCTTAACATTATAAATTAACTTAAGTATCTTTATTGCTCCTTTTAATTACAGTTAGATATTATAATATAAAAGCTAAGTATTAAAATATAATGATTAATAATTCTTATCGTTTAACATAACAAGTTGTCAACTTTATTAGATTTTATGAATTCATCATATATACAATTTTATTTATGTTGATCGCAACTGGTATCATTGAATAACAATTAACTGTATGCAGCTAATAACTAATAAATTTATATTGTTATGTTAGACTGATATTAATAAATTAACTGTTTATCAGTTATGATTTTATATACTAGTATTAAGTATAAAATTAAGTTATATAATATATATATATATATATAATAGTTTAGTTTATAATATAGTTAAACTTTATTAGATGTTATATAATGGATACTATTATGTATTGCTAGTCAACCATTTGCTACGAATATAATCGAAAGGAAGTTTATTATATTATACATAATGTTCCAAGACATTTATAATTTTAGCAAATTAGTTCTATTAATATGAAAGAATATTGATTATAGTTTAACATATATAGGATTATTAAATCAATTCTTTACAAAATTTATTACATTATGACAAGAAGTTACTATTTATAGCTATTATAATTAAAACTTGTCATTATTTTCGATTAAAGTTATGTTTTGATTATATGATTTAGACAATTCGTATAATTGTTATGTATTCATTTAAATTGTATAAGCAATGAATTTTCAATTTTATATATATATATATATATATATATATATATATATAGCCGTTCAGTTTATAGTGGTTTTCAATTACTAAGTTCGATTTGAAATCTACAGGTAATTCAACTTTAAATACAAGGTTGTGTTTTCATTTCATCTTAATAACTATATATATATATATATATATATATATATATATATATATATATTCTTATGCTCAACCCCTTTCGCGCCTTTTTTAATTATTTAATTTTATATGATGTGCAAGTATTTATTTTATGTTACGTGCTTTAGCAACGTTTGGTTATAAATCAAACTGTGTTAAATATGCCTCGACTATTTGAAAACTCTTACTTCCCAGGGTATCCACCTACTTACCGTGGGTTCAGTGGTAATAGATGTGCAATGCACCAACCAAACAGCACTACCTTTTGTTTGTACCTTTTGATAATTTACACTTGTGTATGCCAAATTTTTATGTAAGATCCACATAGCCTTGTGCCAAATTAATTAATATTACAAAATTTCTGACTTTGACGTTATATCACACAGTACTCACCTGTTCTATACATCGTTGTCGGCCTCTATGAATGCTGGCTCAAAATCCTACTCGCCGTATACGTCTTTACAAGGTCTGCACTATCACTACGAAAATCTGCTGTCTAGCCTCCAGGTTTCTTTAACTTAATTTTGATGCTCCCAAATCTAAAATAAATATGACTCAAATTTAGAATTTTGAATAACCTTTTGCATTTACTTCCCCTGCGCTAATTTTTCCGGTGTTATATCTTCTTTATCTCGTACGAATCCTCTTGCTACTCCAATGCTGTCTTATAATCTTGCTACTCTCGTTCTAAATCACTGCTTTCTTTATCCGCTCGTTCCAAATCAATACTTCCTTCTATTTAATCCGCTCGTTCCAAATCAATCCTTTCTTCTATTTACCACTCAATGCCCTGCTATACATAAAACCATATCCAATTCAATCCCAATAATATCTTCTTCAATCTTATCAATCCTATTCGATGCCTTCTGCCTATATAAATCTCGTTCCAATATCCACTTATGTTCCGCCGGTTCGCTGTCGCACTGATTCCACTCTTAAACTTGTTACTCGTCGTTGCTATTAATTATTTTATTCACTGTTGCTTATCCTTACTCTTCCTTGTATATAAATTAAACTCGTACACTTTCAAACTCATTTATTAAATCTTCAAAAATATTTAAACAATTTAGCGCAGTTTACAAACACGTCTTGTTACAAAAATATTTAAAGATCGACTTCTTGTTTACTTCTCCTAGGTGATAATTACAATTTAAATATGCCTACTCTTTATTACATTGTATACAAAAACCATCCAATAACATCGTCCCCAACAAGTTCGTGTCACTAATACCTTATACTTTGTCTTTTGCACTTTCCCTTTTCATACATAAATGTTCAATCATTGGTCCTAAATATCGCACAACCCTTCAATCATATTTGACAATGGTATTACTTATAATTTTGATATTACATGTTTGTCCAAAGGTTGATTCTAGTAAAATAAATGCCGAAATGTTACACATATAAACCTGGATCTGCGTGGTGAATAGTGTAATTTCTACAGACGCATCCGGTTTCTGGATTAGCAAATGTACGTTCTATGGCTTATTCAACATACAACTCAGTGTAAAACCTTGAATACTGTGTGTTTTATCACGTCATCAAGTCATTGTTTTTACGTCTTGGAACTTGCATTTTGACTAATATTTCAAATACTTTAACGTTTGTAAAGTACGGCAAACAAGTTTCTCAGTTACGGGATCTGATATTTGGCTTACTTTATTTGGCATACACTACCTTCAACAAAACAATCCTTAGAACCCTTTTAGACCCTACTAACATTACAATATATATATATATATATATATTGCTACGAGCCCCTAATATTATGGGTGCCTAATAATTGCTATGGACTCTTTGCTTACTAGTTTAAAAAGCTCTATTTATTACATTTTCCACGGCAGCTCTGCTTACTTTCCTGAAAATAAACTATCTACAATAAAAATTACGCTACGATAAATGCATGCCATTTATTTACACTCCAACTAAAAAGAATGTACAAGCCCAATCAAATTAACTGTTCCTTCACACCTCATTTTACAAGTTATATACATCCCCCTTGTAATACTCCTTTATACAGTAACATTCTTAGCTCAATATTTACACATGATAGTATATTGTGTATTATTGAAAGCAGATTATAGGGCTTCAACACATTTCTTACTCTATCTCTGTTTCAATACGAGCTCATAGTAAAACCTTGAGCTTTAGTGCCGATTTTGCACCCAAATATTTAAACAGGCCCTCTTGCCTCGTACATAGTATCAAATATTTCGTTAGAAACCACTACGTAGACGATTTATTGGAAAGCATGGGTACAGTTAGTGACATAATTGACCTCGCCTTGCAAGTCAAGATGGTATATGCTCAGGCTGGCATTGAGATACGTGGTTGAATATCCAATTCTATAGACGTGGTGCGGGCTCTTGGAGAATAATGCATCGAAAACAATGTAAATGTGGATCTTGATTCAAACGTTTTGACTGAAAAGTGCTTGGAATGTGATGGCAACTGGGTTCTGACAACTTTGCGTTTTCACTGAAATTCAACAAATGCAATCGGTCCGTATTAAATGCAACACAAATGCCTGCAAAAAGGGAAATGCTAAAGATACTTATGTCTGTATATGACCCTCTGGGACTTGTTACTCACTTTATTACTTACCTGAAGGTATTGTTGCTGGATGTATGGCGTTCTAAAATATCATGGGATCAAACTATTGGTGGAGACCACTGTGATTGCTGGATAACTTGGCTCAAAGCTTTGAACGACATTGAAGTATTAACCATACCACGCTGCTATTTAAAATCATTTCCAACCTGGAAAGATGTTGTTGCACAGCTACACGTATTTGTCGACGCAAGCAAAGACTACAGTGCGGCTGTTGCCTACATCCGTTTACAGCAGGGTACTATAATTGAATGTCCAATTCTAATGGCTATAAGTACAGTATCCTCATTGAAACTTATGTCAGTTCCGAAGTTAGAACTTGTTGCTGCATTGTTAGGTGCACGTATTGGTACAACTGTAATAAAAGAACTGTCTATTGATCTATCACGAGTGGTTTATTGGACTGATTCAAGGACGGTTCTGTATTGGCTCCAATCTGATGCACGAATGATAAAAGGTCAATTTGTACAAATTAGAGTGGCAGAAATGCAAAACACAATTATGGAGTCAAACTGGCGGTATGTGCCAAGTCGGCACAATGTAGCGGATGATGCCACAAAATGGGGTAAAACTTTCAAACTCGATTTTAAAGCTCGCTGGCTAAGAGGGCCTGCCTTTTTGTATCAACCTGAAAATGAAGGGCGCGAAGATGGCAATCCAAATGTACTTAATGAGCAGCAAGAAACGCAAGTAGATGTTCATATCGTTTCTGTACAAAACAGTGGAAATTCATTTCTCAACTATGCATACTTTTCAGATTGAAATCGTCTGGTACGTGCAGTGGCTAAATTTGGCCGTTATATAAAGAAGCTGAAATTCAAAATTAGGCACAAGGTTACGGATATATACACCCTAAAAGCACTTACGTCTAAAGAGCTTGCAGATACCGAAAGATTTATATTTAAACAACTACAATCAGAGAAGTACCCGCTTGAAATTTCTGCATTAAGATCCAGACAGGAAAATTCCATTCCTGTGGTTGATAAAGAAAGTAGCATTTATCAACTGTCACCAATGCTAATAGATGGTTTACTAAGAGTCCGTGGTAGAACTGAAGCTGTATTGGAACAATCACCATACGTTCAGGTTAATGATATGATCTTGACTAAGGAGACTGTCAACCCAATGATTCTTCCGGTTGATCACTATGTGACTAAGCCGTTAATGAAGATTTACCACGTTCAGTTTAAACATCTTTACAATGAAACGGTCTTTAATGAGATCCGTCAACTGTACTACATACCCAAACTCCGGCAAAAATTCAAAGTCGGTGTCCTAAGTGCAAGTTATTGCAAGCTAAACCAACTCCTCCATTAATGGGAAATCTTCCGAAAAAGGGCGCTTAGCACCGTGCTCGTTACCTTTTACCTACACTGGAGTTGATTGTTTAGATCCACTAGACGTTGTCGTTGGTCGGAGACGTAAAAAACTGTGGGTTGTTTTATTCACGTACCTAACTATAGCAATGCACTTGAAGTTGCTACATAAATTGGACCACGACGCATTTATCTTGGCCTTTACATGCTTTGTAGCTCGAAGGGGGCAACCCAGGTAAGTGTTTTTAGACAATGGATCTAATTTCGTCAAAGCGGAACGGGTACAAATAGAACATTTAAAAAATAATTTAAATATTGAAAGGATTTCTAAAGAACTTACAACACCTAATCTTAACTGGCATTTCAACCCCCCTGAAACGTCACCTATGGGTGGAGCATGGGAAAGTCTAGTTAGGTCAGTTAAGATAGACCCCTAGTTACGTAGAAAGACTACCTTTCAGTGGCGTAACTACGATTTTTGGGCCCCCCCGCAAAAATTTTAAAGTGGGCTCTCTTTAAAATGTATTACTTTTACTGGCTTATATTTAGCCATATTTTTAAATTATAGTACATGTAGAGAAGGAAGCAGTATAGAATTAAATACATATACTATATTAATCAAGTGCTTTATTAATTATAAAACCAAATTACATAAATTCAAACTTATAAGTTAATTAATATTAAATCTACATATTTATACGCCGCACAAAATTATTTACACCTAAAATTTGATACAGTAAAAAACCTATGAGCTAGCAGACATTCCAAATCAAATTCAAAATTTTGTTTTTCTTGCATGTTTTGCTGCAAACGCGTTTATTGTATCCTCTATATTCATATTTTTGGCAGTGTCATGTTCTACTGCTAAGAGGGATAAATCGTCTAATCTATCTTGTGAAGTGCGGTTCCTAAGATAATTTTAATAATTTTTAATTTTGAGAAAGATCTCTCCGCACTTGCAACGCTAACGGGTAAAGTTAGGTATAACATTAAGGCTGTTATGGTGTTTGGAAAACTGCTAGAACCTGTAGATTTGGAAAGTACTAGATATTCTAAAAATTGTAAGATACCGTTAACATTTTTAATTCATCACAAATAAGTCTATTATTTTTGAGTGTAGTAAGTTCTATACCTATAGCATCATTTAAATCTTTGTAGTAAAATTTTTGCAATTGTTTTGCCTTAGATAAAATATCGTCTGCAGTTAAATTCAAAAATACATTAGGTTCTAAGAAATTAAACTTTTCGTTTACATGAAAAAGCGATTTAAAACGATTCGACAGCTGTGAAATTATAATATCCATTACGCGATAAAATACATTTATTTTAAATTTAAATTCTTCATCATTAAATCGATAATCATTGGATAATTCATCGTAATGCTTTTTATTTTTGGTTGCCTTTTTTTATAAATTCCGGTTTAATATTCCATTGCCCTGCAACTTTCGCTGCTTCCTCCTGATGTTGGAATAGTTATTTCTTGTTTCCTTGAAAAATTTTAAAGTTTTTGTAATAAGAGAGTTATCTGATTAATATTCGCCTTTTCACTCTGAGCAGTTTGTGAGAGCTTGTTAAGCTCTTCTAGAATTTGACTTAAAAACACTTAAAAAATAAAATTAAAATTATCCATGCTAGTTAATATTTGCTTTGCGTCATTTCGTTCATCTGTTTTTTGATATCATAATAATTTTATTAAGAGACATTACTATATCTTTATACCGAATTCTTATGGCAGCTAAAGATTTTACTCGATCCGCCCAACGTGTCGGATTTAAGCGTTTCAATTGTGTGAAATTTTCTTTAAAAACAGAAAGCCAATTCCATCTTACTATACTATTAGCAAAAATGTATATATGTTTTCTAAAAGTAGAAAAACGATTCTATTTCTTTTATACCTTTAACGGCATCATTTATGACTAGATTTAAGTTATGGGCACTACAGTGCATATATAAGGCTGCAGGCTCTATGTTTAAAATTCTCTTTTGCACGCCAGAATACGTACCGCTCATAACGTTAGCTCCATCGTAGCCCTGCCTCTACATTTATTTATATCTAATTGCATGTTGGTTAAATTGCTTAATATAGTATTACATAGTCCTTCAGCAGATTGGGACTCTACTTTTGTAAAACCCACAAAAGTTTCACAAATATCTATTTTGGTTACCTCTCCCAAGCTGTCTTTTTTAAAATCAATATATCTTACAATTTTACTTAATTGATCAATCTTAGTTATATCCTGTGTAGTGTCTATTATGATTGAGAAAAAGGAGCGGATCTAATTTTATTTAATAAAATATTTTTAAGTGTGCGCTTAAAGTATTAATAATATCGTTTTGAATTTTTGGGGAAAGATATTTAATTGAACCTTTGGGTCGTTCAAGCACTTTTTGTAATATAGGATCATAGTTACTAATTAAATGAACTAAACTTAAGAAATTACCGTTGTAACTGTCTTTTGAATCAGAAAAACTTTCTCTATGTCCTCGAAATGACAGCATGCGCTGGGATAGTGTTAAAGTAACATTGAAAAGTCTGTGTAAAACATTTTCCAAAATTCAGTTTTTGTTTTAATAGTAGAGTATCTTTCTTATCTATGGTATAATTTTTTTCCACATATCGTAAATAAAACAACAAGTTAAATGAGATTGAGCAAGCAAATGCTCTTTAATTTTTTTTTATAAACCCTGCCAATCATTAATTCCGGTCGTCCAACTTGACCTTACTGAAGCAAACAGCCAACATGGTTGACAATAAACACAATTTTTAATTTAGAATAACACAACCACCCATTTGAATTGTGTGGTAAGTTTAACGTATTGCTTTTATTTTCGCTTGCAGTTATTAAGTAATAATAGTGAACTGAAAAACTTCTATTTTATTATCTTTAGGAAACGCACCATCTGGTCTACACAATCCGTAATTAATTATTTCTTTTCTTAAATTGTCATGTTGTAAAACATTGATTTTTAAAAATGTGCAAAATCGGTTGGATATTCTTTCGTCAGATCCATAGATAGTTCATTAAGTGAAAAAGTACTACTCACATTTACCTCTGTAATTGTAGTGGTATCTAGTTCCAAATTTCTATCGCGGCCGTCATTATGTGATGTACTTGCGCCCTGGGTGAGAGTTTTAAAATTGTTGACGACTGCTGTTCGTCTGTAGCGGAACTAGTAGATGCTACTGTCGAAAGCCCAATTTCTTTCATAGATTGTTCTTGTTTTCGGACTCTTTAGAAGTAAAAAGGAACTTATTTTGGAATCTTGCTCTTTGATTCTTCCAATAGTTTCCTTTTTCGTTTTTGCAGCGCCGCTTGTAGTGCTCATTGTATATTATTTCCTGCAATTTTGAATGAAATTAATTATAATGTAATTAGATAAGTAATAATTATTTAAAAGCCTTTTGAAATTACAAATAACACATACATACTTTGCTTTAAATGCTTTAATTAACAAAATATAAATGATTTTTATTGAATGCTTAAAGATTTATTTATATGTATTTCTCAGCGCGACTTCAACTATGATCAAATCAATAGTAGTTTAATAAAAATAGATATAAATACTTACGTTTAAATATGAAAGACCTCCTGTAATACGAACACAACACTATTGAGTAAAACGTACTGGAATGCTTTTTACTTCCTTTCCGTTATATATAATGCAGCTAATGCAAATACGTTGCAACCAGCTGACTAGAAACCACAAAATGAATTTCTTTCTAGTATTATATTTCTAGAAAGCGAAGGTTACTAAGCTACCTGCCATCCTGTGAATCTGTAATGTACAGACAATAGCCCTTTTATTCCTATTTAAAATCCCACAAACCAAACTAACCCTACTATACGTCGTTTAATAATGCTTTACCACTTTATACAACTTATCACTTAAGAATAATATAGACATCTTTGTTATTAAAGTTTACAGTCTCTTTCATCTGTTTATTAACCCTTACAAAATAGGACAGAACGGATAGAAAGAAGAAAGGATGCAGGCTGCAGGTGGTGTTCAGTATTTATCTTAATTATTATTTCTTGTATTTCAGCAGTTCCTAGTAGTAACATCAAGAAAACGTTCGTTAACCTGCGGTTTCTGAATTATCTGCAATATTTTCTTGACCGTTTCTTACCTGCCAAATACGTTGAAGATGAATAAGTTGAGTTTATTATCGTTTGGGCCTTCTTGCACTTGGGGCCCCCCCGCATAGCGGGGGCTGGCAGGGGTGTAGTTACGCCACTGCTACCTTTCCTTTAACAACTTCTTTTGCGAAAGGGATTTCATAATTAGTCGCACCACCACCCCTAAGTGGAACTACGTCGCGGGCCAGATAAGATACTTTCGCGAAGGAGGTGGTCGACGCAAACCGAGATAAAGTATTGTAATGCTCTACAGCAACCTTTTAACTTAGTACAGTAATGAATTATACTACATCACAATCACGAACCCTTTAGCAAGCTAATTTAAAACTCGATCATTCTAAATTAGTTTTGTCCCCAGAGCAATTTATTATAAACTATGTTCGTTTAAAAATTTAAAGCATATTAATCGCACCAGTATATACTAGGTAGCCTCTATCGAATTCAAATTTATAAAGGTAATCTATCACCTTCGTTCCTTGTTAACGCTTAAAGGATATTAATTGGCTAACTCAGCAGGAGACAAAGTTTCTTCGGGCATAGAATAAAACGACAGGGTCTTAGAAAAGCACCATATTCGATACAAGGATAATTTAATTTAGTAGCAACGAAATTTAATATAAAAATAATCAGCAGTTTCCTCGATTAAACTGGTGTAAACTTGAAATCTAAAACTAAGGTGCAACTACTAAAACTTTAAGAGGGTCTTTAAAAATGTATCTTACGTTTATTGTTGTTGTATGTATAATTTGAATTTTATAGCTAAAGCAACAGCTATGTTTATATCGCCCTAACTCAAACTGCAATGTAATAATTCTTGTGTATGGTGTAGAATGAATTGAATGTTGTGGTGTTCTCGAAAATGTTGGCAAACTAAAGTTTTCCGTATTTAATTTAGTTTAGGATATATACCTTTAAGGCAAGTTAGTTGAAACAAAGCACAAGGGATAAGAGCGACATATTTTGTCAATTTGGTACATCCGCAATAAAAAGCTTTCTATATGTGATTTTTTTGACGAGTTTTGAGGATTAAAAGTTTTTGTAGACGTGCTGTGCGAACTTTGCAGAGTTGCACACTGTAAATTCCGCTCTAGATTATGGTAGAATAGAGTAGTTAATGGCATTAAAATATAGTGCAATACATCGTTTTATTATGATTTATTTATTGCAACAAGTTGTATCGCTTAATTAAAGTAATCTGAAAAATGTGAGTAACATCTGTGGCTGCGGAGATAAACTATTCGATCTTTTCGAAATTTTATATAGTGAGAGCTTTCATACTTTTGGAATTGGAGCTGCAATCAGAAGCACGGTCTAACTTCCTACATACATAACTCTGAAAAAACGCATGTTAAAAAAAGTTGTGTGTTGGATTTTGAACATCGTGTAACTTTAGCGTTCGGTTTTTTCTCCAAATACTAGATTTATCTTACCAAAATTATTCTGACTATTACCTTATACAATTACTGGTAGACGATGAAATCCCTATCCGCTAAAAATTAGTCCAGGGTATGTTGCATGTCATTATAACTGGTATCAAATTGCTTTTAGTATTTAATTTTTATATATCATTTCATCATACATTTAGATAAAACGCCTTTTGCTTAACATTTGCGTGTCTTCCCCTTGGGGAATTTGTTGTTGCCTATCAGTGATCCAATGACTATCATAGGTCAATGGGAACTGATCCTTTGGCGAGAATGTAAATGCAATAGCTTTCCGGGAAATGAAAGAGCATTCTTTATCGATATCTTAAAATGTGACATAAAAGGAAGCATATTCCTTCATAAATTTCCTTCCTTTATATATCTTTTTCCAAGATCTGTTCTGCAAAATGCACAGCGGATTTGAATAGCCACTAGCACTACGTTAAAGGTTGTCTTGAAGAAGCGAACTTAAAATAATAGGGATTGAATTTGCCTACAGTAATGTATTAATTACTTTATGATAATTAGTCATTTTTACCTTGCCGTGATCTTGTACTTTAAATATTGTTCAACGGTGTTGAAGTTATACCTGTTTAGATAAGGGTCAATTAACTTTAAAATATTTCAATTAAATACAAACTATCGCAATTAATAATTAATATATTAAAGTCTAACAGATAGATTAAATTGATTAATAGCCCTTGCAAGAAAGTCTTTAACGGGTATTTTTAATAATTGAAATAGTTTAGAACCTTATAGGTTTCTACGTATTTTTAATTTTCTTAAAGCTTTAACTTTTGACAAGCGCAGATAGGTAGATGAGACCTGCTTCCACGACTTATAGTGAGTCTCAGGTTTGTTGAAAATATTTTTCAATCTATGTGGAAATAATCTTAATCGATAAAGGATAATCGCTCCTCACCCTGTACACAGTAAAGTCCATAAATGACAAGGATTTCAGTAGTGTTAAGTAGTAGTATTTTGCTCTGGACAAGATTTTCCATCCTTCTACAATGGTCAACAGTCCGTTGAGAACAATAGGTTAGTTACATTTAGTGGTCGTTAAAAATGTTCGAATATTTTTCAACATTTCCATCAATTTCTTTGAGTGTTAGACTCCTGATTGAAACTTTTCATCAGTTACGCTTTCCACATATGCCGGTTTTCTTCATTCGAGCGTCTATATTTTAAGTGAATGGTTCGGGTAATTACGATACATTCAAATGTTCCTTAGTTCCTTACTTTTTGCAACTAGTTTAGTCGTCATTTGGTATAGTTTGGATTTTCAGGTATTAAGAAATTTGATCTGAAATTTATCTTGTTTAGGTTAAAGCTAATTATATGTTACAATTGAGAGGTGGTATTAATTAATTGTTAATATATTCCTAAAAAAATGTCTTTAATTATGTAGCTTAGGTATCTGTATTTGTTGAAATTTTTATTGTAGAGCGACATTGTAACAAGAATGATTTGAGTCATAGTTGTTACATTGACAATGGCTTGATACAGCTTCTATTATTTGAAAACAATAACATTTGTAATTTTAACTCATTTTCAAAATATTTGATTCAATTTCATAGATGTATAGCATTTTAAGTATTGATTGTTGTTCATATCCATTCATAGCATTTCTTATGGATATTAACCTTTTCGCACGTATTCTGTTATTTTTTGTTTAACACCATGAACGAAGAAGTATATGAATTATCATTTGCGTGGTTTACAAATTAATCGTCTATGTATTACACATGGTGATTTGTACAGTTGATTCGAAAGAGAAATCATTCGGTTGTTATAACGGTTTTGTAAAGGAATCAGAAAAGTCCTGGTTGTTATTACGAAGATAATTGTTCCGATGATGGTGCCAATGGCCTAAAGCAATTTTATCAACCGTCAGTATATCCGTTTAATAGAAATAATTCACTAAATGTTTATTTTACAGCTAGCAAAGCAGGAAGTATGTATTTGAATTTCGCGTTAGGGTGGAGCGAATTTGAGAGACAATCCATTTTAAATTTTTCGCTTTTCCTATGTGACTGAAACCTGTATTTGAGACTTATAATTTGTCACAAAATTTTAAGTTCACAATCTTGAGGTTCCTATTAAGGTGGAAAAGGTAAAAAAAGAGAAGAAATTTTTTCTATGTTATCTCTACGAGGGTAAGGTGAAAAGTTCTCGGCCTGACAGAGAGATGGCGTCTCAATCAGCAAAAATTTGTGCTTCCCGCCTGCCTCCACATGTCATTAGTTCGTATGACAAGTTTCAACTTGCTATCTCAAGTAGTTTGTTTACGCGAATTTTTTCAAACAGACGTCTTATACGTGTTTTCTTAAGATGGATAAACTTGAATATCGTGCGGATTAACCCCTCAGAAAATTCATCCGAAGTTGACAAAAGTTTACGGAGACTCTGCTTCTTTCCTGTCAACCATTAGAAAGTGGGCAACTGAATTTAAACGTGATCGCACGTTTCTCGAAGATGACCCACGTGAAGGACAACCAAAAACCGCAACCACGCCGGAAAAGATCGAAAAAGTGCATGATATCGTGTTAGACGATAGGCGAGTAAAAATCAAGGCGATAGCTGAGACTGTAGGGATATCGGACGAAAGGGTGTGAAACATCTTACACAAAGAGTTAGGGATGCGATAGCTCTGCGCAAGATGGGTGCCGCATTTGCTAAATGCCGATCAAAAGCAAATGCGAAACCGAATTTCGCAGCAATGTTTGGCCCGGTTTAATAAGGATCCGAGCGATTTAGTGCGGCGAACTGTCACTATGGATGAGACATGGGTCCATCATTACACGCCAGAAACAAAACAGCAGTCGAAGCAGTGGGTGGAAGCCGGTTGCTCAGCGCCAAAGAAAGCGAAATCGATCGCATCTGCCGGAAAGGTGATGGCCAGCGTGTTTTGGGATGCGAAAGGGATCCTGTTAATAAATTACCTTGAAAAAAGCAGAGCAACTATATGCCAATATTACTACACCTTCTTGACCAGCTGGATGCCAAAATTCGCGAGAAGAGGCCTGGCTTGAAGAAGAAAAAAAATCATCTTTCACCAAGACAACGCACCTGCACACAAGGGTGCGTTGGCGATGGAAAAATTGACGGATTTGGAGTACGACAAACTCGGCCATCTCCCCCTATTCCCCTGATTTGGCGCCCTCAGACTTCTATCTGTTCTCAAACTTAAAGAAATTTGTTTCTGGGAAACGCTTCATGTCCAATGATGAAGTTGAGAGGGCCGTAGACGAATATTTTCACAGCCTTCTAGACTCTCACTTCCGGGAAGGAATACTGATGTTGAAGAAACGCTGGACCAAGTGTGTTGAAGTTAAGGGGGATTATGTCAAAAATTAAAAAAAAATTTTACTGAAAATTGATGTCTTTCATTGTAGGCCGAGAACTTTTCACCTTGCCCTCGTATAGAACAAAATCAAAAGTTTTAATGCAATCAAATAAGTTCTTCAGATTCCTGTTATTGATGAAACAAAAATAAAGGTAGAGATTTACAACACAAAATCACGCGTATTTATATTATTGAAGCATATATAATAAAATAAAAATCGTATTATAGAATATTGTGACAGCGTCAGGCAAGAACTATTTTTGACCAAATATTTTGTATAATTAATTAGTAGAGTTACAAAAATTAAAATAATATTATATGATAATGATGTTCTCTGTTCAAGAATTGTAACGAATTCTTTCTTTGTTTCAAGTTGTGGCAAAATTTGACGTGAGGTTATACTTACATGTATGAATCCGTTTCTAAGTTCTTGTCCACAAGCTGAAGCTGAAGTTTCTGTTACCAATGTTATATTTTTTTCTATTGCCGAAGTATGGCAAGAATATTTCGAAATCTCAATTACTTCTGGTGTGTCCAGAGTCATCATATGCAATCCCTTATCTGAAACTTCTTTCGTTATTAGAGATTCAGTTGTAATCACAGGATGCCAATCAATTAGATCAATGTAGTCTTCAGCCGGGATGTTTAATGTCGGTACTATACAGTGCCAAATTTCTTGACTATCGTTGCATTGTTCAATTGTATCTCGGGCAATTGTACACGTATTTTTGAAAGTAGCTACCGGCATATTGTCACATTTATCAAGAGTTTTTGAGTGATAGAAAATCGTTTTGGGTCATTAATTTTACCATCCAGGTATTCTATTAAGTGTCTAAGGGGTAACTCATTATAATGCAATAGACATATGAACAAATGTTCTGGTTTTACCAATGCCATCTCAGCTGCCTTATGACTACATTCTTTACTCCTGTGATAGTGACGGTTCCGTGGCATCTAACTGCCACAATTTTTTTTAATTGTAATGAGGAACAGTTTTTGAAACCAAATCCGAGATTTATATTTATACGTTCAGTGATAGTATAAAATGGAGGTTTAATTCATAAAATGAAATCAACGCATATAAAATAAATAGTTAAATTTTGACCAGAATTATTTAAAACGTAATGCCATATAGCAACCTAGTAATGATGTCATACATAACTCAAAATTTATATACATATCTAACTGCCTCAAACCCAACTTCCTAAGCAATAAACAATTTGCAACAAACTATTTTTTTAATTTCCGAACTTTAATGTCGTCTAGAAGCCTGAAGATCACGTTACATAAAACTCAATTTTTGCTCATATATCGTGTGCCCCAAAAGGTAACCTCTGTATATATTTCTGCAAATTCCTTTTTGTCGGCTTGCTAATTAGTGCCCCATACTTTGGGCGTCATAAAATTCTACGAATTTCCCCTTAAGGCTCACGCTTCTTACTTTGGGTTGATCATAAAAATGCTACATACTCACCTATTAAATTGTATTACTAACTTAGAAAGTTTTTGCCACTTTTACGTCACTATTACTCTAGCTGAAAATAAAATAAAAAAATTTCACCAATGTTTACTTAAATAAAATTTTGAGTCCAAGCTATGATTATAATATGTCTAGGTTGAGTATCTTCTGAAAATGCTTTCCAAGTTGATAATACCACGGCTAGTTCTGATCACTGCGTCCTCTGAGGTATTCACCACAACGGCTCATTCTTTCAACACCTTTGTAATTAATAAAAAAAAATAAAAATATTTCGACACAAAAACATACAACTCTTTTATTCTACCAACAACAATAAATAATCATTAACAATCTGAAGACTCCTTCCACCAGACTGCACGTAGAACATCCAAACCACGCCTCTGCTTCTACTTATTGTGCCACCAGCACCCTCGTTCAAAATGTAAATAATTCTTATACTTACGTAGCTTCCTGCTTTAATTATTATAATTATTTATTTCAGTTTAGCCCGTTTAACTACTTTGCACCCACTTGGGCATTAACAAAAAACTTGTAAAATTTTCCGGCGTACTGCACTGTCACGCGATATCAAAGCTAGGATATGATTCTAAATAATTCAAATTATAATCGAGAAGTCAGAAAAATAATCAAAAATAAGAAGGAAAATAAGAGAGCAAATCTACCTCCGGTAATGCTTATATATTCTTAGCCCCACTTACGTTGCCCGTATTTTCACTATACATTCTATGAAATGTTGTCAACTGCCACAACAATTCCACAAATTCAAGCCGTACAAACACTCAACGAACTTTTCAGAACCTAGAATTTATCCACCCCAATATTGTTTTATCACGAAAAGCTTCGTGTAAATTTCAACCGTTTTAGTTTCTTTGAAATCTGTAGTCTGTTATTACCCTCAAACAAATCTAATCGCGCCTCTGATGTCCGCGTCTATACTGTTATCGCAGTCATGCTTTCATAACCACCTGTCCTATCTTTGTCTTAATTTCCTATATAACTTGCCGACGTTATTTTCACTCTTTTAATATCTTTGTCTGCCACATGTTTTCTGTCTTTCTTATTGTCTCACTATTGCCATGTTGTTTGCTGTCAATTCTCCCTTCATATACGTGCGCCTTGAAAAATCGATACTTTCCACAAACATGTTGTATTTTTGTCCTGCTTATTGGTTATTACAATATACTCGTCTGACATACGCTTAAAAATGTTTGTCATTTACCCACCTATTATTTTTCATCTTACTCTGCTACATACTAAAGATTCTCTGTCGCCTAATTTTATCGATTTGTTTTTGAAGTAGTCGTCTGTTATTGTTAACCTTGTGTCTTTCTGTTACCACAATACTTCGAAATGTTTTGTCAACGTATTTTAGTTTTAACCAGGATTATTTATCTACCCCAAGCTTGTGTTGCTTGAAATTTTTGAATGTTTTAACTTGTTTGTAATCTTAAACCTTGTAGCTTTCTACGAATGCATTAATTTATGATATTTAATAAATGTACGTTGCTTAAATTAACGTATACAAATTAAACCTACATTAATAACATGTAATTTTATTCTAATCTAACTATACTGAAGGTAATAAATAAATTATTGATTTGTACATACCTGGTCCCCAAATAAATAAATGCTTGTCTTATTTACACATGTTTACGCTTACTCGTACTGTGAGGTTTTATTGGTAGGGTTTCAAAATTAATGCCCCACACTTTGAGCATCATAATATTGTGAGGTTTACCTGTATGCTCGCCCTCTAATTCGTGGACTCTGATGTTGGGTCACCATAAATGTTGTGAGGTTTTGCTCCAGAATCGCCCTCGGCTGCTCTACACTTGTCTCATACTAGCTGAAATTGCTTAAAATTTACACGGACACCTACCTGTTAAATCTAAAAACTCCCGCTCAATATTACCATGCTGAAACCTAAATAGAAATTCACACCCTACAAACACACACTCAAAAATAACTCAATTCACAAAAAATATCACACTCTATTAAGGTGAGATCAATATTACATTTTCAAAAATGTAATTTCTTCATATACACTCGTATTGTCCACAATTTCATAATAATAAAAATAATTCAGATTGATAACCCACTTAAACACATATTTTTAATTAAAGCAAGAAGCGTTCAGTTCATTCCCACTACTTCCATGTCTCCTGACTAGAACAACATCTTTTATCTCGCTTGTACCTATAACTTCTTTTCACGTATATGCCTCCACCAACTGAATATCTACCCATCTCCATTTAAACCTGTCGCACGTATACCTATATCCTCCAATCACCTTGCTTGGCTCCTTTCTCCCGCTTTGAACCAACGCGTGCCTGCTTCTACAATTCTTTGAAATTATTGATCTTCTTCCCCCGCTACAATAAATTTGTTCAAGTCTCCTTGCCATACTAGATCCGTGATTAACTCTATGTATCTCGCTTCTATGCAAACGTTTTTGTTCCATCTTTGTTTTTTCATGTCAGTTGTCTCTAGGTCTCTCCTATACTAGCTTCAGGATTAAAATCGATATCTTGGCAAACATACAGCGTCTTTGACAGATTTATGTGGTTTTGCTTTGTCCCTGTTGCAAATTGACTACGTTAATTCCAACGGTCGTCTGTTTTCCTGTAAGCTATTAAAGTTTGTTTGTATTAATGTTATCTAGAATTATATTTCCCCTTGTTATTTTGCTCTGCTTTTAACGTTTGGGTTTTACCTTGGAAAAATAAGACTGTTATTTTAACACATATTCAAAGCTTTTACAATCCCTTATAATATTAAATATACTATACTTTTACCCCATTATTAATAATTCTTATGTCCTATATTGAAATAAATACTGTATTACATCATTTCTAGCTAACTATGACTAAAGTAAATTAACCCTACATTATTATATATTACCTAAGCTTATATATATATATATATATATATAGTGAATAAGATGAAATAATAACTTAGACTTTTATGCAAAGCCCAAATGATGATTTCAAATCGAGCTAGTAATTGAAAAATGGAACATATAAGGTCTTGGACAGGACTTGAACCTGTATCCTGGTTTTGCCGGAACCATGCGTTTACCAGTTACGCCACCAAGACCGATGACAACAATTGTGGAATTTATAAATTTAAATCGGGTACAACTATACATAAACCTAACTTTCAATTACGTTTGGAGTTTTTGTCAATCATATCTGACATTGTCTAGTATATATATTGCTGTGAATCTTCTCATATCTGCAGGTACTGGCCCTTTCAAAAAAACATTCGAGCCCCACAGTTTGGGCGTCAAGAAATGCTGTGATACCTTTAAAATCCGTGAACTACGCTTTTCGCCTCGGCTGCTCACCTAATGTTATAAACCTCCTCATTCATAAAAAAAACAAACACATTCCTACCAAAAACATCAACGTTAACTCTATTTACATCAATATTCAGAATACATTAAAATTTCAAATATAAAACTCAGCATCAATTTCAGTTTTAAAAAGAATTTCAAGATTAATTTTATTATCATTTTACTGTGCATCCACAATTAAAGTCCTTGTTGGATGCCTACTAATTAATATAACAATATAAGCAGACCGGAGTCTGAGTATAAAGGGAGCATCTACCACCCCTTTACGTTAATTAACCAGGTTCGTCTAATTGAGCTCAAAGACATACCCAAATTTTCATCATATTCCCGAGCATCAAAACAAAATACCCCTTTTTACTTAAACAAGCAAATTTCATCTTAAAATTAAACTTTTATGGTTAGAACAATTTCACTAATGTCCATTTAAAGTAAATCAATTATAAAGTCATTCAATACACACAAAATGTCAAACAAAATAGTATAATTTACCTGAAGGTTACTGTCCTCGTAGCTTCAAAGTATCGTTTCTTTAGTTAATCACACCATTCAACAGGATTATATTTACGGCTTCTGATTCTCTACGCTTTTAAAATTTGCTCCATCACCATCCATTCAAAGTCGTTTCTGGGCCTTTCCGGAACTCATCTGTGTTTATCTGACCCTTGATTCATGGATCCAGACACGTATTTGAACCATTTAATTATTAACACCCCGAAAATAGCAAAGAAATTCATGCTTCTGTCACCAATATATACGCCAAAACTGCCTACTTTTGTGTATACATTCGTCGTTGTAAATTTTGCTAATTGGTACAGTGAAACTAAATTTTATTACCTTGCATCTAAGTGCACTGAAGTACATTCATGTTAGCACGTAAATAACAAGCTATTTTGAATCACTAAAATATACTAGCAAACTTTAAATTATTTAATCAAACTAAAATGCACGGTTTAATATCTTCAATCAAGTCGCGTATGTACGAGCTTGTAACGCATCGAATCGTCAAAAGTCTAAGAGAGCTTGTTTATCTTCATCTCGGTATATATAGCAAAAAGCCTGTCTATCGGTCTGTTCCCTAAAACGGCCAGTTTCTAGAATTTCTCATGCTCTGTTCCCAGTCTGTCGCCCGCACGTCGATTTTTACGAATTTTCACTCGCCCCATTCAAATCTCAGAAAATTTCTACACGGTACGCACGCATGTCCGAGAAAAACTAATTGATTTTGTACAGAAATTGTTGTTTCTACCTCTGATATTTGCATCCTATTTTTAACCAATTGTAACCCCATGACGTTGTTTAAATCCCGCCTTTTAAAATATGTGTCTTTGCTTGACGCATTTTCTCTTTCCTTCTCTAACCTGTTCGTATTGGTGCAACTTGACACTCTTCATTATCGATTATTTCAGTCCACGCGGACTGTTATCTGGGTTTAATAAACCGGTATCGCACATTCTCGTGAATATTAAGCCCAGGTTTCTCCAAGATTCTTTGTAAACATTAATTATCTGCAAACTTTTCGCCGTATTTGACATTTAAACTACGCAGGTGTTCAAAATATAATATTAATTCTCAGAGCTTTATTCCGTGGTATTTTAATCTTGGGTTTTTTACAAGTTTCTATGCTTATTATATGTTACTAACGGTTTAATTAACTCTAATTAAATTGATTTCTATCCTTTCATTTTTAGCGAATACAAATTATTATCCGTACGTTTTGTTTAATACCAGTTATTTAAAATAGAGTTCATTAATATAAATTTTGCACGTAATTTCCATTTGTTTATTTCTTAGGAATAATTACATTACACGCAGAGCTTTTCAATACTGCTTCTTTTGATACAAAGCGTCTTATAAATAATTTAAATTTCTTATTTTTACTGAAACAACCGAGTTTATTTATGCTTCATGGTTTTAATAACGCGTATTATCTAATAAAATTCCTTATACACGGTGATTAAAATTATTTGATGTGATTATTTAATTTTCTACCCTGGTCTAAATATGAGTATTTTCCCCCTATTTGAATACAAATAATCCCACTTATTTGAATGCAAATATAAAGCATTTAGACAAAAAAAAATTACAAAAAAAATTGCCTATCTCTCTCTACCCTTATCTATCTAACTTACCTACTTTGTCTCCAATCAAAAAGAAAATATTTACACCTACCTATATCCCTATCCTATTCCTAACTCTCACCTAATTCTATAAACTGAAATTATTCCTAACTTCATCCTACTTATCCATCTAATCCTATATACATCCTATATACCTATCCTATTCCTAACTTTTAACTAATCTTCACTATACTTTACTTCCCCCTACCTAATCCTATATGCCTATCCTACTTTTACTCTATTCCTAACTCTCCACTAATCTTATATGAAATATCTATACTTAACCTATCTTATTTTCTTCCTACATTTAATCTTTATTCTCATCCTAAACACCTATTTCTAACTATCCCCCATATTTATCCTATACCTAGCTTTATTTTCTATAAACACTTACTTCTACTTTTCTATATACACCTATTCTATCCCTATTCTATTTAAATCTAACTCTCTTCTTGACCCTCCAAGTCTTTCTTCTCACCAACCTAATACTCTTCATCCCTATCTCTCCCCCTTCTATATCTATACTTAACATCTCTATTATCTCACATACAATAAACTTATCATCCCTATTATCCTGACTCTTAAATACTGCTTCTTCTTCAGTCCCTACACATGTCTGTTTCTCATTTATTCTTATTTTCTTCTCTGCCGACAAACCAAACGATACTACTTTACAATTATCGATTTTTCCCTCTATGGAAAATCCTATGTACCTTCTAGAATTTTTGTGTAATGGAATCCGCCAGAATGAATCCCTTAAATCTACCTTATTAAAAATAAACTTGCCACTTAACCTCATCAAAAATTTATTTAATTCTGCCTTCACCTGCTCCCGATATGCTGCTGTTGCTTCTACCCCACTACTTCTGCATGTTTTGTATTAAAGCTTGAACCTCTACTCTCCTATCCTCTGGACATCTTATTGTGTTGATCTGTTTAACCTCATCATCCTCTACCTCTACTACATTAATACTAAACCCAGTGTCATCCTCTGTGACTTCATAACTGCCCTTCCATGGCACTACCCTATCCTTAATCCTTATTACCTTCCTTTCCATATCTATCAAAACCCCTAACTTCATCATACAGTCAACACCTAAAATGCTCTGAAACTTCAGTCCAGGTACAATAACAAACTCCTGTTCACAGCTAAAACCTCCTATATCTATCCTAAGCACCACAACACTATTTACTACAGCAAACTTCTTTTTATTTGGAGCTACTAAATGGCTACGCTTTATAGGCATAATTCTATCACAAACCTTATCCCTAATTTTGCTGACGAATTCCTCCGATATTAAACTCGCCTCTGCCCCTGTATCAAGTAATACTTCTACATTATTTTCAAAAATTTCTAAATTAATAATTGGCAAACATAATTTTCTACAGTTTCTGGCTCTACTTCCTCCTCAATTTTGAAAAATTCACGTGGATGTTCGTATACATTTACACAGAAATCTAGTGGTCTGTCACGTTCTAAAAATCCTGTCTAATCCTGTTTTCCGTGCTTGGTCCTGGTTGTCCTTCTACAACCTGTGCGTACGTCCTCCTCGTGTTAATATCCGTGTCCCTGTCTCTATTCGTCGTGCTGGTCACAGTCCTGTTTACTTCCGGTAAACCGTTCTGTCTCGTGTAACTAGGTCTTGGCGTCGGTCCCCTAGTCGCACTATTGCTCCTGTATTCCTGTCCTCGTCGTTCCCAATTCGGTCGAAAATTTCTGTTGTAGTCAGGCCGTCTCGGATAATTCGGTGTCCTGTTGTCAAACCTAACTGTGTTAACGTTTCGTTCTCGTATCTCTCTTGTCCGTCCTACACATACATCGTCATATCTCTGCAAATACTCTAAAAATGTCTCCCGTTCTGTGATGTTTTGTAAGGCCACGTGTTGTCTAATTTCCAGTTCAAAATGTCGTGATAGGTACTTAATAATCTGTCTGTCCGTCAATGGTGGATTCAGTTGTTTGGCCACACTGTACTTGCGGATGGCATATTGCTCCTAGAACCTGCAAACTCTCCCTTAAATTTTCCTGTAATCAAGTCGTCCCTAATCTGATCCTGTTTGTGATCACTCCAGTAATGTTGTAAAATTTGTCTTCAAAGTCCTGATAGGTGTCTATGTCCTGTCCTACTAAATTGTACCACGCTTCCGCATTGTCCTTTAATAAAGCCTTTATCGTATTTAGTTTAGTCTGTTCGTCAAATAAATTTCCCACTAGATTTCTTACACTATTAATAAAAATTTGTGGATTTACCCTGTTATCGCCATAAAACTTCATGTGTTGGTCCAATGATACTCCACCTGTAGAAAATCTGGGACCATCCCCCGTTAAATTTGACATGTTGTATTTAATACTACTAACTTCGCGTTCTACCCTGCCTAACTGATCCCTACATGAGTCCGTCACTTCAGTCATTTTTACATTAATCTCTTCTTCACAAAAATGCGTACTTCGGACCTTAAATGTCCCATTTCCTGTCGAAGACTTGTAATATCACGCTCATTTTTATCAACCCTATTTTCAACTTCCCCCATCTTTACGGTAAGACTATTTTTAAATTCTGAAACTTCTTGATTCGTCTTATCTATTTTCTGACTAATCTCCTCTAACTTCCTCTTCGATTCTTCACTCATTCGGTCAAATTTTCGATTTGAGTCCTCTCTCGCTCTATTCGATTCATCGCTTAGCTGTTCTAATTTTCTGTTAGACTCCTCCTCGCTCTATTCGATTCTTCATTCATCCTCTACATTCTCATTATCATTCTCGTTTCCTTGATCCCTGATTCCGTCCTCGACTGATCTCTACTGCCTCCAGCTTCTTCCATTTTCGAAATTTTCTCACACAATGCACTATCGTCACTTCCAATTTCCACTCCTTGACTCCTTAACCACTCCTTTCTCTGCATACGTTCAAATCACTCACACACTCTAAAATACTCTTAAATTTATACACAACAGAAACTCTCTCAGATCGCCAGTTTCCTGGAATAAAATAACAAAAATTTTATTTGGAACTCGAGCCCCACGTTGGGCGCCAAGAAATGCTGTGAATCTCCTCATATCTGCAGGTACTGGCCCTTTCAAAAACAATTCGAGCCCCACAGTTTGGGCGTCAAGAAATGCTGTGATACCTTTAAAATCCGTGAACTACGCTTTTCGCCTCGGCTGCTCACCTAATGTTATAAACCTCCTCATTCATAAAAACAAACACATTCCTACCAAAAACATCAACGTTAACTCTATTTACATCAATATTCAGAATACATTAAAATTTCAAATATAAACTCAGCATCAATTTCAGTTTTAAAGAATTTCAAGATTAATTTTATTATCATTTTACTGTGCATCCACAATTAAAGTCCTTGTTGGATGCCTACTAATTAATATAACAATATAAGCAGACCGGAGTCTGAGTATAAAGAGCATCTACCACCTTTACGTTAATTAACCAGGTTCGTCTAATTGAGCTCAAAGACATACCCAAATTTTCATCATATTCCCGAGCATCAAAACAAAATACCCCTTTTTACTTAAACAAGCAAATTTCATCTTAAAATTAAACTTTTATGGTTAGAACAATTTCACTAATGTCCATTTAAAGTAAATCAATTATAAAGTCATTCAATACACACAAAAATGTCAAACAAAATAGTATAATTTACCTGAAGGTTACTGTCCTCGTAGCTTCAAAGTATCGTTTCTTTAGTTAATCACACCATTCAACAGGATTATATTTACGGCTTCTGATTCTCTACGCTTTTAAAATTTGCTCCATCACCATCCATTCAAAGTCGTTTCTGGGCCTTTCCGGAACTCATCTGTGTTTATCTGACCCTTGATTCATGGATCCAGACACGTATTTGAACCATTTAATTATTAACACCCCCGGAAAATAGCAAAGAAATTCATGCTTCTGTCACCAATATATAAAAACTGCCTACTTTTGTGTATACATTCGTCGTTGTAAATTTTGCTAATTGGTACAGTGAAACTAAATTTTATTACCTTGCATCTAAGTGCACTGAAGTACATTCATGTTAGCACGTAAATAACAACTATTTTGAATCACTAAAATATACTAGCAAACTTTAAATTATTTAATCAAACTAAAATGCACGGTTTAATATCTTCAATCAAGTCGCGTATGTACGAGCTTGTAACGCATCGAATCGTCAAAGTCTAAAGAGC
Source organism: Platerodrilus igneus (assembly GCA_036346225.1). Classification (NCBI taxonomy): domain Eukaryota; kingdom Metazoa; phylum Arthropoda; class Insecta; order Coleoptera; family Lycidae; genus Platerodrilus; species Platerodrilus igneus. The sequence goes on along the minus strand of JARFIW010000347.1, from coordinate 3,198,267 downwards.
TTGTTTATCTTCATCTCGGTATATATAGCAAAAAGCCTGTCTATCGGTTCTGTTCCCAAAACGGCCAGTTTCTAGAATTTCTCATGCTCTGTTCCCAGTCTGTCGCCCGCACGTCGATTTTACGAATTTTCACTCGCCCCATTCAAATCTCAGAAAATTTCACACGGTACGCACATGTCCGAGAAAAACTAATTGATTTTGTACAGAAATTGTTGTTTCTACCTCTGATATTTGCATCCTATTTTTAACCAATTGTAACCCCATGACGTTGTTTAAATCCCGCCTTTTAAAATATGTGTCTTTGCTTGACGCATTTTCTCTTTCCTTCTCTAACCTGTTCGTATTGGTGCAACTTGACACTCTTCATTATCGATTATTTCAGTCCACGCGGACTGTTATCTGGGTTTAATAAACCCGTATCGCACATTCTCGTGAATATTAAGCCCAGGTTTCTCCAAGATTCTTTGTAAACATTAATTATCTGCAAACTTTTCGCCGTATTTGACATTTAAACTACGCAGGTGTTCAAAATATAATATTAATTCTCAGAGCTTTATTCCGTGGTATTTTAATCTTGGGTTTTTACAAGTTTCTATGCTTATTATATGTTACTAACGGTTTAATTAACTCTAATTAAATTGATTTCTATCCTTTCATTTTAGCGAATACAAATTATTATCCGTACGTTTTGTTTAATACCGGTTATTTAAAATAGAGTTCATTAATATAAATTTTGCACGTAATTTCCATTTGTTTATTTCTTAGAATAATTACATTACACGCAGAGCTTTTCAATACTGCTTCTTTTGATACAAAGCGTCTTATAAATAATTTAAATTTCTTATTTTACTGAAACAACCGAGTTTATTTATGCTTCATGGTTTTAATAACGCGTATTATCTAATAAAATTCCTTATACACGGTGATTAAAATTATTTGATGTGATTATTTAATTTTCTACCCTGGTCTAAATATGAGTAATATATATATATATATATATATATATATATATATTGACTCAGTGGTAGAAAATTAAAGAATCACATCAAATAATTTTAATCACCGTGTATAAGGAATTTTATTAAATAATACGCTTTATTAAAACCATGAAGCATAAATAAATTCGGTCGTTTCAATTAAAATTAAGAAATTTAAATTATTTATAAGACGCTTTATATCGAAAGAAACAGTATTAACAAGCTCTACGGGTAATGTAATTATTCCGAGGAAAGTTAACAAAGAGAAATTACATGCAAAATTTATCTTAATTAACTCTATTTCAAGTAACCGGTAGTAAAACAAAGTGTACACATAATAATTAATATTTAACTTGTATTCGCTAAAAATGAAAGGATAGAAGTCAATTTTAATTGAGTTAATTAAACCATTATTAATAATAAGCATAAAAGTCTGTGAAAACCCAAGATTATAATACCAGAAAATAAAGCTCTGAGAATTAATATTATTTTGAACACCTGCGTAGTTTAAATATCACGTACGGCGAAAATTGTGTAAATAACAAATGGTTTCAAAGAATCTTGAAGAAACCGTGGCTTAATATTCACGAGAAGGTGCGATACGAGGTTATTAAACCCAGATAGTCCACATGGACTAAAATATAATCGATAATAAAGAATATCAATTTGCACCAATACGAACAGGTTAGAAAAGGAAAGAGAAAATGCGTCAAGCAAAGACACATATAGTAAAAGGCGTGATTTAAGCAACGTCACGAGGGTCACTATTGGTTGAAAATAGGATGCAAATATCAGAGGTAGAAACAACGATTTCTGTACAAAATTAATTAGCTTTTCTCGGACATGTTTGCGTGCCGTGTGAGAATTTCTGAGTTTTAAATGGGGCGAGTGAAAATTCGTAAAACCGACGCGCGAGCGACGGACTGGGAACATGGCATGAGAAATTCTTTGAATTACCCGTTTTGGGGAACAGACCGACAGACAGGCTTTTGCTATATATACCGAGGTGAATATAAACAAGCACTCTTAGACTTTTGACTATTCGATGCGTTAAAAGCTCTTACATCCGCGACTTGATTGAAGATGTTAAACAGTGCATTTTAGTTTGATAAAATAATTTAAAGTTTGCTCGTATATTTTAGTGATTCAAAATAGTTTGTTATTTACGTGCTAACATGAATGTATTTCAGTGCACTTAGATACAAGGTAATAAAATTTAGTATCACTATACCAATTAGCAAAATTTACAACGACAAATGTATACACAAAAGTAGGCAGTTTTGGCGTATCTTGGTGAAAGAAGTATGAATTTCTTTGTTATTTTTCGGGGTATTAATACTTAAATGGTTCAAATACGTGTCTGGATCCACGAAACAAGGGTCAGATATACAGATGAGTTCCGGAAAAGCCCAGAAACAACTTTAAATAAATGGTGATGGAGAAAATTTTAAAAGCGTTGAGAATTAGAAGCCGTAAATATAATCCTGTTGAAATGGTGTGATTAACTAAAGGGACGATGTACATTAAAGCTACGAGGACAGTAACCTTCAGGTAAATTATACTATTTTGTTTGACATTTTGTGTGTGTTGAATAACTTTATTATACTATTTTGTTTGACATTTTGTGTGTGTTGAATTACTTGATAATTGATTTACTTTAAATGGACATTAGTGAAATTGTACTAACCATAAAATTTTAATTTTAAGGTGAAATTTGCTTGTTTAAGTAGAAAGGGGTATTTAGTATTGATGTTCTGGATTATGATGAAATTTTAGGTATGTCTTTGAGCTCAATTAGACGAACCTGGTTAATTAACGTAAAGGGTGGTAGATGCTCCTTTTACTCTGCTTATATTGTTATATTAATTAGTAGGCATCCAACAAGGACTTTAATTCTGGATGCACATTAAAATGATAAGAAAATTAATCTTGAAATTCTTTTTAAAACTGAGATTTATGCGGAGTTTTAATTTGGAAATTTTAATGTATTGTGAATATTGATGTAAATAGAGTTAACGTTGATGTTTGTGGTAGGAATGTGTTTGTTTTTTTTTAAGGAGTGAGGAGGTTTATAAAATTAGGTGAGCAGCCGAGGCGAAAAGAGGATCACAGCAGTTTATGACGCCCAATCTGTGGGACTAGAATTTTTTTGTTGAAAGGACCCAGTTCCCGCATTCAAAGGAGTATATCACAGCAGTATATGGCGACCACAACGTGAGGGCTCGAGTTCCAAATAAAATTTTTGTGATTTTATTCCAGGAAACTGGCGTTCTGAGAGAGAGAGTTTCTGTGTGTGTATAAATTTAAGAGTATTTTTAGAGTGTGTGTGAGTGATTAGAACGTATGCAGAGAAAAGAGTGGTTAAGGAGTCAAGGAGTGGAAATTGGAAGTGACGATAGTGCATTGTGTGGGAAAAATTCGAAAATGGAAGAAGCAGGAGGCAGTAGAGATCAGTCGAGGACGGAATCAGGGGATCAAGGAAACGAGATGATAATAAGGATGCTTGAAAGAATGAATGAGACGTTAAGCGGGGTTAGAGAGGACTCAAATCGAAAATTTGAGCAGATGAGTGAAGAATCGAATAAGAAAGTTGACCGATTAAATCAGGAATTAGGGGATAAAATAGAAAAATCGACGAGAGTATTTACAGAGTTTAAAAATAGTCTTACTGTGAAACTGGGGGAAGTAGTAAATAGGGTTGAAAAAAATGAGCGTGATATTACAGGTCTTCGACAGGAAATGGGACATTTAAGGTCCGAAGTACGCATTTTTTGTGAAGAAGAGATTAATGTAAAAATGACTTAAGTGACGGACTCATGTAGGGATCAGTTAGGCAGGGTAGAACGCGAAGTTAGTAGTATTAAATACAACATGTCAAATTTAACGGGGGATGGTCCCAGATTTTCTACAGGTGGAGTATCATTGGACCAACACATGAAGTTTTATGGCGATAACAGGGTAAATCCACAAATTTTTATTAACAGTGTAAGAAATCTAGTGGGAAATTTATTTGACGAACAGACTAAACTAAATACGATAAAGGCTTTATTAAAGGACAACGCGGAAGCGTGGTACAATTTAGTAGGACAGGACATAGACACGTATCAGGACTTTGAAAACAAATTTTTAAAGCACTACTGGAGTGACCACAGACAAGACCAGGTACGAGACGACTTAATCACAGGGAAATTTAAGGGAGAATTTTCAGGAAGTAGGGAGCAATATGCTATACGCAAGTATATCATAGCAAAGCAACTGAACCCACCACTGACGGACCGACAAATTATTAAGTATTTATCACGACACTTCGAGGTAGACATAAGACAGCACGTAGCGCTACAGAACATAGTGGACAGAGAAATGTTTTTAGAATACCTGCAGAGGTACGACGACGTAAGTAGTGGACGACCTCGGGATAATAGGGAAAGACAGATCAACACAGTTAGGTTTGACAATAGACGGGACAACTACGCTAGACGGGGGAATAGTTACGGATACCAGCGACAGAATTGGGAACAGAGACGACCATACGTTAGGAGTAATAGTTTAGGAAGGGGACCTGCACAGAGACCGGGACCTACCAGAATGAATAGTTCACCAGACATGAGCGGGACTGCTAATACAGACACGGAACGAGTGGAAACGCCTAGGAGATACGCTGAGGTGACGGCTAGACCAGGACCGAGTAGGGAAAACAGACCTGGGCAGGATTTTTAGAACGCGACAGACCACTAGATTTCAGTGTAAATATATATGAACATCCACGTGAATTTTTCAAAATTGAGGAGGAAGTAGAGCCAGAAACTGAGGAAAAATTATGTTTGCCAATTATTAATTTAGAAATTTTTCAGAATAATGTAGAAGTATTACTTGATACAGGGGCAGAGGCGAGTTTAATATCAGAGGAATTCGTCAGCAAAATTAGGGATGAGGTTTGTGATAGAATTATGCCTATAAAGCGTAGTCATTTAGTAGCTCCAAATAAAAAGAAGTTTGCTGTAGTAAATAGTGTTGTGGTGCTTAGGATAGATATAGGAGGTTTAAGCTGTGAACAGGAGTTTGTAATTGTACCTGGACTGAAGTTTCAGAGCATTTTAGGTGTTGACTGTATGATGAAGTTGGGGGTTTTGATAGATATGGAAAGGAAGGTAGTAAGGATTAAGGATAGGGTAGTGCCATGGAAGGGCAGTTATGAAGTCATAGAGGATGACACGGGGTTTAGTATTAATGTAGTAGAGGTAGAGGATGATGAAGTAAAACAGATCAACACAGTAAGATGTCCAGAGGATAGGATAGTAGAGGTTCAAGCTTTAGTACAAGAAAATGCAGAAGTAGTGGGGGTAGAAGCAGCATATCGGGAGCAGGTGAAGGCGGAATTAAGTAAAGATGGCAAGTTTGTTTTTAATAAAGTAGATTTAAGGGATTCATTCTGGCGGATTCCATTACATAAGAATTCTAGAAGGTACATAGGATTTTCCGTAGAGGGAAAAATCGATAATTGTAAAGTAGTATCGTTTGGTTTGTCGGCAGAAAAGGAAACAATAATAAATGAGGAACAGACAAGTGTAGGGACTGAAGAAGAAGTAATATTTAAGAGTAAGGATAATAGGGATGATAAGTTTATTGTATGTGAGAGAACAGGGATGTTAAGTATAGATATAGAAGGGGGAGAAATAGGGATGAAGAGTATTAGGATGGTGAGAAGAAAGACTTGGAGGGTCAAGAAGAGAGTTAGATTTAAATAACTTGATGAACAAAAGATAGAGATAGGTGAATTGTAGTATAGATGTAGAAAATAAAGCTAAGTATAGGATAAATATGGGAAATAGTTAGAAATAGGTGTTTAGGATGAGAATAAAGATTAAATGTAGGAAGAAAATAAGATAGGAGATTAGTGGAGAGTTAGGAATAGAGTAAGAGTAGGATAGGCATATAGGATTAGGTAGGGGGAAGTAAAGTATAGTGAAGATTAGTTAAAAGTTAGGAATAGGATAGGTATATAGGATGTATATAGGATTAGATGGATGAGTAGGATGAAGTTAGGGATAATTTCAGTTTATAGAATTAGGTGAGAGTTAGGAATAGGATAGGGATATAGGATAGGTGTAAATATTTTTTTGGATTGGAGACAAAGTAGGTAAGTTAGATAGATAAGGGTAGAGAGTGATAGGCAATTTTTTTTTGTAATTTTTTTTATGGGCTAAATGTTTAATATTTGCATTCAAATAAGTGGGATTATTTGTATTCAAATAGGGGGAAAATACTCATATTTAGACCAGGGTAGAAAATTAAAGAATCACATCAAATAATTTTAATCACCGTGTATAAGGAATTTTATTAAATAATACGCTTTATTAAAACCATGAAGCATAAATAAATTCGGTCGTTTCAATTAAAATTAAGAAATTTAAATTATTTATAAGACGCTTTATATCGAAAGAAACAGTATTAACAAGCTCTCCGGGTAATGTAATTATTCCGAGGAAAGTTAACAAAGAGAAATTACATGCAAAATTTATCTTAATTAACTCTATTTCAAGTAACCGGTAGTAAAACAAAGTGTACACATAATAATTAATATTTAACTTGTATTCGCTAAAAATGAAAGGATAGAAGTCAATTTTAATTGGAGTTAATTAAACCATTATTAATAATAAGCATAAAAGTCTGTGAAAACCCAAGATTATAATACCAGAAAATAAAGCTCTGAGAATTAATATTATTTTGAACACCTGCGTAGTTTAAATATCACGTACGGCGAAAATTGTGTAGATAACAAATGGTTTCAAAGAATCTTGAAGAAACCGTGGCTTAATATTCACGAGAAGGTGCGATACGAGGTTATTAAACCCAGATAGTCCACATGGACTAAAATATAATCGATAATAAAGAATATCAATTTGCACCAATACGAACAGGTTAGAAAAGGAAAGAGAAAATGCGTCAAGCAAAGACACATATAGTAAAAGGCGTGATTTAAGCAACGTCACGAGGGTCACAATTGGTTGAAAATAGGATGCAAATATCAGAGGTAGAAACAACGATTTCTGTACAAAATTAATTAGCTTTTCTCGGACATGTTTGCGTGCCGTGTGAGAATTTCTGAGTTTTAAATGGGGCGAGTGAAAAATTCGTAAAAACCGACGCGCGAGCGACGGACTGGGAACATGGCATGAGAAATTCTTTAGAATTACCCGTTTTGGGGAACAGACCGACAGACAGGCTTTTTGCTATATATACCGAGGTGAATATAAACAAGCTCTCTTAGACTTTTGACTATTCGATGCGTTAAAAGCTCTTACATCCGCGACTTGATTGAAGATGTTAAACAGTGCATTTTAGTTTGATAAAATAATTTAAAGTTTGCTCGTATATTTTAGTGATTCAAAATAGTTTGTTATTTACGTGCTAACATGAATGTACTTCAGTGCACTTAGATACAAGGTAATAAAATTTAGTATCACTATACCAATTAGCAAAATTTACAACGACAAATGTATACACAAAAGTAGGCAGTTTTGGCGTATCTTGGTGAAAGAAGTATGAATTTCTTTGTTATTTTTCGGGGGTATTAATACTTAAATGGTTCAAATACGTGTCTGGATCCACGAAACAAGGGTCAGATATACACAGATGAGTTCCGGAAAAGCCCAGAAACAACTTTAAATAAATGGCGATGGAGAAAATTTTAAAAGCGTTGAGAATTAGAAGCCGTAAATATAATCCTGTTGGAATGGTGTGATTAACTAAAGGGACGATGTACATTAAAGCTACGAGGACAGTAACCTTCAGGTAAATTATACTATTTTGTTTGACATTTTGGTGTGTGTTGAATAACTTTATTATACTATTTTGTTTGACATTTTTGTGTGTGTTGAGTTACTTGATAATTGATTTACTTTAAATGGACATTAGTGAAATTGTACTAACCATAAAATTTTAATGTTAAGATGAAATTTGCTTGTTTAAGTAGAAAGGGTATTTAGTATTGATGTTCTGGATTATGATGAAATTTTAGGTATGTCTTTGAGCTCAATTAGACGAACCTGGTTAATTAACGTAAAGGGTGGTAGATGCTCCTTTTACTCTGCTTATATTGTTATATTAATTAGTAGGCATCCAACAAGGACTTTAATTCTGGATGCACATTAAAATGATAAGAAATTCTTTTTAAAACTGAGATTTATGCGGAGTTTTAATTTGGAAATTTTAATGTATTGTGAATATTGATGTAAATAGAGTTAACGTTGATGTTTGTGGTAGGAATGTGTTTGTTTTTTTTAAGGAGTGAGGAGGTTTATAAAATTAGGTGAGCAGCCGAGGCGAAAAGAGGATCACAGCAGTTTATGACGCCCAATCTGTGGGACTAGAATTTTTTTGTTGAAAGGACCCAGTTCCCGCATTCAAAGGAGTATATCACAGCAATATATATATAGGCGTTGACTTTTTGAAAAAAATTTTCTTTACTTTACACTATTCCACATAGATTGTAGAAATTATTTTCGCTATAGTAGTGGTCATGTTACAACTGAATAAATTCTTCGGATTTGCTACCCTGTATTTTTCTTTTCTTGAATATATTCCAATCTACACTTTTGAATAAGTTTCAAAATAAAAATATTTTAGTTTTGCTAGTCTGATTGTGTCTTATTTAGCAACAAGAAGTTGTATCTCCTGTTGGTTTATGTTAATCACATATACGGTTTTATTTAGTTTTCACTTAGGCGGACCTTCTTCCTATTTCATTTGCTGATATATCCTTTATAGCATAACCTAGGTGGTTTTAAAATCATTTAAATTATTTCGCTTATAAAAAAAGTTGCTTTTCAAGCTTGGTCTTATCTGGTTCTTTCTTTGAACGTGAATAGTACAATATGAGGTGGAATGTGGGAAACAATAAGAGTTTTGCCTTATTCTCTGTTACGTAAACGTGTCACATAAATAAGTTTTGCACAGTCCGCCTCTATTTTCAAACCACGGCTACGTCCCATGAGTACTCTTATTTTAGGACTCTGACTTACGCCTCCGCTTTTACCTTGGGGTGTCGAGGGTTCAGTACCACACCCAAGGATTGATTTTTGCAATTAAGCAACAAGATATCAAATCAAAATCACTGAGCTTACTCAGCTTGATCCTAATGAACAAATTTCAACTATACTTATAAAATCTTGACAGATACCCTCCCCTTTACTTTTGACTTACAATGTGTGGTTAGGTATCATTTAACCTTTTCTATTCTATGAATACGGTAAACAAATAAATAAATATCAAATACGAGAAAGTTATCCAAAAATACTGACTCACCTAAAATCTTCTCTCTGGGAAAGACTTTACAATAAATACTTACTCTAAATTTGCATCCCCGTTTATCCTACCAACCTGCCGACAACTTTGCCTCTTCTCTCACCTGTGCCACTCTACCTCTTACTTCACGTACCAGGCTTCCCATGTACACAAATAACTCCTTTGCTTCTAATCCAAAAATTTTATTTAAACAAATAAATACTTTCGATGCTCAACCTTTTACACCGAATACAACATAAACCATAACAATTCCCAATGGCTCAACTCAATACATATATACTCGGACTCTTTCACTTGCCTCTTTGGGCTTACAAACACTTATATGTTTTAACAGTTCTATTTCTCCAACTGGAGTATGCCATTTTAACACTGATAATAATTCGTTTTTAACCCCATCCCGGCATATACGACTCTCTTAGGCAAAGTTCGAATTGAGAATCCTTTTTATAAAATTATCTGTCTTTTTGTACATAACGATCACTTTTACCAAGACAACCATGTGCCTTCTATCTTTATACTGATAAAGCAATTCTTGTCCAATAATAATACATAACAATAACAAATAACAAATAACACGTAAATAAAACGTTTAAAATGCCAGTTACAATAATCTTTATACAATTTAGCACTCCCAGCCAATGATCGGTTTATAACAAAATTTCTAAAGTAGTTTCGAAATAAACCATGCTTATACTTTTGGTACTCTTGTCATACTGCGTTCACATCGATTCTAAACAATTTTTCCCCAGGTTCGAACCATTCCTCTTTTTGTTACATGCGTCTTTTACCCCCTATACTATGCATCACAGTATCTGGTGTTCAAAATCTTTAAAAACAATGCATGCCTGTTGTTTTAATCACTATGTAAAATAGCGAATCTGGCCAACTTGACTGTTTTCTTTGTGGTTTGAGATATTTTGCGTTTAAGAGACGCTGTTGAAGAAAGAAAAGATCTAAAAGGAAACACTACGGTAATCTGTGTAATTTTGTTGTTACTCTAGAGTGAGGTATGCTACTTCTGTATTTTTCTTAAGCCACACATGCTTTCTATATAAAGTAATTATGATGAAAATGCGGTAAGTTCAGCTGCTTAAATTTTATTTAATTTGTCTGTATATGTTAAGATGCTGTAGTAACACTGTTTACCTAAATATTTCTTTTAGACGACTAGTACATGCAGGGGTACTTTGGTGCGAACTTGTGAATGTAAAAACCAATATATTTTATAAAATTTGTGGTTAAGGAAATTGCTGCCACAGTAATTTTATGCATATATTACAGTTATTGTTTAATTTAAATTTGAGGTACTGTCCCTTACATACTTACGATTGTGTCTAAGATGTGAATAACAAGTGTAGTATATTTAAAAATATGAAGCTTAATTGAGTTTCTCTTGGATGTCTTATAAAAAGGAAAATTTAAGTTTGGAGATTGTTTAATAAACAATACTTTTTTACTAAGTAAGTAACTTTCTACCTGTATAATAAATGTCTCAAAATGTTTAGCTTACAGTTTAAAGTACACATTTTTTGTACATATTGTAATTTTAAAAATAATTCAAATGATTTGTTAACACAAGTCAGGTAATACTTAGCCAAATAGGTGTTTTATTTTATTTTCGACTTATAATTTTCAAATTGTCTTACTTTTTATTGCTTTGTCGGATATTTCTCTTAAGATCTAGGCTTTGAGCTGCTTACGCAACCCACCAGGGCGAGACTAACAATGCCGGAGTGTACCTTACACTTGGTCGTGTACTTATCCCTTTTCACCTACCTCAAAAAGGGTAACATGCAGCGTTAAGACAAGAGATCTAGGTACTCTAGGCTCATGGCTGTATTCGCAAAATGAATGCTATCCCACCCGGAGAACCCTAATTAAAGTTTTCTCGGAAAATGGGTGTTCCGAGAGACGGCTTAGTAGTTATTTCTGCAGTAGAGGTCGATGGAACCTCGGTTACATGTCCTCACGAACAAGTTACTTTAACTTTGAGATTCGAACAAAACTACGTGGTATTGATACTAAATTTTAAAGCATTTTATAAACATATGTGTCAGAGTGACAACAATAAAAATTATACAGGTGCTAAAAATTTTGGAATATCTAATTCTGTTAACAAGATTATTTGTCCCTTAACTATACTAATATGTACTTTGTAGAAGTTCAATAGTTTGTAATTCAACGAATGTTGCAAATCGTTCCATCACCGGATTCCAAAACAAAAACTGACACGCCAATCAAAAGATTTTCTTATAAGAAATATACCTCAAGTTGCGAAACACTTTCTTCATCTCAACGACCACCGCGAGCAGATCCTGTGTTTCGAGCAACAGTCACAGCATATTTTCGTAAAATGCAGGTACAATAAAGATGAGGGTCGTGAATACTTCCAAATGTTATGTAGTTATAATATCCAAAAACTCGTACCCAATACCATCATAGATACATAAATTCAATCCTCCACATATTGGAACGCAGTTCCAATTAATCGAATTTAATCCAGTCTACCTTGTTATAAATAAATTCAGGTTACAAATAAACGTCGGTTACAAATGATTTTAGGTTCCAAATCATTTTTAGATTATAGATGATCATTCAATTGCAATTTATCCTTATGACACACATGATCTTTAAGTTGCACTGAACTTTAAGTTACACTGAAAGTCAATAGAATTAGTCTTTAATATACTCTAAAAGTAATAACAAACCAATGAGGACAGCTTAACAGGATACGAGGACTAGACAACGGCCAAAGCTAAACTAGTGCAAGGCGTTTCCTCCACGCAACACGTCTGCTACTATTCGAGAACCTCTTGTCTTTACATATTGTGATGTGATAGTGGAACAATCAACATCAAGATATTCAAAGGAAAAATTATAACCGGCTGCGGGCAAGTTAAACCCAGTTCAAGTGTTTAAAGGTGATGACTATAACAAGATAACCAGATGTGAGTTTACAAACGCCGGTACAAACATCAACTACGGTCAAAGTATCGAGTCTTTAATTCTAAATAAATGTTCTAAGTTATAATCATACAGGAATTTAATATGCACAAGTGGACAAAATTAAAAGCAAATAAAATGTATTACATGTTTGAATGTAAGCAAATCACTTTCATATAAATAATACACAATATTTCGATTAGGAAATTGGGTAACTTATAGCAAGTAGATTTGAGCAGAATTTTATTTCTGTTACAACTGGTTCCTTGTATTCAATGTCACAGTAGCTGATGTTTGTTTTCAAGTCCAAGCAGCAGCAATTAACAACATATTTTCTGCAGTCACTAATGCTCCTAGATTAATAACTCATACGAAGAAAAAGCGAATTAAGGAAATGTTTAAATTTCAAGATTGGGTAACATGTTTTATTTAATTTATATGTAAACCGGGAGCATTCGTGTGACTTCTTACATTAATTTGTTCTGGTACACAAAATTCTCCTTTTAATTATTCAAAATTAATTGTTGTTATTAAACGTATTGGACCAACATCGATAGTTAGTTATATATATTATATTTAGTACTTTATTTTACAGGTGTATTAGGGCTAAAGGATCAGCTTGAGAGGAGTAGAGCCAGGTGACGTTAAGGTATACCGTTTATTTTATTTGTCAGAAATAGGTAGGTGCTTGTTGCTCTGTCACGATATTGCTAGGTATTTGATGCTGTTCTAACTGAGCATATATATTTAATCAGCGTAACTGTTGTTTATAACACCTGAAAGATGATGCAATTTTCGTTAACTAGATAAGAAGCGGTTAAAGCAAGGAACTTTTCCCCTCGTACATCAGTATACACGCATCCACACTGAAGAAAAACTTGATAATAATACACTAAAATTGCTTTGCGTAGGGATATTTCTCATATTCGTAAAAGTTCATATGCAAAAAGTTACAAAACCCCGACAGCGTAAAGTTCATGTCAATTTAAATCCTAATATTGGAATTATCGTCGTGATTGTTAAAATCAACAGCATAACTTTTATTTGTTAGTTGAATACAGATACTGTCAGTGCACTGTAAGGTTACTTTAATTTATTGATGTACTGGTTATTATACCTATAGAGAAATTTTTTAAAAAGCTACTATTATAACGAAAACTTTATAGATAAGCTTGTATTATATAAAGTTTAAGGTAAATTGCTTTTGTAATCGAAGGGATTGTTTATAAATGTTTTACTACTAAAGACTCATAGCTTCTCAATAACAAATACCACAACGAGAAATACCATTAAGTTTAAAGCCTCTTACATGGGTTTATTATATTTTCTGCTTCATTTATGTTTAAAGGATAACAGAGTATTGACAAAACCACAAATGACATTCCCTTGAGATCCTGAATAATATTGAAAGGGACTCACGAAAAGAGTATTATGTGGCGTATGTGGAAAGTAATTTTAGTCGCGAGAAAGCTTAGTTACACTGGAAAGCGTCAGCTCCTTTGATGGTTATTAAATGGGAAGTTCATTGTATAGCATGAGTTATTTAGTTTGCCGATTGTTCGTGAACTTGTCTCAACTAAGTACCTTCTAACTCTGTGCTACAAGGAAATTATATTCGATGGTTCGCTTTATAGACGTTTAGATTTTGTTTTGCTTTTTGTTCACAAAATGGATTTTGGTTCACAGAACAACTTAAATAGAGAATTATAAGGTAACCCAGCAGGATTGTTTGTAACAACGTTTATAGCAAAATAGTATCGATGAAATTAATAGACCTGCTTTGCTTTTTATGGAGTGATCTCCAATAAAACAGCTACTTTTCTGAATTTTTCTACTGAACGGACTAAAGGCTGTCATTTCGATTCAGATTTTGTCGAAGTACAAAAAGTTTCTAAAGGAATCTCAACCGACGGCAGAAGGATCGCTCTACATACCAAAGCGCGGAACATTCAAAATCTCTTTATGATACGAAGGTTAAAAGTTATGAAATTGGAAATCACTAAATTGAATCTGCATTTAGTAGGAAAAATGCGAGGTAACAAAAAATTTCAAAATTAATGTAATATAGTGCTCCTTCCTCTGAACGTGTTTGGAGTTTGTCAGATACAAATATTTAGATTACTTTTAATTTCTTTTAGGTTGTTTCCAAAATTCGTTTATATCACCATTACATTCAGACCTTCTGGTACTAGTATTCCTGTAAGCAGTTAACTTTTTATCTTTCTCTTTGAACGACTTTTCCAAAACGATTGCTCTATGTATTGATACCGTCGTTGGCTTATTAAAATTAAAGATAATTTTTATGCAACATTTAGCTGGTGTATTTCCAACTAGGTTGTAGCGTGTAACGTTACCATAAACTGTTTGACTGTAATTATAATAATTTTGAACTAAGATGGACTAAAATTTACAAGTCGAAACACTGAACCCGGGGTGGTTGCCAAAGAATATACAACTCACCTTTACATTTACAAAGGCCACGATAAAGCTGTAAAATAGTCCGTTTAAAATGACGACCTTTGGAATCTTTTGGGTTAACTTGGAACTCTAACTTCCATGGTTATTCAAAAGACTATCAGAGGGAGTATTAACGGACAATGCCAAGACGTCACTACTTTATTAATTATTGTTTCTAACGAGAAAGCACTAATAGGAAAAATTAGAAACCACTTAGTGTACAAGCGCATCTGAGCACAAAAGCTCTGTTGTCACACACCTAACCTTGTACCTACAAAAAGGTTAAATATTTAAATCACAAGGGGTCGCTATTTGCGTCCCTGGATAACACATCAAAAATCTGAAAAATATACCGCTAATTTTAGTTAATAATTTCCAAGTTCAAACTTGGTGTTATTTCAATTAAATCTTATAAGCCGACCTTCAAATTTCGAAATCGTCCCTAATTAATTCTTGGGCATTTTATAAATTTTATTTACATGTTTTCCTCAATATGGTAGAGAGCAGATCTGATATCTTCGTTTTACACCAGTAGCTCATAATAGTATGGTACATAAAATTTACGTAATCAATAGTTAGTCAAGTTAAATGTATATCTAGACTTGGACATCAAGAAAGAATTTAATTATCAACACTCGCCATCTGTTTCCTACGTCACAGAAAGTGACAAACACTTGAAGCACGGAGGCACCATATAACTGGAACAAGTTTTCAGACCGATGCTAACCAGTGACATTGACGACTAGTTCGCAGAATATGAGATAGGAATCTTCTAACCGGATCATCACCAGGTTACGTTTTCACATAAGTACCATAACAGAAATCTTCATACGTTAAACGATCAGTTATGGTTGAAACATATTTTAAACGTGCCTTCCAGTCTCAAAAATTTACTACATTATTAGCTATATCGCTAACAATACGAATACGAACAATTTAAATGTAACTTTTGTTATGACATTATAGCATTTAAAATAGTTTAAATTAATTTAGTATAATTGCGCTGCAAGAAAACGGGGAGATTAGACAGGATATATAAATAGAAGATATACGAACCATTGATTACTATCACCCAAGTTCTTTCTACTTAGCTGTTATTATGGAGATCACAAACTCAATGCGGTTTTTCAATCGCCGGAGCTAGAAGTCGGGAAAAACATCTTTGCTCTATGACAGATAAGAAGCGATAGCTTAGTTTTTGAACTTTGTAGATGGGTGTCGCATAACGAAAAGAATATTAGGCGTAACCTTGTATCAAAACTGTACAATTTCTGGGATAACGTTATTTGAACTTTAACAAAACTAGTCGCAAACTGAAGGTTTTGCAAAAACGAAACTTTGTTCATAAGGGACAAAAATATACCGGGTACTTTATAATTATGTAGCATTAAATATTTTATCAAAACGAAAATTTATGAGACTAAAAATGATTATGAATCAAAAGTTTAAAGTTGTAGGTGTTTTGGAAAATAAACATGCTTCAAGGTAAAGTGGTTAATTTGTTCAAAAACCATAGTGTGATGAATGGAAGTCGTTGTTGGCCTAGCTTTACAAACATTTGTGGATGCTCGCCAAATTTTCAATATCCTCATAAAATTGTGAAAGGAAATTTTTTACATCAATAATAAAAACGATTTTGTGTGGTTTTTTAAGTTTTTGGTAATATACAAAAAAATAGTCTAAAACGGTAAACACTTTTTTCAAATAACGATTACTACATTATATTATTATATTATATCATAGCTGCTGATTTTGTGACTTTTTACTAATAAATAACATTAATTAGTACAACAAAGAATGTTCACCCGATAATATTGAACTTGGTGAACTGGATATATTATAAAAAAGCTACAAAGCTCGGTAGAAAAGGTATTTTGTAAATTAATTTAGTTTAAAACTTTGACAGTTGATATTTTACAAAATATTTTTATATTATTAAACTTTACTTTAAAAATGTTTTGCATCAAATTTCCAAGGAATAGTCACTACGAATATACTACGTTTGCTCAACCGCTGCTAATTCCTCTTTCAATATTCTATCACTTAAAATAAAAATGCCAGAAACCATTTATTTACGACCCACGGATGAAGAAGATGAAATGGTTCAGCGTACAGTAGAAAAAATTCTAAATTCGTTTAGTTGTATTAGTAATATAGTCAAATAAGTGAACAAGTGCGTTCTTTAATTGAAGAAATTACTAATGCCATACGTCAAGAAGTTTATGTTATGCAAAACAAATTAGACGACGTACAGGAGAAAATTGGCGCTAGGGATGGATTCGGGTCGGGCCGGGCCGGGCGTTTAGATGCGGCCCGGCCCGGCCCGAAATAATTTGCTCCGGTCCGGCCCGGTGGCCCGGCACGAACCAAAACGCATCGGCCCGGCTTGAGGCCCGGCTTGAATTTCGGGCCGGGCTTCGGGCCGGGCCGGGCCGATTCGGGCCGGAATATAACTAAAACCTTAAGAGATGTATAGATTTTTCAACATCCAAATGGAACGTATGATTTGTTAATATATGTATTTTCAGTTGTATAAAAATACTCTTTACTATTATTATGTTTTTCTACAAAAGTTGAATATATCAACCTTAATAAATCATAGTTTATAGTATCATTTTAACCTCGAAGAATCTCAAAGGTATTTGGAGATGATGCACACTTGCACAGGCAATCCAAAATAGAAGGTGGTTTGCGTCAAACTTCAACCTTAAGTAACAAAATGCATTTTAGAATTCATGTACTACTACTAGTATATAGTAACATATTTCAAGGAAAGCATTCAAAATTTGACTGAATATTGTTTCGCCATATTCTAAACAAAGAACGTTGCCAATTTCCATTTTACAGATTGTGTATAGGTCTACATTTCGAAAATGTGCTAGCATCCGTTCAGAGAACTGATTATTCAAGTCTCTCGTATCAGGTAGACATTACTTTGTTGTCTATGAATATTTTTTTATCGCATGCTTTACTGGAAATCTTAATTATTATGAAAAAAATGCCGACAATCTTATCTATAAAAATGTTCAATATTAATATATGAAGGGTTCTTCAAAAGTATGGAAAGGCTGCTTTCGCCGTATATAGAGAATCTGCTACGTAATGAGTAAAATAATAACATATACTTACAAAGAATCTAGCTCTTTAATATAAAAAAAGACGTATACAGGATATCCCACATCCATTAAAAGTATTTTAAAAACTACAATTTTACTGGCAAATTGAAACTTTGTGTAGGAGTTACCGAACTAGGCGAAACTATAGCTAAAATAGTTTTGAAGTCTTGCAAATATCTGTCATATTAATTATTTTGAATAGCACATCCTGTATTTTATGGCATATATAAATGGTGCTTTAACAGATGGCTATTTTAATTTAAGTGCATGTATCTTCAATTGTTGTGCATCCAGGAATTATTGATCTAAAAAATCGTGTTGATAAACATTTAATCAAAACGGATTGTAGATTGTTTTCATTACACCTTAAGAAATGTTTTTCAATAAAAACAATAAAATAGTTTTTACAATTTTAGATGCAAAAAATTCAGAGTTGAAAAATTATGTAATTTTTATAATTGAACCCGCATTTTTTTATATTTCGACATGAACGAGCATAAAAGTTTAATCAGTTATTTGAAAAATTGTATATTTCGTTATATAAATTCGGGCCGGCCCGAATAGCCCGAAAAGCCCGAAAAGCTTGAGCAGTCTGGCCCGGCCCGGCCCGGGCCCGACACGTGCTTGGCCCGGCTTGGGCCCGAAAAAAATTTTGCCGGCCCGGCCCGAAGCCCGGCTTGATATTCGGGCCGGGCTTCGGGCCGGGCCGGGCCAAAGCCCGGGCCCGTGGCCATCCCTAATTGGCGCGCTTGTTAATAAATATGATTCACTAGAACAATATTCGAGATTAAATAATTTACAATGCACAATATATCGATTACTGTCATCGTTTACCCAACTATAAAAAAGGAAAGAACCGACCTATTATAATAAAGTTTTTAAATCGCTCAGTAAAGGATATCATTTATAAAAACACAATGAAACTCAAAGGAAGTAATATCATAATTAAAGAAAACTTAACAAAACAAAACTCCATATTATTAAAAAAGGCTACAAGTCTGATAGGCGACCGTAATACTTGGACCTCTAATGATACTATTTCTATAAGATTTGATAATAAAATTTGGAAGATTAAATCACTCAATGAACTTAATAGAATAGCAGTGGTGAAGCATATGTCATAAAGGTATTGTATATTATTGTTACCGAAAAATTTTTAATTTTTATTTTAATTTATTTAATCCTTATTTGAATTACCATGCGGGATTATTATGTATGTTGTACTTATATAAAATTCCAATTTGGTTTTGTTTGTAATTTATAGTTCGTATTATATAA
The DNA here is from genome assembly GCA_036346225.1 of Platerodrilus igneus. Classification (NCBI taxonomy): domain Eukaryota; kingdom Metazoa; phylum Arthropoda; class Insecta; order Coleoptera; family Lycidae; genus Platerodrilus; species Platerodrilus igneus. Next base: position 3,179,192 of record JARFIW010000347.1, on the reverse strand, counting down.
AAATATTCGTCTATACTGAATTTTGTATGTTTCCTTTTGTGTGATTACAGTTTTATATTTGATGATACATGATGGGGTTTTTATCTTTCGAAAATCCTTTATCTTTTTGTTTAATTTAATAGTACTCAATGACTGATTCTTTTTTCATTTATGTAATATTGAAATAATACAGTATTGCCCGAAATAAACAGTACTGAAACTAAGTTGGCGGTATTTTTATGCGTGCGCTGTCACACTCAAGTTAGCTAGTATAGACCTGTCAAGTAAACCTCAAACAAGTAATTAGTAGGGCCTAATTGTTAAAAATGGTGTTAAGTACAGAGGAGAAAGTGTTTCTAGTAGAGCATTATTTTCGTTCATACGGAATCGGCCGACGTAATGGTGCAAGTTTGCTATACGTGTCTGATCAATTCACACAAAGGTTTAATAAACGTTCTCCAAGTAATGCTGTAATTTTGAAGGTTATTGAAAAGTTTAGAAATACAGGTAGTGTATTGTGCCAACGAAAAGGAAACTCGGGGCGTCCCAGGACAGTTAACAACAACAATAACCATGAAAGTGTTTTTGAGCAAATCTTAGAAAATCCGAAAGTCAGTCAGGCAAGGACAGCGTTACAACTTGATTTAAAAAGAACAGGAAGTTCTTCTTCAAAGAATCCTGAAGGAGCTGGGTACATTTTCGTATGTGATTCAGGTACATCAACAACTACATCCTCGGGATTATCGCAGTAGAGTGGAATATTGCGCCAGAATTCTCGCGTTACAGTATGAAAATCCTGAATTTTTGAAAAATGTTTGGTTTTCAGACGAAGCACATTTTCACTTGTCAGGCTATGTGAATCGTCGCACAAATCGATTTCTGGGCTTTGCCAGACCCGATGAGGTTCAAGAGGTTCCTTTACATAGTGAAAAGTGAGTGTCTGGTGTGCTGTTTCCGGACACGGAATCATTGGTCCGTACTTTATCGAAGAGAATGGTAGGCAAGTCACACTTAATCAACAGAGGTACAGACAAATTTTAACACGATTTATCCCTGATCTACGTCAATTCTGTCGTGCACGTAACTTGGCATTTCGAAACCAATTTTTTCAGCAGGACGGGGCAACTTGCCATACTGCTGCTGCAATTCGTCAATTTCTTCAAGAACATTTTCCAAGCAAATTCATATCACGATTTACTGACTTCCCTTATTCTTCACATTCTCCAGACCTCACACCTCCAGACGCATACATTTGGGGCATGCCTAAAATGCCGTTTTCAAACGGGCACCACAAACCATCGATGAATTAAAGGATGCCGTTAGAGTCTTCTTCGCAGCCCTGAGACAACCCTTATTCAATAACATGACCAGAAACTTAGAACATCGTTATGAAGTCTGTCTCGAACGAGGAGGTGCACATTTAGAACATATAATAAAGTGTCAATAATATGTATTTTTTAAATATACAAAACAATTACAATTTCAGTACTGTTTATTTCGGGCAATACTGTATATACTCCTGATAGCATTGATATTGGAAATGACACTCTTTCACTATTACCTAATATTTCATCTACCTCCAATCGTATCAAACAAGCTTTACATAAATATCCAAAGGCTTTTCATTGTTGTCATGTAAATTCAGAATCAGTGTTGAGCAAATTCGAAAATTTTATTGAAGTATTTGATTCTAATGGTTCGCATTGTATCGCTGTATCAGAAACCTGGCTTAAACCTTCTCTTTATAACGGACTTGTTAGTTTACATGCTACTACTTGGAAAGGAATGATTGCACCCAACAACGTGGAGGTAGCACTATTTGTAAGGGAAAATTTAAAAACTAAGGTAATAATCTCGTCACAATCAGTATACCGGTCCAGACCCGAGTATTTATTTGTTGAAATTTCTTTTAATAATAAAAAAAATTATTTGGTGTTGTATATCGTCCACCAAATACTGGTCATTTAACCGACATTGAAGATGCACCATATAAATGCTTGCCTTCGTATAATTATGTAATTATACTAGGTGATTTTAATACCCAATTAAAAACGATACATCTTCTTGTAATTACATATACTACCCCTGACCGCAACGCACCATCTAGTATCTCCCCTTCGGAAGTTCATCTCGTATAGACCATATTATGTATCGATTAAAGATAAAGCCGTTTCTTTTGGTCAAATATCCATTCTTATCATTTCTAAATATGATTTTATTTACGTTTCTTGTACTGCGGAACCCCCTTAATTTATTCAAAACATAAAAGATGCAGAGATTCCAAAATGTTAAAAACGAGTCTAATATGATCCCTTGGAATGATATAAATACTTTCCTTATTGTTGACTCCAAACTCCAAAAATTTAATGCATTTGTTAATGATCTTTTTGATTCTCATGCTTTATTTAAAACCATACGCATAACCAAACCTAAAGCTCCCTGGCTTACTGATCAAGTACAAGAAATTACTTGCACGAGAGTTGCGGCTGCACAGAATTTTACACATTACGTTATAAATCTTTACGTAACAAAAGAAAACATCTCATTAGAAACTTAAAAATACGTTACCTATATTCCTAATCACCAAATATAAATTGTGCGAAAACTTGAAGAATTAAAATCTTTTCGTGTAGGTAAAATTCCTACTCGAAATGTAACATCTCTTAATTTAAATGACCTCAATAATCATTTTGTTTCAATTAACAACATTGACCACCTTCGTATTGAAAATAATATTCAAAACATAATCAATTTTAATACTCCTGTTTGCCCAGAGTTCACCTTCCACACTATTGATGATGATACAGTTACTAAATCCATTTTGCGCATAAAATCTAGTGCTACAGGATTTTATGAAATGTCTAAATCTATGCTCTTGCTAATACTCCTTCAACACTAGATACAATTGTTTCTATTATAAATCAATCTTTCTGTACTAACACATTACCTAAATGTTGGAAACTAGCATTAGTTGGGCCCTTGCCTAAAAAGTTATTACCATCTTGCCCATCTGATTATCGTCTCATTAGCATTTTTCGGATTTTGTCTAAAGCCATTGAATATATAGAGTTAGATCAATTATTTGATTTCTTGAATTCCAATAATCTATTTGATCAATTTCAATCTGGTTTTCGAAAGAATCATAATACATCTTCGTCTTGAATTCGAGTAATTGATGATGCAAAAAAACAATGGATAATAAACAACTCACGATCCTTGTACTACTAGATTTTAGTTCTGGCTTTAATAAAGTAAATTTTGAAATACGCCAAGCTAAACGTACTTAATAATTTTACAGACAATGCAATTATGTGAATTAATTCATATTCAATAGGTCGTAGACAGGGTGTTGTTACAGAAGAACGTGATGGCTGGACTACTCGGGCTAACTTACAAGCAGGAGTTCCGCAGGGAAGTGTATTTGACCCAATTTTGTTTTCATTATAAATTCAAGATTTTCCTCAAATTCTGCAATTTAATAAATGTCATTGTTGTACTGATGATACACAAATTTACTCTCATTGTTATGCTAACGATCTTAAACGTGCTGTAGCCAATCTTAATGTTGATCTTGTGGTGAGGATAACCAACTTTCAATAAATCCGCCTAAATGTCAGGCAATTTTATTAGACAGCCGTAAGTTATTAGACGAAATTAATTTATTAAATAAGTATTCCTAAATTAGAAATAAACAATGCAACTATAACACTGTCTTCTTTAGTTAAAAATCTTGTTGTGATTATCGATCCTAATTTATCTTGGAAAACCCATATTATTTATATATGCCAAAAAGTTTTTGCTTTACTTCATTCCCTAAACCGAGTAAAGCGTTTTCTTTCTTTCAATCTTAGGGTTCGCCTTATTCAATTTCTTATACAGCCCTTTCTTGACTATTGTGATGTTATATACCATTATTAACCCTCAATTAATAGTAGCCGATTACAAAAATTACAAAATAGTTGTGTTAGATTTATCTACAATGTTAAACGTCGTGATCATATAAAACCCCTCTTTAAGCAGTTATCATGGTTAAAATTAAATGAGAAACATTAATTACATATTACTATTATGCTTTATAAATTACTTCATGATCTTGGCGCATCATATTTAAATTCAAAATTTTCTTCTCTATCACCGAGACATCATAACAAGGGATGATAATACTCTTACTATTCTCATACACTATATTGAAATGTTTCATTCATCTTTTGTCGTATCTGCTTCAATTCTTTGGAATTCTATTCCCAATAATATAAAAGCCTTTCCCACATTAATTAAATTCAAAAAAGCTGTTGCGAGTTCCTGCTTTCAAATTATTGATAATATATGTGTGTGTTTTTATGCATGTATATGTATGTATGTGTGTATGTGTATGCATATGTATGTATGTGTGTGTGTATATATGTATATAATATATGTGACCCTAGTTAGATGTAAGCGTGGGCTCTATAGCTTAAATCTCGCTAGACTTTGTTATATTATATCCATCATATTTTATATTGAAAATATTCTTGGATTTATAAAAAATACTACTACTACTACTACTTTCCATTATTTTATCTTTTAACATATATCTAAGGCTGAATGTAAATTAATCAATGTGTGTAATTTCTGGGCTCTAATTCAATAGTAATATTTATCTGAAATATATTTCCCGATAATTAAAGCTTTGACTTTTTTTTCTAATCACGTTAATAAAGTCTCAAACATTGGATGAAGGACAACTTGCAATCCAAGTGTCATTGTTTGCAAATTGTTATTAGGTATTTATTTAGAAATAATACACCTACACACAAGGTTAGTAGTTAGTAGACACTTTTACCGATAACTTGCAAGCCCTTAAAAAGTTTGATTTGCCTATAGAGAAATGGGATTTTATCCTGGTGCAAATTATCCTAAATTGCCTGGATGTGCATACTGTCCGCAATTTTGAGTTGCATCAGGATCCCTCTTCTATACCATCCTATGCAGAGTTAATTGCTTACTTGGAAAAAACTTGTAAATCTTTATCAAATTTGTCGGTCAATCATAAATCTGATTTAAACAAAGTTGTTTATACAAACAACAATTCTAGGTCTCGCTCCGCTGTTTCCATGTTAGTACATATTAGTCATAATGTCGTTAAATGTCCACTTTGTCACTAAGACCATACTCTTTATCGTTGTATTGATTTCGCTAAACTTTCTTCTCTGGATCGCTACAATGTTGTTAAGAAACATCAACTTCGTATCAACTGTCTTAGTAGTTCCCACATTTTGAATAACTGAAAGTCCACTATTCCTTGCCCCCAATGTAATTAACGTCATTATAATTTGTTACACTTCTGCCCCATTTCGTCTAAACCCGTTTCCGATACTAGTACCAAGGCTCGTTTCAGCTCTGCTCCGGCATCCTCTTAGGTTTTACCTTATACTAGATCCGCTAATCTGGACCGGTACACGCCTTCCGCTCCTCCTTCCTCTGAGGAAACATTGACTTCGTTTAGCAGTAGTGGCCCGTCGACTTCGAATGTTGTTTTATTGAATTCGCTCCCTATAACTTCAGTCGTGTTACTTTTCACAGTTCTGGAAGAAATCGCTGACCGCTCTGGTTCTTACCAGAAATTTCGTTGTTTCTCGACTCTGGTAGCATGACTTCTTTTATTTCGCAAAATAGTGTAAAACGTTTGAGTTTTCGCGCTACTCCGTATCTCTAACCCTTAATGGTTTATACTCCATGCGCTCCGCGGCTATACGTGGCGCATAATCGTTTCGCTCAAACCAATAGGTGCTTCCTCGTCTATTATTAATTTCGAAGCTGTCGTACTTTCTAAAATTTGTGAAAATTTACCTACTACTAATATTTCTTCTGAAAATGTCGATCATCTATAACGAATATCAAACTAGCTGATCCGCTCTTTGCTCAGTCTGGACCAATTGATTTATTACTTGGCGCGGATATTTTTCCTAAAATTTTATTGAATGGCCGCATCCGAGGTTCAAGTGATCAACCTGTTGCAATTAATACTGTTTATGGGTATGTTCTAATGGAAGCTATTCCTGCCGCACCCTTTCACAGATCACTAGACAATTTTGTATGACAAAACCTGCTTCCCCTTTGGGTGATATTATCGCTAAATTATGGGAAGTTGAAGATGTTCCTGAGGCTAAACCTTTCACACCTGATGAAATCTTAGTTGAAAAAAATTTTGTTGACACTATTCGCCGCAATGAGCAAGGACGGTATCTCGTCTTACTGCTCTTTAAAGATCCAAAACCTTACTTTCCTGGTAGTCGTGATCTTGCTTTACAACATTTTGTATCTTTAGAAAATCGTCTTATTAAACAGCCCGCAGTTTATGAACAATACGTTTCGTTTATGCACGACTATTTAAATTTCAAGCACATGCAACCTGTTTAAGTTGGTTCTCTATCTGGCAATTCTTACTACATCCCGCATCATTGTGTTATGAAACTAGAAAGTATAAGTACTAAGCTACGTATAGTGTTTAACGCTTCCACTAAAACTCTATCTCGATCCACCTTAAATGATCATTTGTTTGTTGGGCCCAAACTTCAACCAGATATTACTGCAAATTTGTTACAATTTCGCCTTCATCCTTATGTTATTATTACAGATATTTGTCAAATGTATAGATAAATACTTGTTAATCCCGTTCATTGTGACTATCAAAAAATTGTTTGGCGTTTTTCTCCTGAGGAACCTATTCAGGACTTTCAATTGAATACAGTTACCTATGAGGTAAATTGCACTCTTTTTCTTGCGATACTCACGCTTCTGCAGTTGGCCAAGGACGGAGGGAACTCCTTTCCTTTGACCGCTTGTGCCCCTCGCAATCACACCTATATCGATAATATCGCTTCTGGTGGGGATTCTATTGAGTCAACCCTTACTTTACGAAATCAATTAATTGCTTTTCTAAAACTGGGTGGTTTTGAACTTCATAAGTGGTCTAGTTATCAACGTGAATTACTCACAACTCTTTCCGCTTCGCAACAATTCGCACAACCTCGCTCCTTTGAGGATCCTGACACTCAACCTGTGAAAGTTTTAGGTCTTCAATGGAACCCCACTTCAGATACTTTTTGTTTTCTAGTTAAACCACAATCGATAGCATGTACCAAACGCAACTCACTTTCCACCTTAGTCCGTATTTTCGACCCTATAAAAATTTTATCCCCCAACTTTCTTAGTAAAGCATTTAATTCAGTGTTTGTGGTGCTTGAAATTAGAATGAGATGATACCAACTCAGCCCGATATCCTGCGTTTGTGGGATAGATATCTTCATGAATTGTCATTTCTTTCCGACTTTAATTTGTCGCGCTTGCTAATTGCGTCACATTTTTCTACGCGCGAAATTCATTGCTTTGCTGACGCTTCCGAACGTGGCTATTGCGCAGTGGTTTATTTCCATTTTGTCACCTATTCTTCTATTAAAGTTTGCTAGTGTGTGCAAAATCTAAAGTTGCTTCTTTTCGTACCCTTTCTTTGCCCAGACTCGAACTTTTACCCGCCACTTTGCCATTAAAACTATTAACCTTTATCCTCAAAACCTTTGATTCCCATCTAACGTTTGATAAAATATTTTGTTGGTATGATTCCAGGGTGGTTCTTTCTTGGATTCGTTCTCCACCACAGCTCTGGAAGACCTTTGTCGCCAATCGAGTCTCCTATTTTCAAGGAAACACTTCTCACGCTTCTTAGCATCAAATGCCCTCCAATGAAAATCCTGTCGATGACGGCTCACGTGGTTTACTACATAGCGAGTTGTGCTAGTGTTCTTTATAGTGAGCGGCACCCCCTGCTTTGTACCGTTTGTTCGATAAATACAGTCCACATATACCGCATTTTAATTCTTTTGAAGTTCTCATCGAAAAACGTTCTATTGCTCTGACCGCTGTTGCATCCTTTTCTTGGATTCAAATAGTTTTGGAAAATAATTTTTTTTTTCAATTCATTATTCGCATTGTCGCTTGGATTCTCCGCTTTGTCTATAACCTACAACATCCGTTGTCAAAATACACCGGACTTTTGTCCTCTTTCGAACTACATAATGCTTTGATCCCTTTAATTAAGTACACTCAACAAACTCATTTTTCAATTGAACTGGACACCCTCCAGTCTGGATCAGTTCTAAAAAGAAATTTTTGCAAATTGCCCCCTTTTATTAGAGAAAGAATCGTACGGGTTGGTGGCCGGCTATTACACGCATCCTTCTCCTCTGAAAGGAAATTTCCCGTCCTTTTGCCTAGTAAAAGTCGCTTTACGGATTTGTATATCAGTTTTGTCCATTTGAAGTACTTCCACGCGTATGTTCAAATGGTTGATTTTATCGTCCGTCAACAATTTTGGATTGTTTCTAGTAAGCAGTTAATTCGTCATGTTCTGAGTCGGTGTGATACTTTTTGGAAGACTGCTCCTACCGCATCGCAGCCTCCTATAGGCAACCTTCCTGCATTTCGAGTCATTTAAGTCAAGCCCTTTTTGCGTTCGGGCGTCGACTTTGCTGGTCCCTTTTTTATTACCGAGTAAGGGGTGCCAAAGTATTAAAAGCGTCTCCTTCAGTTCTTTTGGATACCTTAGTGCTAATTAACGCCGAGAACGTTCCACCTTTTTCTTGGTCCCTTGGACATTTCGTGGCGGTACATTCGGGAACCGATGATGTCATTCGCGTTGTCACCATCAAAACCGCTCAAGGCGAGATGAAGCGCCCTGTCGCTAAGCTCTTCCTTTTACCTTGTTTGTAATTTGTGTTCTGTTCGCATTAATTCTTTCTTTGTTTTTCTTCGCATTAATTTAATTTTTTCCTTTTGTTCGCCTTTTCTACATTTCCGTCACCCTTGGTAATTGTTTTCCTTTCAAAAATGCCTTGCATTTTGGTGGGCGGTATATTCCGTTTGTATTTATAGTTAATTTACTGTTAGTTATAGCAAATTATAGCATATGAATAATTGATAAAAATGCACAATGTGCTTTGCAATAACCTTGTCTAACCTATAATAATTGATTTTGTTACGTGTTCCGCCTTCATCCTTATGTTATTATTAGAGATATTCGTCAAATGTATAGACAAATCCTTGTACACCTACAATGCACAATAAGATGGGTAGATACCCTTATACTTAGGACAACAAAACAAACACGCTGAGGACACTCAATAGCGGTTCCCACTAAAAGGGACCGCACTTAAAAAGAAAGCTACAATAATGGTATTAGAAGAATTAAAACTTAATTGCTTTTAATAATTTGTGTAAAACAACCAGAAATAATAAGAACATTTCCAATAAAGTGTTTTTATTTCTCAAATAAAATAACATTTTTATTTTCAATTACGAGTCTCAATAAAATATATACAAGGATAATCCAAAAAGGTCCAGCCTAGATCCGAATTAACGGTAGAGTTCGTTAATTTAATTTAATTGTTAACATAAAATAGGTATATATCATTTGTGTGAACTCTATCAGCTATCAGATCTGAATATTTTACAAGCGATTAATAAAATTTTAAAATATTTTAGGCTATCTTAAAACATTAATAGTTTATTTGTATTAATTTTTTATTTGATATAAACCTGGTAATAAAGTAACTATTTCAAACATATACATATCAAACTAATTTGAATTATTTTTAACTCAGATAAATATTTGTTGGAAAATACAATGTACCTATCTAGAAACAATATTTTTATGAGAGCAGCTGGTTCTACATTGTATGATACTTCTTTCAAAAGGAAAATTTCCCAACGATTAACAATATAATTCATTCAGTAACTAATAATTAATTCTATATGAAATTTCTGGTAATTGAAAATTTAATTTTTGTACGTACAGTTTACTCACTACTCAACGTTATGGTGTATTAAATGCGCGACAAAATATTTATAACAATTCAGATAATAAACCAAATATTAGTAGCCATAAAAAGCGGCGTTTACTTTATTAATCGGAATAAGCAATAAGCGTTGTAATTTCTTTCGCCAACATGTACTGATGAAAGATCAAACTCAAATCCTTAGTGATGGATGATGTTTACAACAATTTCTTGGCTTTCATTTTAACTAACAGCTGCTTCAAAATTAATTAATCATTTTATTTATCTTCGCAACTTAGCGCTACAAACAAAGCATATTAGTAATAATTAAAGTCAAACATCTTATCAACCATTAACAAAGAGATCAATTTCAAAATTTAACAAGAATTATATTATTACTATTATAGGACAATTCTTCTCGAAATTTAAAAGGACCTACAATGACTATTAGTATGTGTTTCGGGAAATCGTTAATTGTAGACGCAAGCTTAGAAAGACACTCATACCATTATGTTTAATAAGGAGTTTTAGCGCCTGATAGCGTACAACCCATGATATGAGTAATTATAGCTTGAGAGTTTATAATCTATTTAATGCTAATAATAGGGCATTAAAAGATATGAAATAATTGAATACGATGACTAAATCAAAAATACTGCAATTTAGAGAGTACAGCAATTAAATTCGCTACAGTATTGTGTTGGAAAGAATTGTAATTTTTATAAAAATGGTTCATTTTACTAGTGAAGAATACCGTGATATGGATTTAGTTTATGTACAATGTATCGCTCGTGCAGCAGAACATAGCTACGTTGAAAAATATTCTAACAGAAAACTTACCATCCGCGCAACATTAACAGTCCTACACCAAAGATTGACAGAAACGGGTTTAGTGCTAAAAATACTGAAACTGGTTGACGCCCAGATGTTACAGAGGAATACCACGAAGATATTTTGTTGGAAATTGAAGTTAATCCAGAGATTAGTGTTAAAATACTCGCTGCTATGTTTCCTGGCATTTTCAAATTTTCGACTGGGATACTTTCTGATAGAATATTTTTCAGCGTATCTTCGTTCCGCCGAACGAGCACTACATTGTACTTTGCCGTATACTAAATGCATATCTTCATATTCTTCACTAGCAAAATGAACCATTTTTATAAGAATTACACTTATTTTACCTTTCGAACACAACACTGACAACAATAATAATTGTTTGGATTAAAATATTTTGACACTGACAAATATCTTATCGTTGGCTAGCGAAAGCAAACTTGGTATTTCTAGTAGCAAAATGCGAATTTAAGCCTTAAACAAACACAAATAGTTTAGATTGATTTTTTCCGAAAACGATGCGCGCCAACCATTTCAAGCAAGCGCATTTTTTAATGAAATGAGTACTAAATTCTCAGTTTATTCCCACTATTTTCAGTTTAACGGATTAAGCTTACGATGGCTTTGCATCCTTTCAGAGTTACTAGTTTCTCTTGCTAAACGTTTTCTTGTGTAATTTTAGTGGACTGTCCATTCGTAATGCTAGATGATATGTCATAATAGTGTGAGATGATGAAGTAGTATAGTTCATACACGTAAGCATGCGTTATTAATTTTGAAAACATGTTTACGTGATGTCGTTTTATGTTTTCTAGAAATAGAAATTTGTATAAGAGGTACGATCTATTTACCATTTTAGCCGTTTTCATCTTTCCAAAGGTCATCCACTTTTCGCAACGCCATCGCTCTCTTAGTAATCCCAGGAAAAGCAAGCTTTAAGATTTGTTTATTAATCAATACAGTAATAATAATTACAATAATACCCATTTGATTTTGCGTTGGTTTTTAAATAATTATTAGCGACACTTCTAAGTAATATTTAAATTTATAAGGGCAGATTTAGTCATTAACGAAAAATTTTGCATTGGGCAGTCAATTATAAAATTTGTGTATAGAACTCTAAATAACTTGTCATAATAAATTTTACTTGTCTGGGCAATTTCTCTCAAATAGCCCCAGTTTACGATTCACCGATGATGTCTTTTTTGCTTCATGAAATGCTCTATTGTATAACTAAAGTAACGTCTGCTCTTTTAATAATATTACAAATCTGCCGAGAAAGTTATTTTAGGATTGTAAAACAACATGACAAAAATGAATCTTAGTACTTTACATGCCACTTTCTATATTCAGTTTTTGTTTATCTAACATTAATGATGTTTATGTTTAGTAACAGCGTTTTCATATATACTTCCAAATAACTTTCAGTGTATACTCGTTTTATACAGGATTTTATGTAAAAGAAAAGCGGAGCTTGCTTGATATGAAATCTCCATAACCTTATATATTAAAATGTATACGATATTATAATGTACGAGATTTAAAATTAGTTTTAAAGTATATAGGATCCAATAATACGATACCCAAAATGCATATAATACGCTACGTCGCACATATTAAGGATAAATCTAATACTAAAAGCTCGATAAAGCGATGAAACTTTGCTTTTGTTCTCAAATTGCAGTCTTGTTTATTTAATGTTACTTCATTGCAACCTTGCTATTTGAATCAAGAAGTGAAATCATGAAATTTATAAAGACCCCCTTAACAAAGATTGACACATTAACGCCAGTTATGTATCCCCCCAGTCTTTATATGTATTATATTATAGAATTTAATAGGAACTTATTAGAAATCATTAAGTCAGGTGCAACAATGTAATTCAAGGATAATTAATAAAGGTTATTAACAGTTCATGAAAACGGATGCAATACAATGTATTTTAGACGAAAGTGTCACTGCAAGTGGGAGGTCACAGACGGTTAAAATACCGCGATTACCTAGAAAGTAAGATTGTTACATTGTATAATGAATAGTATTAAGAAATAAGCAGACATGAGCTCTGCAAGTTCCCATAAACATGTGAGGCGCAAGGACAACATAAATACCCCGGGAGCCCCAAGACCAGGCAGTCAGTCAAAGTATTCAGCTTTAACATTGCAGTTTGCTTAGGCGACTCATAATAGTTCAATTAGTAATTATTTTTCGACTTAAAGTAATTTTAAACCAGTTTGTTAAAATTCCATAGTTAATGTCTGAGTAAGCTAATAAATTGTTACCAAGTTTTTGAAAGTAGTTTTTAAAAACACCGCTCCCGAGGCCCGAAACGCGTTGATTATTATTATTTTTTAATTTTTTGGTTTTGTGTTGACTTAGACTCAGCTGATTTTCGTGTAATCACTGCTACTGATTTTATAAAATTTGTAATTAGTCCAAAACAAAAGTCATATAAAATTCAATATATTGCAGTATGAAATGATTTAAAGCATAAAATACGTTCGCCATAACCACAGTTGTCGCACATTATCTGACTGCTACTGCTAGAACGTATTCCTATCAGGTAAATAATAACTTAGTCCAAATTATCATTTCAAATCGAGCTACTGATTAAAAGATAAAAAATAGAAGGTCTCATAAGGATTCAAACCTGTAGCCTTCGGCTTTGATCGTCGACGGGTTAAATAACTGCGCCACCTAAACCGCTATTACAATTGGAAGGATAGCTAAATCTAAATCTTGTACGCCACCATACATCAATCCAACTTTCAATTTCAGTTGTCATTATGTCAGTGATATCCGACAATAGCAAATATTTTACCTATATCATACTTGGACAGGAAGCGACGCTCGACTTGAAATAATCATTTAGGTTTTGCATAAAAGGCACATGTTATTATTTCATCTTATTATCTAATACTGGAGTATTGTAATCAACTTGCCTTGTGCAATTACCCAATATTTGTATTTAATAGTTGATTTATAGTCGTGACTTGGAGCGTCGCTACCTGTCTATATCTGGCATAGGTAAAAACTTGACACAGTCGGATATGATTGCTAAAAATGCCAAACGTAATTGGAAGTTAGGTTGATGTACGGTTGCGTGTAAGATGTAAATTTGTACGTCTTTCCAATTGTAATCACCTATCCAGGTGGACAATTGGTTACCGCGTCAGTGATCAAATTAGAGGGTTAAATAAAATACAACTAATAGTTAGACAAATGGTTGGATACCTACAAAAACTTGATTTCTTAAAAAATACTTTGACAGATATGTTAGCATATAAAACAATTAATGCAAATTACAAACAGATCACTGTGTGGATGATGAAGAGAGCAGTAAAGTACTGGTCAAAACCGTAGGTAATAGTATGAAGTTCGAATGCAGTGTAGATGAGGTCTGGAAGGCGGTGAGAACTCTGAAAAATGGCAAAGTGGCAGGTGTAGATGGAATAACAAGTGAAATGCTTAAGTAAGCTGTAGAGCATCTGTGCGTGTGAATGACTACGGGGGGCAATACTTTGATGTTGTTGAAGGTGTAAGACAGGGCTGTATGATATCTCCTTTGCTGTTTATTGTATTTATGACTAAATATATCAGGCAGACTTGCGAAGGATTAGAAGGCGTGAAAATTGTTGAAACAAATGTCAGTGTGCTGTTGTATGCGGATGACGCAGTATTGTTGGCTGAATCATCACAAGATTTGCAACAAATGCTTGACAGGTTGTCGAAGTGTGTGAAAATATGCAATTGAAAGTGAATGTAAATAAAACAGAAGCAATGATTTTTGACAGAGATGGCAGAATTGATGACTTTTGTATTTAAAATGGACAATAACACGATAGAAAAAGTGAATGACTTTGTATACCTTAGTAGAAAGTTTTTGAGTAATAGAAAGCTGGATGGTAAAACAGAGACAAGGACAAATGCTGGAAGAAAAGTGTCTGGAAGTGTGTGAGCAGTAAACAGGAAGAAAGGGTTGAGTATGAATGCAAAGCTGACCATTTACAACATTGTGTTTGTGTCAACCGTACTGTATGGGAGCGAAACCTGGGCCTGGCAGAAGAAGTATGTTAGTCCTATAAATTCTGCAGGAATGAGGTTCCTAAGAAGTGTGTGCGGAAAAACATTGAGAGACAGGGTGTCAAATGAACGGGTCAAAGCAAAGTGTGGGGTGCAAGTGACCCTTAAGGAGATGAGCGAGCGAAGCACACTTAGATGGTTTGGACATGTGGAAAGAATGAACGAGGATAAACTTTCCAAACGCATATATGCAAGTATGATGACTGGTAGAGTTGCAAGGGGAAGACCGCGTAAAAAATGGTTGGATGTAGTAGAGGAGGTTCTGAAAGAACGACAGGTGAAAAGTCTGAAGAACAAAAGGGCATGCCAAAGGTAATGTATGAATGTGGCACATGCAAAGGAAGTGTGTAGGGACCAAGGGATGTGGAAAAAGATTGTGAATGGTGCTGGCAGTAGAATTAGTGTAGTAGTCTAAAGCTATATTTTGCATACCCTTCCAGAAAGAAAAGCTAGGTTTGATTACTCCGAAATGAAATACCGAGATTGGTATATGATGATATATGATAGGATACAAACATCAGTTTATAGTAAAATTAACAAGTTTACTTATAAAGATGTGGTTAATAATGTAAATATTATATCGTGAAGATTAGCTAGATGTCGTATCGAGCTAGGGTTGCAGGTAAGATTTTATTTATCAATAATTTGTAAACTACTGGTTAAAATTATATAATAAAGCGTAAATGTTAAGTGAGATTATGAGTGTCTATTTTGAAGTTTAAATTTTACGATTGTTTATGGTTCATTTATTTCGTTCGTCGCGTCCTATATTTGTGTTTTTAGTATTTATTGATCATGCGGTAGGTCATCTGCGTAAACTTTTTGTTTTAAAGTATCCTACAAAAAAATCAGTAAGTGTAAGGCCACGCGAAGTAGCAGGAAAATTTTGTAACGTGCATTTTATAGTTTAACATTTTACGCTTTTTCCCAATTAGTAAATACATTTATGTAACTACTAGTTCCATATTTTATATTTATTAACTCCTTAGGCGAATGCGTCGTATTATAATGAGTGGATTGCATCGTTCTTGTCTTGCCGTTCGTATAGATTTTGTTCCTTATGTGGATATACAAGTCTAGATAAGAGACGATAAGAGGTTGTAATAGCAACGAGTTGAATAAACAGATGAGTAGTTGTAGTTTGTTCTTGGTTCCTATATATTAATTACGTTGAAAATACTGTTTCTTCTTTGCTTTGACAATAGTGAGAATTAATGCAGTATCAATTTTCGAATTGTTCATAAACAAGCACGGCACAATTTTAGTTGTTTTTCTTGTGAAATAAAAGTTGTATATTAACTGTAGCAAGTGTAGTGCTAATTCCGATTGAAGTAGTATGGTTGATAGGCGAACGTGTTTGGTCGACGCACGTGTTTTACGGAACATTTTACGGACTTACTTTAGTGATACACGTGCTTTACTCATTGTGTTTTTTTTGGTGCTTTGTCTTTTGATATTTAAACTGTGTGTGCGATCTAGTTTCGCGGTACTTTTTTTTTATCAGAGTAGTGCATACTTTGGATTATCCAAATACAGTTGATACTGTAGTTTCTGAATTTTCTAACCCCAAAGAAGCTAAAACAGATCATTGCTTGCGCAAATTTCGTTATTTGCAAAATATAACAGATTACCGGTTTACAAAGGTATTGGTTGAAGTTTCTCACTGCTTTTTGGATGTTTATGAAAATAATATACATTTGGTCCCAGTTGAAATTAGACTAGTGCTACAAAATATTTCGAAATTATTGTCTCAGGAAATAGAATTAACAAGAAATTTATCAATGACATTTTTCGAAAGATGTCGCATTCAAGCAATCAGTGGTGCTCCAAACAATCTATTACAAAAGCAGCAGAAGATATCCTGGATGGCTCGAGTTTCTACGCTGCTAGTAAAAAATATAATATACCTAGAACAACGTTATGCCGATATGTTAAAAGGTTTGCAGAACGTGAAGAAATTACATAATTCCAACGATGCATCCAGAGATGTTATACCAGAAGTTAAAATACCTATACAGAATTATGATAACTTTGCTATTGCTATTGCAAAAGAGGATGGTAAACATGGTCCTTTGTTCCCGTCTAACATACGAGCTATATTCGTGGGACCATCGAGTTGTGGAAAGACCAACGCTTTATTATCTCTGATCTTGCACGAGAACGGTCTTAGATTCCAAAATGTCTATGTATTTTCGAAGAGTTTATATCAACCGAAATACGAATTGTTAAGAAACGTTTTTACACCATTAAAAGAAGAAATTGGGTACCATGAGTTTGAAAATTACGGTGATTTGATCGAACCCGGAGATACCAAAGAAGATTCAATTATGGTTTTCGATGATATACCTGCAAACGAGCAAAGTAAAATCACTCAGTTTTTCTAGTTCGGTCGACATAAAGCAATAGATTCGTTCTATCTATGTCAAACTTACGCTAGCGCCTTAAAACATAGACTCAGAGATAACGCCAATGTAATCGCATTATGGAAACAGGATGACACAAACCTTCGCCATATCTTTTTGGATCATATAAGTGGTGATATGACATATCCGAAATTTAAACAAATGTGCTTACAGTGTTGGGGTGGGGGTGACTCAAAACATAATTTTATAACTATTGTGAAAAATTTTGATTTGGATAATGGTCGATATAGGAAGAATTTCGACGAGTATATAAATATTTGACATTATTCAAAAAAAAAGTTAGTTCCCATTCAGAGTCCGATAATGACGAACGTTAAGAATTTTATTGTAAATAAACGTAAACTTCATTTTATGCAGGATTCTGTACGAAAGAACTTTGTGGCATACAAGAAAGGGAGGCACTACATTTCTACAAAAATTCAAAGAGGTGTACAAACAATTGATTAAACCCTTGCAAATCACCGATTCCTAGTCACAAGGAATAGCGGAAAGAATCCCCACACCTACAACAAGCGTTAAAGTTCAAAACAAAGGCTAGTTTAAAAAGAAAGATTAAGTTACCAGTTGACAACGAGCCTGTACATCTTTATTATACGGACGTGTTAGCTAGAGATGAATACGAAAATATATACAAGTCGGTTTATGGAGTAAAGTATAACCGTCAATTGATACGCATAGTTTAGAAAAAGTATGTAGGAAATTGATTTAGAAAACAGTGAAACAACCTAAAATAATAACGTTTATCTAGAGGCTAGAGGTCTAACAAGAGTTATAATTATTTTTAAAGTCCTTAGCATTTTTCTTAAGAAATGTAATGATTTTGTTCATAGAATACATTCCATACTGGTTATTTCGTGCGTGCACACTAATCGGGTGCAATCGGTACATATCCGAATAGGAGTAGCTCATATAAAAAGACTGTTCGCGTAGAAGTTATTATTTGTTGATTGTACAGTTTAAAGAGACGATATAACAAATATGAATAAAGACTTTGGGGAGGTTATTCGAAGATTTCGCAATGCTCTACGAGTAAAAAAAGCAGAATGTGGGCAACGCTTTTTGATAGAAGGAGAAAAATGTCTTATGTGTCAGTCATACGAGGAAGCAATACAGCACTGTACTGCAGTGTTATCAATGCCCGAGGATCTGGATGATTTTATGGAAATAATCGAGGAGATAGGGTTTATAAAACTGTTGGCAGATATTCAAATGGAATATATACTAAATTGTAAGTTTTAAAGTAAAAATTTAACCACATCAACTGTTATCATAAAAAATGAATGATGTGAATTTAAAAATTATTTTTGTATATATTAGCTTGTTTATGTTATAAAATATAAAGCATACATTGGTATTGTTTAATTTTTCAAACGTCCACGTAACTGAAATGGGTATCTAAGTTCTTATGAAAAGAATTATAACAAAGATGTGTATTATTTTTTAAAAGGGCGTTATAAACGTTTTACAAAATTATTAATCAGAATCGTTTTATTTAAAACTATAACATAATTTTATTGACAGCTATTAATATCTGTAGTTGAAATACAACAATTTAGAAACGTATAAGAAAACAAAAGTGTAATTAATAGTGTTACAAAATTTTCAGTCTTTGGCTTAAAATTTAAACATCGCTTGTAAATGCGTGGAATAAAAACCTGTTGTACTCTTCCATATACCCAACTTGTCTACGAAAACTGTTTTCAAACAATCTTGGATTGGTTCTTATAAATTCCTATAACATAACCCTAATATCACTATTACTGCATTTGCTTTTAATTACATCAATTGCGAGATTCTGTAAGACATCATTCCTATTATATCTTTCCATTGCTACATCTAACAGAAACAGATCTATATTAGGAGTACCGTTTTCCGTTAGTTCATTTAAAGTATTAGCATGGTTGAGAATGATCTGAGATACCCCTAGAAAGTGCTCCAAAGTTCCTTTTGGTAAATAACATATAATTATCATCAAATGTCACCATCTTCACTAAACAATTCTTATTTAAATAAAACGCAAGTTGTCGATTTTGCATATCTGATTTCGTATGCCAACTCCCATAGTGCGTATAATGTATGGAAGATTTGATATAAACTTCCTAAATACGTTGAGGGATACATCGAGTACGGTCTACTAAATGAAGTCAGCAAATTTAAAAGTTATTTTATAATTTTTAAATGGGTTCAGGCCTGCAATTATGATTTTGGATGAAGATTTTGTTATGGCGTATGGTTTTTCAAATAGCAACTTGGTTAGCTCTAACTGAATTGGGGTGTTTATACATTCTTCATGCGATACGGTTGACTGTTCACTATATTAGGTAATTGCAAAAACATAAAATGTAGGGTGTGTCGTAGTGATGGATATGCAAAAATGGCGTTTACGCGCTTGCACGCTCTAGATTTAACAATTTATACTTCTTAGAAGCTAGTCAGTTTTCGATTACGTTTACTTGTAAAAAAGTCGGCGCTGTTGGTTGAGTATCCGAGTTTCTTCGTAAGCAGAAAGAGCGGTTAATTCGCTTAATTAATGGAAAAAGAACACAAGCAATAAAAGTCTATTGCGACCTCTACGGTGTTTATACCAAAATGGCAGAAAAGACTACCGATGTGAAATCCTTTAACACAAAAATATGATTATAACGTCTTCCAGTAATCTAGATAATGTGTATGACAACGTAAACGAAACTATGAGACCTACATCCTAGGAATTTGAAGGATGTGAGTCGGGTTGGTTTTTGGAGAAAGTCCTTAACTTGGATGTTTTTTTTTTAAATATAATCTTAGCGAGATGTTTACATAATATATAAGGGTGTTGCAAAAGTTTCGCGATATATTAATTAAAAATATTAAAATGTGTAACGATGAATGTGTAGTTTGTACAAGCAAGCAAGGGGGACAATTGAACAACGCACTGCCGCAATGGTTCTTCCAGAAGACTTTGAGGATTTTTTGGATATCATAGAAGATATGAGGTTATTACGAGTGTTTGTTACAGCCGTTGTAGAGATATGTTTTGGATATTAATTAGAAATATAAGAACACAAACCATAATTGTAAACTATATACAGTAGTATATTTTATTAGAAACTGTCAAGACTTGCATATAACACCAATTAACATAATAAGGAGCTGCGCGCTTGGTTCTCAGCATAAAAGGTGAGGAAGTCATGTTCCAGAGCATTAGTTGTCAAAGTATCGTCGAGTTTATTAAAATTACAAGTTAAAGATGAATTTTTCTGGTGTTAACGTTTCAAGTGATGTAAAAGTGTCATTAGACGCCTGCAAACTAGTAGGTAAGACCGGACTATTAAATTTCTCCATCGATACATCCAACAGAAATAAATCAATATTAGGAACAGCTTTTTCTACTAACGCTGGTAAAGTGCTAGCATAGTCGAGAACGTTCGGAGATATCTCTAAAAAACGTTCTAAAGTTTCTTTTGTAAATAGTAGGTAATCTCCTTTGGTCGTTACCATCTTTACTAAGCAATTCTTCAAATAAAAACGTAAATTGCCAAATCTACATATTTCATCCCGTACACCAACTTCCATATTATGTATAATAAATGGGAGATTGGATATAAATTTCCTTAATTCTTCGAGGGATACATCAGGCACGGTCTGTACAATGCTATCCACAAATTTAAAAGTTATTTTATAATTTTCAAATGGGTTCAGACCTGCGATTATAATTTTGGATGAAGATGATGTTATGGGATACGGTTTTTCGAATAGCAGACTGTTTCGCTCTAACTGAATTGGGGTGTTTATATGTTCCTCATATGCTACGAGCGATTGTTGCTCCAAATTCCCAATTTTAGACCAGTCATCAGCTGTAATTTCCATTGCAGTGGAAAAATGGATGGTTGCCATGTGATTCGCTTCATATCTGTTGACGATAAAAACAGTCTCACACACATTACATGCAATGCTTATCACTTCCATCTTCAAAGAAAAATATATATATTAGATATTTTTGAGTTATACAAATAAAATCTTAAATAACTTATATGTTTACAGGTTAAAATTCAAAACTGATGCACAAACATAATTAATAGAAAGTCCAAGAAAAGAAATTATATACAGTTTTCATATGTAATTTAGGTAGTCCATACTCCTTAAGGAAACGACTTGTATTTTCCAAGCATTGACTATATAATTATGACGTGCATAGTTATTAAAAATGTTAAGGAATTAATTCCTTAACGACTTGTATTTTCCAAGCATTGACTATATAATTATGACGTGCGTAGTTATTAAAAAATGTTAAACCAGACCTTGATAACTGTTTTAAAATCAAAAAAGTTATGGTTTTGAATATTCTAAAAAAACAGTGCATCACCGTTTGAAAAATGGTTTTGAATATTAATTACTTATGCGTCATAAAGGATTCATTTCTAAAATCTCCACGGTTTTTGATTTTTGGAGATGTTTGGTTAAAGCATATGTCATAAATGAACAAAAATTTTAAAGAGATTTGGGAGCTTTAAAGTGTGATCCGATTTTTAATCCGTTTGCAGAATCGAATTCTGTGTAAAATTTTAGACTAATTTGATGTATTGCATGACTAAAAATTTTTATAAGAACGCTCAGAAATCGCAGCAGGTAAGAAATCTTAAAATGAGTGTAGCTCCCTGGAGGGTGATGCTATCTAAAAAATTCCTAGAAATTCGGGTAGCTGAGAAAATTCTAATATTAATTGATACCAAACAAGATAGGTTTATCTCGAAAGATGCATTGGTTAGACGAAGAAAACTATTTGTTAGGTTTGCTTATAGAGCAAAGAGCAAAATTTAGAGGTTTGAGAGCTTTAAAGGGGTATAACTTTGCAGGGGGTGGTCCGATTTTAAATCTGTTTGCAGATTCAGATTCTGCGTAAAATTCTAGACTAATTTAATGTATTACATGACCAAAAAATTGTTTAAGGACGGTCAGAAATCGCTTCCGGTAAAAAATCTTAAAGTGAGGGTAGTTCCCTGGGGGGGGATGCTATCTAAAAAATTCTTAGAAATTCGGGTAGCTGAGAAAAATCTAATATTAATTGATACCAAACAAGATAGGTTTATCTCGTATGAGGAAATGTGGAGAAAGATTTATCTCGCGGGTGGAAAGAATGCGGGTGTGACGTAATCAAAATGGTTGGGATAAAAAAATTACACAAGGAGGAGAGCAAGGAGGAGCAAAGGATGAGATTCATCTCCTCATTTCCTCCTTATGGAAATTTACATGTAAATTGGTCCAGATGAGTGAGGAAATGAGGGATTCTGGAGGAAATGAGGCGGCAGAATTCTTAATAATGGTGTACTTTAACACTCTTCAAGCTATCGCTAGTTATATCATATAATTTATTAGTACATAGTTCGATGAATCTGAGAGTTTTTTATGCAGGATTTGTGGTACTAATATTATGAATAAAACTGAACACAACTTATATGCTACCTCAAATGCGTTTTCAAGAAACCGTGTGCTAAGTGATCTCGAAATTTCACTGAATAGCAAGAGACATTTTTACAACGTACTATCATTAAAACGGTTATGGAGCACTGGTCGTAATTTGGTTCGTGCTTAAAGTGAAAAATTGATTTTTAATATTTGGACGTGTGTAAGAAAACATTATATTTTAAACAATCTGCCTTACCAATAATTTTTAATATTTAAAGCTTTATAATCTTCAAAATGGTCTTTTACGTTTAATTCCCATACATTATTCCATTGGCTGTTAGCCAAACTATCACTCGAGCTTTGACGTTACGTTGTTTAAATCACATTAGTAGTAAACGGGTTAGTAGAATAATAGAACTGCTTTTACAGAATTTATAAATTCCTTTGAATATTTTACTGTCGTCACCTGCAATAACTTCCGCATAATATCAATAATGTATTGACCTCCATATCCATGACGGTGCATTCATGCACTCCCACATTCGTTTGAATTTAGAAATGAACATCGAACTCTAACGCAAATGAATTATTAAGTGATTTGAAATGGATGCAATCGTTTGAGGCATGTCTAAATTTGCGAATCCTCTTAAAATGGCATGAATTTATTTTGATGCATTGACGATCGAAACGTGTTTAGGTCAAAAAGCCTTAAAAGCCAATTATTCATTAAGCATAAATTCAAAATATTTATTGGGTTTTGTACCGTTTATACAAATGATGTATTTTTGATTATAGAAATTGGTTGAATCAAATTAATGTTAAAAATGCCACAAATTAAATAATGTTATGTTGAAGTCTTGTGGAATACCAAATTTTGTTGATCATAAGGTGGTAAAAGTTTAATGAATAATTTACCAAGCTTTATAGGTATAGGAGCGCAGGTAGAGGCAAATCACTTTAAGAAGAACTAGGGCATTTGACAGATTAAAAAGAAATGTAGTAACAGTGCGTAGTGGAGTTATTACGTGACGTTTAGGGGGTGCGTTGTATAAATACTCCCACACACAACAAAACGATGTAATTTAGTTCTAAAAAGAACTGTTTTATAGCAGCAAATGAAATAATATACAAAGGATAAAAACAACTTATGTAAAATGCAAAATGTCAAACTAACAGAAAACTAAACACCTTTGACACTTGAGCTATGTTCTATAACGCAAGTCTAGGCGGATGCAAGGTAATTTCTGATTGGTTGATTATACAAAATTCCAAGCCACTGAAACCTGAATACCGCAATCCCTAATCACATATAAGGAAATTTTCAAAACCGATTTTAGCTTTACACGCATTATGACGGTGGGTTTTTCTTAAAGTGATTTGCCTCTAGTAAGTCACTAAATAAAGATGATCATCGATTTCCAAGTATAGCTAGAATGATTTTCTCTTTCTAATGCCCCCATTTGTTGACGCTTAATAAGGTAACTGAATGTAATATGGCCAAGCTGTCAATATGACCAAAACCCTCACAGAATGTTAACTTTAGAACGTAAACGAGGTTTTAGGTTCATCAACTAACTGCCAGATTCAAGAGAGGGCGGAACGTCAAACTCATACCTAATGCGCGGATAACCTTCAGTGTTCTGAATATCATCTTGGTGGCGTTACTTAACCTAGTTATTATAATTCTTGCGTGAACGAAAAATTACGTAAGATAGGAGGAGGTAAGGTTTTTAATATTTTCTGTTGTGAATAAGTAGCACAAATACAATAACTTTAAGTTGTATGTAAACATTTTTTTATAAATATAAGGTGTTCTTGTGAAAATTGTCATCAAGGTCAACCGTATTAGATGGGAGTATTATGGCCAGCTTTTATGTAAGGCAATATGGCCATGGCAATATTACTCTACAAATGTCGTAGTTGCAGATACTGTTTTTAAATTCTTAGAAAGGGCTTTTGGTTAATATTTTGTATGAATTTTATTAATGTTTCAGAATGCCTAGGCGTCGTGAGTATCAGAATTTGTGTGGCAAATGGAAACAAGAGAATATAAATGGTGCTGTTGTTGCCGTAAAAAGTGGTATGTCTGTTAATGCAGCAAGTCATACATATGGGGTCCCGCGACGAATTTTGAGGCGTTATTTAACAAAAAATCAAACCACACAGTCATCTTTGGGTCGCAGATCTGTGCTTCCTCTGGATCAAGAAACTGAATTAAGCCAAAGGATTATTAGACTTTCTGAATAGGATATCCTATTACTAGTAAAGTATTAAAACGATGTGTATATCGTTTCACATTGATGAATAACCTTAAAAACACATTCAATGACACCAACAAAATAGTCGGACGGTATTGACTTCAAGGATTTATGAGTCGATACCCCGAAATTTGCCACAGAAAGGCACAAAATTTAAATCCGGCCAGAGCACAAAAGATGAATAAAATTATTGTTCAAGACCACTTCTCAAAATTAAACGCGATTATGAACCACATGAGTATTATCCATAAGCCTGAAAAAATATATAATATCGACAAAAAATGATGTATGTTGTCTTTACACCACCAGCAAAAAGTTTTAGCTAAAAAGGGCGCTAGACGCGTGCACATAGTTGCTAAGGAACACGGTCAAAACTTGTGTAACTTGTTGAAGGACTAATTCTACCGCACCGCAGTTTTCTATGAGCCACCTTTTTCCATGCCGAGTCACTTAATTACTTTTTGAGTTTAGGCGTTGATTTTCCAGTCCATTCTCTACTACCAAGTCGCGAGTACAGGGCTAAGGTGTTGAAAGCCTGTTTGTGTCTCTTTATATGCATGAGTTCCAAGGCAGTCTATCTTGAATTAACTTCTGTTCTGTCAACCGACGCCTTTCGAGCAGCTCTATGCCAATTTTGGGGGTGCCCATAGACAGTTAATTTCTCTCACAAAATCGATTGGCGCAAAAAAACACATTCCTTGGCGCTTTATGCCGCCCTCTGCGCCTGATTTTGGTGGTTTATGGTTAGTGGATGTCAAGTCGGTTTAAACCTTGCTTTCCTCGTACCATAGGTAAGCATTCTGACCTACGAGAAACTAGCCACTGTCTTTGTTCAGATTGAAGCCATCTTAAATTCGGGTCCTCTCATCCCCCTGAGCAGTGACCTCAATGACTTAAGTTTTCTGACATAAAGTTACTTTCTGACTTTGGCCGCTTTAGTCGCTATTCTAAAATCTACCCTTTCTGACCTTCCGCTCAACCACTTGTTTCGTTGACACTTCCTCCAACTAATCAATATTTCTATTCTCGATGGTCTAAAGATTATATGAAGAGCTCCAACAACGGTTCAAGTGGCACAAAATGTCTCCGCTGGTTCAGGTGTGAGCTTATGTGCTAATTAAAACTGATAACATTTCACCCCTTTGATTGTCCCTTAGACTAGTTGTTGCGGTTCATCCAGGACCTGCTGGGGTTGTTAGGTTTATCACTCTCAAAACCGCACAAGGCGAGCTGAAGCGACCTGTCGCTAAGCTCTGTCCTTTACCGTCGTTGTAAATTTTTCTTTGTATAATGCATATGTTTTGGTTTCGTTCGCTTAAATATTTCCTTGGTTTCCTTATATTAATTAATTAATCCTTTTTTTATTCCGTTTCATCCTTTGTAGCTATTTTCCTTTCAAAAATGCCTTGCATTTTGGTGAGCGGTATGATCTGTTTGTAATTATTGTTAAGATTAACATTAGTTATTACTTTAGGTGTAGCTTTTAGGTAAAATTCTCCTCCAATGTGTATATAGTACAGTCTATGGTTTTACCGCGATTAACCTACAAGTGCGTATGTTGTGTGTTTCACGACTATTGTTGTACAAACGCTGGTGTAATCGTAGCAATGGTGATATAAAATTATTGTCGTTTCTAGAATTCCGTCAAAATAAGTCGATAGTTCCTCGTCCTGCTACAGCCGCCAAAAGTTGCAGTTTATTACAGGTAAGTACTTGAAGGTTTCTCTTTCATAAACTTTGTTCATATTTATACGTTCACATGTTCCGCCGTCTGTAATTATCGCAGTTCAACGCCAAACAGCATCTATTACGAAAAAATATAAATATCTGTGATATTTTACCTTAATACAACATATTGCGCAAGTTTTTTATTTTTGGTGATATTTTTCCGATATGGGCACTGTGGGAGTTTTAGCTAGAGGATTCTGTTTTTGGTGGATGTTTTAACTCAAACTTTACGTCTAAAAGCTGTACTTATTATTTCTTCGTACTTTATCTTTTGTTTCGCTAAACCTTATTGTAGTACATTACGTACTACATATCTAGATTGTGTTGGTAGCGGTAGATTCTTCTTGGATTTCACTAGTACGTCAAAATTTCACCCATAACGCACCTATGTGTTTCCAATTATGATGTCGAATGCTGTTAGTTTAGACCCAACTACTTCTACATACTTTCTGATAAAAAAGCGACTGATAATCATTTAAACCCAGGTATCGCCATTTTTAAGTTAAGTATACTCGTCAAGGGTCAAGTACATGGCAATCGGGCTTCCAACTTTAACAAAATGTTTTCGATAACATGAACTTTAACCAATGATACTGTACATAAATAACTTTCATAACTTCACCAGAGTTTTAAAGAAATGAATATACTTTGTCATTAAAATCTTTTTTATAAGGTTCTTGTATGCCGTGAATCCATCAGAACAGGCAAGCTTACTAGCCATTCAAACATTGTGTGCTCTGCTGTAACATGTTGCGTTACGCTGGCAAAAATGTGATGGGAAACGAAAATTCGGTGAATTTGAAGGGACAAAAAATGCTAACCTACCTTGTATGATAGATTTCACAAACAATTAATCTTAATTAAACATGATATTTCAAATTTTGCTTCTATAAAGGTAATTCAGATGATAACATATAACATTATTTCATTTAAATACATTGCAACGATTTATCTAATTAACCGCAAATGCAAACAGATCTCAATATGACAAAATGCTGTTAATTCATTTCCTATAAACTAGATACTTTACAATACACATATATCGACCACCAAGGACATTGAAATAGTACCATACTACAAAATAGTATGAATTGCATACTAAGTAACGGAATTATGATGCCATTATTAAGCATATATTGGATATTATATATTGAATCAACCGATGCTGACCGCAAGTAATACGATTTTGTAGTGGAAGGAATAAGACTAGTTAGACTCGACGTAAAAGAATTGAATTTAATTATCCGCGATCAGTTAATCAGAAAACATTAAAATGTAGTTATATGAGGTGAAGGGGCGCGTTGATGGGATGGTATGAGGACATTTTAAAGATTAAGGTGAAGGATGCAGAACTTTAGGATGTGACTGGATTTTCCCGCAGGGAACTTACCCAGCGAGCTACATGAAATTAAATACGTTTGCAAGCGCAAAGTAAGTTCATACACGCGGTAAAAGAGGAGAGTGCGTAGATATAGTATTGTGATGTGCAAGTCAAGAAGTGGTTAGGAACCTGTATAGTTAACGCCTTCAACAATTTGGATTTGGTGGTATATTATATTAAGGGGGTTTCTGTTGTTGGATAACCTAGAAATTGTCGTCAGAAACACTGGCGTCGTTGGACATCCTGATATTTAAAAAGTGCGTAATATTATGAGCTTTTATGTTTAGAATTATTTATTATGCATTTGTGGACTGGAAAATCGAATGTTTGTATTTATGTAATAGGAAATTAATCAAAGTGAAAGGATTATTTTATTAATCAAGGAGTTACCGACGGAACGAGTGTTGGTTAAATTTTCGCATAATGTTATCAGTTTAAATTATTAAGAAATATGTACGTATCAATTTATTTAGAATGAACCATGAAAGTATAAAGAGAAAATTAGTACTTATTGATTTTCTATGTTTGTTATTGACATTTCCAGAGGATTCGGGATTTATAAATCTCAGGTAATATAAAATGGGAAACTAGAAAGTTGAAGGAATATATTATTGATGAATTTTATTTAATGTTCTTTGTCTTATGATTTCTTTCAGCAATACCTGGCCAGAGGAGGTTAAGAAACTAAATTTTTTTAAGTATATTTCTCTGTATAGGGTCCACCACGACGAGTTGAAATCAATGTGTATATGAAAAACTGCTATAACCAGCTTTCTTAAAATCCCTATACCAAAATGAAGTTTCTCTGGAAACTTACAAATGCCTAAATTTGCGTAGTTATAAGGGAATTTTAAATTATCACTTGGCTATGGTTTGAAGAAAAACAAAAGTTATAGATACAATTGAGATATGATTCACCACAAAAATGAGTTTTCTATTTTCGACGCTATATACCATGGACATTGTATGATTTTTGTACTTAGTAACAAATAACAGTAGGTACTATGAGAAAAATTAATGACAATTTAGTAATATAACAAGAAAAAAGAGAAAACAAGAAACGTTTGTAATCCAACTGCAGCAAATATTCGATCTGGTTGCTTACAACTACAAAACATTTGAAAATTTTTCTTAAAACCCCACTATGACCGGTCTTCTGAATTTCTTGCGGAGAAAATGTCGAATTGCATTACGGACTCTATCTTGGCAATTTTGATTTGTAGTGATTGATGAAGTCTACACGATATCTTTTATACGACCCCAATAAAAAATCTAAGGGAATGATGTCGGGCGAGCGGGAATGCAATTTATAAGGTCCGCTGTTTGCTATCAAACGATCTTCAAAGATATTTTGAAGAGAGTTATTTACAAGGAAACTACTATGAGGTGGAGCTCGGTCGTGTTGAACCACAGCTAATTTCAATTCAGATTTAATGAATGTAAATAATTTTGTAAAATTTTGAGATATTTTTCCTGAAATTAACAGCCAAAAGTTTAAACAATATTTGCCTTGCATTTTTCAATATATTATCATTCAAATTTTCGTTATAAATATATACTGCTAGCGCATCATCATTTTTTATTACAGCAAACTCGTTAAAAATCCAGTAATCCTGAAACTGCCTTTTACGAAATATGTGAGGATTAGTATCATTCCAGTAATGAAAGTTACGTCGGTTAAACATTCCATTCCTCTTAAATTTCGTCTCATCCGTTCAAATTATTTTTTATAAAAAATTCTCATCTTCCTCAGTTTTAATTAAGATAAACTTACAAAAATCAATTCTTTTGTTTTTTTAGAATGCTATGCATACTTCCCTGAAATATTCCTAAATCTTTTTCTGCACATGTTAAAGAATTTTCAGGATAACGCTCTGAAGTATATCAATACTACAACTTCATTATGTTCGTTGTCTACAACAAGGTTAATTCTTTTAGGTTTTCCAACAAACTACCCGTGGGTTTTTACAATTATGGATGAGCCTCGTCAGCGTGTCGTGGGTGGCTTTTGGTTTTTCGGGATATCTCAAACGAAAAGTTTCGCAAGCTCTTTTAATTACGCCGTTACATTTTTATATATTACTAATAAATTGAAATAATCTTCATTATTAAAGCCTAAACGGGACATGATTAACACTTTTGCCACGCTCAAACATTAAATTATTTATATTTTTTGTAAGTTGGCACTTTAGCTTTTGTTTCTTGTTAGTTCCTTCAAACTAAATCGAACGGATATTTTAGAATTCTCTTGTAACTGCGTAAATTTCAGAAATTTTAAGTTTCTACAAAAAGCCATTCATTTTAGATATAAGGATGTAATCACAAGATCATGTTACTTTTCTGCGTAAAATCCAAGATAAAGAGAAAAGTGGAAGTTGCCATGTAAAAAAGTAGGTTCCGAACTTTTGCGATAAGGAAATTTGGCACCAATTTCCAAACACCCTATATAAATTTTCAAAGTTTTCAAAGAATTGGAAAGCTGCATGTTTCTATTTGTAAAAAGCTTTGAAAATATTTGACCTACACGCTTGGATGCCTAAAAAGTAAATTTTTATGTGGAGGACTAAATCTGCTAAAAACAATGAAAAAACTGAATTAACTAAAAAATGACGCACCTTAGGCATATGATGTTTTATATAAAGATGCATTGCAATTTAGCGTAGATTCCAAAAATTTAATAAAAATTGCAGCAATCGATAAAAAATAACGAAGTTGGGGTCCATTTCCGGTATAACCGGAAGTAACAGAGCATTGAACATATTTTGGCCAGAAGGAGCCTTTTGGAAAAATTCCAGTATACAAATTTTCTCATATACATATCGACTCAGCTCGTCGTGATTGACTCTGTATATTGCTATTCTTTTATGTTAATAGAAGTTATGTGGGGGTTGAATTTAATTTGCACTTATTTATGAACTCGATAAAAATAGCTTATTGTAAAAAGGTATCCATCTCCCTACAGCTCTTGATTTCAAGAATTTATGTTTTGAAATTTCTTTATGAGTATTTTTACGATGCTTTATAGAAAGATACTGTATAACATGACGAAATTTAAGAAACAGAATCAAAGGAGATCTAGAATAACCGTCTGCCGTGCAGGTAAAATATCGAAGGAATTGCTGTGACATACAGTTAGGCGTCTCTCAATTATGACAAGAGAAAAAGGTTTTCAAGGTAAGTGATTAATGTAACGTAATTTGTTTGCATTTCTGTCATTTTAATATTTTTATTTTGAGTTTTTCAATTTTCTTTACAATTTCTTCTATACGTACCTACCACAGCACCAGTTCAGTTAGCCGACGCACCCTTATATTGTTACGAGGTGTCCGTCCTTTCTGAGCAAATCAATATTTATTAACGCAACGCTTATTTTACACGCAATACTGCTTTACCAAACTAAAGTAGCTATGGCTTTTTTCTTAATTTTAGAATTTCCTCAAGTTACTGAATGAGATACTCGCTTTCGATAAATTACATTCTGTTTGCGAATGGAAAAGCAAACTACTTGTCAACCATCTTCTGAGTTTAAATGTAGCATTTTGCAGTCTCCGTACTTATTTTTTATGAAGTATTGCTAAGCAAAGGATTTTGAAATTGTGGTCGACATATTTCAATATATATATATATATATATATATATATATATATATATATATATATATATATATATAGAATGCTGTGTAACCTCTCATCTTTGCAGGTACTGGCCCTTTAAAAAAACATTCGAGCCCCACAGTTTGGGCGTCAAGAATGCTGTGAAACCTCTTGAATTACCTGGTCCGTTGATTCCTTCTGTTAATCGCCTCGGCTGCTCTTCTAGATAACTTCCATTCTCAATCATAAAATTAAACAACACATTCCTACCACAAACATCAACGTTAACTCTATTTACATCAATATTCAGAATACATTAAATTTTCAAATTAAATTTGAACATAAAATTCAGTTTTAAAAGAATTTCCGGATTAATTTTATTATCATTTTACTGTGCATCCAAAATTAAAGTCCTTGTTGGATGCCTACTAATTAATATAACAAGATAAGCAGACCGGAGTCTGAGTATAAAGGAGCATCTACCACCCCTTTACGTTAATTAACCAGGTTTGTCTAATTGAGCTCAAAGACCTACCCAAAGTTTCATCCTATTCCCGAACATCAAAACAAAATACCCTTTTACTTAAACAAGCAAATTTCATCTTAAAATTAAATTTTATGGTTAGAAAAATTCCACTAATGTCCATTTAAAGTAAATCAATTATAAAGTCATTCAATACACACAAAAATGTCAAACAAAATAGTACAATTTACCTGAAGGTTATTGTCCTCGTAGCTTCAGTGTAATCGTCCCTTTTGTAAATCACACCATTCCAACCGGATTCTATTTACAGCTTCATGTTGTCAACGCTTTAAAAATGTTCTCCATCACCATTAATTTAAAGTTGTTTCTAGGCTTTTCCGGAACTCATCTGTGTATATCTGCCTCTGGTTCAGTGGATGCAGACACATTTACGAACCATTTAGTCATTAACACCCCGCAAAATAGCAAAGAAATTCATACTTCCTTTTACCAATATTACCAATATACGCCAAAACTGCCTACTTTTGGGTATACATTTGTCGTTGTAAATTTTACTAATTGGTACCGTGATAATAAACTTTTATTACCTTGTATCTAAGTGCACTGAAGTACATTCATGTTAGCACGTAAAATAACCAACTATTTTGAGTCACTAAAATATACTAGCACACTTTAAATTATTTAATCAAACTAAAATGCACTGTTTAATATCAAGTCGCGGATGCACGAGCTTTTAACGCATCGAATCGTCGAAAGTCTAAGAGTCTAAGAGAGAAACACATATTCCCGCCTGTATATATAGCAAATAGCCGACACGTCGCTTTGTTCCCTAAAACGGGTAATTCCAACGAATTCCTCATTCTACGTTCCCAGTCTGTAGCCTGCACGTCGATTTTTATGAATTTAGTCCTCACCCCATTGAGATCTCAGAAAATTTCAACACGGCCCGCAAAGTTGTCCGAGAAAAACTAATTACTTTTATACAGAAATTGTTGTTCTACCTCTGATATATGCATCCTATTTTAACCAATCGCAACCCCTTGACGTTGCTTAAATCCCGCCCTTTTACAATATGTGTCTTTGCTTGACGCATTTTCTTTCCTTTTCTAACCTGTTCGTATTGGTGCAAATTTAGATTCTTTATTATCGATTATATTTTAGTCCACGCGGACTGTTATCTGGGTTTAATAAACCCGTATCGCACATTCTCGTGAATACTAAGTCCCGGTTTCTCCAAGATTCTTTGAAACATTAATTATTTGCCAAATTTACGCAGAATGAGCTTTTTAAAAATACGCAGGTGTTCTGTATTTCCTGCTAAAGCATCTGATCGTTTCCAATATCCTTAGAATCAACATGTTTATCCAAACAAATTAACTTGAAATTGCCTTTTAAAAACACGCAGGGTGTTCAAACGTAACATTTTAAATAACCTTCCTACGATTTGACTATTATTGGGTTTTCACAAGCTTCTATAGGTATTATGTTATTAACGGTTTAATTAACTCCAATTAAATTGATTTCTATCCTTTCATTTTTAGCGAATACAACTTAAATATTAATTATTATATGTACACTTTGTTTTACTACCGGTTACTTAAAATAGGGTTAATTAATATAAACTTTGCACGTAATTTCCATTTGTTTAGGAATAATTAAATTATCCACTGCGCTTTTCAATACTGCTTCTTTTGATGTAAAGCGTCTTATAGATAATTTAAATTTCTTATTTTACTGAAACGACCGAGTTTATTTATGCTTCAAGGTTTTAATAAAGCGTATTATTTAATGAAATTCCTTATACACGGTAATTAAAATTATTTGATTTGATTATTTAATTTTCTACCCTGGTCTAAATATGAGTATTTTCCCCTATTTGAATACAAATAATCCCACTTATTTGAATGCAAATATCAAATATTTAGACTGCCAAAAATCTTTACAAAATTTTGCCTATCTCTCTCTATCCTTATCTATCTAACTTACCTACTTTGTCTCCAATCAAAAAATATTTACACCTATCCTATATCCCTATCCTATTCCTAACTCTCACCTACTTCTATAAACTGAAATTATCCCTAACTTCATCCTACTTATCCATCTAATCCTATATACATCCTATATACCTATCCTATTCCTAACTTTTAACTACTCTTCACTATACTTTACTTCCCCCTACCTAATCCTATATACCTATCCTATCCTTACTCTATTCCTAACTCTCCACTAATCTTCTATGAAATATCTACACTTAATCTATCTTATTTTCTTCCTACATTTACTCTTTATCCTCATCCTAAACCTATTCCTAATTATCTCCCATATTTATCCTATACCTAGCTTTATTTTCTATAAACACTTACTTCTACTCTTCTATCTACACCTATTCTATCCCTATCCTATTTAAATCTAACTCTCTTCTTGACCCTCCAAGTCTTCCTTCTTACCATCCTAATACTCTTCATCCCTATCTCTCCCCCTTCTATATCTATACTTAACATCTCTATTATCTCACATACAATAAACTTATCATCCCTCTTATCCTGACTCTTAAATATTACTTCTTCTTCAGTCCCTACACTTGTCTGTTTCTCATTTATTCTTGTTTCCTTTCTGCCGACAAACCAAACGATACTACTTTACAATTATCGATTTTTCCTCTATGGAAAACCCTACGTACCTTCTAGAATTTTTGTGTAATGGAATCCGCCAGAATGAATCCCTTAAATCTACTTGATTAAAACAAACTTGCCATCTTTACTTAATTTCGTCTTCACCTGCTCCTGATATGCTGCTTCTACCCCACTACTTCTGCATGTTTTTGTATTAAAGCTTGAACCTCTACTTTCCTATCCTCTGGACATCTTATCGTGTTGATCTGTTTACCTTCATCATCCTCTACCTCTACTACATTAATACTAAACCCAGTGTCATCCTCTGTGACTTCATAACTGCCCTTCCATGGCACTACCCTATCCTTAATCCTTACTACCTTCCTTTCCATATCTATCAAAACCCCTAACTTCATCATACAGTCAACACCTAAAATGCTCTGAAACTTCAGTCCAGGTACAATTACAAACTCCTGTTCACAGCTTAAACCTCCTATATCTATCCTAAGCACCACAACACTATTTACTACAGCAAACTTCTTTTTATTTGAGCTACTAAATGGCTACGTTTTATAGGCATAATTCTATCACAAACCTTATCCCTAATTTTGCTGACGAATTCCTCCGATATTAAACTCGCCTCTGCCCCTGTATCAAGTAATACTTCTACATTATTCTCAAAAATTTCTAAATTAATAATTGGCAAACATAATTTTTCCTCAGTTTCTGGCTCTACTTCCTCCTCAATTTTGAAAAATTCACGTGGATGTTCGTATACATTTACACAGAAATCTAGTGGTCTGTCGCGTTCTAAAATCCTGTCTCATCCTGTTTTCCGTGCTTGGTCCTGGTTGTCCTTCTACAACCTGTGCGTACGTCCTCCTCGTGTTAATATCCGTGTCCCTATCTCTATTCGGCGTGCTGGTCACAGTCCTGTTTACTTCCGGTAAACTGTTCTGTCTCGTGTAACTAGGTCTTGGCGTCGGTCCCCTAGTCGCACTATTGCTCCTGTATTCCTGTCCTCGTCGTTCCCAATTCGGTCGAAAATTTCTGTTGTAGTCAGGCCGTCTCGGATAATTCGGTGTCCTGTTGTCAAACCTAACTGTGTTAACGTTTCGTTCTCGTATCTCTCTTGTCCGTCCTACACATACATCGTCATATCTCTGCAAATACTCTAAAAATGTCTCCCGTTCTGTGATGTTTTGTAAGGCCACGTGTTGTCTAATTTCCTGTTCAAAATGTCGTGATAGGTACTTGATAATCTGTCTGTCCGTCAATGGTGGATTCAGTTGTTTGGCCACACTGTACTTGCGGATGGCATATTGCTCCTAGAACCTGCAAACTCTCCCTTAAATTTTCCTGTAATCAAGTCGTCCCTAATCTGATCCTGTTTGTGATCACTCCAGTAATGTTGTAAAATTTGTCTTCAAAGTCCTGATACGTGTCTATGTCCTGTCCTACTAAATTGTACCATGCTTCCGCGTTGTCCTTTAATAAAGCCTTTATCGTATTTAGTTTAGTCTGTTCGTCAAATAAATTTCCCACTAGATTTCTTACACTATTAATAAAAATTTGTGGATTTACCCTGTTATCGCCATAAAACTTCATGTGTTGGTCCAATGATACGCTACCTGTATAAAATCTAGGACCATCCCCGTTAAATTTGACATGTTGTATTTAATACTACTAACTTCGCGTTCTACCCTGCCTAACTGATCCCTACATGAGTCCGTTACTTCAGTCATTTTACGTTTATTTCTTCTTCACAGAAAATGCGTACTTCGGACCTTAAATGTCCCATTTCCTGTCGAAGACCTGTAATATCATGCTCATTTTTTCAACCCTATTTTCAACTTCCCCAGTTTCACGGTAAGACTATCTTTAAATTCTGTAAATTCTTTAGTATTTTGTTCAATTTTCCCGCTTATCTGCTCTAATTTTTGGTTGGACTCCTCCCTCGCTCTATTAGATTCTTCCCTAGCTTTATTAGCTTCATCGCTTAGCAGTTCTAATTTTCTATTGGATTCTTCCTAGCTAATCGCATTTCCTCTAACATTCTCATCATTAACTCGTTTCCTTGATCCCTGATTCCGTCCTCGACTGATCTCTACTGCCTCCAGCTTCTTCCATTTTCGAAATTTTCTCACACAATGCACTATCGTCACTTCCAATTTCCACTCCTTGACTCCTTAACCACTCCTTTCTCTGCATACGTTCTACTCACTCACACACTCTAAAATACTCTTAAATTTATACACACAGAAACTCTCTCTCAGATCGCCAGTTTCCTGGAATAAAATAACAAAATTTTTATTTGGAACTCGAGCCTCACTTTTGGGTCGCCAAGAATGCTGTGTAACCTCTCATATCTACAGGTACTGGCCCTTTAAAAAAAACATTCGAGCCCCACAGTTTGGGCGTCAAGAATGCTGTGAAACCTCTTGAATTACCTGGTCCGTTGATTCCTTCTGTTAATCGCCTCGGCTGCTCTTCTAGATAACTTCCATTCTCAATCATAAAATTAAACAACACATTCCTACCACAAACATCAACGTTAACTCTATTTACATCAATATTCAGAATACATTAAATTTTCAAATTAAATTTGAACATAAAATTCAGTTTTAAAAAGAATTTCCGGATTAATTTTATTATCATTTTACTGTGCATCCAAAATTAAAGTCCTTGTTGGATGCCTACTAATTAATATAACAAGATAAGCAGACCGGAGTCTGAGTATAAAGGAGCATCTACCACCCCTTTACGTTAATTAACCAGGTTTGTCTAATTGAGCTCAAAGACCTACCCAAAGTTTCATCCTATTCCCGAACATCAAAACAAAATACCCTTTTACTTAAACAAGCAAATTTCATCTTAAAATTAAATTTTTATGGTTAGAAAAATTCCACTAATGTCCATTTAAAGTAAATCAATTATAAAGTCATTCAATACACACAAAAATGTCAAACAAAATAGTACAATTTACCTGAAGGTTATTGTCCTCGTAGCTTCAGTGTAATCGTCCCTTTTGTAAATCACACCATTCCAACCGGATTCTATTTACAGCTTCATGTTGTCAACGCTTTAAAATGTTCTCCATCACCATTAATTTAAAGTTGTTTCTAGGCTTTTCCGGAACTCATCTGTGTATATCTGCCTCTGGTTCAGTGGATGCAGACACATTTACGAACCATTTAGTCATTAACACCCCGCAAAATAGCAAAGAAATTCATACTTCCTTTTACCAATATTACCAATATACGCCAAAACTGCCTACTTTTGGGTATACATTTGTCGTTGTAAATTTTACTAATTGGTACCGTGATAATAAACTTTTATTACCTTGTATCTAAGTGCACTGAAGTACATTCATGTTAGCACGTAAAATAACCAACTATTTTGAGTCACTAAAATATACTAGCACACTTTAAATTATTTAATCAAACTAAAATGCACTGTTTAATATCAAGTCGCGGATGCACGAGCTTTTAACGCATCGAATCGTCGAAAGTCTAAGAGTCTAAGAGAGAGAAACACATATTCCCGCCTGTATATATAGCGAATAGCCGACACGTCGCTTTGTTCCCTAAAACGGGTAATTCCAACGAATTCCTCATTCTACGTTCCCAGTCTGTAGCCTGCACGTCGATTTTATGAATTTAGTCCTCACCCCATTGAGATCTCAGAAAATTTCAACACGGCCCGCAAAGTTGTCCGAGAAAAACTAATTACTTTTATACAGAAATTGTTGTTCTACCTCTGATATATGCATCCTATTTTTAACCAATCGCAACCCCTTGACGTTGCTTAAATCCCGCCCTTTTACAATATGTGTCTTTGCTTGACGCATTTTCTCTTTCCTTTTCTAACCTGTTCGTATTGGTGCAAATTTAGATTCTTTATTATCGATTATATTTTAGTCCACGCGGACTGTTATCTGGGTTTAATAAACCCGTATCGCACATTCTCGTGAATACTAAGTCCCGGTTTCTCCAAGATTCTTTGAAACATTAATTATTTGCCAAATTTACGCAGAATGAGCTTTTTAAAAATACGCAGGTGTTCTGTATTTCCTGCTAAAGCATCTGATCGTTTCCAATATCCTTAGAATCAACATGTTTATCCAAACAAATTAACTTGAAATTGCCTTTTAAAACACGCAGGGTGTTCAAACGTAACATTTTAAATAACCTTCCTACGATTTGACTATTATTGGGTTTTCACAAGCTTCTATAGGTATTATGTTATTAACGGTTTAATTAACTCCAATTAAATTGATTTCTATCCTTTCATTTTTAGCGAATACAACTTAAATATTAATTATTATATGTACACTTTGTTTTACTACCGGTTACTTAAAATAGGGTTAATTAATATAAACTTTGCACGTAATTTCCATTTGTTTAGGAATAATTAAATTATCCACTGCGCTTTTCAATACTGCTTCTTTTGATGTAAAGCGTCTTATAGATAATTTAAATTTCTTATTTTACTGAAACGACCGAGTTTATTTATGCTTCAAGGTTTTAATAAAGCGTATTATTTAATGAAATTCCTTATACACGGTAATTAAAATTATTTGATTTGATTATTTAATTTTCTACCCTGGTCTAAATATGAGTAATAATATATATATATATATATATATATATATATATATATATCGCTTAAAAAGAATTTCAGTTATTTGACTGTTGTGTCAGCCAGATAAATAATTTATCTAAAAAAAGCTGTTCTTTGCTTCTATTTGATGAGTTAAAAATGTTATTATTATTATATAGAACGTCAATTTTCTAGGGTGAAAATTAAATGTTGTAGTCGAGAGAAGACGCATTAATTTAATTTTATTAATTTTATCTAGCAATATAGAACCTCAACGTTGACAGAGTAAGAAACTATTTTTTTGTACTTGGATATTAATTCCGGGCAATTAAAGATGTGAAAATTGTACATTACCTCGAGGTTACAGAATCCTGGGTTTCTAGAAAAGAATCTTGAATATCTGACAAATTTTTGAAATCAAGTGGTGGCAGAAATAATTCCTCATTAGAATTGCATCTTTTACGCTTTATTTAAACTTCCAGCGACTATGAGGCAATTGATAGAGGAAAAGAATTGTAATTTTGACCGATATCTGATACATCTCAAAGGATTTCAAAGGATTTATAACTTATTATGTAATTGCCTTCCTGAAAAGCTAAATTTTACTTACTATAATATTAGTCTCTTCAAACCTTATAATAAAGTGAAATACGCTTCTCATAGGTAAACAGAAATCAATCATACGAAAACTCTAAAACTGAACACGCCATGCATACATTAATATTCTAAAACATAAAAGCAGTACATCATTTCTGAGTAAGTATTATATCAAGATCCAAATTACCTCGCTGTTAACATTAGGAAATGAATCATTCATATAGTTCACACACAAATATTTTTTTCTTGTAGTATAACATTAGGCAACAAGCTATTGCCTAATCCTTTGGAGAAATCGATATTTTGATGGTCCGTAGATACAACATGAATAGAAGTGTTTTTATTGGCTAAGTAAACAGATTGCGGTGCTGCAAGCGGAGCTCGGGTTTATTATTGTAACTGAAACTAATTAGTATTGTGGCCCAAGAGAGGCGGAAATTGCGGCTTCGTTAAGTGGTTGATGCAAACAATTACCAAGTTCTTTAATGCAAATTATGCTTAAGCTAAATTAAGATGTTTACACTACTGGATGGAGATTGTAATTATTTCCTGTAGTTGTCACAATTCTCCCGTTTGTAGAACATGTACTTCCTTGTTAGAAATTTAAGGATACCATCGGCTTAGGGAGATATTTAGTAGCATATTAATACACCCAGTGTTACGGAATGCTTATTATAAATTAAGAAGTATGTCGATGCCTTAAAGCTTTTTTTTTAATTTCCTTAGGTTATATTGAAATTTTACAAGAATTTTGTATAGAAATTTTTCAAGAAACCTACACTGAATTGGTTCCCGGGATCACCATATGTAGGTCCAACGGGACACCGAATCACTACTATCAGTTTACAGTTTATCTCTCTTTTGAATACAATAGAAACACAACACACAACACTTCGTTCTGGCTGTTCATCAACTTTACACGTATAGAGGATTTATGATTTGAATATTTATGCAACATTTTTAATGTCAAGGTTGCTACGTACATCGACATAGCTGGACGGACACTACAAGAATGAACGGGCTCAATCGGCGAGTAGGCGGGGTTTTATAATTACCAAAAATAAAGGGAAGGCCTAAGATAAGGAAAAGAAATCAACAATGCTCATTAATACATATAATTACCCTAAAAGACATTTTGGAGGGGCATAACAGCGTGGTATACCCACAAACAAAAAAAATCAGTAACTAAAATGTTCATCTATCAGAAAAAAGAGAATCACTGTTTAAAATGGCGAGCTGCAGTTTTTAGACCACTACAAAACTTAATAAGCAACAAAAAAAGTTCAACTCTAAAAAACAGCTCTAAAATATCATCGTAATCCTTAAATTATATACATAAGATTAAATATATAAAATTGTCCCAAAAAAACAATCGTTTAATAATAGAATATTTTGTCTTAATTAACCCAAATTTACAATTTCAAAAACAACTGTTTGAAATCACCATCGTACACATCCAATTAAATATATATAATTGTCCAAAAAAAAAACATCCGGCAATAATAGAATATTACCAACACATATCCCCTCACCGAAAATAATCATTTTACAACTACCAAGTTTTAGTCATTCAAAACAAGAAGCAATGCCTCAATATCACAGCAATAAATACTAAAATATTTCAGTAATTTAAGTATATACGAACCAATCTCGTAAATGCATGAGCCACGCGTCCACGGTACTGGGTTTATCACACCCTCCCTATGAACAGAGCTGGACAGATGGACCTGAGACCACGCAACCTGTGCATTCTTCCACACCAAGAAGAGCGGCAATTCAACAGACCGATATGTCCACCAGAGGAAGCACGCAGTATTGTGTGCACGAAGCATTTACAGCGAACGGAAACGACAATTATGGTTGTTCGTATATAGAAAAGAAAATGAATATTAATTCGTTTAATAGCACCAATTCATATTCATACCAGCGTTATCAAACATACCAAAAGGTGATTAAAACCTGGAAACACGCTTTGTCAAATAAATACGACCTATTATGTCAACGAATCTTTAGGTTGGAATAGTATCAACATTAATTACGCTCTAGAGGAATAGGTATCAAGCCAGCGCACAGCTAAAACAAAATACCCACTATTCGATTGTAGAAGAGCTTTTCGTTTTGAAGTAAATAGATTTAAATGCAATTACGTAAAGTGTACTTATTGTAAAAAGGTATAATATACGGGGTGTTATTAGACGTTTGAGGCAGAATCTACATAAATAAATAATGAAAGAAAAAGTATACGGATTAGTTTCTTGTCGGAAAGTGGACGTAACAAATCCCCCCCAGCAAATTAAAAGATTGGGGTAGGAAAACAAAAGTAACGAAACAGGCAGTACAGTGCTAAACAAAAAAATTCGCTTAAGAAAACTTAAAGAAAAGCAAAAACCCAACAAAAATCAACTGACATCCGGCTCAAAAAGCCCATATACAATAATAGGAAGAACCAAAAGAAAATTCGTTTAAGAAAACTAAAAAACAAAACAAAAGAACAAAAAAACACTCCAAAATCAATAAAAGAATTTTCATCCAGTTCGAAGAACCAAGGTACCGGACAAAACCAAAAGTGTAAAGAACCACAGGGAAAGATAGGTGAGTAGTAGCAATGAGCGAGGGCAAAAGTAGAACGGCGTCAACACTGCCAATGTCGTCAAAAGACGGGTGCTTCTTCCACAAAAAAACGGCATTGTTTCAGCCTCAGAAGACGATTGGTTACCTGCAGGAAAACCAAAAGTAAAGAAAATAAGCGAGGAAGAAAACCAACTGTAATCGCCAAAATTCGACAAAAGCGTCAAGCCTCAAAATAAGCCAGGGAACAATAAGAATGTTGGATAGAAAAATTAAGGTACTTCAAGCTATGGTACCAAAAAATCGCAACAAATGAAAAAAAACCGAAGAAAAGAATTTCTAACCAGGCCTAAAATCGACTAAGTCGTAGTTTCCGAAGAAAAGAAAATGGACTAAAAAGCACCTACCGCAGGAAGTG
The DNA here is from genome assembly GCA_036346225.1 of Platerodrilus igneus. Taxonomy (NCBI): domain Eukaryota; kingdom Metazoa; phylum Arthropoda; class Insecta; order Coleoptera; family Lycidae; genus Platerodrilus; species Platerodrilus igneus. The sequence goes on along the minus strand of JARFIW010000347.1, from coordinate 3,136,438 downwards.
GATCGAAAAATTTAACGAATACATATAATTACCCTAAACGACATTTTGGACCGACATAACAGCGTGGTATACCCACACCTACGTAAATGAATAATGAAAGAAAAAGGATACGAATTAGTTCCTTGTCGGAAAGTGAACGTAGCAAGATCTTTAACCATGGGGACAGCTATTGTGGAAGAATAAACACCCACATCACCATCTTTAAAACAAACCCTAGATATTTGTGAAGTCAACAGATAATCATTCTAATTATGTCCCACTCCCATTAACAGTCTATCTGTTAGTAATAACGCTAGTGTTTGTGATATCCCATGCGCCGGTTACGGCACTGAAATGCCGTGCTCGCCATACGACTCACCGGTATGCAGGTGTAATCAGTTCCGCCGTGACAACGATATACAATAGACGCGCACGTGCTCTAACACGATGTATCATGTTTAACATTCATAACTATTGTATACATGCATTATATTTAAGTTGTACGCTATGTTGATTTATTCCTGTATTAACCCGAGTTCTGTTTCTTATTAAATCGCTTTATATTAATGCTTTCCGCTTGCTTTCGTAAAGTGTTGAATTGCTCTGTTCCATCACATCCAACAGGTTATGGGTCCAGACAGCTCAAACGAGGATAACGAATAGCAGGTGCAGTAACGAGCGATAAGGAACAAAAACAACAGGCGCGCGTGTCGGTGTTTTTTAGCAGTGACAGTTACGCTTTCGTGTATTAACGTGTCGGAGATCGTATATTGTTCTTTCAAGATGAATAGTGCGAATGTTTCGCGTCTTGAAATGTTAAATAAAGAAAATTTCGATACTTGGAAAATACAGATGGAGGCACTATTAATAAAGCAAGATGCTTGGGGTTATGTGCATGGAACCTGGGGTAAACCAGATTTAAAAGAAGACGACCCACATTCCAAGAATGAAATTGAAAAATAGTTTAAAGGCGATAGTATAGCCAAATCCGAAATAATTCTTTCAATTAATCCTTCTGAATTAAAACAAATTAAAGGGTGCATTACTTCAAGGGATGTTTGGTTAAAACTGGAAAATACGTACCAATCTAAGGGACCGGTTAGAAAAGCAAATTTATTGAAGCAACTAACATTACAACGTGTGGACGAAGGTTCTGATATACGTGAACATGTAAACAAGTTTTTTGATGCCGTTGTTAAATTAGCCGAAATGATAGGAATTTTTAACATGCGTGACGTTACTCACACACGAGGCCTCCATTTAATCTCTCGTCCAAACAAAGGCGTATTTTTGTGAAAATGCACACCTAACATTTTTCAAGCGGACTGTGTCGGGATTCAAACGCGAGACCTTAGACATAGTCACGCATACCAACTACGCCACGGACCGCCCAGTCGATGCTACAGCAGCTTGTGAACGTTCATATACATCGTGTTTGCCAACACACTTTATTTTCGTGTTTGTGTATTGAAAGATGTACTGAACCACAAGATTTCTACAAAGAACTCTATGACGGACAGTTCAAACGCACTCCTGGTGTCCAACAATTCATTCGTGTGTTGGGAAGTGCTTTTGAAGTTGCCCCCAGGCCGCCCTGGCTTAAAGGTATTTATATTCACTTGTTTTTCACTTTATCGCAAGTATATTTGTATGCTGATTAACTTTGCATACCGCCACAGCCAGTACCTTTCTTGTATTGCTGTTATTAGCTACTGGTTCTTCGTCCATTTATTATTTACTTAAATACTCAATTGACCTCATCATTAGAAATCATTGATTTTATAACCTAACACACCATTTGGTCCCAAATCGACCCGCAGTAACTGGTCCTGTTGACATACTCGTCTACAAAGTAGTTCCCCGGTATCCGCGAGCGAGTTATGCGGGTATTCACATAATATTTTCTTCTTAGACTTGCATTTTTAGCCTCATGTGTAACGAATAAATATGCAAGAAAATAATTATGTTTTTCATTACAATTTGTAACATTATTTTGTAATGTTAACAATTAAACAGATTAATTAATTAAAATTCAGTAACTTGAATAAAGTATAGACAAAAATTCCCACAATAAATTACTTTACATTCAGTCAGGCTTCCTTGTATAAAAGACCACATTTATACCGATAGCTTCGGGCTAGTAAATTCCAGCGGCAGGTCATCATTTAAAGCTCTAGACCCCATCGTAAGTCAAATACAATAAACTTCTTAAAAGTTAGGTCGGTAACAGACTAACAAATCCGATAGAATTAAAATGTAATAGTACCTTTTTAGCGTAAATAAAGAAAACCAATTTCAGTTTGAAAAGCTTAACACTTTTGTTGATTTACAGCGGGTTAGACAAAACAAAACATTATAATGGCGGACACTATTTCCAATTTGATTTGTTCAAATATTACAAGTAATCTTAAGTAGTCTGGAGACATCCATTGTATTTAAAATCCATTTCGGCTCAAGTAGGTTAGCCGGTCTTTGTTAATGGCAGACACTGTTGCCATAGGTAGATTCCACATTGCCATATTTAAGTAATTCGTAGAAAATACAATATAATTTAAATTCGTGGGAAAGTGATTGCATCCGTGACCATCATCTAAAAAGGGGTTGGATTTGGTTTCTGAAATCTTGTTTTGTGGGAGGTTCTGTTCAGTCATTGGATAACAGAAAATGACGCTCATAATTATTAGGATAGGAATAGTCTATATAACTCAAGGCTTAGCCAAAAGACGGGGAGTTTTTCCAATGGGGCCGACCGTGGTTAAGAAGTAGAGAGAAACGTAATTTCGCGGTTAGCGTTCTCGGGCATGACATAGAATATTCCACTTCGTATCACGTTAGTAAAAAAATTGGAAAGAATTGTTACTCTTCCAGTTTCGCGAGGGTTATGCCCATATGTCGCGGATTTATAGTGATGCAAGATAAATATTAAAAACTTGTAGGCGTGTGACGCACAAGTAAATGATATTGTCAAAATTCTGCCGAGTTCGTGCGCCAGTCAATTTTCTTAAACATTACAAACAGAAGCAACAAGCGAGATTCTCTTCCCAAACTTAATAACTGCTCTACGTTGGAAAACAAACCCTCAAACAATGGACAAATTATTAGTAAGTAAGCTTTTATAGTTAAGTAGCATGACCAATTTTTAGTTAGTTTATTTGTTAGGACGTTTTGGCCATAAACCGTAGGATTAAATTAGTGTACGATTTATAATATAAGTTTCTTTCATATACAAGTGTTTGATAACTACTTATGTACTCAAAATTTTCATAAATTCCATAGTCACCTATTCACTTAAATTTCTAAATTAATGAATGTAAGAGGTTCACGTTTATTGCTCTGTGAATTAAATAGTTTTTGTTTGCCGTTGATTAAGTCAATAGTTTTTCTTATTTTTTTATATAAGTAGTAAAAAGTGAGGAATTGATAAAAGGAAACAATTGTCCTCCTTGGGATGACAAGTCCCTCAAGGTTTTGTACGAACATTTGGACATTCTCGACTTGTCTGGCGCCCTTGGCAATTGTCATTAAGCCACAATATTTTATGAAAGGTAAGTGCCACATTTTTGTAGCATATTATAAATTAATTTAACCCTTTTTTCAAAATTTTAACCCTCTATATGATCCACGACCTCCCGCTAGCTAGTGCCGGTGACCCCCCTTTAATTTTTGTTTTACAGGCCGCCCCCATTTTATAACTTGACTGGAAAAGATACACTTAGTAGCTTTTCCGCCTGTAACAAATTAATTATGAGGTTGCTTTGTAAAATTTACCAACCAGCGTTAATCGCAAACGACCCTTAAAATAATTGTCATTCGACTTGCAAAATTACAATAAACTTTAATTGTAGAATAAACATGAAAGGGTCCCAAGCAATAACTAAAATTTATCGTCCACTTGAAAATTAGGAAACATTCAATGTTAAAATCCGCAACTTTTAAGGCTTAGTTGTTATTCATTTCGACTTTGTGATTATATTTTATTCAGCACAGAGCCAGCAATTATCAATACGTCATAGTTGACTGTATTATTTATTTGTATTCGACACTTCCTGTCAGGGGAACATACTATAAACAATGTAGTTTTGTTTTTATTTTACATATTCTAATAATAATTAATTATGCCGCCTAAAAAGGCCGATTTGGTGCAGATGGCTCTGCTAAAAACTCTGATATTAGAAATATTTGAACTTAGGAATACTGCACAGGGTCAACCAAATTTGCTGCAGGTACTCAAACTGACAGTCATTTTGATCACGTTTTGAACGATATATTAAGTGCGTCTACTGACACAGATTTTCAGACTAGTTCAGATTTTACGGCTATTTTGACTGATTCTATAAGTGCGCCCAATGGCACAGATTCATTAGCACATGCCGCCATTACAAAACAGGTGCTTAATGCTTATTATGGTGTTTTGTTGCACCTAGAAGCGTCACAAGAACCTACGATGCCTCCCAAAATTGAAAACAATCCAGTCAGTACTGGAGAAAAATTATTGCCTTTGACTCTACCCCATTTTAAAGGAAGGGCGGCCAAATTTTCAGGGTTTTTCCATCTATGTAAGAGTCTGGGCTACAATAACGTATCATTGACTAATATCGAGAAATTATATTGTATTATTAACCGTTGCAGTGGAGAAGCATTGAAAATTGTTAAATCTAGACCCGTATCACGTGAAAAACATTTTGTCTTATATAAGGCAGTTCGTGAGCGATTTAATAATCCAAATCTACGGACAACCTTGCATTGTAGGATTATTAACGATTTTCAACCTTTAAAATAGGAAAATTCCAAAAAACTTAGGGCGTTCATTGATTGCATCTCAAAGAAGCTAGCGGTTTAACTACCTTAAATTTTCATACAGAACATTAAAACTTAATTCTTGACGATCTTTTTTTAGAGAAACTCGACCCATTCACTAGAAAGACTTGAACTCCAATCGCATTCAAAGCAAAATCCAAGCTCAAAGATTTAAAATATTCTTTAATACAACTATGTTCAGTGTTGGAGATCTTACCTTCACCAATACCTATTTCTTCGCCGACAACTGTAAATATGTCATTACCTACACAATCGTCAGCGTTTTGAAGAGCAAAGATTGTCACTAACGTGGTTTTGCTGGATATACAAACTAATTCCAGCGAGAATCGAAATCCATTTACACAAAATTGTTCTTCGTTCAAAGTCAATCCATTTGGTTTATAAATGTCAATCATTTTTAATTAAGACTTCGACTGAACGTTACGATATTAACAAACATTTATGCCTAAATGTATTATGCATAGATAATGCGTTTAAACGTTGCAACTCAAATAATTTAAGTCGAACTTACACCAAGCCGCATCATACTTTGTTACATTTTGAAGCACAACTTACTTCCAGCACTTCACCTTAACGCACCGCTACATAAATACATAGAAATACCGATAGCACGCAATGAACCTCTCATATATCGGCAAAGGTTTCGTCTTCTGAAACAAACCCTAACATTGGGGTTACTCGCTTACTCTCTACAACCTTTGAGGAAGTTCAAGAACGTTTTGGTATTTTTAAAACGGTCAGAATGCTTTTAGACCCTGTCTCCTCGGCTATTTTTATTCGCGAAGTTTTGAACTACCGATTTGTGAACTTGGGCAAACAACTTCAGTAGTAGTCGATAGAAGTACTACTAGCTGCAGCACACACTATTTTGTACTCTGAAATACCTTTGGTAATTACAGTCTTTGTGCTTTCGTCCATATTTGGTAATTTACCTGGCGTTGAAGTTACTGGTAATGCTTCCTGGCGCAAATATTTATCCTTTCGTCATTACTGTCAGTGTTATTCACTGCAAGTGTCTAAAGCCTGTCGCCATTAATACAATATTTGGTTGGACAATTATTGGTCCCACAAAAAGTTTGCAGTCCGATCCTGTCCAGGGATCTATTTAGTTCAGCTGAAAACTCTGTCGACCAGACTCTCAAGTATTTTTGAGAGACGGAGAGGCTTCCTTCCAAGGGTTATGCTTCTCCGGAAGTAGATAATGCAGATTCGATTTTCGAAAACACATTATCTCGTGACCTAATGGTCGTTTTGTCGTTGCATTACCGTTCCCCGATACTTTGTCTATTTTTGATCATCCTTTGATATTGTCAAGAAAATATTAGCTTCATTTGAGCGCAAATTGTTTGCTCAACCGGAGCCACACGAACAATATAACAATGCGACTATCTTGATGCAGGTCATATGACATTACTCGATTCCACGCCCGGTAGGAACGATAATTATTTTACATCCTATCACCCCCATCCTTGAGAGCAAGGTCACGCATCTGGAATTCATGTTGTTTTTGACGCTTTCACCTAAGCGAAAAATGGCTTGTCACTTAACAACACTCACTTAACTGAATCTAATTTCCAAAATGACATTTTGTTAATTTTAATTCAACTTTATACTTATCGCTTTGTTTTTATCTAAGGTGTTCGCCTAATGTATATACAAATTTTGGTTACCGCAGAACATCGAAGGCTTCAACTAACTCCTAGGCGTTTCTCCTCAGTAGAACCCATTCATACTTATCAGCTAAACACTATAACGTATGGTATCAGGTCATGGTATTATCTAATACTTATAACTTTTCAACGATTAGCTGCTAATGAAGGTAAAGGATTCCCACTAGCCGCTAGGGCCAATCGGTTAAATCTGTATATTGACTAATTTGTCTGTGTTGCAGATTTCATAAAATCGGCCCGGATAATCAGAAATCAACCAGTCAACTTTTAAGTTCGACTGGATTCAAACCTCGCCAGTGGAGTTCTAATTCAGTTTTCGTTCTAGAAGGCATTGCGTCAGAATTCTGCTACTTTAGTTCGTTCGATTTTGATCCTAACGGCTCAATAGAAATATTAGGTCTTCAATAACCACCTACAGAAAATGTTTTTTTATTTCGGGTTAAATCATTAAACTCAATATATACTAAGCACATACTTTCGGAATTTGTCAGAATTTATGATCCATTAGGGTTTTTAGCGTCTTTAACGCTTTTTGCAAAACGTCGTATTGAACATTTGTGAATGTTAGGCTTAAATTGGAATAACACACCACCAACAAACATTTCGTCGCATTAGCAACAATTTCAGGCAAAATTGCCATTATTATCTTCGTTAAAATTACAAGAATGCTTCTCCTCTTCAGATCCTTATACTAGTCATTTACACGAGTTTTGTGATTCTAGAGAGGCTAAGTATTCAATTGTAGTTTATTTTCAATTCACTAATCGTGCTACTGGAGAAATAACTCTGCAATTTGTAGCAGCCAAAACTAAATAACTCCAATTAAGCACATTTCGAATCCGCGTTTGGAATTAAGTGCCGTCTTCTTATTAACAGATTTACTGTCCTTTACAATACGGTTCTATCAAGACTTAATTGGTATTTCTGATGTTGTTGCCAGGGGTGATTCTGATGTCGCTATTACTTGGATATATTCTCCACCTTTTGGTTGGAAAATTTTTGTGTAATCTGTGTGAGTCATATTCAGGAAATCATTGTTCCAAGCTCATAGTTTTATATTGAGTCATCACATAATACGGTCTTGAGCATTAATACCAAGCGCGGTTGTTTCATGCACACTATGGTGGACAGGGACCGAATGGCTTCACCATCCTGGTAATTACTGGCAGCCATAACCAACGTTGTCAACCTAACTTGCTAAGTAAACCACAGAAAAAAAATTCTAACTTTCGTAACTCAAATTGGTCCACGCACAATTGCCATTTTATTAAGTCGTTTTTCGACGTTACATAAAATCCAGGGTATTTTAGCTTATATTTATAGATTGTCTAAACCCAGGGCTTAACGTCTTATTGCACCTTAAGATATTGTAGTTCACAATGCACTTATGGTTATTGTTCGGCATGTACAAAACGCCACATTTTCTAAATTACCTAACGATTTCCGAAAACTTTTTCCATTTGTTGATCCCCAAAATATTTTAAGAATAAATGGACGCTTGATGCATTCTTCGCAATCCTATTTCAACTAACTAACTGAACTTGTGATTCGTTTTATCCATGAAAGATATCACCATCCTGGTGTGAATACCACAGCTTACCTTATTCAAGAAAATTTACGGATTACGTCTATTAAAAAATTCAATCCACGACTTATTTATATCCTATCGTAAATGTTTTAGTGCAAAACCGTCCCTGGTAATGCCTGTAATGAGTGACTTACCGGCTACACGAATTTCTCAAGTCAAACATTTTAGTATTGCTGGTGTTAATTTTACTGATCCTCTTTTTCGCCCACGAGGTTTTAAGGCTGTCAAGGCAAACGTTGGTATTTTTGTTTGTTTGGCCACTACCGCAGTTCATATCACACTAGTTTCCGACTTGTCCAGAGAATAGTTTCTAGCTGCTTTACGACGATTCATTGCACACCACAGACGTTACTCTCAAATATTTAGTGATTGTGGTAGGCACCAATCGCCAACTTACGAGTTATCTGCAAAACGAAACCTGGAAAATAATAAATTGGTCGTTAGTTCTTTTTCGATTATACTCTGTGTTCAGCGGAGTTTACGGTTTTCGATGCATAAGCTAATGGATGATCGCTTCCTGTTGTTTCGTGTAACAGTATCACTCGTACGGCGAAGTTTGAAGCGTCTGTTGTTAAACTAAAAGGTTTTGAAAAATCAGGGTGTTGAAGAATTGACTCGTTGAGTGAGATTTTTTGCACGTGTTGAACGAATCTATATATTCTTGGGTATGTTGTGTTTTCACAATGCTTCTTCAAACATTGCACCATCGGTTTAGTTAATTTAGCAAAATTTTTTATAAACTTCTTATAAAACTGATTAATCCAAGGAAAGGTGTAATTTGTTTTGTCCTCTGGGGTATTGAAAAGTTTTTTAAAGCATATACTTTTTTGAGTTTGGCCGAATGCTTTTTCGGGTGTGACTGTATTCTTAAAAATTCTAGCTGTTTACACAGAAAGTTTATTTGTCCAGTTGAATTTTTAGTCCTGCGTCTTTAAGTCTATTAAAAACTTGTTTCAAGTTACTGATGTATTCTTGTATCGAGGTTGAATAAATAATTATTTTTCTGCGACGGGAAAAAATTTTGACATTTAATGTTTCTTGACAGGTAACAAAATGTTACTTTTTATGAATTTCCTTTTTCCCCGGGTATGTGCAAATGTGTAAGAACCTGAAGATATTTAATTTATAGCCGGGTCCACACTTGTAACATTTGGGTGTATCATAACATCGTATCATAACTTCGTCGCGTTCAAAACAACCGATATAAACAACTTAAGTAAGCAATTTTTGAAACCACTTGCAGAATTAAATTGACAGATATTTGATTACTTGTTTGAAACTTCAAATTTGACATCGATTGATTTTTTGACTTTAATATATTGTAATATTTTTTTCAATATTAAATCATCGTTTTGCCTGTCACAGAAATAAATAGTGTATTACACGGGTAAAAATGTAAGATTTTAACTCTCGGTGTTTTGTCTCCCTGCGCTTCGCGTCGGGAGACAAACACACCTCGAGCTCAAATCTAGTACTTTTTTCCCTTGTATAATAAATAACTATATTTTCCACGAAAACCAAACAAATTATATTCATTCGATTTCGTAGCATGTTGTCCATGGCTCTTTGGAAAGTTTCTGGAGTCATTTTTAATCTGAAAGGTAGTCTTAAATATTCGTGATGTTATTTTTAACGTAGAAGGCTGTTTTTGAAAATGAACGTGGGTGTAATTGAATTTGAAAAATCCTTAGCTTACGTCAATTGTTGAGGAATATTGCGCTTTGCCTAAATGGTTAAAATTGTCGAATATATTTGATAAGCAATATCTCATTGAATTTTATGTAGTCCGTAACTATTTGCCAATTTTGTTTTCCACTATGATCCAATTTTTTGAAACGATCCACATTGGTGCGCTTTAGATGGTAAGGGTAGAACTGGATTCCGTACTAGCTCAAAATGTCGTATAGTGCAGTGGGTCACACAGAAAGAAAAATTGGAAACCTCAGTAAGGAAATTTGTTTATAAACCGTTAGTTAACAAACATAGTACCAAAAGGAATATTTACAAAAACCAAATCAAACATTTCGTAGTCGTCCTGTTAAAACATGATGTAAACAAAAGCGTCAACTGGCATATAATACAACATAGAATTATACATTTAAAAACATAGATTAAGAATTATTTCCCACTCACATCAAATCTTAAAATCTTAATATAAGGATACTTACACAATGTTTCCAGCCTTAAATATATACAAGAAGAAAATAATACATATTATATACAGTATTAGAACGTTACTTACCTGATGCTTGAATTGCACTTCCTAAAAGTAAAAACGAAACTGTAAATTTAAGTAATCTAACCCTAGACTGAAATGAACTAAGTATTAAACTTAATCTAGATTATTCGAATCTAGTTAACAAGTTGTGACGTTAGCATTCCGTAAATCTTAAGTTACGATAAGAGAAACGCGAGTTTCAGTTTATATTAGTTGTGACTTGCAAACAATCACGTAATAACTTGTACACTATCGAAGTAAATTTTTGGCACGCAGTCTGTAATTTATTGTGCCATAACCACGAGTACGAAGACGAAAGCATTTACGTGGTTATCAACTAATAAAATAAGTAGCTAGATTTTATAGCAGCATCAAAAAAAAAGAAAACGGAATAATTGTATTTTAGCAAGAGTAGCTACGTGCATCTGGTGCTAACGTAGCGAATCTGAAAGGGCATATATGCACTTGCCAATGGACTGGATACTTGATGAAATGACTTAACTATACTGAGTTATTTGGTAAACACCGAAGCAAAACAGTGCCTCTTAAAAAGAAGGTATTTTAATTAGCAACACGACCTACAGAGTTCCTTTACGGAACAGAGCTCTATATATAGTATACCCGCTTTTAAAGCTCAGTCTGTATTTATAGGGAGAGAAAACAACGTGTTTTTGTAAGTATTTTCAATAAAACAGCTGCGCAGCATTCGTAGAATACGGCTTGCAAATAAGAACCAACTAATGATGGCATAACGGTTTCCAAGAATTGCTAACAACGGGACAGTTCTATTGCTCGTAAGACTAAATGAGCTAAACACCTGCACGATAACAGAATATCGCTTTGATCGAAGTCTTCGGTATGGATAACAAACCCTTCGAAAGCTTTTATTTACGATTTAGGTAGTTGGAACATATGTCTAAGAATGTATAAGGGAAGCCTTTAACCTTTTGAAGAAGCAATGCAGGTGTCTAACTTTTGAAGGAATTTGTAACGCGGGCTTTTTAATCTTTCCAAAAACAAAGTAAATTATTATAGAATAGATTCTCAGTATTTACCGTTGTATTGAAAACTAAGAAATTTTATAGGACGTTTAAATAAGAACTCAATTCAATTGAAAGGAAGTCAAACTTGCTAAATCACTTTATGAATGAAAATGTTAAAAATTTTATAGGGCGTCTCTAAATAACCATAGTTGAAGTTTAATATTTATTTACAGCATGCAGAACTCAATTTCGGAAATTTAACGTAACCACCTGTATTGCAATTTGCATACAACTATAGTTATTACAAAGTTAGGTATAATAAAGTTGTTACACTTGGTAAGGACTGATAATTAGTCGTCTCAGTCTGGGTTTTTATACTATTCTTATCTAAGAAAATGTGTTTTTCTCCTCTTTCTTGCTTGATTTCGTAAAATTTTCTTTTAGAAACGGCAGTTTTGAATCAGAAAAAAAATTGTAACTTTAACAGTTGAATACATGGCGTTAGAGTTTATGAGGGAAATTAAACACTGGAAACAAAAAGACCCAATACCGGAACCGAATCGATTAACACCGAATAAAGCCGCTTAAACCGTGCTTTTAACAGCAAGTGAGCTGAATATATTGAAAAACCCATTGCAATAGTTAATTTACAATAGGTCCACAACGCAGCTCTCGTATTACGGATTCCAGCCTTGCCATAGAAAAGTTTCTTATAAATTCGTGTAAATCTTGATACTAGTACCAGACTCTAGAGCATTGTTCAAGCTCCTGGGATTAATCAATAGCACTACATGTTGTGTAAACCCCAACAATTACATGACGAACGCGTGTGAGTTGAAATACCTTTGAAACTCAGGTCTTAATGATTATACCAAACAAAATTAACTTATTCTTGTTATTAGCGAAGAGGGGCTGGCATTGTTATCTGAACATGCATTAGTGTCATGATTTTATCTGACACGTAAATTATAGATTTTAGAGGTTTTGACAATGACAGTTAGGTATTTTAAAACAAATTGAGCGTCAAACAATAGAGTGAACATGAAGTCAGATTTAAGGTGTAGTTATTACCCTTCAAGCTTTTCCGTATTTTTTAAATTCCTATAATTTTGTAACGGTAACTTTTTATTCAAATAAACAACTCCTTCAGGGTTTAGATGCTACTGACATTTAAATTTAAATAATCTTTTTAGTTTAAATATTTACAAAGTTAAGCGAACTTATCAGAGTTTTCTGCCTTGGGAGACATTTAAGGGGTATTTGTATTATTATTTTAAGAGAACATTATGACTCCATGGGTAAACAAAATTATATATATATATATATATATATATATATATATATATATATATATATATATATAAACAGGGTGAGTTTTTTTCATTTTACTATGGGCATCTTGGAAACCGTTAGAGATAGAGAGACGCTCAAATGGGAAAAGTAATGCGGTTTTGTTTGCTGATCTCCCACGTGCTTTTCTTTTTTAGAAAAAATCCATGGATATCTAGAAATATTGAAAAAACTAAATATTGCAATTTTTTTCAAATCCATCTGTCGGCGTTATTGTTGACATTAGAGTAATAATCTAAATAGAAAACTTGTAGATATTTTTATGCTGAATTAGAATGAGTGGTTGGAAAAATTTATTTTTTTTTTGTTTCATGTTTTGAACATAACCTCAATTTTTTTAAATGGAAAGCATAGTTGTCTATGTGCTTGTTTAATAGCTTATGTTGTGCAGATTCTACTGATATAGCACATGATGGAGTTATTCTTGTAAATGACCGAAATATTAAGGTTTTTTGTTTTTATTGTTCAGAATTATCAGACCACCCATGTAAACAATAAAACAAGCCTATAGAATTGCACTTTATATTTTGAAGTAACTGTCATTGGTGTTATTGTTTACATTATTACTAATAATTAGGTTCTTTTATGCTAAAATGAATTATAGTAAGGATGGAAAGCTCGTTATGTTAACTTGTTACATTGAGTGTAATAAAAATTCTACTAGAGCAGCAGATCTATATTTTGAAAGCTACTTTAACCGCCGTCAACCATCTGTTCCGACATTTCGTAACTTGTATATAAATTTAAGAGACTATGGCAGTTTTATACAAGGAAAAGAACACAATGTACAAAATATTGATGAAAGTATACAAATAAATGTATTAGCTGTTCAGGTCAATCCTTCTACTTCTACGAGAGAAATTGCTTTATCCAGTGGAAAATCGCAACGGTCTATTGTTTGGGTCCTGAAAAAGCATAAGTTACATCCATACAAAATATCTATTGCTCCAGGAGATGAAGACAAGCGGATAAGATTTTGCAGATGGTTTGTGAAGGAGTGTCAGTAGGATCACGAATTTCCATTTACTGTTTTATGGTCAGATGAAACAAGGTACACAGATTGTGGTATTTTTATTAGGTTCAATGAGTATTTGTGGATGCAAGAAAAACCGCATGCAGTTCAGCAACGAACAGCTCAAATAAAATTTGGTTTTAATGTATGGGGTGGTGTTCTAGGCACCAATATTATAAGACCTATAATATTTAATGGAAGTTTAACAGGAGGGAAATATTTAAATATGTTGGAAACAAATGTAGAGAATCTTTTAGATAAACTTCCTTTACGAGTGCGCCGGAGACTCAAATGGTTCCAGCAAGATGGTGTACCTCCGCACAACACCCGTAGTGTTACTGACTATTTAAATCGGTTATATCCGGATTCTTGGATTGGTAGACATGGTCCAGTGCAGTGACCACCCCGAAGCCCGGAATTTTCAATATTAGACTTTTTTATACATGGACATGTGAAAAATAAAGTGTATATTAAAAAATTTCATACAGAAGCAAAACTACGTGAAGCTGTAATTAACGTTCATAGAAGCATTACTAAGCGTTCATTAAAAAAAGCAATGCATTCCATTGCTAAAAGGTGTAGGTTATGTATTGCACAAAGTGGTGAGCTTTTTGAGCATTTGTAATTTATTAATACAATATTTATTCTGTTTGAGTTCGTTCGTATTTTAGTTTTGTTTCCATTTATTATACATTAAGGGTTTTGTGATTATCAATCCGTATAAATTTAAATTGTATATTATTGTTGTTATTTGAATTATCTTGAATATCAGTTAATTTTTTCTGTTACCAGTTTGTTGTTAAAAATAGCTAACCAGTATTGTTATAATAAAGAAATGCAGCCGCGAAGTCTCCTTTTCTGATTGTATATTGAAACATAGCCATTTTATTAAATATAACAAGAAAAAAACTCAATATTTTGGTCATTTCCATGAGTAATCCCATTATGTGCCATATGAATAAAATCTGCACAATATAAGCTATTAAACAAGCCCATAGCCAACTATGCTTTCCATTTAAAAAAAATTGAGGTTATGTACATAACTATGAAACAAAAAAAAATAAATTTTTCCAAACACTCGTTCTTATTTGGCGTTAAAATATCTACAAGTTTTCTATTTACATTATTTCTCTAATGCCAACAATGAAGCCGACAGACAGATTTGAAAAAATTGCTATATTTAGTTTTTTTCAATATATCTAGATATCTGTGGATTTTTTCAAAAAAAGAAAAGCACATGCGAGATCAGCAGACAAAACCGCATTACTTTTCCCATTTGAGCGTCTCTCTATCTCTAACGGTTTCCAAGATGCCCATAGTGAAAATGAAAAAAAAACTCACCCTGTATATTATATATATATATATTATTATATATATATATATATATATATATATATATATATATATATATCTCCTCCGTGCCGATTGTTGATAAAACCTGCAAAGTCAGGTGAAACAACGCAAAGGCACAAATTGTGGGCTAGGTGATGCTGTACTTCCCATAATGTGTTCGTGTTAAATATTACATCTTTGCTACTCCTGTCTTGATGAGCCCCAATAAGGGCGAAACGCGTCGACAGGATGCCCTTGTGACTAATATTGAGTCAATTGCCATTAAATTTTATTCTTTGATATATATTGACGTGATAAGGGGTCACGAGAAGTCATTGAAACCCAAATTCTACAAGTAAATCTCACCAAAATATAAAAGAATCGGAAAAAATATAAATTTCTGTAAAGTCAAGGTTAAACTCTGTATAATACAAGCGTCATTGATGTACAAGCAAAAGTGCAAATAAGTGCGTATACATAATCACCCTGTATGATATAAGCGTATTGTAAATAACATAGAACAGTGCTAGCTTTACGAATTTTGCGTAAGAAACGAAACTACAATCTTGTTAAAAACCCCAATTCTAATCTTATTGTGTGTAAAAACAAGTTTTACCGTGTAAGCAAATTTCTTCTATAAAAATGCACCTGCTTTGCATTAAAAAGTAGTTAAGGTTTAAATTAATTGGCCTTTGTATAGCATAAAACCATTTTAAATAAAACATGTTCTCATATTTTCGAGAGGAATTGAGAAGAAATACGTCAACTTTGTTAAACTCATTAAAAAATAAACGTTTACTCTACGAAGCAGCAGGAACAATTAAAAAAAATTCTTAAGGTATAACAAAAATTGAAAAAGTTACTTATTACCTTTCGTAATTACTGGATTAGATGCGACGCTACAATAACCTTGGGTGTTAAACAAAAATGAGCAACACACGTCACTGATAAGTGGAACTCGATAACGAGGTAATAGAACGCAAAAATTTAAACTCTAATGAGAAATTCCCAGATATTTACGTCAGCTAAAGCTTGTATTATTTGGAATTGGATCACATAAATACTACTTCATTCTAGAAAATAGATAATTTTTGTATATAAATGAGAAATTTTATTAAATAGATTCATTCATGAATTCGATCGCAGAATGTTATTTTCAATAAGTCGCGAGCTGTTGTTTTGAGAAGATGATATTTGAAGTATGCAGTACGCATACATTAATTTAATAATTACGATGTTACAATGAATAAAGAAGTGATGCTTTAACGTAACCTCCATAAAAAAATTGAAGTTATTAAATTTAATTATACATATACAATGAAGATGGGAAATGTTTCGATATAAAAGCTATTAAAATTTTATTGAATAATCATACCGAAAATGCACATTGGTTTCTAAACGGAAGGCTTACATATTATGAGGATCTTGTAAGCTGATTTGGATGTCAATTTAAATAAGAAGACATTTAATTATGAATTGGATAAAAAAAGCGCTTCGTGGATTTTGCAAGTATAATTTTTTATAAATAGTGTTTGTAACTGATAGTTGAGTATGTCATTTAAATCTAAATTAGAATAAGTTAATATAATAATCATATAATATTTTATTTTTGTAAGGATCTTTACCAGGAAAGTTTGTGTTCAGGGTTCGAAACACTGATTTTTTAATAGATTATCTATCAACGATTTTTTTGGTCAAAATAAACCTTACAATCGTGAAAATCATAACCAGGTAAATTAGCCCTTAGAGAAGAATTTTACTTCTGTAAATTTAAAATAAGGTAAGAAACATTTTTATAAATAAACACTTCTTAGAAATTATTTGACGTTTCAAAAAAACAATGCTTCGTAGTCTATAAATGCTTTAATACTGCTGTTTGGTTCATTTTATAAATTCCAAAATTTTCGTTAAGCTATCCAGGCAAAGTAAAGTTAGAAAAGAAGATAAGTCAACAATTTCGAATTTTACAATTTGCTGTTTATGTGTCACACCACCCTTTCAGTGACGATCTCAACGTGCGGCGTTGTCACAGCTATATATGTATATTATTATATACCCCACCCCTCTACTTTTTGTGTTTTTCACCTATATTATACCCTTTATTTTATACTTTTGTAAAATGTGCACACCTAATGCACGCCCCTTGTACTTGCACCGTTTGGTTGGTTCTTTTATAAACTATTTAATGTAATGCCTCGACTATTTAAAACTCTTAATCTCAGGTTATTCAACTGCTTATAGTGGGTTTCCGTTATAAGTAGTTGTGTTAAGTCCAACCAACGTGCACCCTTTTGTTTTACTACTAAAATTGATACTCTACTTTTGTATATGCCAAAATTTCTAATAAGATCAAAGTTGCTATGTGCCAAATTAAATTACAACCAAATTTGTATGACTAATTTTGACGTATTAAAGAATATGATTTTAAACACTCACCTGGTCTATACTCCGTCGATGCCTCGCTGAATGCTGGCACAAAATCCTAATTACCGTATACGTCTTCACAATGATGCTCTTGAATTTCCGTGCAGCTTCCAGGTGTCCTCGAATTTTAACTGTTCCCCAATATCTGAAATGATTAACCCAAATTTAGAATTTAGAAAATACCGTGTTACAACTTCCCTTGTGCTAATATCCACTTCGAATTCTTGTTTCCTCTATAAAACCGTCCGCTTCTCCGTATCTAATCTCCAATCTACTCGTTTCTTTATCTTTCTGTTCGATGCTCCTTCTAACCTTAAACCACACTCCAATATCCAACTTCTAATCTGTATAACCACTCTCGATGACCTTCTAACTTTAAACCACACTCCAATATCAAACTTCTTTCTGTATAACCACTCTCGATAACCTGCTACCTTTAAACCACCCTCCAAATCCACTAATTTTCCGTCGCACAATCACTACTATTCCCTTTATAATTCCTATGCTTGTATCTTTTACCACTTTTCAATTAAACTCATTTTAAAACAATTACTTTTATTTTCTTTTTCAAATTATCTGAATACAAATTAGCTCAGTTCTGAAAACACGTCTTTTACAAAATTGGTTCGAAAAATAATCCCTTTGTTTACTCTCTAAGGCGACCATGTTAACTCTCTACTAGCCTACTACATCTTAAAGTTCATAACAAATACCTAAGTTCGTGTCGCACATACCATAGTCCATGTCTTTTATACAATTTCATAATCACATTAAATTCTAATATATGTCCTAAATCTTTACATTCCACCAATCACATTTGACGTTGTTATAACTAATAATTTTGAGTTTACAAATATTGTCCAAAAGTTGATTTTATAGAAAATGAAGCCAAAATAAATTATACTTGACCCTGGATGCATGTTGATAGTGAACATTCATAGACGCATCCGGCTTTTGGACGGCAAATGTACTTTCAAAGGCTTTTAAAATTCAACTCGGTATAAACCCTTGAGCATTTCACATCTTACTACGCCACTTAGTCATTTTAAAATTGCCTTTTGGCACTTAATTTCAACTACTATATTTGAATGGTATTTTAGTATACATAAAATACGGCAAACATACATTTTTAGGTTTATGTGATCAAATAAGTGGATTATTTTTGTTTGGCATATACTACCTTGTACTAACCAACCCTTATAACTCTTTGTAGCTCCCTTAGACATTATATTGGCCCCACTGATTTTGAATGAAATTGGAAATTGCGTCGGCTTTACTCTTTCCTGGTGTGCATAATTTCTAGTTTTATTTAAAATCAAACACCCTCTCACCTTTCTACACAAACCCCTTTTCGGATTCCTATATATTTTAATTATTCAACCCTATTTTTAATTCTCAATATGTCTGTCTAACTATGCTACATACTAACCTAACTTATAAACTAAAACAAAACTAAACCTTCCGTTGCATGAACTATAAAACAACTATTCTACTAAACCCTCTTCCTGTACAACCTTATATGGGTATAGATTTTCCAAGTGAAAACGCCCACGATACTCCCCTGTCATAGTAACTAATTCAAATGTATTTCCTTCCGCAAAAATACGCGTAATCTTGTACGGCCCTTCATGCGGAAACAACAACTTCGCGCAAATGTTCCTGTCGCGGTTCGAAACTCTTAACCTTTTCACAACCACCATATCTCCTATTTCAAAAGTCGTCCTTTTTTTGATCCTGATACACCTTCGCTCGATATCCCTACGCTGCATCCTTTCGACCCTACGTCTAACACTGCCCAACAACTCTGTGATGTCTCGTACCTCGACTTCTTCCCTCCATGGCCTAGCTGGTATAATCCTCCGAATCAATGTTATCGGACACGTTTTTGTCACTGAACTCGGTACACAATTCATGAAATTTTCAATCTGCGGCAGATATCTAACCCATCTATTATGGTGCTCTTGCGTTGCTAACCGTAGATATTTTACTACCTCCCGTATATATCGTTCGCATGGATTTGCTTTCGGATGCCGTATACTGCTAAATGACACTTTAATGTGCGCTCGATTTAACCCGTTCCTAAATCTTTGGTTGTTAAAATAAGTTGCGTTGTCTACCAATATCCTTTCCATTCTCCCTACCTGGCTTCCAAATTCTTTGATCGATTGTAAAGCATGCACCGTGTTGCTTCGCCTCGCCGGAAATAATTTAACAAATTTTGAAAAAACGTCCACCATTACTAATATGTGCCGATACCCCTGTTCACTTATAATCAGGTTGCTTAGGTAATCAATAGCTACCAATTCCAATGGTCCGCTCACGCTCACACTCATCGGTACGTTCTGCAACACCACGTTCTTGTCCTTCCCTAAGATACAAATTTTGCAACGATTGATCCTTTCTTTTACCACCGTGATATCGTTCCGTGCATAAAACGCCTCCCTGAATACCAAAAATGTTTTTCTTATACCTATATGTCCAAAATTTAAATGAATTTCATCTATGATTTCCACAGCCGCGTCTCTGGATACCACTACTAGCTCTGCCTCACCTATCCTTTTAACTACGAACTGCTCTATGATGGTAAATCCACGGTACTCCTCCACATTTTCGCTTGTTAATCTCTCGCGGATCGAGCTCACCTCACTGTGCCTTTGCGTTTCCATTAGCTTAGCATTAGTCCACCGACCCACATCCCTGAACTCCTGCAAAGCAACTAAACAATCCCTCACGTCTTTATTTTTTTCCACCTGCGGTCTGCTTAGAAAATCCGCCGTCACATTCTCCTTGCCTGGTTTGTGCTTGATTTCGAAATCGTATTCCTGTAATACTAACGCCCATCTGTACAACCTGCTGTTTAGAAACTCCTTTTCTTCATAAATGTTACCACCGTGTTTTCGGATTCTATTAAAATTTGTTACCTAGCAGATAAAACGCAACTTTTCACTGCATATACTATCGCCAACATTTCCTTCTCTGCCGTCGCATATCTGGTTTCGCAGTCTTTTAATACCCTCGAAATAAATACAATTGGTACCTCAGCTCCGTCCTGGATCTGCACCAACTCAGCCCCTATCGCATATTTCGAAGCATCCGTCCTTAAAATAAATTCGTCTTTGAAATTTGGATATTTTAATGACAACTCTTTATAAAATGCACTTTTTAAATCCTGGAACGCCTTCTCTCGATCAGCAGTCCATTTCCATCTTTCATTTTTCTTCAATAAACTCACCAACGGCACACACAACTCGGAATATCGCGGTATAAATCGTTTATAATAATTTAGAACCCCTAAAAATCCTCGTAATCCTCTCACGTTCTTTGGTTGAGCAATCTTTTTCAACTCGTCCAACCTTTTATTACAAATTTTCATCCCATTCTCACTGATTTCGAACCCTAAATATGTAACTTTGTTCTTGAACAACTCGCATTTCTCCACGTTCAACTTCAAACCCCCTTCGTCCAGCCTCTGGATCACCTTTTCTATATGCTCCAAGTGTTCTTGCTCAGTCCTTGAAAAGATCAACAAATCATCCACGTAGTGCGAACAGAAACATTCATACTCGTTAAACAGCTTCTGCATGGCCCTTACCAGTGCTGCGGAAGAACTACTTAACCCAAACGGAACCACAGAAAACATGTAAATCTCCTTCAATGCTAAACCCTGTAAACTTCTTACTGTCTTCATGCAACGGAATTAACCAAAATGAATTTTTTAAATCTAGTTTACTGAAAAACTTCATCTCGTACACTTTGTACAACAAATTATCCAACCCCTGCGGTTGTTCATACTGCGGTTTCGTAATCGAATTCAACTTCCTCGCATCCAAACAAATCCTTATATCCCTTTTATTGGGTTTAGGAACAATAACTACCGGGTTCACATATTGAGTTTTCGCTGGTTCTATTATTCCATCTCGTAACATCTTGTTAATCTCGGCTTTAACCCTATTTCTAATAGCAAACGGAATTGGATACACCTTTGTATTAAACCCGTTGTCTTCCGTGACCTCTAACTTATGCATGTATCGCCTCGCCAATCTTGGCTCTTCATTAAATAACCCTACATATTTATCAAATAATTCTTCTATCTTCGCCTTTATCTCAATACTCACTCTTCCAATCTGTTCATCCTTAATTAATCTCACAAACATATTACATAACCGTACTTTAACCTGTCTATCATCACTTGTCATTTCCATTCCTAATCCCGACTTATCTATATTATCTCCATTCCTATATTCCTCACTAACCGTAGACACCATCCATAACTTATCTTTATCAAAAATTCGAATCGACCTATCCTTACCATCTATATTCACTCCAAAATCCTCTATAAAATCCATTCCTAATATGAAATCTATATGCAACCCTTTGTAATTAAAAATTCTGCCTCTCCTGCATTTTTTTCCCCTACAAATATTGGTACACGGATGATCCTATAAATCGTAGTTAACTTTTTATTCATAGCCGACCATAAATTAACCCCATCAATCGCTTCTATTCTTTCTTTTAACAAATCCGCATGTTTGATCACTACCCTCTCATCTACCAGCGACAACTGTGAACCACTATCAACTAAAGCAACATATAAACACTCATTTAAACTAATATTAATGAACAAAAGGTTCTTTTTATTCAAATTATAATTATTTAACAACAAGTCCTTCAAACTATAAACCACGTCGACCTTTAATCCTACACATTCGTTCGTCCAAAATTTGGCGTTTTTTTTTTTCGGAGGGTGCCTCGTGTATCTGCACCACTTCAATTTGATCCGTGTCCTGAGTCCTTGCGCTGGTCGTTATATGGTGGACATTCGCGTCCCTGTCCGTCCGGCTATATCCGTTCTGTGTACCGCCCCCTGTATTTCGACCGTCATCCGCGTTGTCGTCGCGCTAGTACCTGCTTTGTCTTTGTAAGTCGTTCTCCCGGTGTTCCCTATTGTAGTATGGTCTCCTGTTTCCGTCGTGTCCCCAGTGATTTCGGGGTCCGTGGTTAAAATAGTCCTGTCGGTAGTTGGGTCGATGTTCGTGATGGAAATTGTCCTGTCTATGGTTGGGTCGCTGTTCGTGGTACATATGTCGTCGGTTGTCATCCCTATAACCCCGGTTTTGATCCCATTGACTAGTCCGTGTTTTTGCCTCCAGTGCCGTTGCCAAATCGAAATTTCTCATAACGCTCAAAAATTCCCGCAGTGTTTTAACATTATGGACCACAACCATCTTAGTCACTTCCGGCTCCATGTGGCCCGCAAGTAGTAGTATGATGTCGTCCTCTCCCAACTTTGGTGTCAAGTGCTGTGCCTGGTTGTATTTGTCTATTGCATATTCTTCGCGAGTCCCGTGTGTCCGACTGTAGTGTCCCGTAATCAAATTTGTACGTATGTCTGTCTGGTGCGTGTTGCTCCAGAACTGTTCCATAAATAGTCGTCAAAATTCTGCGTAGGTGTCGTACTGTCGGCGTATGATATTGTGCCACTTTTCCGCGTTCCCTGTCAATGTCGCCCCTATTATCTGTAACTTAGTTCTTTCATTTTCCGTTTCGACGATCTCGTCCAGTCTGTCTAGAAATCCCATCGGCTGTTCTGTCTTCCGTCCTTCAAATTTAGGTAGCGCGTCCCGGTTCAATTTGATGTGCTGTTCGTAGTCCAGTCCAATGCGCCGTCGTTCTAGGTCGTCCAATTTTTCATGTATTTGTCTTACGTCGTGTCTTACCCGGTTTTCTACTACAGTGACTTTGTCGTCCAGTTGTGTCTTAGTGTTCAAATTTTCGGTCTGTATCGTCTCTAAGGTTTGTCCTAAATTTCTGTAGTTTGTCAAATGTCTTTTGTCGCACGTTTGAATTTCGGAATGTAACGTCGTAAAACCACTGACCATTGTCTCCTCAACTGTCTCTACGCGTGTCTTGATTTCAGTCCGTAGGTCCGTTTTTGTCGCGTTCAAGTCTCCCTGAATCTGCACCCGTGTGTTTTCTAATTTGTCATCTATTCTGTCGATCTTTTCGTGTACTTCAGTCCTTATGTCGTCCTGTACGTTTTGTATTTGCGTGAGTAGATAGTCCTGTGTATTATTCAATTTGGCCGTCAGTTCCGCGTGTGCCGTCCTAAACTCGTTTCTCAGTTCGATGTGTGAATCTTCAATTTGGTTTGTTAAAGTCGTTTGTAAAGTCGTTATTTTATTAGTTATATGCGTATTTGCCTCTTTTTTGTTCAATCTGTGACGTTTCAAATTTGTTCGTTAATTTTGTCTGCGCAGTTTTAAAATCGTTCGATAGTTCCGCCTTCAGTTCCGCGTTTGAAGTTTCAAATTTGTTCGTTAAATTTGTTTGCATGCTTATCAGAAATCTCATGATGTCCTGGGTTGCGTCGGTTTCTACTACCCTTACCTCCGGTGCCGTCGGCTGGTCCGTGTCCATGTCTGTCACCTCCGGGTCAGTCTGCCTTGCCTCCGTCTCCTGGATGTCTCCGCCTGCGTCCAGCTCTATGTCTTGTGTCCTAATTTCATCGTTTTGTGTCGTGTTGTCTGCTTCAATTCCGTATATCAGTCCCGATCTCGTAATCCGTTTCATTGCTGGGTCCGTCATCTCTGCAGCCTGTCTTTGAACTCGTATGCCTGAAAAGTGAAGAAAAAAACTGCGGGCCCCACCTAATCTCTGGATCCTGTATCCTACTGCTATTTCTGTCTAATTTCAACTCAATCTAATCTTTTTTCAGCCCCACGTTGGGTTTGCCACGTATTATATACCCCACCCTCTACTTTTGTGTTTTTCACCTATATTATACCCTTTATTTTATACTTTTGTAAAATGTGCACACCTAATGCACGCCCTTGTACTTGCACCGTTTGGTTGGTTCTTTTATAAACTATTTAATGTAATGCCTCGACTATTTAAAACTCTTAATCTCAGGTTATTCAACTGCTTATAGTGGGTTTCCGTTATAAGTAGTTGTGTTAAGTCCAACCAACGTGCACCCTTTTGTTTTACTACTAAAATTGATACTCTACTTTTGTATATGCCAAAATTTCTAATAAGATCAAAGTTGCTATGTGCCAAATTAAATTACAACCAAATTTGTATGACTAATTTTTGACGTATTAAAGAATATGATTTTAAACACTCACCTGGTCTATACTCCGTCGATGCCTCGCTGACTGCTGGCACAAAATCCTAATTACCGTATACGTCTTCACAATGATGCTCTTGAATTTCCGTGCAGCTTCCAGGTGTCCTCGAATTTTAACTGTTCCCCAATATCTGAAATGATTAACCCAAATTTAGAATTTAGAAAATACCGTGTTACAACTTCCTTGTGCTAATATCCACTTCGAATTCTTGTTTCCTCTATAAAACCGTCCGCTTCTCCGTATCTAATCTCCAATCTACTCGTTTCTTTATCTTTCTGTTCGATGCTCCTTCTAACCTTAAACCACACTCCAATATCCAACTTCTAATCTGTATAACCACTCTCGATGACCTTCTAACTTTAAACCACACTCCAATATCAAACTTCTTTCTGTATAACCACTCTCGATAACCTGCTACCTTTAAACCACCCTCCAAATCCACTAATTTTCCGTCGCACAATCACTACTATTCCCTTTATAATTCCTATGCTTGTATCTTTTACCACTTTTCAATTAAACTCATTTTAAAACAATTACTTTTATTTTCTTTTTCAAATTATCTGAATACAAATTAGCTCAGTTCTGAAAACACGTCTTTTACAAAATTGGTTCGAAAAATAATCCCTTTGTTTACTCTCTAAGGCGACCATGTTAACTCTCTACTAGCCTACTACATCTTAAAGTTCATAACAAATACCTAAGTTCGTGTCGCACATACCATAGTCCATGTCTTTTATACAATTTCATAATCACATTAAATTCTAATATATGTCCTAAATCTTTACATTCCACCAATCACATTTGACGTTGTTATAACTAATAATTTTGAGTTTACAAATATTGTCCAAAAGTTGATTTTATAGAAAATGAAACCAAAATAAATTATACTTGACCCTGGATGCATGTTGATAGTGAACATTCATAGACGCATTCGGCTTTTGGACGGCAAATGTACTTTCAAAGGCTTTTAAAAATTCAACTCGGTATAAACCCTTGAGCATTTCACATCTTACTACGCCACTTAGTCATTTTAAAATTGCCTTTTGGCACTTAATTTCAACTACTATATTTGAATGGTATTTTAGTATACATAAAATACGGCAAACATACATTTTTAGGTTTATGTGATCAAATAAGTGGATTATTTTTGTTTGGCATATACTACCTGGTACTAACCAACCCTTATAACTCTTTGTAGCTCCCTTAGACATTATATTGGCCCCACTGATTTTGAATGAAATTGGAAATTGCGTCGGCTTCACTCTTTCCTGGTGTGCATAATTTCTAGTTTTATTTAAAATCAAACACCCTCTCACCTTTCTACACAAACCCCTTTTCGGATTCCTATATATTTTAATTATTCAACCCCTATTTTTAATTCTCAATATGTCTGTCTAACTATGCTACATACTAACCTAACTTATAAACTAAAACAAAACTAAACCTTCCGTTGCATGAACTATAAAACAACTATTCTACTAAACCCTCTTCCTGTACAACCTTATATGGGTATAGATTTTCCAAGTGAAAACGCCCACGATACTCCCCTGTCATAGTAACTAATTCAAATGTATTTCCTTCCGCAAAAATACGCGTAATCTTGTACGGCCCTTCATGCGGAAACAACAACTTCGCGCAAATGTTCCTGTCGCGGTTCGAAACTCTTAACCTTTTCACAACCACCATATCTCCTATTTCAAAAGTCGTCCTTTTTTTGATCCTGATACACCTTCGCTCGATATCCCTACGCTGCATCCTTTCGACCCTACGTCTAACACTGCCCAACAACTCTGTGATGTCTCGTACCTCGACTTCTTCCTCCATGGCCTAGCTGGTATAATCCTCCGAATCAATGTTATCGGACACGTTTTTGTCACTGAACTCGGTACACAATTCATGAAATTTTCAATCTGCGGCAGATATCTAACCCATCTATTATGGTGCTCTTGCGTTGCTAACCGTAGATATTTTACTACCTCCCGTATATATCGTTCGCATGGATTTGCTTTCGGATGCCGTATACTGCTAAATGACACTTTAATGTGCGCTCGATTTAACCCGTTCCTAAATCTTTGGTTGTTAAAATAAGTTGCGTTGTCTACCAATATCCTTTCCATTCTCCCTACCTGGCTTCCAAATTCTTTGATCGATTGTAAAGCATGCACCGTGTTGCTTCGCCTCGCCGGAAATAATTTAACAAATTTTGAAAAAACGTCCACCATTACTAATATGTGCCGATACCCCTGTTCACTTATAATCAGGTTGCTTAGGTAATCAATAGCTACCAATTCCAATGGTCCGCTCACGCTCACACTCATCGGTACGTTCTGCAACACCACGTTCTTGTCCTTCCCTAAGATACAAATTTTGCAACGATTGATCCTTTCTTTTACCACCGTGATATCGTTCCGTGCATAAAACGCCTCCTGAATACCAAAAATGTTTTTCTTATACCTATATGTCCAAAATTTAAATGAATTTCATCTATGATTTCCACAGCCGCGTCTCTGGATACCACTACTAGCTCTGCCTCACCTATCCTTTTAACTACGAACTGCTCTATGATGGTAAATCCACGGTACTCCTCCACATTTTCGCTTGTTAATCTCTCGCGGATCGAGCTCACCTCACTGTGCCTTTGCGTTTCCATTAGCTTAGCATTAGTCCACCGACCCACATCCCTGAACTCCTGCAAAGCAACTAAACAATCCCTCACGTCTTTATTTTTTTCCACCTGCGGTCTGCTTAGAAAATCCGCCGTCACATTCTCCTTGCCTGGTTTGTGCTTGATTTCGAAATCGTATTCCTGTAATACTAACGCCCATCTGTACAACCTGCTGTTTAGAAACTCCTTTTTCTTCATAAATGTTACCACCGTGTTTTCGGATTCTATTAAAAATTTGTTACCTAGCAGATAAAAACGCAACTTTTTCACTGCATATACTATCGCCAACATTTCCTTCTCTGCCGTCGCATATCTGGTTTCGCAGTCTTTTAATACCCTCGAAATAAATACAATTGGTACCTCAGCTCCGTCCTGGATCTGCACCAACTCAGCCCCTATCGCATATTTCGACGCATCCGTCCTTAAAATAAATTCGTCTTTGAAATTTGGATATTTTAATGACAACTCTTTATAAAATGCACTTTTTAAATCCTGGAACGCCTTCTCTCGATCAGCAGTCCATTTCCATCTTTCATTTTTCTTCAATAAACTCACCAACGGCACACACAACTCGGAATATCGCGGTATAAATCGTTTATAATAATTTAGAACCCTAAAATCCTCGTAATCCTCTCACGTTCTTTGGTTGAGCAATCTTTTTCAACTCGTCCAACCTTTTATTACAAATTTTCATCCCATTCTCACTGATTTCGAACCCTAAATATGTAACTTTGTTCTTGAACAACTCGCATTTCTCCACGTTCAACTTCAAACCCCCTTCGTCCAGCCTCTGGATCACCTTTTCTATATGCTCCAAGTGTTCTTGCTCAGTCCTTGAAAAGATCAACAAATCATCCACGTAGTGCGAACAGAAACATTCATACTCGTTAAACAGCTTCTGCATGGCCCTTACCAGTGCTGCGGAAGAACTACTTAACCCAAACGGAACCACAGAAAACATGTAAATCTCCCCTTCAATGCTAAACCCTGTAAACTTCTTACTGTCTTCATGCAACGGAATTAACCAAAATGAATTTTTAAATCTAGTTTACTGAAAACTTCATCTCGTACACTTTGTACAACAAATTATCCAACCCCTGCGGTTGTTCATACTGCGGTTTCGTAATCGAATTCAACTTCCTTGCATCCAAACAAATCCTTATATCCCTTTTATTGGGTTTAGGAACAATAACTACCGGGTTCACATATTGAGTTTTCGCTGGTTCTATTATTCCATCTCGTAACATCTTGTTAATCTCGGCTTTAACCCTATTTCTAATAGCAAACGGAATTGGATACACCTTTGTATTAAACCCGTTGTCTTCCGTGACCTCTAACTTATGCATGTATCGCCTCGCCAATCTTGGCTCTTCATTAAATAACCCTACATATTTATCAAATAATTCTTCTATCTTCGCCTTTATCTCAATACTCACTCTTCCAATCTGTTCATCCTTAATTAATCTCACAAACATATTACATAACCGTACTTTAACCTGTCTATCATCACTTGTCATTTCCATTCCTAATCCCGACTTATCTATATTATCTCCATTCCTATATTCCTCACTAACCGTAGACACCATCCATAACTTATCTTTATCAAAAATTCGAATCGACCTATCCTTACCATCTATATTCACTCCAAAATCGTCTATAAAATCCATTCCTAATATGAAATCTATATGCAACCCCTTTGTAATTAAAAATTCTGCCTCTCCTGCATTTTTTTCCCCTACAAATATTGGTACACGGATGATCCTATAAATCGTAGTTAACTTTTTATTCATAGCCGACCATAAATTAACCCCATCAATCGCTTCTATTCTTTCTTTTAACAAATCCGCATGTTTGATCACTACCCTCTCATCTACCAGCGACAACTGTGAACCACTATCAACTAAAGCAACATATAAACACTCATTTAAACTAATATTAACGAACAAAAGGTTCTTTTTATTCAAATTATAATTATTTAACAACAAGTCCTTCAAACTATAAACCACGTCGACCTTTAATCCTACACATTCGTTCGTCCAAAATTTGGCGTTTTTTTTTTTTCGGATGGTGCCTCGTGTATCTGCACCACTTCAATTTGATCCGTGTCCTGAGTCCTTGCGCTGGTCGTTATATGGTGGACATTCGCGTCCCTGTCCGTCCGGCTATATCCGTTCTGTGTACCGCCCCCTGTATTTCGACCGTCATCCGCGTTGTCGTCGCGCTGGTACCTGCTTTGTCTTTGTAAGTCGTTCTCCCGGTGTTCCCTATTGTAGTATGGTCTCCTGTTTCCGTCGTGTCCCCAGTGATTTCGGGGTCCGTGGTTAAAATAGTCCTGTCGGTAGTTGGGTCGATGTTCGTGATGGAAATTGTCCTGTCTATGGTTGGGTCGCTGTTCGTGGTACATATGTCGTCGGTTGTCATCCCTATAACCCCGGTTTTGATCCCATTGACTAGTCCGTGTTTTTGCCTCCAGTGCCGTTGCCAA
The DNA here is from genome assembly GCA_036346225.1 of Platerodrilus igneus. Classification (NCBI taxonomy): domain Eukaryota; kingdom Metazoa; phylum Arthropoda; class Insecta; order Coleoptera; family Lycidae; genus Platerodrilus; species Platerodrilus igneus. The sequence goes on along the minus strand of JARFIW010000347.1, from coordinate 3,106,787 downwards.
ATCGAAATTTCTCATAACGCTCAAAAATTCCCGCAGTGTTTTAACATTATGGACCACAACCATCTTAGTCACTTCCGGCTCCATGTGGCCCGCAAGTAGTAGTATGATGTCGTCCTCTCCCAACTTTGGTGTCAAGTGCTGTGCCTGGTTGTATTTGTCTATTGCATATTCTTCGCGAGTCCCGTGTGTCCGACTGTAGTGTCCCGTAATCAAATTTGTACGTATGTCTGTCTGGTGCGTGTTGCTCCAGAACTGTTCCATAAATAGTCGTCAAAATTCTGCGTAGGTGTCGTACTGTCGGCGTATGATATTGTGCCACTTTTCCGCGTTCCCTGTCAATGTCGCCCCTATTATCTGTAACTTAGTTCTTTCATTTTCCGTTTCGACGATCTCGTCCAGTCTGTCTAGAAATCCCATCGGCTGTTCTGTCTTCCGTCCTTCAAATTTAGGTAGCGCGTCCCGGTTCAATTTGATGTGCTGTCCGTAGTCCAGTCCAATGCGCCGTCGTTCTAGGTCGTCCAATTTTTCATGTATTTGTCTTACGTCGTGTCCTACCCGGTTTTCTACTACAGTGACTTTGTCGTCCAGTTGTGTCTTAGTGTTCAAATTTTCGGTCTGTATCGTCTCTAAGGTTTGTCCTAAATTTCTGTAGTTTGTCAAATGTCTTTTGTCGCACGTTTGAATTTCGGAATGTAACGTCGTAAAACCACTGACCATTGTCTCCTCAACTGTCTCTACGCGTGTCTTGATTTCAGTCCGTAGGTCCGTTTTTGTCGCGTTCAAGTCTCCCTGAATCTGTACCCGTGTGTTTTCTAATTTGTCATCTATTCTGTCGATCTTTTCGTGTACTTCAGTCCTTATGTCGTCCTGTACGTTTTGTATTTGCGTGAGTAGATAGTCCTGTGTATTATTCAATTTGGCCGTCAGTTCCGCGTGTGCCGTCCTAAACTCGTTTCTCAGTTCGATGTGTGAATCTTCAATTTGGTTTGTTAAAGTCGTTTGTAAAGTCGTTATTTTATTAGTTATATGCGTATTTGCCTCTTTTTGTTCAATCTGTGACGTTTCAAATTTGTTCGTTAATTTTGTCTGCGCAGTTTTAAAATCGTTCGATAGTTCCGCCTTCAGTTCCGCGTTTGAAGTTTCAAATTTGTTCGTTAAATTTGTTTGCATGCTTATCAGAAATCTCATGATGTCCTGGGTTGCGTCGGTTTCTACTACCCTTACCTCCGGTGCCGTCGGCTGGTCCGTGTCCATGTCTGTCACCTCCGGGTCAGTCTGCCTTGCCTCCGTCTCCTGGATGTCTCCGCCTGCGTCCAGCTCTATGTCTTGTGTCCTAATTTCATCGTTTTGTGTCGTGTTGTCTGCTTCAATTCCGTATATCAGTCCCGATCTCGTAATCCGTTTCATTGCTGGGTCCGTCATCTCTGCAGCCTGTCTTTGAACTCGTATGCCTGAAAAGTGAAGAAAAAAACTGCGGGCCCCACCTAATCTCTGGATCCTGTATCCTACTGCTATTTCTGTCTAATTTCAACTCAATCTAATCTTTTTTTCAGCCCCACGTTGGGTTTGCCACGTATTATATACCCCACCCTCTACTTTTTGTGTTTTTCACCTATATTATACCCTTTATTTTATACTTTTGTAAAATGTGCACACCTAATGCACGCCCCTTGTACTTGCACCGTTTGGTTGGTTCTTTTATAAACTATTTAATGTAATGCCTCGACTATTTAAAACTTTTAATCTCAGGTTATTCAACTGCTTATAGTGGGTTTCCGTTATAAGTAGTTGTGTTAAGTCCAACCAACGTGCACCCTTTTGTTTTACTACTAAAATTGATACTCTACTTTTGTATATGCCAAAATTTCTAATAAGATCAAAGTTGCTATGTGCCAAATTAAATTACAACCAAATTTGTATGACTAATTTTTGACGTATTAAAGAATATGATTTTAAACACTCACCTGGTCTATACTCCGTCGATGCCTCGCTGACTGCTGGCACAAAATCCTAATTACCGTATACGTCTTCACAATGATGCTCTTGAATTTCCGTGCAGCTTCCAGGTGTCCTCGAATTTTAACTGTTCCCCAATATCTGAAATGATTAACCCAAATTTAGAATTTAGAAAATACCGTGTTACAACTTCCCTTGTGCTAATATCCACTTCGAATTCTTGTTTCCTCTATAAAACCGTCCGCTTCTCCGTATCTAATCTCCAATCTACTCGTTTCTTTATCTTTCTGTTCGATGCTCCTTCTAACCTTAAACCACACTCCAATATCCAACTTCTAATCTGTATAACCACTCTCGATGACCTTCTAACTTTAAACCACACTCCAATATCAAACTTCTTTCTGTATAACCACTCTCGATAACCTGCTACCTTTAAACCACCCTCCAAATCCACTAATTTTCCGTCGCACAATCACTACTATTCCCTTTATAATTCCTATGCTTGTATCTTTTACCACTTTTCAATTAAACTCATTTTAAAACAATTACTTTTATTTTCTTTTTCAAATTATCTGAATACAAATTAGCTCAGTTCTGAAAACACGTCTTTTACAAAATTGGTTCGAAAAATAATCCCTTTGTTTACTCTCTAAGGCGACCATGTTAACTCTCTACTAGCCTACTACATCTTAAAGTTCATAACAAATACCTAAGTTCGTGTCGCACATACCATAGTCCATGTCTTTTATACAATTTCATAATCACATTAAATTCTAATATATGTCCTAAATCTTTACATTCCACCAATCACATTTGACGTTGTTATAACTAATAATTTTGAGTTTACAAATATTGTCCAAAAGTTGATTTTATAGAAAATGAAACCAAAATAAATTATACTTGACCCTGGATGCATGTTGATAGTGAACATTCATAGACGCATCCGGCTTTTGGACGGCAAATGTACTTTCAAAGGCTTTTAAAAATTCAACTCGGTATAAACCCTTGAGCATTTCACATCTTACTACGCCACTTAGTCATTTTAAAATTGCCTTTTGGCACTTAATTTCAACTACTATATTTGAATGGTATTTTAGTATACATAAAATACGGCAAACATACATTTTTAGGTTTATGTGATCAAATAAGTGGATTATTTTTGTTTGGCATATACTACCTGGTACTAACCAACCCTTATAACTCTTTGTAGCTCCCTTAGACATTATAATATATTAGTGTAAAATGTAGTGTTTAAAAATGAACAAAATGAACCTTTATGTCCTGAACGTGCTCGTATTACTTTGCTAGTTCAGTTTAAATGATACAATGAGAGTCCAACGTGAAACTTATAATAACATCAAATATTCATCGACAAACAATCTTTTAAATCATAATCGTTGCTACATCCACAAACATCTTTTTTCAACACACATTATTCAAAAAGATTACTTACACACAAGCATTAAAATCTACAAATGAAGATTAATATCATCAGTACATCTTAAGTCTAAGAATGTTTTATAACTACTAGAGAATAATATAGAGTTCATAAAATCTCTCTTTCTGATTAATATTTCACACACTTTTCCTTTTGTAAATTATGCTGTATACAAATTTTGGTAGAAATTTGCATAAATAATTTTTAATACTTGTTTCTTACCTTGTGGTTAAACGTAGATGAGCAGATACATCGAATAAAATCATTTTAATGGTCATTTTAAATTATCCATTTACAAAAAAATTTTAGACTCCAAATCCTTATGTAATTTAAACCACTTAAGAATATAAAATAAGCACAAAATATTTGTTAAAAAATTGGCCGTTAATTCCGCTTATTGACCCTTTTTCCTGGTGATGTGGTTGGCTTGTATCCATTAAACTTTATCCATTTTTCCGCAAAATCCATATTAGTGTTATTCAATGACATTTAAAATTAATCCACTTTAAAATGCATTTGAAAAACCATACCATTTCTTCTACTTATATTCAAATTTATTGTACAGGGATTTATTGTCATTAAACTAACTTCATTAGTTATTTCCAATTTGAGATCTTCACATTTAAATTAACAACACTTGGTACGTCGATCGTTATACTTCATAACTTTTAAATACATTGCTATGGATAAATATTTTAAGTGTCATTCACAATTAGCATGGCGTAATTGACCGACAAAGAGACAAGCCGTAGATTCCGTTACGATTATTAGTTTATATAGTTATCAACGTCCCTGCAGCATGAAATCTGGAAAAATCGACAAAATTTCTGGTTGATTTGAGTCATACGGCTGATGTAATTTTATCTAAACTGTCATTTATCGATAGATTATGTTATCTAAATTGCTGTCATACTTGATTTATTACGTCGCAAAGTACTTACTATAGTTTCTTAATTTATGCAGCAGTTTAAAAAATTAATCTTAATTTACAGGCCGTTAAAACGTCTTATCTCTACCCATCGTCTCCCTAATTGGGGTGTCCATTCATGTTATTTGTTCTAATTATCTATCATCTGCTTTTTATCTAATTTGAAGTATTAATTGTTTTCACTATTGTGAATTAATCTAGAGCTTCAAGAAATCTAGAAAAAGGAAATCCACTTTTTAATATAAAATACACGCTCTGCATTAAATAGTTCTAGTTTTCACGACATGGAGGGGATCTTGTTATATAATAAACTCAAAGCGTTTTTAAATAGTATTTAGTAGCAAAAATGATTTACACATTTAGAAACACGGATTTTAAGCGGTATCAAGTACCTTTAAACTAGAAGGAGCATTTTCGGATTTGAACTTACTATACGCGATTTAAATAGTAATAAATATTTTTTAACTAGAAGAATTTTTACACAGATAAAGCATGTCCTGTCACGGGGTTACGAATTTAAGGTACAAATATACAGAGTGTTTACGATTACGGAGTATGAGTATATAGAACCTTAGAAAGATTTTTTTTTATTTTTCTCCGGTTTTGCAGTGTTGTATGTACAAATTATTATGCTCAATAACCTGACCCCTTTCACATATATTGCTGTTAGCCTCATCCTTTACAGTAGACGCTAAAAGAGTGCTGTGACACCGTATAGCTATGGTAAATGACACTATTACTAACTTCCCTTCCTATCTAACTTTTTTTTGCTTGGCTAATTCATCGGAAATTATAGCATTGACAAAACCAAATAAAACAGCGATTTCAAGAGAACATGTATACAGTCTTAAACATTTTTCTTTCATATAAAACAGTTTATGGAACAATTCACAGTTCCAATTTATACAGAAAATAATAAAAATTCTTACCTAATATAATCTACCCATCGTTTATTCCCACACTTGTAGGAGTGTTTGGCTAAAAATCCTTGACAGATAGTCTATTTAGTAAAAGTCAAAATATCTCGAACTTCGACCTAGCTCTTATCCAAGTCTTACACGGTATACCTTTAATTTCAATTTTTTAAATTGACGTTAAAACCCCACTTTACGTTTCAAATCTTCATTTAGAATCTTAATTTTTAAAGCGCATCTTCTATTTTTCAGTTAATTAACTCAGCGCATTTTTTTTGCATCAGGACTATCTATGTCGAAGATTGTTCAATTCTAGTAGTTTAAAAAAAAGAATTACTCCTTTATTCAAAGTTACATCTTAAATGTTAAATATGGTATGCATGCCACTTACTTAATAAATTGCTTTCCCAAAGTAACATGTTGGACGTCTGAAAATGAGTCGCCAATTTATGACTTCTACATCGTCGATCTTGTATATTGAAATTCTTACGTATTGCCTGGTTGACGCGAATTAATGAATAAATCTTGAACGAATCCTCCTAACCAAGTTCCGGCTTTTATATTACAATTTTCTTTAACCGAGAATATTCTTGTTCCGGTTGGAACACAATACACTGTAACGATGTCATAATTTCGAGAATGATGCTCTTTTAACATTATTCAACAAAATTTAACTTAGTTTGATCATCCCAGCTACCTTGTATTAGAAAAAATATCTCAGGATTAAGTTTATTATTCCATCGAATTTCCAATGTTGTTCTAACGGAACACTGGTTCCTCAACATGAATATTTTTAAACCTGTCTTCTAAATTTTAAAACTTATTCCCCAAGTCTGTTTTACAATTTCCCAAATCATTTCTAAATGTCTTAAATCCAACTTGGCAGATTCCCTCTATTTCGTTTACTTTCTGATCCAGTTTTTTAATTTTTCACTAGTTTCGCTTTCACTTGCCTCGTTATTTGCCTTATTTAAACAATTTTCTTTTTGACGTCATTCATGTCCTCTAAAATCTGTACTACTTTTCCTCTAATTTGAAATTTCATTTCCTCAATGGTTTTGTTAGTTTCTTTTAATCACAAGGTTAGTTTTCACGTATTTCTTTAAATTTGTTTCATTCTTTTTACTTTCTAATCTTAAATTTTCCCCCGATTTTGCTATATTTTCCCCAAATTCTGCCCGTAACTCCTGAATAATTTTATCAGATTTCTCACTCATTACCTTGATATATTTTTCACCCATTTCTTTTATATTCTCTTTTATTTCCTTTATATTTTCCTTTTGTTCTTGCCTACTTTTTTCATTCTTTTCACTGATTGCTTTTTGAACCTGCATATTCTGATTTAGAGTTAATAAAAAAGCCATCATCTTTGACTCCAGGGTCTTTCCTATACTCTGTTCCCTTTGGTCTCTGAATTCTTCTTTTTTACTTCTTTCATATAAACATTTTCCTGAGATCCAATTTCCACTCCCTCAGCCCTCAAACTTTCACGAACTTCTTTCATCCTATTAGTCATACTGGAACTAATCAGATATTACAAAAGGGAAACCCCAAAAAAATGCTAAGAAGCAAGAAACTCTAATTTTCAGACAAATTAATCCAGTCCTAAGTTGAGATATCGCTGAATTTGATGTATTACCATCTCTTTGGAGTGGGTACTAAAAGGGTGCCGGGACACGGTGCGACAATAGTAAATAAAACAATTACTAACTTGTTTTCTTTCCTAACTTTTCTTTGCCTGGCTAGCTGAACAGAAGTTATAGAATTTACCAAATGAAATAAAGCACAGCAATCTCAAGAGAACATCTATACAGTCAAAAACATTTTTCTTCCATACAAACAGTTTATGTAATAAATCACAGTTCCAGTTTATACGATATATATCGGGAACTGACAACACTAGCGTTGCTAGATGCTATTTGACGTTTCGAACATAAAGTTTGACATTTTTGACAGCATACATACTTATAACATTTTGCTTTGTTTTGTTTGAGTTGAAAATTTCGTCTCGACCAAAAACTGGAATTAACTCGTAAACATTTTCGTGCGATGATTTTTTACTACTTCCGACGTGGATTATCTCCACAACAGTGCTTGAATCAACTTATTTCGACCTTTGGGGAAGAAGCTCCAACTGAAACCATTGTATATCGTTGGTATAGTAAATTCAATCGTGGTCGTAGTTCGCTAGTGGATGAATTTAAAGAAGGTCGCCCAGAATCGGTTGTTGTGCCAGAAAACATCGATGCTGTGCGCGAATTAATAGTGTAAGATCGTCATGTGACTTATCGTGAGAATCAGGCATCCCTAGGCATTAGTATGATAAAAATATATTCAATATTACATAAACATTTAGCTGTGTAAAAGCTATGTGCGCGTTGTATCCCACATAACTTGACAATCGCTTAAAAAAGGACTCGTGTCGACTGGTGCAAAGAAATGCCCAAAAAATATGATTGCGGTGCGCCAAACGCAGTCTATAACATGTACACTGGTGACAAAACTTGGATTTATTCGTATGAACCCGAAAGTTAACAACAGTCGATTGTATGGGTCTTCCAACAAAAGTTATCTGCGTTCAAAGCACTTTGAAAAAAATGGTTGCCTGTTTTTTTCGGAATAAATGGACATGCCACGACCATTACTTTGAAAGATCTTCGAACAGTTAATTCTGCTTGGTATACAATCATTTGTTTGCCACAAGTTTTCGGAGAAATAAGAAAAATATACCGTCAACGCCGAATCAGTCTTCATCATGACAATGCGAGCTCTCACATATCGGCTCAAACAAGTGACTATTTGAGCACTCAAAACATCGAATTGATGGATCATTACAGGATTAAGAGATTATCCTACCTTAAATTCAAATGACAAAATACTCAAATATCGGTTACAATAAAGAGATCTAAAATTAATACTTGCTAAATCCAATAGCGTTTATCCAACTCGTAACCGGTATTAAATACCTTCCATTTCCATTTTTAAAATTGACGTTAAAATTCCAGTTTTAAATCTCCATTTAGAATCTTAATTTTCAAAGTGCATCTTCTATTTTTAGTTAATTAACTTAGCGTATTCATTTGCATCTGGGCCATCTGGTAGGGTTTAAAAAAAATACTTTTGTTCCATATTTATGCAGAGTTACATTTTAAGAATTACTCATTTATTCAAAGTTACATCTTAAATGTTAAATACTGTATGTATGCCACATACTTAATAAATTACTTTTCTCAAAGTAACATGTTCGACGTCTTAAAATGAATCGCGAAATTATGAATTTTACATCGTCGATAACGTAAATTGAAATTCTTACATATTGATTGGTTGACGCGAATTAATGAATGAACCTTGAATGAATTTTCTAGTCAAGTTCCGGCTTTTATATTAAAATTACTTGTATTTGAGAATATCTATATAGCTACAGGTTAGTTGTTTACTAATACGAAATATTACACTGCATTTCGACAAAATAGACAATCCATTGGGGTAGAATAAGGCGGGTTATCAAACAATTTTAACTTATACTTTTTGGACGCCCTGTATTTTAAAAAAGTTATAACTCATAATTTTTCCTCTTACAATTTACCATAAAAAGGTACTATTGGGTAATCTCTGTAGAGCTTTCCATTTTCGAGATATATTAAATTAAGTCATACTCAACTCATGCATGAAAACAAAGTATTATTAAGTCTTTCAAAAATGCAAATGTTTATGTTATGAATTCGAAACTGGTATTTGATTTAAATCAAATACATGTACATATTTCGTAAAAATAATGTTTCATTTGTATTAGTTCTACTACGAGTATTAAAATACAAATAATTACAAACGGTTACTGAATCTGGTAGGCGCTTCTCTCACTCGGTGTAGTTGACAAAAATTATACTCGTTCAATACGTAACTACAGTTCGTTTATTTCTCATAATTTTGTTAATAATCAAACACAAAAATGGTAACATACACATTCTTTAAGCATGCTGACGTGCATTTGGTATTATGAGAATGCCAGGGCATTTCTGAAAAGGCTGCAAGAAGATATGCAGAGAAATATCCAGAACGCGTTGTTCCCAATACAAAAACTTTTGTGGCAGTAGATAGACGGATAAGTGAAACAGGAACTGTTTTACCTGCTGCGCAACATCGTGAAAGTGAAAGTATAAAACGCACCTTGAGAAATGAAGGAAATGTTTTAAATTTAGTTGAAGTGAACCCAGGAATAAATACTAGAAGACATTCGCTACAAACGGGACTATATCAGATAACATGATTGGGAATTCTAAAAGATCGACAGCTGTATCTCTATCACCTGCAACACGTTCAGGACTTTTTAGAAACCGACTACCAACCTAGAGTCGAGTTTTGCAACTGACTGCTAATACAAATTAAAAGAGATAATGAATTTGTTAATATTCGTTTTACTGATAAAGCAACCTTTAGCAGAAATTGCATATTTAACATGCATAATGGGCATGTGTGGTCAGATGAAAACCCACAATAAATGTTTGACCTGGAATAATACACCATCAGCTGATAGGACCATTTATTTTGGAAGAAAATTTAACTAGAGAGCGGAATACGACTTTTTTACCAGAACATTTTATAGGTTTATTTGAAGATGTTCCTTGTTGTCGAAGACTTAACATGTGGTATATGTATGACGGGGTAACACCTCATTTAGCATTAACTGCAAGAGAGTGATTAAATAACTATTTTCCTGGCAGGTGGATTGTACGTGGAATAAATGCTCCGGTTAATTGGTCAATTTGGTCCCCTGAGTTAAATCCTATGGACTATGGAATTTGGGGTATTTTAAAGCAAAAAGTTTATTCTGAACCTATTAATACTATTTAGGAGTTAAGAGGGAGGATGGAAAATGCTTTTAGGGACTTAGCCAATTTTAGACTTATTCTACCAAAAACTACTCACCAGATTAAGAAACGAGCCCAAAAATGTGTTCAAATTGGAGGACCTCACTTTGAACATTTACTTAAATAATGAGCGATATGAGCTAATTTCTATTTTGTAGTTTGTAGCGGCTCAGTAAGTAAATTTTAGCTTATAGAGTCAAATATTTCTCAGTTTGTAAGCATTGATAAGTTTATTAAATGCGTTTTTTATTAAATGTATTGGAATTTAATCAGACACCAGTTTCGAATTCATCAAATAAACCTTTGCATTTTTGAAAGAATTAATAATTCGTTGTTTGTATTCATGAGTTGAAGTATAAATTAATTTAAAATATTTCGAAAATAGAAAGCTCTACAGAAATTAACCAAGAGTAACTTTTTTGTGCTAAATTTTATGAGGAATAACTATGAGTTTTAATTTTTATGAAATGCAGGGTGTGCAAAAAGTATAGGTCACAATTGTATGATAACCTAGTTTATTCTACGCCCAATGGATTATTCTATTTTGTCGAAATGAAGTGTAATAAGTCGTATATTTTCAAGTTGAAGTCTACCCTAAATGAAAATATTCTAAAAAAGATGTATTTTTCAATATCACTTCATCACCCTGTATAATTGAAACGAGTGGGTTTACAGGAAACTGTTATCTAACTTTTTTTGATAATTTGTCAAGATTTATATATTTCTTTATTTAGGGTACTTTATTCTGAAACACCCTATGTATATATATTATAGTGGTTTTAAAGGGTTAAAAGTAAATATAAACAAAGTAATTTCAAACACCCTGTATAAAGGAAACAACCAGAATTTACTTGCGAAATTTATTCCAGTTAGTTCATTTTTAAGTATCGGATATTAACAAAATTTTACAAATAATGAATAAAATTTAGTGAGGTTTGTAAAGAAAAGAATGTTAGAAGCCAATGCAATTAATTTATTAATTTAATTGAGTTTAATTGAACGGTTATTTACGTATAATATGCATAAAAGCGTGTAAAAATCCAATAATACCAAAGTGAAACGCGTTGCTAAACAACAAATATATCAGTGGGGTTGAAATACGTGGAAAATCCAACTCGTAGAAGTGTTATTTAAAACGCTCGTTAAAAATTAAACACTTGCAGATTTTTAAATGTCAAGTTCCATTTATTTTGTAGATAACAAACAAGGATTCTAAAGATTGTACAAGCGGTCGGATGTTTTCGCATGAAACGCTAATGAGCGGTTATTTAAAGCACGTAAGTTTGGGGTCCACGTGGGTTAGATAGCAGATGGTCTGGAATATCGATTTCTACCACTCAAGCAAGGTGAGAAAAAGACGTAGAAAAGGCATAAGCAAGGGACAGCGTGAGATAGGCGGGATTTGTGGAACGTCAGTGGATAGACGATTGGTCGATATTGTTAGTTGGACATAAGACAGATACGAGCATAGTGTATATTAATTTTCAGAAAAGATCGGAACGGTTCACTGAAATTCGTGGACTTACAAATCGGTTAGAAACAAAATTTTAAGAACATGTTATTTTAAATTACATTTTCACGGTAAGAGGGTCTGGAGAGGTTACAGTCGAAGCATATAAATACTTGGCGAATTAGCACGGCTCGCTCTCTTATTCCATCGTGGCCTTGGTATTTTGAACGCGTCAGATTACGTACCAAAGTTACCACGAGTTTGTAAGTATAATAAAATTATTTTAAATTATATGGTGTTAGCCTCAGAATTTATACGCGACTAGTGCCGAGTTTTCATTTTTTATTTGAGGTAGCACATACATTTTTTTAACAAACTCGTGTGGTGACGTTAAGTAACGTGGATCAAATTAAATAATTATGAAAAAAGTATAATTCATTTGGATTTGGAAATTGGATACACCGTGGAGGCAGCTCAAGCAGCTCTACTTGGATGGGATTCTTCTACTAATAGCCAGAAGCAGCCTACAGAGCAGAGAGAAGCAAATACACGGCATCGTCAACGGAGCATAGATCTTCTAGAAATTCCAGGTAACGCTTTGAAATTGTGTTGTTATAAACTATGAAACTATGAATATTGGGTGATGTATGAGAGTGATTTTGAAGGTATTGTGCATTGTTTTGCGTATTGAAGATAATTCGTATAACTAACTTTAGTATGGTATTTAAATAGAAATCTGAAGGTGTATATAAAGCTTATTAACGTTCCATCAGGAAGTTAAATTTTATGAAGAACATTTTGTGTACAGGACATTACAAAATAGAATTTATTGAGGTGTAACTTGATCACTGAAATGTGTATAATACTGAATTTTGTTTGAAAATAGTGAAAAATAATAGATTGTATGTTTGCTGTATTTTGTGGTTTTATTGGGAGTGTGCGTGAACGATAGAATATGAGAGTGAATCTAGATATCCAAGTGGAGGTCCAACTGAGCTAGCCGGAAGCTGTTGAAGAAGGCAATTCAACCTAGGAAGAGAAGAAGGAACGGGTAAGAAATTACAATTTTTTTTGAGTATTTAATTTCTATTATGTGCAATTTTCGAGTTTTTAAAATTTAATAAAATTTTCGAATATAATTTTTATGGGTGAGGCTTTTACCCGACTTCCACGGCAATATACAGGGTGTCCCAAATTGAGTAGGATAGCATGGGTATCTTTCTTATTATTAATGATAGAGATCTGCTTAACTGGGCAAAGTTGTGTCATTTGGATAGCTTATTTAAATTCCGCATATATACATTCGAAATTCCAAATGGTTTAGAAATTATTTAAAAAAAACTGAAAACTGCCAATTTCTTCGAAGTCGAATATTTTTGTTATAATAAAAGATACGAAAAAATGTTTCTTATAAAAGTTACTTAGTTCAATTGTGTGCACTTAAAAGTGATATTAAAATTAAATTCAAGATCGCGGTTATCGAGATATTAGCATCAACTTTCATATTTTAAATGGACGCCATATTGGATTTTTAAATGGTTAGATAGCATATTTTCTTCTCTTTTCAACGATGTATCACAACATATGTTTAAATGAAAAAATCTACTGAAGATAATAATTTAAATTTTTTATCAAGTAGGCCATCAGATTTCTCTTAAACAAATGAAATTATAACAAACTGTCATGTTGAATTAGTGTATCTGTTGTACTAATAATTGGCATTTGTGTATTCTCTTTCCCAGTTATAAGTTGTGATATATTTATTCTATAAAATATTCAAATGGCAAATTTTTCAACAAGCGAACAATATCATATGTTTTGTACATACATAAAATGTAATAAGAACAGTCGCCTTGCTGCCGAAACATACTTCACAAACTTTCCCGAAAAAAGACAGCCAAACATTAAAATCTTTCAAAGATTGGACACAAATATGCAGCAGTATGGATGTTTAAAAAAACCTACTCGAAACATAAATGGAGACATTGCAGATGAGGTGTTGACACTGGCCTGTGTGAAAGCTAATCCAAACATTTCAACACGGGAAATAAAAACCCAAGTAAACGTATTCAAGTCTCAAGCATCAAGAATTTTAAAAAAGCATAAATATCACCCTTACAGATTTCACATTGCTCAAAACTTACAACCAAACGACTATCTTTGCAGATCAACATTTTGCAGATGGTTTATCAATCAAGTTAGAGAGAATGATGATTTTATCAATCGCGTTTTGTAGACCGATGAGTTTTATTTTTCTAACTGTGGAATATTTAATCGTCATAATGAACACTATTGGGCACAGGAAATCCCACGCATAACAGTTCCACGCCGCAATCAAATTCGATTTAGATGTAATGTTTTTTGTGGTATAATGGGAAACCGTTTACTTGGTCCTATAATATTCGATGGGACCTTAATCTCTCAATGTTATTTGGAAATGCTTCAAACATCTTTAGAAGATTTATTAGACGACCTACCTTTGGCACAAAATAATCAAATTTGGTATCAACAAGATGGCGCACCTCCACACAACGCTAGAGATGTTGTCACCTACTTAAGCAACCGTTTTGATGGCAGAGTAATCACGACCCACACACCTGTAAAATGGCCGCCTAGATCAGCAGACTTAACACCCCTGGATTTTTATTTATGGGGCACTTTAAAAGATAATGTATATGGAAGTAATTTCCAGTACAATAATGTAGATGAACTACAGGAAGCGGTTATGCAGGCAATAAACGGTCTTAATGGGAATACATTACGACGCGTAACAAAAAGTGTTCTAAAACGTTGCCAATTGTGTTTAAATAATAACGGTCAACATTTTGAACAATTGCTATGATTTATTGGTTAGTGTTTAATGATATTCTAATGTTTTTTTTTCGTTTAATTTGTTTTAAAACTGATGTGTTGATGCCTACTTGATAAAAAATTTAAATTATTATTTTTAGTAATTTTTTTCATTTAAGCATATGTTGTGATACATCGTTGAAAAGAGAAAAAAATATGCTATCTAACCATCTAAAAATCCAATATGGCGTCTATTTAAAATATGAAAATTGATGCTAATACCTCGATAACCGCCATCTTGAATTTAATTTTAATATCACTTTTAAGTGCACACAATTGAACTAAGTAGCTTTTATAAGAAACATTTTTTTGTATCTTTTATTATATCAAAAATATTCGACTTCAAAAAAATTGGCAGTTTTCAGTTTTTTTTAAATAATTTCTAAACCGTTTGGAATTTCGAATGTATCTATGCGGAATTTAAATAAGCTATCCAAATGACACAACTTTGCTCATTTAAGCAGATCTCTATCATTAATAATAAGAAAGATACCCATTCTATCCTACTCAATTTGGGACACCCTGTATATATATATATATATATATAGTTATAATAATAGGGTAGTTTAGGGGTAGGTTAAGTCATAGGGGTCGTAGAATAAATAAAGACAACTTCCAGTTAAAGAAAAGCACATAATTCCAGAAATTATAAAAGTAAATCGGTCACTCTACATATTGATTAATTGAGAGCACACTGTATATAAAATACACAAGATTAAATGCATAAGAAAATAGAAATATCTAAAAGTAGTTTACAAGTAAAGATAAGATTTGAAAACGCAACAAATTGCATCAAAATTAAATCAGTGAGAAACCTATATAAATTGGCATTACAAATATTTAACAATTGCGTTAAAAATATGATCGTTCACGCAATCCAAATTATTCATTATTAGATAATCGTACGTGACAGGAAGATATCGCATTTGTTCAAAAATCCAATATTATGTAGAAATAAACAACCACCAGGCTATTCAATTTAGATAATAATAAATAACAAACATTCGTATACGTGAGTTAATAAAAGGCAAAAGTTGGAAAATCCTCAAATAATACCACGATATGCGGGAGGAGTACGTGACTGGCAAGGCGTGCATTCGAATATTTGAACTAAATAATTGGTGTATATTCCAAGGTATGTGACATAAAGCCGAGGTGTCGTCCCAGAACGTAAATAAGCAAATAAAAAGCAGGTGGAGGTACGGCTTAATATACGATAATGACAAAGCGACAGAGTTAGTATACATTCAAACTGGGCTACGACTATGTTCAAAACTACTAAGAATTTACGTAACCAGTGAAGCAAAATTAAAGTGAAATTAGGTTTGAAAAGTGTGCGAATTTATGCAACGAAAATAAGCCGATCTATTAATAGACGTAAGTAAAAACGACTTAATTAAAAATCCATTTCTAATATAAATAAAACAGGGCTTTTAATACTGATATCTAAATTGGATTTTAATCCTGATGTTTAAAATTGGATTTTAATACTGATATTTAAATTGGATTTTAATCCCGATATGTAAATTGGATTCTACTACCTACATTGAAATTGTTCTAATACCTACATGTAATTTGGATTTTTAATATCAATTTTAATTTCAATCTAAACTATAATTTTGATTTTGATGTCGACGTTTATTTTCGACTTCCAACTGAAGACAGTTTTAAAATCAAAATATTCTAATTTGGACATATTCGGACTTGGTACGAAACAATTCATGGGGATGCAGATCACAGACTATGGAGTAACTACAGAACCCATTCCAGGTTAGCAATCTTAATACATTTTATTATTGAAAACTGTTTTTATTTCAATATTTATCATTTTTGTATTTGTAAGAGTAAACAAAAGGGGTCATTTAACAATTGATGACACAGGGAATAGGAATCTTGGAACGTTCGAAGGTCCCTAAATAAGTAAAAAGATAGTTTTGCTGGCTTTCAAAAACCATAAATCTGGTATATGTAGACATTCTGTAAAAAGGGGAAAATTTTGAGAGTTCTAAATATTTAATCATTATATTGTGTATTATAGAATTGCTTCATTTAATTAAATAAGGTAATCGGGGCAAAAATCCTAATTTAACATTCCACATCATAGGTGCTTGATTGTTCAGGGGGAATATCACAGCATTATATGGCATGCCCAATTGTGGGGCCTAATATCACAGCATTTTATTACGCCCAAATCTTGGGGCTTAAAATAAAATAATAATAGAGGTCTGAAATCAACATTATATGACGCCCATCGTAGGGGCTCGTTGATCCTAATAAAGATATCACAGCATTTTATGGTGCCCATCGTAGAGGCTCGTTAATCCCAAAAATAATAAAAGCCTTCAGGTTATATCACAGCATTATATATATATATATATATATATATATATATATATATATATATATATAATTAATCTATCGAGTTTTGATTAAATCAACGCCTATTAGAACTCGAAATTTTAATTAAGGTTAATGGTGTACGTGCTAGTCACAATTAAAAACAATTAACTATCAGTTAAAAATGCCGGCTATTACGTCGAGAAAACTGACGTACTCTAGAATGCATACAGATGTGCTAATTTTATAGTTATTGAAGCAACAAATCGGGAAGTTTTATTTAAATATGCGACTAGATAGTAAAACCATTTTCCGTCGGTCAAACAAATAGTGATATTGATAACGGTTGAAGTAGTTATAATTTGACATTCCTACTTATTCTCAGAGCACGATACCCAATTTTATCGTTGCATCAATGTTGGTGTTACAACCCGGATCCTTTTATTTAAAACATTTTAAACCGTAATATTTAAACGGGTCCGATGCGCTAAGGTACAAATTATGTACTATGCTATTACGACCCTATTCGGTATAGTAGGGTTTCGTAAATGTGTTCGTATAGGACAACATTTAAAAATGTACTGCTACAATACGAAAGTGATTGCTTTGTTTATGTTTAGATAGATGCTATTTATTTTATAACCAAGAAGAACGTGTTGCGAATTATACTTTTTCTTTATTTTATAGTTAAAATTACTACAATAAAAAGATTTTCAGCATTATGGTGTTTATTTGGAAATGAAGAATATGCCAAACTTCAACTTGAATCACTATGTATAATTTTCCGGAGCAAATCGGTTTTATGGTTTTCTTTCCTGTTTTCGACCTCTCCCCCTCTACGACTTTTCGGCTAGCACGACATTCTGCCGTTCCTTTTTGTTGTTGTAATCGGTTCGGACTGCTTACGCCGCTTTCATTGTTCTCTTTCTTATCGGCACGGAATACCGTAACAACTCACAAGGTAATCAGACCAAGGAAAAATAACTGAGCTAAATTTCAATGAAATAGGTAACCAATCTTAAAGATAAACCTAAGTACATTACCTTTTAAAACACTACAAGGAACCACAGCTTTTGTGAAGTCCTTAGGAATTTTGCAAATTTTTGGTATTGAATAAGATCTTGAAAAATTGGATAGTTCTACCCTTCCTGCGATGATAATAACTAAATTATTAAAATTACACTAACACAAGAACAATTGAAAGAAATTAAATTGGACCAAGCTTAAAATAGCTTTATCTTGTACAGTTATAAACTCCAATCCTTTTTTAGATTAGGTATTGGCTTTAATTAAATATTTTCCACAGAATAAGTAATAATGAAATTTGTTTAATTCTGCTAATACAGGAATTCTTAAATGAATTTCAACTTTGATTTTATCATCTTTAAAGGAATGTTACCATCAGTTTATAGATACAATGATCACTCTAACGATGGTTCATCGAAGAGCTATGCTGATTGCACATCTGGTTGTGACAGTTTATTGAAACGAAATATAGTACAAAAAAACCTCTAGAAGAGCTTTTAATGTTTACACCCAATTCACTCAATTCCGATATTTTCGAATGAATAAGCTCACTATAATCTTATTTAATATATAAGGATATTTGCAAAGTCATATTTGATTTTTATTTATTATTAAAATGGTTTGTAATAGCGATATTCAAGTCACCATCATTCTCGGTATTATCAGGTGTTTTGTTAATGTCTCCGTTCATTTTATTAATACATTGCATTTGTAACAACTTTGGCAACAGCATCGAAGTTTATTCTCTTAATGTTGCCTTCAAACTATAAAACGTCCTAATTTTAAATGAATTTATTTGTGCATATGGTGGTTTTTTGGCCAGGAAAGTACCTTACAGCGTTCAATTCAATAAAAAAAAAATGGTAACTTTTGTTCGACATATCCATTGCACATATCAATAGCAACTAGGTTACTGTTAAGTTGGGTGTTACAAAGAAGTTAGGCTATTTGATACAGGGTAGTACGTTCAGAATATTTTAGACTATAGTGATAGTATTTATTTGCCAGATACTCAAAAAACAGTAATCAATATCCATCGGTGAATAGTATGCGTAATAATTCAACGTGTTCTGCAGAGTAGCGAATTGAGCTAAAAAAAATTGCAGAGCACTATCTGCTCGCTTGTCAGAAAACCGTATTTCAAATCCCATATTATTTATATCTTCTTTGTTTTTCTCTAGACGCCACAAGGATGCTCATTATATGAATTGCAGCAGTCAAATTTGCATAGAAAATTAAAATCAAAGAGAACTAAGCACCAATACTTCCCTGATATTGGAGCACAATCAATAAATACCTAATAAAAACTTTTGAGCCATACTATATAAGCGGAACTGAAGTGTAAAGATTGGAAAAGCTTGCTGAAACGGTTAATTATCTCACGCCTACATTTCACTTTAAAGTCGCGATGTTTTTTAACGTTATTAGGTTACTTCATCCAATTCAACTTACCATAACAACAAGGATTTACATCAAACTCCTATAATTGTTCTTCCCTCTGGTTATAAACTTCAGTAATTCATTCAAGTCTCTGGAGTAAATCAATAGCTTCACATTGTTATATAAACGTCAACAGTTATTGGAGCAGAACAAACGCTTATGAGAGTAAATTACAAATGAAAACGGGTTCAAATATTACATTATAAAGTAACCTAATTTTAGTGTTAGCCGAAAGGGGTTGGTTTTACTATCTGTAAATAAACTAGCATCGTGACTTAATTTGAAGTATAAATTGGAGATATCGAAACAAATTTATGATGATGAAAGCTATTTACTTTAACACAAATTGGGCACCAAATAAACTAAGCTACGCCGGAATAATATAAAGCATTTAATTATGATTTTATGGATCCCGATTTTGAAGCATCCTAATACTAGTATAGGTCTCCTAAAGTTTCGAGAAACGTTCTACTTTGAAACGAGAAAATACATAGGTGTACAGGGTGTTTGAAACAACGAGCCACAAGTTAAACATAGCAAAGCAATAGGAATTGGTGACCCAGAGAGACAACTCTTACATGTATCCCCGTCTCTCGTAAACTGGGTTTTAGCAGGCAACGTCTACAGAGAAATGTGCAAATTTTTCTTTGGAACCAGCATATGCGCCCTCGCCAATCCTACAGGTAGTATCCGCCCAATCGCAATCGGTTGCACGTTAAGAAGATTGTGCCCGAAAATCGCTGCACGATCAGTCAGAGAGGCCGCTTATAATTTATTCTACCCTTTACAACTAAGATATGGCATTTCAATGGGCGCAGAGGGAGAAGTCCATGCCGTCGATACTACACTGGCCCGTAGTTACTCTTGGTGAAAAATTTTGTTTGGGATTTTTTGCAGTATCCTACAGTTAGTGCCTTTGCTTAAAAAAATCTACGTAAAATTTCAGCTTACTCGGATAAAGGGAAAGAGTGCTCCAAGAGCCTTGAAAATCGAACAATTATAAAATCACACAAAATATCTGTTTTATTATTTGTAATATTAATTATATACAAAAAAAGTATTATGCAAATCACTACTTTTTGCTACAAACCCACGTGATGTTTCAGACGCTCTATTATAACCGTTTCTTCTTTTTTTATCTATTTAGCGTACGTTGTTAGCATCAGGGTAACGTTATTCGGTGATCACTATCAGAGATGGGTGTCTATTTTTTTATTATGGTAACCGCTATTGTACCGTAGTTTTCTGAAAATGAAAATAGCCCAAGGGTAAAGTTGGTTGGTAGGTGGCGAAGAGAAAATGAAAACTCTTATGTAGGTAGACCGCTAACTTTGAACATTGTGGGCCGATTATTTTTAATCACTTAAAACACTGAAAGGAAGAACACCACGGCGTCTACGTTATATCGACACGAAAGTAAGAGTCCTGGGGTAAACGCAGAAACACATTCAACTCTGCAATGAATCTAACACTAAAAAGGGAATGTTCTACGAAATCTTTATACAGCATGCCTGAAAAGAAAATAAACAATTAAACCAAGACCACGATTTCTGGTACTCCACCTAGACATAAATAAATATAAAATAACACCTTGTTAGAGTGTAAATAGTTCACTAACGCTTTAATTTTAAGGCTCTAATTTAAGGATGAAAGACCACTCTTAAATACGCAACTCCTTTTTAAATCCCTGTTTAAATCTATTGGTAAATTTCAATAGTTATCGTATTTCCAGAAAAGATGTAATAAAAGCATCATAATTAATTTCGCAATACAAAGAAAGTTCCGGGGAACATCCCCTAAGGAACTGTTTTAGAATTAACAATAGTTAAGTATAAAGTTCTAGTTCGTCACAAATTTGTTGTTTACAGATAATCAAATTTATTGTGCAACATAACTCGATACTAAAGACCTTAAAATATACCGCAATTACTATAACAAAATAATATTTCTCTAAGTGTGATCTCAAATAGACCAACACGTATGCAACCCAACTTAAAACAAAAATCTTAACAAAATCTCTAAACTAAGTACACAATTAACCAAAAAGCAAAATTATCAATGCTTATATTCGGGGATGCAATCTTCTAAAGGTTTCAAATCTTCAATGTGCCTTTCACTGTCTCTTGTTTCATTGTTGATACACTTCTTCGAACTTTACACAAAATGAACTTAAGTACTAACTTGACGGTAAATTTATTACCAGCACCCGAGAGTACTTTATTAGCTCTCAATCCTTTATCTCCTACCGAAATATTTCTTCTTCCCAAATTATACAAACGACTGGATCGTTGATAGGCTAAATGTAATTTTTCCCTAACATCTTTAAAAATATCAAAAAGAGTTCTACGATCTCACACATAATAAAGTCTACTACTAGAAACAACATCAATGTCCCCTTGAAGTTCAAATCAATTGCGGTAAAATATACCACTTAAAGGTACTCGACGATCAAAGACTATAAAATTTGGGGAGTAGTGGGTCGATTCATGTTTGGCAGAGTTGATAGCAAACTGAATCTGCGGTAGCTCAACATTCAACATGTATCATGTTCATCGATATATAAGCGTACCGCTGTACCGATGGTTCTACTGAATTTCTTCACGAAATTACACAGGAGTACATAAACAGCGTTATACCAAGTTTTCTGAATTTCATGTTTGTCACACAAAGCTTTAAAAATGCGACCAGCCAATTGTGGTCCGTTATCGCAAATCACACAAATAATGTTTGTAACTCAAGGAGAATGAAGATGTATCTCAGTACAAAACACCATTACCAATATCACTCTGAACGAACCATTCATTATTACTGAAATCTACTACCAATCCAACTAATTTCGCACAATCACTACTAACCGTAAACGCATGCGGTAGCCAAGGGTATCATTAATACACTAAGAACATTGCAATTACTATCAATATAAATCAGTAGATCAACTGAACCTAAAACAGACTTCACAGCTCCAGCTCCTGTCTTTTCGCAACTAAAAATTTTTAAGCTCAACTTCTCGATTTGTGATAGTGCTAACGATGCGACCACGGAAGTAGTACATATTGAATCCCAAAACACCTGTAATGTCTGGGTCAAATAACCGTACCTTGATATACGGACGATTCTCACAAATTTTTCCACAAATAAAGAAGCAGTCTCAGGCTTAGGGGTATCTCGACAGAAATGTTTTACTACATCAAACCATTTCGACCATTCATATTTACTAACGAAATTTTTTGTTTCCACATCTTAGCAGTAACCTTAACAAGCGGAGTAAAATGACAACTACCTAAAATCTGCCGCCTTTTTCGTTTTTTGAACAAGATTGACACGACACTGACAACGCCTTGACAACCACATCGATAACAACAAATTTTCATTGATGCTCTACAATTTTAAATCGATGTCCGGAACGCGAACAATTTCAACAAACTAGCTTATATAATAAGTCGGACGAATTCACTACCGGTAGCACAGGAATATTTTTTTCTGAAATCTTTTTCATCTCAAAATCAAGTGTTAAAGTATATTATTCCAGTATACGTTAAGAAACGGTACAGAAAAATATTTTCCCGGCCTAGGCCAGGAAAGTATTTTCCCTTACGGTTTTAATCATAACTTTAAACAATATAATGTACTCCAACACGCAATCTCACAAAGTATACACAAGTGAATTTTTTATTAAAAATATCACACCTATACTACTTACAGTAATGTTGCAATTTACAACTATCAAATAGTGGCTGAACTTTTCCATAAAAACTGGAGACACTACTGCTGTCTATTGTTAGTAATTCTTCGATACACTTGTCGGTGTATGCTTCTTTAAATATTTTATTTGCTATGTCTACTTTATTTGTATAGGATTCATCTATATAAGCTTCAGCAACGTTTGAAGATTTTCACCCTATATGCATCTTTAATGTGATTGATTCTGCCCCAGCGAATTCAGAAAAATGGTATGTGCATCTCGTGGTGAAAACACATTCCCGGACTCTCGATCTTTGTTGGCCTCGGTTAGCTTCTCGGCCAACAATTTGCATTGTTATCTGGGCATGCATTTGGAGAATTTCTTATATCTAAATTTACATTTACTTGACATATGATTGTTAATGTTATAATATGGTCTTAGAAATTTGTACATTATTTTGTTTTCATAGAAAATACTATACTAACTAGGTTCTAATACTATATTTCTAACAGTTAATTATAATTGGAAGTTTAAAATATAAAAATTGAAAGCATTACAAAAGAAAACAATGTTCTTAGATAATAATAATCTACTATAAAGATTAATAATACTTTTATTTATATCTAATTTTTAATTTAATTCCGGTTGTATATGTATGGGTGGTACTACTGTCTGAGTGTGGTGGATAATAAATGTGTCTTTTTTGTGTGTGTAACGGTTTTATGATTATTTTAATTAGGTTAAGTGGTAGTGTTGTTATAAATTATTAAAAGAGAATAGAAATGCATAACTTTTGTTTAGGTTATCTATATCGTTTTTAAAATTAATAGTGTTGAGTTGTTTTTGTATATGATAGCTTTCTAGAAATAGTCTATTTTTATATGTTTCTTCTATATCTAATATTTTTGTATTGTCAAAGTCTGCTTGGTGGTGATAATCATTTAAATATATAGATAAAGCACAAGATCGTTTATTTAGTTTTCGGTCGCTTTTGTGTTGTGTAATTCTATTTCTCAACCACTGTTTGAACTGACCTATATATTGTTTGCAGCAACTGCAGTGGATATTATATATGATGTTGCTTTGTAGTGCTTTTGGAGTTTTGTCTTTGATTTTTGTAAAAGTGCGTTTGATGTTATTTTCATATTTAGTTGAAATTTTTATTTTTGAGGTTTGTAACATTTTTATTAAAGACGGTGTTAGTTGTTGTTTGTATGGTAGTGTTTTATATTTGATAGGTTGAGATTGTATATTTTCAGACTGTGACTGTTTTGTTTGGTAAATCAATTTATTGGTTAATTCTTTAGGGTATCCATTGTTTAATAGCGTCTGTTGTGGATGTTTAAGATTTGTTTCAAGGAAAATCGGATTACAAATTTTTGTAATTCTGTTTTTAATGTTAAGGCATCATTAATTTTGTGGTTGAAAGAGTGGTTTGAATTGAAGTTAGATAGCGGCCTGAATTTGTGGGTTTCTTGTATATATCAAATATAAGTTTATTATCAGAATATCTAATAACCATATTATCTAAAAAATATATTTTTCTATTATTTTCAATGTCAATGGTAAATTCAAGTTTTGAATGAAATTTGTTCAATACCATATAAGTTTCTTCAATTTTGTCTTTTGCAACAGATCAAATTATGTCATCTACGTACTTTACAATAAATTCTAGTTGAAAGGATAAATGTGGTTTTATAGTATTGATCAATTTGTTCATAACTAATATAGGACGAATTGATTTCTTAATATTTAATTAAACCTGTGACGTTTGTATATGCGTGTCGTAATTTTAATGTGTATTGTAAGCAATTTGATCTAACATTCTAAAAAGAGCTTGATTTTATAATTTCAAAAGCATTTCAGATGGCGCTTTGCATTTTGTTATAATTTGTAGGTGATAAACAAACATTCATTTGTCATTATTTTAGGTATTACATTGTGTATTTATGGAGAAATATATTCACTAAAAAACTACAATAAGACGTTTTAGAAGTTTAAAACAAAGAACCCGTAAATTCGCAAAACCTTGCAAATGTTTACATTAAAAGCGTTTAAAAGGAAATGGTACTATCCTCTCAAATGTAAATGGAATGTTTTTCGGAATAACAGAGTAGTTATCGTAAAATCAGATGGGTTTAAAAATAAAAACTTCCAAACGCTACAAGAATAATAATTATAGCTTACAACTCTGGCCTCGTGATTAACCTACTTCGTTTGACGCTCAATTTGTGTTAAAATACTTGACTGTCATTACCAGGAATTTTAAAATCTATAAAATACACTTTAGATTAAGCTACGATACTAATTTATTTTCAGGTAACAAAGCTAATCCCTCTTTGCTAATAACAAGGATAAGTTAATTTTCTCATTCATAACATAAAAACCGCTTCTTCACATGTATTTCGACTAATAAGCACTCGTCATTCTCTACTAACTGTTGCTGTTTACACGACGTGTAGTGCTATTGATTAATCCTAGGGGTTTGAACAATGAAGTGGAGTCCAGTACTATAGTTAAGAATAATAACACGAATTTGTAAGAATTCCCTGCTGCGAAGCTGATTTGTGGTCGTAACGTAAGAATATAGGTTCCCCACCATTAACTATTGCTTGAAGTTTTCCAATTTGTTCATTTCACTTGTTACAAAGCACAATATAAATACAAATCTATTTTTCTGGATCTAAAGTGTGACCACACTTATAGAAAATGTTTGTGTTTAAAAATGCTCTAATTTTTATAAAAAGTTGTAATTACAATCAGTAAAATCCCTTCAGAAAGTTGGTGGTGTATTCAGTTAGGAATGAAAATTTTCTGTATTTTCAGTTGTACGGTTTCTGATACCGGATCTCTTCGTAAAGCTTTATTAAGCTCACAAGAGGAACTTTCTATATATAGTATGCATAAATTTGACACCTCCTTAGAATCATCCAGAACAATTAAATTAAGTGCATAGATCGCCCATTCGCGGGTATTACATCGGTTCCATTAAAAGTCTTATTCTATGAGACCCTAATATGAAATAAATCAGTATTAACATAATACTAAAATAAATACCCTTGTGATATATATAATTGGGGGTTAGTAGTTAACATAAATTAACAATTAGTAATAAATAAATAATATTTCTATTGCTAATTATAAGTGTAACGAATAGTAATTAAGTAGGTAGTATTGTTGCTTTAAAGAGGTTAGTGAATAGTAATTGGCTGGAATGAATTGTCAGTTCGCTAGAATTTACACAAGGCTGAAAATAAATAAATTACAATAATTAGTGAATTTAAAATTTAACGTAGTTCTTAAATGGTATATGTCCTTAAAGAGTGTTATTTTTACATAGAAATCTTATTTCATGTGGTAATAGAATACCCTTATGCGTTTATACAGGGCAAAATTTAAATATTGGGAAATTTTAATTTCTTCCATTTTTGGATGGGGTATTCTTTTTCACATAATTTGGCGATTAATGAGCTTTCGTGATCTCATTATCACATATATATATATATATATATATATATATATATATATATTGCTGTGAAATACGTTGGTACGCATATAATAATTGCTGTGAAATAGCCCCACGATTGTACGTTATAATTATTGCTGTGAAATGCCCCTACGTTGGTATGATATTTTTATTTGCTGTGATCTCTTCTTTAGCCCCTTTATTTCTTCGATATATAACTTTGCTATTTCACAACCCCTAACGTTGCCGTCGCCTTTTAAAACTTTACTTGTTTGTATTAGGCCCCTTTTACTCTGCATTTCTAAATCCTATCATTCCTTGAATTTGTATACCTCGACTAGCTCAATCTATTAAACAGAGTGTCCTACGTCACGACAATAAAGATTGTTTACCTTTTTTCTTTCTATTACCTATCTGTTAAAATAATGTAAATGATTCAATCCAAAATTACACAATATAATAATCGATAATATGTACACTTTTATGTCAATAACTTATTAATTTGTTCAACATTCAAAAATTAGCCCCTGAATAAGATATTAACATTTATCTGTTTCCACCAAATTTAGGTTTCCTGAAAACCAGCAAAAATATCACTGTAATTACTCTCAAGTACCTTTTGAATGTTCAAATGATTCCTTCTCTATTTTTCAAATTCTCAAACGATTTTTTGATGACCCTTACAGCTATTTGATATAGCAAATATTAAATGTTAAAAAATTGAAAAACAGTCTTATACTAATAATAAATAAATTTCTGACCTGTATTTTCCTTTCTTGTTTCTGCCTCTGAATATTAATAGTCAGCACACCTGAATTGTTGCAGCTTGACTTACTTCATTAGAATGATTAATTAACTGTTGCTTGAATTTTTCCTTCGGATTTTTGGAATGAGTTGGAGTTTACATGTAGTTAAATTTAAGTATCTTGACGTTTATGTTTCCTTCTAAACTTATTTAGAAGTATTTTTATAATATTCATGAAGTTCGTTTAGTGGTACATTTAGAATTTTATTTCGAAGTATATCTGAAGTTTTATTTATAGGTATTTTTATAGGTATTTTCAGAGCCTTAAATTATTAAATATTAGAATAAAATTCAAACAATAGTTTACCTTACGTTTTAAGCGCAAAACGACTATTTCTGGTTGTATAACTTGGCACTTTTAATTTTCACTATTATAATAAATTATTAACTTTCACTTTAACTTCCAATTGACGTGGTCAGCGCCTTGTCAAAGAGATACTGCCTGTTTACAAAGTCGCTATAGTATTTATAGACCCCACCTATCAATTTCCTTATCGGTGTGCTTCGTGTGTTTGTTGATCAACGCGCTACATTTTGCGTCTATCTCTGCAGAACTCGGCATTTCTTAAATTTTCTTGTTTTGATTCTTGTTCAGACACTTGATTTCACACGTAGACGTTCAACCTCGTGCAGTATATTTCTCAGAAATTCCAAGTTTTCTTTGCATTCTGTTACGTCTTTCATGTTTGTGTCTATAGTCCAAACTTTTATCATATCGCGGACCGCCTGTTATTTCTTGTTTGTTACTCCAAATATGTTGGATTTTATCGAATTACAATGTCTTTTGTCACGCATTCATATTTTTAATAGTGACGTATTTGAAGGCGTTTATTTATTTATGCGTTGATTTTATTAAGTAGCTAGTATGCCAGGTTGTTTATCTTCTCCGATTACGTGTTAATTTTGATGAACTTTATTGCGTTAAAAACCTTAATTTTTGCTCGTTTCTTTAACTTATAACGTATTATACGACGTACATATTATTATTTTTGCTAAATAGCATCTGCTTATTGCAGAATGAGCTTCTTTCTTATGAATTAAATTGGTTATAATTTATATACAGTGTGCTCGCTATTGACTTTATGTAAAATAGTCGATTTACTCCTATTTAATGGTGGAGTAGTTTGGTTTTCTTAACGTTAATAATATTTACATGTATCTTACGACCCTATGACTTAATCTACCCTTAAATTACCTTTTTATCATACCATTATTCCCCCAAATTAAAATATATAAATTTTTAATCAATGCCATTTTTGGCGCCCAACTTGATAACAAAATTCCATTGATTCTCAATTGTTATATTTTTATTTCTTTGTATACAATTTAATTGTCTCCTTTATTCCTATTTGTTCCCCCAAGTTTACCTACAAAATCTTATTAATCCTATCTCTAAATCCCTATCCTAAATCCTATCTGTACCTATCTTATAAATACGTCCCTATTCTAATTCGTTATCTATACCTATCCTAACTTATAGTTATATTCCTATTTAACTCCCCTATGTACATTGTGTATATTACCATTTGTACAATTGCTTTTATTCCTTTTCATTATCAAAAACTTTTTATCTGAAATTATTTTGTCCTTCTTCTTTCCTAAATTGACCATTGCTACAAAATTATTTTCTGAATTAACATCATAGATTGTCTTATTTTTTCTCCTAATATATCCTATATCGTATCCTAAAAATTTTATTTCCTCCTGAAAGAATTCACACTTCTTGCTATTTAACTCTCTCCCTGCTAAATTTAACTCTAACAAAATTCATTCAAAGTGCGTGAAATGTTGCTCTATATCTTCGCTAAAAATTAAAATCTCACTCCCATAATGAATGCAAAATTCTTCATACGGTCCCGATATACCCTGCATAGTCTTCACTATTGCATCCGTACTTGAAGACAAACCAAAAGGAACCACTTTTAATTGATAAATCTGCTCTTTTATAGAAAAAGCCGTATACTTTCTTAATTCACGTTCTAGTGGAATTAGCCAAATTGAATTTTTCAAGTCAATTTTCGAAAATATTTTCTTATTACCTATTATCGCTAATATTATATCCATAGTTGATCGACTATTGTATTGAGGTTTTGTTCTCGTATTTATTTTCCTTGCATCAAGACATAGCTTGATGCTATCACCACTTTTCTTTACTACAACTAGTGGATTTACAAAATGTGTGTATGACTTCTCAATCATACCCTCACTTAACATTTGATCTATCTCTACTCTCACTCTATCCCTGTATGCTGCTGGAATATAACTTCGTGTTAAACGACTCCGTGTTCACAACTTCTAATTTATGCGCATACCTTGTTGCTATTCTGGACTCTGATCCTATTAATTAGGAATGTTTCATTAATAATGCCTTCATCCTATCTTTCATTTCTTCTAAAAATTTGATCTCTTCATTTGCATCCCCCTTTTCATCTACTTCACCTGATTAATATTCAAACAGTCTTCTTCGACTTTGACGCTTTCTTCATCGTCCCATTTAATATATTCTCCCTTTACATCTATTTCTTTTTCTTCAGCATTTATCCTTAATCCCAACTTATCAATAATGTCCATACCAAATATCACATCTATCCTTAATCCCGGTACCATTATAAATTTGTTTTCAAATCTCATGTTTCCCATTTCCCATTCCAGAATTTCTATTTTATTAACACTTGCAAATCTCTTGCTTTCGGTGCTATCAAATTATACTTCCTAACAGGCATCATCCTCGCAATTAATCTTCCACGTTTGACAAAATCTTCAGACACAAACGATGCTTCTGCTCCCGTATCAATGAGTATCTTACTTCTATTATTTTCCACTTTCAATTCAATTATCGGTAATAAGTTTTTATTTAAATCGTTTTTCGCTTTATGTTTTATATATTCGCGCTGGTGTTCGTATCCATTAATTCTTAAGGGCTTACGTGGTTTGTCCTCATTCCAAAATCTTGATTCGACGTAGATGGTCTTGCCTGACTCGTAGTTTCTATGTAGGTGCGGTTTGTTCTTCTTGGTTGTGCCGTTTGTTGCACATGCTCTCGTTGACGTGTATTTTGATTTATATTCCTGTCGTAGTTGGTTTGCTCAGTTTCCCTCCTTGGCGTGTTTCCTGTATTCCAACCACGTCTAAAATTGTTATTGTAGTTATTATAATTATTTCTGTATAAATTTCCTTTATAATTGCTATTATTGCTCTGATAATTAGGTCTATTATTTTCTACGCTCCTTTGCATTCTAATTACATCCACTCGTTGCCTTTGCATTCTATTTTCCACTATACGACTTTGTCCCAACTCATCACAACGTTGTAAATATTCCACAAAAATATCTCGATCCACTATATTTTGAATCGTATCATAATGCCTTACCTCATCTCCAAAATGTCCTGCTAAGTACTTTATAATTTGTCTTTCTTCCAACGGAGGGTCTGATTGCTTTGCTACACTAAATTTTTGTATGGCGTATAATTCTCGGGTCATTCCTAAGTTTTGCGAATATTTTCCCATAATTAAATTATCTATTGCTTTGTATTGCTGATTGTACCCCCAAAAGTGTCTTAAAAATTTACCTTCAAATTCCTGAAATGTCTCTATTTCATTTGCTATCAAGCCAAACCAAATTTCCGCACCTCCTTTTAACATTGACCTGACTAAGTTTAAGTTGTATCTCTCATCTGTTGATCCTTGTATTAATGTTTTGATATTGTTTAAGAATATTTTTGGATTCATCTTGTTGTCTCCGTAAAATTTCGAATATTGCTCAACTGATATTTCTGGTCGATTTATCCTAATAGGTTCCCTAATGTACTGCCTCTTATTTCTACCAAAATTTTCTAAGTCTGATTTTAAAATACCCAATTACTTATTTACATCTTTAAATCCTATCTTACAATTTCCTTCAATTTTCTGCAACTTTATACCTAAATCCGTAATACTATCATTCGTTTCCTCTTCGCGCGTTTCCTGGTTGAATTTAACTTTCCAAACTTCGCCCCTAATTTTATCTATATCATCTATAATTCTAATGACTTCATTTTGAAATTGTGCCCGCATTTCCGAGATCGTTTGATTCGTTTCTTTTAAACCTTCACTAAAAATTTTTTATTTCGGAACCTAACCTTTCTCCATTTTCATTAATCTGCATCGTAATGTTTTTCATGGCCTCTTCGTTTTTGTTCATTTTTCTATTTAACGCTAACAAAATTGTCATTATTTCAGATTGCTGTGATATCTGCTGCTCTTCACTTTGACTTTGTGCTAATTCTCTCCCCTATATTTCCGCCGGTGTATCATGTAAAATTACGCTTTTTTGAGACCCTATTTCTACCCCTTCATTTCTCAATGCTTCTCTAGTTTCCCTTATTCGTTTATCCATTTTTATCTAAATCCTAAATTGTAATATTTCAAAAATTCCTTCCTATCTACCCGTATTTTCTAATTTTAATTTATGCACAATTTTAACTTTTCTAACCCTTATGCTTTCTGAATTGCTACGATTTTCGGATTGCTATTAATCTTTTCTGGTATTCTCGCCCCTACGATTTTTAAATTGATAAATTTTATATTTGTTCGTGCCCCTATGATTTTCGGATTTCTAAATTTCTTTTCTGGTATTTTCGTCCCTACGATTGGGACGCCATTAATATTGCTGTGAAATAGCTCCACGATGGTACGTTATAATTATTGCTGTGCAATGCCCCTACGTTGCTATGATATTTTTATGTGCAGTGATCTCTTCTTTAGCCCCTTTATTTTAGTTACCTTTAATGCCTTTGAAGAACATATGGTAACTTTAAATGAAGTAGCTGATTGCCTAAGTAATGCCGGTTTTAAAGTCAACTGGGAAAAATGCAACTTTTGTTGTTCCTCTGTTTCCATTCTAGGGTTTATTGTAGATGAAAATAGATTACAACGTGTTCTGATAAAGTAAATGAGATCATTAATTTTAAAATGCTTAAAAATGACACTGAATTTAAATTTAATTGGAATGATATCTTACTATCGTATGTTTTTACCTAACCTATCTACTATCTCTGCTTCAATTACCGCTCTAATTAAAAATACCAAGAAAATGCAATCTATTGATTGGACTTCCGATGCCCAAAAAGCTTTTGAACAAATAAAACTTTTAATTACCTCGGCCCCACTCTAGTTTGACCTACTTTCAAACTGATGCCTCACTTACCGGCTTAGGTATCATTTCATTTCAAGAAGGTGGTCTACAACACCCCAATGCTTATGCTAGTCGTACTTTAACTACCGCCGCACAAAAACATTCCGCTATGGAACGAGATCTCCTCAGAGTATTGTAATTGAAAAATGTAGAAGTTACGCAGAAGAAACCCAGTTCATAGTCATTACCGATTGTGCCACTCATACCTGGTTAAACATTTTGAAACGACCCGCTGGACGTTCAACCAATGAAGTATACGTATCTCGCAGTTCAGTTTTACCGTTTGCCACAGATTTAGAAAGTTGAATATCATACATGGCGTCATTTCTCGTGATGTAGCTGCCTTGAATCTTCTTAATTTAACTCTCGATGTTTGTTATTCCAATACAGTGAAAAAAATTATAAAACATTCCGAAAACTAGCCATCATTTCGTGTTATAGGAGATCGTTTATATAAATTTGTAACGTCTTTCTCATCTAAAGTTGCAAATATACCTGAATGGAAATTTGTAATACCTATCGTTAATAGACCTAAAGCTTTGATAATGTTTTACGTTGATCCTACACCCGCACATTTAGGTGTTACAAAAACCATAGCCAGAATATCTAATTTTTATTACTGGTCCAATTTAAAACAACCCGTTTGCCTCTATATTAAAAACTGTAGAGTCTGTGGTGCACATAAGGGTTCACAAGAAGCTCGATCTAGTTGGATGGGCGTTTTAAAAGAGTATTTTATCTTTTTCAATTAATTTCTCTCGCTTTATTAGGACTTCCTACTCGATCTAAAAAAGGTAACTAATACCCATTTGTTTTACAGGATTAGTTTTCCAAATCTGTTTTCGTTCATCTCTTAGCAAAGGTTTCATCTTCGGCAATTATGAAATTTTTAGAACAAGTTTTTATTGTTTCCAGTGTGCCTCAAATTATTCTTTGTGACAATGGTATAGAATTCATCTCAAAAGTACTTCAAAATTTTGTAAAAAGTTATAAAGTTCAGAAAATCTGGTTTAATTCCAGATATCGTCCGCAAATGAATCCGAAGAAACGTATTAATCCAGTAATAGTTACTGCTATCTCTTTCTATATGGAATCCGACCCTACTAAATGGGACAAAAATTTATTTAAAACTGCAAAAGCAGCGTATCTCTAAGAATGAAACCACTCTATCCCCACCTTCATTTTTAGTTTTTAACCGATATACTCCAAATGACGATATTTATTATGGTACTGTTCCTGATAATACCGATGTAATTGAAGTTGATGAAAAAATAATACGGTGGAACAAAGATCAACATCTATTACTTTTTATCTTTACCGATGTCCATAAAAATTTATTCAATTATAAAAAAAAGCGAACATTTTTACAACCTCCATAAAGGAGGCGTTTCATTTGCTTTCGGTGAACAAGTAAGGAAGAAAAAGCAGTTTTATCTAATGCCACTAAAAGGTTTTTTGCTAAGCTAGCTCCTAAATTCATACAATGTACCATTTCTTGCGAAATTTCTCCATTTATCAACGAAGTAGAATATTCAAATGGCAAACTTCCAAGACTTTGGCATATTAAACCACTAAACCCATTTTTGTCCGCTCATAACGAATAGTATGTACTTACGTATATAATCATACCTTTACCTACATATATTTCTCCTTTACCATTCCTATTTCGACCAATTTTTTTCTTTTCATATTACCTTCTCTACCTAAATATTATATAGTCATTGAGCTTTCATATCATTTATCTACACGTAAATTTATTTTATAATCTTTAGCTTACTCTATCGTACATTTAAATGGATATTGCTCTTGAATCTACAAGTGTTCCAAACCTTACCATAAATAGTTTGACCTCTCATTCTTTGTTATAAAATTTTTTTCTGGTGGTTATTACTCACACATAAAACCAATTTTCATCTACTAATCTTGTTATCATTACACAACCTAACACAGTAGTTTCTTGTGGTTGACATATTTTTCGTCTGAAGAACCTGCCGAATCTTTAAGACTTGTACTAGCTAATGTCGGATTGTTGTTATACTCCTTGAATACCCCATAGCAAGTGCAAACTATGCCTTTGTAGTAAAAAGTCAGGTTCCACAGTTGCGAATACAAGAAATTTCTATACGATAAATTTCCTTACGCATATATTTAAATCATTTCCTACAATTCCCGTAATCAATCATTTTTATATTATAAGAACGTAAATGCCTTTTTTTCCTGAACGTGTTGGTGAGGGGCTATCGCCTTTGTCATTTCAAATATGATTCCTTTTGTGGGGGTCGTATTGAAAGTTTTTCTAGCCTTATTTTTGATGAACTGTCTATTGTACTATTCTTGCTGTGCCCGTGGTAGTTATGCCTTTGAAATCATTATGTGGGTGTGTTTAAATTGATTACGTTACCTTTATTTGATTTTCTTATCGCAGTGGATGCGCTTGATAAGAATATGATTTGCCTGGGTCTCATTTGGAGCGTGGTTGTTTTTAAGTATCTGCGTGATGGTTTAGATTTTACCTTATCGTTAGCATTGCAGATGGCTCTTTAGACCAACAATTTTAATAAAGACATCATCTACTCTTTTCTAAGAATGTTTATCCTAGAGCTGTACTTTTTCGTACACCTCTATTTCCGTTTTCAACTTAATTTTTTCCTTTGGTAAACCTGTTTTAATCCCGAGACAACAGTCCATCATATAAGAGTGGTGTTCCCCCACTCTGATCACAGTACTGACTATATCTATGCTGGTCGAGTAGTGCTTTGCTATCCACCATTCTTTCTATCATTACTGTTCAATGCGGGCTCTTTCTCTTCTCACTTCTACCTGGTTGCTATAAACCTCCATGCATCCCACCTCCCTCTCTTATCTTCTATCTTCTATTTTTCTTTTCCTTTCTAAGTCGCTGCATTGTCGGAAGGTTGTTGCTTTACGACATTGGGCCGTGGGGTGGGAAACGTCCGTTTAGTTAGCCGTCTATTGCCACTGTCTTCCGTTGATGTACATTAACGTCTTTAACGGTGAACTTGTTATTTTGTCTGCCTTGTGTGCCAATTCTCTTTTAATTGACGCTGAAATGCAGGGATTGCATCTTCTTTCCATTTGGTCCCACGAGCTGTTCGTATGAACGAGTAACGCTTCGCGGAACTTCTCCTTGGAGATTATCAGTAAAAACTCCATTTTAAGTAATAAAATCCAAAAGAAAATATTTTCGTGTAGAAATAATATAATATTTTAAAAAGTTTTATAAAAATACAGCAGTGTGTTTTCGGCGTTAGCCATCTTCGGTGCCATGTCAACTTAAAAATTATTATTCAATCAAACTATTACATTAAATATAGGACATTTTAAGTATTAAACTAATCCCACATCAATAAAAACTAGTTAAAGTATTGACTGTTCCAATAAATATGGATTACATCTTGTCTACGTCGTTGATGAAGTCGACTAGTCTTTATTGATGTGATATTACTTTAATACTTAAAATGTCATATATTTAATGTAATAGTTTGATGTAATATTAATTTTTAAGTTGACATGGCACCGAAGATGGCTAACGCCGAAAGCGCTCTGCTGTAATTTTATAAAACTTTCTTAAATATTATATTATTTCTACACGAGGATACTCTCTTTTAAATTTTATTGGAAAATTTTGTGTACACAGTCAGGAATTAATTTTCCATTTAAAGTTCCTACGGAATCACTCTACTTCCTTAGGAGGTTTTTTCTGTTATTATATTTATAGGAGGGACTGTATGCCTTGGCAAGTATAAGGCCTACGAACCAAAAATTAGGTTTTACGTTATCTTCGCTGAAATCGGCCGTCTTATTGTAGCCTCTTAATTCATGGTGGATTCGGGTATAAGGAATGACCTTTATTTTAATTGTGACGTGAGTCTGTATAAGTGAAATACGGACAAACATGCAACTATTTAATTATAAACAAAATCAATTGCATATAATAATACCTAGAATAAGATATTAGTAAAAATCAAATAATTGAACATAAAATAATCCCATTGACCGCTAAGGATCACTAATAATAAATTCCTACAACTTAAATCTAAAGGCTTGACCAGCTAATGCCGGTAAATGCAACACCGACAGCTGAGTCCGTAAAACAATTTAATTCATTCTCTGTTGTCGCTACGGTTACATAACGTAGCAGTGAGTATTTAGTTCATGATCAAATTGTTCGGGCAGTTTACTACTAATTAATTGTGCACATAAACATAAAATCTCTCAAGGACTTCATTATTTGGAAGCCTCGTACTTCCACCTGATGCGGGTCGGCCCCACTAATATACAAAATCAGCTGGAAACCGCTGTGATTATAACGCTATATCGCTCTTACACCAGTAATTGAATAATTTCAATTACTTACATTTAAACTGGATAAATCCTACCTTATTGTCAGCTAGTTGTATTTTTCGACACTTGTTAAAACACACCCATGTTAATTCTGTTATAATTCACTACCACTTGTGTCTTTAGGAAGTGTGTCTTCTAACGCTCCTAACTGCACAACGACCCAACCACTAATAATGCTCCCTGCTTGCAGCACCCCTCTCCTATCCTAACTAAATATCAACGCAGTATTCTCCGATTTGTCGACCGCAAAACCGTCGTACACAAAGCACTACTTACAACGTTAACCTTATTCTCATTATCAACATTTGGTCTTCAGTCCTCGAACTGGTTAGACGCGTACCCCCATTGTTTCCTATTCTGAACTAACCTGCACATTTCCCTGAACTTTGCATAGTCTGCATCTATCACTATCTGATCTAGGTCTACATCTGCTTCCTTTTTCCTATCTCTGCTTGTAATATATCTCATACTATTCCCCAAAAATGCTTTAGAATGTATTCTGTCCTTCTATTTCTCCTATTTTTTTCCACAGATTTCCTTGTTTCCCTACTATTTCTATAACCTATTTGTTATTAACTTTGTCTGTCCATGCTATCATCCTCATACATCTGAAGCACTGCATTCCAAAAGACCGCTACCGTTTTTTTGTCTGCTTTTCCTACTGCCCGTATATCATAAGCATACTGTGCTGAGCTCCACACATATGCTTTCAACAATTTTCTTCTTGTTTCTACGTTTGTTGTCTTTCATCATAGTCACTGTTCTTTCTTGTTAGATGCAGTCCGGTGGTCCCCTTCTATTGTTTTACAATTATATCCCTTATTTCTCCGACAATCAGTGGTTGTGAAGAGCAGTAAGCAGCCTGTGGCTGCCAAGTTCCCCTAGCACTTGAACATTTGCCGATTTAATATTTTTTCCAATATATCTTTTCTCATAGTCAACATTAGTTGCAGAGATTGTACAACCAACACCTGTAGTTGTTTATAATAATCATCAGATTTATCTGCGCTTATTTTTTCGTCATTAAGTTT
This sequence comes from Platerodrilus igneus, assembly GCA_036346225.1. NCBI lineage: Eukaryota > Metazoa > Arthropoda > Insecta > Coleoptera > Lycidae > Platerodrilus > Platerodrilus igneus. The sequence continues at coordinate 3,069,057 of JARFIW010000347.1, read as the reverse complement.
TCTATATCAAAACTAGTTGGACACGTACCTGCACTTATTTATATTCTGAGCTAGTCTACACAGTTCCCTGAAATTCTCACACAGTCTATATACAACTCGGTTCCCCTTTTATTGTTTTATAATTTTATGCCCTATTTCACCGAGATTCAGTGAAGGGGGTTAAGCAGCCTGTGGCTGCTAAAATTCCCCAACACTTATACATTTGCCGAATCAATAGTTTTCCAGTAAATCCTTTCACACAACTAACATTATTCGAGAATATTGCCCAACCAATACTTGTAGTTGCTTTTAATAATCATCATGTTTAAGTACAGTTACATTTTTCGTCATTAGTTTTTCCATCTTGTGAGTGGTTGGATGCGTATCTCCATTGATTTAACTATTCTGAGCTAGCCTACATATTTCCCTGAAATTCCTACAGCCTACATCTTTCACAATCTGTGTGCAGTAGCTTATCCTATGTCTACCTCTACTTCTCTTTTTTCCTATCTCTGCTTCTAATATATTCCGCAATATTCCTTCGTGCCTTAGTAAATACCATCATCCTATCTCTCCTATTTTTTACTGATTTCCAGATATTTCTTTCTTGTACAACCCTTTCTAGTACCTCTTTGTTCTTAACTTTGTCTGTCAATGCTATTTTTATCATACGTCTGTAGCACCACATTTCAAAGGCTTCTACCTTTTTCTTGTCCGCTTCTCCTGCTGTCCAGGCTTCACAGCCGTAAAGTGCTGTGCTACACACATATGTTTTAAGCAATCTATTCCTTGTTTCTATGTTTGTTGTCTTTCAACACAGTAGTTGCTTTCTCTTGTTAAATGTAGCACGACCTTGTGCTAATCTTTGTTTTATATCTTTTGCGCTTTTCCCATCTTGCGTTATTTGGCTTTCTAGGTAGCAGAAATCTTTAACCTCTTTTAAGTTCTTGTTACCTATTTGTATTCTTGTTTTTGATTTATTTTCTTCTTTTTTGCCTACTAGTACTTTAGTTTAATTTTTGTTAATTTTCATACCGTATATGTCTGTTAGAACCGTTTCCATTTCATTCATAGCAGCTTCTAACTCTTCCTTGCTAGATGCTAATACCGCTATATCATCTGCAAATCTAAGCATATCAATTTTTTGTCCCTGCATAGTAATTCTAAATGTCTTCCTGCATTTGACAGTATTGATTGCCTCTTCAATGTACAAGTTAAAAATTAATGGGGATAGGGCACGTCCCTGTCTCACCCCTTTCCTAATGTTTACTTCTCTACGTTCCTGCTCTAATTCTATTACTGCTGTTTGCTCTTTGTATAAGCTATGTATTATTCGTCTATCCCTATAACTCATTCCAATCTTTTTGAGTATTTCGAACATTTTTTTCCATTTTACATTGTCGAATGCTTTTTCCAGATCTACAAACCCTATATACACGCTTTCTCCTTTTCCTATTGTTTTCTCCATTATCACTTTCAGAGCTAAAACAGCCTTTCGTGTTCCCCTCTTTTGCCTAAACCCAAATTGATCTTCCCCTAGTATTTCTTCAGCTCGTTTGTCCATTTGTCTTTGTCCAATTCTAGTTAATATTTTTGACATGTGTGCTGTCAAACTTATTGTTTGAAAATTTTCACATCTATCCACGCCCTTCTTTTTTGCTATAGTTACTATGATGTTACATGTGAAATCTTTGGGTATCTCACCTATCTCGTACATATGCTTACCAGTTGGAGAAACGTTCTGTTACTGCTTGTCTAGCGGCTTTTACAGTTTCTACTTGCACCTTATCTGTACCCGGCGCCTTACCATTTTTCAGACCCTTTAATGCTAATTCAAACTCATCTCTAAGTATAAGACATCCCAAGTCATTATTTTCAATGTCTGATTCCTGTTGTAATGCTGTTAGTTCCTCTCCTACATATAAATTACCTATATATTCTGGCCATCTACCCACTTTCTCTACATTTTCTATAATGATGTTTCCTCCCGCGTCCTTTATATTTATGCTATACCGTTTTATATCCCTAAAATTGATTATAATTAGTTTGTATGCTTCATCTGTCTTTCCTACTTCCATTTTAGTTTGTACCTTTTGCACTTTTCATCAATCCATTGTTCTTTTGCTTTCCTGCATTTGCGAACAATTTTCTATTTTATGGCTTTGTATCACTGTTTTCCTGTTTCGTCTGATTTATTTTTGTATTTTCGTGTTTCTTCAATTAAATTCAGGATATCCTTCGTTATCCATGGTTCCATATTTTCTTTTTGTGTATACCCCAGAATATTTTTGACCGCCATGTCTAGGCTGGATTTAATGTTATTCCATTCTGTTTCTACTTCCTTAGTATCAGATATTTTCCCGATATCTTTCAGCAATTCATTTAACTTTATTTCCAATCTTTTTTGAATATTTTTATCTTTTAGTTTCTCAAAGTCAAAATACCTTTTTCCGTTTTTTTTTTTCAAATTTATAAATTTAAGTACGGCCTTCATAATTACGATGTTGTGGTCAGTGTCTATATCTGCTTCTGGGTAGCTTCTACAGTCTTTTACTTGATTGCTAAACCGTTGTCTAACAAGAATGTAATCTAAGACAATATAAATTCACATTTATGACGTAGTCCTAACGTAAATAGGGTCCAGCAAGAACTATAAAGAGTTAGTTAAAACTAGAAATGAAATATTAATAATTATAATAAGAGTAAAGTAAGGCGTGCCTGGCACATCGCTTTAGAAAATGTTTCTTAAATTATTAGGTTAAATCATTTATGTTTAGTGTTTAGCTTTATCATAGGATAATAACTTGAATATTTTACCTCAATTAATTAACGTTTTGAACCACCAATGGTTTGTTGTCTATCTTTCTCGTCAAAACTGTATTTGAAATCTTATCGTACCAAAACGATACTCTAACCCATAAATGGTTAGGTATTTATCTTTCTCTCTGAAATTATCTCTGAGATGTTTTTCTATCTCACCTCTACCTTTAGATAAATAAATTATCTGTATATTTCTGTTTGTAAAATGTCTTTAGGAACCCGTTTTACCTATTTCTTGTCCTAAATTTTTGGTGTTTATGACCAAAGGTAGTATTTATTAATGAAACATGAAAAAGCTAACCTGCGTTTTAGTATTATATTTGATAAGATAGGATTAAAAAAATTATGTATCGTAAATGCAGTAGAACTGGCTAGTATGTTAACTTAACATTTTGGCTGCTGCATAATATCTTGTTTTATTTAATTAAAAGCTAACAAGAAATCTGTCTAGGTTACGAAAATATCGTAAAAGATATTATTGAAAATTTGTACGCATTCGATTGCAAATAAGAATATTTAGATTTATAGTAAAGTTAAGTGTTAGCTTTAAGTTTTTGAGTCTCATGCTCGCGGCTAAATTTGTGCAATCAGTGCGGTGGCAAACAAAACCTTTACGCGATTAGTAGTTTGTCTTTAAATCAGGTGGCTACTCATTTCCGTTTCCTGGTATAACAGATTGTACTACGGTTTAAAAAAAACAGATAGCGCCTATAGACACATTTAATTTAAGTTTTTCGTGCGTGTAAGCTTTCGTACAAAAAGATTTTTTGTTTTATTTGTTTTTTTGAAGCTTTAAAGCAATTGTTGCGCCTTTTTTTAATATAAGGTTTTACGTTTTATTTTGCTATTTAATTTTAAGAGATTTTTAAACACAGTATTGGAAAGTTTTCTTTTATCATTTTTAATTTAAGCTTTTTTTGAAAACTCCGCAAAGACTTAGATTTTACACATTTTAGAACCTGGCCTACGATTTGTTGTGTAAAAAACCGCAAATGTTGCATTCCAAGCTGTGAAAATGCAGCAGCGTTTAGCGGTTTTAGAGTGGAAGCATGAAAATTGTGTGGAGAGGATTATAGTTGATGAGAACTAAACTTCTAAAAGGACGAAACGTGACTTTCAGCTATGGATGAATACGGACAATGCGGAGGTATTCAAAATTAGAAAAATTTGAACGTACTTATTATATAAAAAAGACATTACAAGATGTAAGTGTTAAATTTGGATAGACAAAAAAACAATGACGCACCCTGTATAGTACATTTCAAGGTAAATTAATATTAATTAGGCATATTATTTTAATTCTTTTGTTCCTAGAAAATATAATTACAATTTGGGGCAGTTAGTATAACCAAAGCAATAAAACAAATTTTCTTAAAATAAATTGAAACACTAAATACAATACAAGAATAGTGCATAGTCATTAAGCAGGATAAGCGTTGCGACAATAAAAGGCTTTGTAATATAGTATCCCATTAAACATAGAATGTAATAAATATGTAATACTAAAATATTAAATATATAACACTGAAAATTGTGATAATAACAAACGCATTACACATAGCTAGACGTTCAAGGTCAATTGCAGTGACAATACAAAGTGGGCAACTTTTATGCAATTGACGTGACAATAACTTTTGCTTTTAGCATAGACAAAATGTTACATTATAATACGAAATTTTATAATTGGAAATGCTATATAACATCTCATAACCACAAGTTGAAAGTTAAGTTCAGAAAGAAATTAGAAAGGTTAAAATCTATCAATACGAGCATACAACGCAGGGGGTCGAGTTGGTTTGATTGGAGCCTTTGCTGCGGTCAAGTGTAGAAAGGATTTCCTGACGATTCGTGGATTTCGATAAACACGCTGGTCGGTATGAATTCAGGTTAAAAGTTAGTGGACGCTACTCAGCAACAAGATGTAATGTAGGCATCCAAAAGGATAAATTTAAACAAAGCCCGAGTTTTTGTGTAACTTGGCTTAAAAATTTGATAAGGAATTTTATCCGTGCGCAGGATTATAAAAACATTATTGAACCGTAATAAACAGGCTACCTGTGGATATACCTCAAATAAATGGGTTTTAGTTGTGTTGAGGGACCTATTGTTTGAAGGGAAAAAAATTGAAAAGCTGATGTTTCTGGATATATTTGAATATAACGATATATTGGCAATAAATCCTGCGTATAATATGAACTTTTATGTTTATAATGTATAACTATATACAAGTGAATTTTATAGTAATATAAACTTTCTTACTTAAAATAAGGCAAAATATTACCAGTTATCGTTTAACATATTCCATGCGTGTATACTGCTATATAGGACACGAATCTCGGTTATCTAGTTTAAAATACAAGCTTATTTCATTTTCTTCAACTACAAAGTCAGTTGATGCTGATTAGTTTTCTGGAATGGCATAAAAGCTCTTTCTGTCTCCACAGTTCTATTTTCTCCTGCACTACGTAGTGGTTAAAGCGTTTTTAAATACCCCGTACAATTTTGGCAATGTAAAAATTTTTCTAAAAGCATTACAGATAACAAAATATTTTAGTAGACTTTGCTGAAAATGTTTGCCAGTTTAAATATTATTTTTTGTCAAAACCAAATCGCTATGATGGTTTCAGTATGAGAGTTCAGTAACAAAGTAAACTTCCTGTGTTGTTTTCACCCTTCTAGAAATAAAGTTATTCCAACCGTAAATTCAACAAAGCCGGCCAACTATTTTCAAATAGCTTTGATGCGTTACAAATTTAGATATATGTTGATTTAATTAATTCCATGAACTTCTAATAAATTTCAATTGCAGTTGGATTTTCATTTAGGAATTCAGTGTCGTAAATATGGTTAACAGGTGCTTGCCTATATTTCTATAATACTAGGTAATGATGACACTTTGGAAGGAAAACTGTATGAAACATTCATGAAATTTTTGTAGGGTGTATAAAAGTATGCAATAATTAAACCAACGAGAGTTAATTGCTACCGCTCTTCATCAAGTGCAACGACTGAAAAGTGGGTGATACATTTGAAAACACTTAATGGACAATATACTGGTGTCGTGTGTTGAGCTTCGTCCGAAATTGAGAAACCTGAATAATGTATACAGTCTGTAATCAAAATATATATGTGTCACGAGTTCCGAACATAAATATAAGATATCCCTCTATATGTCAACTGCAGGTGATATAAATCGATGTAAAGTTTCTTGTGTCAAGCACTGACAACAATATTATATCCATGCTAACCTAATGTCAAACCTTCTTCAAAAATTACTCGGGGCAAAACATTCAACGTTTTATAACTATGTAGCGAAATTTAATTTAAGCGTTTGACAGGCAAGCTTTGGACAGCTTATGAGTTTGTGCTTTATGTCATGTAGTTAAACGGAAAGCGTTTACAACGTTTGACCAATTAATTGAGATTTAAAAGCAAGCTTTAGATATTGATTACCAGCTCAAACACATGGCAAGTTTTAGTCTGGTTATGAGAGGCGCATTGTAGTTAAGTTAGGATATACAAGAACGTACCATTTTTGTATATAACTACATAATTGTTGGTAATGCTGGTTCAATTTTCTATAAAATCTTGTTCTTTATGACGGCGTACGAGTTTTTTGTTTGTTATCGCCCTTAACTATACATATCATATTTTGTACCTATGTGTAGTATTGCTGCTCCCGTTTTCCATAACCAAGTTATTGACAAACAAGTTTTTTACTAAACCGCAATTTATAACCTTTTGAAACCTAAAATTGATATTCTACATTGAATGTAGAAAGTTTATTCATAGAGCGCGATGGGCAAATTTCGAATAAGTTGAAATCTGCACGTTACAATTAAACATAAAAACAAAGGAAAGCCAACAATGGTGCAAATGAAGGCGCTAGAAAGACTAGAAAATGCAAGCACCGCAAAGTTGTTTAAGTGCAAGACCTACTTTTTCCCAAAATAACTGGTAGTAGAATGTTGATAGCAGAACCAGAACACTTTTTGCTCTTTGAAACACACAAAACGCCATAAAGATGATGGGAGTTCCACCCGGAGGTGGGATCTCCGCCCGAAGGGTCCTACGAGTTGACTGCGTCGTAGTAGGATGGTGATAGCAGAACCAGAACACTTGCTCTTTCATTTTAAGTCATCAGGATCTAATAGTTTTCTTCAACTAGCCATTTTTTAGTTTTCGGCATGGACCACTGGACCTCCGCATCCGTTTACTGGACCGCTGGTCCTCAGCATCCTTTCGCTGAACCACTGGACTTCGGTATCCTTCCGCTGGACCATTATGACGTCACAATATGGCTGCCAATCCCCAACCACTAAAATGTTAGCTGTTGTGCTATTGTAGACGTTTGACGCTCTTAATAATGAAAGATAAGCCTAGATGTGAAAAGTTAAACAGCGGCTACAAAAATCAAGGAACACAAATAGTGCTTGTGGGCTAAGCTTAGGAATTACCTTATACGGAGAAACATGAGCTAGGATCATGAGCGACTTTTGTAACACCCAAGTACCTTTTTAAATTAATCCAAATTTCAAATAATATTTTCGACCAATCACAAATAATTCTAGATAAAATGTAACCTATCACTGACCAGAATTACGATAGTAATCCAATCCCAGTTTGATTTTGGGGTGATAATTAACACTTTAAATTAACATAACCTATCAACTGAGATCTAACATCCCGTGAAATGTAGAAGATTTTAAATTTAGGCGGCAAAGGAAATGCCAATTTGTTCTAGAAAGTTCAAAACCGAAAATACGTAATAAAATGCAATTTTTCGTGATATCTATCAAAATACTACCAGGAAATAGTTCAGAATATTGCAGAATAACTTAAATTTAATTATAGGGTAATTTCAATTAGCAATGGCAATAATAAAAATGGATTTAAACCATTAACCTAAAAGCACATGTAGGGATGATACACAATTGTGCAATATGTAAGGTTTTTAATTGGCTAGAACAATCACGTGATCAAAGGTATATAAATAGGGGAAGTGAAGAAATTAACACACGCGACACACACGATACACAAAGACAAAAGATATGAAAAAGGCACGAAATAATAAAGTAACCAGCCCGTAGCTAGGGCGAGTTAGGCTGCAATGGCGAGTAGCTATAGTGGTTATTTGACCGCGTAAATTAAAGTAATGTGTAGTGAACAAACATAAGAAGTGAGTATGCTTATTACGGGAAGAATAGTGAATTTAAGTCGTTGATGGTGGACATAGATAAGTTAGTCCCTTAATGAAGAGTTAAATAGCAATAAATTTAAAGGTTTATTAATTACAAAGAAGATGATGACTAAACCCAACCATACGGTTTATTTTTGATTAATTGTGGAAGTTTGGATTTCGGGGGTCCGAGTCCAAACCCAATTGTTATAGAAGTAGCGCGATATCAAGAGTTTTGAGCACAAAAGTTATCAACAACTGTGTTAAACATTTCCAACCCTGATAAGAATAAATTACCTGTGAAGCATTGTGTAGAATGGAGCAAAGTGGGTATTGCATACCCAACACAGGTATTGAGTGAATCTTTGCATACGTGGTTCGAGAGAACGGACGTGTATTTGCATGCATACACGGGGTTTGCAAGTATGAATTTTTATATAGTTATATATATATATATATATATATATATATATATATATATATATATATATATATATATGCTTTTACATGAATATGTTAAAGTGCTAGATTAAGATTGGAATTCTTGGACTTTACTAACGTTACCGCTTATTATTATGAATTTTGTCTAGAATATCAAGAGTTATTGGCTATGTTATAGTTGGAAGCCAATTTGTGTTAACTGTAGAATTTGCAGGGCTTAGTACAATATTTAATCACCCGGCTTAAAGTAACTTTAGTTAAGTAAGAAATATTTTTTCTTATTGCATTCAAGTATGTCTGTATAGTAAATGTAAATAGTTATATTACCACATTAAAGGTTATTAAATTCATTACTTGATAATTTTGAGATATATAATTAAGAGGGATTTGTTGAAATACATTTAAGGTACAAATACTTTGTAAACTTTTGGGTAAGTTAACTCACCAGTATCGGTTTCAGAATTCTAAGCCTATCCACCCGGGGACATGTCCATGTACTCTCCGCTGTAGAGTAGCCGAGGCGTTTGAGGAAAGTAGAGTAAAGACTATTGGAATAGGTAAGTGGACCCTTATATTGCAATTTTGAACCATAAAAAGTGATATAGAGTTTGCATTTGATTATATATGTATTAGGTAACTCGATCCTTGTTTCTTTGACTGCTAGATAGGTAAGGAAGCGGGGTGAAGTGTTACACTTTACTGACTTCAAAAGAAGAGGAAGGCGCCACTGCATTTAAGAATACACAAGCAATGGGGAACAATCACAAGGAAAACACAGCAACCCTCAGGTATATGCGAAAATGACTACTAGCATATTTCATCGAAGGATTTACGGCTTGAGTATACAAAAACACTATTAAGTTAAACCTGAAAGACAAAATAACACAGTTAAATTATCAATGAAAGAACACTATTTGTGTTCTCATAATACTTTTGTTATATAGAAGCATATTAATCAAATGTAAAAGAGCCACATTTTAATAAGGCGCAACGCCACTCTAATGGATTTGCAACACCTAACCATTTATCAGATTTAAATAGTAATATTTATTACATTTACTATTCTCACAATAAATCTAAGCTGTTTTTTGTGCATTTCACCACCACAAAGAATTTGACTTTCTCACTGTTTTCTTTCAGAAATCATTCAGACTCATAAATAAAAAAAAAAATATTTGAAGTGAAAATATAATGTCTACTAATGTATTTATTTTATAAGAATTTCAAATAATTATTATAACATGAAGGTAAAAGTATTTCAATTTGTATAATAAGTGCAAAGACCAAAAATTAAAAAGCTCTTAAGGTATTCAAAATCAATTATTAAGTTATTTACAAAAAGTTAGATTCAATGTTCAATTAGACAGATCTGGCATGTTTGGATCACAAATATGTAAATTAAGATCATCACATGCTGTTTATTTTATAATAAATTCAACACCTGTGAAATAAGTGGAAAAGTTCTTTATAAACACTTTTTAAGCAGAATAATGCATTGTAAACTTATTAAAAACAAATCAGTATCTCTAGGCAATTAAAATAATTACTAAATCTTGCTTATGAGTTAGCTGAAAAGTAAAAACTCAACAAAAATGTAATAAAGGGATCACTTGACGGTGCATATCTACTGTCCTAACTTCATTTTTGTTTTAATAAGATATAGCACATGATACGATTTTAAACCCTAAAGTTACTTTATAGATTAAATCTCAAACAGATTTAAATCATACAATCTCCGTTGCACAATATATAAAATAAGAATAACAGCTGCATTAACAAGTTTATAACATTCAGCGCTCACCCAGAGTAAATCCCTGTTGATTGAAATAATTTAGGTACCTGCTTTATAGAAGTCTAGGAATTATCATTGCATCTTTAATAAACAAACTAACATTCCATAACTGCAAAATAGATACGAACTTGAAAAGTGGACCACAATATCAATTTTAAATAAAATAATTTTGAACTAGACGTTACAATAATTTCTCCAAAAATGTTACCTTTAGCTACGCTGTAATGTAAAAAAATTAACGTGATTGCAATTTATATTCATAAAAAATTTACCACTGACGGAAATTAAACTTCTACTACCTTGTATAACTATTGCAATTAAAATGATTGTTATCACTGCAATTAGCTGTAGGATAAGTTAAATACGTGTCCATCTGGAGCGCATACTCAACCCGAAAAACAACTCAATTTTCCTAATAATTAAAGAAATTCGCTGAGACCAAGCAATGCGCTTGGAAAACATTTTCAAGCAGTCAATACAAGTATGAAAAATGGCGACTACATCTAGGTCCCTTGCTCTTGTTAACAAACAACCAATCTCCGTACGCCTGTGTTAATTTTACTATACAACAACACGCAATGACTATTTTGAACGCATTATCTCAAACTCACATTTACTTAAATGTAATACAAATTAAATTCAATACAGAAATGTAAATTATTAATAGCAAAACAAAGCAGAATAGACAATAATAATGCATATTTCAATAATGTAAGTATTTATACAAACCGTTTACCACTTTAAGACGAAATCTTTAACCAAAGTGGCGTGATTTAACATAACGTTATTGTAATTACATAAAAATATTTGCCTAGGAATTTGATTTTGTTACAGTGTGTAAGCGTAAAAAAATCGTGATAGATTTTTTTTATTTAGTTTTACTAAACCTATCGAGAATTCTTATATAATTGTAACAAGCTCAGGGTAAAGTTGGATGAGAAGCGGCTTTTAGAAAAAGAAAACTCTTAAGACTTTTAGCTAACTGTGCTTTTGACCCACGGTCGCATGAGATTGGGTCAGTGGGTTTATTGAAGTTGGAAAAAACAAGATAATGGGCGCCACCTAAATTTTTTATAAAGCAACTGACTAAGTCAATTTGCATAAAGAGAAAATTTGGAAACCTAAATGTCTTCTAACCTCTTTAGGAATTAAGTTTGAATACCACCTATACGTTACTTACTTTTTTCTGCTCTAACGAAGTTCTAGGATGACTCTGAAACATAGTTACAACTAACAAACATATCATTTATCTAATAATGCTGTGACTACACGAAGTTGTTATTTTTGTTTCAAATAGTTATCACTGAATTGTTATAGGTATTTCTAGTGAATGAATTTCTTCAACGGTCATAAATTTGTTGGGAGAAATTAAATACTCGTGAAATAATGAGCTGAAGAAATATTGATTCTATATTCTCATTTTTAAACAATTATGTACATTATAAATGCAATTCAACAAAAGTTAAATTCTTATGAAAATAATTACTGCATTACTCAGGAGATGTAAAGTTAAATTTTAAGTTTTAATTCTACTGAATTTTAAATTTGAATTCTGTATTTTATTAACAATATTTAATTTGTACTTAATAGTCCGGTGTAGCGCTACGTAAGACTGTACAAGTCATATCAATTTCTCTACATGCAAAAATTATTTGTTAGTTAATCTTAATTTAAAATTTCATTTTCTGGAATGAGGCCACATAAATTGAACATAAGGTTTGTGGTAAACAAGATATAGGCGTCGCCGTGGATTAATGCAGTAAGCGCAAGACTAGGGATTCCAAGCTCCTGGGTTCAAATCCCGACACGACTGACTGCTTAAAAAATGGCAGGTGAGCATTTTTCACAAAATTACGCCCTTGTTCGGATGAGAGGTTAAATGTTGGTCCCGTGTGTGAGTGTTGTCACGCACGTTAAAGATCCCTACCTTGCCTGGAACGGCAAGGGTTCGGCAAAATTCTAAATTTCCAGGCAACAAAAAACTCGCTTCCTGGCCAATGTAGTACCTTTGAGTAGAGCATTAGAAATGTAAATGAACGGTAAACAAGATAAGCAATGACCTTTAGTTTCAACTTTAAATTCTGCAAACAACAGGTTACGATGATTTATCTATACTTTTTATCTTTTCATACATAGTTTGGCAAGGAATAATTTATAAATTTGAACACATGATTAATAAAATAAAATCATTCTATATATTTTAATTATTATATTCTTAAAAAGGTTAAGCCTCTCTTTTTAAGTATGCTACTAAATTATTTATAGACGGTTGGCTAAGTGCTTGCATATAACAGAGCATAAAGTAATTTACAACAACTCAACAATGAGATACTACGTGTATACATATATCCATACACGGAATAAAATACAGCACATGCAGCAAAAATACCAGGAAATTAAATGGCCTTACCAATCGGCGTCAACGACCTGTTAACCTCTAAGTACATGATGCGATCCAACAATTCGGCCATATGTAGGCACGGGTTCCAACAAATCTGCTTACAATTTAAGTACAGAATGAATTTCCACGTTGATAAATTTTATTTAAACATCAACCAAGTAGAACAACCATATAACTTTATTAAAAATTTTGTACGTAGTAGAAGTTGCACTGTAATATACTTTATAGTAAATTGTAATTAATTACCTATTAAACAAACCGATGCAAAGATCAAATTACTTCTTCATGAGTTAGTTGTCTTATACATTACATGTGATTTTTCCAATGCTCCACCCGAAGGTACTACATTGGCCAGGAAGCGAGTTTTTTTTTACCTGGAAAATTTTGAATTTTGCCGAATCCTTGCTGTTCCAAGCAAGGTAGGGATCTTTAACGTGCGTGACAACACTCACGCACGGGACCTCCATTTTACCTCTCATCCGAACGAGGGTGTATTTTTGCGAAAAATGCTCGCCTAACATTTTTCAAGCGGACCGTGTCGGGATTCGAACCCGGGACCTTGGGCGTAGTAGTCACACACATACCACTACGCCACGGAGCCGCCTAGTTGTCTTATACAACTTAACTAAAACTGTTTGATTTAATTCGGCGTTTACGCCAGGAAAACTTGGTTTCCTGTTTCATTTCGCCTGTCTGATTAACAGAGCAAGTGACCTTTCGGCTTGACAAGAAGATAAAAAGTGACCATCTGTCACGAGTCGACGAACAACTTAAAAAATCTTAGATATCGTAACATACGAATAATGAACACGCGCAATGGTTTGTAATTTTTTGTGATCAACTGTAGTAGTAGAATGCTTTAAATTTTACTGGTTTACTAAATATACAAGAGTACTAGAATCGATAATGGATAAAACGTTATTGAATAAATACTAAATTAACGCGTTTGTAGCAGTATTGTCGACAAATAATTTAGATAGGAATTTTTACATGTTACAAGTGTAGCCTATAACTTATATTTTTGAAGGAAATAGCCTAACGCTATTGGTGGGACTTACTAATACCAAAATTATTAAAATGAAATACGATTATAAACATTTCAAAGGAACGTCACAAACTACGGAATCGAACGTAATATGTTCATGTCCCACATTTTGTATTAATTTAACTACATATTATTAAAAACACATTAGTAATAAAGCATATCAATACAAATTTGGATATTGAATACATTTTGCAGGAATTGGTAAGAATTCTTTTTTAAGAATAATTAAAAAAATGGATGCTCAAACTGAAATAGTTGATTGTTCCAAAAACAACTCCGACGTCAGAAAAGTCTGACAATTAAATTCAATGTTGTCTATTACTAGAAAGTATTTGTCAAAATTAATTATCAATTTTGTTGTGATCAATATTTTTAATTTGTCAAATTGCAAATTGTATAATAATGGTATATAATTGGGTCAGTGGGTCAATTATGGTCACTTAGTCAGTTTGGGTCAATGGTTTATTGAGTTCTGACTTATGCTCTAATTTAGGTCAATGGATCAAGGTCCCTGTTTAGGTAACCCATTTAATTTTTGTCCAGGATGTCTCTTGCGACTTACCTACTCGTCCAGTAAGAGGCCATTTTCCGAACTACATTACGTAAATAGCTATTGCACTTGTAGTACTTGAAACAATTTATTGATGTTACTAGTAAAATTAATTAAAATAGTTAAACTGCACACAAATATGCCATTTCTTGTATTGTTTTGAGAAGTGTTTTATTAATAGTACCTCATATTTGATTTTGCAGTATAATTAGTGAGCATTGCTTAAAAAGTAAAGCATTTTTCTGTACAGCAAATCCCATTCTATCAATTACGTTATGTACCGTTTGCAAATGTTCAGCATATTAAAACATATTCAAAATAATTAGTAAATCTGCCGTTATATATCATTTCTGAAAGTTAATATTTACTTAAATAAAATAAAGCGAAGCATATATCATTTTTTCCAGAACATAGCTGTAGAAAGTTTTTGTTTAGGTATTCTTTTTAACATCCCCACACACAATTCTTATTTTAAACAGAAATCTCTATAAGAAGCGGACAATATTACTTCATAAACGTTCCCGAGCTCGGTCGTACATTCATGTGCTTTATCATTCAAATATATGCACATAATTTGTGACACAGATCTTACTCTTTGGTTAACTTTTTGCTCTCTTTAATACATAAGCTACGCTTTACTTCGTGCATAAACTTTGAATTTTCTTATTTACTTTTGGGGTTAGTTCTTTAAACATTATTAAACTGAAAGCTTGACAAAAAATAAGGAACTTTATTTCACAAGATGGGTATATTAAGTCGTAAAAATTTTATACATGTCAAACTGCCTTGTTTCTTGTCACAATCTTGAATTTGCCTTTTCATAAAGTTATGTGCAACAAAACAAAAGCTTTGCTTTCTTTGAAAAGCACTATTGTGTGAGTTATAATAATTCTCACTTATCAAACAAAAAATTTTAACCTTGTTTGTAGTTTGCTTTTGCATCCTCCGCAGCTACAAAAGTCGCCGCTTAAACACTTTATCTTTTTGAGAAAATTATTCAGTTCCTGAAAAACAATATTGCCACAATAAAATGCACTTTTAAAAGACCTTTACGCTTTTAAAAATGCCTCGCTTAATGTTAAATTGGGAATGTGCAGGAGTTAAGCCAAGCAGTAGCTTAAGGATATATTAAGTCATGTGGGTCGTAAAATAAATGTAAATATTATTAACGTTAAGAAAATCAAACAATTCCACCATTAAATAGGAGTAAATCAACTATTTTATATAAAGTCAATAACGAGCACGCTGTATATAAATTATAAACAATTTAATTCATAAAAAAGACGCTCATTATTCAATAATCAGCTACTATTTAGCAAAAAGAATAATGTGTACGTCGTATAATACGTTTTAAGTTAAATATACAAGTCCAGAACTGGAAAGAAACGAGCAAAATTAAGGTTTTAAACGCATCAAGTTTCAGCAAAATAAATACGTAATTGATGAAGATGAACAACCTGGCATACTAGCTATTTAATAATATCTTTAAATATACCAAAGCATAAATAAGTAAACGTGTTCAAATACGTCATTATAAAATATGAATAAGTGACCATAGACATTGTATTTCAATAAAATCCAGCATATTTGGAGTAACAAACAATAAATAACAGGCTGTCCGGGATATAAAATTTGGAAATGCAGTAAAAATTTGGACTTTCTATGAAATATGCCACACAAAATTGAACGTCTACGTGTGAAATGGAATGTGTGACCAAGAACTGGAACAGGGAATTTTTAGAAATACCGAGTTCTGCAGAGATAAACGCAATGTACGACGCCTTCATCAACAAGCACACAATGAACACCAATAGGAAAAATAGATAGGAGTCTATAAATACTATTGGGAACCTCATAAACATTCATTATTTCTTCGACCAAGGCACTAATCACGTCAATTTAAAGTGACATCTTACGTAAAAGTGTACTTAGTGAAAATTAGTAATTTATTTAAATAGTGAAAATTAAAAGTGTCAATTTGTACAACAAGAAGTAGCCGTTTTTTATCTTATAACTTAACCACATGAAATTTCTTTTAACTTAGATGCATTTGCGTAAGAAATATAAATCAATAAAACGCATGCAAGTTATACCAGTTTGTATAGGCAAACATTTAAAAGCGGGAATATTTCATCAAATATAAGGAATTGAGGCGAAAGCGTATGTGCCGTTTAAAATGTAGGAACTGCCACATTGAATAAAACCTAAGATAGACAAACAAAGTAAGAACACTAAAATTACGGCTACGTGCAGTTACAAGCATGTGCATATATGATATAACATTTGGTAACGAATTCCAACACAAAGCTTCGATGTACGTTCAAAATCAAGCGACTATAACAAGCAACACTGAATAAAACCCAATAGGTTGAGGATAACATATAATGACAAGGCCTTGGCCATGATCTAATAACAGGATAGCAAACGGTCAACCAATGCGAACACGTGGAACGAAGTTGTCTATAAAACCGATCGTAGCAGATAAGAGGAGGCATTCCGCATTTGACGCGCGAACTGTATTAGTTGAAACGAAATTATTACGTAAATTTCAATTTGGTCAAAGTGATAAGTAATAGTAATTAAGAATTACAAGTGAAGTAAATAATAAAAGTGCGGGTTGAAATACGAGTGTAAAACTCTGCCGTCAAATTAAAACGTAAGTTTAGACTTAATTAATATCAACCAAATATTTACAATTTATTTATGGCTTTAAGTGAGAAAACAACTATAAATCGACTCTAGGTATGGGAAATTAAAATCGACTCTAAGTAAGGAAACAAGTATAAATCGACTCTAAGTAAGGAAACTAAAATAAAGACTAAATTGACTCAAAGTTCAATTGTTAGTACTTCGAAAAAAAACTTCAAGTTCCTGATAAACATTTTTGAAGTATTGAGGAGCACGCCAAGATGAAGGTTAACAACTCGAAACAACCGATTTTGGTTCAGAAGCTCTAGTGGCAAGCTGCCGCAGGAACATAAGGTCAGACTCGTGTAAATTTATAGTACGTTACATTGATTATTTTAAATATTTAATGAACTTGGTACTTGCACGTAATTTAAATATTTGTGTAAAAGGTCAACAAAATTTTGGTTAGTACGCAAATATACTTTTTAAAAAAGGGAATAGTTCTTTGAACGTTCAACGAAGCATTCATGGTAAAATACAATTCTTTTCGGTAGAGGTGTAAAAAGGGTTATGATCTTCGTAATGAACAAATTTGATAGGAATATTTATTTTGATTTAAAAATTTTGTAAATAGTAAATTGTAAATTTTCTTCGCTTATTATACGAATTTTGGTGAATTTCGCTTGCATTATTCAGGTATATGGAGTGTTAGACGGGAATGGGTAAAAATTCTCTGTTATCATATCGTCGTTCACTCTGTGCAGGGTGTCACTGAGCTAGTCGGGCCATAAAAATTAATTGTGTTAAATTGTAATTATATATATATATATATATATATATATATACAGTGCTTCCCAAAAGTAACGGATATATTCGATTAAATGATTATTGACAATTTCTGAGTAAAAAGCTCTAACACGTCGATTTTTATTTTTAAATTGTCATTTAATTATGTAATTTTTAACCCACCACCCTTTAACCCCTAAGCGCTAGTATCCCCTAATTAAAAATTTTAAATAGCAATGTACCCCTTGTGATACCTCAATTAATAGCATTTTTCATGCAGAAATAGAATTTTACAAAAAATTCTAAATCGGTTGATAAATAACTGTTTTATTCAATAAACAATACTTAAATAAAAAGCAAAAAACAAACCCAATTTCAATTAAATATTCAAACTGCTGCCCGTTAGCGGCTAGGCAGTGTTCTAATTTAGAGACGAACTCTTGTTGAACTTTGTTTACTACACTTTAGATTTTAAATTACCCCAGAGAAAATAATCCAAAAGGGTTATGTCGGGAGACCTTGCGGGCCATTCAATTTGACCTCGTCTACCAATCCACCTCATAGGAAATATTTGGTCGAGATATTCCCGTACTGGACGTGCATAGTGGGGAGGCGCATCATCTTGCTGTAGCCAAATACTGGGATCAAGTGAATCAGGATCTTCTGCATTCGGATGTAGTACCGCTAAAGCCGGAATTCATTCAAATTGGAGAAAATTTAGATATTGTTCCCCATTGAGTATTCTCTCAAAAAAGTTCGGTCCAATAACTTTAATACCCACTATCCCCGCTCAAACATTAATCTTTTGTGGAAATTGTGTATTTGCTTCCATCATCCAGTGCGGATTTTCATCAGCCCAATAACGGCAATTCTGCTTATTAACGGTACCATTTAAATAAAATGTTGCCTCATCAGAAAACATAATATTTCCTTCCAATCCAAGATTTTCATTGCAAAGTTCCATCATTGTCTCACAAAATTGCGCTCGCCTATCAAAATCATCATCTGATAACTCTTGCACTAATTGCACTTTGTAAGGGTGAAATTTTTGCTTACGGCGAAATCTATGAACTGCACTTTTTGATGGATTTAACTGTGAAGCGACTCCCGCAACGCTTGAATGTGGATTTTTCCTGCACAAATATCAAGACATCCAATTCTGAATCTTCATCTAAAGCTGATGGACGTCCATCTTTAGATTTATCTCGTACGTGTCCAATATTCCGGGATGAATTTCATTAAATAAAATTTGAACTTCTTTGTGCGTTCGAATTTTATCTCCAAAGCCAATCATCATTAAAATTACAATCCTTTAGGCTTCGTTAAGTTTTATTTTTGCTGACTTATTATTAAACAAGCAACACGCACTTAACTAACGTACTTTCACTAAAATTATTTGACACTTTACAAACATTTTGTTTGTCAAGGCATACCCGAAAATTGTCCCTTTAAGTGAATAAGTTTTTATTGAATAAAGCAGTTGTTTATTAACGGATTTCGAATGTTTTGTAAAATTCTATTTCTGCATGAAAAATGCTATTAATTGAGGTATCACAAGGGGTACATTGCTATTTAAAATTTTGAAGTAGGGGATGCTAGCGCTTAGGGGTTGAAGGGTGGGGGGTTAAAAATTACATAATTAAAGAAAATTTAAAAATAAAAATCGCCGTGTCAGAGCTTTTTACTCAGAAATTGTCAATAATCATTTAATCGAATATATCCGTTACTTTTGGGACGCACTGTATATATATATATATATATATATATAAAGACAAGTTATTTGCAGTCCGCAATAAGAAATAGTATATAAAATAAGATGTATGTGTAAACAAACTCTTATGAAAATAATAAGAGCTATTGACAAATACAAATCGGGCTAGTAGTTATATAGCCATTAACAAAACATTAGCTTTATTACTTCACAGGGGAGGAAAATCCACTGACCGTCGGTTTCGGCTTGTTAAGCCTTATCAGAGCAGATTAGTTTCCAACCCTATGAAGTAATCGAAGCTATTATACTGATATAATTTTGAAACAATCTCTGTACTATGGCAAAAGTAAATAAAACCGCCATCAGGTGATAAAGCACCAACACTACTAAGTGTGGAAATACAGAATTGAATCGAAACTACATAATAGATTCCATAGATGCCTATAAAAGTACGTCTGGTCTTTGAGATTTGCGGAATGTTACAGCAAAATTTATTTGCAAAAATAACAAACCTTCTCGTGGCAACACCCGGCTTCATGCCTCAACGGCAATTCAAATAAAAAAAGAGACAACTTGTGAAGCTAATGTTTTGTTAATGGCTATATAACTACTAGCCCGATTTGTATTTGTCAATAGCTCTTATTATTTTCATAAGAGTTTGTTTACAGATACATTTTATTATATATATATATATATATATATATATATATACAGTTTATAATTTTTTTATATGTAATTTCCGTATAGTTATGTTTAAAAACCGCATTTTGAATTTTTATGCTACTTTCTGTTATGAAAGAAGTGATAGGCTTCCAGCGATTGTATAATCATTGCAGGCCAATGAGAATTGACCTTTTTTACCTTACATGTGATTTTTTCAATGCTCCACTCGAAGTTACTACATTGGCCAGGAAGCGAGTTTTTTTTTACCTGGAAAATTTGGAATTTTGCCGAACCCTTGCTGTTACAAGCAAGGTAGAGATCTTTAACGTGCGTGACAACTCACACACGGGACTTCTATTTTACCTCTCATCCGAACGAGGGTGTATTTTTGTGAAAAATGCTCGCCTAAAGTTTTTCTAGCGGACCGTGTCGGGATTCGAACCTGGGACCTTGGACGTGACTTTTTTTACCGCAGTTGGCGATAAAGTGGCTTCCTAGTAGTGAGTTAACGTCTTGGCTGAGTTAACCACAGTGAACAGTGCGGGGGGGGAGGGGCAGATGTTTCTACTTTTCTCTTCCCTTGCCGTTTATCTTCTTTAGGTTTCTCTCACTTGAGGAGTAGCGGAATAGAAGACAGGTCGAATTATGGCAACGCTGAGGTTGCCGTGCCTATGTGCTGATTACGTCCGTAAGTAATTATTGTTCGTTTTTAAACGTAAAATTAGTAGTAGCTTTATCTCCTTACTTAACCTAAAATTATTATGCCACTATAAAAGGTTGAATCTACTCAATAAATTCGCCGTAAACCTTGTGATCAATAGCTTTCTTTATATTTAATTTTCCCACATGGGTGCGCCATTTTATTTAGATGCTTTGTAAATTTTTTGAACTAATGCAGACAATAAAATTCGATTTTTATCGGTCTTCTTCTAACTTTAATCACTTTTTCTAAATATCTGTTTGTTCATTTTCAGTTTAACCGAAAACGATAGTATATTTTCTAGGATTGATGATTTTGTAATATTAAACGAAACACCCTGTATCGTTTTTCATAGCTGACAACTCTATACTTTCCTTTTTATATTGTCATACTTGTAAAAACATTGGTTGCTGATGGTAATATACCCTTTTAAAGTGACTAATTCCTTCATGCCTCAAATGATCTTTTTCGACCAATAACACTGTTTGAATCGGCATTTTATGGACCAATCATTCATTTTTAGCTCGAAAAAAGTATCAGTACGTCCTCCACGCATATCAAAAGCGAACGCCTTGTCTCTGTTTGTGCTACTACGGACTCATCTAACAAACCTTCAAAATAGAAAATTCAAAGTAGTATAGGATTGGATGGTCCTAGCACAGCGCCGCCGCCGCCGCTAATGGGTTTTTAATGGGGTTTTCTCATTAAAAACCCATTAGCACTAATCACCTTTTAATGGGTTTCCCATTAAAAACCCATTAGCACTAATCGCTTTTTAATGGGTTTTCTCGTTAAATCCCATTAGCACTAATCGCTTTTTAATTGGAAAACATTTTAACCATAATCGCTTTTTAATAAGAAAACTCATTAACGATGTTATCATTTTTCCTTACATCACATCTATCATTACCGCCACCGCCACCAAAATGTCATATCATACTTTCTATCTTGTTTAGCTCATCTTTCGAGCTAAATCTATCTTGTTTAGTGTCAATTAATATTAGATTTTTCTCAGCTATCTGAATTTCTAGGATTTTTTTAGATAGCGTCACTCCCTAAGACGGCATCCCAATTTTAAGATTTTTTTACCAGCAGCGATTTCTGACCGTCCTTATAAATTTTTTAGCCATGCAACACATCAAATTATTCTAGAATTTTACTCAGAATCTAAATCTGTAAATAGATTTAAAACCCGACCACCCCTTACCATTTTTTTGCATATTCCCTCTAGCGAACATATATAAGATTATTTTTGTTTCTTTTAAGATAAATATATCTTGTTTGATATCAACTAATATTAGATTTTCTAGGGACCCCAAATCTGTAAATAGATTTTAAATAGGATTACCCCTTACACAGTTACACCCTGTTGAAGCCACGTACCTTTACAATGCACGGGAGCACTTTTTCCAAATACCAACCGGACCCACGTGCTTCAAATTTCTCTGATTTTGTTCTCATAGTTTCACTTAAGAGTTCGTACATATTTTTCAGATTACTAGAAAATGTTATAACCATATTTTTTGTGTTAAAGTGGCGATCTGTTAATTGAGCCTGATCCTTAATTTCCGGGGTAATCTAACCCCGGTTGAATTGTTTAAATCAAACCACCCTTATAAAGTTTTTGCGGGATAATTTTAAGAAACCTAATAAAACGCATAGATTAAGTTTAAAAAAATTTATTAACTGTAATCTTTACAACTGATGCGTGTTGTTAGTCAACCAACATTTTGCAGATTACAAAGACGGTAAAATATTGGCCGTCCAGCGGACACCACGGGGAGGTAATACGTACACTCTGTCCACCAGGATAGTCGAGTGGCAGTATAAAGAAAGAGGTAAGGTGGAGGGAAAGAGCTTAAAAATTATAAAATCTTAAAACTATTATGTACAAAAAACTTAATCTACAACAACTAAAAAGTAGGTGAAATAGAAATCGTCTATTTTACGGGGCCCTCAATCGTTCGTATAGGTAGTTTCAGGGATAATAAAACGTTTATCGTCATCCCCGGATAAGCTAATTTTGTTAATTAACTTTGTATAAAATTCGTGTTTAGAGCTCCTAATAGAAATCATTGTATGCCTGAGAGCACCTCTAATATTTCGACTAATGCCCTTAAATTCGGCGACATTAATTCCAGCTAGCACACTACCACTGACGCCTTTAATTTTTCTAATAATGTCTTTCTCACTTATTATACAATACGATTTGGCTCTAGTTCCGACAAACTCTAGAACCAAATCACCGTTCATTTCGTCCTTAAACTTACCCACCACCTTCTTATTAACTAAGGGGATATTATACTTATTGTCTGGAGGATAATCACTGGTATCAAAATTGTTCGTACTGTTATGGAAAAGAAACTAAATTTGAATGCTTAAGAAGTTCAGATTCATTAAGAATCAAAGTACACTGATTGTTCAAAACTGTTGAAAATAATCAAACTCTCATCATCTGTATAAAACGTAACATCATATATTCCATGAAGTTTTACATTTCTATATCAAAACTAATGTTTTTGTCTTATGTAATATTTTATTTTGAACTGCACTTTAAAAATAAAGATTTCCAAAATTTTACAGATGTTTACCATTAGTTGAGAATTCGTATGATATTAGTGAAAATACATTTCAACGGGTTATTATTTATGTTTAACTAGCAATCTAAATATATTCTATTAAAACTAAATAGTAAAACGAAATATGGAAACAACAAGTACAAGGTCTTTAGAGAAACTACGAGATAGTGAAAATTGGAATCGCTTGAAATAGAAAGTGGATGGATTGTTAATGGAGCGAGAAGGAGCGTAAGGTACGTGTTGGTAATTTGATTTATCCAGATGACATACCTGAAGGTGTATCACCCGAAGCTCGTAGTAACTATAATCTATCTGTGCGTCAATATAATATAGGAAAATGTGCCGACCATGGAATGTTTTCCAGAACTACTGATTGCAGCATTCGCGATCTAATATCTTCGCCTAAATCGAGCAACACAACAAGCAAGCTCAATTTGCAGTGCAAATGCAATTTTTATCATTTGTGCAAAATGCTATTGATAATATGGCAATCACATCGCAAAACTATAACGTATAGTAGCAAAAATGAACGATCTAGAAATAAAGCCAAATGAATTTGATATTATATTATAAATTTTAGTAATTTTTCAATTTGAGTTTGCCGTTTGTAAAACAAACTCCAGTAAATGGCTTGTTTTTCCATTGTATACACAAGTTAATCTAGAACGAATACAAAAAATTCAACGAATATTGATATGTAATTTTAGAGTACGTCAATACTAAAAAGGCGGTCTAAACTACTCAAATAAACTGTATCTTTTGTGGTCAACAGCTGTATCAAGCAGATGCTCTTTGTTCTCGAACTGGTACAAAAACTTAACTTAACTTCGCTTTAAAATACTGTAAAATAAGGTAGTTAAATAATTTCGAATAACAAGAACTGTATTATTGTGCAAAACACACACGTCATCATTTTGTTTTCGACCTTACTTAAGGTCGGTTTGACGCAGCTCTAGCTTCTTTTCTATTCTGTGTTAATCTAAAAATTGTTACATACCCTTCACAACCTAAATTTCTAATAATTTGACTAATACAGCTTGGTCTAGGTCTTTCTATACTCTTTTATCTTTTTCCTATATACCTGGCTCTACATAGATATTAGCTACCTGATGGTTGTTAAAGAACTTCAACATGTTTACATGATTCCCATTTATAAGGAAATGAAGTACTACCTAGATATCCCCTCCAAAAATGGAAAAGTGTTAAATTATATGTTATGGTAAGTCTTAAGTATCGAATCGCTACAAACATACCAGACCGCTAACTAATTGTGAGTTATGTCATGGTGACATTTAGTCAACTGATTTTTATTTATTTACTTTTTTTGTTTTGTTTTCGAACTTACTTAAGGTCAGTTTGACGCAGCAAAACACACTAATATGTTTTTATCTGTTTTTGTAGAGTTTCCAAGTGACCCTACATTTGACTTTTTTTTCCAATGTTCCACCCGTAGGTACTACCTTGGCCAGGAAGCGAGTTTTTGTATACCTGTAAATTTTGAATTTTGCCGAACCCTTGTCGTTGCAAACAAGGTAGAGATTTTTAGCGTGCGCGACAACACTCACACACGGGACCTCCATTTTACCTCTCACCCGAATGAGGGCGTATTTTTGTGAAAAATGCTCGCCTAACATTTTTCAAGCGGACTGTGTCGGGATTTGAACCCGGAACCTTGGGCATAGTAGTCACACGCATACCAACTACACCACGGAGCCGCCTGATTCCAAGTGACCTTACATGTGATTTTCCAATGCTCCACCCGAAAATACTACATTGGCCAGGAAGCGAGCTTTTTTACCTGGAAAATTAGGAATTTTGCCGAACTCTTGCTGTTACAAGCAAGGTAGGGATCTTTAACGTGCGTGACAACACTCACACACGGGACCTCCATTTTACCTCTCATCCGAACGAGGGTGTATTTTTGTGAAAAACCTCGCCTAACATTTTTTTCAAGCGGCCAGGTCGGGATTCGAATCCGGGACCTTGGGCGTAGTCGTTACAGACATACCAACTACGCCACGGAGCCGCCTGATTCCAAGTGACCGCTGATTCTTTAATATCTGGTTATTTCGTAAGGACCATTTTGTTCAGTGGTAATAATGGAGAAAATAAGTTTCCATAAAACAGTGGACTATTTGATATATAAATAGTAATGGATATGATGGATACAATGACCGAGCGGCGTCTAACTACAACCATAAACGACCTTCATTTTGTGAGTACCAGCAAATCAAAGCTGTTTCCTTCCGTTGTATACATCATAGCAGGCCGCTCCGTGACGTAGTTTGTATGCGTGTGACTACTATGCCCAAGGTCGAATCCCCACACGGTTCGCTGGAAAATTATTAGGCGAGCATTTTTCAGAAAAATATGCCCTCGTTCGAGTAAGACGTAAAATGGATGTCCTGTATGTGAGTGTTGTCATGCACGTTAAAGATCCCTACCTGGTTTGGAACAGCAAGGGTTCGGCAAAATTCAAAATTTTCTAGATAAAAAAAAACTCGCTTCTTGGCTAATGTAGTACTTTCGAGTGGAACATTGAAAAATCAAATGTAGTATATATTATAGAACTTAATGTTTGCACAATAGTGAGAATTTCATTGATTACTTCAAATAAATACAACCCTTCACTGCAATGAAACACGAGCAACGTTGTGTAGCTTTCAACGCATAGAACGATTAACAACTTTTAATAATGAACTTTTGATAACTACTGTTAACTTTGAATTGCGAAGCGCAACTGTCGATCACGCGAGAAACCCGTGTTTGCTCAGTTTTCCATATTGATACATTTAATGTTCTACATATAATAATTGAACACGTTTATATTTATATGAGGTTGTTTTAAAACAAAACGACTACTTTGACCTTGTCCAGAAAATTCAAATATACAATGAAACAAAATAATGATTTTGGAAATGTATTTTTTGCTACGTGAGATACATATCACCCATATTAAAATGTATATAAAATTAAACGCATTTATTATGTCTTAGTAATAGAATGTTACATTGTATTAAATGAAGGTTATAATTAAAGTTTAACAGAGTTCATATCAGAAATACGAAAGGAAGCAACTTCTTTGTATTCCAGCTTCAACCTAATGCTGCAGGTGCAGAAACAATGAACTGCAATAAAGCAGTCTTAATTCAAATTACTTAAAATAAGTCATTGTACGAGTATCGAGAAACTGCAGACAGCAAGATCTGCATTTTCCCACAAGATAAAGTGAGATCACAGGTTTCATAAATACTGTATAGAGCCCCTGATTGTCAGTCAGTCTTCGAACTTCATAACTTTAACATTGTTGGTGATTCAAGCTACTCACCGTAATTTTTAATTATTAATTATTGATTTATCAAATTCAAGTATTTTTGTCAATTTCGATTACTTAATGTTTAATGAATATAAACGTCTAAGTGGTTGTATCCGAAATAAGTCATTTTTTGTAATTATACAATTAAAAATAAATTTGATTGAAGTGTTTCTGGCGACAAAACTTATTTAAAAAAAAGTTCCCAAGGGCCCAAAACCTATCTCGTGCACCTTAATATTTATATCAAGAATTCGATGAGGTGTGTATTCATGCAAATATAATATAATATACAGAATTAAAGAACACATTAACAGACCTATCCAATCAGCATTTGGCGATCACTTACTCAAACAAATCCACAAATTCAGTAAAAACAAAGACACTAAAATTGTACACCATTTCACCTCAAACAACCTTACAAGACTAAACCTATTAGAAGAAATGGAAATAAATAACAATAAATTAAACAATATAAAACTATGCAATACCCAAAACAAAACCTCAAAAAACTATTACCATTTATTCAAACGCATTTGACATCTCACACTTATAATACACTCAGGAAATCTTTGATATTCATGACTTCGGCATTGTCATAAATATTGGAATACTTGTCAATAACATAAGGTAATTTTTAAAAATTTTATTTTATATTCAATTAATAATTTGTAGCTATGTACACACTGAAAATGATTTAATAAAATCGAAAGCGTTCTGTATATTATATTATATTTGCACGAATTCACACCTCATCTAATTCTTAATGTAAATAATGATTTGTTGCAAAATTATACAATGTTCTTGTAACCAAACAAATTGGAATGTGTGCTTGTACTAAGATATTTGTGTATATCTGAAGCAGTTTTATATTTGATTTTCTGTATACAACATTTTTTTCTTTGTTGAATATTTTTTAAATACACGCCTGTGAGTTAAAAGAATAGATAATGACTTTTCGAACTTAAAACATTTTTTTTCAGAACCGTGTTTATGGCATATTCATTTGAACTTGCGATTACAGCTGTACTAAACAATTTGATTCAGGAAATGAAACCATTTTCCACTCTACACGGTGTAATATGCTTGAGCAGAACGTAATTTTCAAAACCAATTGAACATGATTAACTTTTTAAATGAACCTATTCTTAATAGCTTATCCTGTAGAAGCTGCATATAGAACAGGAAATTCAGATTTGGGGAATTAATTGGTTTTTAAAATTGCGTTTTTATAATATATAAATTCATTAACTTAATATTGTATTTAAAATTAAATTGTATGAAAGACTGCTATGACATTTTCACTCAAAATGTTGGCAATGCAAAATATTTGCGTTGAGTCAAACAATTAATTAAATTTGAACTCTTTGAAGGAAATAGTAGAATCTAAAGGTGCCTACCTACTAAACAAGTCTTACACCTCTTTACTTAGCTTTTGACAAATTTAATAAACTGGTCAATAAGTTTTATTAAAATTAATTAAAAGGCTCTTGAAAACGTTGGAACAATGCTTTTGTTGCAATTTAAAAGCCAAACCAAGCAGACTTTAATTAAGTGTTGAATTCTATTAACTCAATTTGAAATTATTTTTAAATTACTGGAGGGCATTCTTTGTGAAAACGTTCCTACCTTTTAGGTTATTTATGTATCCGTGATAGCGCGAAATTGTATACCGTCACGAAACTTTATACAGTAGGTAATTTTTATCGGTTGGTTACCGCATTAAGATAAAGGAAAACCTTTTGTCAAGAAAATAAGTCTGGCTAACAGTTTGGGAGGTGATTTTAGATGTTTTAATGTACAAGTCTCGATATACGGTGCTGCGCTTATTAAGACTTTAAACGCTTTAGTTCGTCCAAACATCGCAGTACAATTTACGAATTCTGACCATTGTAAGCAACAGCAGGATAAAAACAATTGTAGGTTATGTTTTTACTACTCGCCTTAACATATTGTTACGTGCCGCCGCCAAAGACGTAGTCGATTGAACAGTACTTTATTCAATTACCTATTTGTATATATGTTGCTCTTTATATTCAAATATATGATACGTTGCTATAGAAATTGTGTACTTCAACTAGTTATTCAAACCAGCTTCGCCGCCAAATTTGAAAGTTTGTCCGTATCTTGTTTAATAAAAGGCTGTATTAATATACTTTGTATTGGTTTACTTAAGTTACGTGATTGCATTCAGCTTTTCGAAATGTTGACTGGCTTTATCAATTAATAAAGACTTGTTAAGAAGTCTACACACCTGTTTTGATAATGAGTTGAATTAGACTTTGCTTGTGATGAAGGAACACTTCCAATCTTTTGCTATATAACGAACAATATTCATGTTTCTACAAAAGCAAATTCTTTGCTCGTCATGGTCTTACTATAGATGTTTCCTGTCGGATTTGCACATGGGGAAGTTGACGCTGTGAATGTCTTTGGAGCGATAATTTTCTCATGTGGTAAGCTAATTTGCAGTTTACAAATGGTAAATTTCATTTTTGCTCTTCAGCTTCTTCCGTGGGCGTTGCTTCTTCCGTGGGCGTAATGCCTGAGATACCGTAAGGATGTTTCACTACCGTATAGTTAGTTGATATTCACTGGGTCCAGCTGTCCGTCCAATCGATGCGTGCAGCGAAGCCACCTTATACATCCATCTGATGAGTCCTACCCATATTACCGCATTTATTTTAATCTTGTGGTCTACGTGAGAGGCTGCTGCTGCCTATTTATAGTCACTGCAGGGAGAATTTATTTATCATGCTACCTCATAAATTAAGGGGTAAATATAATTAAACCTATTCGAAGGAAATCGTTTTCTTGCAAGATGCCACGAAAGGAGTAGCCTGTCTAGGACTGGTCCGCAAATTTTAGTGTGTGATTTTTGTATTTGAACAAATTTTATACCGTTCATTCTAGTGATACTTGGCAAGTTTGCGGTTATCCTTTTGGTTCAACTTTCCATTAGAATTGATAAAATATTCTAAATAAATATTTCATGTGTTTATTCTACAAATGCGTACCCCTATATACTTTGTTGGTATTAGTTTAACTTTGACTTATGACACTTTGGCGCATGGGGAGAACGTTTTCCTTTGATGACCAGAAATTGCCATATATTTTGATTATTTTAATTGTAACTATTCTCCTGTGACTTATTATATAAATATTACTTGAGTTGATATTTTTTTATTACTTTACTGAGTAGTAGGAGTAATATCCTACATGATTATTATGTTGCTTTACTATTTATTTTATGTCAGATATTTACCACAACACGACTTTTCTTACAGTCGCGCACCAGAGACTGTCGCTCATCTCCTACGACCCACCCCTACTCTCCCACTGGGCACGGTACCTGTTGTTTCTGTCGAATGTATTATGAATTACGTAACATAAATTCGAGACGCCAAATGCGTAGTGCCCGATTTGCCCGATCTCCTAATTTTGATTTTTTTTTATTTTTTTTTAACCTGATTTGTGCTTGATTTTCGTTTTAAGTTATTCTTGTGGCTTGACTATTAGATTTCATGATTTCTTTTAAATTTTTTTAATTTTCGTGCATCTGTGTATCTAATTTTCCTTATTCTTCTTATAATTTATTTGGACCTCAATTTTTTTTTAGTTAGTCGCAATTTCCTTTTTTGGTTACCTTCGATTTTGTGTGGGGAGGTTTTGATTATTTTTATTCCGTATTGGCTACGATTTTCGTAACATTAGTATTTTGGTGTTTGCCCCATGTTCTTTATTATTTTTGGCCTGAATTTACTTTAATTCTCTTTAGTTCGTTAGATAGACATTCTCTATTATTTTTTAAATTTTTATTTTTTGTTTCCGAATTATTGGGCTTGAGTTTTCACTGATAATTCGCGACCACCGAAAACGAGGCGGCTCCGTGGCGTAGTTGGTATGTGTGTGACTACTACGCCCAAGGTCCCGGATTCAAATCCATACACGGTCGGCTTGAAAAATGTTAGGCGAGCATTTTTTACAAAAATACACCCTCGTTCGGATGATAGGTAAAATGCAGGTCCCACGTGTGAGTGTTGTCACGCACGTTAAAGATCCCTACCTTGCTTGAAACAGCAAGGGTTCGGCAAAATTCCAAATTTTCCAGGTAAATTAATTTTCATTCTTGGTATTTTGATTGGCGATTTTCGTATATATAAAAATTCTTTTTGTAATGGCACATTGTCATATGACAGTTAATCTACTACAAAAACTGAATCCGTGAGAAGCGCTCTCGGCATCGAACGGGGAAAGTGCTTCCTTCCATACCTATGAAAGCGGATTTTAATTCTGTATGTAGGGCTATTGAAGTCACTATTCAAGAGTTAGAAACCTCTCTTCTTTTCTTTGATGACAATAAGGCATTGTACATGTTTAAACGTATTAGTACTTTGTGGATACATATCGAGCGTCGTTGTGCAAATTTGTTCCCAAAAGACGCTGAACACAAAATACAGCGTCAATTATTACTTACGATAAATATCCTTCGCCGCGATTATGATCAAAAAATTTAAAAATTTCGACATCCAATTGCCACATTCGGTATCCCATTAGCTGCTTCTAGTGTTGTTCGTTCTCCTACTCCTCATGAGGACCCGGTTGGACACCATATACTTACCTCCGACTCCGAAACGGAAGAGGAGGCCGAGTCAGTCCCTTTTAAGCCGTGCAGTACTTCCTCCGGACGTAACACAGTTGCGGAACTTGACATAAAATTCCAGGTGATCCTCAGGTACTAACAGTACATAATTTTTTTGAAAGAGTAGAAGATCTCCGGAGAGCCCGAAATATCACGGAAGTCAAATTATTTGAGTCCGCGGTGGATTTGTTTGAGTCCAAAGCGCTTCATTGGTTCCGGGGTAATCGCCACTGTTGCTCCGATTGGACATCCTTATCTAGATTGCTGTTATGCCATTTTGCACCCCCTAACTATTATCTTCGGTTATTTAACAAGAACTCAAGACCCGTCGGAAAGTATCATTGAATATTTGTTTTGCATGAGTGCCATGTTACGGCGCTATGGTAGTATTCCTGCCGCTGTCCAACTCGATATAGTTTCTCATAATGTGTCCTCTTTTTATTTAGTTCAGCTGCCTACTGTACATTTTTGAGAAGAGTTAGAGAGAGAGAAAGAAACAGATAGAGAGTGTGTGTCAAAAACTAGAATTAAAGAAATTTAGGGTTGACAGTTATGTACCTCCAAATAAAAATGCATTCTCATCTGTAGAACCTGATCTTGCCTATAAACCAAACCATCCGTTACCTGCTTTGACCCGGCCACGCGGGGTCTAATTTTTCCAAACCACACACAACCCTCAAGAGTAGAAATAGTTTTTCGTTTATTGCTACCCCAACTACCACCCCTACCACGAGTAAACAGGTCATCTGTTGGAACTGTGATCAAACGGGACATGTTTCGCCCCAGTACTCCCGCCCGCAGATCCTATACTGTTATGGGTGCGGTTACAAAGGTGTGACCCGACGTGATTGCCCACGTCGATGTGGAAATTCTTTAAACCGTCGCTAGGGTTCTTGCACCGAGGCGAAGACCCTGTTATCTCTCTGGCCTCAAATCTCCCGTTTTCTGGTCTCAAGGACCAATTTCGATTTGTGTTAAACTATCTGTGTACTATTGTCCGTGGCGACCAACACCCATTTTTATCTGTCCAAATCTTTGGGATTCCGTTTACTGGTCTGTTAGACTCTGTAGCCACTCTTACAATCCTTGGTGATCACGGATGGCATCGTTAAAGTTTCTTGAATTTTTCCCTTCATAATTATCCTTATTCCTTCTGTAGCCTTGCCGACAACTCAAAATGCAACATCTTAGGTTTCGTCTCCCTTCCCATCACACTCCAATTTTCCGTCATTACCCTTGACATCCTTGTTATTCCTGACGTTTCCCACCAACTTATTTTTGGCATCGATTTCTAAAAATCGGTGCAGTGCGTACCCAGTTTCTGCAATGACTTATGAACTTTTGCTCCTCCCTCCTCCTCAGTCATCACTACTTCTGACCTTTCTCTCGAACAACAACTTTGACTCGACTCCCTAATTTCCTCCTCCTTCTCCAAACAACCTCCTGGTCTTGGCTGTACCTCTTTAGTACAACACCACATACGTACGTCAGCTTCTTCTGTGGGCGTAATGCCTGAGATACCGTTTGGATGTTTCACCACCGTATGCATAGTTCATATTCATTGGGTCCAGCTGTCCGTCCTATCGATGCGTGCAGCGAGGCCACCTTATACATCCATCTAGTGAGTCCTTCCCATATTACCGCATTTATTTTAACCTTGTGGTCTACAAGACAGGCTGCTGCCT
The DNA here is from genome assembly GCA_036346225.1 of Platerodrilus igneus. Lineage (NCBI taxonomy): Eukaryota > Metazoa > Arthropoda > Insecta > Coleoptera > Lycidae > Platerodrilus > Platerodrilus igneus. The sequence goes on along the minus strand of JARFIW010000347.1, from coordinate 3,036,143 downwards.
ATTTATATTCACTGCAGGGAGAATTTGTTTATCATGCTACCTCATAAATTAAGAGGTAATTATAATTAAACCTACTCGAAGGGAATCGTCTTATCGCACGACGCCACGAAACGAGTAGCCTCTCTGGGATTGGTTTACAAATTTTAGTGTGTAATTTTTGTATTTGAACAAATTTTATACAGTTCATTCTAGTGATACTTGCCAAGTCTGCGGTTATCTTTTTGGTTCAACTTTCCATTAGAATTGTTAAAATATTCTAAATTAATATTTTATGTAATTATTCTACAAATGCGTACTCCTATATGTACATGGTTAGTATCAGTTTTAACTTTGAATTACGTCCCTTTGGGGTATGGAAAGAACGTTTTCCTTTGGTGATCAAAAATTGCCATACATTTTGATTACTTTAATTGTACTATTTCCTGTGACTTATTATATAAATATTATTTGAGTTGATATTTTTTTATTACTTTACTGAGTAGTAGGAGTAATATCCTACATGATTATTATGTTGCTTTACTATTTATTTTATATCAGATATTTACCACAACACGATTTTTCTTACAGTCGCGCACTGGAGGCTGTCGGTCGTCTCCAACGACCCACCTCTACTCTCCCACTGAGCACGGTACCTGTTGTTTCTGTCGATTGTATTATGAATTACGTAACAATATGTTACTAACGACACAAGTTTAATGAAATTGATTATAAGTATATGTTCGAAAGCTATCATTAAGGTAATCATTAGCAACCTAGGTAAATCAATAATAAGATTAGACATCAAATTCATCAGCATAGATAATTAACCAAACAAGATCTTGTTAAAGATGGTGACTTGTTACGATGAACCACCGCGACACAACACTAGGATACCGTAACTAGCAACAAACGCAGATTATGGGAATAGAGAATCAAAGAAAACCAAAAAAATAATTCGTCCCGCTGAAATAAGCAAATTATCATTCGTTGATTTCTTTAATTAAGGAATTCTGATTGTAAGTTTTCAGTTTCAAAATATGTTGAAGTAACAATGGTATAATACATGTTTACAATAAGGTGCACAATTTAAAATACAAATGTGATTACACGACCACAAAACACGAGCAGTGCACCACGTATACAACCAACACCATAATTGACTTAAAAACTATTAAAATTGTAATTAAATGGAAAAGGAAATGTAGTAAATTTGAATGGACAAACTAAAATATGGACGCACTTTGTATAATAAATTTCACGAATAATTAAACTTAATTAAGCATGATATTTTAAATTTTGTTTCTGTAAAAATAATTCAGCCAACAATCTTTAACTTCAAAAGGTATTACATAATTTCTTTTAAATACATTGTATGTGTTTTTATCGACCAACGGCATTTTAAAACAATTAATCGATTAAAAATACACTAACCTGTAACGGTCTCCAGTTGCGCTGGTATGAAAATTGTAGTGGACTGTAATCTGCTTTTTGCACGTTACCGCCGTGAATTGCATAAAACCAAAGTTCACTATTCTTGAAATGTTTTCACCAATGAAAACTCCATGATCGAAGCACACCGAACTGTATCGTTACGGTCACTCCCATTGCTAAGCTAATAATGCCCTGTTCGATGCTCGACTTCGACTGTCTACGAACACAAAGAGGCACTTGCGCGCACACTCTCCAATATCCAAAATTGTATATATTTGTTATAGGTTAGGACGCAAGGAAAGGAACTTTAATAATGTAAATATCAAACCAAAATAATGTAAAGTGATCGTATGTCATCAAAAATGCTATAAAATGCATAACATACATTGTAGGCGTATTAATCCAGGATGATGATAAAACCGCAAATGAAAACATATCTTAATATTGCAATATATATATATATATATATATATATATATATATTCATATAAAAGTTTTCAATAGACAGATATCGTTCGTCACTACTACCAAGGACATGAAAGTAATACGTTATTAGGACACTAATACAAATTACTTACAAAGTTAGGTAACAATAGCGTTATACATAAACCATAAATTAAAATTGATACATTGTATTACCAGAACCTCACCGCAATTAATAGGAGTTTTATGTTGTGAAAAATGATATTAGTTAATATCGAAAAAAGAATTATTTTAATTATTTGCAACCAGGGATTTAGAAAACATCAAAATGTAGTAATACGAGAAGATAGAAAGTGGGAGTGGTTGAAGGTTGATAAGAAGCGCAGCTTGTAGTTATAAATTATTATTAATAACATGAATCCTCAGTATTTAGCTCGTAAAATTACTTATCGTTCTGACGTGCACAACATAAACGTATGTAATAGGACTGTAATATCACCTCCCTTACATCAAACATCTCTTTTTAAACGCTCTTTTTCATATCAAGCCTATTTTTGTCATGTTAAAATTAATCTGATATACTCTGCTATATTTAATAAATCTTTTAGTAGTTTTAAAACTACTCTCAGGAGATACTTATATAATTATCAAAATGACACTAGGCCAACATGGTAGTGAAACGGGTGTGGGTGTTCACGGGGACCTAAGTATGAATATGTTTGTGTGTGTGTGGGTATACGTATAGGTATGTGTGAGTGTGCGTGTATTTTCAGAGTGGTTCTGTATGCCTGCGTTTGTGGTTGTGAATGTGGTTGAGGTGAGGTTGAGCATGCATGCTAATAAGTATGTGGTAAGTTGTAATGAACTGATGAGTATATGGATACATGTGAGTGTGCTGTATGACCGCCTGCAAGTAGCTTCGAAAATGTCAAAATAGCCTAAATAGTATGTTATGTTAGTTGTATGGGTAGCAGATGCTTACATCTAACCGTGTATTAAATTTATTATTAGAATGAATATGGTAATCATTAAATTTTTAACCGGTATTAAATTAAACTTAGTGAATCTGTATTGTAGTATTAGATTGTTTTTCGTTTTTTGTTTTTTTACTTCTGTCTATCAAGCAGTAGTAGATAGAACAAATAATATTTGATACTGCTCCTTAAGATTGTCCATTTATACTTTGAAACTGTTAATTTTTTTTCCTCGTGTAACATAATAAGGACAATAAAGAATTATTATTATTATTATTATTATTATTAAATGTGACTGGATTTTCTACAGGGAATAAGAGCGGCATGCGACATACATTGTTTTAACTTACCTCTGCACTGACAAGGTACATTGCAATTTATGTGTTGTGAAATTAATGTCTTGCGACCGGTTAAAGATCTGGAGGGTTCGCCTCTTCATTCATTTGGAATTATGTTTTATGTTGAGTTAAGAAAGCTGTTGTTTGTTGGGAAAGTCGAGAGATTAATGAGAGATATTGATGTTGCTGGATATCCTAAATTTAAACAGTGAGCAAAATGAGCTTTTATGTATAGATTTACTAATTTTGCACTTATGAACACAAAATATCAATGATTTGTATATAAGTTGTAGAAAATTAAAAAAGTGAAAATAATTATATTGTTGAACAAAATTACAATGGAATTAGTATATATTTATTTTAAAAGTAAGCTATATTAGCGAAATTATTGTTAGTAAACAAATAAAAATTTAGTATTTTTAATGGAAATTGTAATGGTTTATGGAAAACTTGGTATTGTGCTGGTTTACGATATATTGGAATAACTAGCATTTGGATAAATTGGGATTTAAAATGTCGTATACAGCAATCTTGGAAATTGGAACAATAGCATAATAGGCTTAATTATGGTAATAATTTTTTAGGATTTTTGTTAATAATGTCTGTGAAGTTGAATGATACCTTAGGTTTGGTTTTCTTTAAGATTAATGTATGTGAAAATTATTCCAGGAATTTGTTGTTAATAGAATTTAAGTTTAAGTGGAATTGTATTTGAAATTATTTATAATATAGGTCAAAGTAGGTAAATTTGTGACAGGATATTCAGCTATTCCAATGATGGAGTCGTATTTGAAAGAGGCATTATATTTTGAAAATTGTTTTAATGATGATAAAAATTTAATGAGTGTTTTTACAATATTTTGAGAAAGGTAATGTACAATGTAACAGAATTTAGAAAACCCGAAGCAAATAAGACCTATGCGGAATAGCCGTTTTCCGTGTATGAATAATATCGAAGGGATTGATGAGACAAAGGGTTTGGCACCTTTTAATTATGACAGAGTAAGTGAATATTGTTAGCGTAGTTTGTTTGTATTTCTACCTTATTTTTTAGTTTCTTGTTAATTTTATTTGGAATTTATCTATTTTCTTTCATTATTTCTTCTATAGGAACCTACTTTCGCACCACGGTAGTTAGCCGAAGCACTCCTAAGCTGTAACAGGACCCCCGCCCCTTCAAAACAAACATATTGCCCGTAATAAAATTACTAAGCTGGAAAACCACACCCTTAGACATTTAAGAAAAGAGTTGAATATTTTATAAGCACAATACTATATCTGACAGAAACATCAAATATTTTAAAATAGCTGCTAACAAAAAAAATACCTAGGATATAGATTAAAAAATAATCCACAAGATACCAAAACTATCCGTCTACAATATAATACATACATAATATTTACTTAACAAAGAAGTCAATACAGCGACACCTTGATAAAGCCATATACTGATACCCTTGATATTCGCATTGCTGGTTCGCTGTTTACGACAATAGAATTAGTACAATGTCGTATAGTACCCAATCATTGAAAATAATATTTGGTACACTATACGTCCACTTACAATAAATATTTCTATTAAGGGTTAGAGTGAATATGTTAGTACGAAGCGGTACAAGTGTTAGTCTTAAAAAGTGTGGTTAATATTAGGTGAGATCTTCAAACATTTATTTGCGTTCTACTCCACTATGAATCTCGCGTGATGAGGGTAGTCGTCAACTCTCAGAAAGGAACGGTGTAACATAAATAAATTTTTAGGATATGTAATTTATCAGCATCTGGTATCTAATTTAGAATAACGAGTTTTATCATCGAAAATTGTAGAATTTACGTCCTTGTACTTATAAATCGAATACACTTTACAAATATTAAGTTTTACGTGACAATCGTACATGCTTTCAAACAAAATTTCCTAAGATTCTCCAGGTTGCTAGTGAAAACATAGGTCGTTTAGAGTCGTATAAATCGCACCTGCGGCCAACATTCCTTTTTTGAGTCGTCTGTCTTATACGAATCGCATAATCTGGACCCTTTCAAGCGATTTGTAGAAGGAGTAGGATGGATTGTAGTCGAAGATTTGAGTTGAAACGCAAGGTCAGCTCCTCTTGCGTGATGGCTACTAGATAGATACTCTATTCCAGGGTTTTAATGTGCAACAATTCAGGTTTTAACCAACCTACTACCACTTATAGTATTCAATAAATTTCTTGCATGGGAATTAACTCCAAATAAAATTGATAAATTTTGTGAATTAAAATGCAATGACTAAAGCGACATTATGGTTGTATTCGATGGAAAATAACCATAAATGGTCCGGAACAACAAGGGATGTTGCCAGTCGTCCACTTCTAAGTAGGTAGAATTCGCCCTATATTGAATTTATAAAAAAGTGTAAGCGATTTACTGTCCGGAATATTATAGTAGAATAAAAACACACTAACTCTAAAGACATTTACAATTTTAATTCCAAACTGCTTAATGTAATAATTGATGTAGTTGTAACTTCTTTGACCACGCTACTTAATCTTTGTATCAGAGACTTCACTTTCCCGTTTTTTTTTTTAAAATTAGCGGAAGTGGTTTCTATTCATAAAAAAGTATCTTTCACTTCACTGAAGAACTATCAACCTATATCACCTCTGCCTTGTTATTTCAAAATAATTGAAACTGTTCTTAAAGATCAGACGACAAGTTACGTAGAAGATAACAAACGCCTATGTAACCAACAATTTGGTTTCAGAAGTTTCTTTCAACTGGTGATGCAATTAACTTATTGGTTGACAAAATTACTATTTCGTTTGACAAGAGTGAATACTTTGTTGGTAATTTTCTCGATCTTAGCAAGCTTTCGACTGTGTGAACCATTGTCTGTTGTTAGAGAAATTAAAATTATTAAATTTTAATGTTAGTAGTGTGAATATGATTTCCTCAACTTATCCAAAAGATCTCGATGTATGTTTTAATGAAAAGTACTCTGGCCCTTTGGGTGTTTCATATGGTGTGCTTCGAGGGTCAATATCGGGGTCATTACTATTACTATGTTTTATCAATGATTTCCCAACAGCGATTACTAATGGCGGTATAATCCTATATGCAGATGATACCACTTTATATCATCACGGCAGTAATATTAAGGATCTACTTCTTGAGAGTGAGGTAGCTATTGAAACTGCTAATAATTGATTTAAGATGAATAAACTAGCTTTAAATAGTGGTACAACTGAACAACTGATCTTTACCTTAAAAAAATATTTGCCTGATAAGGAGCACTGTGTAAAGTTTTTGGACACAGCACTGGACTCTTCATTAATTTGGGACAAATATTGTGGCAAGCTGAGTAGTACATTATCTCAATCTATTTACTTCTTGTACTGCTTAAAAAATTCAACTTCTTTAGAGGTTCTAAAATCTGCAATTTTGACATCTTTCATTGCATTTTAACTTATGCAGTTCTATCATGGGGACCCACAAGTGCTACTGAACGTATATTCAGATTGCTGCGCGCTGCTATTCGTGTTATTACGAACCGAGGGGTATCGATCTGATTGTCGTGAGGTTTTCATTAAACTTACAATTCTTACATTTCCCAGTATTTATATTTTGAATTGTTTATTATTTGTTAAAAAAACATTCAACTCGATAAATGCAGCATAGTGATCTTCATATGTTCAATACCGGTTGCAGAACGAATTTGGTTATACCATCTAGGAGAAGGTATAGAGCTAATTACTATGGCTGTATATTTTACAACTCCTTACACATTAGTATTAAGAATTTGCCTATTAAATCGTTTATAAGGGTTATTAAAAATGACTTGCTTGATAATGGTTTCTATTCCATTGTTGAGTTTTTGAGCAAAGTGAACTGCTTTAGACTTTCTGTAGACTCTTCTACTAGTTAAACTATAAGATGTATTATAGAGATATATTTTTGGCGATTTGCTCTTCACCAGTGTGACAATGCATATATTTAAAAATAAATAAATAAATTTTAACTTGAATATATGGCATATGTTTAGATAAGCAAAAATAAGAACTTCCAATAAATTATAACGTTGCGAAATAGATTACCTAACTCAGCCTATTATTTATTTAGAAAAATCAAAAATAGTGAAACCGTGAAATGTGTTTATTTAAAAGGATGCTAAATTATTATAAAGTAGAAAATGATCGCAACCTATTCGGAATAGTGGTAGTAAATTATCTATTTATTAAAGAATAGTAGTGAATAATCTATAGGAACACTGTGGCACGATTTAAATAAAATTAAATAAAAACCCTTAACCACAAAAAATATTTAAATTACTAGATACGTATTTCGACCACTATGTGGTCATCATCAGTAGGAAAAAAAAAAAAAAGAAAATTAGTTGTATAATTTACTATATTGTTGCTTTAAACACTATCGAGGATATTCTCCTCACCCGCAGGCTGGTGTTCTCAACAACAAACAAGTGAATTGTGACATTATAACTTAAATCTACCTTATTTATACTAATTCTAAATCTACTGAAGCGGAACCAGTTTAATCTTGCTTTCTCATTGGTTGTTGACCAATAGGGAAAGCAAAGCAGATGGCTCTATTGGCCCTTTATCGGTGTTTAAGAGGGGTCCTTTATGTTTAACAATTTTAATTGATTCATAGGCATTTAAGGAGGAAAACGTTGGTACCGCTTTTAACAATTTAACATTTTCTAGTTTAACGGGGTGGCTGGTTTCAAATACATGTTTGGCGACCTGAGACCTTTCATATTTACCATATTTGAAGTGAGCAATGTGTTCTTTAAATCTTGTTGTTAAATTATACTCAGATAACCTCATCGGTTTGCAAAAATTAGTTGAAACTTTGGCCTATAATTTACAAGCGCTTAAAGAATTTGATTTACCCATAGAGCAATGGGATTTTATTCTTATACAAATGATCCTAAATTGCTTGGATGTACACACTGCTCTTAGTTTTGAATTGCATCAAGATCCGACCGCTATCCCATCTTATAAAAAGCTAATTGCTTATCAAGATTTGGATATAGTGGTCGAAATACGTATCTAGTAATTTAAATATTTTTTGTGGTTAAGGGTTTTTATTTAATTGTATAGTAGTGAATGTACAAATAGAGGGAAATATTTAAAAAAGTAAGAAAATAAACGTAACACACTGAAACCTTTTGTTTTATCCTATAGTGAGAAAGTTTACTACATTCAAGATTACTACGACAATCTAGGGGTAACCAAAGAAACGAATTGTTGTGAAAGGAATGAGGAAATTTTTTGGTTTTTAATAAAAAACTGTTTTTGATCTTGCTTTTGATTGTTAATTTATAAGTAAAAATAAAAAGGCTAACATTAGTACAAATGAAAAATAAAGAAAAATGGTTTCAAAAGAAACAAAGATAAATAAAGGTTTTATACAATCAGAAGTTGATAAAAAATATTTCAAGAGTCATAAGTGGTAGAGGGTTAGTAAAGACATCAAGTAGCAAAGCATTCAGAGGAGAAGATTGTAAAATCTTTTGTATCGTTTATTATTATTATTATTATTGGTATTCAGTAGATAGTTATTTCCAACTGTATTAGAATGCAAATTTTAAGATAAATTCTTTTATTGTAGGTACGCACCTGAAGTGGTTGCTGAAGTGTTGGGGCAGACGAAGAGGCTGACTGTAAGGAACCACCATCACATCTGTTCATTTAAAGGTATTTATTGTAATAAAATAACAATAAAAGAAAGCTAAACAGATTTAGTACTGATTGTTTATGCGTAGTCGTTTCATAAACATAATAAAAGTTGTATCAACGTGAAGGCTCGATTGAGCTCAGGTGGTAACGAAATATACACAAATATATTATATATATATATATATATATATATATATATATATATACATATATGTTCCGTTTATATTGTAAATAATTAAAGCTAAATTTTATTTTCTTTCGAGTCTGTTGATTATTTACGTTCGCCTCGGTATATTTAAATTTGTTAGAGTAAATTTCCATGTTTACTACAAGTACACGCCAACAAGTGCAGCAAGTGATAAAACTCTGTGTTATTCCGCATGTGCAAGAACAGTATTGACTAGAAGATCCACAAAGCAAAAGAGAATCGATTTGTCGTTTGAACAGACCGCATCGCTGTTTTACACCTTCTACGTAAAACTCCTAATTAGATGAACTGCTTTTCTTCAGAACCGCTATGTCTGACATAAATGTACTTCGCTACACCCGCAAAAGGCAGAGTAGATGTTACATCGTTTTTTCATTAGCACGGCTTCGTAATCAACAGGTGAGTGTTTTGAGTAAACGCTTGAACTGATTAAAAATATTAATTATATGTTGTTTGTTAAATTATCACTTAATTTTATATACATTCCATTTCTCTCCTGGTTAGCTATCGTAGTTTTGTTACCGCATTTTACATTTGATAATTTTTCGCCGGATTTGAAAAAACCACAAATTCATATAATCAATCATACCGCTCATCAAAACATTGACAGTTTTAATTAGCATTATTTGTATCGTTGAGTTGTTTACGAACATTTGTTATCTACTTTGCAATAGGTTTACGTATTTGTGATCGCCGCTAGGCTACTATAAATCGTCAAGATTTCGTTCTTATTTTATTCGCTTTTGTATTCACTTTAATTTAACCATGGCAGAAAAGTTGAAACGTAATGGTTTTCTACGTAATATTGCAATTAATTCACTAGAGGAAATGTTTGAAATCGCTGAAAAATGTACGGTCGAAGCAGCTTTTTTAGATTTATTTCGTACAAAGTATGAATCTCTGGAAACCGTTAGAGAAAATTTTCTTACACACCATAATTGGATAGTAGGTACAATTTCTTCCGCCGGTAACGCTGATGAACAATTTGAGATGGAAGACGCTATACGTAAACGCTTTGATAATAACTACTTTAAAATAAAAGCGCCCTATTTCAAGCTGTTTACCAGCCAATCTTTGCCTCGGACTAATCTGTCCCCGCCGCTAGATACTTTAAAGTCGAAAGTATCACTCCCCCCGCTATAGCTACCTACATTTGATGGGAAAAGTTGTTTCTTTGAAAGCTTTATCGATCGTTTTAATAGTTTAGTTCATCTTAATAACGATTTGTCGGACGTAGATAAATTTTCGTATCTTCAATCAGCACTAAAAAATTCCGCACTCCTAACCATTAAAAACTTTGACCTTACAGAAGCCAATTACGCTCTGGCATACACAAAACTTCGTGAAAAATATCGTAATATTCGTCACATTACCTCAGCTCTATGTAACAATATTGATAAATTTCCCAAATTATACTCAGATAACCTCACCGGTTTGCAAAAATTAGTTGAAACTTTGGCCTATAATTTACAAGCGCTTAAAGAATTTGATTTACCCATAGAGCAATGGGATTTTATTCTTATACAAATGATCCTAAATTGCTTGGATGTACACACTGCTCTTAGTTTTGAATTGCATCAAGATCCGACCGCTATCCCATCTTATAAAAAGCTAATTGCTTATCTGGAAAATACGTGTAAATCCTTATCGAATTTGTCGCTAAATCATAAAACTGATTTAAACAAAGTTATTCATTCCAGCAACCCGTCTAAACCTCGATCCGCTGTTTCCATGTTAGTACAGACGAAGTCTAGTGTTAATAAATATCCGCTTTGCAAATAAGATCACAATCTTTATCGCTGTAATGATTTCGTTAAACTTTCGTCGCAAGATCGCTACAACTTCGCAAAAAAAAAACAACATCTTTGTATTAATTGTTTTAGTAATTCTCACATTTTAAATAAATGCCAGTCTACTTTTTCATGCCCCCAATGCAATCAACCTCATCATTCGTTATTGCACTTCGATGGCGTTTCGTCTAAACCCGCTTTCGCTGCTAGTAACCAGGCTTGCGTGAGCCCGGACACCGCCACCTCTGAGGTATCACATCGCACTACTCCCGCTATTCAAGACCGCTACAAGCCTACCGCTTCTCCTGCCTCTGAGGAATCATCGACTTCGTTTAGCCGTAGTGGTCCGTCAAGTTCGAATGTAGTTTTATTTAATTCTTTAGCTAAACCTTCAGTTGTTTTACTTTCCACCGTTCAAGTGGAAATTGCTGATTGCTCTGGTTCTTTCCAAAAATTTCGCGGTTTACTCGATTCGGGCAGCATGACTTCTTTTATTTCGCAAAGTAGTGTGAACCGTTTAGGTTTTTATATTACTCCATATTCTCTTACTCTTAGTGGTTTAGGTTCCATGCGCTCAGCTGCTCAGCATGGCACTGTTGCCGTTTTGCTCAAACCAATAGATGTTTCTTCACCGATTATTAATTTTCAAGCTGTAGTACTTCCCAAAATTTGTGAAAATTTACCTACTTCTTATATTTCTTTACAACATTTCAATCATCTGGCTAACCTCAAGCTAGCTGATCCGCTCTTTGCTCATTCTGGACCCATTGATCTCTTACTTGGCGCGGATATTTTCCCCCCAAGTGTTATTAGACGGTAACATCCAGACTGATAACGATCAACTTGTTGCTATTAATACCATTTTTGGATATATTTTAATGGGAAACGTACCTTCCTCGCCCGCTTCTGAAATAACTAGCTTGTTTTGTATGACAGATTCTACTTCCCCATTGGAAGATATTGTCGCTAAATTCTGGAAAGTCGAAGCTGCTCCCGCCGCTCAGCCTTTCACGCCTGAAGAAACTCTTGTGAAAAAACATTTTGTCGATACGTGTCGCCGCAATGAACAAGGTCGCTATGTCGTCGCATTGCCGTTTAGAGATCAAGAACCATTTTTTCCAGGTAGTCGTGATCTTGCCTTACAACGATTTGTCACTTTAGAAAATCGTCTCCCGTGTTTACGAACAATACGTTTCGTTCATGCGTGAATATCTTGATTCTCAACATATGCAATCTGTTGTTATTGGGTCTCATTCGGACGTTTTTTATTACATCCCGCATCATTGCGTTGTGAAACCCGAAAGCATAAGTACGAAATTACGAGTTGTTTTCAACGTTTCCGCTAAAACTCTGTCTCAATCGTCCTTAAACGATCACTTGTTTGTTGGGCCGAAGTTGCAACCGGATATCACCGCAATTTTGTTACAATTTCGTTTACATCCTTATGTTGTCACTGCCGATATTCGTCACAGACAAATTCTTGTAAATCCCGCTCAGTGTGACTATCAACGAATTGTTTGGCGCTTTTCCCCTGAGAAGCCCATTCAGGATTTAAAATTAAATACGGTTACCTATGGAATCAATTGTGCTCCCTTTCTTGCCATACGCACACTTCAGCAGTTGGCCGTGGACGAAAGGAATTCTTATCCGTTAGCCGCTTTCGCACTTCGCCACCATACATATATTGATCACATCGCTACTGGTGGAGATTCTATTGACTCAACCCTCGCTGTACGTAATCAACTAATTGCTCTTTTAAAACTTGGTGGTTTCGAACTGCATAAATAGTCCAGTAACCATCCCGAATTGTTAAAGGATCTTTCCGCTACGCAGCAATTCGCGCAACCCAGCTCTTTTGAGGATCCTGATACTCAACTCCTCAAAATTTTAGGTCTTCAATGGAATCCCACTTCAGATAATTTTTGTTTTTTAGTTCAGCCACTAAGTACCTGCTGTAGCAAACGCAACCTACTTTCTAACTTAGCCCGTATTTTCGACTCCATGGGACTTTAATCCCCTTTTACTTTTCTCGTAAAACACTTAATTCAACGTTTATGGTCGTTAAAATTAGAATGGGATGCTCCCCCTTCCCCCGACCTCCATCCGTTTGTAGGAGAGATACTTGCATGAATTACCGCATCTTTCGGAGTTTGCTTTACCCCGCTTGCTTATCCCGCCACAGTTTACTACGTGCGAAGTTCACTGCTTTGCTGACGCTTCCGAACGTGGTTACTGTGCTGTTGTTTATTTTCGCTTTGTTACTCCTTCCGCAGTTGAGGTTCGTTTAGTATGCGCTAAGTCTAAGGTCGGATCCCTTCGTACAATCTCTTTACCCCGTCTCGAATTGTTGGCCGCCACATTGGCATCCGAATTATTAATCTTTGTTTTCAAAACCTTTGATTCGAACCTTACTTTTCATAAAATTTATTGTTGGTCTGACTCCATGGTAGTACTTTCGTGGATTCGTTCCCTGCCGCAGCGTCGGGAGACTTTCGTCGCCAATATATATATATATATATATATATATATATATATATATATATTATTGTAGCTGGCTACTATTAACGCGTTCGCCAATTTAGAACAAGTAATAACAAAAGTTTTTATTATTCACTATTTACAAGTTTTTACAAGTTTAATTAACAGTAAATGCTTTATTTATAGATGTTTTCAGTCCAATTAACAACAACGCACTATCAAACTAATACTATTTACAAGCACTAATATCTTCTTAAACTATATCCTTAACCATAAGTCTTCTTAACAACACTAACACTACTATAATTTATTTACTAGCCTTTTGTCTATTTATGTACAAGCTGGCGGTACAATATGCACGTTCACATATTACAAATTTATATTTACTATGGGACCTTCAAAACGTAATGACCAACTAACTATACACGATATGATTTATATACGACATTTGGATATAGACTAACTGATATACACTCATCACCGATCTTATATATACCCTAAAATTAACTAAATGATTCATATTCTGGTGTTTGCTCGAATGTTCGAGACTTCTGTAAAATACACTTCGGCTATGCAACTTGCGTGTTTGACGGGTTGCCTAATGGTTCCTAACAATATAGATATATATATATATATATATATGCGTACGTATACGCATGTGTACCAACATGCATGGTTATACTTGTGTGTTGGACGTCTGCATATGTGCGTAAGTGTCTACATGGACTCCTGTGTGTATGCGCGGGCCTGCGCTTATTCACGTTTCTGTATGCATGCTTGTAAGCTTGTGAGCGTGTGGATATATTTATGTATGCATATGCATTGGTGCATGTGTGTGATAGCGTGTGCGTGTGTGTTTGTAGGCGTGTATGTTGGTTCATGCGTATGTGCGCGCATGTGAGCGTGCTTGTGTGTGTTTGTAAATAAGTGCGATGGTACCATTATGCTAGTACTATGATTGTCTATCACAACATTCTAGAATATTTAATAAAGTGAAAACTTATCAAATAGTCGGTTACCCAATTTGAAATTTTGAAAAACTTCCATTTTATTATTGAACGTCTGAACGTCGTTTACTAAAAGAAAATGTGAATTTTTGATCAAAATACTGGGTCCTACAACGACAGCAGTTTATCATGACATTTCTGTTTTCACAACGAACAAATTGAGAGTAGCACACAAAAAATTAATTTCACTCGTTAATTCTTTGTGCAGGCATTATCTATAATTCTTGTTTTAGAACTAAAAATGCGTAGTGTGCAATGACTTTTTAACTAAATTCTAACTTTTTGGTGTCCTATACTGCTGTCACTTCATGGCAATAATGAAAAACTGCCTATCTCCCAAGAATCCTGTTGCTTCACTTGAAGAGGTTAAGTATCTTGGTTGGGACCTGCTTAACCAGATGCCGCCCGTGTACGCTGAGTAAAATTAAAACAAGGGCATAAAGTACCAAAGCACCTCTCAACAAAGTCCTGCGGTAGCTCTACAACTATCACATTCTCGGGATTATAAGTGTGAACAAGCGGTTTCAGAATTACAGATTTCTTCTTGTAAATGTTTTTATTTGTTAAGCCAAATACTTAAAGAATTGTTAAGATGTTCACAAAAATCAGAGCTACTGAAATCTACACTGACTAATAGGTATAAATTAATAACCCTAGACTATTATGCAATAGATGCTTAAAGAATATTGATGTTTCCATATATTTGTGTTTACAAAAATTTCGCAATTATTTGGTAGTAGTCAAGAGTACGAAAACAAATCAATTACCGTTCTTGTTTATTCTTCTCCACTGATACGACATATTAAACGAGATGTTTTTATGCTTTGTATTTTGATAATAGAATTCCATTATGTTACATAACTTGAAAGGTGTCAACTAGCTCGATATCTTACCTGTTATTGTATATACTATTTTCGAACGCCCTACACATAAATAACGAGCTAGTAAAAGATGAAATTATTGAGTTGAAGTAAGAAGCTTCAGTTTACATAATTTGTAATATTTGATGTCATTCGTCTAACTTAATTCGGTGCTCTCTAGATCACGTAAACGCTTAGAAATATTCAGAAAAAAATGTTTTCTCTAGCTTTCACTATTTTTATCACACAACCCGTAAATTTATTCCAAATATTTTGTTTACTTTCGATGTTAGAATTCAAGACACGAAATAGACGTGATGAGATTGAGTTCTTGAACATTTTCTTATTCTTTTGACGTTGTATATCCGTTTGAGCGAAATTGGAAAAACGAAAACTTTTGAATGTGTAAACAGAATATGTCATCATTTTGTCGTAATAATATATAAACATCGCATGAAATGTGAATTTGTTGGACAGAGTATAAATCTTACCGTATAGTCAGTGGAAATGACATCCATTTCCTTCATTCCTGATGTTTGTCTTTTATAGATGTATCACTTACGTCCATTGTAGAACACAAGATCTGAAAATGAAATAGATAACGTTTAGTACTACGCCAATGTAAATTTTACGAACTACTCTAAAATTCAATACGTTCATAACTAATATGTAGTCGTTTGTATAAAAACTTTCGAATGGGTTTATGGATTTGTGAACACATAAAGTTTAATTTTAATTTAAATTTTTAATTTTTGTATAGTTGCAGTTTAAACCATTCTACTGCCCTGTGTTCAAGTATTTTCATAGTATACTTATGCATTCCCAGAATTTATTTAAATCACACTACAATCTTCCCTTAAGTTATACCTGCTGTTTTATACTAACACACGGAGTTGTCAAAGGGCCAGTTTTTAATGCTAAATCAAATCTTTCAGTTAGCTCGAAAATAACTGTCAGTCAAGTCTCTGTTAATCAAATTGGTGTTTATTTAACCACATCTCAAGTCTTAGTTAGGTTAAGTAAAAGTTGGCAATTCTTATCCACATTTAAATTAATGATTGGTGGAAAGCGTAAGGTCCGTTGAGAGAGGGAGATTAGTCGCGCCTCTATTCAATACGCATAGCATACTGTGTAGGGTAAGATGTTGTATTATATTAAACTGCAGAAGAGTATTTTTGATTGGAAAATACAATAAATAAACGCTGTCCAAATTTCACAAATAGCGAACGATCGCTGTTCATAAAAATTGCCAATGGGTTTTAAAAAATAATTGAGAACAAATTCCCTTTCGAAACAATTTTCTTCTTCTCTTACCGTATATGGTTTTCTTTCATTCTGCATGTAAACAATAGATCTTAAACCTCATCACTAAGATGATTAAAAAGCTCCATTTCAGTAAAATTATAGCAAAAACAATAAATTTTTTATTTAAGGTTATGTAGCGTTAATCATATGAATAACTATTAGTTAGTAGGCTAACTAACACTCTCAAGTGGCAGTCAACTTATCTGCAACTTTAGCTTACAGCTATTATTAACAGAGGATCAATAAACACTTAACTATACTAGTTAGGTGGTAACCAACAGTTGCGTAGTGGTATGTGTGTGACTACTACGCCCAAGGTCCCGGGTCCGAATCCCGACACGATCCGCTTGAAAAATGTTAGGCGAGCATTTTTCACAAAAATAAATAAAATGGAGATCCCATGTGTGAGTGTTGTCACGCACGTTAAAGATCCCTACCTTGCTTGGAACAGCAAGGGTTCGGCAAAATTCTAAATTTTCCAGGTAAAGAACCAACTCGCTTCTTGGCCAATGTAGTACCCTCGGGTGGAGCATTGGAAAATCACATGTAAGGTGACCAACAGTTAATTTAACTGTAACTGAGCATTGAAAAAGCGACCCTAATTGTATTAAATTTTAAGCTAAGTGCATTCAATTACGAGTGTTGCTATGGAAGTAGCTCTTTGTTATAAGTATAATGGGTTTCTGAAGGGTAGGTATAATTCGGACTAGTTTGCACAAAACTCATAATAGGGTGGATGCACTCACCTGCAGCAACGACAAAGGACCTGTAGTATGCACCGTCCCTCTGTACGTTACAGTGGTAAGGTGGAACTACAGAGTTTTTAAAGAGAACTCTGGCGGGACTAGCATCGACCTTCGTGGCTGCGGTAGATTAACAAAAAACAATTGTCAGGGGTAGGTAATATATTTCTTAGGCATGCTAAAGGTATGAACATATAAGGAACTAAGAAATCTCAAACACATGTAATAACGTTCAGTAAAGACATACAAACTTATGTTTTTAAACGACTAACAAGAAAGGACACAAAAGGTATCCTTTTTATCTAAAAAATTTAATGAAAATTCTCTATTTAAAGGCCCATGTTCAATATCTGGAATATATCAATTTAACTTAGGTAAATGTGAAATATGTGTACATTTCAAAATTGAAGTTCTCTAAGCAGCTGTTTGATTTTATAAGGAAAATTTTATAGAGTAATTAATTGAGAAATTTTATAAAATAATACTAATTTTAAATGGTACGAAATCGAGCTTGTTGAAAAATTTTAGGGCGTTTTAATAGAAGCAAGACGAAAAAATGTTCATGCAGAAAAAATTACTTGCAGCAATATATATATATATATATATATATATATATATATATATATATATAAAGTAAAAAGAAATTATTGGCAAGTGACTCAAATTCAGTCACGAGGGCATCCCGTCGACGCGTTTCGCCCTAATTGGGGCTCATCAGGACAGGAGTAGAAAGGTTGTAATATTTAATACAGACACCTTATGGGAAGTACAGCATCACCTAGCTCACAATTTGTGTCTTCGTGTTGTTTCGCCTGACATTGCAGGTTTTTAGCAACAGTCGGCAGGTAGGAGATCCAACTCAACTGCCTTTTTCCATTGCCAAAAGTTTTAATTTAAAAGAAAAGTAGATTTAAGGAGCCTCGAATTAATACAAAGTAAAAAGAAATTATTGGAATGTGACTCAAATTCAGCTACGAGGGCATCCTATCGACATGCTTCGTCCTAATTGGGGCTCATCAGGACAGGAGTAGCAAAGTTGTAATATTTAATACAGACACCTTATGGGAAGTACTGCATCACCTAGCTCACAATTTGTGTCTTTGTGATGCTGTATTTCCCATAAGGTGTATTACAACTTTGCTACTCTGTTCTGATGAACCCCAATTAAGGCAAAACGCGTCGACAGGAAACCCTCGTGACTGAATTTGCGTCACTTGCCAATAATTTCTTTTTACTTTGTATTAATTTGAGGTTCATTAAACCTAGTTTTCTTTTAAATTAAAGCTTTTGGCTATGTAAAAAGGCAGTTGAGCCGGATCTCCTCCGTGCCGACTGTTGCTAAAAACCTGTGATGTCAGGTGAAACAACACGAAGACACAAATTGTGAGCTATATGATGCAACTTTGCTACTCCTATACTGATGAGCCGAAACGTGTCTACAGGATGCCCTCGTGGCTGAATTTGAGTCGCTTATATATATATATATATATATATATATATATATATATATATATAATATATGTCAATTATAATAATCTTTGACCTTTAATTTATTTGTCAAATGAGTCTAGAAACGGTTTATAGGTCATATTTACTTATATAAATTTAATAACATGTTTGCTTTAACATATGCTTCGAAATTAATTTAAAATGTTCAGTTCAAATGTAGTGCAAGAAGTAAATTATAATGACTTGATGACGTGATAAAATCACGTCTCAAGGTTTTATACTGAGTTAGTAGATGTAAATAGCCATTGAACGTACATTGCATCCGAAAAGATGATAAATATGGATGTCACTATCAACACGCAGATCCAGGTTCATATGAATTATTTGTTTATAACTGGAATCAACTTTGAATATCGTAATCGTCAAGTTATAATATAAGTGTTAACATGACTGATTGGTGTACAATGTTCTAGGACCAATGTTAGAATATCTATGTTAAACTAGGAAAGTGTAAAGGACATAATTTAATGGTATGGTGATTACATAATCAGTGAAAAATGTTATCTGATGTTTACTAGTTTATATAATTTGAATGTATAGGCACTAAAATGTTGTAACTATCACCTTGGATAGTAATTAAGGATCTATTGAATTGTTTTGGTTAAGACGTATTTTAGTAAAACCGCGCTAATATGGTGTAAATATTTTGGAAGATAAATAAACGTGTATGAATTGTAATAGTTGTGATTATATTAAGAAGAGTAAAGCAGCATTAGTGCTTAAATAAGAATAGCGACGACGAGAAAAGGCAAACGATTTGTATTAGTGCGACAGCAAGCGACGGTATTGCAGTAAGATTTGGAACGATACGGATTAAAGGCAGAAGGCATCGGACAGGAATTGTAAGAAGGAAGAATATTGGATTGATTTGGATACGGATTTATAGTTAGGGCATTGAGTGGTTTTAAACAGGAACGAAGATTGATTTGGATATGGATGTATATGTAGCGGGGCATTGAGTGGTTTTAAACAGGAACGAAGATAGATTTTGATTGAGTGCGGATTAAAGGCGGACGTATTAATTTGGAACAAGAGGAGCAAAATTAGGAGATCACGTAAGAGCAGCAATTGGAAGTGTAAGAGTCAACGAAGAAACTACGACGGAAGAATTAGCGCAGGGGAAGTAAAATAAACGGGTATTCTAAATTCTAAAATTCGGGTTATATTTATTTTAGATTTGGGAGCAACAAAATTAAAGAAAGATACCTGGAGGCGAGACGGAAATTCAAAGGGATAGTGCAACCTTGTAAAGGCGCATACGGCGACAAGGATTTTGAGCCAGCATTAAGAGAGGCCAGAAACAAAGTATAATCCAGGTGAGTGCTGTGAAATATCTTATAACGTCAAAAGTCATAAACTTTGTGGTATTAATTAATTTGGCACAAGGCAACGTTGATCATAAAAAAAATTTGGCATATACAAAACTAAATTCTAAAATAAGTACTAAAACAAAAGATTGCAGTTTGTCTAGGGCATTCACTCTACTTACGTACTGAACCCACGGTAAGTAAAGGTGGATACCCTGAGAAGATCAAGAGTTCATATTAGTCGAGGCATCTTAAAAACAATTTTACTTTAAATCACCAACTTGCAAAAGCGTTGCGAAAGTACTCGGGCGTGCAATAGGTATATGCAACACCAATATAAAATTAGCTATTGAAATTTGATAAGAAAAGGCGCGAAAAGAGTGAGGGTGCAGCATAAGAATTATATATATATATATATATATATATATATATATATATATATATATATATATAATGTCAAAAATAACGACCTTTAATTTATATTCAAATGAGTTAGGTAACGGGTTTATAGGTCTATGTTACTTATAAAGATTAAAACTCTTTGTCTTTCAACTAAGCTTTCGATTTTAAATTAAAATCTTCATCAAAGAGCTGCAATATTATAACATCATTAAAATATTATAGATAAAATCACTTACAAAAACTGGAGTAGTGATGTAAATACAAAAGCAGGAATGTAACAAAAATATAAATATATATCACAAAACACAAACGTAAACTAACATGTTAAACCTAAAAGAATATCGTCGCGGTTTTTTGAAGTGTACATGACTGATTGGTGACAGATGTTCTTATAAGTTAAAATACATGTTAAGGTGATAAAAATATATAGTTTAATTTGGTGTTCTTATCTACAATTGTTTCTATGTATATTACCTAGTTTTAAAATATACGAATGTATCGCACTTAAACCGTCCGTATCTGATTTATAATTTAAGGCATTACTGTTGTTTATTATATGTGTCATTTCAAGAAAAACCTCTCTTTGTAGTTAACTTCAGTATCTAAAATATTAACCTTATTAAAGTCAGGTTGGTGATTATATTTTTTTGAATGATAGGCTAAGGCACACGAATCTTTCCCTATTTTACAGTCACTCATATGTTGAACAATTCTGGACCGTAACCATTGAAAAGACTGTCCAATATAGATCTTATTGCAGTCACTACAAGGAATAGAATAAATGATATTGGAATTGTTGAGCATAGGAGTCTTGTCTTTGATAACAGAAAATAAATGGTTGATTGTGAAAGGATTATATCTAGCAATTATGACAGAGTCATTCTGTAGGACATTTATTAATTTAAAAGTTAAGTTTTTTACCATAGCAAGTTTCTTGTAAGTAACATCCGTAGAGGGTCTTATATTCGATGTAAGCTTTTTGTTGTGGACTGTGTTGAAAATGAGTTTTTTGAAATTTAAAACCTTTTAAGAATTTAACCAATTAATTTAAAGAAGGTAGTTTTTCATTTAACTAAGTTTTCTAAGTTAAAAATACAAAATATGAAATATTTTTATTATTAAAGATAAGAGATTGTTGTAGACACGAGTGCGTCTACACTTTAGAGAAGCTAACGAACAAGTGCGTTGTGGTTAAAGGCACCCTCTTCACATATTAAAGGCGGGCGCGGTACAGTCTTATAAAAAGTAACGTATACACACAACTACAAATTAAATATAAAGTATTGAACAAAAGGTGTTAATCTTTTGATTGATACTATGATTAGAAAAGTAATTAATATATCTTCCCTGAAAACCTAGTTAACAAAACTTAGCTATTTTTAATAACTTCAACAAGCACATACAATTCACCTTAGAAAGAGAACACAATAACACAATCTCATTTCTGGATATCAAACTAATCAGAAACACAGAAAATATAATTATTTTACATTGGTACAGAAAACCTACAAGTTTGGGAAGATATATTAACTATTTTTCTAATCATTGTATCAATCAAAAGATTAACTAATGCTAAGTTAATTAAGGTAAATACTATATTAAGACAGGGTTGACACGGGAGCGTGTTAATGAGCACCACAAGAACTAACAGGAAATAGACGTGGAGTTTTCTTCGCAATAAATATGCAAACTTAAACCTAAAGAAATGATCATCATCATCATCAGGTTTTCAGTCTTGGAACTGGTTACATGCGTACCCTCATTGTTTCCTAGTCTGAACTAACCTACACATTTCCCTGAAATTTGCACAGTCTGCATCTATCACAATCTGCGTGCGAAAGTCTGATCTCGATCTACCTCTACCTCCCTTTTCCGATCTCTGCTTGTAATACATCCCGTACTATTCCCCAAAAATGCCCTAGAACGTATCCTGCCCTTCTATTTCTCCTATTTTTTTCCACAGATATCTTTATTCCTCTACTATTTCAATAACCTATTTGTAATTAACTTTGTCTGTCCATGCTACCATCCTCATACATCTGAAGCACAACATTTCAGAAGGCTTCTATCTCTTTCTGCCACTATTTCATAGACGTACTGTTACAGCCCAATTTGGCAATCGTTCTGTACATGGTTTTGTAATTATATAATATATTTCATGTTTAATAACTGCACAAGAGGGCGATGGTGATTATTTGTTTATGTAAAAAAGGTATATCATTTACAATGGATTTCCAAAGTAGTTTCTATAGACTATACAAATAGTTTAAATTAAATTTCATTTACGATTCATGTTTACAATTTTGTAGGGTTACGTCTGTTTAGATACGTCAATGCCATTGTGTTTTAAAATAATGAAGATTAACTTTTAACTATCAACAGTGGCGGCTGTCAAATAATTTCATTAATTCCATTTTCGTTTATCTGTAAGAAATTATATTCAGTCCTTTTTAAGGAATATTGAGTTTAGTAGTAGTTTTTCGATAGGGTACAAGTTTGTTCCATATTTATATTCAGTATACAACAATAGTTATAGTCTTTTGAATTCTTTTTAAAATTGACGACGCCTAAGTGACAGGTGTGGTTTCCAATTCGAATCGTGTTATCAATTGTTTTCGACAAGTGAACGCTCTCTTCAATTTTACACCTTAACAGAGCAAGTAGAGGCAAATCACTTTAAGAAGAACCCAACGCCAGATTGCGCAGAAATGTAATAACAGTGGCGTAGTTGAGTTATTACAGTATAAACGGAAGATATGGCGTTAAATAGTAAAAAATAAACATAACCAATTAAATTATAATTTAAAATTTTTAATATAATATCGCCATAAGAGTTGTGTGCATCTATATCCCTAAAAAATACTGCTATAGCAAGGTTATTTTGTAAAATCCGATAAAGCAAATGATTGAATACCATGGCCTACTTAAGTGGTTTCTATCTCATTCTAGTGTTCTGCAAACACATCTGTTGAGTAACTTATTGTTTTATTAATGTTAATTGTTATATAAAAGATATTTTATATTAGTTAGATGGCGGTTTAAAACTGTCCGTCTGTGTATCAAGTAAAAATAAATAGTAATGAAATCTAAAACTTTTACAAGGTAATTTCCGATTGGTTGATCATAAAACTCAACGCCACTGAAACCTGAATACTACCATCCCTAATTACATATAATGAACTGTTCCTAACCAATTTTTGCTTTGTGCGCATGATGACGTCGGGTTCTTCTTAAAGTGATTTGCCTCTACGAATGGTTTGGAGCTCTTCCTAATTATTATTCAGATTTATTATTTGAAAATTAAGTGATTCGTATTATTTAATACGGGATTATGTTAGTGGAGTTCTTAGTCTACAGTAATAATTATTTATTATTGTATTTAATGGAATTGTTCCCGATTTGTGAAATAACCATTTTAGTGTTAGAGGAGCATGCTTGTACCCTTTACATATTACATGTACTTTACGTTTTTGTTCATGTTAATGTTTTAACCGTAATTCAGGTTGATGTGTTAACTACATTTATTTTCCATTGCTCGAAAAGTATTGAAGTTATTAATTGCGGCGTGTTGAAATTCATTGTATAAAGTGGGAGTTTGGTATTAAGAATTTATTGGCTCATCGTTGGTTCAATATTCCAGTTCGATTTTGAGGGTTATGTTTAGAAGCTAGTTATGAAGTTATCTTTTTGGGAAAATGCTACTTATAGGGAGATTCCAATTATCCTCATTCCTATCACCAGGAGCAGAAGAAGTACACGACCACCAGTCTTGACGTTGAGGGAATTTCGTCGCTTATCTGCTAAGTTGATCCTGAGACGGGGATTATGTACTTACATCAAGGTATTCCACCGATTTAAATCATGTTTGGTATCGTAAAATATATATTATATTAATGTTCCCCAAATGCATGCACTTGGCCTTTGATATTTTATTTATAAAAGTTATAAGTTAAATGTTTATATTGAACATTGAAAAAACGTAAAGATACCACAGGCCAATCCAAATATTTATTTACTTTATTTTTTGTGTACCTTTATAGGGCCGATGGATCCACTGAGGTTTCTTGGCCAATGTAGTACCTTCGGGTGGAGCATTGGAAAAAATCAAATGTAGGGTATGTGAAGGGAGTAAGCAGTCTGCGGCTGCCAAGTTACCCCAGCACTTGGACGTTTGCCGACTTAATAGTTTTTCTAATATATTCTTACGCACAATCAACATTAGTTGAAAATATTTCACAACCAACACCTGTAGTTGTTATAATAATCACTAGATTTGAGTGCACTATTTTTTCTTCATTAGGTTTCCGTCTTGAAACTGGTTTGACTTGTACCTCCACTTATTATGTTCTGAGCTAGCCTACACATTTTCCTGAAATTCCCACAACAACCTAAATACTGCTCGGTTCCCCTTCTATTGTTTTTAATTATATGCCCTATTTCACCGAGATTCAGTGGTATATGAAGGGAGGGGCAGGAGGGTGGGCTTTGTGGTCCAGTTGGTATGCGTGTGACTACTGCCCCCAAGGTCCCGGGTTCAAATCCCGACACGGCCCGCTTGAAAAATATTTCACAAAAATACGCCCTCGTTCGGATGAGAGGTAAAATGGAGGTCACCGTAATGTAGTGGTATGTGTGTGACTACTACGCCCAAGCCCCCGGGTTCGAATCCCGGCACAGTCCGCTTGAAAAATATTAAGCGAGTATTTTGTACAAAAATACACCCTTGTTCGGATGAGAGCTAAAATGGAGATCCGTGTGTGAATGTTATCACGCACGCTAAAGACCCCTACCTTGCTTGCACCAGCTAGAGTTCGGCAAAATTCAAAATTTCCAGGTAAAAAAAGCTCGCTCCTGGCCAATGTAGTACCTTCAGATGGAGCACTAGAAAAATCTAATGTAGGGTATGTGAAGGAGAGGCGGCTCCATGGTGTAGTTGCTATGCGTGTGATACTATACCCAAGATCCCGGGTGCAAATCCCGACACGACCTGCTTGAAATATGTTAGGCGAGCATTTTTCACAAGGAGCACTGAAAAAATCAAATGCATGGGTATGTGAAAGGGATTAAGCAGCCTGTCGCTGCTAAACATCCCCCAACACTTAGACATTTGCCAAATTAATAGTTTTTCAGTAAATCCCTTTGTACAATTAGCATTAGTTGAGAATATTGCAAGAGCAATTCCCGTAGTAGTTTATAATAGTCATCATGTTTAAGTACAGTTATTTTTTATCATCGAAATGAGATTGGACTAATAACAGAATATTATTAGCCAAAAAAGAACAGGCACTCACGAAGTGACTGTTGACGATTGTGGCAAAGCCGGTACTTTTACGGCTCATTGTGGTACGACGTGGATTCTGTGACAAGACCTAGCTGACTGACGGCGTTGACGGGGTAATACTTTGCATTTCCAGGTGTAAGCGAGTAAGGTAAGGTCAGAGTGTAGTTTATGACCGTGTAATAAAATAATTTTGTGTAATGATATGGATATAGTGTGATGCTCGGATAAAATCACCCACAGTGTAATATTTGACCCTGGATATCAACCACCAGCGCTGTAATGCGAAAGTAACGTGTGTTGACAAGAATAACAATAACTTGTAGTGTGTATTATGGTTAATTAGCCTAAGCTTGTACGTAGTCTAATACTAAATGCTTGGGTAACAGTCACAGTTGTGCTAGTATGTACTGTTGCTGGGATTAAAATCGACAAGGACTGAATTTCGGATCAATTGGGAGCTGCTTGTATATGTTTTCCTCCTAATTGCAAGCGTGGTTATCGTGATCGGGGCAGAATGAATCACGTTCGTCTGGGTTTTAATGTCTGGTAAACAAGTTTTCGCTGGTAACATTGCCTCCCCATGCGATTAAGAATTTATTTTGGTTAGGTTAACAACGAGTCGTGCTAGGTTATGCCGGACAGGTTTCATGACATTGGCATAAATCTTCATTGATTCGCCGTAGGAACGTTGAACCAGATAGATATTTGGTCCTTCGACCCGGCTGATCGGCCATGGTCCCGTCCACTTGGTCTAGAGTTGGGGTTGGCTGTTTGGTTTCTGGTTATTATTAAGTCTTCAACGCGAGTTTAGGCACGTTGGGACTTCGGTTGGCGTAGTTACTGAACTCTTTGAACACGGTCTTCCTTAGATAGTTTGTGGTTCAGCATTGGTCTCTGGTTTATGTCCCAAAGCCTTTGTAGTTCGTCCCTAAGAATGCTTTGCCAAGAGTGGTGCCGCTGGCTGCATTTTGACGTATCCCTATAGTATAAAGTATATTCGATACGGTGGTGTCCCAGCTGTTTGAGGGGTGCAATGTGGCGTGTAAGAGTAGTCCATTTTTAATCTCCTGGTTACGTCTTTTTGCGGGGTTAGCGCGAACGTGGTAGATAGAGGTTGTTTAGTGTAGGTCTACCCATCTTTGTAGATCTTGGTCCGAGTATCTGGAGTAAAACTAAGTGGCATTATCGGTGATGATGGTTTTGGATAGCTTAGCGTAAGAAAACTTCGTTTTCTAGAGTCTTGCAAATGACCTTTGAGCCTCATTGTTAGTGAAATTCTTTCACAAGACCCACGTTCTGGGCGCCAGCTGATACCAAAGCGGACGGTGGTATCTGTCAGGATACACTACTGCAACATATAAGTCAATATATACACAAGCAAAAGAACATCTATTTACAATACTGGCATTTAAAATACGACACTATAACTAATTATTTACAAGATTTACATTTGTAGCGTGTTAATAAACACAAACAGGAACAAATACCTAGATATAAAGCATGTATATATACACGTATAACAAATGCTTAATTAGTTAATTACCAGTACAGTTGAATATTCATAGGATTAACGCAAGTTCGTATTAATAAATACAAACAAGAACAAACGTGTATATATTTCTATATATAAGCAAGTACAAACATATAACAACGTCTTAAGGGGTATATGAGATAGCAGCAAGAATATTTCCAGAATTACCACGAGTGCGTGTTAATGATCACAAACAAGAAAACGGTTATCTATCCTTATATATAGTAAATGCACAAACATACAAGTAACAACCTCATTAAGTCAGTTAGGAACAAATGCAGTGTGAACAGAATTAACACAAGTACGTGTTAATAAATACAAACAAGAACAATTGCTAAGTTAAGGCCAATACAATATGCACGCACACTCACTGGGTTAACACAGGGTGCGTGTTAATAAACACAAATGATAACAAAGTTAAGTTAGTTAAGGCAAATACAATATGAATACAGGATTAACACGAATGCACGTTAATAACAAACAAGAATAAACACTACGTTCATTAAGGTAAATACTAAATGATTGGTTAACACGGGCGCGTGTTAACGAGTACAACAAGAACGAACAAGAAATAAACGTGGAGTCCATTTCGCAATGAATACAAAACTTAGCCTAAAGAAATGTTGTTATGGACTAATACAGGATTATTATTATCCAAAATAAGGTGCAGGTACTCAAAAAGTGACTGTTAGCGATGGTAGCAGAGCTGATGCTTCCACGGCTCATTGTGGTACAACGTAGATTTTCTGACGTCCTAGATGGTTAACGACGTTGGCGGGGTAGTGCTCTGAGTTTCCAAGTGTAAGCGAGTAAGGTGAGATCAGAATGTAATTTATGACCGTGTAATAGAATGATTTTGTGCCATCCGGGTATCAATCACTGGTTATATAATGATGTAGTTATAGCATTCTGCCGGGATAAAGATCATAGACGGTAAACATTTGCTTATTTTTAATGACTCAATAAGATAAATACGGAGCAAAATATTTGAAACAATAATAAATTACCCAATTTGAATATATAAATTCAATGCTCGAGCAATATCTTTAATTACATAACAAAAGTTTCTAGATCATTTTGTAATTAAATTCAGTAAATTATTAAATTAAATGTTTAATTAAAAAATAATACGCTTAAAAATTAAAATTGCACACAGAATTTAATAGGACCCTCTTAAAAGTGAAGCGCAGTATAGTAGATGCTAAGTTTAAGATAGGTTAATTTTGAATCGTCCAAAAGATCAGGTAAGTAAACATAATTGAAATTTATCTTTGTGCTCATATCGCTCTTACATGTGCTTTCGTACTTGCAGCATAGATTTTATTATCCTACATCTATGTGGGATCCAAATTGTTTGAATCAAAAGGTCGATTTTATTGTGTAGCGAAATAAGTTTTGGGCCTATGAGAGCTTCTTTTAAAAAGTCTTTATTTCCAAAAAACACTCCCATCAAGTGTATTTTATTTAAACAGTAATTACAATAATGGTTTTGAGAACTTGGACGTTATGTTCATTAATGTTTTAATTAACAAATATTCAAAATTACTGCTTACTAATGAGTAGCTGAACAACCAACAATGTTAAAGTTATGAAGTTCGAGACTGACCGGCCATTATGGGCTTCTCAGGGTATTTATGCTATCCTGCTTTCGCATCGTCTTGTGGGAAGTGCAGATCTCATGTCTGCTGCTTCTTGATAAAATACAATGTATTACTTCTTAGTAATCTTAATTCTAACAATTGGTTTCTTATAGTCTATTGTGACCTGCACCTGCACTATCATGTTACATCTGGAATACAAAGTAGTTGAGTCCTTTCTCGCGTCTGATTATGAACTTTCATTAACCTTTTATAATGTGTCCTTCAATTATACAATGTAACGATCTACTTCTTAAGATTTAATAATTGTATTTGAATATACATATATATTAATTTGAGGAATATGTAACTAGCGCTATATTAATTTTGTATATAATTACAATATAATATCTATGTAGCATTATGTGGAGAATCGATAACATGGCCATATAGCTATCTTTAATTAAAATAGAGACTGCGGCTACTAAATTATAAAATACAACTGCTATGAAAAATTTTTGTGAACATTGATTTTGATTTTCCATGCGGTTTGCCAAATGTCGCTTACCATCTTAAGAAATTAAATTTAGAAGTTCTTCATTTTTCAATTTTTTTCTCGATTAAAAAAGTTTTAAAGTTGAAATTACTAAATTATGTGTTCTCTGCATGTCATTATAAACACCGATGGGAAAATGAAGTTAGCGGCCCTGATCTTTCACTTTTAACGTAATAATAACTTCATTTTTCTTTATTATCATATTACCAACACGGTAGTACGGCTACAGCATAATAAAATTAATTAACGTATTGAGTGTATGATGTAAAATGTAACGAACCCCGACTACCACCATATCTGTATGTATACACTTTTACACCGAATATTGTATGATGGTATTTTCCATCTATGCAGAAAAAACTTTTAAGATCCCTTTATTTCTATTTAATCGTTTCTTCCATGCTTCCTAAATAGTGTGAAACTTAATTAAGTTCAAAATGTCTCCTAGTAGAGCGACTGTGAAATTTTCTGCAGTTTAACGTTTGACAAGGATAAAGTTATTAGAATTTCAGATTTGATTGAAACTTAATATAGAAGTTACCGGAAATTAAATCGTTTCATTAATTCCAGCATCTTGTTCATCTAGGCCTCGGTATTTCTTCTTTATAAATTTCCTATAAGAGTTTAGTGATTTTAAGCAAAATTAGTGAAAAATTGATTTGCTGTTTCACTTCGATGCCTCATTGCGATATTAGTAAGCTTCGTTTCATAGATAGGCTAGCTTGACAATTTGAGGCACTAAGCATATAAAACTTCGTTATATGATTTATTTATTTGCTTATTTACATAACAAGGGTGAAAACCAAAGAATTGCACTCAGTAATAAACATTAATTAAGCTCCGTGTAACAATCATTCCCAAGCCCATTCACAAGTAATATTAAGCAAGATGTTGTATATAACTGATTAGTAATTGCACATGTAAAAAAAATTAAATAATAAAATTAAATTAAATCAAGTTAAATTAAATTAATACTAAGCACAGTTGAAAGTAAAAAAGCAAAGAAAAACAAGTGTTGACAAGTATTAAACGTAAATATCACAGACGACAGCTTATTAGTTTTAATTGTCTGAAATATATAACTGTGGTTTCTGGTGTTGGCCGCTAGCGAAGCATTAACAGATGCTTCACGTGTGGGGTTCCAGTGAGACAAAAATTGGGTACAAGTGCTAAATTAGCTTCCCACCCTCTGTACCAACGACTAGCTTGAGGTTCAATTCACGGGAAAGAATGAGTTTGGGCATAGGTTGAATATGGTAACTCAAAATTTCAGAAGACAATAGAGCGCCATCCCATTTTTAAGTATGAATAAAATTAATTTGACCGAGGGAAGATACAAAAACCTCAACTCAAGATCTATAAATAAATTATCAACAATTTACTACAAATATTTTCTAAATCAGTCTGAGTATCAACGTACAACAACTTGTCAGCGGGGACTCTGCAAAGAAAGTCGCATAATTAAATTTATCATTGGAGACACTATTTGTGCTCCTTCCCAAATGCAAAAGTTATAAATTGTAAATACGCTTCCTATAACAAAGTACAAAGTGTTGCCTTTTAATCTTATTACCGTTACTCTTTTAACTAAGTTATGAATTTTTCAAAAATAAATGTTTCATATATCCTATATATATATATATATATATATATATATATATATATATATATATATATATATCTCTTATATAAATAAAAATTAACCACTTTAACATAATAATAAAATCAAAGTTAACAGTTTAATTAATCGAGTTCACTTCTTAATTCTTAGCTGCGAGTTCATTTAAAATTTACCTTGCCTCATAACAATTTCAAAAATATAATCATATTGATTTAAATAAAGGTTAAACTTTAGTACTGACATTTGTTCACATATGTTCACTTTCTCTAAAATATGTTAACTAAGAAACAATACTTCATATATAAATTATTGATATAAAGATTTATAATAAACAATTTGTGGTATAATGGGGTAACACCTTGAAATTGTTACTTGGAGTGCAAGTGCGTTTCTCAACAAACAACATATTAGTTCTTTTCTTATGATAATTCAAAATAAATAATGCGTTTACATTATTTCTAAGTACAAAAAAAATTTCTATTAAAAGTAAAGCGAAAGTTTTGGATTTAACAGTTAAATTGCAAGAATAACCATTATTAAACAATTATTATTATTATTTCCGAAACTTTTAATTTTTCTCGTCATTTTAAATGACTAAAGCTTCCGTAGCAAGCATATAAAAATTTTAGTTTATAGCTCACCTTAAAAAAATCTGCTTCATAACCAAAAAATTTTTAAATACCTTTGTTACGGGTGAAATAGACATTAAAATGATTTAAATTTTGATTTGCCCTAAAGGGGCGAGGATCCAATAACAATAAACGGGTGCGTCGGCTAAATGTAGTGGTGTGGTAGTGGGTTCCTATGGACAAACAAGAAAATAATATAAAGAACAATATAACTCACAAGGTTATTCACACACGCACATTGCCTTTTCAACATCTGGATTTCCGGCTGCAGATGGTCCGGACTGATAAGGCAATATCCGTTGAGCGTTCTTCCTTGACAACTGGAATTTCCGGGAGTTAATTGAACGATTAGTAATACATAATATGCATAAAAGCTTTTAAAAACCCAATAATACCAAATATGAGACGCGTTGCTAGGATACAAATCTATCAAGAAGGTTAAAATACGTAGTATATCCAAATCGTAGAAGTATTACGATTGAACACCTGCGTATTTTTAAATATCAAAGTTCTAATAAATTTGAATAGATAAACATGCAGCTTCTACGTATA
The DNA here is from genome assembly GCA_036346225.1 of Platerodrilus igneus. Taxonomy (NCBI): domain Eukaryota; kingdom Metazoa; phylum Arthropoda; class Insecta; order Coleoptera; family Lycidae; genus Platerodrilus; species Platerodrilus igneus. The sequence continues at coordinate 3,003,967 of JARFIW010000347.1, read as the reverse complement.
TTGGAAACGGTCGGATGCTTTAGCACGAAATACAAAACAGCGTTTATTTAAAAGTCACGTCGCGAGTCCAGGTAGATAGTAAAGAATATCGATTTGTACCACTCAGATCAGGGTAGAAAGAGACGGATAAAACAGGTAAAACAGGGACACAGATAATAAAAAGCGGGATTTGAGCAACGTCACGAGGTTTACGATTGGTGAAAATGAGATGCAGATATGAGAGCTGTAAACCTAACGATTTCTGTATAAAATTAATTAGTTGTTTGCAGACGCGTTGCGAACCGTGTGAAAATTTCTTAGATTTAACTGGCGCGTGTGCAAATTTTAGTAGAATCGCTGTGCCGGACTGTCGAAAAGGGAACATAGAATGCGAAATACTGAAAACTGTCCGTTGCGGGACAAATCCGACGTGCAAGAGCGCTATTATATAAACCCGTGTTTATAGGAGATTCGCTCTCTTAGCTTTTCGATTTTTATTCAATACATTAAAACAGTTTGCTCTTTATTTTTTGATGTTATACGATACTGCAAGCAGAATACGTGCTACGATACAAGTTAGTATGCATTGGTGCACTTAGAAAAGATAGATATAAGTAGCGATAAATAAATACATTTAAGTATGCAGCTTTGTATAGCGTGAACGAATTATGAATTTCTTTGATATTTTTCGGGGGTGAGTAATCTAGTGTTATTCGTAAACGTGATTGGATCCACAAAACAAGATTTAGATATACATAGATGAGTTCCTGAAAAGCCCTGAAACTATTTTAGATGAATGGTGGTGTAGAAAAATTTTAAAAGCGGTCAGAATCTGAGGACGTAAACATAACCCAGTTGGAATGGTGAAATTAGCAAGGACGATGTACTTTGAAGCCACGAGTGCAGTAACCTTCAGGTAAATTATACAATTTTGTTCGAGCTTTGATGTTTTGGTGTGTTGAATATCTTTATAATTTGTTTGATAAAAAAAAATGAACAGTAGTGAATTTGTATAAACAACAAATTTTTAATTTTAAAGTAAAATTTTCTTGTTTAAGTAGAAAGGAGTATTTAGCGGTTTATGTTTTGATTATGATGAAAATTTGGGTCTGTCTTTGAGCTCAATTAGACTAACCTGTTTAATTAACGTCAAGGGGTGGGAGATGCTCCCTTTTATTCAGACTTAGGTCTGCACATATTGTTAACTACTTTAGTATGCATCCTACAAGGACTTTAATTCTGGATGCAAATTAAAATGATGACAAATTTAAACGTGAAAGTTTATGATACTGAAATTTATGCTGAAATTTAATTTTGAAATTTTAATGTATTATGAATATTAATGTAAATAGAGTTAACATTGATGTTTGTGGTAGGAATGTGTTTTTTTTTATGAATGAGGATGAAAGTTTCAACTAGGTGAGCAGCCGAGGCAGAAAGAGTAAAGAGGCGATTATCAGAAGAGATTCAAAAGGGCGAGAATCACAGCAAATCTTGGTGCCCAATTCGAGAGGCTCGAATATTTTTTTTTTACTCTGGTGAGGCTTTTTGTAGGTTTCACAGCATAATCTTGACGGCCCAACGCTGGGGCTCGATTCGAAAACCTTAGTTCCCGAATAATGGAGAGGAATCACAGCAATATATAGTTCACTTTTGAAATTGAAGTAGATGGGAAATTACCTTTCTTGGATGTGCTGGTCATCAGAGATAGTTCTAATCATTTATTATTTGATTGGTACACTAAACCAACTAACTCGGGCAGATATCTAAATTTCCACTCGAACCATTCTTTTCAACATAAGGTAAACACCGTGAAGGCCCTACGATATCGAATAGAACATATATCAGACCCACAGTTCATGGATAAAAATAAGAAATTATTGATTAACACTTTAATTAACAACGGTTATCCAACGGGAATGTTGCATAGATTGATATATGGCAACTTCTTAAAAGTAAACCCTTCAGAAACTGATATTACGTACAAGAAGCTTCCGTTTATACAGAAATTATCTCCACTTTTAGTACGATTACTTAGACAACCTAAGATTGCCATTGTTTATGAATACAATTTTTCTATCCAGAATTTGTTTACCAAATTAAAGGATCGTACTCCGAAATTGTTAAATAGCAACGTTGTCTACAAGATCACGTGCAGTTGCAACAATAGTTACATTGGTCAGACTAGCCAGTGGCTAAAGTGTCGTTTAACACAGCACAGAAGTGATTATAGGATTAATTCCACTAAATGTGCATTGTCTGCTTATGTTGCGGCAACCAGTCATACACCACTTTTCGACGACACCGCCATTTTGGAGAATGAAACCAATTACAAGACTAGGCTTTTCATCGAGTCTTTTTATATTAATAGGGAAATTAATCCTATCAATAATAAGATTGATATTGATAGGGTGCATAACGTTTATTCTGCTTTATATAGTAGTGACATTTTTAAACAACGTTAGGTATCTTCCTTCAGGTTATCTATTCATTGCCATTTTCGGAACGTGTCCTGTCACTCCTATAGAATTTGTCATTATCAACTTTGTCTTTACTTTTTAACCGCCTTCGTGGCATGACGTTGCCCTTCAGGCAATTTTTAATTTTTAATTTTTGACCCACATTTATTATGTGAATCGTGCAGTAATTTGTTTTCAATTTCCTTTAATATAATTTGATCAATGTAAGTAGTTAGCGACAGGTTATGTATATCTTGCTAATTTCGAATTTTTAGTTTCCATTTTAGCCTTTGAAAAAGGTGCGAAAAGTATGTACCGAAACGTTAGGTGTTGATTAAATTTTCAATCAGTTTCTGTTGTTTGATTTGGACTACTTCCCATGATAATATGTACATGTATATTATACTATATATATATATATATATATATATATATATATATTGCTGTGATTCCTCTCATATCTCTGTCGGTACTGGCCCTTTAAAAAAAAACATTCGAGCCCCACAGTTTGGGCGTCAAGAATGCTGTGAAACCTTTTAAATCACCTGGTCCGTTGATTCCTTCTGTTAATCGCCTCGGCTGCTCTTCTAGATAACTTCCATTCTCAATCATAAAATTAAACAACACGTTCCTACCACAAACATCAACGTTAACTCTATTTACATCAATATTCAGAATACATTAAATTTTCAAATTAAATTTGAACATAAAATTCAGTTTTAAAAAGAATTTCCGGATTAATTTTATTATCATTTTACTGTGCATCCAAAATTAAAGTCCTTGTTGGATGCCTACTAATTAATATAACAATATAAGCAGACCGAGTCTGAGTATAAAGGAGCATCTACCACCCCTTTACGTTAATTAACCAGGTTTGTCTAATTGAGCTCAAAGACCTACCCAAAGTTTCATCCTATTCCCGAACATCAAAACAAAATACCCTTTTACTTAAACAAGCAAATTTCATCTTAAAATTAAATTTTATGGTTAGAAAATTCCACTAATGTCCATTTAAAGTAAATCAATTATAAAGTCATTCAATACACACAAAAATGTCAAACAAAATAGTACAATTTACCTGAAGGTTATTGTCCTCGTAGCTTCAGTGTAATCGTCCCTTTTGTAAATCACACCATTCCAACCGGATTCTATTTACAGCTTCAAGTTGTCAACGCTTAAAAATGTTCTCCATCACCATTAATTTAAAGTTGTTTCTAGGCTTTTCCGGAACTCATCTGTGTATATCTGCCTCTGGTTCAGTGGATGCAGACACATTTACGAACCATTTAGTCATTAACACCCCGCAAAATAGCAAAGAAATTCATACTTCCTTTACCAATATTACCAATATACGCCAAAACTGCCTACTTTTGGGTATACATTTGTCGTTGTAAATTTTACTAATTGGTACCGTGATAATAAACTTTTATTACCTTGTATCTAAGTGCACTGAAGTACATTCATGTTAGCACGTAAAATAACCAACTATTTTGAGTCACTAAAATATACTAGCACACTTTAAATTATTTAATCAAACTAAAATGCACTGTTTAATATCAAGTCGCGGATGCACGAGCTTTTAACGCATCGAATCGTCGAAAGTCTAAGAGTCTAAGAGAGAGAAACACATATTCCTGCCTGTATATATAGCGAATAGCCGACACGTCGCTTTGTTCCCTAAAACGGGTAATTCCAACGAATTCCTCATTCTACGTTCCCAGTCTGTAGCCTGCACGTCGATTTTTATGAATTTAGTACTCGCCCCAGTTAAATCTCAGAAATTTCAACACGGCACGCAAACATGTCCGAGAATAACTAATTGACTTTTATACAGAAATCGTTGTTTCTACCTCTGATATTTGCATCCTATTTTCAACCAATCGTGACCCTCGTGACGTTGCTTAAATCACGCCTTTTACTATATGTGTCTCGGTCTTGTGCATATTATCTGTCTCTATCTAACCTGTGCTTATTAGTGCAAATTGATATTCTTCATTATCGATTATTTCAGTCCATGTGGACTATCTGGGTTAAATAACCCCGTATCGCACCTTTTCGTGAATATTAAGCCACGGTTTCTCCAAGATTCTTTGTAACTATTAATTATCTGCAACATTTACGCAGAATGAGCTTTTTAAAAATACGCAAGGTGTTTAAACATACTATTAATTCTCAGAGCTTGATTTCATGGTATTTTATTGGGTTTTTCAAGTTTTTATAGATATTATATGTTACTAACGGTTCAATTAACTTCAATTACAATTATTATCTGTACGTTTTGTTTAATACCAGTTACTTAAAATAGAGTTAATTAATATAAATTTTGCACGTAATTTTTATTTGTTTCTTTACTAGGATAATTAAATTACCCGTAAAGTTTTCTAATACTGCTTCCTTTTATATAAAGCGTCTTATAAATAATTTAAATTTCTTAATTTTAATAAAACGAATGAATTTTTATGCTTCGCGCCGTTATTTAATAACGCGTACCTTTTTCCAAAGCTTCTACACGGTGATTAAAATTATTTGATGTGATTATTTAATTTTCTACCCTGGTCTAAATATGAGTATTTTCCCCCTATTTGAATACAAATAATCCCACTTATTTGAATTCAAATATAAAATATTTAAACCGCAAACAAAATTTACAAAAAATTGACCTATCTCTCTCTACCCTTATCTATCTAACTTACCTACTTATCCAATCAAAAAAATATTTACACCTATCCTATATCCCTATCCTATTCCTAACTCTCACCTAATTCTATAAACCGAAATTATCCCTAACTTCATCCTACTTATCCATCTAATCCTATATACCTCCTATATACCTATCCTATTTCTAACTTTTAACTAATCTTCACTATACTTTACTTCCCCCTACCTAATCCTATATACCTATCCTACTCTTACTCTATTCCTAACTCTCCACTAATGTCCTATGAAATATCTATACTTAACCTATCTTATTTTCTTCCTACATTTACTCTTTATTCTCATCCTAAACCTATTTCTAATTATCTCCCATATTTATCCTATACCTAGCTTTATTTTCTATAAACACTTACTAAAATTCACCTATCTCTATTCTTTGTTCATCAAGTTATTTAAATCTAACTCTCTTCTTGACCCTCCACGTCTTTCTTCTTACCATCCTAATACTCTTCATCCCTATCTCTCCCCCTTCTATATCTATACTTAACATCTCTATTATCTCACATACAATAAACTTATCATCCCTATTATCCTGACCCTTAAATATTACTTCTTCTTCATGCCCTATACTTGTCTGTTTCTTATTTATTATTATTTTCTTTTCTCTCGACAAACCAAACGATACTACTTTACAATTATCGATTTTTCCCTCTACGGAAAATCCTATGTACCTTCTAGAATTTTTGTGTAATGGAATCCGCCAGAATGAATTCCTTAAATCTACTTTATTAAAAACAAACTTGCCACTTAACCTCATCAAAAATAATTCTGCCTTCACCTGCTCCTGATATGCTGCTGTTGCTTCTACCCCCACTAATTCTGCATTTTCTTGTACTAAAGCTTGAACCTCTACTCTCCTATCCTCTGGACATCTCATTGTGTTGATCTGTTTACCTTCATCATCCTCTACCTCTACTACATTAATACTAAACCCCGTGTCATCCTCTGTGACTTCATAACTGCCTTTCCATGGCACTACCCTATCCTTAATTCTTATTACCTTCCTTTCCATATCTATCAAAACCCCTAACTTCATCATACAGTCAACACCTAAAATGCTCTGAAACTTCAGTCCAGGTACAATTACAAACTCCTGTTCACAGCTTAAACCTCCTATATCTATCCTAAGCACCACAACACTATTTACTACAGCAAACTTCTTTTTATTTGAGCTACTAAATGGCTACGTTTTATAGGCATAATTCTATCACAAACCTTATCCCTAATTTTGCTGACGAATTCCTCCGATATTAAACTCGCCTCTGCCCCTGTATCAAGTAATACTTCTACATTATTCTCAAAATTTCTAAATTAATAATTGGCAAACATAATTTTTCCTCAGTTTCTGGCTCTACTTCCTCCTCAATTTTGAAAAATTCACGTGGATGTTCGTATACATTTACACAGAAATCTAGTGGTCTGTCGCGTTCTAAAAATCCTGTCCAGGTCTGTTTTCCCTACTTGGTCCTGGTCTAGCCGTCACCTCAGCGTATGTCCTAGGCGTTTCCACTCGTTCCGTGTCTGTATTAGCAGTCCCCCTCATGTCCGGTGAACTATTCCTTCTGGTAGGTTCCGGTCTCGGTGCAGGTCCCCTTCCTAAACTATTACTTCTAACGTATGGTCGTCTCTGTTCCCAATTCTGTCGCTGGTATCCGTAACTATTCCCCCTTCTAGCATAGTTGTCCCGTCTATTGTCAAACCTAACTGTGTTGATCTGTCTTTCCCTATTATCCCGAGGTCGTCCACTACTTACGTCGTCATATCTCTGTAAATACTCTAAAAATGTCTCCCGTTCTGTGATGTTTTGTAAGGCCACGTGTTGTCTAATTTCCAGTTCAAAATGTCGTGATAGGTACTTGATTATCTGTCTGTCCGTCAATGGTGGATTCAGTTGTTTGGCCACACTGTACTTGCGGATGGCATATTGCTCCCTAGATCCTGCAAACTCTCCCTTAAATTTTCCTGTAATTAAGTCGTCTCGTACCTGGTCTTGTCTGTGGTCACTCCAGTAGTGTTTTAAAAATTTGTTTTCAAAGTCCTGATACGTGTCTATGTCCTGTCCTACTAAATTGTACCATGCTTCCGCGTTGTCCTTTAATAAAGCCTTTATCGTATTCAGTTTAGTCTGTTCGTCAAATAAATTTCCCACTAGATTTCTTACACTATTAATAAAAATTTGTGGATTTACCCTGTTATCACCATAAAACTTCATGTGTTGGTCCAATGATACTCCACCTGTATAAAATCTGGGACCATCCCCGTTAAATTTGATATGTTGTATTTAATACTACTAACTTCGCGTTCTACCCTGCCTAACTGATCCCTACATGAGTCCGTTACTTCAGTCATTTTACGTTTATTTCTTCTTCACAGAAAATGCGTACTTCGGACCTTAAATGTCCCATTTCCTGTCGAAGACCTGTAATGTCACGCTCATTTTTATCAACCCTATTTTCAACTTCCCCATCTTTACAGTAAGACTATTTTTAAATTCTACAACTTCTTGATTCGTCTTATCTATTTTCTGACTAATCTCTTCTAACTTCCTGTTCGATTCATCGCTTAGCTGTTCTAATTTTTGGTTGACCTCCCTCGCTCTATTAGATTCTTCCCTAGCTCTATTAGCTTCTTCGTTCATCCTCTCTAGCATTCTCATTATCATCTCGTTTCCTTGATCTCCTGATTCCGTCCTCGACTGATCTCTACTGCCTCCTGCTTCTTCCATTTTCGAATTTTCCACACAATGCACTATCGTCACTTCCAATTTCCACCCTTGACTCCTTAACCACTCCTTTCTCTGCATACGTTCTAATCACTCTCACACACTCTAAAATACTTTTAAATTTATCCACAAACAGAAACTCTCTCTCAGATCGCCAGTTTCCTGGAATAAAATAACAAAATTTTATTTGGAACTCGAGCCTCACTTTTGGGTCGCCAAGAATGCTGTGATTCCTCTCATATCTCTGTCGGTACTGGCCCTTTAAAAAAACATTCGAGCCCCACAGTTTGGGCGTCAAGAATGCTGTGAAACCTTTAAATCACCTGGTCCGTTGATTCCTTCTGTTAATCGCCTCGGCTGCTCTTCTAGATAACTTCCATTCTCAATCATAAAAATTAAACAACACGTTCCTACCACAAACATCAACGTTAACTCTATTTACATCAATATTCAGAATACATTAAATTTTCAAATTAAATTTGAACATAAAATTCAGTTTTAAAAAGAATTTCCGGATTAATTTTATTATCATTTTACTGTGCATCCAAAATTAAAGTCCTTGTTGGATGCCTACTAATTAATATAACAATATAAGCAGACCGGAGTCTGAGTATAAAGGAGCATCTACCACCCTTTACGTTAATTAACCAGGTTTGTCTAATTGAGCTCAAAGACCTACCCAAAGTTTCATCCTATTCCCGAACATCAAAACAAAATACCCTTTTACTTAAACAAGCAAATTTCATCTTAAAATTAAATTTTATGGTTAGAAAAATTCCACTAATGTCCATTTAAAGTAAATCAATTATAAAGTCATTCAATACACACAAAAATGTCAAACAAAATAGTACAATTTACCTGAAGGTTATTGTCCTCGTAGCTTCAGTGTAATCGTCCCTTTGTAAATCACACCATTCCAACCGGATTCTATTTACAGCTTCAAGTTGTCAACGCTTAAAAATGTTCTCCATCACCATTAATTTAAAGTTGTTTCTAGGCTTTTCCGAACTCATCTGTGTATATCTGCCTCTGGTTCAGTGGATGCAGACACATTTACGAACCATTTAGTCATTAACACCCCGCAAAATAGCAAAGAAATTCATACTTCCTTTACCAATATTACCAATATACGCCAAAACTGCCTACTTTTGGGTATACATTTGTCGTTGTAAATTTTACTAATTGGTACCGTGATAATAAACTTTTATTACCTTGTATCTAAGTGCACTGAAGTACATTCATGTTAGCACGTAAAATAACCAACTATTTTGAGTCACTAAAATATACTAGCACACTTTAAATTATTTAATCAAACTAAAATGCACTGTTTAATATCAAGTCGCGGATGCACGAGCTTTTAACGCATCGAATCGTCGAAAGTCTAAGAGTCTAAGAGAGAGAAACACATATTCCTGCCTGTATATATAGCGAATAGCCGACACGTCGCTTTGTTCCCTAAAACGGGTAATTCCAACGAATTCCTCATTCTACGTTCCCAGTCTGTAGCCTGCACGTCGATTTTTATGAATTTAGTACTCGCCCCAGTTAAATCTCAGAAATTTCAACACGGCACGCAAACATGTCCGAGAATAACTAATTGACTTTTATACAGAAATCGTTGTTTCTACCTCTGATATTTGCATCCTATTTTCAACCAATCGTGACCCTCGTGACGTTGCTTAAATCACGCCTTTTACTATATGTGTCTCGGTCTTGTGCATATTATCTGTCTCTATCTAACCTGTGCTTATTAGTGCAAATTGATATTCTTCATTATCGATTATTTCAGTCCATGTGGACTATCTGGGTTAAATAACCCCGTATCGCACCTTTTCGTGAATATTAAGCCACGGTTTCTCCAAGATTCTTTGTAACTATTAATTATCTGCAACATTTACGCAGAATGAGCTTTTTAAAAATACGCAAGGTGTTTAAACATACTATTAATTCTCAGAGCTTGATTTCATGGTATTTTATTGGGTTTTCAAGTTTTTATAGATATTATATGTTACTAACGGTTCAATTAACTTCAATTACAATTATTATCTGTACGTTTTGTTTAATACCAGTTACTTAAAATAGAGTTAATTAATATAAATTTTGCACGTAATTTTATTTGTTTCTTTACTAGGATAATTAAATTACCCGTAAAGTTTTCTAATACTGCTTCCTTTTATATAAAGCGTCTTATAAATAATTTAAATTTCTTAATTTTAATAAAACGAATGAATTTTTATGCTTCGCGCCGTTATTTAATAACGCGTACTTTTTCCAAAGCTTCTACACGGTGATTAAAATTATTTGATGTGATTATTTAATTTTCTACCCTGGTCTAAATATGAGTATTTTATATATATATATATATATATGTATATATACAGTGTGTCTACTTAAGTTGACGGCATATGGAAAACTTTTTTATTTTAGGTTTTAGGAGAAAAAGTCACTGAGAAATTACATTTTATGGACAGTTCTTGTCAGTGCATCTTAGATTAAATGAAATAACACGTAAGCTTAAATAAATTTTTATTTTAGAAAAGTTAAAAAAAAAATATTTTATAATCGATGGATATTTTGCATATTTGAACGTGGTTTTTGATTCTGAACAACATTTTATAATAACAATTTTCGAAATTGTTAAAAATAAAGGTACTTTATTTTTGCGCCAAATTCATATTTATTGATAAACCTCGTATATGACTAATAAATTTTGAAATGTGAAGGTTTTATTTTAGGTTTCAGAACAAGCAGAACTTTTTATAAAGAGTAACTTTTTTTCCTAAAACCTAAAATAAAAAAGTTTTCCATATGCCGCCAACTTAAGTAGACACACTGTATATATATATATATATATATATATATATATATATATATATATTGGTTGTTGTTTAACGTATAGTTGAATGTATAGTGTTGCATCGCCAGCGGTGTAAAGAAATCGAAATCGAAATTGATGGTAAGATGAAGGTGTATTGTAAATTCTAGTTAAGAATCCAAGTATAAGAAATTGCAAATGAACTGAATGTGCAATTTTCCCATGATTTTGTATGTATTTTATTATAGTAATATCTCTGGATCGTTAACCAAATATTAACGTAAGTACATTTAAAATTGTTTTATGTCTATTTGTTCACAAAAATTTTCACAAAATGTTATTTTAGAATAGATTTAAGCAAATGAGTTGAGATTTGTTTTATTTGTTCAAACATACAGGTGACTTTTGTAAGAAAATCCATTTCACTAAAATAATACCCCGTAACTACAATCCCCTGGGTTACTCGTCGTCCAGATGAAATTCTATTAGACTAGACGTAATCGGCGTCTTTTAAACCTAACGACAAAAACATTAAAGGGTAACTGCTAGTGATAACGTAACTTAAAATCGCATCTAATAAAAATTTAATAATTACTCAATTGTGTTCCATTTTCTGTCACTTATTGCTATAGAAACCCACTACCGTACTACTGTAGTTGACTGGTGCATCTTGATTTTGTGACGAGATTCCCGCTTCTTTTGGGCAATTCCAAATATAAAACTTGATGCTTCAGACATCCGTTACATATTTACTTGTATACGCGTGTCTTTGAACACTATTGTTAGGTGTCTGTGGAATGGACAGAGTTTTGAACCATCAGCGACGTTTTCATGAATATTTCACATCAATTGTTATAGAAATAGAAGTTTAGTTACAGTTTGATATCGTTAAATTCCCTAACAATTTTGGAAATACAATAACTACTAATTGATAATCTTGATGGCCTAGTCTTCTAAAGCTATCAATTGATTCTACTATTAAAGTTGTTTTACGTGCGAAACTTTGAAAACTTAATCACAACTGGTTTGTAAAGTTCTTAACTGTCATTACAGTGGTGAGTTTTCGAAAGTTTATCAGGCGTGATAATTCTTGCCATCAGGTGCATTTTTCAGCAGCTACATCACATGCTCTAAGCTACATGTTTTAAAACAAATTGTGCAAATCAGTGCAATTAAATAAGTCAGCTCCTGATACAATTTTTTAGAACTTCAATTCTATTTTATTTACCATGAACCTGTTGTGTTGACAGTATCGCAATTTACCGAAGACTTACCAGTATCGAAATTCACTGAAACGCGGCGTCAACGCAACTACCCTATTAGTACAGAGGGTTGCCACATAAGCTTCCAAGCGCATTCGTAGTAGATAAATCACTTTGCTACATCATTGGAAAGTATGTTCTGTTAATTTTATTACATACTTTTGTACTTAGTTCTTTGTCTACATTCTATTCTATTTCAACTAATTTCCCGTGCTTTAGGTTTCAATGTGAATCACTCCAGTAGATTGAATGTACATGTGTGTCACTTCAAATCTTTTAGAAATTCCTATTTCAGTCGTTAGTTTTTTTTTCGGATTTGTATTAAAACAGATTTTAGTAGAAATACTTATTATTAAAACAAAATTCCACATTATTTACCAATTGATATAAATATCTAAACAGCCATTGATGAAATAAAGACAAAAGAACTTCCAGCCATTTATTCTTTATCATTAATCTCAGGAGGAGTTGAGCATTTCATAAATAGAATAAATAAAAATAAAGATTAACGTTTGATTAACAGCTCTAAAATCTAAATGTATCTTTTCACTTTTATGATTAGTCATGAAAGGCTATAGCACGTTTAAGGGATTCTTAAAAATACCCAACATTATTAGTGCCAATATTCGATAAGCCACAAACCCCAAGAAATTTTATAAATATTTGTGGAAACTTAAAAATTTGTAGGTTCTATCTCCATTGTCAAAGGTAAAAAATTAGTAATGTAACTGTAAAATTTTGTCATTTCCAGACTACTGCATTAGAAGTTTCAGTAAACATTCATTTGGATAAACATGAAGTTTGTTACGTACAGCTTTGGCCCCAGAAAATCTAGCCGGTAATCCACAGAAAACTCGGTGAAGTACTCCGCTAAAATTCTGTTTGGAAAAAGTTCCGAAAATCTCGACTGCACTAACAAAAATGATTGTCCACTAACTTAGTGTGATTGATGGTGTAAGTATTTGAAGAAGGTGCCAGATTGCTATCGCGTGTAAAATATGTCTTAATCAGGAAGTATCTTGGACTCCACATAATCTCGCAGAGTTTCTAGGAAAAGTTCTACAAAGAATAAATAGAGGGTGTTAAAACCTGAGATCAGGTGAGTGATTCTGGCTTAAAATTCAAATGAGAAATCATTAAGTACACTACTGTTAAAGTATACATAAAACAAACGTTGACCATAAGAACACTAATATACCTATTTAAAACGGTTAATTGTAAGAGACCTTTCTAACATCAAATGTTAAATGACCTGAATTTTAATTACGCCTCTAGATATTGCAAAATAATTTATTTTAACAAAACTGGAATACTGGAAATATTGTCTATACATTAGTTGTATAAAACACCATAAAGAGAAGTCTACGCTTTTACACGATTATATAGAAATATAATTTTCTCAATTTCGAAAAAACTGTTGAAAAGAGTAAATCTTTATTTAGGTCAAAATGGTGAAAATTTTGAACACTTAATTAATAAAAATCCGTAAAAATTCAAGTTTTCCATTTTTTTGTTTGTCTGTTTCATTGTCTTTTGTTCATTGCCATCTGTGTATTTCGATGTGTAAAAGCTTATTTTTGTGACTTAAAAACTGGAAATTACCTTTACATTTCACTGTATGGCATTGATGGTCTGTACTCATGCATACACATTAATGACTGCTAATTCCAAGGACCCGGGTTCGAATCCAGACACGCTCCGCTTGAAAAATGTTAGACGAGCATTTTTACAAAATGCGCCCTCATTCGAATTATAGGTAAAATGTAGGTCCCGTGTGTGGGTGTTGTCACGCACGTTAAAGATTCCTCTACCTTGCTTTGAACGGCAAGGGTTCGGTTGTTACATGCCAAAAATTGGCAATGTAAATGATTAAATACGTGAGTAAATTCCCGCCATTATTTTAAAATAGACTTGTTAATTTCCGTCATTTCGGACAGTTGCGTTTGCGCAAAAGAATGCGCAGGCGCGGAGTGAGTGGCGTAAGTGCGCGGTGAGACACGACATTATTAGCCACAAGGCGTCAAGCGGGTAACATCTATCTGTTTCGTGGTGTCTGCCGTTTCTTCTCTTTTTTAGGATGTAGGTCTCTATATCTCTACCTTCTATCGTTACCTCTACCTGTATCCTTGCCGCTCCCCTACAAACAAAAGAGGAAGACGAAGAGAAACTGATTCAACAATGGCGTGATGGACACCCAAGGCGATGACCCTGAGATTTAACTGCAAGGCGCCTTTTAAGTGAGTACTTTGCTTTATTTAAACTTTCAAATAAGAATTGTATCATTGTAAACGTGTTTGATATTTGATACAATTTGCCATGTAATTATGTCATAATATATACTATTGCACAATATTGTGAAACGTGGACCGTGGCAGTGGTGCCAAGCTTAACACGGTAAAATTCAAAATTTCCAGGTAAAAAAAGACTCGCTTCCTGGCCAATGTAGTACCTACGTGTGAAGCATTGGAAATCAAATGTAGTTTATAATATACTTGAGTGCGATTCTTCGATAGAGAAATTCTCATAGATCAACTGCATTAAATGAATTGTGTGTGACAACGCACCAAATTTAAAGCGGATAGGTGTGGTTTGGGTATGTATACAAAATGTTACAGTGTTTTATTTGTAGTGGTGCCAATAGTTATTGTTTCATAGAAACAAATGAGTGTGAAAATAGGTCTAATAAGATAATTTCAAAAAGGTTTACCAAATTCTTAAAAGAATGATTTTGAGTCAATTTTGATAGGGACCGGTTATGCTGCCACGTGATTCATTGTGGTACATTGCAAGAAATCTCAGATAAAATTTTTGTCTTTGTCCTATATATGTAACTACTCTACGCTAGAATTAGATGGATAGAGAGAAGTACCTCTACTGAATATAATATAAGCAATGTAAAGACGTATGTCTAAATCCTATTATTTATGTAACCTCAAATTTTCTGTGAACTGTCACTTTTATTATAGATGAGTCTTGCTTTATTATGGTTTTTGTACAGTTTTCAGTTAGTTTATTATAAATATAAATAGTATCATCAAAACATAATTGCTAAATTTTAGTATATTTTAATTCCTCAAGTAAATCTTATTTTTTACCCTGCTTTGCATGATGTAGCGGATAAAATCTTCTCTAAAGCACGTTGTTAGTAGGATAGGACAGAATAAAAGTCTTACATTTAAGAAGTGCTAGAATGAATTTATAAAAATACCAGCGTTTCTGGTAGGGATTTATAAATACGTACAAAAATATTTTATATTGAAAAGCTAGGTTTAAACAATTGAATAGCTTACTGTATTGGGCAGTTTCTTATAAACACTGCGAATAAAAGTTGATATTTGGCAAGAATACAACAATATTTGATGATATTTGTTAATTTCAATCTACGTTAGGTAGTAACAATGCTTATAGACAGTATGGTATGTGAACTTGACCGAAAAACCTTTTCTAAAAAATTCCTAAAAAAATATGTATTATTTTAGTTACACTACATATAGTCAACTGAAGCAAACATGATGGTATGATGACTCTACTAGTTTTAGAATACACTCAGTGTAAAACGTAAGCAAATAACTGTACAATTAGTGATTATAAACAAAACATCATTGATATTCATTAACTAATTGTGTATTACACTCAGAAAATACATTACTGTTAATTATAAATTTTGTAGTTCTTAACCCTCGTTTTGAATATTAATTTATCCCGCCAGTGAAAAAGGGGAAAATTGATTTCTGTCACGTAATGTTTTAGTTCACATATTTTTCAGGTCTCATATTTGCTTTTGTGAGCTGTAGACCTAATTATAAATTACTTCAAAAAATATCCCACCTTTATTTCTTTAATAAAGAGGATTATCAGACTGACATAGGGTTTGGCTTTCCGCAGTCATCGTGAATCATTTGAATCATACCCAAAATTACGGAACTTTTTTTGGAATTGTTACGGTTTTTTATCGAAACATGATCTAACATTACTTTCATTTACATTTCCAATGCTCCACTCGAACGTACTACATTGGCCAGGAGGCGAGTTTTTTGTTGCCTGGAAATTTAAAATTTTGCCGAACCCTTGCCGTTCCAGGCAAGGTAGGGATCTTTAACGTTTGTGACAACACTCACACACGGGACCTCCATTTAACCTTTCATCCGAACGAAGGCGTAATTTTTGTGAAAAATACTCACCTGCCATTTTTCAAGCAGTCATCCCGAGCAGAATATCTTTCTAACAAAATTAAAGGTGCCGCAAATTATCTGTCTGGCATAATTATGAGTGTTCATAACTTTATCTTGAATGGCCAGTATGAATCCTTCCGTTTTTAAGTAAAGGTAACCTTCTACTATAAATAATACTGACAGGTGTTTGTCGATTTCATCAGAGCCTATTTGTAGAGGATATCTGCCATGTAAGGATCTTTCTTTCCAAGATGATATCTGTTGTTTTTCTATTTTTATGGACGGTTGAAAAGTTACAATTCTCTTCAACAATTTTGCTATTTTTATTGAACAAGTATTCACGCACTTTAAGTACTTGGTAATTGCATAGGTTTTTTTGTATTTAATCTACCCCTGCCACCGTTTTTTCTGGAAATGTATAATCTGTTAACATCTTAATTTGGATGCAAACAACGGATTTTCTAGTAAATCTGTCTAAACCGTCCAAATCTGTTTCTGTCTATTTTATTACTCCGAAGTAGTAAAATAATGATACTACAGCCTACGAGTTTATGGCTGTTATTAAATTTTTGAATTTAGTTTTGTGTTTAGTGGTTTAGTTTCTCTCTTGTATAATTTTATCAATTCGTTTTTCACTAATTTATTATTAATGCCTCTGCGTTATTGAAACCCTAAGTATTTAACGTTTATTCGGATGGTAGTTCTTCAATATTAATTATAGTGTCATTAGTGTAGTTAATATTACCTTTTATTAATTTGATGATAGTCGACTTGTTTATCCCAAATTCCATTTGAAGAGCATTACTAAATATATTTGTGGTGTGAACTAATGACTCTAGTTGTTTTCTTGAACTGGCAAAGAGTTTTAAATCGTCAATCAATAGCAGGTGAATAAATGTTTTGTTATTGTTTAGTTTAAAACCAAACTGTGTTTGTTTTAATACATGAGAAAGTGGGTTTATTGCTAAGCAAAACCAGGATGGACCTTAAAAATGCCGCAATTTATGCCTTTGGAACTTTGATTGATATTTAGAAAAGTTTTCCAATTTGTCATTACATGACTTAACAAATTTTGAATAGCTGGGTGAATCTTGAACAAGTTGAGAACAAACATTAACCAACTATGAAGTACAGATTCGTATGCTTTCTTAAAATCTAAGTAGCAGCAATGTAAGTTACGTTTGTTCGTCTGTGCGTATTTCATAATTATTGTGTCGTATATTAACTATTCCTTACTTTCAAAACGTTCACTAACACATCCTTTCTGTTCAGCTGTAATGATATTATTATTATTATTATTATTATTATTATAAACAAATTTAACGAAGCATATGAAGCTTGTCAAGTTACACAAAATTAAAATCCTGAAATGTTTCTACTAAAAATTATAAAAAAAAAGCAATTGTAAATTTGTATGCGAATTGGATAATAAATAACAAAGAAATGCAGGAGAACTGAATGTGGAAAATTGTAATAGAGAGAGAGAGTTGAGTCAGAACAAGGACTATACGCAGAAAGTTCTAAAATCATACTGAATAATAAAAGAAGACCATTCGTTTACTAGGTGATATTTAGTTCATATAACAAATATATTATGTATTATTAATTAATTATTTTATATACTTTTTGAAATATTCTAGATTATAACGAATGTATATACATAGTTTTAACACCATGTCAAGCAACTCATGGAGTTAGCTTATGGTGAAAAGAGAACAAACTTGTAAATAAATTGAAATTGAAAAATTGAAATTGAAAAAAATTATTATTATTATTATTATTATTATTATTATTATTATTATTATTATTATTATTATTATTATTATTATTATTATTATTATTATTATTATTATTATTATTATTATTATTATTATTATTATTATTATTATTATTATTATTATTATTATTATTATTATTATTATTATTATTATTATTATTTATCTAATCATTCTCATAACTACATGTAGCTATGGTAAACTTAATTAGTGGAAGGATAATTTAACCCGGCCCACTAATTTAAGAACTTGCGTACGATGTTGCATGTTTGAAGTATCGTAGCCTTTGGCAAACAGTATGTAACTCAGAAGGTAGTGAAAGGTTAAGTAAGTATTTTTCCATGTTTTTGCTGGTTACTCCATCGACAGCAATTACTAGAGGTCTTATTTTCACTGAATTTAAATTCCATAAGCGTTTCACTTCTATGGCCAAGTCCGTGTATTTTCAATTTTATGTTTTTCGGTTTTTATAACATTATGTGGTAAAGGGGTTGCAATATCAATTATGTGACCTGTTCTTTTTAATTTATCAATACATAGTATGTCAGGTCTATTAAAAGCAATTGTATGGTCTGTAAGTATTGGTCGATCCCAGTATAACAATGTCTTTTCATCTTCAAGAACTGCACATGGTGAATATTTATAAAATGGCGGAGGGCTTTGAATTAAATTATAGTTGATGGCTAACTGTCGATGAATTACTTTGGAAAATTGGTTGTGTCTTCCTAGGTAAGCGCTTTCTGCTAGTTTGGGGCATCCAGCAGTAATGTGTTGAATTGTTTCACCCACTTGATCACATTTGCGGCATTTGTCAGTAACATCCATGCAAAGAATATGTTTTTCGTAGTTTTTCGTTCTTATCACTCCATCTTGAATAGCCATTAAGAATCCTTCAGTTTCACTATAAAGGTATCCAAGTGTAGTCCATGTAAGTGATAGTTTCTTGTTTATTTCAGGTTCTTCTAATGATTTAGGGTATTTTCCGTGTAAGGTCTTTTCCTTCCACGCTTCTAGTTGATCTGAAAAATTGGACACAATCGATTCGGTGCAATTTTGAAGATTTAGTGCAGAAAAGTTTTTGTCGTACTTTTTGAGTATTTTGAGTCTGTCATTATCTGAATTTAAAAAATAGTTTTTGATAGAATTTGTTTGTTCTTTGCATGTATTTGAAATATTGCACAAACCCCGTCCACCTAGCCTTCTTGGTAAGTACAACCTTTCCATTGCTGAATTTGGATGAAGATATCTAAATTTTCTCAGTAATCTACGTGTCAGTCTATCTAGCTCATCTAAATCTGTATTACTCCATTTTATAATACCAAATGAATAATTAAGGCTAGATATTGCCCATGTATTAATGGCAATGATTCAATTTTTGAATATAGCTTTGTATTAAGTAATTTCGTAAGACGTTTGGAATATTCTTCTTTAATTTTGATTTTAGTTTTGTATGGTCTAAAGTTTTATTTTGATAAAAACCAAGGTACTTGTATTCATCTGTGGTGTCCATGGATTTGAAATATGTTAATTAATACCAAACAAGATAGGTTTATCTCGTGGGTGAAATAGGCACCGAAAGTATCTCAAAATTTTAGGGTTAGGTTATCGATTTTAGGTTAGGATGGTTGGGGTAAACTCCACAAGGAGGTCCACAAGGAGGAGATTCATCTCTTTGTGGAGGAGATTCCTAAAATAAGACTTTATAGTGGGTTTTACATGTAAATTTGGGAGCAAATGAGGATTTGGGAGCAAATGAGGTTCCAGGATTGCCAATTATGGTCTACCTCGCATTTATTAACGTAATAGAAAGTTCTAATTATATCACTGTTTAATTCTTTTGACCATCTGATACGTTTTTGCTTAACTTTAACAGCAGCTATTTTTAGTAAAAGACAGCGAGCCATTTAGTTTTGCTGTTGGCGAGTTTATTGATTCTCAGAAGTTTTATCTTGAATTTTAGATTGTTGCGTACTGTTTACATATGTCGTTCTATTAGCAGCAACTGGTTGAATATCCTTTGCGAGCAGATAGAAACTTTATGGTGTAAAATTGCCTTTTTAAAACATTATTACAGTTTTGTGCACTTGTGCCTACCTCTAAATTGTCTCTTTTAGATACTTTCAATTTGTCTTTGTATAAAATTGCTAGCCTGTTATCCTTGGGATATCTATAGGTATTAATATCTTGACTTTTGTCTTCTAATTCATCTTCAAGTGACATTTGATTGTAATTGTCAAAATTGTAGAACATGACAGTATTTACAAAATTGACCTTTTTATATAATGTAGATGACTAGCTGTTATATTGTTATAATATATATTGATTTAGTATTTCGGTTAGCAAATAAATGCAGTTCTGATATTTCTTTACAGGTATTCAAGTACTAAAATGGATTTTAAGAGGTATCTGTTCGTGTTGTTACAGAGGACTAGGCGACTTTATTATTATTATTATTATTAATATTATTATTATTATTATTTTTATTATTATTATTGTTATCAATGTACATACGTAGGTCATAGTAGAATTGCATATTATCGATAAAACATAATTACTGTATTGATGAACAATTATGACTAAAAACATTTAGAGCTGTAGGTAAAATTTTATGTTTTAGGAATCAATGGTAGCTTTAAAATTTAATTCGATTAAGAAACTGCTCAATCATCTTTTTTTTAATTTTGATATTGTAAAATTTCTTGTGCTCACACTTAAAGTGTTAAACACCTGCCCCAAAGTAATAAATTCCCCACCTATTTCTTGCAATTCGACGATATAGCACCACTAGATTAATTGCAATAGTTTAGTTGTTTTATTAGAGAGTGGAGTTGATCGTGTTTTCGGCATATAGTTTCAAGTCATCCATAAACATCAGATGGTTAAATTTAGTCATTCCATTTTGTATTTCCAATCGATAGCCTGCACTTGTTGAATTTAGCAGGGTTGAGAGTGGATTTATAGCCAAGCAAAACCATAAAGGGCTTAAAGAATCACCTTGAAAATACCTCGTTTTATATGAATATCGGTATAAACGCATCTTGTATGTTTAAACGGATACTAAAAGTTTATTATATAGTTTAATAAATTTACCACTTTTGAACTAATTTTGTAAATTTTCAAAATTTCTATAAGCCAATCGTGAGGTATACTATCATACGCTTTTGAATAATCCACATAGCCAACATGGAGATTGCGCTTTTTGTTTTTAGCATTGCCCATTATAATTGCATCTATGACTAATTGTTCTTTCGCTCCAAGCGTTTTTAGTGTGCAACCCTTTTGCTCGTTCGCTAAAATTTTGTTGGATACACAATGCTGATATATTTTATTTTGTAAAATGGACGTTAAGAGTTTGTAAAGCACTGAAAGGCAAGTAATGGGTCTATAACTACTGGGATCTAAGCGGTTACCATTTTTATAAATAAGTATTGTTTTATCAACCATTAGAAATTGTGGAATTGTGGACGGATTATCCAATAGATCATTGAATTTTGTAATATGTATATGAGTAGAGACAAATGTCTTCAACCAAAATTTTTGAATCTTATCAAGTCCAGGAGCCTTCCAATTAGTACAGTTTTTAAGCGCATCTTCAACGTCAGTTTTACTTATATGAATCTCTTTCATTTGAGGTATTAATTTTGAATGATCTTTATTGGTTTTAAAATCGGTGATTGGATATTGGTCGTTCCTGTGTTCTCCCAGAGCTTTTTCCAAAATCTGTAAAATGTTGCCTGTCTATACAATTATTTTTAATGTGGGTAGTAGGATTTTCTCAATTTTGATAAAAAGTCTTTGTGATCGCTGAAATTTAAAATTTTGTGTTCTACGTTTTGTATTCATTGTAACGCCGAAGTCTGGAGGCTTTTACATGGAGTTTTTGTCTTAAGAAACCCTATATTCAGTAAGCACTTCTCTTAAGTTATTATTTACTTGTAAATTAGCTTCTGTTATGATGTTTTCAATTTTGCGTTGAACCTTTTCGTATTAATACCTTTAAAATATTCTGTGATGATGTCGATTTTCGAGCGATAACCATCAATTTGTTGTAAAAGTCTGGTTTTCCATTTTGGTTCCATCTGATTTTTATATTTGTCTTATAAACTATCGCTTACATGTTGGCCGTTTAGATTTATGCAGGTATATGCAGCCGAATAAATTGCTAAGTGTAAAGTTTCTAAATTATAACCTGGTTGTAGAAATTTGTCCAGCGCTGCATCTATCTTGTTTATTAATTCGTTCGTCGTGCTTCTAAATATTAATATTGGTATTTTAGGTCGGTCTAATGGGTAGGTGTTTTCAAAAAGTTTTATACTGCTTAGTAAATTATCATACACCCCTTCATCAATATATTCCACTGGTTTGACACAGTTAAAATGTTTAATAGGGGTATTTCGGTTTTGGATTTCTGTTTCCAATTTATCATTGCGCAAAGACCTACTGATAGTGATTTCTTTTAACTGTGTGAGTTCGGTTGACTTAAGTATTTCTTCTAATGATTACATTCTTTCTATCTACAAGGTTTTGTTCACTTACACATAAATGTGGAAACTTTACAATAAAATTTTGGTAAAACAATGCTCTCCAGCCTGGAAGTGGTATTTCTTCGTAATTATTTATTAAATAAAAGGAGCGCATAACTTCAGTATTCATGTCTTTACTCCATTTTATCCGTTTGTTAAACGTTCTGCCAGCAGTTTTCCTAGTGGATTGCAAACTAGCAGTTTCGATATTAATCTGCTGTTCCGATTTAATCACTTCATTTGGCTGTGAATTATCTTCATATAGATGTTTTACAGATAAAAATTGATCATTTCTATTTCTAAGTACGCGATTTTCTACAATCTTAGTTCTATCAGTATTTTGTAAGCAAGGACCTACCTCATTTTTATCCTGTGTTGATACATTCCAGCCTGTGTTTTTAATGAAGGTAGCCAAACGGTTGTCAGTTGAATATTTGTAGGGTAAGTAACAAAGATTCTTCTTTAGGTTGTCTGCTTCGGATTCATTTTTAAAAATTGAACTGTCAAAACTGTCACTATCACAAATATCGGCCATTTTCACTATTTAAAAAAGATATCTACACTGCTGTTCGTAGAATTTAAGTCTGTGAACTATCTGTATACAAAATTTTTCTGTTATGCACGTTGTAACTTATTTATTATTATTATTATTATTATTATTATTATTATTATTATTATTATTATTCATTTATAAACTCAATACAAAATATAACATTACAAAATACATTGGTATTGGTAACTATAACTATAAGGAAACAATCCTATTTATCTTATAGCCAGGTTTGTACGAACAATTCTACAGGTATGGAGTATCACTGTCTTTATCATCAAGTGTGCAAGTCTTATAGGTATTGAAGCACGGTCTAAATATTTATTAAAATTTACACTGACTAAACCATCTACTGATATGATTATCGGAATTATATTTACAATTTTTAATTTCCAGTTATTTTAATTTCAAAAGCGAGTTCGATATTTTGATATTTTATATAGTTCTGTATCGTTCACGTTATTTGAAAGCGGTATGGACACTTCTATATTTGCATAGTTTTCAAGTTTATTTATTATAAGAATATCTGGTTTATTGTGTATTACAGTTTTGTCGGTGTAGATTATCCTGTCCCAATATAAAATAAAGTTTTCGTTTTCTAAAATTTTGTCCGGTACGTATTTGTAGTATGGTGTTCGATTTACTGTTAATTTATAATTGATGGCCAAAAATTGATGTATAATATTACATACCTCGTTATGTCTTCCTAAATATGCAGTGTCAGCTAATTTTTTGCACGGATGTCAAATGTTCGATTGTTTCTCCATTGCATTGGCATAGTCGACATTTATCTATATCTTCTATAGTGATCATAATTATTTGTTCTTATAATTTTGTCTTGTATGGCTGTGAAAATCCTTCAGTCTCGGTATATAACAACCTTTGTTAAAAATTGACGGCCAAATTTTTATTTATATTTTCATTGAAAAGTAGATTTGCATATCTACCATGTAGTGATTTATGTTTCCATTCATTAATATTTTCTTCGTTTGTTGAAACAGGGATACTATAATTTTGATTATTTAAATTTAATGGTGTATCCATTGTCTAAGTTAATAAGATTTTTAAAAATGTTATATCTGTCTCTAGAAAATGTTCATATGTTGGATTTGTTTACTGCATATGTATTTAATGCTTAAAAGTCCTTTCCTCCTTGCTTGAGGCAAATATAGACGTTTGGTGGAGGAATTAGATGTAAACGAAATTTTAAGTGTTGTTCGGGTCAATCGGTCAACCTTCTAACTCGTTACACCCATTTGATGATACCGAACGAGTGTGTCATTGACGATATTGCAGGTATTAATAGCAGTAAATAAATTTTTTGAATTTAGTTTTGTTTTAAGTAATTTGTTTATGTTCTTTGTATTTTAATTTCAATTCTGCTTAATTATTTTATGATCGATAATTCTACGTTGTTTAAAGCCCAAATAGGTGTAATGTTCATCTGGTGTTATTTGTTTGATATTTATTATTTCTTCTTCAGTGTATGTAATTGCCTTTACAAAGTTGTAAAGTAACATTTATCACCAAATTTCATATTAATCGAATCACTAAAAATTTTGGTTGTTTGTATTAATGATGTCGTTATTTTTAATTAGACGCGTATAGTTTTAGATCATCCATAAAAGAAGATGGTTTATTATAGTTTTGCGTTTCGTGTCTACTTTATAACCAAGTTTTGTCTGTTTATAAGGTCGATGGATTTAGTGCTAGGCAGAACCAGAGTGGCTTAGAGAATCACCTAGAAAATTTTTTATATTAATTGTATTTGTATGACCTTTTACTTTAGTATTACGTTCCATTTGTCATAACATTTTCGAGTACGTTAATTACTGACTGGTTTATTTTATATAGTTTTAAGACATGGATTAACCAGTTATGAACTCTCAAATGTTTTTAGAATAATCTATGAAACAAGACAAATATTTCTTTTTAACTTCTGCTTGTTTCATAATTATACTGTCCACAATCAGTTGTTGTTTGCATCCCAGTGATTGTTTACAGCCTTTTGCTCTTCTGCAATTATATTATTGATTCACAATGGTATATAGTTTTGATAATAGTGATGTAAATAATTTATAAATAGTTGACAGGCATGATAGTCTAGTTATTTGGGTCTGTGGGATCACCTTTTTAAAATAAAGTAAGTGTGTCAACTAACGGTTGTGGCATATTTTGAGGATTTTCGATTACGTTAAATGATTCTGCTAAAATTTTGTGGGTCGATTTGAAATATTTTAACCAAAATTTTGAATTTGGTCTGGTCCTGGTGTTTTCCAATTTTTGTTTTCTCAAAGTATTTTCTATATGAACTTCTGTAAATTTTCATTTTCATTTTCGAAATTTCTCTTTTTAAATCTCTTATCCATGGTAAATTCAGATCGGTTGATGAAGATGCACCCAGTTCGCTTTACAGTATCGAATATGTTGTTTTGTATCGATGTTTATATGTGCTTCAACTTTTCATTAAATAGAGTTCGAAAGAATTTTGGTCATTTATAAATTGAAATTTTGTAATTTTCTTTTCGTGGTTTGATTATAGCGTCGTTCCTTTAACTTTAGCTTTCTGACGTAGCTCGTCCTTATATTCTAGTAGTTTATGTTAGGTTTGGAGAATTAAATGGTGTCTTAATGATGTACAAAATTTTTAATTTTATTTCACTTTAACTGTATTAATCCCTTGCAAATATTGACTATTAGGTCGGCTTTGCCTCGCATGTTATCAATTTCTTTTGTAATTCGTATCTTCCAGGGATTGTTTTGGTGGTTTTCTGTAAGAAACATTTTACTACTTTCTGGCAAATTTTGTTCGTTTATTTCTAGGACCGTCATTGCACCTGAGTATATCACCGTAGAGATCAATAACATATCAATTTTGTCTTTAATTTTCCTGTATTAGTAAATTTACCGCTAATAATTTTTGGAGTTAGAGATTTGAAAACACCGGATGTGGTCTTTCAAATAAATTGATGTTTCTGTATACTTAGATTTTGATTAAATTTTTCTCGAAGGTTGGTTATTAAAATTGTGTCGTCTTGTTTGCGTTGAGTATTCTAAACAAACAATTGACTTCTTTATAAAATTTGGTTGAAAGAAAGAATATTTCCAACTTCTGCCGTATATATGAGATTTCTGTTGGTGTTAAATAGCCTTCTTTACGATAATATTCTTCTATCTACAACGTTTTGTTCACAAATTATGGATGAAGTCGACAAAATCCGTGAATATTTTTTCTCCAACCTGGTAGCGGAATCAGTAGAGATAATTGGATCCTGAACCTCATTTGCCCCAAACTCATTTTCTCATGCAAAACACATAAGTCATTTAACGGATCTCAGATCAATTTCAACATCCCCCTCGATACCATTTTTTGAGATATTTTGCACATTGGCACCGCACCACGAGATAAACCTATCTTGTTTAAATTAACATTAGAATTTTCTCAGCTAAATTTCTAAGATTTTAGATAGCACCATCCCCAAGAGCTACCCATTTTTAAGATTTTACCAGGCGACTTTGAGCGTCTTAAACATTTTTAGTCATGACATCTTGTTAGTCCAGAATTTTACGTACAACCCGAATCGTAAACAGATTTGATTACGCCCTGCAAAGTTATACCCTTTGTGTCCTGATCTTCAAATTTGTTTGTTACATCTGAACCAAATAGTTTTCGACCAGCATGCATCTTCGAGATAAACATCTTGTTTGGTATCAATTAATGTTAGAATTTTCAGCTGCCCGAATCTTAGGAATTTTTAGATTCACCATCCCCAGGGAGCTAATTTAAGATTTCATTGAGCTTTATAAATTTTTTTGACTGATAGCGCATCAGAATCTGTACAGACCTGAAATTGCCTGCAATACACACATCTCATTTTTTCCACATTTTCACACGAGCAAACACGCCTGGTATCACCAATATTAGAATTTTCAGCCACACCTTTTAAATTTTTCACAGACCATCCCAGCACCGATTTGTTGCCGATGTCCATAAATTTACAGAAACAGTTCAGTTATTGTTGCAAACGAAAAATGACACCCCGCCATTTTATTTAAATTATAATCTGCACACCAAAAATGACATCCAAACTTTATTACAAACAATTTCATTAATACATTTTGTAAACATTTTCAACACCTTTATTTTTAACCCAGAACGATATCGTCATATAATATTTTATTTCAACAGAGCAGACACACGCAAAATTCCGATACCATGCACCGCACGCCCAGACACAGAAGAACATTTTGTGTTGTTACCATTATCGACTTTCTCCATTTAAACGCGCAGAGTTCGCACAGACTTATTGCTGCAGCATTTAGAACGAATAAACGCTGTCGAATCACTTATCGTCGACACCGGCGCCTTTCGATAGAATAGATTAAACGCTGCGATCACCGCCATACAGCCATTATGCACAGTTGTACCGCATGCAGACATTACCAGCGAGAACACATACCGTGGTTGCCTGCAGCCGCCCACACTTTCCTTGACTACAGTCCGCCGCCCATTCAAACGATACGCACCACGCCAGCATGCCACGAGCCGATTTTGCATACCACGGCACCTGTACGAATTTTGCAACAGATATCGCATTTACTTTTCGGCACGAATCCGCACCATACGATCAGCAACTTATTTCAATCACAAACCCATAGACAAACCGAGCTTTCATACCGAACGATTCACTAAATGTCACAGCCGTGCATTTACAACTCAGGCAGCAGAAACCACGTCATGTTACGATCGCGCATTTAAAACAGCACACGTCTTGTTTCGTGCCGAGAAGATCATTTTTCTCAAACCATTAAACCACAGTAACCAAATTTATCAACCAATTAACATTACGTCTTTCACTTTAATATTTCAAGCATTTATTTAAGCACAACCATTCATACGTTATACTCCATTACAGATAAACCAACGCCGATTTCAACCTCAACCAACACAATGCGCCTTACACACCGCTGATTTGAGCGAAAACGCACCAGACATGCACATTTTATATTTACACATCGCGCCGCAGACAAGAGTGCATAGCACGACGCACGCATCGAAACCGCAAGATATCTGATTAATGCCACCCTCAATTCCTCAGGTAGAAACCGGTCATACACTGACTCACGTTTCGCCACAAACATCCAACATACAGCTTAACCATACACCACCACCTTTCAGCACTGAACGCCACGACACCTTTCTCTGCGCACGTTATCTGAGCGTTAAAGCGCGAGTCGCAGCATTACCATATTTGCACAGCATTGCTTAAATGTTTATTGTTCACCTTTCAAAATTCACGAGCGCACCATGTTTGTAACATCACACGCCGTTCGTTTTTGAATCATCCTCGCACACCACCAACGTTCCGCCACAGCCAAACAAAACACCGGCACGCATTAAACAACGTTTCATCGTTTTCACCGACCACCATCATCCGCACACGTTTCTGAGCCGCAACGCATGAACATACGCATTTCAACATCGCGTCATCACCTCACCATGATTTATCTGCCAGCCGACGATATTCACCCCTTTCATTGCAAGACGGCCTGCCACACTAGAAACTTTTAATTTCTCGCCCATTTCAGAGACCATTCGCAACGCCTCAATTTGCCGACAACTGTTCATTTTCCCTGTCGAACAGTTTATCACCATCGTCATTTTGTCATCACACTTCATTCAACCACGAAACAGATTTTCGAACATCGTTCGCGAAACAGCCACCATCTTTATTTATCGTTCCTCCACCATATCTCAACCAGCCCCAATGTCAGCAACCCGTCATTTGACAAGAACGCCCATTTTCTTCCTCATATTTTTGTTTGATGGCATTTATCTGCACCAGCAGCATAAAGATACCGCTTCATTCCTTTCACGGCAGCCATATACTTCATTTTCTTTATTCAGCCGCATTTTCAGCCGACAATCAACCACCAGCCTGCAGCCAGCATCGACATTTCAACACAAGAGCTTTTCCCATCAGATAACGTGCCCAGCACCCATTCAAAGGCTCATCATCACACGCATGATGCAGCCATTCAACGCATTTGTCAGCACAGTTATGTTTAACCTTATTGTGTCAAAGAAAGAATAAAACAGACAATCATCCCAGCAACGCGGAACAAATGCATCAGCATACATCTGTTTGAGTCACACCACCCAGCACAAGCAACAAAAGTACAACACATGAAAACGATTTGTCACAATTTCACCAGCAACGTACGCAAAGAACACATCACACTTAAATCAGTTCAGCCCGCCATCAGCAAGAACAGCACGCAACCAGCCAAACACCCAGGTCGCACACACACCGCCCAACGAAACAGCCATAAACACCACAGCCACAAACGCCCATACGGCTATGTCAACCATGAACGCCGCCTGACAGCCAACACCAGCCACACCATACGGTGCCGACACAGCACGATGAACACGACCTGTTACCATCCTGCGCACACATACGACCAGCGACATGCCTGTCACGTGACCATACACACAGACCAGCGACCAGATGCCGCGTCACGACACATGACATGACACACAATGACCATGACCATACCACATTAGCACCACCAGCGAGTTTTCCATTACAGACCCAGTTGAGGTTGGTTACCAGCGCCCGGCGCTGGCCCAACCTATTAAATTTTCCTTTATCTAACCTAGGTCCACACTTGTTTTTAATGGAAAACTCATTAAAAGCAATTAGTGTTAATGGGTTTTAATGAGAAAACTCATTAAAAGCAATTAGGTCATATGGTCATGGTCATATGGTCATGTGGTCATGCGGTCATATGGTCATGGTCATGGGGTGGGGGTCATGTGGGCGTGGTCATTCCGGCGGTCATGTGGGTCATGGTCTCGCGTGGTCACATGGTCCTCATGGTCATAGGTCATATGGTGGTGTTGTGAGCAGGAGATTAAATTTGGTATCTGAGGAACTATATATCCGGACATGTGTTGATGTGCAACCGCTGACCCAGGTCGGATAACAAACATCCTAAACCAGAGAATGTAATATGGCGGTGTCCGACATTCGACTATTTTCGGTAATATACGCCCCACTCAGGATACATAAGACAGATTTTCGTATTCAATTTAGTATTTGACGGTAGCTAGAACGGTAAACATGATGCGTCTCCAAGGTGATTAACGTTTCAACTTCTGGGAATAAAGTGAAACCGACAAATGAGCGATTTGGATTATGGCTGTTGACAGAAAATATGTGCAACAATAATCTGGTGACAGATATTGGTAATATTTGTTATGTCGAAGAAAAGATGCTGACTGGAAACACACCAATAAGAACCATTTTGTGACAATATAATGTTGGTTAAAATTTACGACCTTCTGACACCGAACAAGCATCTGCAAACAAACGGATGTTTATCCTAAAAAGAAATTTGTGGTGCAGCTATCTACGAAGAAAGTTCGACCGATTTGTTTCGCTAGGCATAAAAGCTAAGCTTCCGTTTTCTGGAAAGCACAACAAGATAGGCCAGAGAGTAAAGAAATTATCGGAAAAGAAGACATCGAATGCATTAATAAAAATTCCAATCATATGTGTTCCATACAAAGTGGAACCAGATGTTGTTGGAAACTTTATTGGAGGAACTACCAGATATATTAGACGAAGTCGAAAAGATTATTTCTATCTTTGACATGGATGTAACCCAAGATTTTTACATATTTAGCAAGATGGAGATGTGTAATTATTTAACTAAAACCATAACTTTGCTATAAGGGCGAATACGAAGAAAAGTGTAATATTATAGTTGACGACAAAATAGGGATTGATTGAACATGGCTAACAACCAATGCAAGAATTAAGATTTACAACAAATTTGTGTCAGATAACAAGTCCTGGTGTTAATAAACAACTTGGCAATCATATACTAGATTTTACGTTGTCCAGATGTACGTTAAATATTTGCGTCTTCTTTAATAAAGAACATGGTATTACGCGATTGGAAGCGACAATATACAAACAAGTTATGTTAGTAACGGGTGTATAAACCCTTAAAAGACTGTTTAACCTTATTGGAAGATAGTGTTATACTCCCTAAAGGCGCCAGAGGTACCACTTACCAAAATGTAGTATCATCCGTTTACAAAATATTGCTGTTTAGTGTATAATAAGACAGTACGTGTATTGGGGAATGGACAAAGAAATTGACGGCTTGCAAATTAAGTTGTCCAAAACCAGAGGAAAAGAAAATTGATAAAGTATGTGCTGGCTTTTTAGTTTTAACTATTTACCTGTAAATTATTTGGAGATAGTAGAGGAAGATGTCCAAGATAAAATAAAAATCTTACACAAGTGCTACATTAAAAGCAGGTAGTACATATTTTACACAAACACCATATTAATTCCAAAAGAAATAGTAATTTCAACTTGGATTGATAGATACACCACACGTCCAGAGGTACAACAAATATTGGTAGTAAACTTTATCCGTTTACGCTAAAGGAAATTGCCATTATACAACCATACGCCAAGTGGAAGGAAAAGACAACTGAATTAGAGGAAATGGATGCAAAGACGAAAATTGAGTACATGGAAAACACTGCGATACACGAACAATACAAAGATGTGTTACAAAGAACATCTTATTAGAGAAATGAGGAAGAATTAAAAGATTATTTTATGTCGATGGAGTGACTTAAATACATAGAGGCAAACTGTACATTTGCGGTTAGTAAGAAAGACCTAGTTATGTATGTATCTTGCAGAAAAGGATGGACTAAATCGATACTTAAATTATTCTAAAACGTATTTATCAAAATGGCAGATAACAAAGACGAACCATGAAAGGGTTTCGTAACTGTACAAAAGGGTTTAAACATTGTATTTTATTCAGTAAAAATATCATTTAAAACCGAGGGTCTTATAATATAACAACATATTCTTTATTTATAAAAGGTGTGAAAAGGATTTCAATACCGACAAGAAGAAGTCGCGCTAACAAGATACGCATGCAGGATATAGTGAAAGCTGGCATGATTGTCGCGCAAGAATTACACGAAGGAATGGATCTGGTTGTTGAATCAAAGACTTTAAATATAGAGGCAAACTTCGATACATTATGTATCCGGAGTAAAACTAGATTTGGTCTTTATTAATAAAATTAGTTTATCGAAAAGATGATAAAGAGTCATTTAATAGTCAAATTAGATACAAACCATGCAAACAAAGATATAAGATAGTTGTTTATATTTGTATATATTAGTTTTAAGATTCCATAATTTTTAAGTTCTTCTCCACCTTCCAAATCCTTCCGCTTCTATCCTGGTTGACAGAGTATACGTGTTCTCCACGTGGTATTCTGCGGGACACGGCGGTTTTAGATTTCGGGAGATGGTTGGCTAAGGCATATGTCTTGGTAGCGAAAAGGTTTTAAAGATGGAGTTAAATAAAGATGAGCAAAAATTAGTCTTTAAAACGCATAACTTTGTATGGGTGGTCCTATTTAAAATCTGTTACAGATTTGGGGTCCCTAGAAAATTTAATATTAGTTGATACCTAGCAAAATATATTTATCTTAAAAGAGTGACTACCAGTATAATAAATACAATATAACACTTGTAACAAAAGTAGGAAATTAAAGATTTATTTAATGGGTCCAGTATTAGAATTTGTTGGTAATGTTAAGTCCCACGTGTGGGGAGAATAAGAATTCTCCAATAAGAAATTAAAGTCCCACGAATGTAGTTGGAAAAGAGTGGTTTAGAAAATAACGATTATTAATGCTCCAACCATACAAACATCTGTTTACGTACAATTAGATGATATAGTTTTTGTTTAACAAATAGTAGGAAAGATACGTCAGGTGTTAGATCGTTGGATTCAAAAAGAACGGGCGGGATGTGGTCTCCGTTAGAATAATCGAAAGTGGTTAATGCTCGTATTAGATGTTTAAATAAGCGAAAGTGTAAAGGCCTACATAAACAAAAATTTAATTAACCGACAAAAGTGTGCGATGTGCTACACTTATAAATAAAGTATGGAATGGTGCTTTTAGCGGCCCTGTAAAAAGGGCGACTGACTTTTCCAAGCAACTACAAGAATAGCAGTAGCGCAGAGAAGGGGTATGCATGTATTATACAGTTGCTGCAAAATATGTTAGTTTACGCGTAGCTCGGATGTGTAATTGATCACGACTTAAAGATCCTCGGAGGTTTAAAATTCCCATTGTCGTTTGAAAATGTTTGTAAATTATCAGAACGGAGCGGGTCGAAGTATATGGATGATTGACCGAGTTTTTCTACCTTTACGAGGGAATTGGAAGTTGACAGACATCTAATCTCTATTTGGACGATATCGAGTACTTACCGGTTCTAGAAATCATTACGTGCGATCGACCGCTATGCGAAAGTGTAAAAGCCTACAGAAGCAAAATTTAATTATCATACGCACGCGATGTGCTATAGAAAGTATAAAAATTGGTGCTTTGCATCGGTCCCAGTAAAAAGGAGAGTGACTTTTCTAGCAATTACAAGAATAGCAGTAGCGCGGCGAAGGGTATGCATGTATTATACAGCGCATTGTTGCTAAAATATGTTAGTTTACGAGAAGCTCGAACGTGCACAAATTAAATTTCAATCTATAATTAACCACGTAAAATGGAAATTAATGGGTAATTTAATACCGTTACATATACTTTCGCTTGGTGATTCATTTGGAAAATATTCAAGCTCACCATTTCCTAAAGTATGACGTAGAAGTTATTTAAAATTAAATTGTTGTAAGTATCCTGTAGACAAGTTGGTATTTTCTTAGTAATGGTTTAAAGTGTTTTTGGTTATAGTAGCATGCATCTACAGCACGACTTGCACAATTTGTGTGCGTGTGCTACCACCCTTTTGGATTTTTAATATGCACGCGATCCGTATAACATGGAAGACGTTTTCCGGTGTTTCTACTAACGGCATTCGCACCATCGACGAAGCGAACCAGGTGCATGCATTGGCGCTAAATGTATTGGACGAGCAGCGAGGATTATGACGTCATTTAGTTCGCTGAATCCTCAACTTCGTTCGGTATCTTCGGAAACCTTCGGTTTGCATTCTATAGGGTACATAAAGCAGGTGCAAGAGTAAACTTTAGTTATAAGTTAGTTCGCTTACAAGTCAAGTCTTATAGTGCGGATTTTGTTTTGTACTAAAATGGTATCTGCAAACGTTTTAAATGCGAGCCTGTGACGTCTACTTTACCAGGAAAATGCTCAAACGGCACCAGAACAAATGTCGGTGTAACATCGTCCAGCGTTGACATCCGCAGCAAAGTACTTAAACTGTGGGTCTTGCGGTATCGCTTTTACGAGAATGGGCAACTTACAGCGACACAAGGAAAACAGCACGGTATGTCATTAAGCCGTAAACGTTCAGCTCCGCCAGCTGTTAAAGGACCTTGTACGAAACAACCACGAATTATGTATGCGTATGTGTTAAAGTCTGCATACCCAGTCATTTACGGAGCAACAGACATAAAATGCATCAGTTACCGCTACTAACGACGATGGCGTAGAAATGGTTAGCACAGCGTTTAACAACCGTATGGCTAGCTATCGCATAAAGAACGCCAGTGTCGACGATGGAGTGCCCGAGTTTCTTTTGGAAGCAGAAAGAGCGATTTATTCGATTAATAAATGAAAAAGAATACAACATACAGCAATAAAAGTCATTGCGAACTCTACGGCGTTTACACCAAAATGGGGAAGAGAAGTCCGATGTGAAACTTTAACACAAAAATGTGGTTATAACGTCTTCTAGTAATCTGGAAAATATGTACGAGGTCTTAAGCGAAACCATAAGAACAAAATCAGAGGAATTTGAAACATGCGGGTCCGGTTGGTCTTTGGAAAAGGTGCTCTATTTAGAAATAAATATTAATAAGTATAGCCGATATGAGTTCTAGGTTAAAATAAAAATTGTAAATATGTATTTAGAAATGTTTTACAAATTTAAACTGTATTAGTAAAATTGTTTGTAATAAAAGTTTTAAGAATTGTTTTAGATTTTCTTTAGGTGAGCTGCAGATAATTTAAAGGGTGTGTAAAAGGGTGGTCCTGTTTTAAATCTGTTTGCAGATTCGGATTCTACATAAAATTCTAGACTAACAAGATGTGCTACATGTAAAAAAATTTATAAGGACGCTACAGGTAAGAAATCTTAAAATGGGGTAGCTCTGGTGCTATGTGAAAATTTAAAGAGATTTGTAGCTGAGAAAATTCTAATATTAATTGATACCAAACAAGGTAGGTTTATCTCGTGGGTGGAAATGTGGAGAAAGATTTATCTCGCAGAGGGTATGTGTAACTTTGCAGGGCGTGGTCCGATTTCAAATCTGTAAACAGATTCGAATTCTGCGTAAAATTTAGACTAGCAAGATGTATCGCATGTATAAAAAAATTTATAAGAACGCTCAAAAGTCGCTACAGGTAAGAAATCTTAAAATTGGGGTAGCTCCTGGGGATGGTGCAATCTAAAAAATTCCTAAAGATTCGGGTAGCTGAGAAAATTCTAACTAATTGATACCAAACAAGATAGGTTTATCTCGAAAGATGCAATGGCTAGTCGAAGAAAACTATTTGTTAGATTTGCTTATAGAGCAAAGAGCAAAATTTAGAAGATCAGGACTTTAAAGGGTATAACTTTGTGGTTCGATTTCAAATCTGTTTACAGATTCGGGTTGTACGTAAAATTCTAGACTAACAAGATGTATCGCATGACTAAAAAATGTTTAAGAACGCTCAAAAGTCGCTACAGGTAAAAATCTTAAAATGGGGTAGCTTGGGGATGGTGCTATCTAAAAATTCTTAGAAATTTGGGTAGCTGAGAAAATAATATGTTAATTAATACCAAACAAGATAGGTTTATCTCGTGGGTGAAATAGGCACCGAAAGTATCTCAAAATTTTAGGGTTAGGTTATCGATTTTAGGTTAGGATGGTTGGGGTAAACTCCACAAGGAGGTCCACAAGGAGGAGATTCATCTCTTTGTGGAGGAGATTCCTAAAATAAGACTTTATAGTGGGTTTTACATGTAAATTTGGGAGCAAATGAGGATTTGGGAGCAAATGAGGTTCCAGGATTGCCAATTATGGTCTACCTCGCATTTATTAACGTAATAGAAAGTTCTAATTATATCACTGTTTAATTCTTTTGACCATCTGATACGTTTTTGCTTAACTTTAACAGCAGCTATTTTTAGTAAAAGACAGCGAGCCATTTAGTTTTGCTGTTGGCGAGTTTATTGATTCTCAGAAGTTTTATCTTGAATTTTAGATTGTTGCGTACTGTTTACATGTGTCGTTCTATTAGCAGCAACTGGTTGAATATCCTTTGCGAGCAGATAGAAACTTTATGGTGTAAAATTGCCTTTTTTAAAACATTATTACAGTTTTGTGCACTTGTGCCTACCTCTAAATTGTCTCTTTTAGATACTTTCCAATTTGTCTTTTGTATAAAATTCGCTAGCCTGTTATCCTTGGGATATCTATAGGTATTAATATCTTGACTTTTGTCTTCTAATTCATCTTCAAGTGACATTTGATTGTAATTGTCAAAATTGTAGAACATGACAGTATTTACAAAATTGACCTTTTTTATATAATGTAGATGACTAGCTGTTATATTGTTATAATATATATTGATTTAGTATTTCGGTTAGCAAATAAATGCAGTTCTGATATTTCTTTACAGGTATTCAAGTACTAAAATGGATTTAAAGTAAGAGGTATCTGTTCGTGTTGTTACAGAGGACTAGGCGACTTTATTATTATTATTATTAATATTATTATTATTATTATTTTTATTATTATTATTATTATTGTTATCAATGTACATACGTAGGTCATAGTAGTGAATTGCATATTATCGATAAAACATAATTACTGTATTGATGAACAATTATGACTAAAAAACATTTAGAGCTGTAGATATAGGTAAAATTTTATGTTTTAGGAATCAATGGTAGCTTTAAAAATTTAATTCGATTAAGAAACTGCTCAATCATCTTTTTTTTTTAATTTTGATATTGTAAAATTTCTTGTGCTCACACTTAAAGTGTTAAACACCTGCCCCCAAAGTAATAAATTCCCCACCTATTTCTTGCAATTCGACGATATAGCACCACTAGATTAATTGCACTGCGATTATCGAATGAGTGGCTATCACTATGTTGAGTATAGTAAACATTCTAGTATAACGCTGCAGGCTACAGTTAAAATATTGTATTTAGTAAAATAAGAGCGACAATTTTCACGGTACGAAATATTTACTATAACACGAATAATTCTGCGTTGCAAGCCGAAAATACGATTGCTTGCTGGTGAATGACCCAAACCAATGATCGCATAAGTCACACTTAAGTGAGAAATGCGAAGTAGACTGTTTTCGGTGCATCTCTTGAAACTGCATATTTTAAGGATTTCATAAAGAATATAGACTCGTAAAGTTTTTTGGCAAGAAAATTACAATGAGTCTCCCAGCTTAAAGTGTATCAAAATGTACTCCAAGGTATTTAACACTAGGTTTCTCCCAGACAAGAAAATTTTTACACAGAATAAAATCTTTTCAGATTTATCATTGTTTAGTGTTAATTTATTATATATAAAACAGTTTTGAACAATACTAGTACCGACATTGCTTATCTGTATAAGTTGGTCATGGTCACTAGCCACATAATGAAGAGAAATAATTAACAAAGCATAAAAGTAGAGGCCCCAACGCAGAGCCTTGAGATACCCCATCAGAAACCTTCCTGAAGTTGGACACTTTGTTGTTATAGTAAACAAATGATAACGTTCACAGAAATACGACATTATTAGTTTAATACCCGAACCACCGAAGTGCAACAATGTCAGCTTCTCTGCAAGACTAGTGTGACTTACGCAATCAAAAGCTTTTGTCAAATCCTACAAATCAATCAACATAGATTTACGTTTTACAAAAGCGCATGTAGTCTGATTTAGCAAAGTAGAGTAATTGCATCAGTAGTCGACTTATTTTTCCTAAAACAAATTGCCACGGACATAATAAGTTATTGTCATTCAGAAATTCGGTTATTTGGATTTTCATAATAGATCAAAATCTTTTGAAAAAATAGGCACAAGCGAGATTGGTCGATAATTGTTCATACTATTAAACGCGCCTATCTTATGAATAGGAACAACTTTGGATTTCTTTAATGCATTAGGGAATGTTAAACCAGTAATTGCATAATTAAGAAGTTTAGTTAGTGGTATTAAAATGACATTAATAATACTTTTAATCAACGATATATTTAGACCATAATGAACTTTAGAATTATTGTTTTTCATAGTAGCAATAACATCCCTCGGGTGGCCGGCCATAAGAGACCTCTTTAAAGACAAATTCGTCACCCAAAGATGATGTATTAATTGAGTCATAGATTTTTTTAGAATTAATATCTGTCTGAACTTTTTCCATTCTAATATCAGTAATTGAATCGATGAAGAAATGATTAAAATCCTCAGCAGTTAAGCAAGTATCGATAGCATCATTGCAAACCGATTACTTCTTATCTTATTGCTGTTAACTGAATTTAATATGAAATTATCATAGGCTCTAAGTTTAGCTGCTTTTAGCGCCTTTGTATAGTTATATTTAAACTTGTTCACTGACATTTTAAAAATATTATTAGGTGAATTGTTATACATACGTTAAGTAAGTGTCCCGCGTTCTTCCTAGATCAGTAGACCATTTTTGGGAATATGACACCCACATTTCCTCCAGAATCCCACATTTCCTCACACATCTGGACCAAAAAGTTTTCTTCGACTAACCATTTTTCATCTTTCGAGATAAATATATCTTAATTTTTCATCTTTCGAGATAAATGAGCATCCTCATTTCCTCCCACATCTGAACCAAAAAGTTTTCTTCGACTAGCCATTTTTTTATCTTTCATCTGAACTTTTGACCGTTCTTATAAACTTTTTTAGTCATGCGATACATCTTGTTAGTCTAGAATTTTATGCACAACCCGAATCTGCAAACAGATTTAAAATCGGACTACTCCTTACAAAGTTACCCTTTAAAGCTCTCAAACCTCTACATTTTGCTCTTTGCTCCCAAATCTGAACCAAATAGTTTTCTTCGTCTAGCCAATGCATCTTTCGAGATAAACCTACCTTGTTTGGTATCAATTAATATTAGATTTTCTCAGCTACCAGAATCTCTAGAATTTTTCAGATAGCATCACCCCCAAGGAGCTACCCTGATTTTAAGATTTTGTACCTATAGCGACTTTTGAGCGTTCTTATAAACTTTTTTAGTCACGCGATACATCTTGTTAGTCTAAAATTTTACGCACATCCCGAATCTGCAAACAGATTTGAAATAGGACCACGCCCTGCAAAATTACATACATACCTCTGCGAGATAAATCTTTCTCGACATTTTCACCCACGAGATAAACCTATCTTGTTTGGTATCAATTAATATTAGAATTTTCTCAGCTACCCATATCTCTTTAAATTTTTCAGATTGCATCATCCCTAAGGGAGCTACCCCAATTTTAAGATTTTGTACCAAGATCAATTTCTAATCACCTCTCCTTTTAATATCTACAATCCTTTAACCAAACACGTAGCAGTATTAACATAAATTAAGCATGCGAAAATTTATTTTATCCAATTACAGTTTAATAAACTAATTACAATTTTACAAAGTATAACATTATTTCCGGTGTGTGAATCCAAGTAGTTTAACCTGTAACAAAAAAGATTAATGTGTTGTTTAAATAGACCTGTAATAAAAGAGATTAATGTAAAAGAGGAAACGTGTTTTCGGTTAATAAGACATATTATCGTTAACCTAACAATATGTTTTACCGTCCAGCGACACCACGTGGAGGTAAACACATTCAATGTAATGGGTTTTAAATAGGAAAGTACGCTAAATGCTAGTCAATTAACAGCAATTAAATATTGCTTACTGACCTACCTTAATTAGGTTGCTGTACTATTAGGAATGATGTTTAAGACCTCGTACGTATTTTCCGGATTATATGTTGTATTCTTTTTTTATTAAGTAATCGAATAAATCGTTCCTTCTGCTTCCAAAGAAACT
Organism: Platerodrilus igneus; assembly: GCA_036346225.1. Taxonomy (NCBI): domain Eukaryota; kingdom Metazoa; phylum Arthropoda; class Insecta; order Coleoptera; family Lycidae; genus Platerodrilus; species Platerodrilus igneus. The sequence continues at coordinate 2,963,901 of JARFIW010000347.1, read as the reverse complement.
CGGACACTCCATCGTCGACGCTGGCGTTATTTATGCGATAGCTAGCCATACAGTTGTTAAACGCTGTGCTAATCATTTCTACGCCATCTTCGTTAGTAGCGGTAACTGATGCATTTTTATGTTTGTTGCTCCGTAGATGACTAGGGTATGCAGACTTTAACACCTCCATGTCGCACACTTTACACATAATTCGTGGTTGTTTCGTACAAGGCCCTTTAACAGCTGGCGGCGTTGAACGTTTACGGCTTAATGACATGCCGTGCTGTTTTTCCTTGTGTCGCTGTAAGCTGTCCATTCTCGTAAAAGCGATACCGCAAGACCCAGAGTTTAAGTACTTTGCTGCGGACGGCTTAACCTGGGCGATGTTACACCACGACATTTGTTCTGGTGCCGTTTGAGAGCATTTTTCCAGGTATAGGAAGCACCGCAAGGGTTGCACTTATAAACGTTTGCAGGTACCATTTTAGTACAAAACAAAACCCGCACTATAGCACTTTAGTTAAACTTGTAAGCGAACTAACTAAAAAGCTTACTCGAGCGTACCTGATTTATGCTCCTTATAGAATGCAAACCGAAGGTTTCCGAAGACATCCGAACGAAGTTGAGGATTCGGCGGGAACTAAATGACGTCATAATCCTCGCTGCTCGTCCAATACATTTAGCGCCAATGCATGCACCTGGTCCGCTTCGTCGATGGTGCGAATGCCGTTAGTAGAAACACCGGAAAACGTCTTCCATGTTATACGGATCGTGTGCATATTAAAAATCCAAAAGAGCGGTAGCACACGCACACAAGTTGTCTGCAAGTCGTGCTGTAGAAGATGCAGTGCTACTATAACCAAAAACACTTTAAACCATTACTAAGAAAATACCAACTTGTTGTCTACAGGATACTTACAACAATTTAATTTTAAATAACTTCTACGTCATACTTTAGGAAATGATAGGCTTGAATATTTTCCAAATGAATCACCAAGCGAAAGTATATGCTTAGCGGTATTCAAATTACCCATTAATTTCCCATTTTTACGACCGTGGTTAATTATAGATTAAAATTTAATTTGTGCACGTTCGAGCTTCCCGTAAACTAACATATTTTATAGCAACAATGCGCTGTATAATAGATGCATACCCCTTCGCCGCGCTACTGCTATTCTTGTAATTGCTAGAAAAGTCACTCTCCTTTTACTGTTAGGAGCGATGCAAAGCACCATTTTTTATACTTTCTATAGCACATCGCGCACTTTTTCGTCTGATAATTAAATTTTGCTTCTGTAGGCTTTTACACTTTCGCATAGCGGTCGGCCGCACGTATTGATTTCTAGAACCGGTAAGTACTCGATATCGTCCAAATAGAGAATTAGATGCTCGATGTCTATCAATTTCCGATTCCTCGTAAAGGTAGAAAAACTCGGTCAATCATCCATTAAACTTCGACCCGCTACCGTTTTGATAATTTCAAACATTTTCGAACGACAATGGGCTGAGAATTTTAAACCTCCGAGGATCTTTAAGTCGTGGTCAATTACACATCCGAGCTACGTGTAAAGTAACATATTTTGCAGCAACTGTATAATACATGCATACCCCTTCTCTGCGCTACTGCTATTCTTGTAGTTGCTTGGAAAAGTCAGTCGCCCTTTTACTGCTAGGGCCGCTAAAAGCACCATTCCATACTTTATTTATAAGTGTAGCACATCTCACACTTTTTGTCGGTTAATTAAATTTTTGTTTATGTAGGCCTTTACACTTTCGCTTATTTAAACATCTAATACGACCGATTAACCACTTTCGATTATTCTAACGGGGAACCACCATACATCCCACCGCACCGTTCTTTTTGAATCCAACGATCCTATGGGCTTCCGCACTAACACCTAACGTATCTTTCCTACTAGTTGTTAAACAAAAACTACCGGTATTGCCATTGTGGATATAAGCAGATGTTTGTGGATGTGTACGAGAATATGTAACCATATACATTAATTAGTCTAAGCTATTTTATTTAGTCCAAGAAAATTATTATTTTTCTCATCCACAACTAATAATCGCCTTTATAGGTTTAACATTTCTACCATTTCCCAATGACTGGTGCTACGTACATGGAAACTTTAATTTCTTATTAGAGAATTCTTATTATCCCACGCACTGCTGCGTAGTTGCATGTCCATTCCTTTTGGAGGTATATGCTCGTTCTAGGTTGTAAGACCCTCGGTTTTACTTAACTACACTTTGTGAGATCTCTTTAATCTTTTTCTCGCCTGCAATACAGTAGGACTTAACATTACTACCAACAAATTCTAATACTGGACCCCATTAAATATGTCTTTAATTTTCCTACAACTTTTTGTTGACAAGTGTTATATTGTATTTATTATACGCGGGTAGTCACTCTTTAAGATAAATATATTTTGCTAGGTATCAACTAATATTAAATTTTCTAGGGACCCCAAATCTGTAAATAGATTTTAAATAGGACCACCCCATACAAAGTTATGCCTTTTAAAGACTAATTTTACCCATCTTTATTTAACCCCATCTTTAAAACCCTTTTTCGCTAACCGAGACATATGCTTTAACTAACCATTCCTAGAAATCTAAAACCGATGTGCCCCGCGAATACCGCGTGGAGATAACACGTATACTCTGTCAACCAGGATAGAAGCAGAGGAAGGATTTGGAAGGTGGGCGAGGAACTTAAAAATTATGGAATTTAAAAACTAATATATACAATAGATTTACAAAATCTATACAACTATCTTAGATTTATATCTTTATGCCTCCATGCGTAGATTGTTGTACTATTAGGAATGATATACCTTTTGTCATCTTCGCTCGATAAACTAATTTTATTAATTATCTGCGTGTACAAATCGTGTTTTACTCTGGATACATACACCGGCAAGTACTCTACACCAAATAAAGAATTGGATGCTTGGTGACTGTTAACATCCGCTTCCCTCGTGTACGCCCAGACACATCCCAGCCCATGCCACCTGCGCATGCACGCCCCTGCTCATGCGCGCCTGCGCGTGCGCACCTGCCCATGCGCGCTGCCCATGCGCACCCCTTTCTGTGCGACTGCTATTTCGTGGTAACGTCACAGCCTTTTATAAATAAAGAACAATGTTATATACTATTATAAAATGTTTATTCTAACATTATACATAGCAAATTTAAAAACAACTAATACCAAGCATGGACCCATTTAAACTTAATTTTAATACAAAGTTATACACAGAAGACAGTCCTTTCTTTATGTTTGTTTGGAGTGGTTTTAATTTTATCTAATTTTATTCGCAGCTTAAAATTTAAATCGACACCCAAGTCTTCTATCTCCTTTTCTAACCAATAGTTTGATACATAAAGACCGTCTAGGTTTTTGAATTGTAAAATGTACCGAAGTTTGCCTCTATATTTAAAGTCTTTGATTCCGCCGACAACCAGATCCATTCCTTCGTGTAATTCTTGCAGCTTGTGACAATCTTTTAATCGCAGCTTTCCCACTATATCCTGCATACGTATCTTGTTAGCTTGATCGACTTCTTCTTGTCGGTATTGGAGGAAATCCTTTTTCTCCCACACACTGTTGCGTAGTTGCATGTCCACCACTTTTGGGAATATATGGTTGTTATAGGTTGTAAGACCCTCGGTTTTAAATGATCCGAAAGGATGATGCGATTTGGATTATGGCTTTTGGTAGAAAATATGTGCAACAATAATCTGGTAACAGATATTGGTAATATTTGTTATGTCGAAGGCGAGCAGATGCTGACTGGTGGACTACACACACCAATTACAGAACCATTTTGTGACAATATATCGTTGGTTAAAATTTGCGACTTTTCTGACGCCGAACAAACCTCTGCAAGCAAAAGGATGTTTATCCTAAAAAAAGAAATTTGTGGTGCATTTAACAGCTATCTACGAAGAAAGTTTGACCGATTTGTTTCCGCTAGACATGGTGTTAAAGCTAAGCTTCCGTTTTCTCTGGAAAGCACTAACAAGATGGGCCAGAGAGTAAAAGAAATTATCGGAAAAGAAGACCTCGAATGCATTAATAAAAATTCCAAAATCCTATATGTGTTCCATACAAAGTGGAACTAGCAGATGTTAAGTTGGAAACTTTATTGGAGGAACTACCAGATATATTAGACGAACTCGAAAAGATTATTTCTATCTTTTGACATGGATGTAACCCAAGATTTTGCGGGTATATTTAGCAAGATGGAGATGTGTAATTATTTAACTACAAACCATAACTTTTGCTATAAGGGCGAATACGAAGAAAAGTGTAATATTATAGTTGACAACGATAAAACTGTAGGAATTGATTGTTTAACATGGCTAACAACCAATGCAAGAATTAAGATATACAACAAATTTGTGTGTCAGATAACAAGTCCTGGTGTTAATAAACAACTTGGCAATCATATACTAGATTTTTTACGTTGTCCAGATGTGCGTTTAAGGGAAACATTTGCGTCTACTTTGGCTAAAGAACATGGTATTACGCGATTGGAAGCGACAATATACAATTGTGCAATTGGAAGCAATGTCAGTGCGGAACGGGTGTATAATCCCTTAAAAGACTGTTTAACGTTATTGGAAGATAGTAAGTTATACTTCCTAAAGGCGCCAATGTACTCGGTACCACTTGCCAAAATGTGGAGTAAGCTATCGGACAAGCTACAAAATAGCTGCTGTTTAGTGTTTAATAACCTGCTACAGTACGTGTATTGGGGAATGGTAATACAAAGAAATTGACGGGCTTGCAGATTAAGTTGTCCGAAAAACCAAAAGAAAGGGAAAAATTGATAAAGTATGTGCTTTCGGCTTTTAGTTTTAACTATTTACCTGTAAATTATTTGGAGATAGTAGAGGAAAAAGACAGCTCAGATAAAATAAAAATCTTACACAAGTGCTAAATTAAAGCAGGCAGTACATATTTTACACAATCTGCAACACCATATTCTACAATTCCAAAAGAAATAATCATTTCGGAATTGGGGTTGATAGATACGCATAACATTCGTCCAGAGGTTGTACGACAACGCGTAAATATTGGTAGTAAACTTTATCCGTTTACGCTAAAGGAAATTGCTCCATTATGCATACCATACGCTGTAAGTGGAAGTAAAAGACAACTGGAATTAGAGGAAATGGATGCAAAAAGACGAAAATTGGAGTACATGGAAAACGCTGCGACAATACGTGAACAATACAAAGATGTGTTATACAAAGAACATCTTATTAGAGAAAATGAGGAAGAATTAAAAGATTATTTTATGTGCCGATGGAGTGACTTAAATACATCCGGGTTCTACAAGCTGTTTGCATTTGCGGTTAGTAAGAAAGACTCTTTTAGTTATGTAGGCGTTCTTGCGGAAAAGGATGGTACTAAATCCGTATACTTTTTAAAAGGTTATTCTAAAAACGTATTTATCAAAATGGCAGATAACAAAGAAGAACTAAGGAATGCGGGTTTCGTAACCTTGGCGTACACCACACGTAAAGGGGTTCCGCTAAACATTGTATATTTGCCCAGTAAAGAACCTTTCGGATCATTTAAAACCGAGGGTCTTACAACCTATAACAACCATATATTCCCAAAAGTGGTGGACATGCAACTACGCAACAGTGTGTGGGAGAAAAAGGATTTCCTCCAATACCGACAAGAAGAAGTCGATCAAGCTAACAAGATACGTATGCAGGATATAGTGGGAAAGCTGCGATTAAAAGATTGTCACAAGCTGCAAGAATTACACGAAGGAATGGAATCTGGTTGTCGGCGGAATCAAAGACTTTAAATATAGAGGCAAACTTCGGTACATTTTACAATTCTAAAACCTAGACGGTCTTTATGTATCAAACTATTGGTTAGAAAAGGAGATAGAAGACTTGGGTGTCGATTTAAATTTTAAGCTGCGAATAAAATTAGATAAAATTAAAACCACTCCAAACAAACATAAAGAAAGGACTGTCTTCTGTGTATAACTTTGTATTAAAATTAAGTTTAAATGGGTCCATGCTTGGTATTAGTTGTTTTTAAATTTGCTATGTATAATGTTAGAATAAACATTTTATAATAGTATATAACATTGTTCTTTATTTATAAAAGGCTGTGACGTTACCACGAAATAGCAGTCGCACAGAAAGGGTGCGCATGGGCAGCGCGCATGGGCAGGGTGCGCACGCGCAGGGGCGCGCATGGGCAGGGCGTGCATGCGCAGGGGTGCGCATGGGCTGGGATGTGTCTGGGCGTACACGAGGGAAGCGGATGTTAACAGTCACCAAGCATCCAATTCTTTATTTGGTGTAGAGTACTTGCCGGTGTATGTATCCAGAGTAAAAACACGATTTGTACACGCAGATAATTAATAAAATTAGTTTATCGAGCGAAGATGACAAAAGGTATATCATTCCTAATAGTACAACAATCTACGCATGGAGGCATAAAGATATAAATCTAAGATAGTTGTATAGATTTTGTAAATCTATTGTATATATTAGTTTTTAAATTCCATAATTTTAAGTTCTCGCCCACCTTCCAAATCCTTCCTCTGCTTCTATCCTGGTTGACAGAGTATACGTGTTATCTCCACGCGGTATTCGCGGGGCACATCGGTTTTAGATTTCTAGGGGAATGGTTAGTTAAAGCATATGTCTCGGTTAGCGAAAAAAAGGGTTTTAAAGATGGGGTTAAATAAAGATGGGTAAAAATTAGTCTTTAAAAGGCATAACTTTGTATGGGGTGGTCCTATTTAAAATCTATTTACAGATTTGGGGTCCCTAGAAAAATTTAATATTAGTTGATACCTAGCAAAATATATTTATCTTAAAAGAGTGACTACCCCGCGTATAATAAATACAATATAACACTTGTCAACAAAAAAAGTTGTAGGGAAAATTAAAGACATATTTAATGGGGTCCAGTATTAGAATTTGTTGGTAGTAATGTTAAGTCCTACTGTATTGCAGGCGAGAAAAAGATTAAAGAGATCTCACAAAGTGTAGTTAAGTAAAACCGAGGGTCTTACAACCTAGAACGAGCATATACCTCCAAAAGGAATGGACATGCAACTACGCAGCAGTGCGTGGGATAATAAGAATTCTCTCTAATAAGAAATTAAAGTTTCCATGTACGTAGCACCAGTCATTGGGAAATGGTAGAAATGTTAAACCTATAAAGGCGATTATTAGTTGTGGATTAGAAAAATAATAATTTTCTTGGACTAAATAAAATAGCTTAGACTAATTAATGTATATGGTTACATATTCTCGTACACATCCACAAACATCTGCTTATATCCACAATGGCGATACCGGTAGTTTTTGTTTAACAACTAGTAGGAAAGATACGTTAGGTGTTAGTGAAGCCCATAGGATCGTTGGATTCAAAAAGAACGGTGCGGTGGGATGTATGGTGGTTCCCGTTAGAATAATCGAAAGTGGTTAATCGGTCGTACTAGATGTTTAAATAAGCGAAAGTGTAAAGGCCTACATAAACAAAAATTTAATTAACCGACAAAAAAGTGTGCGATGTGCTACACTTATAAATAAAGTATGGAATGGTGCTTTTTAGCGGCCCTAGCAGTAAAAAGGGCGACTGACTTTTCCAAGCAACTACAAGAATAGCAGTAGCGCAGAGAAGGGTATGCATGTATTATACAGTTGCTGCAAAATATGTTAGTTTACGTAGCTCGGATGTGTAATTGATCACGACTTAAAGATCCCTCGGAGGTTTAAAATTCTCAGTCCATTGTCGTTCGAAAAATGTTTGGAAATTATCAAAACGGTAGCGGGTCGAAGTTTAATGGATGATTGACCGAGTTTTTCTACCTTTTACGAGGGAATCGGAAATTGATAGACATCGAGCATCTAATTCTCTATTTGGACGATATCGAGTACTTACCGGTTCTAGAAATCAATACGTGCGGCCGACCGCTATGCGAAAGTGTAAAAGCCTACAGAAGCAAAATTTAATTATCAGACGAAAAAGTGCGCGATGTGCTATAGAAAGTATAAAAAATGGTGCTTTGCATCGCTCCTAACAGTAAAAAGGAGAGTGACTTTTTCTAGCAATTACAAGAATAGCAGTAGCGCGGCGAAGGGGTATGCATCTATTATACAGCGCATTGTTGCTATAAAATATGTTAGTTTACGGGAAGCTCGAACGTGCACAAATTAAATTTTAATCTATAATTAACCACGGTCGTAAAAATGGGAAATTAATGGGTAATTTGAATACCGCTAAGCATATACTTTCGCTTGGTGATTCATTTGGAAAATATTCAAGCCTATCATTTCCTAAAGTATGACGTAGAAGTTATTTAAAATTAAATTGTTGTAAGTATCCTGTAGACAACAAGTTGGTATTTTCTTAGTAATGGTTTAAAGTGTTTTTGGTTATAGTAGCACTGCATCTTCTACAGCACGACTTGCAGACAACTTGTGTGCGTGTGCTACCGCTCTTTGGATTTTTAATATGCACCGATCCGTATAACATGGAAGACGTTTTCCGGTGTTTCTACTAACGGCATTCGCACCATCGACGAAGCGGACCAGGTGCATGCATTGGCGCTAAATGTATTGGACGAGCAGCGAGGATTATGACGTCATTTAGTTCCCCGCCGAATCCTCAACTTCGTTCGGATGTCTTCGGAAACCTTCGGTTTGCATTCTATAAGGAGCATAAATCAGGTACGCTCGAGTAAGCTTTTTAGTTAGTTCGCTTACAAGTTTAACTAAAGTGCTATAGTGCGGGTTTTGTTTTGTACTAAAATGGTACCTGCAAACGTTTATAAGTGCAACCCTTGCGGTGCTTCCTATACCTGGAAAATGCTCTCAAACGGCACCAGAACAAATGTCGTGGTGTAACATCGCCCAGGGTTAAGCCGTCCGCAGCAAAGTACTTAAACTCTGGGTCTTGCGGTATCGCTTTTACGAGAATGGACAGCTTACAGCGACACAAGGAAAAACAGCACGGCATGTCATTAAGCCGTAAACGTTCAATGCCGCCAGCTGTTAAAGGGCCTTGTACGAAACAACCACGAATTATGTGTAAAGTATGCGATTTCGAAGGTGTTAAAGTCTGCATACCCTAGTCATCTACGGAGCAACAAACATAAAATGCATCAGTTACCGCTACTAACGAAGATGGCGTAGAAATGATTAGCACAGCGTTTAACAACTGTATGGCTAGCTATCGCATAAATAACGCCAGCGTCGACGATGGAGTGTCCGAGTTTCTTTGGAAGCAGAAGGAACGATTTATTCGATTACTTAATAAAAAGAATACAACATATAATCCGGAAAATACGTACGAGGTCTTAAACATCATTCCTAATAGTACAGCAACCTAATTAAGGTAGGTCAGTAAGCAATATTTAATTGCTGTTAATTGACTAGCATTTAGCGTACTTTCCTATTTAAAACCCATTACATTGAATGTGTTTACCTCCACGTGGTGTCGCTGGACGGTAAAACATATTGTTAGGTTAACGATAATATGTCTTATTAACCGAAAACACGTTTCCTCTTTTTACATTAATCTCTTTTATTACAGGTCTATTTAAACAACACATTAATCTTTTTTGTTACAGGTTAAACTACTTGGATTCGGGTACACACCGGAAATAATGTTATACTTTGTAAAAATTGTAATTAGTTTATTAAACTGTAAATTGGATAAAATAAATTTTCGCATGCTTAATTTATGTTAATACTGCTACGTGTTTGGTTAAAGGATTGTAGATATTAAAAAGGAGAGGTGATTAGAAATTGATCTTGGTACAAAATCTTAAAATTGGGGTAGCTCCCTTAGGGATGATGCAATCTGAAAAATTTAAAGAGATATGGGTAGCTGAGAAAATTCTAATATTAATTGATACCAAACAAGATAGGTTTATCTCGTGGGTGAAAATGTCGAGAAAGATTTATCTCGCAGAGGGTATGTGTGTAATTTTGCAGGGCGTGGTCCTATTTCAAATCTGTTTGCAGATTCGGATGTGCGTAAAATTTTAGACTAACAAGATGTATCGCGTGACTAAAAAAGTTTATAAGAACGCTCAAAAGTCGCTATAGGTACAAAATCTTAAAATCAGGGTAGCTCCCTTGGGGGTGAAGCTATCTGAAAAATTCCTAGAGATTCTGGTAGCTGAGAAAAATCTAATATTAATTGATACCAAACAAGGTAGGTTTATCTCGAAAGATGCATTGGCTAGACGAAGAAAACTATTTGGTTCAGATTTGGGAGCAAAGAGCAAAATGTAGAGGTTTGAGAGCTTTAAAGGGTAACTTTGTAAGGAGTAGTCCGATTTTAAATCTGTTTGCAGATTCGGGTTGTGCATAAAATTCTAGACTAACAAGATGTATCGCATGACTAAAAAAGTTTATAAGAACGGTCAAAAGTTCAGATGAAAGATAAAAAAATGGCTAGTCGAAGAAAACTTTTTGGTTCAGATGTGGGAGGAAATGAGGATGCTCATTTATCTCGAAAGATGAAAAATTAAGATATATTTATCTCGAAAGATGAAAAATGGTTAGTCGAAGAAAACTTTTTGGTCCAGATGTGTGAGGAAATGTGGGATTCTGGAGGAAATGTGGGTGTCATATTCCCAAACATGGTCTACTTAGATCTTCATAAAAGCCGGTAACAGTTGGCTTGGAATTGTTACCATTACCAACGATTTTAACACATTTCAGTGGAAATTTGAATTCGAAAGCTGGAAGGATAATATATAAAAAGCGATATCAAACTCATCGTTTAATCCTAACGTAGACTCATCCACAAAATCCCATTTAACTTGTGCGAGGTAGTTGTAAAAAGAAAATATACCGCTTGTGGCGACACAGGTTATTTTAACCTTTAAATATTTACTCCACATTAACAAGAAATATGTCCACTTGGGTGTCTATAAATGTTTACTAATGTAAGCTTAAATAATTTGTAATAGACCGCACATACTGCTACATGCGTTTGAATTGAATGTCGACTAATTGATTCTATGTGGATGGACAAATTTAAAATTGATTTATCCATAAAAATCGCTAACCCCCACAAGCGAGTTGGCATAGCAAACAATGAGGTATTGAGCTATTAAGTTTTAAAAATTTTAATTCATCTGATTTTGAATTTACCTCATTTCGGTACATTATATTGCAATTGAAATTATTTAAGAACATTGCCAATTCATTTTTCTTATTATCCAACGATTGAATATTTAAACATAAAATATTTAGTTCTACATCCAGAGATTCATGGAATAAGTCGTTTTTTGGTAAGTCGACTTTATAAATCGATTGGTCAGTATTTATTGAAAATCCTTAGGTGTATGCTTATATCGAAATGGTTTAACAACTATATTATTACCCCAATTTCTTTGATTAAAAATTATGTCCAAAGAGAATTTTTGTACTGCCACCTTAAATTACTTGTAATTATTGAATTTTGTTTCCAACTCTTCACAGAAGATTACTTTCACCAAGTGCTTCTGCAAATTCTGTACAATATTCTCACTAGTGAATTTAGGGACCACTTTGGTTATAAACACAAACGATAGTTTTACTACACCCTGAATATCAGATTCAGCATTGTCGCCCATTACAATAAAGTTTTGTTTAGAACGTTTTTTATCCATTGTAGTATTTCTCTATTTAAACTTATTATCATGCTTATTTAAATTTCGAGAAGAATAGTTAGATTGTATACCAGCCGTTGTTACAGGATTGTTCTTATCGCCACTGTGCTGATCGGATTAAATAATAATATTGTTATTATTTATCCCCTTCGGAAACACAGTATCTTCCATTAGGTTAATGACGGAAGTCATAATTTTATGTGATGTTTTTTAAGCATTCGCACAGACGAAGGTTTAAAACGTACCTGACTATTATTAGAAGTAATAGATGCATAGAAACACGGGGGTGTTGCCTATGGGCAACACCCCCGTGTTTCTGCCTATGGGCAACACCCCGTGTTTCTATGCATCTATCACTTCTAATAATAGTCAGGTACGTTTTAAACCTCCGTCGGTGCGAATGCTTAAAAAACATCACATAAAATTATGATTTCCGCCATTAACCTAATGGAAGGTACTGTGGTTCTCTATGGAGAAATTAATATACAGAGAGTTACCGATCTAATGGTAAACAATAGGAACACTATGACGTCATTACGATGGTGGCGCCGACGTTGACTACCGGAGCAACGAAGATCACGCGGGACATTCAAATTTTGTGGGAAACTGAAATGTTGATAGACGAATTTGATCCATTTAACCCATTAACATACTGAAATATTTTAATGTTTTTTTGCAAATAGTATCGCATAATAAATCGAAAAAAAATACTTCAGTAAGTTCAATAGGCTAAATTTGTCGTATCTATAAATAAACGTTTATTTTTAAATATGATATATAGGTTCATCATAATACATTAATGTATTATTGGAGATTAGTATAAATATATATGCGGAGTTGGTAAATGAATTAAGGAAGAAATTAGGCAGTATGGTTTAAAACTTGTGATATTATAGTAAATATAAAATAAATAAAGTCTATGCCTCTAAGGCGCGGTAATAATTAATTGTCCAACGATCGAGAAAATTGAAAATTTTACATTAACGTATGTGACACACAACAAAAATTGCACATAGTTAGTCAAAGAATATACATCAATACATGATAATATTTTATATTCAAAGTTAGCAGGCATATAAAGGGCACTACACAAAATTTAGACGAATCTGTTAATACTACTGTCATGAAAAGATTCAGGTGATCTTTTAGTGTACTAAATAACATTGGACATCCAATTCTATTTAACATACCAAAACCTATTTTAAATCGCCTGGGAATATGTTGTATTACTATGAACTATTAGAAATGACACTGATATTTGTCTCGTGCACGAGCCACTTCCTGGATGTTTTGTCGCTAATATTGACCAAATATGCATTATTGCAATTTAGTGCAGAGCAACGGTAACTCAATTTACTCAATGCCATTGCAGAACTACCTATTATTTAGCACGAAATGCTGCAACCCTAAAAATCAAGCAATTACCATAATGAGTAATTTTAAGTAATTAGCAAACCTCATAACATTCATCTGGTTCTTGAAACATACACAATATACGGAAAATAAAATTTTAAAAAACAAATTTAACACTATAAACAATTGAAGTAGGGCAACGGTTCAATGTATTTCCCACGCAGAACCTTTAATTTGTCTATGGTGTTTCCTAAAATCATTCAATGATCATAACAAAACATATTTTGAATAACTAACAAACCTCGTACGTTCATGTAGTTCTTGAAAAATCCAATTAATAAACAACTATTAATACTATAAACAATTTAAAAACGATGATCGGTCAGTGTACTTCTTATAATTATTCAGTAATTCAGTTACCAAACATGCATATTTTAAGTCACTAACATTCACGTACTAACGTTCAATCCAAAACCACGTCAAACAATCTAAAAAGTTTGCTTATAATTTTAAATTTGCACATCCAGTAAAAGAGATGGCCAGCTTGTTTTGACAACTATTTCAACAGCGCTACCGCCCATTGCTTTTGTGGGTACATCTTTTTAATTTGTCTATGGTGTTGCCTTATTTACAGCGCAAACTTCTTGCATTACAGTTGACGGTGACGTGTCATTGAACCGCTGCAAAGCTGGAATATAATCCGCAGCATGTGTAGTTGATTTATAATCGACGACCATTGCATCGTCTGGACATTTTTTAACACCAACTTGTGACTTCATATTTTATTTCAGATTATAATAGAAAGATTTTTCTTTTAAAATGTTGTGTTTTCAATAAGTAAATTGATCTCATTACAAAGATATAATAGTTCCTTTTGCGAATTTACAATATCACAAACATCGCGTACTTCACGAGAATCAGCATTCATATCCGAAGTTGGGCGATCCTCGTTTTGACAACAAATCAATAATTTTCTTCAATGCTTTTACACTTTTTTTTGTTCCGCACACCTCTATGACATACAGATTTACATTTTTTACACTGCGCGCACTTAGGGCCGCTGTTTGCGCCCGTACTACATATATTGCAGATTGTTTTACTCCGTCGTCAGGCCATGGCAGTTCATCACCCGCCATCTTGTTAAAGTTACTATAAACAATATTAAAAATTGAGAATTGGTGTTAACTTTAATAATTATGAAACATAAGCAAATACATTAGCCCGATTATGTGAAATTGACGAATCATATAAAGAAATTCAAGTTCGTAAACGAAAACGTTTTCATTACAAGCAATCTGATGATGAACCCTACTCAAGCAGCAGACAAAATTTCAAAATTAGCAATTATTTTATGATAATTGACAAAATTATTGTAACATTTCATGTACGGTTTAAGGACTTTATGTAGAAAGTTGTACTATCTTCACCTTTAGTATTTAGTAAATTTATAAATGAAGATAACCAAATAAAAATTCTAAATGACTTAATTTTGTTTAATGAAACTGACTTGGTCATTCTGAGGAGTACTGTAGAAGAATATATAAACTTTAAAACATTATATCTAGAGTTATTTTCTGCTACTGATAACGAGGAGAACAGCAACGGCCAACAAAAATTACACATATTTTGTCATTTATATATTCAAATAATATGATAAACTGCTACCTCAATATTATTACATTGAATAAATTGTTTTTAACACTACCTGATAGTACTACTTCTACCGAACAAATATTCAGTCGGCTACGGTTACTTAAAAACTACTTAAGAGTGGGCGAAGATAAGTTAAGTACGTTAGCTACATGGTACATGGAATGAGATTTATGTGAAAATATTAATTTTGATGTAATTTTATAACAATTTAAGTAAATTAAAAATCGAAAAATAAATTTTTGATACTTACAAGCAACTGTATTAATCGAATGTTTAATAAATATCTGTAAAAACCTTTATAAACAATGGCGTGTACGTGTTTTATGAGTATGACAATGACTAACTAATGAATGCAAATTTATAACAGATATGCGTAATTATATTACAATAAACTTAAGAAGAAAAAAACGGTTAACGCGGTTTTATTGTAAATTAATTAATTTTAAACAAAGGATGTACTTCTGATATTTTCCTATTTTCATAATTTTGAAAAATATTTCCCAGAACGCTAGTTATTTTAAATATTAAACACCAGCACAACCGAGCTAAAACCCTTTTGGCAATGGCGCCGTTTTTAAAATTCTAAACCTGCCTGTTTCGATATGCTAGTTGCGTCACTGCTATAATGTAACTAATATGTCTTCTTAAAGAATTTTAGCGGTTGACTTTTCGGACAAATACATTTAAATTATAGTATCTGTAAGTGTTGATAACTAGAGGAAGTTGGAATTACCAAATAGTATCAATATTTTTAAACGTTATCAAACAGTACTAAATATTATAAAATATGATGTTACTCTTTCCAAATATTAATTTTTCCTGATAACGTCTATTATTTAAAACTAGATTTTGGTTGAGCAGTATTTTTGGTATTAAAAAAATCTAACAAAAACACTCATTTATATAGATTGTTTCTAGCACTAGTTGTGTCTATGCCCTTAACGGCGTGGCAATAACTTAGTCCGCTAAGTCAGTCCACATAATAGCCAATGCGATTTATCTGATGATATAAATTAATAAAACGTGATATATTCAAAGGCAAACTGAAATTTTATCGCATTCTATTTTTACGTGTGTTATTGTATATGAAACATGAAATCAACTATTATCATGAAACTATCATAAAACAAATTAGTCTTCTAATTTGGCCTTCATAAAATTTACTCACTACAAGAAATTAAATGTTCAATACCTATGGTAAAATATTGTAATCTCTGGTTTAACGGTATACCTGTTTGTGCTAATTCAGTAACTAACTTTATGGAGTAAATGGGGGGATATTATTTGATTTAATGTATGAATGATTTAGTATCTTAAATTATACCTGTCTTCATAAAAATTTTAGAAGAATAATTTTTCATAGCATTTTACATACCACGGGTTCTACAAGTATTGTTATATATAACTAACATAGATTGGAATCGTCAAATATCATCAAGAATTATCAAATGTTATCAAATAATGTACAATTTTATTTTATTCTTTCCAAATATTAACGTTTATTGGTAACTAAATGTTTATATAAAACTAGTAAATATCCTAAACTGTTGTATTGTTTAAAACTAGCTTTTCGGCAACAAATATTTTCGTTTATGTTTATATAACTTACAAGTAGCGCTTTGTTTTGTTTTATGAATTCTGTCACTACATAGGGCTGTTATCTTTAGCCTGGGGGTACAAACAATTTGCTTTAGGAATATAGGTTTAAAAGTTAGACTGGTCAAGACATAACCCCAAATACCATATATTTGAAAAATTTTAAGATTAAGCAACTATGTTTTGCTAGCTCTGTTAAAAGTTATGTTTCCTTTAGCAATAGTGTAGCTTGATGTACTTAAGAGAGAACTGAAGTTTGATCGCATTTCATTTTGTGCGTAAAATGTTATGTGATGTATGGAAATCGACGATTATACAAAATTAAATGGGTTTTAATGAAAATAATCTTTTCTATCGTATTTTAAAGATAAATAATCGAAAGCTCTTTTGGAAGAGTATATGATGAAAAATTTACAAAACACTAGAAAAATAATTTTTTAGGCGCCTCCGCAATATCCGCGATGAAGTTATATGATTTAAGAATGAATATAATTGTTTGTCTCAATCTAATAACTAACTTCATTAGAAAATAAGAATATAGTATCATTTAATATAAATATGTAGGTCTTCTTTAAAAATGTTTTAAAGAATGATTTTTCATACAGTTTTAGTTTACAAATAGTTTACATGTATTGTTGATCATTAACGTACGTTGGATTTATCAAATCAAAAATCTCTTTATGGTGAATACTGTTAAAAATTTAATAATAAATAAATCAACTATATTTAAAGTAAAAAAAAATGTCTACTAGACAATTAGGTATCGTTCGTTATAATCATATACTATTTGGGGGTTTGAATTTGTGTTCAGCTCATTAATATACGCTTACTTATAAAGCAGAGAATAGAAACCGAATGTTCCCTTTGGTGCATGTTGCTGATATTATGCGTTACTGAGAGAATAGGCTTCCTGTAGTTTTTCTTGAAAACTCATTTAAAGGGATTTTAAATAGCATGTCATGAATATCTAAAAAATCTAACTTTTCGGTAAGGTGATATTTTAAGTGCATACACCAACCTTAATGTTACTCAATATCGAAATGAATATGAAATAATATTACAAGCAGAAACCCACAAAAATCATTATTTTTAATTGTTAGTTCCGGTTATTTAAGTAGTCACAAAAAATGTTAAACAAAATATTAAACGTATAACTAATATTAAGCTGATTTTTGAGTATATATCGTTATGATTTCCTAGATCCTAATAGAAGTACTATTATTGATTTATAAAATTGTTCCATATATTTTCAACTATCCCTTTAATTTGTTCATGTCCGAAAGAGATTTACTATAAGAAATGTAGTAAATCATAGCATATTTTAACTATACGAATAAGGAAATACAAAATCGGTTTCAAATTTGTCTGTGTTAGTCTACATCAGAATAATTTTTAGAAAAAGTAAAGTGGTATTGCGCGTTAAAGTAGGTAATTGTTTAAGTTGTGCTACTGATTATGTTTGGACGGTAAACAACACGCTTCGTTCTTTTATATGCAGACACTGATGGAATACTTTGACAAACAGTGATTTTTCAATTATGAAAGTGTCAAGTCAAAGCATTTTATTTTCAAGATAAAATATTTTTGTGTTAAATCAAGACTTGATATTGTGATCAAATATTAACTTCTGGTGATTAATAGTAAACTGCCTAAATAGCGATGGTTTTGAAAAATTGAGCTGTACTTGAGGGAAACATACCAAAAAATATGGGTTAGTTGAGGTTCATTTCGAAAGGTATATAAACCGAAAATATAACTTCCTAAAAATACATGTCTGTATCTATTTAGAATGTGTCGTTTTCAGATCGCTTAAAAGGTAAGTAATTACTATTAATCAACAATCCCGATGACTTACTCAAGTTCGACGTTATAAGTCTGCACTACCGCTAAAATATTCAGTTCACCCGAGAGCTTTGAAAACTGATAGTGTCTTATAGCTACTTTGACGTTAAAAGTTTTAAACAACACATTAATATTCAACAAGGCAACAAAAAATATACACAAAAATTTCGTCTATAAACTTAATATCTGCAGCACTTTTAATAATTTTTCATCATATACCTGTTGTATCAAGAATATCGCGATTTTCTAGGAAGTTGGCGAGTATCCGACACTCACTGGAACGCGGCGTCAACGCAACTACCCTATTAGTACAGAGGGTTGCCACATAAGCATCTAGCGCATTCGTACTAAATCACGTTTTACAATATTTAAAAATCACTTTATATTAACAATATTATACACCCTCCTGTTACTTTCATTATTTTCTTAGAATTTTCAGCAAATTCTATACTTTTTAGCATTAACCACTAAAATGCAATTACCCGCTAAATTTCATTGCATATCATTTACTTAAATGTAAATATGCGTGATCCTTTGATATACATTTGAAGTGTTTATTTAACTTATTTGTTATTTGTTTCATAATTTGATACCAAATAGGACCCTCTTGCGCTTTTTCTGAAACAAAATTACATCAGGGATTTATAAAGTAAACTGGGCATTACTAATTTACTGAAAACCTATCTTCTGTTTGTTATAGCGTTGCATCACGCATGAATATACTGAGAAAATACTGCCTTTTTAGCAGTATTTTTGTTACTATCAGAAAGCTAAAGTTTTTCGGATAAACTTATTTAAAAAAGAAATTTAATTTCAAACGCGCTATATACATAATAATTTTAGACTAAGTTATTTTTATTTGTAGTAATTACAGCTTTCTGGCATTTTCATGCAAACTCTCCAATTTATTTCCTGCATGTTTTTCTCGTGGCAACTTTTACAGAAGCACTACAAAAAGTTAGAGATAATTAATGGAGCCCAATTATTTTTGGCGCAGGTCGATTAGGTAGGGGGAAACTTTTTCAACATTTCTGGACTAGTAAAATATGCTGTTTTTAACAGTTCCGTTGTTTACGTGTTTCCGGATTTAAAGGACATTAGAACCATTTTTGAAAGAAAATATTTTATGTTTTAATCTAAAAATGGAAACCGTAATATAAAAAGCTTTTCAGCGTTAAAATACATTATAGAATTCTATTCATATAGCATACAAGGAATAGGAAACAATTTTGTGGGTTTTCAACAAAAATGCAGTACATAGTTTATTAAATTGTGTAATTACGTTTTTCAAATGATAGAATTAAATCCGTTGAAAATAATTTTTCACCAAACTATGTAAACTTTTAACTGAGAAATTGCAAAGCGGTTAGCGTCAGTGCGTTTCTTTACTCATACACGATTTTGATCCTGATTAAATTGCAACTTCAATTTTTAAGATAGTTCCTTCGACAGAATCAAGGTTTTGGAAGATTTAATTTTTGTTATAGCTATTTAACCTAAGAGCAACCTCGCACCGTAAAAGAAAATCAAAACGTTATTACGTGCTGAATTGACGTTAATTACCTAAATTAATTTGCTCTACAACAGCGAAGTGCCGTAACAGCAAATTGTGTACGAGCTTGCTTTCAATGGTGAAGAGTGTGTTCTCAAAAAAAATGTACATTTTTTATGGATATACAAATTGCAACACACCTACCTGGAAAGGTCTTTGTGCTCCATATCTAATAAAGCTTTTGCGCGCCAACCCACCTTGATAATTCTAAATAATGCCTCCTCAAAGGATGGGTGGCTTGGTAGACAATTTAATGGTTCCTACTACAATATAGATTGATGGAGCCATGTGTAGACGTTTTTCTCACCTTCCACTAATTTAAAATAAACACACATAATAAGAACACTCCAAGTCGTTCACTTAACCTATATTATCAAACATGAATATCAGAATACACAATAAAAAGCAAACCAAGCTCTATCTGTAATTGGCCAAATATGCGTGTATTTGAAAGAAAACGAACGTTTTCAATTTAGTAATTATAGACTTCCAACCAATTTAACTGGTCCAAATAAATTGTGCGGCTACAATTGTGGTGTTTCTCCATTTAAGAATTTACGGTTCACAATACATTTTAGCTAAGCGTGCACCAATGTAAAAGGTACCTTTAATAATAATTTTTATTCCTTCGTGTAATTACAATCAATTACAATTATTAAATATACAACAGCATGAAATGCGTAGTTGGTGGAAAGCAAAATTCAAATGACCAGGTTTGTTGGTTTTGTACAAAACTTCAACGACTTTTTTGTGCAGGAAAAGAATTGCAGGCAATTCAATATTCCAACTTAGCGTTGAATAAAAACTTCTAACACAGGGGCTCTTTCTCTTGTAACAGTATTTTTAAATTTCGCATTTACAATCGCGTTTAGGAACTTGGTTCTTTAATTATTCCGTAGTTCTTAATGCCGTTATTTTTGCTACCCGATATACAATTTTTAACTAGCACGGAGTTGGTTGCGTAGCGCTTTTGTGCTGTTTATTCTCGAATAACTGAAGATGAAGAGCTCCCTTGCCTTATGATTCGTCGGTATTTGTAAGTTACAGTGTCGCAGGAAAATTTTTCGTTCACACGGATTGTGAGTCTAAAGCTGTTTTATTGTTGAATTCGTGTCATTCTGTTTATGTCCACGGTCATCTTGTTCTCACACTTTTAAAAGAGGCGCCGTGTGTTTATTTTCGTAACGCATTTCTTATTATTGTAAATTTAGGAGTTTATTACTATTTGGTGGGTAGTCTACCATGGTTCGTTTTTAATTCGTGTGAGCTCTTAATTGCTCTCACGGTTTACATGTAACGCTTTACTTTTTTATGACTGGTTTTATTACTGTTGATTCAATTCCATGATTCAATGGTTTGTTTTTAAACTGGTGTGAATGTTAACGAATACGTTTTCCTTTGCTGGTTATTTATCTAAATTTGTTTATATTTTTCTAAATTAATACGAAGATTGCAAAGTCCGGATCTTTATTACCGGCTGTATTTAGTATACATTAAACGCTTTGTGGTTTACTTCTGTGCCCTAATTTAATATTATAATGAAATGTTATTAGTGTGAACTGCCAAAACTTCTATACATTTTTCCGAGTATTTTCGTGATAACAGTTCATTTAACTAACTGAAATTAATAAATTCTTTCCTATTATCTAATGTTTGCTTAAATAACGTTCTAACGTTGCAATGTATTCCAAGTCTGAACTTTTGTAGTTAACTTTCCATTTCGTTCTGTGTAAAGCCGAAATTTAGTGCACATTTTGAAAAACCGTGTGCTGTTGCTTCTAAACCTTTTATTATTTCTTACTTAGCGAAAAATTTTAAACCCAACGACAGAATATTTGATAATAAAATAATATATGCAAAGAAACAAAAATAGGATTTTCTGAAAAATTTAAGAATGTTTAAGTTAAAGTAAAGTATTTTTACTAACTTGAAACCAATTCCCTTATTCGCGTAATTCTGTAGTTTTCTCAGATATTTTCTCGACATGCGGTACCTCAATTCTAAGAAAATGATATAGAGCTTAAAACTTTTAATAGTTTTTAAGTTCAGGTACCAAGTCCCCCAAATCTATAATCCAATATGGACCAAAATTCAATATATATAATCATAAAACCACCCAACTAGAACAATTTATTATTAATATAGAACTAGCAATTGAAAAATTGCAACTGCTAACCAACAAAAAACTAGAGCTGATATCATCAATATATTAACAAATTAAAAGAACCAAAAATATAATATGCTATTACTATCAAACGTTGAAAAAACAAAAAATTCTTAAATCAATATCCTCAGATTATTTTTACAGACACAGATAATACACAAACAACTGTGATTATGAAAAAGAAGACTATAATAATAAAATGAAAAATTACTTAATGATAAAGAAACATATAAACCGCTAACCAAAGATCCAACTCAAAATATTGAACAACAAAATAACTTACTCGTCAAACAATTAATAAACAACAATTATGTTACAAACATTGAATATAAGAAATTAATTAAACACACAATAGCACATCCCCAACTATTTACGGTCTAACAAAACTTCATAAAACAAACATATCTAAAGCTAATTTTATAACCATAACCAAATTTATACTACAAAATTCATATTTCTCATATAATAACCAAAATTTTATACAACATTTTGGTGTACCTATCGGATCACCAATTTCCTGTAGTATCGCAAATTTAGTCCTAATAGATCTTGAACTATTAATATTAAATAAATACAAAAATACAAATAATATATCTTTTTACATCCGTTATGTTGATAATATATTGATAACTGCTCACAAAAATAAAATACAATCCATTATTAAAAGTTTTAACAATTATCATCCACGATTACAATTTAAAATAGAAAATAAAAAACCAAATAAATCAATAAATTTTCTTGATTTTACTTTATACAGAAACAATAATGGAACAATTACAACTAATTGGTTTAGAAAAGCAATTAAAACGGATAGATACCTAAATTACAACTCATCAACCTCAATTAATTACAAAAAAAGTAATATATATGGTTTAAGTTGACCGTGTCCATTAAACTAAATTTCATAATAATAACATACAAATAATTTAAAATATCTTGTTAAAAATAATTATCCATTATCTTTCATTAAAAAAGAAATATACAGAAGAAAAACAACTATTAATAAAAAAAACAATAATAATCTAAATGATACAATAAATTTACAACCCAATTTTCTTCGTTTAGAATTCAATAATCACCAGTACAACCAATATTTTATTACTTCAACTATTCCATTTATCCATTATTTATCAGAAAAAATTGCCAAAACCTTAAATACACAACAAATTAAAACAATATACAAAAATACAAACACTCTGAAAAAACATATTATCACAAAATTAAAAGACAAACCTACATTAAAATTTAACTCAAACCTAGTTTATAAAATTAATTGCAATCAATACAGTGCTATCTACATAGGACAAACAAAACAATATTTAAAAAAAAGAATGTCGTAGCATCGATAATCTATTAAAGAAAAGCTTTTAAGTCCTAATAAAAAAAATACAGTCTTATCAGACCATGCAGTAAATAATTACCATTCTTTTAATTTAAAACTCAAAAATATACACAAAAAACCCAATTTAAAAAAAAAGACTATTATTAGAAGGCATTGAAATAAACAAAAATACCATATGCAATCAACTACCATACAGATACTGAAAACTTGAATAATAATTACTATAAACTACTACCATGCAACACATAAAGAAAAACAAACATTTTATTAAAAAAATTAAAAATAAATCTATCATAAACTAGTCAGCAATAGAAAAAGCTTATGTTGAACTAACCAATATTACCACATTATTCTACTATTACAATTATTATAACTTACTCTATCTTAAAACCACTTAAGAGTACTTTGAGATATACATACAAACTTATGACATTCTTAACCTTACCAGGCTAGATCATTTCAGCTACTACTTTATATTCGATTTTCAGATGTAGTCAAATTACACCTATAATTATGAGGAATTTGTTATTTAACACTTTTATATAACATTAGTTTTGGAATGTATTTAATTCCATCCCCATTTTTTAAACAAATTAATTTAACAAAACCAGAATGGTAAGACAAACATTTTTTTCACTTATTTATTTGTCTTTTTCAAAGATTATAATATAAAACACAGCCTTAATTATGCAAGAAACCTATAATTTTTAGAATATAACTTTAAAGTTATACCAATTTATTAAATAATTTTATAAATTACTGATGAAACTTAAGATAGCGAAAACGTTTTAATTTCAACTTATTTGAATTAATTATATTTTTGGCTGCTCATGTACCTTTTACTCACTTTTATGAAAAAAAATACACATCCATATCAAATTTTAAAAATAAATATAATAATTATTTCCAAAAAAATCATACATCCGTCTCAGTTTCTAATCCCATGACCACGACCAAACAACAGGTGCAGCTTCGTTATGTATCTTTCTTCGAGGTGCTTTTTATATAACATACAGAAAGAATTCTAGACGTAAAACGTATTTCGAGCATGTTTCAAAACCTTTAAATCGATTTCAGAATTGGACAATATGCTGATTCTTTTCTTGCGTTTTCAGTAGAAACAATTGCAAATAATTATATTTTTGTGAATGTTTTGTAAAGCACATTTAAAATCGCAACGCATCAAATTTTTTTATTGTAGCAAAGTGCTCTTTTTATCAATATTTATCCTGTGGCTCATCTTACCAAATCACAAAATGATGTTAACCTATATAGAAACGATATCTGCATCATTATATTTAACTATAGTACAGCAGTTGCATGTAGATATAAGTAGGAATAACGAATTCTCGAAATATAATTTTTTATATGTTACCATGAGTAAAATTTTAAAATCTGCGAGCACTTTGCTATAAAGTTTGTAACTGAACCTATACTCTCTTACTGCGGCAGCACGATAGCTGATTAGTTTGGAGAGTTGCTGCAAAATATCCTCCAGGCACACTCGAGCTAAATCATCAACGTTAATAGCATTAAAAAGTATCTCCTACTAAGAATCAATTATGTCGAAGAAGTTCAAATTAAAACGTGTCCTACTTTTAGATTTATTTTAAATAAGTTTATAACCAATTTGAAACTGTTTTCGCAATCTCGAAACACCTAATGGTGCAATTAGGGTGTTATTGTGTAAACTGAGATTTTTAAATCATTTGGGAAAACTTTATAACTGCAACTTCAGTTGTGATTATAAAAATTATTATGGACACGGTTCCGGGTTATACCCAACCTTACCCTTAGAACCAATCCAAATTTCGAGTCGGTTCTCAAGTCGGGTTACAACTTTTATAATCGGTAATCGGTTCGGGTTACACTTTTTCTGTAGTCGGTTCTCGGTTCGGGTTAATCCGAATTAATTTCTGATTATACGGGTCGGATCGGGTTGTAACTCCTGACCCGATCCAGAACAGACTTTGACCCGACGAAATTAATTGATTTTTTTTAATTTGTTTTTAGCTATTTTAGTGTAATCAGGCTTTATCTAAGTTCCTTTTTCCTAAATATGAGGCATTCTCGCGTTATAAATATTCTAATAACGAAATTTAAATTAAGTTTTCTAATACGTTACGTTTAGTTTTACAACGCACATTTCGTCGGTTTAAAGTTTTAACCTGCTAAGTCCAATTTTTAGATAAATTGAGTTTTGGGTAACTTCTGAGGTGGTTTTTGACTCGAAGACAATGAGTGGGGTAGAGAGAGAGGGTCAGTCGGGGAATGGACGTGTGTAAGGGTAGATGCTAAAGGGCTCCGTCCGGACATCGTTAGTTGATAGAGGAGCATATTAATTGTTTTTATAACAATTGGTGCGACTACAACACAATCCTGTGTTGTAGGTGCTTAGTGTTTTTATACGCGTTGATATTTTAGTGTAGAAGCTTGATTTTGTACACGTTATATGGTTTATAGCATTACATTTGTATTCGAATTCTGTTTTTATTTACACGTGCCACTGATAAAGAGCCCACCTGAGATTCAATTACAGCAATAACAGTTTCAACCTCTTCATCTGGCGCCAACTTGTGGCTGTAGGGTGGCCGTGTGATTAAATTCGTAATAATTTGTACTACAAAACAAAATAACATCACCAATCGAATAAAATAGTGTTACCGAATGTACAATAGATTATAGTGTTGGCATAACCTCTTCACGAAGATACGTCTAGTAGACGAGAAAGTGCTCGAAAGTGATTTCGTGTAGCTGCGCTTCAAACTGATAACCTGTTGCAGCTGAATACTACACGTTTGGTGAGATCGTTTATTTTCTTATAATGTACATTGCAAGGATAGTGGTATTTGGCGTTTATTTTGAAGTAGAATATTAGAGCTTGTCAAGGTGCAATGCGCTATTTGATATGATGATATTGATACCTGATGTTATTGAATATTCAGGGATACAATCGATGCAATAACTTGATAGTCACTGAAAATTTTTTATTGATTACTAATTGTTATCATTAATTAATTCTGCGATTAGAAATTTGTATAAACAGTTTGCCATTAAATTAAGAGTTCAATTAGGATAATAACTGTTTGAAAATGTTGAAAATGTGGAGTCACAAACCGCCGATTTAGAAATCGTAATTTTAAAATTAACTACGGGTATGGCAGAACTTCGCGATACTGTCAGCAACTTAGCATCTAATGTCGATTTTTTTAACACTGCACAGTCAAAAATTAAAACTAATGAAATAATTATTTCTGAGACAAAGAATTTCATTCCGCTGTCGAGTGGTTCGTTTCTGAGCGGTTCACCAAAGTTCAATGATAAAAGCTGTTTGTCAAGTTGGAGGAAATTTGGGGGTAATAATTTAAGTTTTTACCCCAATTCAAGGATTCGCCCAATGGGATTTTTGAAAAAATTAAATAAAACACTAGAGGAGGCCGGAGTGCCTAAGCAACACAAGAAGGGTCTGGCGTTAAATTGTCTTAGGGGTACAGCGGCAGAATGGGCGTCGATTAAAGAGGATAGTTTTAGAACTTTTGATGATTTTAGTGGCGCATTTCAAGAAAGATTCTGGAATTTAGAAAAACAGAGGTATTTGTTCATGGAACTTAACTACAGTCGTTATCAGTCCGTAGTAGGGCCGAGTATTTTTTAAATTTGGTGCATGAAGCGGGATTTTTAACCGAAAAAATATCTGACGACAAATTAATAACTATGCTTTACAAGCATTTTCCAGCGGACGTTGAACGTGGAATAATTACAAATGTGTCGAGATAACTATAACACCGGTCGCGACGAAGCAAACAAGCAGTCGACATTCAGAAACCAAAATAATGCGAAACAATCAAATTGGTGACTCGCCTAATTTGAACGTAAATTATATAACTTCCTTTGATAAGGATATGGAAAACATTTTAACGGATTCTGAAAGCGAATCAGAAAATCGTGAAATAATCGAGCCAACGGTGTCAATGTTCGTAGGAACGGAAAGAGTGGAGGCATTAGTAGATAGAGGTTCGGACGTGTGTGCTGCGTTCGGGACTTTTTATAATAAGCTGGCAGGGAAAGGAGTGAGGATTCCTATCCTACCAGTTACCAATGTATCAATAGCCGTGGCTGTGGGCGGTAGAACGCAACGCGTTAAATCCGAAGTAAATTTGGCTATTAGAGCAGGAGACGTAGAAATGGGCGTAGTGTGTTTAGTTATACCTAGTTTAAATTGCGACATGCTCCTAGGATCGAATTGGATGTTTAAATGTCAGGTAGTAGTAAATTTTAAGGAGGAAATCTTGCAGTTTTGGCATGAAGGTTGTACTCACACCTTAAATACTAAACCTACAATTAGCAGTGCTAATTTGAGTAAAAATCGTTGTGAATTGGATACAATGCCGCCGGGGGATGAAAGGGCGACCAAGGAAATGCCTGAAGCTCGCCATAGCTATAGCGAAGACGAATCTTTAGGGGTCGCAGAAGGAGCCGTAGCAAATACGAATTATAAGGAGAAGTTATTTAACTTACTCAAGACAAACAGTAGTCTTTTCCAAATGCCCAGGGCTAGTGAAGGGATACATCCATGAAACCAAAATGTTAGATGATTAGGTTTTTAATGTGCCGTCATACCCGATACCCGTAGTTTATAGAGAATCTGTTGATGTGCAAATTAGGGAAATGTTAGAATGGAACGTGATTAGGAAGAGAAAAACGGAATATGTTTCGCCTTTAGTTTGTGTTGTCAAGAAGGATAAGGGTGTTAGAGTGTTTGGGTGCGCGTTTTTTAAACGCTAGAATGCAGAAAGATTTCATTAATCCACCTAATCCAGTGCAACTGCTGCTTCAATTTAAAAACGGACAGGTATTAAGTAGTCTGAATTTAACGGTCAGCTGTTAGCAGCTAGAGGTAGACCGAAATAGTACAAAATACTTAGGGTTTGCTTACGAGGGCAAAACCTATACTTCTCAGAGATTACCGTTCGGGTTGAGCTCGGCAAATGGCTAGTCTAATTCGATGTTTAAGGAGAGTGCTAGGCGACGAATGCGGTCAGTTTACCTGCGTTTATGTCGACGATCTGCTGGTGTACTCGCCGAATGTAGATAGTCATCTTCCGCATTTGGAAATAATTTTTAATAAGTTAGAATCAGTCGAATTTACGATGACACTACAAAAAAAACGAAATTCATGAGGGAGGAAATTACGTTTTTGGGTCATATTATTTCCGCGGCAGCAGTAGCAATCGACCCTCGGCGAATAGCTTGTATTAGTAATTTGCCAAAGCCCCGCAATGTTAGGGGGATTAAGGGTTTTTCTGAGGTTAGTTAATTACGAACAGCGCTTTTGTCAAAATTATGCGGAGTTGACGCTACCCTTATTAAAACTTTTGAAAAATGGGTCTAAATGGGATTGGAAGGTAGAGTCAGATGAGGCATTCAGGTCTATTAGGACGGCTTACATAGAGAGCTCTCTCAAAATACACCCGGACATGACTGCCACATTCTATATTCAATGCGATAGCTCGGATTATGCAGCGGGGGTACCTTATTTCAAGTATCAGAATGGAATGTCAAGGGTGTAATAGCATTCACAAGTGCGGTTTTAAGAGGAAGTCAGCTATCATATACTACGACTGAGAAGGAGGCTTGGCGGTGGTGCATTGTTTGCGTCGTTGGCGTACATTGATATTGGGACAAGCGAATCTCCAAATGGGAGTATTAGGAGACCCGAATGTATGGTTACTTAAATTAAGTGGAAACTGGTCAGAATTACATAAACATGTTGTCACTTAAGGAGGATCAGGAAAGGGAAGAGTGGATAAGGAAAAAGGTGAAAATTTGGGGGCTGGAAACAATAAACGGGGGTATCTCGAAGGAATCGGTTAAAGTACGGAATGGTTTTGTGGTACACGAAGGGATATTGTTTAAACGAGGAAATAATTTTGATCCGGGATTTAAGTTATGCGTACCAAAAACCCAGGTGCGAGATCTGGTTTTGGCACATCACAATAATATGGAGCATTTTGGAAAAACTAAAACATTCGTTTATGCGTCAGTTTTTCTATTGGCATAGAATGCAAAAGGATGTACGGCATATTGTAGCCGCCTGCGATCTATGCCAAAAAGCTAAGTCGTCGCCAACTTCTAGGGGCGTGTTTAACGCAATTGTAACCTGTAAACCAAGAGAACTTGTTTGTGTGGATATAATCGGTGCATTAGCGGAAGCAAGGGGCGGGGTCACGCAACTTCTCGTTACAGTCGATACCTTCACCAAATTCGTAAAATTATATGCCCTGAGGAGAGCTAAAGCCAGAGCAATTCTGCGTGAGGTTCCTATTAATTACTTACCAGAGGTTCAAAAACCAGCTTGTATTTTGAGCGATAGCAGTACGCAATTTACAAGTAAGGTGTGGAAACAGGATTTAGGAGGGGTAGGGATAAAAGTTAAATATACTTCCATATATTTTCCGTAAAGGAATGTTGTCGAGCGATACTATAAGGAGGTCGGAAGATTATTGGAGCACCATACGCAGTAGCCCCAAAAGGTTAGTATTTGGATTGATATTTTAGGGGATCATATTATCGGTCCTTTTTTCATCAATGGCAATTTATCTTCAGCTCTGTATTTACAGTTATTGCAAAATCAAATTATATCTGCATGTGCTAGCTCTATCCACTTGAAAACAATGAACACCTTTCCAATAACAGTATCCGGTTCCAGTAAGATGGCACCCCACCAAATTACGGTTTAAATGTTCGTCAATGTCTAGAAAACGTTTTTGCAAACAGATATATTAGTAAACGAGGAAACATTGAGTGACCAGCCCATTCGCCTGCTTTAATCCGTTAAGATGTTTTTCGTCGTATTGAGCATTTAAAAATCCGAATTCTCGGAACGATACAAGAAATTTCCGGTTAATTTTTCAAGAATTCGTTTCGGGATTTTGTAAGTCGATTGCGTCATTGTCAAATTACAAATGGAGGACAATTTGAACACTTAATTTAATTTACTTAGTTATTAACTTTTTTATAATGATAAGATTGTGCCCGATAAGTGTACTGAAAGTACTTTTGTTTATTTATATATCTATCTATATATCAAATGGTAGAGTAAAATTAACAAGTTCCCATTTAAAAAAAATACGCGGACAGGCATAACTCAAAACAATTGAAGAAAAGATTCAAGCATTTTAAAATGTCCGTTCTGAATGAACCTGCACCTTGAAGAAGTTCTAGATTACTAGAACGGGTAGAATGGCTTTAGAGTTCCGGCGATCTAAAGAGCCGAACGACAGGTTTAACCAAATTAGTGGGGTCTTTAGTGAGGAACTACACTAAGACTGGTCCCAAAAGAGGGCAACAGCTCTTTTGGTACATAGAGTTGCACAAACCATAGAGGTCGGTATTGTATATTCTAAAACACACTACTGCGATGTGGAAGACAACGGGAAACCACCATATTATCTCCCAAGTACACAGCGTACGTAAATTGTTATTTAAGATGATGGCATTTTCTGCGGTAAAAAATTCCGGAGTTAAAATAGTCCCGCTACATTTGGCTTTTCCAATGCTCCACCCGAAGGTACTACACTGGCTAGTAAGCGAGTTTTTTTTACGTGAAAAATTTGAAATTTTTTCGAACTCTTGCTGTTCCAAGCAAGGTAGGCATCTTTAACGTGCATGACGACACTCACACACGGGACCTCCATTTTACCTCTCATCCGAACGAGGGCGTATTTTTGTGAAAAATGCTCGCGTAATATTTTTCAAGCCTAGCGGAGCATAGTAGTCACACGCATACCAACTACGCCACGGAGCCGCCGTTAAAATAGTACCCCATTTGGATCTCCGAGAGCGAACTACTTCGGAGGATGTGATCGGAAGGTTTAGAAAAAGAGTCGGGGACATTCTGGGAGTCGGAGCGTGGAATGTCAGAAATATGATACAGACTGTAGGAATTTCAGGGAAATGTAAAGATTAGCTCAGAATGGGAAACAATTGAGGTACGCGTGTAACCAGTTCCAAGATTGAACACTTTATGATGATGATTCTAAAATGTAGATAGAAATCTCACAAAAGCTTTTGTATTGAACATAATTTCCTAAAATAAATATTAGCGACAATAAATCGCCGTCTCCCATACTTTTAACTAACCCTGCATGAGGCGCGTAATCCATCATCTTTTTGTTTAGAAGACTGCGCAAAAAGGTTTGATATTTTTGGCTATCTTCAATATTTCTTTTCCGGTGTTAAAAATCTTTGTCTTTTCTACCAGGGTACATTTTATTTAAATACCCTTGTAGCCTAGAGGGTTTTATGGCTTCAAGTTAAACACATAGATAGGAATTGGTTTGTATGAGAATGTGTAACTCCATATTTGAAATACTCAATACTGTACTGCTAGCGTATCTTCTTAGATTCAAATATTTTCACTACAACATTTACTAAGGCTTAAATTAACTTTTCAGCAAATCTATAGGTAATTATGAAAATAGTGGCTATAATGACCTTTATCATTTATCAATCACGAATGTGGATTATTGGCGAAGCACGCAAAAATAATAACATATTCCAAATGCGTTTGACATATTTGATTTTGTACACGCTGTAACAGTTTAAATTTTTCTGTTACCAATACTGTTGGTTAGGCAGTGTATTGCACTTATTCTGATAGATAGACCACCATACATACATACTGACCTTGTAGGAACGTGTTTGCTGGAAAATAACATTTTTGAAACCATCTGTGCTTGGAAGGGATATTATCTACTTGGTTAGATACGCGAATTTTGTCTCCCTTTTTTGATTTAAGTACTGCACGAAAACGGGGCTTCAGCTTGTGAAGTTGAGTTTAACCTGAAAAGCATCAAGGACGTAGGTGCTCATAATTTAGTTGATTTATTTAGGTGCTCCCAAGTTAGTTGGTTCACCTTATAATAATGTGCAAAGCCGAAAGTGGATAAGCGCACTTCGCTTTTATTAATTTGAAATTATTAAATCTAATAATGGTTTTTTCACCTCAGCACTTAATTACGGATCCACGAAAGTGGCACTTAATTGCGGATTCACGAAAGTAGAATTTAGTAACAGATTTGCGTGAGATTAAATTATTGCGAGGAGCACGCAATACTAAATTATGGCAAGAATCGCGCAATACTAAATTATTCCCAGGAGCACGTGGGGATAATTTCGATCCTGTCTTATTTACTATGGTATCCAGAAATGCGAATTTTTTATTAGAATATGCACATGGTGAATTCTAACGACTACGTTGCCAATCTGAAACCATCCTGCAGTGCCGCCATCATTTCTGAAGTTTATTGTTAGCAGCTGTCTGTACAACCAATCTACCATTTAATAAGTTATTTCGCCTGGAATCCAGAAAATTACGTTTTGGTGATGGAATCATAAATTGTTGAAAGCCGTTAATCGAGCACGCTATTATCTGCACAGGTGTTGTCCTTGGTCGATCAATAATAGAGAGTTCTGCTTGAGGCCCACTAGGTAACATAGCTATTCAACTTATTTATCAGGTGAAAACAATTATCTACTTACCACACATGCAAACAGGTATTACCAATTATATTCTTCTTATAATAGCAAAATTTTAATTTTATGCGTAGTTAAAACTGGCTGTAAAATTTTTAAAACAGCACATGAAATTTAATTAACGTAATGTTTTGCTGAATTATTAATAACCTAGGGACTTCAAGTTTGTACACGTCAAACAATTAAAACGAGCTCGCTTTAAACACATGACGACTTCATTTCAAACTAAAATATTTAGCAATTTGTTCATGCCGTTTGCATTGCAACAATTTTTTTTTATTTTATTGTTCAACTGGCAACATTTTCCTTTGTAAATATTGTAAAAACAAAACACTTATTCTTGTATAAACTTGGTTGTAAATAGCATTGATTACAGAATTATTAATAATATATTTTTTACTCACTAAAATAGTTGCAATGTGTTATTGTTTATTGAACTTGGATTAAATCAAGTGTATGGTTTTACTAGTAGGAATAACAATTCAAAGAACACATTGCGGCCTTGAGATAAGAGTGCAGTTTATATCTAGTTTAGCAAGAAAATTTTAACCTCAATAATTTTTTTAGAAAGATAAATAATTAGAAAGGTTACAACGCTTCAACTTGTATACCTTGTTTGTTTGCAATGCCTGTGCAACTACTCAGTAAACATGTCATTAACATTTCCCATATTCATGAAAACGGTAGGTATTTTTGAAGGAATGTAGTAGTTTAATTTCCTAAAACGGTGGGTACATCACGGGCTTCTCTATAACCTTCTTAACGTCCTCCATTTGCCTTTGTACCCGTTACCGCCCCTTCAAAAGCTCCAAGACCCTCAGGGGGGTTGCAAACCTATGATCTAGACAGAAATTACTTTTTACTCTTTCTGTAATTTTAATTTGAAGTAAGATATGCGTGGAAAGCATATTCAATATTTTATTTTCTTCCTTTATTATATTTTTTCCGATTTAAAATGTATTTGATATCGTCTCCAAAAAAATTAGAACGTAATTTGGACGTGAAACACCGTCGATGATTATATATTCATACCGCCATATATCGCTTATTGAACAACAATTGTTTTAACTATAACCCATTTTTACTGCTGAAATGCTTTTGACTAATAAGGGTAGATTATTCCCTAAAATTGCAGACGGTATCACTATATAATAAACTTCTATATAACTTACTGAAGTTTATATGTGATGCTATGCAATTTAAGAAAATTGATTCAAACCTAGGATGTACTTATTTATATTAAACTAACTTTAATTTCATCGAATGTATTGCTGGGTAGAGAAAAGAAGCAAATAGTTGTCAATTATATTTATATATTGGCAACCACCATTTTATTGGAAAATTACACAACCCTTCATTCTCATACGAATCTACGCCGCATTATTTGGTGGTTCTATGCCACTATTGAAAATTAAAATATAAAAGTTCATAGTTTTGTAAATATTTGCATATAAAACTGCAAAAACTGAAAATGGCATATATGGATAAGCGTTTTAAACGCTTTTATAAGGACAAAATTCCGGGTCAAGTAGTTAACGATCCTGTCAAACGCCCACTACTAGCTGCAAAGCTTGTACTAGAGATTTTTTATCTTTGGCCAGACAAGATGGGCTTCAAGAGATGGTCGTTTATTGTTTTTTATCAGTTAAATGTCCTTATATTATTTTTCGGCCAAATATGCTACATAGTCACTATTTCTGATCTAACAAAAATTGCTACTAGTTTATCTACGCTAATTGTTACAACGTCAGTAAGTGGTTCTCGTTAGTCTCTTCAAGAATTTTTGTAAAATGTTTTAGGTATTTGTTAGATATCCATTAATGATAATAAAACGAAAACAGCTCAGAAAATTGCTTGAGACTATTTACTGGGATTTTTGGCCTGCAGAAATGTTTAAAACAGAAACAGCTGGCATGTTGTCAAGGAAGACAAGATACATTGAATTATTTTGTTTATTTTACTTTGCATTTTCAACGGTGGTTGTATGTATAATCTATGTAGCCTTGCCTATCGTTACAGCTAACGGAGAGTTGCCTTTGCCGTCAGAATACGTTTTTATTCCACAGACTACACCATATTACCAGTTATTATTTGTTTGGCAGTGTTTTGCTGGTACGTCAATGATAAGTATGAATCTTGGAGTCGATTTACTAACTTTAACAATGATTTGGAATTGTGCGGCTCAATTCACTTTATTGGCAGAATTCTTTAATGACAGTGTGTCAAAGATGGTCAATAAAAAAGACGCAAGTTATGATTCATTTCAAAAAACGCTGACAAAGAAATATCTTCTCCATCATAGCGTTATAAGTCAGTAAGTATGATTATAGTTCGTGTACCCTATTAATGACGATAATCAAACCAAAAATTTCTCAAATTTGATAGCCATTTTTGTATAGATATCTTTATCGATATGTTTTTAAAGAGTATTAAAAAAGCGTAAAGTTTTTTTAGTAATCGATAAAGTATAAAGCATAGCAAATTAAAGCGCCGTTCAAAGATTTGTTAAATATATGATTTTAAAGTTACTTTATCAAAGCAGAAATCGAAATATGAAATGGCATTTCTGACAGCAAGTTCTTGGCAGTTTACAGGCATTCAAATCAAATAAAATTTAATTAGATAGTCTACCTATGCTCTGGCGCAAAATAGG
The DNA here is from genome assembly GCA_036346225.1 of Platerodrilus igneus. Lineage (NCBI taxonomy): Eukaryota > Metazoa > Arthropoda > Insecta > Coleoptera > Lycidae > Platerodrilus > Platerodrilus igneus. The sequence continues at coordinate 2,928,567 of JARFIW010000347.1, read as the reverse complement.
AACCCAGCCGCTCATTCTATATGTAAAAAAATCTTTTTTTCGTGGAAAAATCTAAGGTCCATATTGAAACTGTTTGTACCCTCCAAAGTCATTCATTCGAAGTCCACATGGCATCATTAATAACAGCCTTTCACTTTTACTTTTCAAGTTTAAAGTTCAAACCTACATCACTTTTGCCCTATTCGCGTTTCGACCAATCGGGAGGCTTAAAAATTCCATTTTAATTTAGAGATTAACTTAAAAGCAACCTAACTTAAATTTTCTAGCTTTCTTATTTACAAAAGATTTTCTAAACGGGTAAACCATAAGATCGATCTGCTCTTTTCTGGGAAGAACGAATTTACCATTAATTTTAATTTAGACCATCCCCTATTTATTTACTATCCACCAAGCCCAAGATTGATCTGTTTTTTCATTTAGAGATATAACTGAGAACAATTTTGGACATATGTCCAAATTAATTTGGCATGTCCAAAATTGTTTCGCCATATGTCTAAATTATTTAGCCATGCTCTAATTCGGATATTACACTCGTTAAATAAATGATTTTTAAATCGATTAGTACTCAATTTGAAGATATTTTCCCATCTTGTTTAATTAGGTGAGTCCAAAAACAGCTGATTATACTTTCTGTTTATAAAAATTTTTTTAGCGTGTAGGGCATCCCAAAAGCTCAAACTTTCTTGGAAGTCCTACTCCGACATTAATTTTAATCTACGACCAGCCTTTATCGAGTTATATATTTTCCTAGGTAGTAAATCATTGGATGGGATTAAATTTTCTTGGAAGTTTTGAATGGACCTGCACCTTGAAGAAGTTCTAGATTACTAGAACGGGCAGAACGGCTTTGAGAGTTCTAAATAGCTGAATTACAGATTTAACTAAATTAATGGGATCTTTAGTGAGGAACCAGACTAAGAGAGGTCCCCGAAAGAAAGCATCAGCTCTTTCGGTACTTAGAGTGGCAGTAACCATAGGGGTCTGTATGGCATTCTAAGACACACTACTGCGATGTGGAAGGTAACGGGAAACCACCACATTACCTCCCAAGTACACAGCGTACTTAAATTATTACTTAAGATGATAGCATCCCCTGGGGCAAAAAATTCCGGAGTTAAAACAGTCTCCCACTAAGATCTCCGGAAGGGGACTACTTCAGATAATGTGATCGGAAAGTTCAGAAAATGAGTCGGGAACATTCTGAGAGTCGGAATGTGGAATGTCGGAAGTATGATGTAAGTACGTAAGCTAGAGAACTTGAAAATTGAAAGAGAAAGGTAAGCTTTAGACATAGTAGGGATCAATGAAGTCGGTGACCAGAAGCGGGGAATTTTTGTAGCGGAAATTTAGGATAATTCATACAGGATCAGACGAAGAAAATTCGGGTGTGGGGTTAGTTATGCGAAAAAAAGATAGAGCACGATGTGGAAAATTACCTTCAAAAGAACGAAAGAGTACTCATGGTTAGATTAGAATCTAAACTGGTAAACACAGTAATAATACAAGTATACTTGCCCTCCTCTACCTACAGTGAGGAAGAGGTAAAAACAATCTACAGAGATATCTAAGCCATACTAAAATTTTTAAAAGGCCATAAAAATTTAATAGGAACCTGCAAATTGAAATGAATAGGTTTAGCACTAGACATAGTAGGGATCAGCGAAGTTCGGTGGCCAGAGGCGGGGGATTTTTGGAATGGAGATTTCATGGTAATTCATACAGACGCAGAGGAAATAAATTCGGGTGTGGAGATAGTTATGTGAAAAAACATAGGACACTGTGTAGAAAAATACTTACAAAAGAACGAAAGAGTACTTATAGTTAGATTAGAACCTAAACCAGTAAACACAGTAATAAAACAGGTGTATATGTCCACTTTAAGCTACAGTGACGAAGAGGTAGAAGCGATCTACAAAGATATCGAAGACATACTAAGATACGTAAAAGGACATGAAAATTTAATAATTACGGGGGATTTTAATGCACTGGTAGGTGATGCTAGGGAAGGGCGGTAATAGGTTTATTTGGTTTAGGCACAAGAAACGACAGGGGAAATAAGCTGGTAGAACTTTGCAACAAGAACAATTTAATCATCACAAACACATTATTTCAACATCATGCTAGAAAACGATATACGTGGAAGATGCCAGGAGATATAGGAAGATATCAAATAGATTACATTCTTGTTAGACAACGGTTTAGGAATCAAGTAAAAGACTGTAGAATCTAGCCAGATGCAGATATCCGGAAGGGGACTACTTCATATGATGTGATCGGAAAGTTTAGAAAATGAGTCGGGAACATTCTGCGAATCGGAATATGGAATGTCGGAAGAATGATGCAAGTACGTAAGCTAGAGAACTTGAAAATTGAAATGAATAGGTTGTTACGTTGAATTCTAATAAAAATCAGTCAAAATATATTCGTTCCTACTATATAAAATCCGTTTTAATCAAGACCGCGTTCTAAAAATTTTCAACTATTTAAAAATGATACGAAAAATTATTTTCGTTCCAAATTTAGCTGTTCATCTAGATAAATTCCGTTTAATTAAAATCCTGTTCAAATATTTCTCTGCAATAAAATATTCTATTTGCATTTAGGTGTTTAAAGACTACGCTTCGTTAGGGCAAGGTCGCCTGTTATTTGTGGTTTTTCCCTGTATTACGTCGATAGACGAAGCCCTGCGCTATACAACGCAAGGTTGAATTGCAACGCTCCAAACAACCTGTGGAGATATACACGAGATATAGAACGAACTGGTGTATTTGAAACGCGTTCTGTTGTGTACGATAATACTGTCTTAAAAATTTATTTGATATGGTTTGGTTATTCTGGAATGTGAGATTTCCCGGCGGCCAGAAGTGCCGGATTTTCTTTGGTCCTACTGCTACTATGTATTGTTGTGGGTGTACTGCTAAGTGCTAACACTATGTACGTGATGTATGGGCCCTGTTCGTTAGAAGACAAGTGAATCCCTAAGGTCGTATACACATTTCCTTTACTACCTGTTTTTGTCTCGTTTCAACAACTATGTGACTAAAATTATTTACTAGTTAAAATTGTGGTAAACCCCAGTTTTACCACAACCAAATTTAAATCCACATTTTTGGAATTTGATAAACTATTTCGCTTTCTCCTCTTTGTGTGCGGATTAAATTATTTTTTAGACCGACTTTTCTTGAAATACCAAATTTTAGTAATAATAAATGTAAACTACCGTGTTCTGATATTTTATGTATGATTTTGTATGCTTACGATAATGCTTTAGAGCTGTTGTTTTTAGTGGGGAAACTTTCTTTTTGCTTTGGTTGGTTAATTAATTTAGGGGGTAGGGTCCTAAAAACGACAGCTCGCCATGTAAACCTTTGGCTTTGTTTGTACTGTGTTTGGAGTACTAATGTACTCCTGTATATACATTTTGTATTTTGCTTTAATGTTAATTATAAGGTTTTCTGGATGTCCGTGGTTAATTTATTGAATGAATGCGAGTGTGTTTGGTTTATTTTTATTTCAGGTCCTCCGTTCTTTTGTTTGGGCATTTCTAAAATATTTCTTCAAGTTGGCTTTGAAAATGTGATATTTATTAATATGAACATTGTGAAGTAATTCACATTAGCAAGGAAGAAAACAAATTTATTAAGTAATAATTATTGAAAGTGTATACAACTGTTTTATCACTTTGATTATATCAATAATACCAAGAAAATGAGTTTTTAAGGTGGCTTTCGAAATGTGACGTTTAACAGTAAGTGTATGGTTTAGTATTAGTTGAGCTATTGTTTTGCAAAAGTTGTGTTGTTCAGTGAGTAGAAAAGTAAGATGGATTTCGCAAATAGGCAAAAAGTAAACATGTTACGCTGTTATTAATTTATCAAATAATACCTGTATGGAAGCTGCAAATTTATATCATGGTCAATATCCAAATGAAAGACAGCCACATTATCAAACATTTCTCAATTTGCATAATTCATTGGTACAATATGGCAGTTTTAAGAAACCAAAAAACTGCAATTATGGAAATATAGAATTTGAAGAACCTGATGAATTAAATACTTTGGCTTATTTCAGAACTAGGCATTACAAAGCATAAAATATTCAAAATACTTAAAAAGCATAAAATGAAGCCGTTAATGTGCTTATGGGCCGATGAATCCAATTTTCATAGAAATGATGTTTCTAATAAACACAATTCTCAAGTTTGAGATGATGTAAACCCCCACAGATTACACCAAGTGCGACATCAAGTTCGGTTTTCTACGAATGTGTGGAGAGGTGTAATAGGGGATCATTTATAGGAATCGTATTTTTATGATGGCACACTAGCACAGGAACGGTACGGTACCTATTATATCTTCAAACTATTCTACTTGATTATTTGGACAATAGTTTATTAATTAAGAAATTTACTTTCTTTGTTGCTAATGTGAATTACTTCATAATGTTCATATTAATAAATATCACATTTTCAAAGCTAACTTGAAAAAATAAATTTTTTAATATTACTGATTTATTTATTAGGTAAATAAAAAAGTGAAAGTACTACTGTATTCTGAATTTTATAAGTTTTCAATTTCAAAATAAAATACAGAGTGTTCCATTTAAAAAAACAATGTCGGGTATTTTTCCGCAAAAACAGTAGGACAGCAAATAACTCGTCTTTTATTATTATGAATTGCCTTTGGGGCAAGAACCGGTTGTCGCTACGAGAAGGTTTGTTACGTTTGCAAATTAATTTTGCAGTAACATTCCACAAAACTCAAAGGCCAGACATACTTGTATAGCCATCTACAGATAGGCGATGTAGTTTCGATTCAATTTTGTACTTCCACGCTTAGTAGTGTTGGTGTTTTACCACTTGATAGTATTATTTACTTTTGCCATAGTACAGAGATTGCTTGTGATGCTTAACGTTGATTCTTGATCCACGGCTGCTCCCAATAATTCCTATTAGCTCAAATTTCCTAAATTAATATTGACACCTACCTGTTACATCCAAAAACGTCCTCTCAATATCCCCATGCTGAAACCTAAATAGAAATTCACACCAATCACACACTCAAAAATAACTCAATTTACCAAATACATCACACTCTATTTAAATTAAATTCATAGTACATTTTAAAAACACCATTCCTTTATGTACATTCACAAAAATCAATAATTTTATAACAATAATCACGCAAATTGATAACCTTTTAAACGCATATATTTTTATTAAAGTAAGAGGGCGTTCCTCATACCCTTACGTTACCTTTTGTCTTAGCATGAGCTCATAGTAAAACTCTATAACTGTGCATATAAATTTTCTGCTCTACCAAATATCAATAAGCCTGCTATACCTCTTTACAACATCTGGTTATCTGTAAATTCATTAATTTTCAAAAATCAATTTCCTTTTAAAGTCTCATAAATGTCTGTTCATAAAATACCCAAAAAAATAATAAAAACACATCAAAACTCAAATCCAAATAATCACAAACACCATAAAAATATTCACCACTCAATGTTCTATTCTATCGCCTACCTGGTTTATATCTTCTATATGTGTTCCACCACCTAGCTCTTTGGAGATGCTGCCGTCTAGTAGGTTCCCAGTCCATCAGCTAACTCCTAGGTCGAATTACCATATCTGCCATGCATACCGCTGTTTACAATTTCCATTCCAAAAATTCCAATCTCCAAAATTAACTTTTATTATTCAAACATCGCTTTTTATCAGCATCCAAACAATTTCAAATTCTAATATTTCCGTGTATTTCAATACCAAAATAATAAGTTTTGTACTTACATACCACTTCAACGTTTTAACAAAAAGATGCTCTATTAGCTTCTACGTAAATTTTTATTAAATTGCACTTAGTTCACTTGAAAGTAACTATTATCACGAATGATGGATGAAATCAAAGAGAGCTTGGCCCCTCTCTGCCAGTGATTAAATAAGTAAAATTCACCCCCACCCCCCTATTTCAAATTGGCACATTCACTTGTATACCCATTCCTATAATTCTTGAAATTGTTTTCAACCGTCCGGTGTTCCAGTGAAAAACCCTCTAACAAACCTCGGTTTCTCGTAAATTTTCATAACGAATAAAACAATACTCGGTAAACCGCTTCCAAACTGTCAACCGCCGTTCTAATTTAGCCTCTACTTTTCCATTTATCTACGCCTCCAACTCGAACAAACATCTTTCATCTCCCTTGTATCTATAGCTTAATCTCACACATGTCTCCACCAGCTGGATTTCTGCCCTTCTTGTACAATGTACACCAATTACCTTGCTTGGCTCCATTCTCTCACCTTTTAACAGACGCGTGCTTGCTTCTAAATATCCTTGAAATTGTTGATTTTATTCAAGTCTTCCTACTATAGTGTTTCCGAATTCATTATATGCATCTCTCTTGTACTAATTACATTTTTATTCTATCTTGGTATTTTCTTGATTCTCTCCTATACTATCTTCAAGATTGAAATCAATATTTTAACCAACAAACCGCGTTTACATTAATTCCAACGGCTATTCTTTTCCAATAACCCATTAAATTTTGTTTGTTACCAAACTTACCAAGAAATATTATCTCCCCTTGTTGTTTTGTTTTAAGCGTTGAAGTGGGCATATTAGTATCTAGGCAAGTAGTTTAAGCTTTTCGTGCGACAGCAACGCGAAAGCAAGGAGTTGTTACGTGGCGTGCATGCGATGAGCATTGAAGCTCATGGCGGCTCTTAGTACTTAGTATTAATTATAATCTAGTATTATAGAGATTAATAGTTTGATGACAGTATAGTTTCCGTAGTATGGTTTTAGTTACATTGTTCATACTCGTTATATGAGAATTCACGTTTACTTTAATAAAAATAAAGTGTTTAGCCCTGAGATCTTCGTGTATTATTGTATGAGTAGCTGTGGCATTTTAATCTAACGAATATAAACAAAAAGAGTATCATCTCAGCGTGTTGGGTTTTACGTTTGAAAATAGATATATTATTTTAACACCTGCTCCACGCTTTTAGATTGTCATATAATACTTTACTGCAAATTTAAATACGTTAGAATAATTTTACCCCGATTATTATTTATTATGCCCTATATTTACACAAGTACTATGTTACATTATCGTTAGCTAAATTAAATTGATCTTACATTATTATACACTACTTAAGCTAAAAAAATAATTGTTAAAAATATTCTAACTCCCTAACTGAATAAATTTATTGTATCTTATCCAGTAGCTCTCAACCTATAAGTTCACTTGTGCTCTTATGTATCCCACTGACTCCTTAATTACACGATAATATATATATATATATATATATATATATATATATATATATATATATATTAGCACTGCAACTTTCCCATTCGTATTTACTTGTACTTTATTGCTCTATACGCATTTTTACTTATATATTACTATTATATATTACTTATATATTTACGATATGGAAGTCAATTGATTTTATCATGCAAAAGTCGTTCGTTTAAATGTTGAGTTAAAATTAATTCACGTTTAATCTTAATGTAGTATAGTTGTGTAAAACATTGGGTACATGACCGTTTAGTTGCCATTATTTTAAATTATAGAATATAATCTTTTAATAATAGAAAATTAAACATTTAAAAACCGAAAATTCTTGTCAGATTTCTCAGTTCAGTAATAATTTTACTTTCCACAATGTTGATATTATTCTTACATTCTAAATGCCTTATTACACAAGCATTGGTTCCAGAGCCGTACGAGACGTTGAAAGTATATTTCAAATTGCATTAATGTTAGCTTTGGTACTTGCCGCTCCATCAATGTGTTTTTCGGCTTATGTTGTCGTAAGTAATGAATATAAAATTTTCAAATATATTTTATAATCATGTTTTAGTCATTACATCCTACAATCAATATTGCTGGAGCGCTATCGATGTACATTGCAATAGTATTTGCATATTGTTATTTTGGGCATGAAGTAACCAATGCGGTAGGTATTTTCTACTAGATATATCATATTGCTCATATATGTATACAATTTTAGAGTGAAGAACTTTCGACTGCACTATTTTGTAGCAACTGGCATATGGTTGACGATATTGATGTTAGTTTCAAAAAATCGCTTATGTTGCTAATTAGCAGAACTCAAAAGCCTGAAATTTTAAAACTAATTGGTATTGTTCCTTTACTACTTCCATCATTTCTTAAGGTATTAATTACTGCACTAACAATCATATAATCTGTTATTTTAGATAATGAAACTTATGTTTTCGTTTTACACATTCATAGTAACTGTTGCTCAACCTGCTGTCTAGATATTACACATTATCAGAGGTTAATGAATTAGTGTGTTAGTCTACATTTTATTTGTAATAACATAGTGTAAGTAAATATACTGCAATAGTCAAATGGAGCGAACTGGAAACAACGTTTTAAGTACATATTTTTCTTGTAGATGTCAAGAAGATGAACACATTGTCCTTTAACTATATGTTAGCGGTAAAAACCGTTGTGTCGGTAAGCTTAAGTTTGCCTAGGCAAACCGCGCATTGCCGGAGTCTTTCAGGCAAAGTTCGAAATTATTTCGTATTACGAACTTTGCCTGATACGTATCCCGGTAATCTTGGGTTTGTCAGATATGTATTAGGCACAGTTCGAAATGCCGTTATGTAGGCGTATAGAACCAGCAATATCAACTTTATAGGACTGTTACGCAACTGATTAAAATCTGTTTACAAAAAGAAACTTATAGAATGAAACAATTCACATTTTTGTTGAAACTGAAAGCACGTACAGAATATTCGAATATTGTATAGTTAGTAACATTTGGCAACAGAAACACCCGGCAGAGAAAATAGTCAACAGTTGAAAACATTCGTCTACACTGAAGAAACAGTACATAGTCACAACATGTTACAGTGGAAAAAACTTCCTGCAAGTTGTTTCAGTGTGGACTCGTTTTTAGAAATGTATTTTCCATTCTTTATTTATTAGCACATGATGCTGAGTGATGGCATTTTGAATTACAAAGTAAGTTTCCTTTTTTGAATTTACAAGAGTTAGCAATACATTTTTTAGTACAATTACACTTCACAAAGCCTTGGCCTCCAAAAGCAGAGTTCTGACTGCTAATACCTCTAATACCTCTAATACCTCTTTGTCTGGGACATCATCAATTTTTAAAAATTTTCAGCACAATTTTGAATCTGGTTTCTCGAATACTAGAGAACTGATATTCCTTGTCTACAGCCTGCATTGTACAAATCATCATCCGTTTTTTCTAATATAACTCCAATTATGTTACGTGCATCTGCTTTGCTTCTGTCAAAACTAGGGGTCGACACTCTGACTGATTCCCCTACTTGAATTTCCGGAAATTTTCTTTGTGACTGCTTTCATCTTTTCTGCTTGAAGTTTTAACCCCTCATAAGCAATCTGTGTATTCTTCCTAATTGCCTTTTTCTGTGCACAGCAGAGACAAAGAATCGTCGCACCATAACCTTCCTCGTTAGTAGAACTCTGACTCTGAGCGCAAATAAAGTGAATGTTATCACCACAGCTTCTGCATTTGTATGCACCAGATGTTCACAAACAGCACATGTAGTTTTTGTGGATCTGGAGTCAGCTACTGACTAACTATCATTTTTTATTTTAGTATCTCGCACTTCTAAGCCAAATCCATCATTAAGTTCGTCAGCGCTCATTGCCAATAGTGCTTCTTCCAGCTCCTTTTCTGTTTTCAATGACTTTTTAATTTCATCCGGCAAAGACTGAATTCCTATATAACTTTTCCTTCCTAAAGAAAAAAGGGACAAATTAATTTGTGTAAAACGTACTTGAAGCGTTACCAAACATTGTTTGTCGTATTCCTCTGTGATATGCGTTGTTTTTGTGTAACTGGCAAAAACGTAGACGTTCACTCCACCGCTTTAGTTTTGTTGTCCTCCATTCATGAAAATAGCATATTTTCGACGTCCTGATATGCCCGCTAGACGCTCCCCTGGCTTTGGGAATGTCTCGGATTTCCATGGGCTATGCATAACCCTTGCCACACCACTTTTAACTCTTCAACAATTCGATTTGCAAATTTGCGACCATTATTAGACGGCAAAACCAAAGGACACCCCAAAACGCAAAAAAATATCTATCAAGTTGTATACCACCTCTTCCACCGTTTTTGTTTTTAGCGGTCTCAGAATGAGATACTTGGATAGATGATCCTGATAATTCAGCATATATTTTAAGTTTTGATCAGGACATGTCTGCACATCGATAAGATCGACTTGTCCTCGAGAATTTACTTTTTTGAATAATAAAGGTTTCACAGTTATTCCCTTTTTCTTGTGTTTCTTTTTCTTATAGCAGGATTCACAAAGTTCCAAGTAAAATGTTATACTCTCACGAGTGACATTAGTATATTTGGCTCCTATTGCTTTGTTTATAACATCTCTCCCAAAATGACCACGGTCTCTCTCAAAGCGTTTAAGCCGCCGATATTGCAGCGTTGATTTCTTAGCAGCTTTTTTGACATCTTCTACCTCTTTTATTATTTCTTCATACCGTTTACGTGATTCAATATAAAACGAATTTATTGGCTTCCTAACGCTTTCCAATTTCTTCATAAATTTAGTTCTCATCTCATCATAACTAGTTCTTTCGTTATCTAGACCAGTGTCGTCTATCACTCATTTTTAATGCATCAACGCACTAACGCAAATAAACCCTACTCCAACACAGCCAGATTACAAAATACGAACTGAAAGCGAAACGAAGGAATCAAGGAATGCATTGCATCGGTTTATTCCTGGTAGGTAGAAAGGGTGGAAACTAGTTTCAATACCTTTTTCACTAATTTAAACGCCTACATAAAGATATTTCAAACTTTGCGCCTAACACACATCTGACAAACGTCAGATTCCGGTTTTTTTTTGATAGTTATCCAAACCCGGTGGAGTGGAAAGCTTTTATAACCAAAGTGTGGGACTTTCCTTGCGGCATACCCACTAAACCCACTCCCTCTGGCGGGTGCGTCTACCAAACGGCTCCGCCTCACTGCAGCCTAAAAGGCTGATTGTGCTGACCCTGATTAAGTTGATTAGTATACGAGTCCTGGGTCTATCAGTGGATCTACTATATATAAGTGCCCCACTGGTTGAGCTCAGTCCTAGCACCTTTCCCTTGCAAATCCAAGGTTCCTGGATAAGGGCTATATCGCAGTCCCTCATCAGCTTACATAGTGGACGGGTGTGACTCTGTCCAAGTCCTAGATTCGACTTACTCGGCTTTTCTCAGCTTTCTACAATGAGCTCCCGAAAGCCTCTTTGCTTGCAGTTCAGTGCCTGCAAGTTTCTTTATAATATTCTCCATGTTTGCTGTTTCAGACACCGGTCTTACAAGCGGACTTGTATCCCAAGTCTGCTCCACTTCCATGGATACATTTTGGTTACCTAAGGAGTCCCCGATTGCTGGTTCCACCTCTTCAGGTTCAGTTTTACTAATGGTACCCATATTATTCATGATTGTTTCCGCGAGCATGGGGAATGTAAATGGTCGCCATGCCAGATGCCCCCTGTTAGCTTGGAAGGCGTGATAAAACGGGGTGCTGCCCTGTTTTCAGAGTTTTGGACCGATTGAGACTGGTCAACTATCCAGCCACGCATCCCCTGGACTCGGTCCTACACCACGGGATTTAGGAATTTTTAACGAGGTTGTCTCCTTTTGATCTGAGCGGTTAAGCCAAGACCCCCACACCTTCTTGTCCGTGGGAGATGACCACGACGGCAGGGAAGGCACGGTATGACGGTGTTGCAGAATTGCCCCACCGGCTTTGTTTACCTCTGTGCAGGCCCATCAGCCACGAAACTACAGCTTGGGTTGAGGAGTTTGGTCCACCGGATCGTTTTCACTTGGCTAGGGAGCGGATTTTATCCCTCATCAGCACAATTTCTTGCTCTCCACCATGTTGTGGGTCTTATGCCACTCAGGTCACTGGTTCACTGAAAGAGATAAGCTTATCACGATCATTTCCAGAGTGGATAGCCAATCCCTTGGCCATATATCCTGGGATTTCTCCTATCCGCCACCTGGAGACGCGCCCAATGGGTAACCAACCACATGGGAGATTGCAGGGTTACGTATCTAGCAAAGCCCGCAATACCAAATAATTTCGGACTTTGTCTGGAAGGCTGCGGCAATGCGCGGTTCATCTAGACAAACTTAAGTTTACCAGCACAACGCACTTTACAGCTAACATATATTAAATTGGCAATCGGTGTTATGTAAGTAGAGCGGCTAATTCGAACATAATGCATTTTTGTAAAAATTAAAATTAATTTTTTATAACCGCTATTTTTCGGGGTCTTCATCATCATCACAATACCACAATATTTATTTATTACAACATAATGCTTACACGAACCAGGAATATAGCAGTAATCGTTTTACCCGTTGCCGTATTTTTTAAAACGGGAAACTGATTGCAGATGCTAACCGCCTGTTCTCATCTCATTAATACTCTTACTTCTGTATAATTGAAAAGGGGTTGTGGGCTATTGAATATTTTGGGGTCTAAGTCCCCAATATCCTCCCTAGTTGCGTCTATGAACATATGATCATAGATTACCGAGAACATAGAAAACGAAGCGACCGTATTTTTTTAGTGGTATCTATCGCCTCAAATATTAACTATAGCGGCTTTAGCAATTGTAAGAGAATTACAGAATGACTTGCTTACCGATGACGTGCTTATTATTTATATTCATAACCTATAATCATAGGTTGCCTAAAATTATATTTTGTTTCCGTTCTTTATAGTGTTTGCGTTTTTTCAAGCTCTACAAAATTGTATATTTATTAAAACCAACTTTAATTTAAATGTAAAAATGAATCGCAGTACATATTGTATAGATAACTTCTGTTACAGTAATAAGTAATAAATTTGCCGCAAAATAACCTGTCACTTCATTTAACATGTTATGTAATGCCCTCTCAACGGGTCAAATGTTAACTTAAAATTATAAAAGCTGGTCGTTTTATTACATAGGTCCCTTATGCACGTTTTCCATCTTCTTCTCAATAACCTTTTCACTACAGAAGCTTGACGCGACGCTCTCAGCGTCGTTAAAATGCTTTATAACTCAAGAGTTTTTGGCTTGATGATGTTGACTGTTTATCTTGATTGATCTTCTTATTTATGTATTTGTAGGTTTGGATTCCAAAAGACCTGCTCCTGGAATCCTCTTTTTTCGGTGCAGTGAGCAGTTTCCCGGATCTTCCCCTTAGTTGTCCTCCTACTACACAGTATTCCGGATCCCGGGTCCACTGGCCTGTGGTTTTCGACTGACAGGACTGGCTACTCGCCACAGGCCGCTCCATCGTCAGGTAACTCGTCTAAACAGGACTGACGGATGTGCATCCCCGACGACTTCACTTGTGTACCCATTCCTCGGCACCCCGCATAGCTGGAGAACTCCCTCAGGACGTCACCATTCCGCTGCTCACCTTTGATCGCCCGGAGGCGGTGGTAGAAATACGCGAGTTGCTACCCCATCGGCGTCTGGGCAGCAACTAAAACCCTTTCACTGCTCTAAGCGTATATATACGCAATAACGCACAGTCCTCCAAACGTATATTCACGTAAATGTTACAAAAATTTACGCAGCTACAAGCTGCTCTCAACGTAATTGTACAATTAACTTCCTCTACTAACCCCACCGATAACAGCACTTAATCTGGTCTTGACGTATCTTTATGTGTAGGAATGTGGCTCTGTTAGTTTAGTCATTCTTGAATGTGTTGCGGCTGCTTAGTTCAGCATTGTTTTGCGCATTGTTTATGCATAGATTATGGCAAAAGACGTTCTATAGGGTTAACTAATGCAGAAATAGCAGAGATTTTGGAAAATAGCCACTTCGAATACGAGGATCTTCCGCTATCTGAGGATGATTGTAGGTGGGATGAAGCTTAAAGCGATGTTCCGCCATGCACGCCGCTGTCTACCGATAGCAATCAACAATATGCAGAGCCATCGACTGAGTTTGATGTCTCCAGTTCCAATTCAGATGTTGAGTCTATTGTTGAACCTGTTCAGTGTTCTAAAAAGGTAAAACCAAATGATTTAATTTGATAAAAGTCAGACTTAAATCCAAAAATTCATGAGTTTGATAATAATACACCGGTCGCAAAGCGCTCAATTTGGATTCTGCGTCTACGCCTTTCGGCTGCTTTCAAGTATTTTTTGATAGTGAAATAGTTGAATTCATTGCAGACCAGTGCAATTTGTACTATGGTCACATTTCAGAAATTGCGTTCGATAACTCAAGACTTAAACGCTGGAAAGAAACGACAAGCGATGAAATATACTGTTTTCTGGAAGTAAATATGCTAATGGCACAGGTGAAAAAACATGATATTCGTAGTTATTGGAACAATGATCTACTAACATCTACTCCTCTTTTTTATCAAATATTGTCAAGAGACCGATATCTGTTGCTGTTGCGAATGTTACATTTTTCTGATAATACTCAGCCAGCAGGTGGCGACAAACTATGGAAAATCAGACAGATTGTAGATCGCATACGAAGGGCATTTGCAGGGTCTCTCTACCCTTTCCAAGATATATGTATTGATGAGAGTTTGCTGCTTTTCAAGAGCCGGCTATATTTCAAACAATATATACTGTCAAAGCAGCACAGATTTGGCATACAATTTTTTATTCTCTGTGATTGCGAAACTGGGTATGTTCTCAACTTTATTGTGTACGTCGGTGCTGCAACGAAACTAAATTCGTAAACATACTTTGATAATAAAAATTTTGGAATATCTGGACGGGCCGTTCTGACTTTTACTGAACGATGTCTTGGGAAAGGCCATACACTGTACGTAGATAATTGCTATACAAGTCCAACTCTTTTCACATACTTGCATGAAAAAAATACGAATGCTTGTGGAACTGTAAAGCGAACTCGCAAGAATTTACCAAAGCTATCCAACAAAACAGAAAAAGAAGTCGTGCAGTACGAATCTACGGATAAACTTTTGGCTATAAAGTGGCAGGACAGGCGCGAAGTTTATATGTTATCAACGCTTCATAACAGTGAAGTCGTGGATACTGGAAAACAAGACCCAAAAACTTACAAAGTAATAAGAAAACCGCAAGGCATATTGGATTACAAAGACCACATGGGTGCCATTGACAAGTGTGATATGATGCTCAGCACAATAAAATGCGTCAGGAAATCTGTCAAATGGTATAAGAAGGCCTTCTTTCATTTGGTAAATTTATCGATGATAAATGCTTTTGCTTTGTACAAAACTCAGACTGGAAAAAACATCCCATTGGCTGAATTTCAGAAGCAACTGATGAAGGAAATTTTAGAAATATATCACCAACCTACAGCTGACCATCCTTGCGGCAGAAGATTGCAGATGGAAACATTCCATTGCTGCTAACTGCACGGCACTTTATATCTCTTGTACTAGGGACCAAAAAAAAGGCAAATGCTCAACGGAGGTACGTTGCCTGTGCTAAACGTAAAGAAAGACATGACACCCGATACATGTGCATTCCGTTCAATGCACCTCTTTGCGTGTCATGTTTTGAAAGGTACCATACCATAACACATTATTAATTCTTATAAAAATATTTTTCTTTATTTGGATAAAGTAAGGGTTATTCATTTCTATTTGGTATACATAATACTTTTTTGGTTTTTTTGTATTCTTGTTTAGGAATGTAAGTTTTTTAAGTTACTTTTTGTGTTGTATATATTTGATTATGCATAATATGCACAAAACTATAATAACAAGGCTGATTTTTTTAACTATAGTATTTAATTTTTATCACTGTTTTGTAGCATTTACTGCTCCAGACGTATAAATACGCACAGGTTAAAAATTGAGGCATATTAGAAGTATTCGTGTAAGATTAATGCTCAGTGAAAGGGTTAATCTATGGGTATGATGTAATTGACTCAGATGCAATTGGAATTTATTCATTACGATCAAAAACATTGTAAAAAAAATATATATGTACTTATTAATTTACAATTTCCTCGGTCGATTAAAAATCGAGTGAATGCATTAAACGTTTCCTTTTTAATTTACTCTGGCGTTATCCCTGATAACTTATTAGTTGTGAGTAGGTACATACTGTTTTTAAGGTTGATAACTTTCTAGTAGTTCCAGTACATTTTAGTATCTTTTCCTGTTTTGTGCTTGGATTTTTAACTTCTGTTTTCTCACTTACTCAACAATGCCTGTTATTTATTTTTAGGTTATTTGCAGCACATTCCTTGATCTTCAAAATAGTTTTGTTTAAAATTGTTTGGTTTAAATGTTCTGGTTTTTTAACTTTTGAAAATAGTTATTAAATAAACGCTGTGGAACACATTTGAACAACAAATTACAATGTGTTTAACAACATGTGACAGTTTACCGTCTTTCGTGACCTAACACTTAAGAACTTATTCTGAAGATCATCATACAATTCCCATTTCAGGCACTTCTCCCACCAGCAATACGCGATGTATTGCCCAATCAATAGAGAATCTCCCCCTGCAACAGTGCTGAATGCAAGAACTCCTCTTAAGGTGTAACTTTTTTTGCCAATTACAGTGTGACGTGGAATCGCATTTAAACTCACGTTAAACAAAGGACAAAGTCCTTTATTGTCCTGTCGCATATACGGCCATGGTTCCATAAACAGATGGGTGTTCGAAATGGTACTCGTATTCGATGAAATGTTGCAAGTCGTACATTTTGTACTTTGGTTACTGAACCTTTCATGTATATAACCTTTTGTAGCTGAGTAGTGTCATTATTTGCAGTATTTACAGTAACATACGCACGTAAAAAGGTTCTTGTGCGATTACATGTAGGACATTCATCACTTCTTTCTTCGATCGAATGATAGTTTAGTAATAATTGTTCCAACAGATAGCATGCTGTACAAGCAGAATTTATATGTGTCAATTGTTCAGTAGGTTTTATAGAATTTGATGAATCGCGAAAGTGAAGTTCAATAAGAATTTGTCCTCTCTTGGCATAATTTTGTGCAGTAATACCATCGCGCAAAATGTTACTGATTAATTCAAAAAAATTTGAATGATAAATTTTCTGTAATAAATGCTGCGTAAAGTTGGCTATCTACAAAAGCGGTACAAATCAGATGCACTGCACTATCAAACGTGCAAGTATTGATAAAGGTGTAAAAATTTCCGCCTATGTTGATAGCTTTTAGCGAAAGAGTATTGCCATTTTTCTGAATGCATATTATTGATGCTTTTGACTTGTTTAGGTCATTATAGTGCATAATAGTAGGGTCCTTTGCGAGATAGACACTTGTTTTAGTATTTTTATTACGTTTAGTACTTTTTACTCCTTGGCCTCTCCAATTTTCTACAGGTTTTTCGAGGTTAGCTTTAAGAGTATCGGCACAGGAGAAAATGGCAGTATAATTGTCTTCACCAATTGACTCACTAGTAGGCATAGCAGAGGTAGCTGTCAGGATGTTTTGTCCAGAAGAGATACGTTCTATAGAAAATTTTTGCGAAGAGTTATTAGAAATTTTGTTTTTGTTGAATAACTTTTTATTATTTCTTGTGATATAAAGAACATGAATTTTAACAAATTCATCTAGTCGAATAGAGAGGTTTTTATGACAAAAAATTTGATTCTTGATTTCTTTAAATAAACTTTCAGCCGTGGTACTGCTCTCAGTTGGTTTACCATACTCGATAATCGGATTCATTATTGCAGTTCAGAAAGGAAGGTATATGGCGAATTTAAATAATCATTCAGCTAGTTTTGGCGCAAAATGTAAATTGTCATGATTACCCTTCATTTTATTTACTTTATTAAAACAGTTTCGGTAAATGGTTGTAATTTGTGAATAAAATTCTATACCACTGGGTTCTTCATCGGCTTCATCAACCTCATTGCTTTCGCCTAAAAGTAGCAAATCATTATCGATGTCTTCCTCATTAGGTTCCGTCTCGAATTTTTCGCCAGTAGCTATTCTTGCTTTGAGATGTCGTTTTGCGATTTCACACAATGTTAGTAGGCCATCTTCATTTATTCCTTCGGTTTCGTTTAAAACAACATCAAAAAATATTCCAGCAACATTTTGACGTCTTCGTAATTTTCCGAGGAAATTATTAATGCCAAACACGCAAATAGAAATTCTACATGGGTTTGATCTTATTTCTCTCCAAGTTGAAAACTTTTTCATCAGATGATTAAAATCATTCCTGATGTAACAATTAGGGATTGCTGAATTAATTCCAGTTAGTAGAGAAGAACAGGTATTTAAATACTCTGGCAAAGTAGAATACTGTGTAAATGAATGTACGCATTCCATCATTAAAGCAAGAAAGAAATCTAGTACTACGATTTTTGGCGAATCAATCCCACTCTTTGCTCATTCGGACAACCAAAACGAAGTTGCATTGTGGTCATGGCGTTCACTTGGTAAATGGCCAACGGGAAATTGGCATTTCTTTTCATAGTCCATCACTCATATCTGATATAGAAAAATGTGATGAGTTTTTCTTCCCGACAGCAAAGTAATAGGTTTCACTACACTTCCAATCATCTATAGTAATCCTTGGAAACTTGCAATTTTTCGTGTATAATCCATAGATATTTATTTCGCATGATGACCAGTAATGAAAAAAAATCTGTCATAGCCTATATCACGAAGAATAGTATTATAAGGGGAAAATTCTTTTAACATCGCCTATGCAATTATCGGATCTTTATCTATATGCTCCTCTTCTTTTTTCTGTGCTTGAGAATACGGAGGGCATTCATAGTTGGAAGATGGCTAGGCTCGAGATCTCCATATTCCATCAGCACATTTGCTTAATGCTTTTGGGTGAAACTGGCAGACCAGTTTTCTTTGATCATTTTATTCAAGTACTCGTCCTTTTTTAGCCCCCGAATAAATCGTTTTTTACCTTCATTACAACTTTTGTAATCACCAGTATAAAAGCAATCCAAGGTAATTGTAGAAGATTCCAGCAAATTTGGTTTAATACGTGATATCCTCTTAAAGAAACTTGGCTTATAGAAAATATTTGCTTTTACGACAAAACATGTTTTAGTACAATAAGATTAAAAATTGGGGGTTTTAAATACACGAAATTATTTATTTTAGAGTGATCAATTTGCATTTTAAGGTATCTAAAGAATAATTATTTTTACATGTACGGCTTACTTTATTTGCTATATATTTACAATACGCGTATATAATACAGGGTGATTATTTATACACGCGCAACTGTATTTTTTGTTTGGCATTTTAACTAACAAAAGTACACTTGTATTATGCAGGGCGTAACCATGAATTTAGGGAAATTTATATTTTTCCGGATCCCTTTATATCTCGGTGGGATTTATTTATAGAATTTTGGTTTCAATGACCGCTCGTGAACCCTTATCACATCATTATATATATATATATATATATATATATATATATATATATATATATTTCCGAAACTAGTTATTTCAAATCCAATTACCTAGAATAATGTTCATTAATACGTATGCGGCTAAAACACCGCATACAGAAGTATATGGTGCTTTATACCTATTTTTACGCATAAAAATCTCATGGCATATTGCAATATTAATTCCAAGTCCAACTATGTAATAACAATATTCTATCCTTTAAGCGTTCTCTTTATAGTATAAACGGTAAAGCATAATAGAACATTGAAGAGCTATATTTTTATGTAGATCTTTTTATTGTAATCTTATAGTCTTTGAAGCAAATACCAACAAACCATATACAATCTTTTAAGCACTGTTTGTATGGGGGTCTCTTTGTTGGGTTTCTCTACTCAACTTTAGATTGCCGCTAGAAATCACAATAATATTAACTAAATATCATGACGTTTGTCCCGCATGTATGCGCGTCCAGAACTAAAACGGTATCGTGTCCGAATGTTTTCCAGTGAAAGTATTGCATTACAGCACTATATTTACTTACACTATGGTAATAGTGAATATGTGATAGATATATTAGTTTTTAATTCTGACACTGCACAGTGTTAAAATAATATTGCTTAAATGTGTACTAATATAATTAATTATTCAATTCAAGAAATTTCATTTAAATAAAAATTTTCACTAGTAGCTTCTAGACAGGCATCATTTGTTTTTCCTTATATGAGATTTTTTTTATTAGGTTCGTGGTCAACAAACCTAGGCTCGCAAACTGCGCGCCACTTTTTTGGTCTCTTAAGTGCAGTTGTGTCACTAATGATTATTTGTCAGTGGGAGGTGGTTTCCCGATCGGTTAGGTGATGAGAGATGTGGCGCAAGGCTGGCTGCATAGGAAACATGCGGTACATTTTCACAAGCTGAATGAGTCAGTCAGTCTCATTGTATATAGTAGTCGATTCTCATTGCATCCGCAAATCCCGCGCGGATGACCCTAGTACCTCTCGAAACATAAAGTTACTTGTATTTTCCCACCAGCCACAAATCCTACACGTATTTTTATCCTCAGTTTCAAAATTGTAATTATTTTGATGAATTTATTATTGAACAATGAATTTGTAGGTACTTCTTATTTGATATGGCTACAAAAGGAAGCATAGAAAAACGGAAGACGCAAAGGATGTACTTAAAGTTGGACGGACTGAAACTTTCGCATTCATTCAAAACTTAAACGGCATTCCGACGTGTTTTATTTGTCAGCATTAATTCGAGCATAACAAGAAGTCAAATTTAGATATACACTTTCAGCTAAACATGTATTATTCATTTAGCACAAAATATTCTGTTGGTACGCAAGTAAAAAATCAATTGAGGAACTTCAGAAGAGTTGAGAAAACTCAAGTTCAGTATTTAATTACTAGATGCAATCTTTCTATCGTAATATTTAAAAATTTTTAATTTAATACTTTATATCCTTCTGCAGTCTGATACAGCAATGGCATGGTTAGAGTAACAATTTATTGCACTTAACTACTACTTACGATTGATTATAATCTTCTACAGCTGGGCTTACAAAACCTCGGAGTCGATAATAGGCTCATCGACTGTGACTGAACTAACCAAAAATATGATATGTGAAAACATCTATCTATAGTTTTTGGTACATAAATGGTCCATCAAAACAAATAAACAATATGGGTCTGTAATTCTTTTCAGTTCATCTCACCTAGTGAGTTCTCCCACACATTACAACTAGAATAAACAGATTTTACAACACTGTTTTAAAATAATATAATACAATGTCAATCTAATTACCATAATAGAAATACAAAATCATAAAAATAATTAGTACCTTTTCTGGAGTGAGGTTACATCATCAAATTACGTTTTCCCATAATTGACTAGTACAGTTGTGATCTAATACCATTAATTTGTATCTCTGGAAGAATACTGAATATTTCCTAAGGAATTTTCAGTTCGTTGCAAGGTAGACTGTTACCATCCAGTCCAGCACCATGCTAATTAACACCAAAACTAATCCAATAAAATTGGTCTATTTAGAATTTTTCTGATTAATTTCAGTCACACCATCAGAAGACTATTCATTATCAGAATAATTCTATTATGTTATTAAAGTTCATAAGACAATCTATTACTTTTAGAGGATTGCAATTAAAAAAGTTCCTGCTCCTTTGCTCTTGGAGGACTTTCATAGAAAGAAAAACCATCCCTGGTGATTTTCTACATAACAACTTTATTCGTCACAGATTGTAATTAAACAAAAAAGCACTTTTAT
Source organism: Platerodrilus igneus (assembly GCA_036346225.1). Classification (NCBI taxonomy): domain Eukaryota; kingdom Metazoa; phylum Arthropoda; class Insecta; order Coleoptera; family Lycidae; genus Platerodrilus; species Platerodrilus igneus. The sequence continues at coordinate 2,906,846 of JARFIW010000347.1, read as the reverse complement.
TCTTTTAAAACAAACCATGCCTAGTGGTTTCCTGTCGGATGACACATTTTTTCTCATCGGAAACTACAATTCAAAAAGAACAAAAAGTTGAAAACACCCGTCCACCACAATTGCTAATCTTGTCAATTTGGAAAATAACATCCAGAGGCGGATCAGTTGTAGTAATAATAATTGAGCATAAAAAGCAAATATGAATACACAATTTTAAAATGGAGCAAGAGTATATCTATTAAAATTTTGAACCTATTATGAAATACACAATTCTAGCAAATCAAAAATTTCCCTAGTTGTTTTCTGCAGGAAATCAATTGAGCAAATAGTACATGCTAAACCGACCGAAAAACTTATATTTATGACCATTTGTTCACGAAGGATAGATTTCGAATGTGAACAAAGTAATAAAATAACAAAACACACAAAATGAATCTAAAATTGTACTATTTCGTAAACTTTTCTTAAACTTTAAATCACATATTTACATAGAAAACACAATTTTAATATAAGCATACCTAAAACTATTCAAACAACGCCTGAAAACTTATCTAAAAACTATCACTTTCCTTAAATAAAATGTATATCTCGAAATTTAACAAACCAAAATGGCTTTTAACATTTTAAATGCATTCCTTAAGATTATGTGATCGAAAACTTGTCCGAAGAATAGGCCGTCACGTCTTCCAACAATATTAGTGTTGCAAGTTTTGTGGTTCGTTATGCTAAAAGAGGAAAACCATACCCAAACAGCAAATGCATAAAAAGTTGTTTTGTAAATGCAACTTAAGAGCTATTTCATGATTTTAAGAACGAAGCAAATACTCTTAAAAGAAATTAAAGTTAAAAACTTGGAAGACACAACAGTAAAAATGATATCGAGTACAATCAACTAGCAAGTCGATCTTAATGTGGCTTCAGCTTTATAAATAGTAGTTAAAGAGTCTTGTGACATAAATGATACGTTTTACGTTTCACTATGTGTATTTATTTCTCTGCAGGTCCTAGAAAACAAATTTCAGGATGATTGTTACTCGAAGGTCAAACACTACATTTGATTTTCCAATGCTCCACCCGAAGGTACTACATTGGCCAGGAAGCGAGTTTTTTTTTTTACCTGGAAAATTTGGAATTTTGCCGAACCCTTGCTGTTCCAAGCAAGGTAGGGATCTTTAACGTGCGTGACAACACTCACACACGGGACCTCCATTTTACCTCTCATCCGAACGAGGGTGTATTTTTGTGAAAAATGCTCGCCTAACATTTTTCAAGCGGACCGTGTCGGGATTTGAACCCGGGACCTTGGGCGTAGTAGTCACACACATACCACTACGCCACGGAGCCGCCTTCGAAGGTCAAACACCTGGAGAAGATGTTGGAAATGCTATAATTGAGTGTATAAAAAAACTTATTTTACTAGATACAACTATCTCAAAAGATGGAGCAAAAACATATGACTGGCGTAAGAAATAGATTTGTTGCTATTTTGAAGGGAAAAAATCGCTAGATACGTAATCATTGCAGCACTCATCAAAAACCACTTTGTGCACAGATATTATCAAAAGAAATTTGAAAAGTTATGGAATTGGTGATTAAATTTATTAACTTCATTATAGTAAAAGTTCATAATCATTGCCAATTTAAAGAACTTTTAGTTGAAGTTGAGAGTCAGTACACAGATTTTCTGTTACCAAACAAGATACATTGGTTATTAAGAGGAAATGTTTTAAAACACTTTACTTTCGTTTTAACAGAAACTAAAGCGTTTCTTCTTGAGAACGGCGTTCATTATCTATAGAACTAAGGGACGGTCGGTGTATTTAAACATTTTATTTCTTGGTAGACGTTACATCTCATATAAATCAGTTTAATTGTAAACTAGAGGGGAAGGATAACACAATTTTTTTGATATTAGAAAACAAAGCATCCGCTTTTCCTGGAGGTTTTGAAATAGAAACTTTGCTTCATTCTTCAAGCATACTAAAACATCACCAAGAAAATAATTCTGATATTGACACTTGTTATTTTAAAGTAGCAATTTTAAATATGAAGCTTTTCTCAATAAGAAATTTTTATTCCTCTATGTTGACATTGGTGACATTAAATGCAGTTGCTAGATTTAAAAATATAGAATTATAGATCCAGAAATTTGAATGTCCTTATACTGATATGGAAATATTGAAGAAAAACAAATATCAACTTAATCCACAGCATAGGTAGTTTGCTTTGAAAGGCCTGCAAAAGAAAAAAATTATGCTCTTTTAGCAACCGGAATAATCTTCGTAACTCATATGATTGATTGAAAAAACTTGCGTTTGCTATTCTTTATTTTTTCGATTCCACATATACATGGGAAGTCTTTTTTCTAGCATGGATTCTATCAGAAATGAATTTTGGAATCGTCTTATTGATGAAAATATGGAATCGTACCTGAAATCAAAAACGACAACATACAAACGGCAAATCCAAGCAAAGTATTTAAAGAGGACTTTTGGAGAAGGAAAAAGATTAGTTTTTAATAGTACAATAATTGTTAGTAATTATGTTCTAGATTTATTGTACTACATGCAGAAAATAAAGAGGGTTTTATTCCAGACGGTACACTTTTATTTTCATCAACTTTATTACTTTCAGATTTTCATGGCGATATGAATGTAAAGTTGTCTACAAAGTGGTTTGAAGAACCTTTAATTGCTAATCTGGAAAAACCTTGTGACGTGTGTTTGATAATGCATCGTACCATTCTAAATTGTTAGAAAAAATGACAAATACATGTTCTAATAAGCAAAAAATGATTGATTACCTGCACAAATACAATATTGCTTATGAAACTTTTATGTTGGAGAGGAATTGTTAGCATTAGTAAGACAAAACATCAAATCAAAAATCTATGAGATGAATGAAATTGCTGCAAAATATGGTCATACGGTTATAAGATTACCCCCAACACCACTGCTATTTCAACTCCATTGAACTAATGTGGGCTAACTGTAAAGATTCGTATGACAAAAATATCGGAAAATTTAATCAGCAATACAATGATGATGATAATGTAAGGGCAATATAGTGCGAATCGCTTCAAAGAATAGATGGTATATATTGACATAAATGTATACAGCATGCTGAAAAGTATTTGTATGAATGGTGGAGCATTGAACAACGTTTTGAACTTGTGGATACCAACAGTAGCAGCAATAATGGAAGTTATTCCGATTCTTGTCGATGCAGCCCCAATGCATAATTGTAATAATAGATGCCATTTCTAGTATTTCTAAGTGATTAGTCTCTTAATGGCTTAGTTTTTTTTTGTATGAACAGACATTTATTTTTAGTATATACTTCTAAAAAATATGTATACTGTATGATATATTTTAATAACATTACTAAAATTGTACATCAGAAGAATATTAACCAAATAAATTTCTATTTATTATACAGTTGTAGCATTTCCAGAGTCTATTTGATATTGTGTGTCTGAATTGTTCACATTTAATCGAACCAATAGTTTGAAGTTTTTTAACCTGAGCCATTACATTTCGTACGAATGACAGTTATTATTCACAATTTTTATTCAAAAATTGTTAACATTTCTCATCCTTACAGAAGCGTCTGAAAGTAAGGTAGTTTAGGCGCAGGCCTATTTATGAATGAATTTAACAATGTATCCAATATACTTGTGATATGTTATTAAATATATTGTTACGAACTATTAGGCAACCCGTCAAACACGCAAGCTGCATAACCAAAGTGTATTTACAGAAGTCTAGAACATTCCAGCAAACACCAGACTATGAATCATCTATTTAATTATAGGGTATACATAAGATTGGTGATGAGGGTACATCAGTTAGTCTATATCAAAATGTCGTATATAAATCATCTCGTGTATAGTTGGTTGGTCATTACGTTTTAAAAGTACTATAGTAAATATAAATTTATTGTTATGTGAACTTGTATATTGTACTACCAGCTTGTACATAAATAGACAAAAAGTGTAATAAATAAATTATAGTAGTGTTAGTGTTGTTAAGTTTAAGAAGATATTAGTGCTTGTAAATAGCATTAGTGTGATAATGCTTCATTGTTAATTGGACCGAAAACATCTATAAATAAGGCATATACTGTTAATTACACTTGTGAATAGTGAGTAATAAAGACTTTTGTTATTACTTATTCTAAAGTAATGAAACGCTTCAATAGTAGCCCGCTACAATATTTTGAACATACATTATAATTAAATATACAGTACCATCTTTTGCTAACTTTCTTAACCTTAAAATCTTCTTCAGTTACCAATGGCCTCTTGCCTTGCGGCATACAGCCAGATATAAACCGTTAAGTCTCACTATTACACTGTGAAGGGTACTAAGCTGTGCCTGGGATAATACCATCCCCTCCACTGCTTGCTTGGGTATATTTTGAGCAGGGTTGACATATATAGACAATCTTCTCACTCTGTGGCGTATCAGAGCATTAACACAAAGGATTGCGCCAGGAGACAGGATGTGGGTATATTAGCCTAAAAAAACACTATTTTTACTACATTCTAAATTAATGTTAAATTAAAAGCAGTAGCACTACCACGTGCAAAAGCTAGCAGTTATATTTATTATTGTTAATTACTAATTTACTACCTTTTTTTTATATAGAATGCTGTGAAACCTTTTAAATCACCTGGTCCGTTGATTCCTTCTGTTAATCGCCTCGGCTGCTCTTCTAAATAACTTCCATTCTCAATCATAAAAATTAAACAACACATTCCTACCACAAACATCAACGTTAACTCTATTTACATCAATATTCAGAATACATTAAATTTTCAAATTAAATTTGAACATAAAATTCAGTTTTAAAAGAATTTCCGGATTAATTTTATTATCATTTTACTGTGCATCCAAAATTAAAGTCCTTGTTGGATGCCTACTAATTAATATAACAATATAAGCAGACCGGAGTCTGAGTATAAAGGAGCATCTACCACCCTTTACGTTAATTAACCAGGTTTGTCTAATTGAGCTCAAAGACCTACCCAAAGTTTCATCCTATTCCCGAACATCAAAACAAAATACCCTTTTACTTAAACAAGCAAATTTCATCTTATAATTAAATTTTTATGGTTAGAAAAATTCCACTAATGTCCATTTAAAGTAAATCAATTATAAAGTCATTCAATACACACAAAAATGTCAAACAAAATAGTACAATTTACCTGAAGGTTATTGTCCTCGTAGCTTCAGTGTAATCGTCCCTTTTGTAAATCACACCATTCCAACCGGATTCTATTTACAGCTTCAAGTTGTCAACGCTTTAAAATGTTCTCCATCACCATTAATTTAAAGTTGTTTCTAGGCTTTTCCGGAACTCATCTGTGTATATCTGCCTCTGGTTCAGTGGATGCAGACACATTTACGAACCATTTAGTCATTAACACCCCGCAAAATAGCAAAGAAATTCATACTTCCTTTTACCAATATTACCAATATACGCCAAAACTGCCTACTTTTGGGTATACATTTGTCGTTGTAAATTTTACTAATTGGTACCGTGATAATAAACTTTTATTACCTTGTATCTAAGTGCACTGAAGTACATTCATGTTAGCACGTAAAATAACCAACTATTTTGAGTCACTAAAATATACTAGCACACTTTAAATTATTTAATCAAACTAAAATGCACTGTTTAATATCAAGTCGCGGATGCACGAGCTTTTAACGCATCGAATCGTCGAAAGTCTAAGAGTCTAAGAGAGAAACACATATTCCCGCCTGTATATATAACGAATAGCCGACACGTCGCTTTGTTCCCTAAAACGGGTAATTCCAACGAATTCCTCATTCTACGTTCCCAGTCTGTAGCCTGCACGTCGATTTTATGAATTTAGTACTCACCCCATTGAGATCTCAGAAAATTTCAACACGGCCCGCAAAGTTGTCCGAGAAAAACTAATTACTTTTATACAGAAATTGTTGTTCTACCTCTGATATATGCATCCTATTTTTAACCAATCGCAACCCCTTGACGTTGCTTAAATCCCGCCCTTTACAATATGTGTCTTTGCTTGACGCATTTCTCTTTCCTTTTCTAACCTGTTCGTATTGGTGCAAATTTATATTCTTTATTATCGATTATATTTTAGTCCACGCGGACTGTTATCTGGGTTTAATAAACCCGTATCGCACATTCTCGTGAATACTAAGTCCCGGTTTCTCCAAGATTCTTTGAAACATTAATTATTTGCCAAATTTACGCAGAATGAGCTTTTTAAAAATACGCAGGTGTTCTGTATTTCCTGCTAAAGCATCTGATCGTTTCCAATATCCTTAGAATCAACATGTTTATCCAAACAAATTAACTTGAAATTGCCTTTTAAAACACGCAGGGTGTTCAAACGTAACATTTTAAATAACCTTCCTACGATTTGACTATTATTGGGTTTTCACAAGCTTTTATGCTTATTATATGTTATTAACGGTTTAATTAACTCCAATTAAAATTGATTTCCATCCTTTTCATTTTTAGCGAATACAACTTAAATATTAATTATTATATGTACACTTTGTTTTACTACCGGTTACTTAAAATAGGGTTAATTAATATAAACTTTGCACGTAATTTCCATTTGTTTAGGAATAATTAAATTATCCACTGCGCTTTTCAATACTGCTTCTTTTGATGTAAAGCGTCTTATAGATAATTTAAATTTCTTATTTTTACTGAAACGACCGAGTTTATTTATGCTTCAAGGTTTTAATAAAGCGTATTATTTAATGAAATTCCTTATACACGGTAATTAAAATTATTTGATTTGATTATTTAATTTTCTACCCTGGTCTAAATATGAGTATTTTCCCCCTATTTGAATACAAATAATCCCACTTATTTGAATGCAAATATCAAATATTTAGACTGCCAAAAATCTTTACAAAATTTTGCCTACTCTCTCTATCCTTATCTATCTAACTTACCTACTTTGTCTCCAATCCAAAAAATATTTACACCTATCCTATATCCCTATCCTATTCCTAACTCTCACCTACTTCTATAAACTGAAATTATCCCTAACTTCATCCTACTTATCCATCTAATCCTATATACATCCTATATACCTATCCTATTCCTAACTTTTAACTACTCTTCACTATACTTTACTTCCCTACCTAATCCTATATGCCTATCCTACTCTTACTCTATTCCTAACTCTCCACTAATCTTATATAAAATATCTATACTTAACCTATCTTATTTTCTTCCTACATTTACTCTTTATCCTCATCCTAAACCTATTCCTAATTATCTCCCATATTTATCCTATACCTAGCTTTATTTTCCATAAACACTTACTTCTACTTTTCTATATACACCTATCTCTATTCTTATCCTATTTAAATCTAACTCTCTTCTTGACCCTCCATGTCTTTCTTCTTACCATCCTAATACTCTTCATCCCTATTTCTCCCCCTTCTATATCTATACTTATCATCCCTATTATCTCACATACAATAAACTTATCATCCCTATTATCCTCACTCTTAAATATTGCTTCTTCTTCAGTCCCTACACTTGTCTGTTTCTCATTTATTATTGTTTCCCTTTCTGCCGACAAACCAAACGATACTACTTTACAATTATCGATTTTTCTCTCTACGGAAAATCCTACGTACCTTCTAGAATTCTTATGTAATGGAATCCGCCAGAATGAATCCTTTAAATCTACTTGATTAAAAACAAACTTGCCATCGTTACTTAATTTCGTCTTCACCTGCTCCTGATATGCTGCTTCTACCCCCACTACTTCTGCATGTTTTTGTATTAAAGCTTGAACCTCTACTTTCCTATCCTCTGGACATCTTATCGTGTTGATCTGTTTACCTTCATCATCCTCTACCTCTACTACATTAATACTAAACCCCGTGTCATCCTCTGTGACTTCATAACTGCCTTTCCATGGCACTACCCTATCCTTAATTCTTATTACCTTCCTTTCCATATCTATCAAAACCCCTAACTTCATCATACAGTCAACACCTAAAATGCTCTGAAACTTCAGTCCAGGTACAATTACAAACTCCTGTTCACAGCTTAAACCTCCTATATCTATCCTAAGCACCACAACACTATTTACTACAGCAAACTTCTTTTATTTGGAGCTACTAAATGGCTACGTTTTATAGGCATAATTCTATCACAAACCTTATCCCTAATTTTGCTGACGAATTCCTCCGATATTAAACTCGCCTCTGCCCCTGTATCAAGTAATACTTCTACATTATTCTCAAAAATTTCTAAATTAATAATTGGCAAACATAATTTTTCCTCAGTTTCTGGCTCTACTTCCTCCTCAATTTTGAAAAATTCACGTGGATGTTCATATACATTTACACAGAAATCTAGTGGTCTGTCGCGTTCTAAAAATCCTGTCTCATCCAGTTTTCCGTGCTTGGTCCTGGTTGTCCTTCTACAACCTGTGCGTACGTCCTCCTCGTGTTAATATCCGTGTCCCTATCTCTATTCGGCGTGCTGGTCACAGTCCTGTTTACTTCCGGTAAACTGTTCTGTCTCGTGTAACTAGGTCTTGGCGTCTGTCCCCTAGTCGCACTATTGCTCCTGTATTCCTGTCCTCGTCGTTCCCAATTCGGTCGAAAATTTCTGTTGTAGTCAGGCCGTCTCGGATAATTCGGTGTCCTGTTGTCAAACCTAACTGTGTTAACGTTTCGTTCTCGTATCTCTCTTGTCCGTCCAACACATACATCGTCATATCTCTGTAAATACTCTAAAATGTCTCCCGTTCTGTGATGTTTTGTAAGGCCACGTGTTGTCTAATTTCCAGTTCAAAATGTCGTGATAGGTACTTGATTATCTGTCTGTCCGTCAATGGTGGATTCAGTTGTTTGGCCACACTGTATTTGCGGATGGCATATTGCTCCTAGAACCTGCAAACTCTCCCTTAAATTTTCCTGTAATCAAGTCGTCCCTAATCTGATCCTGTTTGTGATCACTCCAGTAATGTTGTAAAAATTTGTCTTCAAAGTCCTGATACGTGTCTATGTCCTGTCCTACTAAATTGTACCATGCTTCCGCGTTGTCCTTTAATAAAGCCTTTATCGTATTTAGTTTAGTCTGTTCGTCAAATAAATTTCCCACTAGATTTCTTACACTATTAATAAAATTTGTGGATTTACCCTGTTATCACCATAAAACTTCATGTGTTGGTCCAATGATACTCCACCTGTATAAAATCTGGGACCTTCCCCGTTAAATTTGATATGTTGTATTTAATACTACTAACTTCGCGTTCTACCCTGCCTAACTGATCCCTACATGAGTCCGTTACTTCAGTCATTTTACGTTTATTTCTTCTTCACAGAAAATGCGTACTTCGGACCTTAAATGTCCCATTTCCTGTCGAAGACCTGTAATGTCACGCTCATTTTATCTACCCTATTTTCAACTTCCCCATCTTTACAGTAAGACTATTTTAAATTCTACAACTTCTTGATTCGTCTTATCTATTTTCTGATTAATCTCTTCTAACTTCCTGTTCGATTCATCGCTTAGCTGTTCTAATTTTCTGTTGGATTCTTCCCTAGCTCTATTAGATTCATCGTTCATTCTCTCTAACATTCTCAATATCATCTCGTTTTCTTGATCCCCCGATTCCGTCCTCGACTGATCTCTACTGCCTCCTGCTTCTTCCATTTTCGAATTTTTCCCACACAATGCACTATCGTCACTTCCAATTTCCACTCCTTGACTCCTTAACCACTCCTTTCTCTGCATACGTTCTAATCACTCTACACACTCTAAAATACTTTTAAATTTATCCACAAACAGAAACTCTCTCTCTCAGATCGCCAGTTTCCTGGAATAAAATAACAAAAATTTTATTTGGAACTCGAGCCCCACGTTGGGCGCCAAGAATGCTGTGAAACCTTTTAAATCACCTGGTCCGTTGATTCCTTCTGTTAATCGCCTCGGCTGCTCTTCTAGATAACTTCCATTCTCAATCATAAAATTAAACAACACATTCCTACCACAAACATCAACGTTAACTCTATTTACATCAATATTCAGAATACATTAAATTTTCAAATTAAATTTGAACATAAAATTCAGTTTTAAAAGAATTTCCGGATTAATTTTATTATCATTTTACTGTGCATCCAAAATTAAAGTCCTTGTTGGATGCCTACTAATTAATATAACAATATAAGCAGACCGGAGTCTGAGTATAAAGGAGCATCTACCACCCCTTTACGTTAATTAACCAGGTTTGTCTAATTGAGCTCAAAGACCTACCCAAAGTTTCATCCTATTCCCGAACATCAAAACAAAATACCCCTTTTACTTAAACAAGCAAATTTCATCTTAAAATTAAATTTTATGGTTAGAAAAATTCCACTAATGTCCATTTAAAGTAAATCAATTATAAAGTCATTCAATACACACAAAAATGTCAAACAAAATAGTACAATTTACCTGAAGGTTATTGTCCTCGTAGCTTCAGTGTAATCGTCCCTTTTGTAAATCACACCATTCCAACCGGATTCTATTTACAGCTTCAAGTTGTCAACGCTTTAAAATGTTCTCCATCACCATTAATTTAAAGTTGTTTCTAGGCTTTTCCGGAACTCATCTGTGTATATCTGCCTCTGGTTCAGTGGATGCAGACACATTTACGAACCATTTAGTCATTAACACCCCGCAAAATAGCAAAGAAATTCATACTTCCTTTTACCAATATTACCAATATACGCCAAAACTGCCTACTTTTGGGTATACATTTGTCGTTGTAAATTTTACTAATTGGTACCGTGATAATAAACTTTTATTACCTTGTATCTAAGTGCACTGAAGTACATTCATGTTAGCACGTAAAATAACCAACTATTTTGAGTCACTAAAATATACTAGCACACTTTAAATTATTTAATCAAACTAAAATGCACTGTTTAATATCAAGTCGCGGATGCACGAGCTTTTAACGCATCGAATCGTCGAAAGTCTAAGAGTCTAAGAGAGAAACACATATTCCCGCCTGTATATATAGCGAATAGCCGACACGTCGCTTTGTTCCCTAAAACGGGTAATTCCAACGAATTCCTCATTCTACGTTCCCAGTCTGTAGCCTGCACGTCGATTTTTATGAATTTAGTACTCACCCCATTGAGATCTCAGAAAATTTCAACACGGCCCGCAAAGTTGTCCGAGAAAAACTAATTACTTTTATACAGAAATTGTTGTTCTACCTCTGATATATGCATCCTATTTTAACCAATCGCAACCCCTTGACGTTGCTTAAATCCCGCCCTTTACAATATGTGTCTTTGCTTGACGCATTTTCTCTTTCCTTTTCTAACCTGTTCGTATTGGTGCAAATTTATATTCTTTATTATCGATTATATTTTAGTCCACGCGGACTGTTATCTGGGTTTAATAAACCCGTATCGCACATTCTCGTGAATACTAAGTCCCGGTTTCTCCAAGATTCTTTGAAACATTAATTATTTGCCAAATTTACGCAGAATGAGCTTTTTAAAAATACGCAGGTGTTCTGTATTTCCTGCTAAAGCATCTGATCGTTTCCAATATCCTTAGAATCAACATGTTTATCCAAACAAATTAACTTGAAATTGCCTTTTAAAACACGCAGGTGTTCAAACGTAACATTTTAAATAACCTTCCTACGATTTGACTATTATTGGGTTTTCACAAGCTTTTATGCTTATTATATGTTATTAACGGTTTAATTAACTCCAATTAAAATTGATTTCCATCCTTTTCATTTTTAGCGAATACAACTTAAATATTAATTATTATATGTACACTTTGTTTTACTACCGGTTACTTAAAATAGGGTTAATTAATATAAACTTTGCACGTAATTTCCATTTGTTTAGGAATAATTAAATTATCCACTGCGCTTTTCAATACTGCTTCTTTTGATGTAAAGCGTCTTATAGATAATTTAAATTTCTTATTTTACTGAAACGACCGAGTTTATTTATGCTTCAAGGTTTTAATAAAGCGTATTATTTAATGAAATTCCTTATACACGGTAATTAAAATTATTTGATTTGATTATTTAATTTTCTACCCTGGTCTAAATATGAGTAATATATATATATATATATATATATATATATATATATATATAACTTTAATTAAAGTGTTAGATTATTTATATCAATGTATTCTAGTATGAGTTGCACGACTTTACTGTTGGGGTCAGCCAGTAGGTTATGTGTGTCTATAGGGGTTGGCTTTAGTATTGCGAGTTTCTTGTACAGATTCATATTTTGTTCTTCTCTGCTACTGCATCCAAGGAGTATATGGTTTAGGTCACCAATATCTCCACACTCATCACATAAAGGGGTTTCTTTGACCCCTATCCTATGCAAATGTTGAGGTGTACAGCAGTGTAGTGTTCTCATTCTGCTCACTATACTCATATGTCTTCTTTTCCTTAACAATGTATCATAAAACCATGGTTTAAGGGTTGGTTCTGGTACAATTTCCAAGTATCTTTTCCCTTTATAAGCCGCAATCTCTTTATACTGAGTACACCATTGTTTCCATAATCGATTTTTAATCCTTGGGATTATTTCACTATAATGATTTGCTTTATTTAAGAATGGTTCCTTCTTTACATCCTGTTTCGCTAACCTATCTGCTATTTCATTCCCCTCGATACCAACATGACTAGGCACCCATACCAATTTAATGTTTATGTTTTGTCCCTTAGCCTTTATAATAGCTTCACGTATCTCAAGTATGATTTTGTTGTTGTCCTTTACCAAGCCGTTCCTAGCTATCTTTTGCATTGCACTCTTGGAGTCTGTAATAATTAGTATGTTATCTTCTTCCTCGGTCAGAGTAGCCAAATCTATAGCAACTTTAATGGCATTAATTTCTGCTTCACATATGGATGTTTCATTGAGTAGCAATAGTTGTTTTTGGGACTATATATTCCGATGCCACATTTATTATCCCCTGGTACTTTCGATGCGTCGGTGTAGTATTGCGTATAATTAGGGTAGGAGCAACAAAATTCTTTAAATTCTATATTGGCTTGGTAATTTTTCCTTATTGTAGTGTAGATCGCTTCGATTGGTAGAACTTGACTATCATATTTTGCTTCGTAGCATGGGCAGTTCTGAGTTTTTTCTATGGTGTTGTTAAACTCTAGTGCTAGGTCTATGCCGTCCATTAAAGCTGGTGTTGGTTTGCCTCTCCAATATATTGGCTTTTCATTATATATGGCATACATGTCTATCAGTAGATTGCCAATCTCAGTTTTAGTTTTTGCTAATTGTTTTAAACAATATTTGGCACAAAGCCAGATCCTCCTAGTTGCTAGCGGGGTCTCCCCTGCTTCTGCTAGTAGAGCATTTGTTGGAGTAGATCTCATGCATCCTGTTACGACTCAAAGCTTGGAATTGTATTTTATGTAATTTACTTCAGTTAATCTTCGAATTCTTATATATTGCTTGTGATCCATATTCTAGATGTGTTCTTACAATTCCTTTATAAATGTTTAGCAATATTTTAGGGTCTGCTCCCCACCATGTCCTAGCAACTGCTCTCATTATGTTAATTCCTCTTTCCGCTTTCTTTTTGCAGTTAATGGTATGTTCAGTCCATTTCATGTTTTTGTCAAAAATCACACTTAAATATTTGTAGCTTGTAATCCACTCTACTTTTTGGTATTTGTATGTGACTTTAGGAAATTTTGTTTTTTTGTCTCTTTTTGTGAATAGGATAGCTTTAGTTTTTTCTGTTGATATGCTTAATTCGTGCATATCCATCCACTCGCCTATATCCGAAAGGGCTAAGTCCATTTCTATTACTGCCTTGTTTGGATCTGGGTGCGAACATATCAAAGCAATGTCATCTGCATATTGTAAAACTTGAATGTTTTGCTTGACGCACGATCTCAATGTTAAAGAGTAAATATTAAATAAGACTGGACTTAGTAGAGAGCCTTGTGCCAGTCCTTTGTGGGCTTGTTGGGGACCTGTCATTTCACCAGTATTAGGAGATCGAATACTTATACTTCTATTTGTTAGGCTTTTGACTATTGTTTGTATTATGTCTGTGTCTACTCCTATCTTTTTGCATTCCTGTTGTAGTATATTAATGTTTACGTTGTCATATGCTCCTTTAATGTCGATAAATACACATATAGTTACCCAGTTCCTGGTGAAGGCTTTGTATATTGCTGTTGATAAATATGCAATGTTATCCATTGCGCCTCTTCCTTTTCTAAATCCATTTTGTAATTCCGGATACATGTTGTTGTGCTCTAGATAATATTCTAGCCGGGTTTTGATTATGCCTTCGAATATTTTGCCGATACATGATTCCAGAACGATCGGTCTGTAGCTATCATACTCCATCGGGTCTTTTCCTATTTTTAGAATTGGAATTATTGTTTGTGTTTTCCAGTCTTCCGGGATGCCGCTTTTGCCTTCTAATATTTGATTGAACATGTTTACCAGCTGCTCTTTAATGTTTAGTGGAGTATGACTTATCATTGAGTACGTAAACTGATCTTCACCTGGTGTAGTGTCTTTCTTTCCTTTAAGTTACAGTTCCAGCTCATGTATGGTAATTTTATTTGATAGTACTTTTCCAAACCCTTATCCATATCTACTTCCGCACTATTAGGTATCAGCGGGGTAGTCATTTTATCTAATAATCTTTGGATCCATTCTTCTTTTTTTGTCTTATGTATTTTATTCTTTGCTTGCTGTGCATCTGCAAATTTTCTAAGTACCTTCCAAATTTGGCTAATAGAAGTATTTCGATTTAAGCTTTCTGTAAATTCTATAAATCCCATTTTTTTCCTCTGTCTTAGTGCTCTACGAGTTTGGGCTGCTATTGATCTATATTTAAGGAAATTTTCTTCAGAAGCATCGTTTTTATATTCCTTTAAAGCTGCACTTCTACGCTTGCATGCTACATTACATTCTTCATTCCACCACGTTGGTTTCTTAGGATATTTACCTTTTCCGTCCCCCTTTGTTTGTGGAATTGCTAGTTCCGCAGCATTTCTTATGTTCTCAGTCCATGTTCCATATTCTTCTGCTTGCGAGCTTTCTGTTAGTGTTTGTGTGTAAATCGGCCAATTGGCCTGGTTGGTTTTATATCTTAACCTTGGTTTACACGTAATTCTCTCGATGCTATTGTGATCTATCCTGCACATGGTGATATAATGATCGCTCATTCCAACGGGATCCAATACTTCCCATTCTACATTGGTGCCAATATCGTCTGTGCATATAGTAATATCCACGCAGCTTTTCCTTTGTCCTGGTCTGCTAATTCTGGTGGGTCTTCCATCGTTGGCAAAAATTAGGTTGCTTTCCTCTAATGCTTCCATAAGATTTTTCCCGTTGGTATTAACCATTTCAGATCCCCATACTTGATTCTGTGCATTAAAATCTCCCATGAAAATGTATGGTCTCTTTAGCTTTTTAAAAATTTTGTTATACGCCTTTCTTGAAGGATGTATATCTGGCGGGCAGTATATATTTATTACTGTAATGTCATATATTTTAAGTGCCATCATTTCAAATCTTGCGGGTAACTCAGGGTCATAATTTTGTATTGCAAACGGGATATCTTTGTGAATTAAGCATGCAATACCACCACGTCCATCTCCCCTATCCTTTCTGACACATGTGTAGTATGGCATCTTAAAAATCAGTGTCTCTTTTAAACATGTTTCATTTAATAGTACCACGTCTGGTTTATGCTGTCCTATTATATATTTGAGGTCTAAGTAATTGCTAATGGCACTATTTATATTCCATTGGATTAAAGAAATATTATTCTTAGTATGTGCTCTCCACATCAGAGTTTTTTGAGTTCTCGTCTGCAACTTCCACTTCCATTATTTGCATTTCATCGAGCGTGTTAATTATAAAAGTATGCGGAGCTTCCCTTACCACGTGATTTGGTGAATCCATCGTGCATTTGGCCAAATTCCGTATTTCTTGGACAACCATCTCTCTTATGTCCCTGCCAATGTTTTTTGCGTCAATAATTCCTTTAAGTATCTCAATGGTGGCAAATATGTCCACCTGTATTTCTTGTTGTTGCACTTTGCTTCTTTGCGATTCTGTAGGTTCCTTCGTCTGAACGTTTTGCTTAGGTTTCCATGACATTTGGGGGTTTAAGGCTCTTTTGTGAGCTTCTTTATCATATCCTAGTATTAATGGCGAGGTAGGCTTTCTTTTCCTTTCACTTGTGATTTGTGAATATGGAATTTTCCTTATATTTTGAGTCGCATGTGCTTGCCTTTGTGTTACATCTACCAACTGCAGTTCTTCTTCCCTTGATCTGTTGACAAGTGGGGGAAACTCTTGTAGTTTAGGTGTATGTTTCTCACTATTAGGCATAGATCCATCATATTTTCGTGCTTTTTGCCTTGCGTCAAAGTAGGATATATTTTCGAATGTCATTATTTCCTTGATGTTTTTTTGTCTTAGGTATTCCTTACATTTCTTATTCGTGGCTTCATGATCTAAGTGACAAAAGACACATTTGATTTCTTCTGCACCACAGTCCTCCTCCTCGTGCTCTTCTGCGCATCGCTTTTTACTGCGACAGTTCTTTTTGGTGTGCCCGTATCTCAGGCAGTTTGTGCATTGCAGGACAGGGTCTATATATATACTTCCACTTTTGCTTCATAGTAATTTATATGAATGTATTCTGGAAGCCTCTTTCCTTTAAAAGTTACCACCACTGACTCTGTAGGAATATATGTAATCTTTTCATTAAGTTCTACCCGCCTGTTAAGCCTTCTTGCTGATACTATTGGTCTGGCAGCTGTGCCTTCTTTTACAATTTCCTCTATCGATGTATTAACGTCAATGCCTCTGACAATACCTTTCACCGTAATTAAGGATGTTGGTACAAATGCTTCCCACTGGTTATCTATATTAATCTGATGATTAATAAATTCATTAGCGGCTTTCGGGGTCTTAAAATCAATCCCTATACGGTTACGTCCCTTTCTAGTAATTTTACTTATTGCCTTTATATCGCTCCTTTTCAGGATTCTACCCACTACCGTCGGGTGCACATTCCCAATGTTTTTCTCTTTACTCTCCACAATGATTGTATACGGTGCAGTATCGTAGCAATCGTACATAATTTTTGGTCGTTCTGGCGGATGATCCTGGGGGCCACCTGGGCCCCCAGTCCCCGTTAACATGTTATACTTTTACCCTATATGTATGTGTAGGAAAACAGGTTAAAGGATTAAATAATTAATAAGCAAGCAGGCAAGCAGCAATAAAAATTGTTTTTTACTCACGTTCGTGTTCCCCACAATTCCACTTACACAAACACACAGTCCCAACTATTTAACCACAAACACCTCCAAACCGTAAATTTCTAGATCCAAAAACCAACCATAAAACACGTCTTTCTCTCTAACCTTAAAATCTAAATTGAGACGTTTACAATGACAGCTTAATAAAACAACTGCACCAACTTAGAACATATCTTCTTAATAACTTACTTCATAAGATTTTATAAATAAGTCATATCCAAGTTTATTTGGTCCCAACTAAATATGGTTAATTTTAGCGAAATGTTTAAATATTAAAAGTTGAGAAAATAATAAAATATTTTTCAATTCTTTTTCAATGGTTAGGTTTAAATTACTTTAACAATTGAAAAATTCGTCTAATATAAAATTTAAGACCGTTTA
The DNA here is from genome assembly GCA_036346225.1 of Platerodrilus igneus. Taxonomy (NCBI): domain Eukaryota; kingdom Metazoa; phylum Arthropoda; class Insecta; order Coleoptera; family Lycidae; genus Platerodrilus; species Platerodrilus igneus. The sequence goes on along the minus strand of JARFIW010000347.1, from coordinate 2,889,130 downwards.
TAATTTTTTATAGTTTCAATACAAATTTTAAAAAAGTCGTAGCGTTGCAGTTGACACATTGTCCGCAGAAGTAGGTTTTAGAAATAACCATGATATCTGGAGTAGATTTTGACAAAACAGGCAATAATGTGATACAGTGTGAGCAGTTAAATGGAAAATGTTTTGCAGAATTCAATACTCGTGACTAATCTTATTTCAAATTTGACCACATAATCATCATTAGGTCTTCTGCCCTGAAACTGGTTAGACACATACCCTAATTGTTTCCTATTCTGAGTTAACCTACTCATTTCCCTAAAATTTCCACACTCTGCATCTTTCACTATCTGCGTGCATTAGTATGATCTAGGACAACCTCTGCCTCTTTTTTTTCTTATCTCTGCTTGTAATATACCTCGCACACTTTTCCACAAAAATGCTTTACAACATATCATGCCCTTCTATTTCTCTTTTTTTTGTGTTTTCCACATATGCTTTCAACAATTTTTTCCTTGTTTCTATGTTAGTTGTCTTCGAACATAGCCGCTGCTCTTTTTTGTTAGATGCAGTTCGGTTTCCCTTCTATTATTTTACAAATATATACCTTATTTCCCCGATATTCAATGGTATGTGATGGTGGTTAAGCAGCCTGCAGCTGCCAAGATCTCCCAACACCGAACATTTGCCGAATTAATAGTTGTCCAATATATCCTTTCGAAGAATCAACATTAGTTGAAAATATTTCAAAACCAACACCAATAGTTATTTATAATAATCATCAAATTTTTGCCCCAATTGGGACTCATCAGAACAGGAGTAGCAAAGTTGTAATATTTAATTCAGGCACATTATGGGAAGTATAGTATAACCTAGCTCACAATTTGTGTCGGATTGAGCCGGATCTCCTTTGTGCCTACTGTTTCTAAAACCTTCAATGTCAGGCGAAAGGACACAAAGACACAAATTGTGAGCTAGGTGATGCTGTACTTCCCATAATGTGTCTGTATTAAATATTACAACTTTGCTCTGAATTTGTGTCACTTGCCATTATTTCTTTTTTACTTTGTATTAACTTCAGACTCATTAAACTTACTTATCTTTTAAATTATAACTTTTTGCTGTGGAAAAAGGCAGTTAAGCCGAATCTTCTCCATGTTGACTTGCTAAAACCTGCGATGTCAAGTAAAACGACACGAAGACACAAATTGTGAGAGGCGTTGTTGTACTTCCCATAATGTGTCTGTATTAAATATTACAACTTTGGTACTCATGTACTGATGAGCCCCAATTAGGGCAAAATGCATCAACAGGTTGCCCTTGTGGAAAAGTCAAGAAAAGTCATGTTCTCTGCCAGAATGTATACTGGTAAGTTTATTAAATCTGTGAATCTATCGAACTAATAATATTGGGGCATCGAAAACAAAATAAAGTTTAAAGATTATTGCAAACGTATTAATCATAGTATATGGTTCAAGTGTCAAGTTGTGGCCGTTTTAAAAGTTAATGGTATAGTGCAGTCAGTCATTTATGTATCGTTAGCATGGTCTGGCACTGTAATGTAAGTTGTACCAAGACATTTATATTTAATTTATAACTTTGTAGGAAACGTTACACCATATTAATTTTTCTTATATTGAAATAGACTCAGTGAAGGACTAAGGGTTGCACTGTGGTAGAAGTTTTTGTGTATGCCTACCTAAAAGTTGAAAATCCACACTTTTATTGAATATAGTGATATGTTGATGTTTGACAGGCCAGTACATAAAATAACAATCGCTGGAAGTAGTGTATTGTAGAGTAATATACGTATTTCAGTATTTATATTTGTTAAACGTGTGACGTGCAGTTTGCACATCACATAAACTTACAAATCGCTGGATTTATTTTATTTCTTTTTATCGTTGTTCACCATTGATAAGTTGTAGGTTCCGGTAAGTTTTACTCGATCTTGCACTACATACCTAATATTCAACCTTTAGAATATTTAATGTTTTCTGATCACTACGGTAAAATTAGGATTATACAAAACTTTTCGGCTCTAAAAGAATGGAAACTATAGTAAAAAAATAACAAAGTAGGTATATTGTTTAAGGTTTTGTTGATACTAGTCAAAAAGTAAATAAAGTAATTACATTATAAAAAAATTTTAGGTTAATTGTCGCTATACACTTTCTTTTTATAGATGCAACCACTCAACGCCTAAGCAGTAAATAATCAACAATTGATTCGTTTTTCGTAAAGCGTCCTCGTTTAACTGCAGAATCGGCTTCCAGCACTACAAGTTCAAACAGCACCAACACAGAAGTATGTTCAACTGCAATAGTGATTATTTCCAATGCCGTGAAATAAACAAAAACAGTTTATAAGTACAAACACGCTACTGTACTAGATATTCCAAATTTCGTTAATGGCAATTTGACAGACCAGGAAAGGTTTATGATCCTGACTAACTGCCACATGTGTACCCATTTTCATATAAAAAAAGGCTGGCATTGTTGGTAGCCCTTACACAGCATCAAAACATCTTAATTAATTTCATTGACTGGTTTAGTCTCTCAAAGAAAATGACTATTTTTGTAATTATTGCCCGCCTTTAGTTTCTGAACATGTTGCTGATTATCAAAAAACCATACAGTTGCATACTTTAGTAACAAAATCATTACAGGACTTTTAAAATTTAACGGACACAAAAGAAAACCTTGTGCTTCATGATACTAACGAATATCACAAAAAAACGCATTAAAAGCTGCTAAACGTTTTTTGAGAATCCAACCAAATCCTCAAGAAACCATTCTTAATCAACAAAATCACCAACATTTGAAAGAAGTTGAGCAAAACAGGAAACGTCGTCTGCCCATTGTGAATACTATTATAATACTAGGTCGTCAAAATATTCCATTGAGAGGTCACATAGATTACGGTGAAGTATTAGGCAACAGTGATGTTTCTAACAAAGGAAACTTTAGAGAATCGCTGTTTTTAAATTAACGCTGAAGATACTGAGCTAAAGGAACATTTGAAAAATTCTTCTTTGCATGCTAGCTATGTTAGCAAGATGTTTCAAAATCAGCTTATTGAGTGCAGATCGTCAAAACAATTGGTAAAGAAGCTTTTTACAAAACTACGGATATTTCGAAACGTCACAGCTGTAACTTATTGTTTGGTCTGTTTCGAATAACGAAACTCGAAAAAACTATTGATTTTATAGATTTCCACAGTAAAGTGAAACAGAAAAGCCTAAAATAACTGACGGCAATAATGAAATAACAGTTGGAAACATTATAAAAAATTTTGGCTTATATACCAAACAGTGCGTTACAATTGGAACCGATTGGTGTTTGGTGGTATCAGAAACTAAAGAAGCAATGGTAAGCTTGCAGAAAGTTTGCATTAATACCATACAGTATACCTATGCTTAAACCGCGCCTTAAATCTTTCATTAGTAAGATTATCACATGATATTGTAAAAGAAGTAACTGGATTTTTCGGCAAAGTGCAATTTTATTTACATTCACCGGAGATACTTAAGTCATCAATTAATGTTGTTATGTGAAACTAGGTGTATTGAACGCCCTGAAGCAATTATGGTATTTTGTGTAGCATTATCTAGAATGGTAAACTGTCTTGAAAAAATGAGCTTTTAGAACGAATTGCAGACACCTACAAAAGCAGAAACGCTATTAAAGTCAATAATTGATAATTGCATTAAAAGTTCTTGTAGCCGTTTTAACCGTTACTTTACTTCTATGCCAATTATGCCAAAAGAAAGAATTTGACGTCGTTGCTGTAAGCACAACAACCAAAACTATAATTGAAACGCTTAAGAAAACATGAAAATACGCTGGCTCCAAACTCGAAAAAAATATTTGAAAATACTCAACAAACATGTACTAAATTTGATTTTGAAATTAAATTATGGCACTTAGCTTAATGTCTAACCCACCAGTCTAATGTAAAAATCGAAGACGTCAAACAGTACTTCAACTACTATTTTTATACCACCTCTGGATCATGTACTGGATCACATGCAGCCGATTTAACCAAGTTACTTTGGATACATTTTTTTTATGGATTTTAGTTGATTTTTAATATAGATGTAATAATGGTACTTCCAGTAAAGCAGCTCTCAAATCAGTACAAGAAATTGCTTAATAAACCAGCATGCGTAATTGAGCAATTACCGATGGCAAAACTTGAGATATGATATGCAACAGTTACACCAGCAAATAATAATTGTTTCGTTTGATTATTCGCCATTTTAGTTACTTTTTCCCATTAGTATCGCAGCAGTAGAAAATGGTTTTCATCTCTAAGGCTTTTCAAAAATTGATTACAATCAACAATGGGAGACGCCTCACATCGTTACAGACATGTTGAGATCTTTCTATTATTCCAGATGCTTTATTTTCTGCTTCTCGTGGCAATACAACTGTTGTTTTGATTTTGCCCTCTAAAATGCAATTGAATTTCGTAATTGGCATGATTTTGAATTTAATATATTTGTATTTTTGTAAACATAGTTTGTAAAAAATGTTATTATGCTATATAGTTACATAGTGCTGAATAAAATAAACTACTTACATTCTATCGTTGGGTGCAAAGTAATTTTTGTAAATAGGTGTTCCCATAGTATCAATCATGCTACAACCATATTCACTCCTAACCAATAGGGTTTCTTCCAAAGAAATAGTTGTAGAAAGCATATACATAAAAAATTATAATGAAATTCTAGCAGTGTAAAGCTACCAAAAAATGCAATGTAAATTAAGATGCAGAAGCTCTAACTTGGCACTGTTCCCTAAAACTAACATGATGGTTTAAATTGAACTTTCTGGTAAATTGGAGTTACAGCATCCCTAGCCTTCCTTTAACTATAGATCTTAGAACAAACAAATGAGTAGCAAATCAGGTGAGACGTGATAGATCATCCTGTAGCAGGTATGCCTCCGTTACAGTTAGTGTCGTGAGTGCATCCCTGTTATGCTACATACACTAGAAGAATAGTACAGTGAAAAGGGAAGCAGATGTCACGTGATCATTCATTGAAGGGTTGAGGCGGGAGCTAGTTGGTCATTAAAATTCACATTGTACTTATTTTGATTAGTTAGAGCTGCGTCAAACCGACCTTAAGTAAGGTCGATAACAAAATGATGATGACTTATTTTGATAACTTCATATATCAATAAGTGTTTGTTTAATTAATGTTGAAATATGAACCAACATTCATTTGGGTGTTTAATCCCCTGTTTTATAATTGACTAGATAAATAAATCTGAAATAAATTCTATTTGGTTATCATTATAGTGTCTGAAAAGTTAAAAGTGCATGAATAATAAGCATCTCGCTTTTATTCTTGTTAAATTGATGGAAGATCATCTGAGCTATCCAGTAATTTCATAAGTAATGTTACTGATGCAGCATAATGCACTACCAAAGCATGTGCCGGTGCCTTCTGAACATGTCAAAGTCCAAAACCAATAAAACCACATGTCTGCCTAGATTGGTGGATAAATATTTAGTAGAACATAATTGAAGTGAGATTGTTTCAAATTACAATGAAAAAGTTAATAATGCTTCTGTGTGCTTACTAATTGTAATAAACAAGAAGAACTACTTTATTTATCTATAACATAATCTGAAAGAAAAACTCCCAATTTTAGAGTAAATTAAGAATAATACATTAATTATAGTTAATTCGTTTTAACTTTAGTACAACGTCAAATGTAGTAATAAAGTGTTAGTAACTGTATGTAAATGAATATCTAAAATTCCGCTTGAAGAATAGTCATTTAACACATAAAGGTTGGTAATTCTGTACGGTGTTGCCACCAATTCCTCTTGCCAATGGGAATATTCGTGTATCTTTCATTAAATATATTAGAGTTTAAACTACATTGGCAATGTAGCATTTTATCCAGATGTGATGTCATCCTAAAGTTAAAGCGAATGGACTATAATGGCAAACTCTACTTCCTAAAATTACAAATATTGTTTTTACTTTCATGTAGGGGGACTAATGTCACGGTGATGCTGTAATTGTTCTACGCACATTGTGGGTCAATCAGTGTATTACGTTCCATTTCATACTTATAAATTTTCTTGCCTCTTTGATTTAAAGACCATTTCAATTATATATCCATTTAAATATATGGGTTCGCTACATTTTCATTATTTCAAATTTGTAATAAGCTCAGTTAGGCAAAGAACCTTACTAATCTTTTTATTTAATTTACGAGTCCACATTTGATATGTTATCCTTTCTGGTTCCTTATCGAGACATATGTTGGATAGTCAGCAATTCCCTGAATGTTGCTATTTTAAATGAAACTAAAAATCAGTCTTTGTATCTTTGTCGCTATATTTGTACAAGTTCTTCTGTGATAATCGGGCCGTTACAAAATCCTTATGAAGAAAAACTTGCTTTTTTTTGTAACTGGTATGTAATTGAAGGTGATGTCTGTTTAAAGAAAATTTTAATGTTTTCAGCCCGAATTTTAATATTCATTCTTAATCGGATATTTTACTCCCACATTCGTTGGTTCTTTGAACTAATGCTTACTTGGTTGTGTTACAGAAATTTCACATTGCCATTACCACATTTTGTGTCGCTGCCATTGTATACAGATGAAGTTATGATGAGAGGACTTTGTAGTTGCCTAAGACTCTCAAAAGCCTACGTGAAGGAATATCATTTAATGCTAACAGTTGCAACTGCTTTATTTACTTACGCAACGTGAATTTGCTTGTAGTAGTTAAATATTTACAAATTAATGAACAACAAATTATTGTCCATATAACACTGTCATTATTAGATTAAGGATTTAGTTGAGATGTTTTGAAGAAGAATATCAATAACTTTACATTAAAACCATTATCCGACACACGATGTGAGAGTAGGATAGATTCGATACATCCCTTGGGGCACGTATTAGAAACAATATGTGAAGCATTAATAATCACGATCTCAGATGACAATGATAAAGACATTAAAGCTCATCACCAGTCAGCACGTCTGTGCAATAAATTTGAAACTTTTGAATTTATATGTTTTATAGTAATATTGTATGATATACTGTTGCAGATTAATATAGGAAATACGCTGTTTCGAAATATATCTAATGTCTAATATTACGGAGTGCTTGGAACTATTGAATAAAATAATTGCATATTTGAAGTGAAAACGAACAGATGCAGCTTCGAAGAATTTGTTCAGGAAGCTATAAAAATTGCTGATCTTGAAACAGATGCTACATTTTGTTTACCAGAAACTGTTAAGAGGTTAAAAGAAAAAGCCACATTTTGATTATCAACATGAAGATCAGATGCAAAATGGCTCAAAAAAGAATTTTCAATGAAATTTTTATTATGCAATTTTAGATATCGCCATTAACTCACGACAAGATCGTTTTGTACTACTTAATGAGCATTCTAATTACCTTGGGTTTTTATACAGTATACAGGAATTAAAAACAATCTGAATCAGATTTGAGCAAACATTGCTTGAACTTATAAGTAATATTAACCGACAAAAAAGAGAAAGATATACATGGAATAGAACTATTCAAAGAAATATTCTTTTTAGTTGTAGTTTAGAAAATCACAGTAATCCCTTTGAAGTTTTACGTTATTTGGTACAAAATGATCTAGAAAGTTATTTTCCTAATACACTAATTGCACTAAGGATAATTTTGATGCTAACTGTTTCAATTGCTTCAGCTGAGAGATCGTTCTCAAAACTTAGCTTGATCAAGAACCACCTTAGGACTACAACGTTTCAAGAATGTTTAATTAACCTGACAATGATATTTATTGAGTCAGAAATACTAGATGCATTAAATATTCATACTATTGCCCAAAAGTTTCCAAAAATTAAAGCTCGGCGTGTGTAACACTAAATAGTGTTCCTAATTACGATAAATAATTATTGGTTTTCTTCAGGTTAATGTTTATTTAATTGTTGGTTAACCTTTAATTTGTAGAAACTTTTGCTATTTTATTTACTAATATTAAAATATTTTTATTAACCTTCTACATGCTTGGTATGGGTGGCACAATACCTTTTGAACACGCGACCTAAACTAGACTCACAGCAGCAAAACTTTAACAGCATTTCTCTCGTGTATGGTCCTGTATTTATTATAATATTAACAAGGTAAAAAATTATAAATGCAATACCAAAATAGTTGTAAATAGATTGATCTGTGTCTTATATGCAATAGATGTTACACTCGGTAATGACTATAACACTCACATTCATTTGATGCGTAAACTTCCTGCCATTGTGATATAAAATCACACTTAATATGTTAAATTCAATACTATAATCTTGAATTCAAAACTAGTCAACATGCTTGAAAATACCAATACCAATACCACACCTCATAATTTACAGTGTCACAGGTGTTTATTTCTAATATTACATAAATAAAGTTTAATACAATAACGGAACAATTATTTAAATACATGTGCTTAACATTAAAATAAGCTACTTGAAAACAACTACAGGAAAAAACAAAAAATTTAATAAACATTTAAAACCTGAATATAATTGCATATTCAAATTTTGGAGATTAACTACCGTTTTGGAATTTACTACTATCCCCAATATCTTTGGACTATTACAAGTTAGACAAACAATTTCTTGCAAGATCACATGAGGATTTCCACCACCAAGAACTCCAGAATTGTCCTTATTTGTTAAGAAGCCTTTAAACCGAACTTTATCGTTCATTTTTAATTCTAAACTGAAATTTTTAAAGTGTTCATTTGCATTCAAAATAACTTCATTCCCTTTACTCCACAAACCAGAATGTATTCCAATTGAAATTTCAAATTCATATTGATCAAACTTTTCCAATGTACATTTATATACAGATGTAATTGCATCATGGAACATTAAACAATCATCCTTAAATAAATCCGACTGATTATCACAATCATGTTTGATAGGATCCCCACACAGGCAATATAAATAATTAGCTATGGGGGTTGGTAGCTGATCGAAAACCGCTTTCCATGTATTCCTAATTGATGTTATCCTTACCTCATTCACGTAGCCTTCCCATTCGATTGCTATTCCACTTAATTTTGAACAACGCATTTGAGTAACTACCACAGATGATTCCCCAGCTGATCGATGACAAAAATTTTGAAATTGATCCCATGATATACTCTTGTCTGCAGTATCACTATCTAAATACATGTTTACATTATCAGAATGGAGAGAATGAGCTAACACTAAAAACGTTATAATACTTACAAGAATTTGTAAAACTGCTACATGTTGTCCATAACGAGTTTGAGAAAACAGCCAAGTAAATGACAGACCAACCACAAGAAAAGTTATAAATAAAGCCAAACTCAAAACCGAAACTGTAGTTGCTAACCATTTAGTTAAAGCAGCAGCAGGTAAAATAATAGTCGTTAAACCCGCAAGAGGCAAAAATAAAACAACTCCAACTAATGCTAATGTGGCACGTACTAAGCCAAACATTGTTGCACCTTGAGAATTAATTATAACAATCTGTAACCAACTCAGAGTAACACAATGCGGAATTAAAAATTTATATGTACCTCTCCAATTTTGTCTAAAAGCTATTTTAATAAGAAGAACTGGTATGAATATATAAAATATTGCTCGGAAATTAATACAAAATTCTACTCCATTTCCTATTATATAATTAGTAAAAGTCGGTATTCTTAAATCAAGAAATCGCCAACCACGGGTTACAACTGGATCTGTTTCATATGGATATTTTGCAAGAACATTTAAAGCAAAGCTAAGTAGAATCAAAAAATCAGGTATACTAGAATCACGTTCTTTGTTCATAAAACTAAACAATGTCATAAACGTTAAACAAAACGAAATTATCGTAAGTTCAGATTGTGGAATCCATTGGTCAGAAATCATAGGATATATCACTAAGTTGATTAAAAGTGCAATAAAAAATGAGCATGTGGCTTTAAATTATTACGAATAAATTGATATTCAGCTTCTTGTGCATTTAAGTTACCTCCAGAATAAGTAATAAATAAACCAGACCATAAGCAAAAATCTTGATAATTACGTTTCATTTGTAGCATTTGAAAAGTAGTAATTAACATAATACTAAATGTTATAAAATAAATAACCATTGGGAAAAAATGCAAGAGACTACTGGAACTAACAAAGCAATAAACAAATGTCAGTAATACCAATTGAAGATCACTCTTAAGCAAAGGAAAATAATTTAAAAATGACCGGGACCCTAAGTATTTAATAAGTCTATAATACAGAAACTTAAAAGCTAAAAAAGGATGTCTTATTGACCTGTGCACAAAGGGAACGCGCTCCAAAACATGCAAATTTGCATCGTTTAGACATAATACACCACTAACGAGTGGTAGCAGACCATGTGAGTAATCCACAGCAGCAGCAACTATATTATCTTCAGTTAACTTTCTATTGCCATCAGTACTTTGTGACCAGACACCTTCTTCTTTATTATCACAATAACCATCTTCCATATTATTTACAATTTCATTACCATTTTCATAGGAATCATTCGTTTCTTTAGTTCCTGCATCGTTTTGTTCTTTATCAATTTCTAATATGCGCTTTTGTAATTGATATGACGTTATATAATCTTCGCCATTAGATAAACTAAAAATAATTTTAATACTATATGATAATAGAAAGCACATTACACCTTGCAAACATTTCTCTAGCAGCTTTTCTTGCCATTTTCTCATCTTGGGTCATATTGATACAAGAATGCACATCCATGTAATTGTGGTCACTTATACCTTTACCATTCGCTAGGCATTTCTTCAATAGCTCTGTAGCTTCTAGGTTTCCTTGCTCTGAAGCTTTGATCAACCAATACACACCCAATCTGTCATTTTCATGCTTTTCGACTTCTAGATCTATAAAAGTTTAAAAAATTTACAACATAGGGATTGCCAGCAATTAATCACAAACCACACTCTTCTTCGAGTAGTTGCTTAGCAAGTACCACTTGAGATTCAGCACAACCATCATTTGCAAGTTGATTTCTTAAACGTTTTAAGGAACCTCTTGGACCATCTACCAAAAAAATCAATAAATACATAGAAGTAAACTTGAATGAAAAACATAACACGTTAAAATTGTGAATACATATTAGTTCTCTTCATAAAGAAACATTCATCTATAAGTATTCCCACGTACCATGTATAGTCCATTGCTTCCTACCAGATGTTGATCTCTTTGTAGGCATAATACCTGCCATTATTAAAGTAAATAAATAAAAGGGTTAGTGCAACTAATCTATATCATGACATGCGCAGATTATTAAATATGGTGGAAGTGTTTAAATAAGAGACTAGTGGTTTATTACACAAAGTACGAATAAGCAAAAAAAATTAAAAACAAAAAATACACTAAATATGATACATCCAACGTAAAATTACATCATTGTCAATATATTTTTCTATTTTTTTCTACAATAAACAAATTATAGTCACGAATAATCTAGTGTATTATATAATTGGAGTGGAGTAATTATTTGTCGTAGATAGGAAAATATTATGTGCGGCCAAAATTTAGTATTATCATGGTGTAAACGGCAGCGATCGATATTACTGTCGCAGTTATAACTACGGTAGTTACGAACCTGTAAACGTAGTAAGAGCCCTTAGTTTTAAAAACAACTTCCATACTATTTTTCCTAATAAGTTATAATCAGTAATGCGCTAATTAATAGACCATAGTGAAACAAATGTGATTTAATAATCAATCTCGAATAAAAACAATTAACCCAAGGAATGAGATTTTAATTCTGGTCATGCCTTTCCACATACCTTTTTAGTTTTTAAATCACCGCAAATGATTATGGGAAATAAAATCGTTAGCACTTATCCTCTAAGTTCTTATCCATCTTAATTATTACGTTCCAAGAAGTAATCGAAGCAATATGCAGAATTTTCAGAACTTAGCAAATTGCGTGCTCATGAATTTCGTCTCGTCCTCATTCAATCAATTCTCAAAAACTTATTTTTAAAAACTTATCAACTTATATTCATATAATAAGAATACTTCGTGCACAGATTCTAGACTGGAGATTATTTATATAAGGTAATTTAAACTTAATTTTTTTCAATAACATAAAGCGTAATGTGGTGCTAAATAAGCATGTAAAAATTACTTTTATGTGGTGTATACAGTGTGTACAGTATAAAAGGCAGTACATGGGAATCTTGGAAACTGTAGGAGATACGATCTTGGTTAAATAAGACAAAAGTTGCATAATCATGAGGGTATCTCAGATCGGTTTTCAAATTTCAAAATTTTTTTATAGGTTACTAGATAGAGGCAAAAAACACAAAATTGAAGATTTCTCTATTTGCTCGTAGTTAGTCTACTAATTGAAATAGAATGTTCAAATTTGGTACATCATGGTAATTCCCCATTGCGCTTCAGATTTTCAACTTGGATTTTGTCTAGGGCATCTAGATTTTTGCGTGACGATGTTCAACATTTTATTTTTAAATAGCCGCCATATTGGATTTTTACATTTTTGAAATGCTGCCAAAAAACCCTTTCCAAAGAAGTATAACATGGCTATGTTTGATTGAATCAAAATACTAAAAATCACATAATTATGTTTAGGTCGTAGTAGGCTTTAATTTCCAAGCTTAAAGAAGCGTAGTGTTAGTGCGTACAAACAATTAACAATTTTTGATAAGTTAAGGTAATTAAAAATGCGTAAATAAATAAGCATATATAAAAATTGAAAGTCGAATTGCATCAAATATTTGTGTATAATATGGAAAAGCGATAATATTTCTCAAAACACCGCATGGGCTGATAACGAAGCAGCTGCAAGCAAACAACAATTACTTGAGAGGACGAGAATGTTATATCAGAAAACTACTTTAAGTGTAGAAAATGGAAAGACTTGATTGGTTAAAATTAGCGACGGGCTTGTAAGCCATGCCCACAGACGAAGTGGGATATCAATCATATATTAACAGCGACAATGATAACGGAACTCAGTTCTCAACTCAACAAAGGCCGAGGTGTGTCATTTTGAACCTAAGAGCAACGCGTAAAAATAATATTTAAAAGTGAAAATTGTTTAAGTGACAGAGTGCGACGAAGATGAAAATTATTATTGCCGATTAAACGTAAGTAGATTTTGGGGAATTTATTTTAAACTAAAATATAATAATAACAATAGGGCTCTGAGACTGGTGAGAATAATTCCAAGCCTGAGGCTGGTGAGAAAAGTCATAATTCTAAGTACGACAACAATAATTCGAGGGAGATGTAATAAACTCGAAGTCTGTGTCTGGTGAGAATAAATTCCAATTCTGAGGATGGTGAGAAAAAGTCATGAATCTAAGTTGGACGATAATGATTCTAAGTTTGACGATAATAATTCAAGTAATACAATAATTTAAATAATATTCTAAGTTTGGGGTGCATAAGTCTAAGTTTAATAATAATAATCCAGAGGGTGATGACAATAGTTTAAATGCAATAATTCAAGCGTGTGGATAGACAATATTTCGAATGGGTATATAATAATTCTGAATTGGTGGAGAATAATTTTGATCCAAATGGATGGTATAATGCATGGAAAATGCTAGTTGATAATGGATGCGTCGATAATCTTGGTCGCGAGAAGGAAATAACGAAGAAAACAGACATTTTTTTCTATTAGAATTTAAATATTGAATATTGAATTTGCTTATTTAATATAAATTAGTGTGACGGAGTCAACAATGAATTTGCATACGTGGAAAGTACGTAATATGATAAAGGGGTTTTGAACGTTCCAGGCTTCTTTTTATAAAAATAATAGTTTTTTTGGTGACTTTAGATTGATTAAAAAGCATATGATTTTTGAGATAAATAAGATTTACAATATTAATTGATTGTAAAGTGTATTTTAAATAATTTTCAAAACCTGTACATAATATTTGTTTTTATTATATGGAATTGAATTAACTTCATTTTATAATTCAGAATAAAAGCTAGTCAAGGCCGAATGATAAAATTTGTGGGAGTGTAATTTGATAATTTAAACAGAGAGGAGGAGTTATAAGTTGAATACGCCATTGATATCAAAGAAAGCGTTATCGCATCAAGTTTTGTTATTGGTCGACACAAGGTCGGTCCACGATAGTTCCTGAATGAAGTTCATAGCAATATATATATATTTTTTGATGTGATTATAGGTCATCAAAAGGTCATGACGTATCTATGCATAAACCCGTGATTGAAAAAATTTTCGTACTTAAAAACGAAGAAAGGGTGTTTTAAATAAAAATATTGGTACTTTCTGCGCATAAAAAAGAGTTTTCTAGAGAGTTATATCTAGATTTTTTATTATAACGTAATCAATTACGTAAGGACGTAATTATTATAAAATATTTCATTTGATCGCGTTTATGTTCAAAGTAAAACAACGTTTCAGAAGATTATAAAGCGCATTGAATTTCATTTTATATAAAGCGCGCGTATAATATTTAATTGCGTTTTTCTTTTAATACCCTCACGTTGGTATTTAATAGAAGGTGTATTTATTTAAAATATAACTCGATATTCAAAGAAACTAGAAAAGTGTATTTGAATTTAAAAACGTGAACTTTTAGAATAATCCAGTAATAGAATGTTAGAATGGTAAATGACACGTCCAAATAGCAAGATAAAAGGAGATTAATTACAGCCATCAATCTTGAATGTCGTAAAGATAACGACGGTTTCAAATAATTAGATAGTTGTGTTACGTCATCATCAAACATTTATTGGAATTGGTGACAATAAATACTTTGTGCGGGTATCCTACAGTTTTCAGTGAAACATTTATACCGACAGTGGAAGTGCGTGAAGACAGTCGCATTCGAACCCTTGCAGAAGACGGTTGTATGAGAGCTTTTGAAAAGCGACACCGACACCAATCGTGCGTGTTTTTGGTTGTCCGGCGAAAGCTTTTGTGTGTGAACGTTTATTGCCCACAGCGGCACAGGATAAAAGGTATTTATACCCTTTATTAAGTAGTTTGGTGTAGTTGTTTTTTAGTTATTACATAACCGCTCCACCGCTATTGTTATTGCTACAAAAAGCAATTGGTCTTTCCCTGTAATTAGCATATCTATATCACCTCATTCACCCCCCCCCAATTAATCCATTGGTCCTTAATACGATCCGCATTCACTAGTTCTATGGTATACCCATGTCCTAAATTAAATATCATTTTGCACACCAGCGAGCTTTTAAGTAATTATTTTAGCTTTTAAATTTGTGCTTAAAGCCCATATTTAGCGGGTTAAAATATGTACAATATTAGCTACATACTTTCGTTAAATTAAATAAGCGATTTCGCCGTTTAGTTACAAACAAATACTTTAGCATCAAATTTGTTAGTTTTCAGTCTTAAATTCATTTTAGCGGCATAAAACACAAAGCAACCTGAAAATTATAATTTGCTTTATACTTCTCAAATAAGAAAGATAAAGGGATTTTCTTTGTGTAAAAGCTGGTGCGCGTTTTTAGTATCACCTACAACCTTTCAGTCGGTTTACAACGTAAACTATTGAACACATTTGCAGGAGTAATAGAATGTAAAAGCTGCATTTTTCTTGCAAGATGTTAAGCCGCATGTTCCTGTGAGCTTTGGTAAAAGCCGCCCGGGTTGTAAACGGTACATCTTATCTAAACGCTTTGTTTGACAAACCGTTAGGTTTTCGACGTCTGGCATTAAAGACCACATTGCAGGCTAATAGTCATAAAACGTGATTTATTGGTTTATACGCTATTTGACATTTTTCGTGCCTTGACCAACAACCCATAATATTTAATATTTCTCAGCGCACATCTGACCGGTACCGTTTTACAGCATTTATTGTAGGCCTTTCAGAATAACTTTCAGAATGGCTCCCAAGAAAATACAGGTAGCCGAACTCGGATTACTGAAAATTCGCATTATAGAAATGTGGGAACTTAGTAACGCTATAAAAAGTGACCCAACTTTTAAAACGTTGTTCCTTATTCAAACAAGGGGAGTAAATGACCTTTACAGAGATTTCAATACAATTTTAGTTGCTGTCTTGGCGTCCTGTGACGAGGCAGAATTATTAAATTACAACGCTTTACGGAAGGAAGTATTATTATTGCATACTGCTGCATCTCGAAACGATGCAAGAAATGAAAGCACCACAAATTACGGAAAATGCTCCAAGCAGCTCGGGATCAAAATTGTTACCGTTAAAGCTCCCACTTTTTAATAATGAGGTAACTTAATTCTCATCTTTCATCGATTTATTTGACAGTCTGGTCTATAACAACTCGTCGCTGTCCAATATCGAAAAGCTAAATTATCTTATCAGTTGCTGTACCGGGGAGTCTTTGAAAATCATTAAATCGGTACCCATTTCGGGAGATAATTTTACCATTTCATATAACGCCTTGCGTGAGAGATTTAGCAATCCGCGTTTATTGGCAACTTTGCATTGGAAAGCTATGAAAGACTTTCCACCTTTAAAATCAGATGACCCTAAGAAACTTAGGGCACTTATTGATTGTTTTTCAGAGAACCTTGCTGTTCTAACTAACTTAAAGTTTCCCACTGAACATTGGAACTTTATTCTAGTCGATTTTCTTTTAGAAAAACTCGATCCGTTCACTAGAAAACGCTTCGAACTCCAATCGGATCCGAAGCAAATACCCAATTTCGATGATTTGAGATATTTTTTAACTCAACAATGTGCAGCGTTGGAAACCTTTTCTTCAACCGCACCTGTTTCTTATTCGACGACGGTCTATACATCTCACACATCAGTGCCTAAGAAATCCTCAGCGTTTCAGTTTAAACCAAGAGTTTCTTCTAACGTAGTCTCACTGGACACACCAAGTAGCTACAGTGACTCAAATAATTCATTTTCGCACCATTGTCCTTCTTGCAAAGGCAATCACTTAATTTATAGATGTCAATCGTTTCTAAAGAAAACTCCGACGGAACGTTTCGACATTGTCAAACGCTTACGCCTTTGTTTAAATTGCTTACGAACAGACCATGCGTCCATGCAATGCAAATCTTATAATTCCTGTCGAACTTGCGCCAAGCCGCATCATACCTTGCTACATTTTGAACCGCAACCTGCTTCTAGCCGTTCAGCTGAATCGAATGCTACACCTATGCATAAAAAGGCCAATAGGACGCAGTCAGCCTCTCCTATTCCGGCAAATGTTTTGTCTTCACAGACGAATTCAAATCTTGGGGTTACTGTCTTACTCTCCACTGCTGTTGTGGAAGTTCAAGATCGTTCTGGTAGATACAAACCGATCAGGGTACTCTTAGATCCTGGCTCTCAAGCTAGCTTTATTCGAGACGATTGCGTGGGCAAACTTTGGCTTCCACGCATACGTTCTCAAGTTCCGATTTATGGACTTGGGCAGACAACTTCAGCAGTCAATAGGGGTGCCGTCAGCTGCACCATTCGCTCTATGTTAGACTCTGAAGAATCTCTAGAAGTCACAACTTTTGTGCTTTCGTCAATATCTGGCAAATTACCCGGCGTTGAAGTTCCTAATAATTGGGAACACTTATGCGGCCTGCACTTTGCAGACCCGACCTGGAACTCTCCAGGAACTATTGACATGCTCCTTGGAGCAGATGTTTATCCGTTCATCATCAATGGCGGTGTTATACATGGCAAATTTCTTCAGCCTGCCGCCATAAATACAATTTTTGGTTGGACTATTATTGGTCCCACAAAAGCTTGCAGTCTGATACTGTCCAAGCATTTTTACTTCTGTAGAAGATCCTATCGACCAGACCCTAAGGCGGTTTTGGGAGATAGAAGAGTTCATTTAAGCCTTATACTTCTCCAGAAGAAGAAAAGGCAGATTTGATTTTGAAAACACGTTTTCTCGTGACCCTAGCGGTCGTTTTATTGTTGCGTTACCGTTCAACGATACTTTGCCCGTTTTTGATAATTGCTTTGAGATGGCTAAAAAGACTATTTTCGTTGGAGCGCAAATTGCATGCTCAACCGGAGCTACGCGCCCAATACAACAATTTCATGCAGGACTATCTTGATGCGGGTCATATGGCATTACTCGATTCTCCGCCCGTTGGGAACGATAATTATTTTTACCCCATCACCCTGTGTTTAAAGAGGAAGGTCATACTTCTAAAATTCGTGTTGTTTTTGACGCCTCTGCAAAGGCTAAAAACAACGTGTCACTTAACGACACTCAATTGGCTGGACCTAGTCTCCAAAACGACATTTCGTCAATCTTACTGAAATTTCGTACTCATCGTTTCGTTTTACTTGTGATGTTCGCCAAATGTATCGACAAATTTTGGTTACCGAAGAACATCGAAAGTTTCAGTTAATTGTTTGGCGGTTCTCCGCAGAAGAACCCGTTCAGACTTATCAGCTTAATACAGTGACCTATGGTATTAAGTCATCGCCTTATCTAGCATTAAAAACTCTTCAGCAATTAGCCATTGACGAAGGCAAAAGGTTTCCGTTAGCCGCTGAGGCTATACGGTCAAATCTATATATTGATGATTTCGTCGCCGGTGGAGATTCTATACAATCGGCCCGCGAAATTAAAGATCAACTTATCCGACTTTTACATTTGGCTGGTTTTGAACTTCGAAAATGGAGTTCTAATTCAGTTTCTATTTTGGAAGGCATTCCGTCAGATTTTGCCAATACACTTCTCTCGATTTCGATTCTGACGAATCAATAAAAATATTAGGTCTTCAATGGTCACCTACAGAAGATATTTTCTCATTTCGGGTTAAACCATTAAACCCAATATGTACAAAGCGCAACATACTTTCACAAGTTGCCAGAATATATGATCCATTAGGGTTTTTAGCCCCACTAACACTTTTTGCAAAACGCCTAATCCAGCATCTGTGGATGTTAGGTTTAAATTGAAATGACATCCCACCAGCAGACATTTCGTCTCAATGGCAGCAGTATCAAGAAGAGTTGCCGTTATTATCGTCATTAAAGTTACCACGTTGTTTACCCCCTTCGGATCCTTTTACTTGTCATTTGCATGGGTTTTGCGATGCTAGCGAGGTAGGGTATGCAGCGGTAGTGTATTTTCAATTCATAAATCAAACTACTGGAGAAATAACTGTACAATTTGTAACCGCTAAAACAAAAGTAGCTCCAATTAAGCGCATTTCAATTCCACGTTTGGAATTATGTGCCGCCGTTTTATTAACCGATTTACTTTCTTTTACCATTCGGTCTTATCAAGGCTTGATTGAAATCTCCGATGTTTCAGCGTGGAGTGATTCTACGGTCGCTCTCACTTGGATACGTTCTCCACCTTTTCGTTGGAAAACTTTTGTGGCAAACCGTGTTAGCCACATTCAAGAAATCATTGCACCTAGCCGATGGTTTTATATTAAATCTTCGCATAATCCGGCTGATCCTGCATCTCGGGGATTAATGCCAAGCGCGGTTATTTCATGTTCGCTATGGTGGGCGGGGCCTGAATGGCTTCACTACCCTAGTGACTCGTGGCCGCCTCAACCAACATTGTCAACCTCAATTGCTGAGGTAACTACGGAAAAGAAGATCCTAACATTTGTCGCTCAAACAGATCCAAACGTCATTGACATTTTTCTAAGTCGCTTTTCATCGTTATATAAAATCCAAGGCATCGTGGCTTACATCTATAGATTTTCTAAACCCATGGCTCAACGCCATACGGGTCCCTTAACAGACACTGAATTACACAATGCTCTCATGATTATCGTTCGGCATGTACAAAATGTTACATTTCCAAAGGAAATAGCTTCGATCAAGGCAAACCGTAAATTACCTAAAAGCTTGCGAAAACTTTCTCCATTTGTTGATCCACAAAATATCTTAAGAGTAGGTGGGCACTTGACACATTCTTCGCTTTCCTATTTCGAAAAGTTTCCTGCGTTATTGCCGCAGCGGCATCGATTAACCGAACTTATCATTCGGTCAACTCATGAAAGGTATTGCCATCCGGGTGTTAATACCACAGCGTATCTTATACAACAGAATTTCTGGATCCTTTCTATTAAAAATTCAATCAGAAATTATTTATCATCATGTCATAGATGTTTTCGTACCAAACCGGTCCTGGTAACTCCTCCTATGGGAGACCTACCGGCAGCACGTATTACCCAAATCAAACCGTTCAGTATTGTTGGTGTTGATTTTGCTGGCCCTCTTTTAATAAAGGCTAACCGCCTGCGAGGCTCTAAAACTCTTAAGGCGTATATTTGTATTTTTGTTTGTTTTGCCACTAAGGCAGCACATATTGAACTTGTTTCGGATTTGTCGGCAGACGCGTTTCTTGCCGCTTTGCGACGATTTATAGCACGTCGAGGACGCTGTTCTCAAATCTTTAGTGATTGCGGTACTAATTTTGTAGGTGCCTATCGTCAGCTTATGAGTTATCTGCATAGTGCAGTAACCTCAGAAAAGATAAAGTGGTCGTTTAATCCACCTAGCGCCCCTCACTTCGGTGGCTTGTGGGAAAGCGGTGTTAAGTCGGTAAAGACACACCTAGCTCGCGTAATCGGCGAACAAAAACTTACCTTTGAGGAACTTTACACAGTTCTTACGCAAATTGAATCTGTTCTAAATTCAAGGCCACTCTGCGCTTTGAGTTCGGATCCAAATGACTTGCGTTGCCTAACACCAGGTCATTTCCTAACTATGGAGCTTCTTTCTGCACCACCAGATGAGGACCATTCAACCAACGTTTTACCATTAAAAAGCAGGTGGAAACTCCTGCAAAAACTCCACCAATATTTTTGGGCTCGCTGGAGCCATGAGTACTTACATACTCTGAATCAAAAGGTTAAATGGCACTCTAAGGTAGGTGTCCGACAAGTTGAAAAGGACACTATTGTCCTCATCAAGGACGACCAGCTCTCTCCACTTCAATGGAAGTTTGGTCGTATTATTATACTTTTCCCGGTGCGGACGGTATTATACGTGTCGCTGAAGTCAAAACTGCACATGGCACATTAAAACGACCTTTGGTCAAACTAGCGCCGCTACCGGTATTTTAATTTTATTTTTTGTTTAGATGTATATACACATTTCTTACATGTATAGTAGTATATTATTTTTACATATTTGCTTATTTACATATATATTTTTATTTTGCATAGTTGGTAATATCGCTCGCTGTAGTGTACCACCCTATCTTTCGTTACCTGTTTTCCTAGCAAGGTCAAATCCCATGTGATTTCCTTCATCCAACCTACTTCCCTCCTTTTCAAAATTCTATGAATTTGGTGGGCGGTATGTTACGTCATCATCGAACATTTATTGGAATTGGTGACAATAAATACTTTGTGCGGGTATCCTACAGTTTTCAGTGAAACATGTATACCAACAGTGGAAGTGCGTGAAGACAGTCGCATTCGAACCCTTGCATAAAAAAGAGTTTTCTAGAGAGTTATATCTAGATTTTTTATTATAACGTAATCAATTACGTAAGGACGTAATTATTATAAAATATTTCATTTGATCGCGTTTATGTTCAAAGTAAAACAACGTTTCAGAAGATTATAAAGCGCATTGAATTTCATTTTATATAAAGCGCGCGTATAATATTTAATTGCGTTTTTCTTTTAATACCCTCACGTTGGTATTTAATAGAAGGTGTATTTATTTAAAATATAACTCGATATTCAAAGAAACTAGAAAAGTGTATTTGAATTTAAAAACGTGAACTTTTAGAATAATCCAGTAATAGAATGTTAGAATGGTAAATGACACGTCCAAATAGCAAGATAAAAGGAGATTAATTACAGCCATCAATCTTGAATGTCGTAAAGATAACGACGGTTTCAAATAATTAGATAGTTGTGTTACGTCATCATCGAACATTTATTGGAATTGGTGACAATAAATACTTTGTGCGGGTATCCTACAGTTTTCAGTGAAACATTTATACCGACAGTGGAAGTGCGTGAAGACAGTCGCATTCGAACCCTTGCAGAAGACGGTTGTATGAGAGCTTTTGAAAAGCGACACCGACACCAATCGTGCGTGTTTTTGGTTGTCCGGCGAAAGCTTTTGTGTGTGAACGTTTATTGCCCACAGCGGCACAGGATAAAAGGTATTTATACCCTTTATTAAGTAGTTTGGTGTAGTTGTTTTTTAGTTATTACATAACCGCTCCACCGCTATTGTTATTGCTACAAAAAGCAATTGGTCCTTCCCTGTAATTAGCATATCTATATCACTTCATTCACCCCCCCAATTAATCCAGCTTGAGATTATCGGAACGACAGATTTCTGAGGGTTGCATCATTCATGAAGATTCCCGATGCTGACGTAATAAGACCAGCCTACTTGTAGCGCGAATCCGAATATAGAAACGATAATTAGAGTTCGCTAGATTTTTTTAGATACCCACGTCACACGAAGGCTTGTTCATAGAACCCTATAAAAATCAAATAAAGATTAGTTGTTCAGTCCTCCTTCAAACGTCACGATGCAGTACATTATTTAGTTAAAATAGTACAGTTTTAGCAGTGAAATTATTTATTGAAAGAGTGACGGCAAGTATTTTAAATGTACATATGTAGTTAAGATTATTTGAAATACGTTAAAGTAGTTTCAAAAATGAAAAATAAATAAATAATAATAGACTACTGCGAGATAAAGTTCTTTTAATTTAAATAAAAGTAAATATGAAATTGGAATGGCGATTCTGATCGTATTTAATAGAAAAATTTTAATAATTCGAACAATTTGGACATGGATGAATGACTCGTCCCACACAGAGGCAACAACAACGACCAGCATAATTTATTCGGTAAAATAAAAATTACATTGTTATAAAATTTTAAAAAGACATTTCTATTTATTAGTTAAGTTCCATGATAGAAGTATTTCTGTTTGCTAGTATTTGAAATTTGAGTGGAGGGTGTGTACAAGTTTGATAATTCGATTGAGGGGTGGCAACCTACGGTGAGATTTTGGTATTATATAAAAAAATATTATACATAACTAATCAGATACTACTAAAACCGATTGTAGACGATGTATATTAAGTTATTTATCTCAGCGTGACAAATTTTGTATATAAGATTTAATTAAGAAGTTACTGGTGAATGAAATTAAGATTAGAGTGTGCTTATCCTGATTATAAAAGAAACTGGACGCTAATTTTAGTGGGAATGATTACTCAGAAGTTATATTTTTGTTAGATTTAAGATATTGTTTGTAATTCAAAACCGTTGTAGCAATATTGGACTCTACGTTTAGATTTTAAGTTTTGTATCAAAGTGTTCTCTTGAGGTATTCTTCTTGTCCTTTATTATTGTAGGCCTTCAGCTGGGTAGCAAGAAGCCAATTTTTAAGGTAGTATGTAAGATATTGTTTTTGGCGAGAAGCTGTTGAAGATGTAGTAATTATTATTTGAAAGATTGTTTGTTAAAAATATTTTGTCATTATAAATCTAATATCTGATTCTAGCGATTTTATTTAAATTGGGTTAGCAAAAATAAATATACCCTATTCACGATAAGTATTTTTATTACATGAAAAATCTTACTTCGGCATCTTGAGTCGCATTGCTACAACACTTCACTGCCATATAGAAAGAAGGTATTTTAAAAATAACTTTACAATTTAAAATATGCCAACTTTTAGTAATTATTTAATAATAAACAAAAATTATAGAAGTCTAACTATTAAATACGCATAGAAAAAGTCAACCATGACAACAGCATTTATTTGTATTGTGACGTCATCCCATATTTATCGTGAAAAGAGTATATATACATATGAATATATATATATATATATATATATATATATATATATATATATATATATATATATGTAATGTAAGGGGTACAAGGCTTCTAAGGGTAGATTTGTGTTAAAAAGGGTGTATGCCAAACGACATAATTCATATATCAGAAACAGTAAGTTAAAAACTATATTTTGCCGTACTTTACATATGCCAAAGTATTTACCAATTTAGTTTGAAACATATGTGCCAAAAGGTAAAACAAAATGACTTAATGACGTTGATACAATGCACGATACTCAAGGTTTTATACTGAGTTGAAAGTTTATAAGCCATTGAAAGTACATTTGCCGTCGGAAAACCGGACGCGTCTACGGATATCTACAATCAACCAAGCGTCCAGGTCTTGTGTGAATTATTTTGGCTTTTCATTTAAGTAGAATCAACTTTTGGACGAATTGTAAATTCAAAATTATAAGTGAATAGAAATCAAAGACATAATTGGAGAATTGTGAAGTGTTTAGGACCAATGGTAGAAATTAGGATTGTGTGTAAAAACTATAGTTAAGGTGATTGATTGATTAACTTGGGAAGGGTGACTTAAAGCCACGCGCACTTAGGCCTCCTGGTGGGCCCATTGTGCTGCCTTCCTTGCCCTAGGTTGGTCCTTCATTGCTCAACCACCCGACCTTGCAGGTGAATTTGAGGATGTCTATAGTTAAGGTATTTGTGACACTGGTGAAAAGAAAATTTGTTATTGGATAATTTTATGATGTAAAAAATGTATTTTAAGTAAGCTAGTTTAGTTATGCTTATTGCTTAGCGAAGTAAATAAGGAGATTCTATTTCGACCATTTTTAGTAAAAAGACGTGTTTTGAAAAACCTGCGTTAAAGTTGTATTATATTTGGATAAAATAAATGTTTTGAATTTAAAGAGTATCATTATTCAAGTGAAAGTATAGAAGCCACGATAATTGAAGAGTATTATAAAGTGTTTAAAGTGCAACGGGAAAGCAGCGGATATTTAGTTAGAGTGGAACGAGATTGGTATTTGGAATTGGAGTGATTTTGGTTAAAAGGCAGTAGGAGATTTGAGTGGATATATAAAGCGACGGCGAAGCTACGACGATATAAATAATTTTAGAGTGAATTGGATAAAGATTAAAGGCAGCAGGACATTGAGTGGATATTGGAGTTATAGTAGGGCATAGATTGGAATAGGACGGCAGGATAGATTTGGATTTGATTTCGGAAAGGTGAAAGGATTTATTGGAGCACGCAGAGAGAGAACAGGAGAGCAGCATATTACGGAAGAATAAACGCAGGGGAAGTAAATACAACGGTATATTCAAAATTCTAAAATCAGGGTAAATTATTTCAGATTTGGGGTCAGCAAAATTATCTTAAGACACCTGGAGGCGATACGCAAGAGCATCAGTGATTGTGTACCATTGTAAAGGCGCGTACGGCGATTAAGAACTTGAGCCAGCAACAGTTAAAGAAGGCATCAGCGCGGTATAGCTCAGGTGAGTATCGTGTAATATCTTAAAACGTCAAACATAAGTCAGAATTTGTATACATAAATTAATTTGGCACCAAGCAACATTGATCAGTTAAATTTGGCATATACAGTAAACTAATTTCATTTTAAAAAGTGGTAAAACAAACGAATGTGCAGTTTGGTTGGGTAGTGCACATCTACTCACGATTGAACCCACGGTGAGTAGGCGAACACCCTGAGATTAAGGTTTCACATAGTCGAGGCATAAAAAATAGTAAACAGTTAAATAAATAACCAACCAAACTTTGATAAGGCACATCAGATAGAAATAAATTATTGAATACATAAATTAGGGGCTACGACAAAAGGTCGTCCATAATAATAAAAGATTTTTTTTTGATAAATAAATAGATAAAAATATTAGGGTGGAGGGGTGGAGTAATAATTAAACTTTCTTTCTTAAAACATAAGAATATATATATATATATATATATATATATATATATATATATATATATATATATATATATATATATATATATATATATATATATATATATATATAATATATATATATATAAATATATATATAATATATATAATATATATATTGGTGTGATAAAGAGGTCATATAGGGGTCATTGGGCCCTATATTCTATACATACAACCAAAGAAAATAAGAAATTTCTAATACTTAATTTCTATGAAGAAGCATCTTGTATTATATTTCCGCGGTACTTTAAAAAGCTATATAATAGTGTCTTTTAATAAATGTAATACCGAAGTTAAGAAGTCAACTAAAATACAAATCATTCTTTGATGATAAATCTTCTGTAAAATGAGTTCTAATATGTAAATATTTGTTCTCCGTAAAAATACTAAATATCATTTAATAACGTTGAGTATATTGAACATTAAAGTACTTCTTCATTTTTACAAGAAGTATGTATTATGGCTTGCAAATTGCATTTATTTTTCTAGCGATCTTTCTATTTTAGTGATAAACGTAAAATCCAGTTTTGATAAAAACTACTTTATTCTAGATTGTCCTAGATTCTAGTTAATTCATCGGTAGCGAGAATAAACCCATAAATCTACGATTTTAAAGAACCAGGTGACAGATAATATGACTGCACACCCTAATTAGTGAGACTATAATATACGATAAGACGTTTAACAACTATAAGTTAGATAAGATGAGCGCAGAAACAAACAACCACCGATGAGCATTTCAATTATTTTTGTAACCAAACCAATTAACGAATTAGTAAATTAAAACTGACAGACATTTTAGATAACTTAAAGTAGCCGCTAACAACATTTTCGACGAAATTACATCATTTATAAGTCATATCAACTAGAGAAGTATGGAAATTTCCTGAAGCTAATAGCGTAAAATCTTTTTAGTAAATGAAGCAGGAAATATTTAAGATGGATCAGTTACTAATTGTCGGTCAGTCAGTTGCTAATAATCTGTTTATAAAGGCACTTGCCAATTGCCTGTTTGTCGCTCAACTAAGAGTTGTAACGTAAATTACGTGCAAGGTCACGTTAATTGTTTAAAATATTTATTAAAACAATTTTTTTAAACCTTTGAAATTTGAAGTTCAAAACTAAATTTGTTTTGAAAATCTGAACAATTTAAATAGAAAGTAGAATTATGGAGTTAATAAATACGATAAATGTAAACATGAAAAGAGGAATTAAAAATTGTTTTTCCCATGCAGTTATTTTGGTATAATTTAGTGATGAAAATTGAAGATTTATGAATTCTGCGGTGAAAACGCAAGTATTTCACCGTTTAGATCTTTAGATAGACATTTAGTGCTATAATTATCTTAAGTTGTGTAAACTTTTATAAGATTTTGGCACATAGATTTTATTTGTAAATAAATAATTTTCTAATTCTTTTAGGTTTAATTTCGAGTTAATTTGATCATTAAAAAAGGTTTTTCTTAAGCTTTGTTAATCAGGTACACTTAGACGGGTTAATTGAAGCGCATACAAATTATCCGTACCCTTTTAAAACAGAACATTTTTGTGACTTACATAAGAAAAGTTATAGGTTTAATAATTATAAACTACGACTGAGTAAATCCTATCTTAAAGTTCATTAGTTATGAAATATTGTTATTTTTAAACTTAAGTTGTAAATTGCATTTGTAAGTTTTTAATACCTGTGTGTAAGTAATCTCTTGAATAATGAGTGTTGAAGGAAGATGTTTGTGGATGTAGCTATTATTATTATTTTATTTGTTAATGAATATTTGTAAAATTATAATTTTGATGTTGGAGTTCCGTTGTTTTATTAGATTTGAGTTAGCATCCATAAAGTAGATGTAGAATTGGTGGCTTACATTTCGTATAAAAATCATACAAAATGTAGCATAAACCCAATTAGTAATGTGATGTTAACTAAAGACTAGCCATAAGTGGTCAGAGATAACCTTTCAGAAACACCTTACAATCTCTTAAAACCAAATGGTTCTAATAAACAACTCACGTTCTAAACTTATTAGGATATTCCCGACGCAAATGTTTTTAGATAATCAGACCCACGCTTAAAACTTATTTACGAAATGCATGTGCTTAAAAATAAATACCACGTTTTAGTCTTATTAGAATATCTCTGAAGCAAATGCTTAGATAATTATGAGCTTCAGTGCTATATCCAAACTAAAATTTAAAATATTTAAATTTATAACTGAATATTTAGTAAAACCCTACAGGATGAAGGATAAACAATCATTTAAATTGAAAATGAGACGAACTCAACATGCAAAATAACCATGGATACAGTAAGAAATGCGAAATTTACTAAAGTAACGAACGGAAAATATTCTATTGCAGTATTTTCACGTAACAAGGTTTCATGTTATTTTTTTTGTAAAAACTTTTTATAAAGCAAATAGTAGAATATTTATTATGGTTATTACTAATCTGCATTTCTTGTTTATGATAATGTTTTTCAAATATTAAGCGTCCATCCACGAGTGCTACAGTATTCGTCAAATTCTTGTTAAAATCACATTTCTTTAGAGAAAAACGTTTTTATAAATATATGGTACAGTGAAAAATATACAAAAATTGAAAGTAGGTGCATAGAACTTGTTAGTCTTATTTCATTGGCTGTGTATATTTTCACTCCACCGAGAAAACTACTGTAATATGAGAAGAATTGTCGGGATGTTTACTTTACGTTTGTTGATCGATTAAACACAAACGCTATACCAAACTTAACCTAATTAAATGTTTTCAACATGTGTTTAGCAATTGTACTCTTATTCGTAACAATTTAGTAAGTCTGAAGTGAATTTTACGTTTTAAAATGGTGGGTTTTACATTTGTATTCATATTTTTCAAGTTATTTTTTTAGTCAAACCTGTATATTTTGTTTGAACATGCTGCAGGATATGCAATATTTAGAGTTCGCGAGTTTGAAGAAATTGGAATGTTGCTTCCTCAGGTGGAAGCATCTGTTGGTGATGTGTCACGATTTAGTAGTGTGGTTAAACTTATTGGCTTTTCACCCTTCAAAACTGCTGTTATTGCTCTGGAAAATATTAATGCAGTGTCAGAAGGTATTGTCACAGAAGAATTACAAAATTTCATTAGCGTATCTATACCCAAAAGCACTAAGAAAGAAAAGTATACATTGGGAGTTAGTGACCCAAAGTTAGGTGCAGCAATAACAGAGGCATTAGGTGTTCCTTGCACTCATATTGGTGCTGTACCTGAAGTTATTAGAGGTAGGTAAATAATATATTAAAGGTAAACTTGTTGCATTTAATTTTGACTAATAAGAACAAAAGCGATATTTTATGCTTTTTACTCTATTGTATAATTTAGAATGTAAATGCCTTCATTTTACCGTCAAACGCAAAATGAAGTTAGGTAACATAAAATATAATGCCTTTGATCTTAAGGTTATGAACCACCCTAAGTCTGAAAATATCATTTTTTAAATTGTGTTTGTTAACAGTAACTTGAGAACACTTTAATACAAATCAACCAAATTTTCATATTTGCATCATTGATGTTCGTGAAGTTTTGGACCTTTTTTTGGTTTAACTGAAAATAGTTAACTGAATATTCTTTTTGACATGATAATTTGTGATTTTACTTATGCAAACTTAAAAGAGCAGTCCAGTAACAACTTTATTTTTTATTTGGTTTGAAAAGTTTTGTTGATTATAAAGTACAAAGTTTACTATTACATATCAATGGTAATATATGAGAAGGGTGGATGCGCCACCTTTCCAGATTTTCAGTAGATAAGATTTTGTCTTTTTTTTTCAATTTCGAGATTCTAATGACGAGCAATCATGATAAATTACTTATAGAACAGACTGAGTACTATCTACTTAATTCTTGTGTTAATAATTTGGTATAGTTTATTTTACAAATGTTAGTGCTTACAACTTTTACTTCATATTCGGTCATTGATAATAATAATACAATCATTCAAACTAAGGTTTTTATTATTTTAAACAGCACAATAAAATATAATATTTAGATATAATTCTAAGAACGAAATACTTTTTTCTTGGTTGCGAAGTTCAGGACTATACTTTTTAAATAAACACAAAAACTAGAAAACAACCAAAATGTAGCATTTTGTGTAAAATATAATTATGACTAAAAACTAATTAATATTAAAACTGTTTCCTTCGTTGCGTTTTTCTTTCATAATTGAAAGTGGTATTTCATCTGAGTCGGTAGATGCACCGGCATCGTCCAATTTATGCTTCGATTTAAAGTAAAATAGCTTATAAACATATTTGATTATGTCATTCCAACATAACTCACACCACCAGTAATATAATATCCTAGATGGATACGAGAGAATTGTGTCACTGGTCGAAAAAACTCTAAAATGTTGATAATCAAACATGTATTAAATAACTTACAGTATAGAGTGGCCTGATTCATCCTAACAACCTAAATTTCCTCATAAATAAACCACCTCAATAAGTCTAGTTAATTCTATTCAACACCTTTAACTGAAAGAAAATACATGGATTAACATATACACCATTATATGGCATACTTTAGTATGTTCTCATAAATCCACATAATTTATAATAATATGTATTTAGTAATTACCCAATAATAAATCAATAAATACAGCTTCGTGCTGACCAGTGTATAAAATCATACAAAATGTAGCATAAACCCAATTAGTAATGTGATGTTAACTAAAGACTAGCCATAAGTGGTCAGAGATAACCTTTCAGAAACACCTTACAATCTCTTAAAACCAAATGGTTCTAATAAACAACTCACGTTCTAAACTTATTAGGATATTCCCGACGCAAATGTTTTAGATAATCAGACCCACGCTTAAAACTTATTTACGAAATGCATGTGCTTAAAATAAATACCACGTTTTAGTCTTATTAGAATATCTCTGAAGCAAATGCTTAGATAATTATGAGCTTCAGTGCTATATCCAAACTAAAATTTAAAATATTTAAATTTATAACTGAATATTTAGTAAAACCCTACAGGATGAAGGATAAACAATCATTTAAATTGAAAATGAGACGAACTCAACATGCAAAATAACCATGGATACAGTAAGAAATGCGAAATTTACTAAAGTAACGAACGGAAAATATTCTATTGCAGTATTTTCACGTAACAAGGTTTCATGTTATTTTTTTTGTAAAAACTTTTTATAAAGCAAATAGTAGAATATTTATTATGGTTATTACTAATCTGCATTTCTTGTTTATGATAATGTTTTTCAAATATTAAGCGTCCATCCACGAGTGCTACAGTATTCGTCAAATTCTTGTTAAAATCACATTTCTTTAGAGAAAAACGTTTTTATAAATATATGGTACAGTGAAAAATATACAAAAATTGAAAGTAGGTGCATAGAACTTGTTAGTCTTATTTCATTGGCTGTGTATATTTTCACTCCACCGAGAAAACTACTGTAATATGAGAAGAATTGTCGGGATGTTTACTTTACGTTTGTTGATCGATTAAACACAAACGCTATACCAAACTTAACCTAATTAAATGTTTTCAACATGTGTTTAGCAATTGTACTCTTATTCGTAACAATTTAGTAAGTCTGAAGTGAATTTTACGTTTTAAAATGGTGGGTTTTACATTTGTATTCATATTTTTCAAGTTATTTTTTTAGTCAAACCTGTATATTTTGTTTGAACATGCTGCAGGATATGCAATATTTAGAGTTCGCGAGTTTGAAGAAATTGGAATGTTGCTTCCTCAGGTGGAAGCATCTGTTGGTGATGTGTCACGATTTAGTAGTGTGGTTAAACTTATTGGCTTTTCACCCTTCAAAACTGCTGTTATTGCTCTGGAAAATATTAATGCAGTGTCAGAAGGTATTGTCACAGAAGAATTACAAAATTTCATTAGCGTATCTATACCCAAAAGCACTAAGAAAGAAAAGTATACATTGGGAGTTAGTGACCCAAAGTTAGGTGCAGCAATAACAGAGGCATTAGGTGTTCCTTGCACTCATATTGGTGCTGTACCTGAAGTTATTAGAGGTAGGTAAATAATATATTAAAGGTAAACTTGTTGCATTTAATTTTGACTAATAAGAACAAAAGCGATATTTTATGCTTTTTTACTCTATTGTATAATTTAGAATGTAAATGCCTTCATTTTACCGTCAAACGCAAAATGAAGTTAGGTAACATAAAAATATCATGCCTTTGATCTTAAGGTTATGAACCACCCTAAGTCTGAAAATATCATTTTTTAAATTGTGTTTGTTAACAGTAACTTGAGAACACTTTAATACAAATCAACCAAATTTTCATATTTGCATCATTGATGTTCGTGAAGTTTTGGACCTTTTTTTGGTTTAACTGAAAATAGTTAACTGAATATTCTTTTTGACATGATAATTTGTGATTTTACTTATGCAAACTTAAAAGAGCAGTCCAGTAACAACTTTATTTTTTATTTGGTTTGAAAAGTTTTGTTGATTATAAAGTACAAAGTTTACTATTACATATCAATGGTAATATATGAGAAGGGTGGATGCGCCACCTTTCCAGATTTTCAGTAGATAAGATTTTGTCTTTTTTTTTCAATTTCGAGATTCTAATGACGAGCAATCATGATAAATTACTTATAGAACAGACTGAGTACTATCTACTTAATTCTTGTGTTAATAATTTGGTATAGTTTATTTTACAAATGTTAGTGCTTACAACTTTTACTTCATATTCGGTCATTGATAATAATAATACAATCATTCAAACTAAGGTTTTATTATTTTAAACAGCACAATAAAATATAATATTTAGATATAATTCTAAGAACGAAATACTTTTTTCTTGGTTGCAAGTTCAGGACTATACTTTTAAATAAACACAAAAACTAGAAAACAACCAAAATGTAGCATTTTGTGTAAAATATAATTATGACTAAAAACTAATTAATATTAAAACTGTTTCCTTCGTTGCGTTTTTCTTTCATAATTGAAAGTGGTATTTCATCTGAGTCGGTAGATGCACCGGCATCGTCCAATTTATGCTTCGATTTAAAGTAAAATAGCTTATAAACATATTTGATTATGTCATTCCAACATAACTCACACCACCAGTAATATAATATCCTAGATGGATACGAGAGAATTGTGTCACTGGTCGAAAAAACTCTAAAAATGTTGATAATCAAACATGTATTAAATAACTTACAGTATAGAGTGGCCTGATTCATCCTAACAACCTAAATTTCCTCATAAATAAACCACCTCAATAAGTCTAGTTAATTCTATTCAACACCTTTAACTGAAAGAAAATACATGGATTAACATATACACCATTATATGGCATACTTTAGTATGTTCTCATAAATCCACATAATTTATAATAATATGTATTTAGTAATTACCCAATAATAAATCAATAAATACAGCTTCGTGCTGACCAGTGTATCAAGAATTAATTTATATCTATTTAATAAAATGGCATTGTGTGCATATGAGACGCACGACGGCCCTGATTTAAAAATCTGAATGAAAAATACGAAGTGGAATGCAAACGCCACATGTGAAGTGCCTTGTGCATGCAACCTCAAATTTTTAATTTAGCAGAACACTTAATGTAAGTAAAGTGTAGTTGAACCTATTCATTGCTAAAGATGCAATGATCTTAGTTATTGAACAAAATGTTGATAAATCTTCTTATGTTAAAATGGAAAAGATTATAGTTGAAAATTCAATGTTCACAGTATTAATTAAATTTAGCTTTCAAATATGTTATCTGACGAAATGTAATATAACGTGCACACTTCAGGGTCAAATATGGAACAATTAACTTATTGCTTCGGGGTACATGTGTACATAAAGATTACGGAACAAACTTCATTTGGTGACAAAAATTCTAACAATACATCGTTTACCTTGAGAGATGGGTCATGCCACTCAACAATGCAAGGAGTGACGAGCTTTAATACCTCTTTCAACTTCCTGTACAACCAAAGCTTGTGTGATAATTATAATTGTGGCTTCCCAAATAAAATCGAATAGTTATTTGCTCACTGCAAAAGTAACTGACGTTTTACTCTTATCTTTCCAGCCGACCAGTTGGCATCAAATAATCAACGTACATGAACAAACGAAATTTGGACGATACAATAACCTACAACATATTTATTAAACACAATCAAAACTCGACACTTGTATTTCTAACTTTTACTAATTCACCAAAACAACGATTCAATATAAAATTAATGTTAATCTGCCTAATACTGTAAAAGTAGGATAGTTGTATATCTGTATCAAGCAAGGGCTACATCCCAAATCGCAAGGTGGTTTTTCCACTCCTAGTAAGAATCTTTCTGTCTGATAACAGCGTATCATCATCATTAGGTCTTCAGTCCTAGAATTGGTTGGGTGTGTACCCTCATTGTTTCCTAGTCTGGACAAACCTACACATTTCCCTGAAATTTGTACATTCTGCATCTATCACTATCTGTGTGCGAAAGTCTGATCTCGGTCTATCTCTATTTCTCTTTCTCATCTCTGCTTGTAATATATTCCGTACTATTCCCCAGAAATGTCTTAGAATGTATCCCGTTCTTCTATTTCTCCTATTTTTTCGTTTTCCACAAATATCTTTATTCCTCTACTATTTCTACAACCTATTTGTTATTAACTTTGTCTGTCCATGCTACCATTCTCATACATCTGAAGCACAACCTACCAGAAGGCTTCTATCTCTTTCTGTCTGCTTTTCATACTGCTCCTAATTCATAGATGTATTGTGCTGCGCTCCAGACTATGCTTTGAACAGTTTTCTTCTTGTATTTATGTTCGTTGTCTTTGAACATAGCTGCTGTTCTTTCTTGTTTAATGCAGTTCGGTCACCTTCTATTGTTTTACAGCTACATACCCTATTTCCCCAAGGTCTCGGGTTCGAATCCCGACATTGTCCACTTGAAAAATGTTAGACGAGCATTTTTCACAAAAATGAGTACTCTTTTGTTCTTTTGTAAGTAGTTTTCTACACGTCGTCCTATCTTTTTTCGCATAACTATCCCCACACCCAAATTTCCTTCCTCTGATCCTGTATGAATTACCCTGACGTCTCCACTCCAAAAATTCCCTGCCTCTAGCCAGCGGACTTCGTTGATTCCTACTATGTCTAGTGCTACCCTATCCATTTTGAGTTTTAGGTTCTCTGGGTTTCCTACTTGTTTTATACTTCTGACATTCCACGCTCCAACTCGCAGAATGTTCATGGATCTTTTTCTATACTTTCGGATCACATCCTCCGAAGTAGTCCTCTCCCGAAGTTCCGAATGGGGAATCATTTTACCTCCGGAATTTTTTACCCCAGAGGATGCCATCATATTTACTAATAATTTTTGTACGCAGTGTACTTGGGGGTGGTTTCTCGTTGCTTTCCACATCACAGTAGTGTGTCTTAGAATTACATACCGACCCCTATGGTCTCTGCAACTCTAAGTATTGAAAATGCTGCTGCCCTCTTTTGGGGGACCTGTCTTAGTTTGGTTCTTCACTGAAGACTCCACTAATTTGAGTAAACCTATAGTTCAGCTCTTTAGCTCATTGAAATGCACAAGCCATTCTACCTGTTCTAGTATTTTAGAACGTTGTCAAGATGAAGATTCGTTCAGAATGGAACAGTGTATATGACTTAAAATTAAATTATTATGAGAATACAGAGACTGCTTCACGATATTTCTATACTAATTGAACTAAGAATTAAATAAATACAAACGGAACGTTACAACTTGTTTTGCTTTAGGTGAATTATGAGCAATTCTAAAAAAATTCTTTATAGCCAAAGTTTTGAGATTATATATAATCTTAACAAATATGCAAAAAGGAGAAGGATGTTGCTCAAAACGTCATTTGTGTGAACAATTTGAGCAAAGCTGTGTAGGCAGCAACTGGTCTTGGGTTAACAGCTGTTAAGAAAATTATTAAGGAAGGCAAGATGTAACCAATGGGTTCTAAGTTACAATTTACTTCACCAAGGAAAACAATCAAGAAAAGCAGCATAAAGTCTACATTAGGTGAATTTGAAGAAGAAATTGTACGCATAATTATTTATCGATTTACAAACATTCATCATAAAAACCTACAATGCTTACTGTATTTGAGGCTGTCAAATCAGAAGGAATTAATGTCTGTGGAAAAATAGATTCGTTTAGAAGAATGGCGTGTAAAATGGGGTTTTGTTGGCCGAAGTGCCAAGACAATAGTAAAATCTTAATTGAGAAGTCAGAAATCCGATAAAACGGGTCGATTATTTACAAAAAGTACAACAATATCGAGCAGAAGGAAAAAATATTATATGTTGTGATGAAAATTACTTGCATAGTTCACATGGTGTATCGAAGGCATGGGATGATGATTCAAATCAATGTTTAAAGGCACCATTAGTTAAACAAAAACGGTTAATTATTGTGCATGCTGGCAGCAGAACGTTTTTCATTCCTGATGGGTTCCTAATTTTTAAACCAGGACTTAAAACTGGAATTGCGATGAAATAAATAACAGAAATTTCTGTAAATGGTTACAACAGATAAACTATTACAAAACTTTGAACTAAACTCTACATTAGTGATGGATAATGCAGCATATCATAATGCAACTATAGAATCAAATCCAACATCAGCTTGGAAAAAAGAAGAAACAAGGTGTTGGCTATTGAAAAGAAACATACTTTTTGAGCTTAAAGGTACAAAAGCACAACTATATACAAACCAACAAACCCACATGCAAACAATATGTTGTTGATAAAATGTTAGCCGTACATGGTCATACAGTGTTACGATTATCTCTATATCATCCTGAACTCAACCCCATCAAAAAAATATGGGTGACAACAAAAAACCATGTTGCTGCACATAATATCACTTTTAAATTGGAGGATGTTTGGAGATCGACTGATAATTAGTTTGATACTGTTGGTCAACATGAATGGATAAATGTTTGTTTTCATGTAGAGAAAGTTGAAGAAGATTATCTTGCCAGGGTATATATAATAGACCATTTAGAAAAACTAATAATAAATGTTAATAACGATAGTGATTATTAAAACTTTGGTTTGCCTGATGGTGGTAGTCATGACGTTCTTGGTTGTAAACCGTTACTAACATACAATAATTTAAATCAGCGATGTTTTTATATTATTTAATAATAGTAATAACTAGTACATTATTTAAATGTTTGATCTAAATAATATATTTAAGGTTTTATGAAATTCACTTGAAGCTATTAGTAGTATTTATTATTGGACAGATTGTATGAAAGAATCATTCTGTCAGCACCAACATGTATATTCGTGCGTTTGTTTACAAATCAAACGGAGCAAAGCCAGCAAAGATATCAGTGGATAGCCAAGTTGCTAGTGATAATCAATTTTTAGAACACACTGGCACCGATCCTGTAATGAGTTAATAAATAGGTTAAATCAGTTTAAACAGAAGAAGCATTGCGATGACTTGATAAATTGTCCAAATTCGAAACAGTTCTTGTGTTATTTTTAAAATGTCAATGAATTACGTACAAAAACTAACGTTTAGATTGTGCTGCTCTGTCCGAAAACTATGATGTTTTAACTTTTTGTGAAACAGGTTTACACAGTGGAATTTTTAATAGTGAATTACTCGACAACCGTTATATTACTTATCGCACAGATCGTTCTCCTAATACAAGTGATTAAACTTGATTTAGATGAGTACTTGCAGTCCGCAATATATTTTCATCAGCTGTTGAGACAGTTATATCAAACAGAGAGGAAATATGGGTTAGCATATGGATGAAGATAGCCACTTAGACATTTGTTGTTGTTATTTTCCTCCTAAATGCGATGCACAGCTATATATTGGCCATACTGAAGCTGTAGAATACATTTCAGGCAAATATGAAGAATCTCCAATCTTGATATTGGGAGATTATAATTTGTCTGATATTTCCTGTAAACAACATAATGAATGTGAAGGTGCTTTTTGCTGAAAGATTATTATCAAATTTGTCCTCAATTTTTGCGATGTAATGTTATCATTAGGGCTCACTCGGTTCAATTTGATTAAAAACCAAAATCCTCGATCTAATATTTTCAAACATAGCTAAGGAAACTGTTAACAAATGAATGCAAAAATTCAGAACATACTGATAATCGGAACTCATTTGATGAATTGTTGTTAAATATGGCAGTATATATTTTTTACACAGGGGTGTGACTTGTGTACAAGACGTTTTACCCCATTTAAAAAGTTTACCTTCAATATCTACTCTAACCAATGTCCAGGAGGGCAAAGGGTTTCAGAGGAGTTTATTAGGACATTTGTAAAAACGAAATCTATCTAAATATGTTTGGATTTTAGAGGATGCAACTAGAATACCTGGCAGTATGTACCAAAACTAATAAAATAGTAGCTTCATTCTTCCTATTAAAAATCGTATATTCCGATAGCAGCAATTGTTATCGAAAACTACTTTTAATCTATTTCAAAAGTCGCATATGCGAATGTTATAGTGGCTCGACTACTATCACTTGGTTCACCTTCTTTTTGCCTAACAATATTTAGAAGCGACACTAAATTTAACTATATTGATGTTATGTAAAGATGGAGATATAAACGTGACAGCAAAAACTTACAGAATTACTGTGTTTAGGCTACTCGGTAGTTTTTCCTACCATTATCAAAAGCTAAAATGGAAAGAAACCCCCATCAGTAAAAATACATATTAAGACTATTATAACTTACTCTGATCAATCTAAATTTACACAAATATATAGAAAATTCTAAATGATTTACATAATAAAAGTAGGTAAAAATTAAAAAGTGCCAGAAGGGTACGTCTAATACTGGTGACGGTTAAAAACGGAAAGAACGAATCTAACAAAATTATTTGAAATTGACAAGGAGAACATTCAGAAAAATGACAACAGTTTACACTTCAATGAGTATTCATCCCTTTAAACGATGTTTGAAAAGATCATTTTCGTATATGGCGAAGTAAACGTTATGTACTTTATCAACTTCCATTTTGTTATTAATAGGGCTAATTTTCTTGTTGATATAATACGATTTTATGAACAACCCGGTCTTATAATTGGGCTAGCTATCCAAAGTGATGGTATCATCGAATAATGGTGTATGTTTAGTTGAAAAAACGTGTGAAGACAATGCAGATTTAGCAGAGTTTTTTCGACAGTCACTCCTGTGTTGGGTTAAGCGACTTTTTAACCACTGACTCATCTGCCCAATGTAACTATTATTGCAGCTACATGTGATCTTTTAGACAATGTTACTAGTTAATAATTTTGGAGTACGATCCTTTAACTTTGTGAATAAGCTTTGAATGAAATTGCTACATTCATAGACGAGATAGCCACCTTAGGTTGTTTAAGCAATCTTGCCAACAATGGAGATAATGTTTGTATATAAGGAAGTTTTTTATATGTCGCTTCAGTTTTAGTAGTGTTCAGACGTAGGAAATTATTGTATAAATATCCTTTTGGATAACCATTGTTTAATAAAGTGTCTACAAATATTTTCTTGTTTTTCTTAATAAATTGAGGATCCGATAAATGCTCAATGCGATAACTGTGAAAACCCTTCGTTATCACATTGAGAATTTATCAGATCCTCAATTTATTAAGAAACACAAGAAAATATTGGTAAACACTTTATTAAACAATGGTTATCCAAAAGGAATGGCAAACAAGTTGATTTATAATAATTGTTTTATTATTGTACTACATCCCAAAAATTCTTTAATATACCTTATATTTTATATATAATATATATATATATATATATATATATATATATATATATATATATTAATTTCAAAATTTTGCAATAGACTTTTTTTTTTTTTCAGGAATACGTCGTCATTTCCATAATCTCGTTAAAGGATTTACAGTAAAAAGTTCTGGAGTTGCACAGCTGGGCTTGGGTCATTCATATTCTAGAGCCAAAGTTAAATTCAATGTAAATAGAGTTGACAATATGATTATTCAGTCAATTTCATTACTTGATCAACTTGATAAAGATATTAATACATTTTCAATGAGAATAAGGTAAGTTGTTTCTTAATGCATTGTATAATTTGCATAATAACTAAACCTACATTTCTTTACGATTACATTACAGGATTGGTTGTCTTTAATGTATAATTTTATAAGCACATATTTATACTTTAACCTGTATTTGAATGTGGTTATATGCTAGTTTATGTAAGTATTCTGTATATTCATAACAATTTAATAGAAATGCGTGTTTTACCTGCATTATAAAAGCGAGAGGTATCTCTAGGTGTGAGCTTACTAGTAAGCGATATACTAGATGCAGCAAATGCGTACAGTAAAAATTATTTTGTCAATAGACTATTATTGGTTTTAAAGTTTATGGTAAAACCTTAAAGCATGCTTTCAACTTTCATTTACCTAATTAAAATAATATGAAGCTAAAAGAAGGTGTAGTACCAGAAGATATTCTACAAGAAACTAATGCTGCTTTATTCAATCTACTTCTCCAGAAATCCAAAGAGTTTTGCCAAGAAGTTAAAAAAAGTTGTTCCAGGATGCCCTAAAACTCTTGTTCAGAGGATTTTTTTCTTGAATTACCGATCATAGAAATATATGGTACAATCAATAATTATTTACATTATGTTTATATATTATATATACGTAAATAGTTTACAGAAATTAATACGATAGGCAATGATTCTAATGCCCAACAAACTTTACTTTAATTTTGTCATCATCACTCACATGAATAACTGGATTAAACTTAAATTCACTATTTTGTAATATATTAATCTTCGTCACTTTCTTCGTCCCTTACATGGTTGATCATAGGTGAAACATCGCCATGGTCTAACTTGATTTCATGGTCACATTGAAATGCCCCAAAACCACTGCATTTAGAGCTCAGTAAAGTGATATTTATCACATATAACCCCAAATTTACACGGGGTTAAATTCCCCAAGGCGATCAAATGTGTCCCTAAGTTATGACTAACACACTCGCGTTATCTTGGTCCTGATGCAGCGGCTTCCACGGCACTGCAGGAATTTCATGGCGGTGTCCTGTTATCTCAGTGTTCGCCTGGTTGTAGCCTTCTGTATCGGGTGCCGATACGATATGTGATGAACGATAGGATAGGAACGGAAGAGGGAATCGCTTGTCGATGAGTCAAGCACTACAACACACGTCAACACTCGAGGGAAGTCAGTGGTCAACTCCTTTGTTTCGATACATTTGCTTCTCACAAAATGTCTGTTCCTTCTAGAAAAGGTTAAAGTTCTCTGGACGTGCGTTGGTGGGTACAACACCGTACAAGGCGTGAGAAATGCCATCTTGGCATTCTCTCAGACCACAAAGATTAAGCAAGTGACTGGACTTTCATGAGAACCAAATCTTTGTGTTGCATTACAATATTAATAGGCTGGCAATTTCCCCAAGCAGGATTTTAAAAGTCCCATAAACTTAACTAATACAATAAACGTTAAAGCTTTTCAAAAAAAGCGTAACACCACTACTCTTTAATAATGCCCCTAGTGTGTGGAATTGACCCTCACTAGACATCTAATGTTGCAGTTAATATTGCCTCATGCTACATTTGTAGACCACTTTCCTCTGATTTACTTTCCCTACATACGTGTTAATTGAAGTAAGTTTTTGCCATACTCCACGTATTTTCAATCGGATTAAAGACGTAATGCTAAGGTGGTAATAGTAAAATTTTGTTGCCATAATGTTCTGCCAGTTAATCAATTATATAAATTTGAGCAGTTTGTTCTTACAAAATACAAATTAGGCGATTTCCAAACAAAACCTACATTTTTATCTTACACAGAAACTAGTTGAAGCAATTTCGTTTAAAAAAACTAGAGTCGAATGAAATATTGTATTCGCTATACCATTTAGCCATACCCGCTTCTTTCCATGCGGTATTCTGTGGTTTGTGTATGGTGATTTGGTTTTGTAACAACTTTTGTTCAGACTATTGTAAGTAATTTATTACATTCATCTTTTTATAATAATCCCCTGTTGTAGTTGAGAATTAAAAAAAAACTAGCTCGCTTCCTTTGATGAGACCATTTGCATTTATTTCTAGCATGTACCACTTTATATTTAACACAACTTGAACGTGATACCCCATGGTGGGTAGTCACGGTCCGCATGAATAGATTCATTTAAATATTTGGGATCAAGACATATTCTAAGTGTATTGTTTGGTTTTTGTAAAATAACTAAGTTGATATCATTCAGTTGGTTTCATTACTTTTTTTAACAATATCTTTACTCTCAAGAGCGGTTAATGTATTTTTAAGTGCTAGTTTTATTGATTCAGGTACCCTACGAAATGGTTTAATAACATGTACTGTAGGGTTTTAGTTTTTTTGTATAACTATCTACGGTACCAAAAACCTTCAAAAACATTGGAATTTTGTCTTACTAATTTATCTATATCAATATAGTATACAATTTTCTCTAATGATTGTACATTCGATTAAGTTAAACTTAACACTCTTGTAACTCCAACACAGGTATTGTACCTGCTTCCACTACCATAAATTTGACATTATGGTTGATATTCTTTACAGTTCAATTCCTTACGATATACCTCTAAGGCTTTATCTTGTTACAATCGTATACGACTAAAACAATAAATGTAATATGTAATCTTAGAATATAACTTTAATTTATATGTAGATCACCATATGGTAGCCCCGGTGTCTAACTTAAATGTAATTTCAATGTCATTGGTACCTGGAGCTTGATACCACTGTTTATTACTATGCTCAACTTTCTATCAGAGAATTAGTATTTTCTTTAAAAATAATATTTAAACACGACTCTTTGAGGTCATCTGAAAGCTCTGTTATTTCATTGACTTTTCTTCGGTGCAGTTTATTATTTTCTTGCCCTAGTTTTTTACATAACACAAATTTTCCAGTATGCAGGACATTGACTAGACCTTATATGAACTTCCTTTTTGCCACCTGCTTTTTATGCATTTGTTTTTGTCGTAACCTCTGCCTATTCTCTTTTGTGATCTAATTTTGAATATACCAACTACTTCAAAATGTGGTTCTTTAATGGATTTTATTCGACTTTTCCTGCCTTTGTAGTGACAAGTCACAAACTCTGAGTCGCTCCTGTTCAGAAGGATCATTTGTTCCTATTACAATTCTGTCTCATATTAACTTTCCTCTTGGTCACTAAATACACATTGTCTTTCTTGGAGTTTCAAATCAGTTTAAGAGTTGAAATGTTTCACCAGACTTTTGTGCTTTTGAAAAGGAATTTGAACCTTTCACTTATTGTGCTTTTCCTTGGCAAATGGTCACATTTTAACTGTAGTGTACTGTTTTTTCTCAGTACCCGACAGATTTAGCATGATGAATACATTAAAAGCTTTATCTAGTGATACATTTAAAAATTTTAGTTTCATCAGATTTAACTCTAAACCTGTTGCCTTTATATAGTTTTTGAATTGTTCAAATTTCTTCCAGTTTGTTGTTTCACCATCTAAAATTAATTTTTTTTGGTGGTTTCAAACACCTTCCACCTTGGTTCTTTTTATCTTTATTTGGTATCTAATAATTTTAATTAGTTTCTTCTACATGTTATACTGCAGTTCTTTTGCATGTTCATATTTTAACATGACCCCATGCTGTATCAGACTGGGTTGAGAAGGATTTACATTATGTTTATATATTATATATCGTAAATAGTTTACAGAAATTCATACGATAGGCAATGATTCTAATGCCCAACAAACTTTACTTTAATTTTGTCATCATCACTCACATGAATAACTGGATTAAACTTAAATTCACTATTTTGTAATATATTAATCTTCGTCACTTTCTTCGTCCCTTACATGGTTGATCATAGGTGAAACATCGCCATGGTCTAACTTGATTTCATGGTCACATTGAAATGCCCCAAAACCACTGCATTTAGAGCTCAGTAAAGTGATATTTATCACATATAACCCCAAATTTACACGGGGGTTAAATTCCCCAAGGCGATCAAATGTGTCCCTAAGTTATGACTAACACA
Source organism: Platerodrilus igneus (assembly GCA_036346225.1). Taxonomy (NCBI): domain Eukaryota; kingdom Metazoa; phylum Arthropoda; class Insecta; order Coleoptera; family Lycidae; genus Platerodrilus; species Platerodrilus igneus. Next base: position 2,845,333 of record JARFIW010000347.1, on the reverse strand, counting down.
CTCGCGTTATCTTGGTCCTGATGCAGCGGCTTCCACGGCACTGCAGGAATTTCATGGCGGTGTCCTGTTATCTCAGTGTTCGCCTGGTTGTAGCCTTCTGTATCGAAGTGCCGATACGATATGTGATGAACGATAGGATAGGAACGGAAGAGGGGAATCGCTTGTCGATGAGTCGAAGCACTACAACACACGTCAACACTCGAGGGAAGTCAGTGGTCAACTCCTTTGTTTCGATACATTTGCTTCTCACAAAAATGTCTGTTCCTTCTAGAAAAGGTTAAAGTTCTCTGACGTACGTTGGTGGGTACAACACCGTACAAGGCGTGAGAAATGCCATCTTGGCATTCTCTCAGACCACAAAGATTAAGCAAGTGACTGGACTTTCATGAGAACCAAATCTTTGTGTTGCATTACAATATTAATAGGCTGGCAATTTCCCCAAGCAGGATTTTAAAAGTCCCATAAACTTAACTAATACAATAAACGTTAAAGCTTTTCAAAAAAAGCGTAACACCACTACTCTTTAATAATGCCCCTAGTGTGTGGAATTGACCCTCACTAGACATCTAATGTTGCAGTTAATATTGCCTCATGCTACATTTGTAGACCACTTTCCTCTGATTTACTTTCCTACATACGTGTTAATTGAAGTAAGTTTTGCCATACTCACGTATTTTCAATCGGATTAAAGACGTAATGCTAAGGTGGTAATAGTAAAATTTTGTTGCCATAATGTTCTGCCAGTTAATCAATTATATAAATTTGAGCAGTTTGTTCTTACAAAATACAAATTAGGCGATTTCCAAACAAAACCTACATTTTTATCTTACACAGAAACTAGTTGAAGCAATTTCGTTTAAAAAAACTAGAGTCGAATGAAATATTGTATTCGCTATACCATTTAGCCATACCCGCTTCTTTCCATGCGGTATTCTGTGGTTTGTGTATGGTGATTTGGTTTTGTAACAACTTTTGTTCAGACTATTGTAAGTAATTTATTACATTCATCTTTTTATAATAATCCCCTGTTGTAGTTGAGAATTAAAAAAAAACTAGCTCGCTTCCTTTGATGAGACCATTTGCATTTATTTCTAGCATGTACCACTTTATATTTAACACAACTTGAACGTGATACCCCATGGTGGGTAGTCACGGTCCGCATGAATAGATTCATTTAAATATTTGGGATCAAGACATATTCTAAGTGTATTGTTTGGTTTTTGTAAAATAACTAAGTTGATATCATTCAGTTGGTTTCATTACTTTTTTTAACAATATCTTTACTCTCAAGAGCGGTTAATGTATTTTTAAGTGCTAGTTTTATTGATTCAGGTACCCTACGAAATGGTTTAATAACATGTACTGTAGGGTTTTAGTTTTTTTGTATAACTATCTACGGTACCAAAAACCTTCAAAAACATTGGAATTTTGTCTTACTAATTTATCTATATCAATATAGTATACAATTTTCTCTAATGATTGTACATTCGATTAAGTTAAACTTAACACTCTTGTAACTCCAACACAGGTATTGTACCTGCTTCCACTACCATAAATTTGACATTATGGTTGATATTCTTTACAGTTCAATTCCTTACGATATACCTCTAAGGCTTTATCTTGTTACAATCAGATCGACTAAAACAATAAATGTAATATGTAATCTTAGAATATAACTTTAATTTATATGTAGATCACCATATGGTAGCCCCGGTGTCTAACTTAAATGTAATTTCAATGTCATTGGTACCTGGAGCTTGATACCACTGTTTATTACTATGCTCAACTTTCTATCAGAGAATTAGTATTTTCTTTAAAAATAATATTTAAACACGACTCTTTGAGGTCATCTGAAAGCTCTGTTATTTCATTGACTTTTCTTCGGTGCAGTTTATTATTTTCTTGCCCTAGTTTTTTACATAACACAAATTTTCCAGTATGCAGGACATTGACTAGACCTTATATGAACTTCCTTGTTGCCACCTGCTGTTTATGCATTTGTTTTTGTCGTAACCTCTGCCTATTCTCTTTTTGTGATCTAATTTTGAATATACCAACTACTTCAAAATGTGGTTCTTTAATGGATTTTATTCGACTTTTCCTGCCTTTGTAGTGACAAGTCACAAACTCTGAGTCGCTCCTGTTCAGAAGGATCATTTGTTCCTATTACAATTCTGTCTCATATTAACTTTCCTCTTGGTCACTAAATACACATTGTCTTTCTTGGAGTTTCAAATCAGTTTAAGAGTTGAAATGTTTCACCAGACTTTTGTGCTTTTGAAAAGGAATTTGAACCTTTCACTTATTGTGCTTTTCCTTGGCAAATGGTCACATTTTAACTGTAGTGTACTGTTTTTTCTCAGTACCCGACAGATTTAGCATGATGAATACATTAAAAGCTTTATCTAGTGATACATTTAAAAATTTTAGTTTCATCAGATTTAACTCTAAACCTGTTGCCTTTATATAGTTTTTGAATTGTTCAAATTTCTTCCAGTTTGTTGTTTCACCATCTAAAATTAATTTTTTTTGGTGGTTTCAAACACCTTCCACCTTGGTTCTTTTTATCTTTATTTGGTATCTAATAATTTTAATTAGTTTCTTCTACATGTTATACTGCAGTTCTTTTGCATGTTCATATTTTAACATGACCCCATGCTGTATCAGACTGGGTTGAGAAGGATTAAACTTGCTTAGATTGCTTTAAAATTAAAATACTTCTCTTTTTGTATTTAAATATTTTATTAACAATCGAACCACCAAATATTAAAATAATGCTTCCGTTAAAGTAAAAGTCACCAAAAACTCAATCGACATCTGCACCTGTGATGCCAAAGTATCCTATCAGAGGTACTCACCATAACCTCTAGAACAAATCTTACTGTTTGTTATTTACACATGACGGTGTTATACCCTATTCATGTTAAATATGGGATGAAGTCATAATTCAAATAAATGCTGCGTTGTCATAGTTAATGTTATTTCATGATCAGAGTAACCATTTCTTGTGCACGCGAATCCAAATGTTTAGGCATTCTAAATGTCAAATACTTGAAACTTGCAATGTATAAAGTGTTTTAGTACTGAAAAAAACTGTTTTATTTAGCAAACATAAAGCACAAATGACTACAAAACTAAATAATGACAATAAAATGAGAAATGTCAAGGTAATAGAAGTGAAAAATGTTGCAACACCGAACAGAACTGCAAACTGCTACACACTAAATTCTAACATCATTAAACCTACGTTCTTAGTTACGTTCACATTTTACAATCGCTAGCACTTTATTACTGTTTATGATGTCATCCCATATTTAGCGTGAATAGGGTATACTAGGTAGTAATGAAACATGTCATTTTCTTACCAGTTTCTAGTATTTTATTAAATAGAAACATATTGTATGGGGAATTTTTTTAGTTTTTCTAGCATATGTCAATTTAATTAAACCATTTTGAGCTTTTCATGTCTATGATATTGTTCTATCGGTATGAATATTTCTCATTGCTATTCATTAAGCCAAAAATTTTCAACATTATACATGTATTTTTATATCTAATATTTTCACGGGTAAAATGAGCATTATGTTATAAATTTAGATTTACCCACGAAACAATTTAAAGGTGCACCAACTAACTACAATAGTACTGGAGTTAGTTCCTATGAAAGGAATAATATAATTTAAAAAATAAAAACAATAAATATTGTAAATGACTTATTAAATTTTTGTCAAATTGTATAAAATTGTAAATAAAATGCCACTTTTCTAAATACGATTCCATCGTTGGAATGAACGGATATCCAGTCACAAATTAGTCTGGGAACCTGGTTCCTAAATAAGTTCAAATAAAATTCAACCTATACTTAACATCAATTGACATTAAAAAAATTGCAATATAAAAATAAATATACGAAAAAGCTAATTTCGCAACATCCAACGGGCCAGGTATTATTAAAAGAAATCCTAAAAAAACATTCGATCACATCCATCAATAATACAGTCACTCCAAATTTTCCTGTTTCCTATATTGAATTACACGACATTCTAAATACCATTTCTAGATATGCACTTAATAATAAATACAGAAAACAGTTTAATACTTTTCCTTTTATCATTCCATTGTACATACAAATTAATTAACATCAATACGCGCACATTTCTTGATATTGTAAACTGTTACAAACTTCCTGGCACGATAACATTGTGTTTAAATTTAACCAACACTAGTTCTGTCGCTAAGTTAACGTTCATCAAGCTATGTATTTTCATGTTCGATTCATTACCCACTACATGAATACCAATTCATTTATATTTAAAATTTACATATACATAATTAAAAGTATAAACAAAATCTCATTTATTCACTGTTTAGTAATATTTTTAAACTCAAAAGATGTCCAAAAACCATCTGCCTATTCTTTTTTCGGCAACGTAGCTTGCTTAACACAGCCAACACAACACAATCCAAATTATTGGAGGGGTGAACTCACCAGGTTCCTACACCCTTGTTAACTGCTCTCCCCGACAATTCCCAGAATTGAAATGTACCCTATCCATACAAGCGTATTTCAAAAAAATGTCGCACACTGAGTTTTTTTTTCTTTTGAGGGGACATCTATATTTACATTCTGAAACTGTATTCTATGCACTAACTTTTAACCAGTCCTCATACTGACTCTAACATCACGACCTTCCCGTCTACTACATGCTTGTAGAACTACATTTTTACTGTTCTAATTAACTTTTGAACTTAACCTCCAACTGTGGCGTTTAATTGTTATATCAAGTCATTCTCTCGTTTAAAAAATCCTGTTTACTGTGGTCAGCATCTGGTAGAACAATGTAACAATTTTAACCTATGCTTACGTCCAAGGCTATTGTCACATTTAAAGTTATTTGTATTTTTGTTCTAAAATAAATCATTGGCCGGGATTATTAAATTTACAATGTATTTAAAAGAAATAATGTTATACCTTATTAGCTGAACGATCTTTATAGAAACAAAATTTGAAGTATCATGCTTAATATTAATTATTCATGTAACCTTTTATACAGGGTGCGTTAATATTTAGTCTGTTCCTCCAAATTTACTAATTTTTCCTTATCCATTTAATTTATAGTTAGTTTAACGCGATGAGTTACATATTTTTTTAAACAATTCAAGTAATAAGCATATTAAATAATTATACTGTTTTAAAAAAAACTGTAATATTGTAACATTAAATTGAATTTGAAAGCAGCAGACAAAAATAATTATATACTATAATTTCTTGATTACTATTTATTTTTAGGGAATGGTATTCATATCATTTTCCTGAACTTGTAAAAATTGTTCCCGAAAACTACACTTATGCAAGAGTGGCTAAATTTATTGGTAACCGAAAAGAGTTATCTGATGCTTCATTGGAGGGATTGGAAGAAATTTTAATGGATTCTGCTAAAGCGCAAGCTATTTTAGATGCTTCAAAATCAAGTATGGGAATGGATATAAGTCCTGTTGACCTAATAAACATTGAATTGTTTGCAACTCGTGTAATTAGTTTGGCTGATTATAGAAAAGAATTATCTGAATATTTAAGAACAAAGATGGGTGGCATTGCTCCTAATTTAGCTACTCTGGTAGGTGAACAAGTTGGTGCACGTTTAATAGCTCATGCTGGATCCTTAACAAATCTGGCTAAATATCCTGCTTCCACGGTACAAATTTTAGGAGCAGAAAAGGCTCTTTTCAGAGCAATGAAAACTAAAGGTAAGTCAGCTGGAGGACATAAGGTTTTAATAATTATTATGAACTTACAGGTAATACGCCTAAGTATGGTTTACTATTCCATTCTACATTTATTGGGCGAGCTGGATTAAAAAATAAGGGTCGAATATCTAGATATTTAGCCAATAAGTGCTCAATTGCTTCAAGAATTGATTGTTTTGCTGAAAAAGCTACTTCAATTTTTGGTGCAAAATTAAGAGAACAGGTAGAAGATAGATTAAAGTTTTATGAAACTGGCGATGTTCCTAAAAAGAATATTGATGTTATGAAGGAAGCACTTGAAGAAGTTATGCAAGCATCGAAACTAGAGAAGAAAAAGAAGAAGAAGAAACGAAAATTGGAATCAGTTGGACCAACTTCAGAATTGAATAATACAAATGACAATGTAATTGAAGATGAAGGCCTGGCATCAGAAGAACCGCCTAAGAAAAAGAAGAAAAATAAGAAACAAAAATTAGATTTAGAATAAGCATAATATGTACCTATTTGTTAATCATGTTCATTATTTAATATGTGTAGTTTCTATATATTTGTTTATAGGTCTCAAATGGCTACATTTATATGATGCCTATAGAAATATGAGTAGTTTTGTTTAAAAATACATACATAATACTTTTTGTTCAGCTAACTTCATTTATATTGTGTCACTGATATAGCTATAAGTTGCATTCAAAACGAAGAACTATTTACAGTAATAGCAATTACAATTATCAACTTACCTTGTGTAAAAAACTTGAAACAGTGTAACTATTCGACTTACACACTTACTATGACGTAAAAAGATTCACATAAACTAATCTAAAAGTAAGTGATTCCATAACAAGCGGTGAAATTAATAAAAAAAAAATTTTAATACATTAACAATTAAAAGTTTGCAATGTCATATAAATAAAAAATACAATAAAATTTAAAAAACAAATTTAAACCTAATACAAAGAGCACTAACACGATACCTTGTGTAAAAAACTACCTACAATATTTATATATTTAATACTTGGCTTATAGCCGTAATTTTGAGATTGCTTCCTGTCTGTACTGACATAAGTTAAAAATTTGACAATGCCAGATATGATCGACAAAATTTATGTATAGTTGTGTACACGATTTAGATTTGTGGATTTTTTTATTATTGTCATCGGTCTCGGTGGCGTAATTGGTAAACGCATGACCCTGGAAAGACTAAGATGCATGTTCAAGACCTTATATTTTCCTTCTTTCAATTACTAGCTCGATTTAAAATGATCATTTAGGCTTTGCATAAAAAGTTATTATTTCATCTTATTAACTATATATATCGTCAAATGTGTATTCGTGTAAACGCCCTGTAAATAGAAAACCATAATTTATTTATTACGCTTCAATTAAATAAAAACGGACATGTTATTATATAAGCTCAAGACAATAATTTATGTATCACGCTTCAAATTAATTAAATGGGTATAAAAGAGCATATTTAAGTTCAAATCAATAATTTGTATACATTAAAATGAACGCAAGGATATGTAAGCGAGTAAAAATCAATAAGTTAAGCAACGGACATTTATTTAATATAGTAAACTAAAGCAGATTTGTAGAACGTTACAAAGTGTAGGAGAGCAAAACAAGTCAAGGTTTTACGGAATAATAGCTTGGGGAGATAAACATTTCTTGTGAAAGCTCGAAAGACGTTAACAAAACATTTCAATGGAAAAACACAAGGTTAACTTAAACCGACGGATATTTCATAAACGGATTGATAAAAATGAAAGGGACAGAATCATTAGGATGTAACAGGGGCAGATAGAAAATATAGCAGGTGTTCGAGTAGCAAACTGTTTCAAGAGCGCGGTAAACGAATAGTTGTAGAGGCTAAGATAGGGGCGCAGATGCAACAGGTTTTACGTCACACGATATCGATTTTTCAAGGCGCACATATAGAAGAGGGGAGCTTTAAACGTAGACGACGGAGCAATAGTGGGACCATAAGACAAAGACAGGAAAGGGGATTATAAACGTATGAGTGGAATATAAATATAGACGCGGACATGAAAAGGGTTTAAGATTGGGGAGGCGATAGGAAAGGGAGAGTTCACATAAAATTTGGACCGTTGGTTAGTTTTAGCTTGTTTTCAAAATATTATGCCATGGGAGTAGTAAACTTCTTGGTTTTCAAAGTTCGTTATGTATTGTGTACATCTAAAATTTGTAGAAGTGAGTGGTAGTTACGGTAGTTCAGAGAATGTAGCGAAAATACATGACACACAAGGGGTGGGTTTGAAGCTATATAAGGATTGCCAGAGGGGGTGATCGCTCTCTTATTTTCTGGTATTGTCTGAGTCTCATCACTTACTTGTGGTAGTATAGAGAAGAGCATCCTAGCTGAAAATAGTGTAATAGTGCAGTCCGAATAATCTCAAGTGTTTGAAATGCACGAGTTGGTGCAAGTAATTTAAATGGGCCGAATATAAGTATAAATAATTAAGACCATTGAAGCAGAATGACAAGTAAGTAAGCGAATTAGTGGAGAACTGGATGAACGAGTTAGTTGGACGAGGAAGTCGTGTATAAAACGTCGACGAATTGGTGGAGAACTGGATGAACGAGTTAAGAGAAATGCAGTCAAAGTTGGAAAGCAGCAAGATTGTGTAATCCAGGAACGTGGGTCTGGTGAAGATCAACAATCAAGGTGGTGATTGAGAAGAACATTCCAGGAAACGTTTTTTTGTAATTGAATTGTTGTGATGATATGGTGTTCTCAAAAACGATGTGTGTTTTGAGTTATTTGAAAAAATTTTTGGAAACTAAAAAGTAATATGTTTGATATATGTAAAAGACAATATTTCAATATTAGGGTAAATAAAATTAAATAAAAACCCTTAACCACAAAAAATATTTAAATTACTAAATACGTATTTCGACCACTATGTGGCCATCATCAGTAGAAAACCTGAAAAAAAAAAAAAGCTGTTCTGGAACACTTCAGAGGATATTCTCCTCACCACTTAGGCTGAAGTGAACCTTCCCAACCTATAATTTACTATATTGTTGCTTTAAACACTATCGAGGATATTCTCCTCACCCGCAGGCTGGTGTTCTCAACAACAAACAAGTGAATTGTGACATTATAACTTAAATCTACTTAATTTATACTAATTCTAAACCTACTGAAGCGGAACCAATTTAATCTTGCTTTCTCATTGGTTGTTGACCAATAGGGAAAGCAAAGCAGATGACTCTATTGGCCCTTTATCGGTGTTTAAGAGGGTCCTTTATGTTTAACAATTTTAATTGATTCATAGGCATTTAAGGAGGAAAACGTTGGTACCGCTTTTAACAATTTAACATTTTCTAGTTTAACGGGTGGCTGGTTTCAAATATATGTTTAGCGACCTGAGACCTTTCATATTTACCATATTTGAAGTGAGCAATGTGTTCTTTAAATCTTGTTGTTATATTCCTCTTGGTCTGACCAATATATTTTGAAAACACCCTGGCCCTGCACAACTAATTTCATAAATCTCCGACTTTTGCAATTTTTCCCCTTGTCTTTTGGATTACCTAGCAAATCTTTAATTTTATTAGTATTAGTGAAAGCAATTTTGAAATTACACTGTTTGAATATTTTATCAAGACCCTTTGTGGTTTTGTGAAACGGAAGTTTAACATATTTAACATTATCGTTAGAGGTGGTTGATTGCAAAGTCGTTGATTTACGGATGTTGATCCTATTTTACACTTTCTAAAAATATTATCTATAATATCAGAAGAGAAACCATTGCAATTCGCTATTTGTTTAATAAGAGCAAATTCCTTATTAAATCTGTTTTTATTTAAAGGAAATTCAATAATCTATTAATTAAAAGTTAAATGAAGCCAACTTATGTTGTATGCTATGATTAGAGGAAGACAAAATAAAGCGATTTACATTGGTTTCTTTTCTATAAATGTCAAATTCTAATTTATTACCATTTCTAATTACTAATGTATCTAAAAGGGTAATTGTCCATTATTCTCTAGTTCATACGTAAATTTTATGCTTTGAAATTTTGAATTCATTTCTTTAAGAAAATCATCAACATTTGATTTAGAAGTGTCAAAAACTGCAAAAATATCATCCACGTACCTTAATCATATTCTTGGGAAGTATTTGAGTTTTCTTTTAACTCGGTTTCAAAACGAGACATAAATAAATTTGCTATGAAAGGTGATAAGCTATTTCCCATTGCTGTGCCTTCATGTTGTTCGTACAACTTGTTGTTGAATTGAAAACAGTTCTAGGACATGCAATGTGAAACAAGCTTGATATAGTCCTCAACTTTATCATCATCAATATCACTATCTATAAGAACATCCTTTAAATATGTTAAAGTACGTGGTATTGGAACACTAGGGAATAATGAACTGACATAAAATGAAATTAAGATTTCGTTCTCTTCTAATGTGATATTTTTAATTTTATTAATGAACTCTAAAGAGTTTTGTACAGACAAACTATTAAACTTTAAATTCATTTGACAGCCATCGTGATAAATAGTAAGTCGGTGAGTTGATACCTGAAACTATTGGTCTCATCGATTTATTATTTTTGTGAATCTTTGGTAAACAGTAAAGTTTTGGCATTTCAGGATTTGAAATTGTTAATTTTAATTTTAGTGTGGGCGAAATTAGGTTTGGACATTCTTTCAAAACTGACTGTCTTGATTTAATCATTTTATTTAAAGGAACTTCATTTTTACGTTTTTTGACTATTGGTCTGTAAGGACCCTCAGACAGCAAAGTCTCTACTCTATCAACATAGTCTTGTTTATCCAGAATAACCAACATATTCCCCTTATCAGCCTTTAAATAATAACAATTCTTTTGTCGTAAATCTTTAATAATAAGATGATCTTTCCTTGTTTGTTCTGAGACATTCCTTGCGCAAGTGCGTAAGTTGTTCGAAAGTTGAATTTTGCACGCGTTTCTAATAAAGTTTTTGAATTGTCATCTAATTTTGAAATGGATTTTCAATGCCAGCAATAATGTCTTCAAAGGAGTTTTCAAAGGATCTACTCCAAATTTTAGGCCTCGATCAAGGAAAGTCAACTCTTCATTATTAAAGATTTTCGACGATTCGTTAACAACTATTGACTCTAATGGAGGTGAAGTAATTTCCAGTTTTTTAGGAGGTACATTGACATTGTGTTTTTTTAAAAGAAACTTCAACTTAGTGTTTTGACTATTAATTTTGTCTAACAATTTATGATTGTTGACTTCAAAAACAAATCTCTGGAAATTATTCCATTCCTGAAAACCGGACTCGGATAAATTGCACGTTAGTGCTAGGTGCGATTTATACGTTTCCAGTTCCAATCTACTAAGCATACTGTACAGATATTTTATTTCCAAATTAAGCCATTTATCTTTTGCAAAATTGATTATTGCGTTACTACGTTTACAATTACTGCTGATTTTTACGTTAATGAAATTTGGAAAAACTTTGTGGGCTTTACAACTTTTTAGAAATCGAATATCTGCTTTTACAAAACTAATTTTAAGAGCTAAGCTCCGATACCTATTAAGTTCGAAGACCGGAAGTCATAGTTAATAATCTATAGGAACACTGTGGCACGATTTAAATAAAATTAAATAAAAACCCTTAACCACAAAAAATATTTAAATTACTAAATACGTATTTCGACCACTATGTGGCCATCATCAGTAGAAAACCTGAAAAAAAAAAAAGCTGTTCTGGAACACTTCAGAGGATATTCTCCTCACCACTTAGGCTGAAGTGAACCTTCCCAACCTATAATTTACTATATTGTTGCTTTAAACACTATCGAGGATATTCTCCTCACCCGCAGGCTGGTGTTCTCAACAACAAACAAGTGAATTGTGACATTATAACTTAAATCTACTTAATTTATACTAATTCTAAAATCAGTAGGTTTTTTATAAGATAAATACAAAGCCATTTATTTTCACTTATTAATTATCAATACATTTTTGATAAAAATGCTTTTCATTTGCTGTAAATAGCATAGAATAGTACTAGCTTTATGCATTTGGATAAAAAAAAGTAATTTTGTGTATTTGAAACCCCAATTCTAATAAGAGTATTAAAAACACGTTTTGATGTTTAAAGCAAATATTTTCTATAAAATGCAGCCCTTTTTTGCATTAAAAAGCAATTAAAGCTTAATTAATTACACTGTGGATTACAAATTTATTTCAATAAAGAATCATCTAGAATATTAGTCATATGTATTTATATGTAAATAAACTTATTAATAAATGAAATATTTATTCCATGAAGCGGCCGGAACACTAAAAATCCCATAAAATGTAATAAAAATTGATAAGAAATATTTATGATCTTTGCATTCACTGTTGGAGAGAAGCGATACGCCACAATAATCGTATATATGTTAAACAAGGACAAACAGCACTTGTCACGAATAAGTGGAACGAGATTAAGAGGTAATAAACGCTGGGATTTTAGACGCTGAGCTTTTTTGTGAAACCTTGCACCATAAAGTTCCATATACATGCTACTAGCTTCTAGAAAATAAATAATTTGTATATATAAGGAAGCGTTTATTAATTAAGGAATTCATTCGATCGCAAAATGTTATTTTAAATCGCGATTTGTTACTTTGTGAAGATGATATTTGAAGTATGCAATAAGCATACTGTAATTTAATAATGACGCTGTTACAATGTTTTAAACGCAAATTACATAAAAATTGGAATTTATTAATTATAATCAAAATAGGGAAAATTCGTTAAGATAATGCTATTTTAAAAATTTTATTAAATAATCGAAAGGAAGATTTAACCAAAAATGTACTTTGGTAATTGTTGTCTGAAATGAGTATTTTAAATATGGAAAATCTTGTAAGCTGATTTGACGTCAATTTAAAATAAGAAGATATTTAATTACGAGGAGCGTTTTTGTGGATTCTGCAAGTAGTATAATAAGTGTTAATCATATAAAAAATTTTGTGAGGATTTTTTGCAAGGGAAGTTTCTGTTCAGAGTTTGAAATACCCTGATCTTTTTAATAGATTATCTGTCAAGGAATTTTTTGGCCTAAACAAATCTTACACGCGAGGGAATGAACATAACCAGGTAAACCATCTATAAAAGAAGAAATTTAATTCTATAAATTTAAAGTAAGGTAAGGAACTTTTTTTTTAGAAATTATTTTGTTTGAAAGAAACGAAGTTGTAAACGTTTTATATGCTTTTGTATGAGACAAAATATTTCATACTGTATAAATGCTTTGTAATATTACTGCGTTTGATTTTACTTTGAAAACTCCATCGATTCCGTTGAGTTAGCCAGGCAAAGTTAGAAAGGAAGGTAAGTGAACAATTTCAAGTTTACAATTTGCTGTATCACAGCACTCTTTTATTGACGCTCTTAACGCGGCATTGTCACAGCACTTTTTTAGCAATGCTCCAACGCTGGCTTACCACATCAATATATATATATATATATATATATATATATATATATATATATATATATAATTAATATTCTTCAATTATGGGTTTAAGGTCAGCTGGTAGGATTTAAAAGTAAACTCTTTTTAAATGCCTAAATTTTCGGATCTATATTTTATCCTTGATCACAGGCTTTTCTAAAATAATGTTAACTAGGCTAAAGTTTACATAAAATAAATATAACTTACAAATTGAGAAAATAAAATTGACATCTAAATGAATAGATTTTGTACATAAAAGTTTTGGATTTTATTGCTTTTTGAAGTTGTAAAATTGTATAATTTGTAAAAGTATTAAAATGTCAAAAACAAAATTGTTTCTAAATTGATGGATTGTATGATTTTGTATGTGTGCATGCAAATTTCTGTTTGTAGGAGTGTTTGCGTGTGTTGTGTGTATGCGTGTGTGTGAGTGCACTTGTATGCATTCGTGTGTGTGTATGTGTGTGCGTGCGTGTATATGTGAGAGCGTGCGTGAGTGTGTGTATGTGTGTGTGTTAGAGTGAGAGAGAGAGAAAGAGAAAGAAGAGAGAGAATGAATGAACATATACATTTTAGTGTTACTTGAGTTATGTGTTTATGTACTAACAATTCTTGCATTAACTATTTATCAACTATTGCTCTAAAATTAAGGAGATAGGTATAAATCGAACTTAAGCCATTAATATCAGTTCTTTTATTTATTGCATTTTGATTTTGAAAGATATGACACATTTCTAAGAACAATCTTTTCTGTTTATCTTTTTCAAATTCTATAATTTGAGGATTTTCAAAATCCATTTTGTGATTAGAAGTAATTAAATGTGGCAATAAAGCACAGGAATTTGGCTTGACTTTAATGTCGCTTTTATGTTGTGTTATACGTTAGCTTAGGCATTGTGAGGTTTGACCAATGTATAAATTATTGCAATCTAAACAGTTAATTTTATATACAATGTTTCTTTGTTGGAGTTTTGGAGTTTTATCTTTTAATTTTAAGAAAAGAGTATTTATTGTTAATATATTTCTTTTAGCAAATTTAAAATTATTATTTTTAAAGACTTGTATTAATTTTTGAGTTAGGTGTTCGATGTGTGGTAGTGTTTTGTGTATATGGTTACTTTCGGGATTGATATTGTTATTATTATTAGTGTTATGGTTTGTATTTATATTTATTTGGGAATTATATAATAATTTCGTTATTAATGAAGGTGGATAATTGTTAGTTATTAAAATATGTTTTAGCTTTTGGATATTTTTATTATAAAAAGTAGGATGTGATATCTTTTTAATTCTATTCTTCAATGCAAGAATAAAATTTATTTTTGTTTTAAAAGGGTGGTAGGAAAAATAATTTAAATACCTATTTGAGTGTGTAGGTTTTTGGTACCAATCTAAAATAATTTTATTTTGAGCGTTTCTAATTAATAATGTATCTAAAAATGGTATCGATCTATTAGATTCAGTTTATATTGTAAATTTGACATGGCTCTTATAATTATTGAAAATTTCTAAAGTTTCATTGATTTTGTTATTTGGAATAGCTGTCACTAAATCGTCTACAAATTTTTTTATACATGTTAGGTAAAATGGTAGTTGTAGAATAACTATGTCTAATAATACGTCCATCACTATCTGTGCTAAGATGGGACTTAGATTTGATCCCATGGGGCATCCAAAAATCTGAGTGTAAAATTTATTATTAAAAGAAAAATAACAATTATCAAATAAAAATTCAATTATTTCTAAAAATATTATCTTAGAAAATTTACAATTTGGTTCAGTTTTGTTCCATATCTTGCTAGTGTTGCTTATAACTAGTTCTTTAGATATATTTGTATATAGGGATTGAACGTCCAAACTTATAAGTATGTAGTCTTTTGGTAATTGAAAATTATTAATTTGTTCGGCAAATTCAAAAGAGTCTTTTACATTATAATTTTTAGTAGAAACGGATTTTGCTAAAATTTCAGAAATGAATTTTGATAGTTGTTCCGTGGCAGAATTATTTGTAGCAACAATAGGACGGTATGGATTATTAATTTTATGAATTTTGGGGAGCCCGTAAAGTTTTGGAATTATCCTACTGTAGTTGTTAAAGGATTTTGCTTCTAAATCATTTATTATTTTGTGTTGTTTTAATTTTTTTATTAATTCTAAGGTTTTCTTTTGAAATTTAGCTGTAGGATTAGTTTTAATTTCATTGTAAATTTTATTATCTTTTAGTAAATCTGTCATTGCTTTTATATAATTTGTTTTAGATATAGCAACTGTTACATTATCTTTGTCAGCTCTTGTTATTAATAAATCTTCATGTTCTTTTAAGAAGATTTTGCACTGTTTATAGTCATGCCAAAATTTTGATTCCTTATTTGCGTTTTGATGAATATAGTTGGTTATAATATTAGTGACATACGCTCTTTTTAAATCTCTATTTTCTTATTTAATGTCAAGAAGTATACTTTCTACATCTGCAAGTAATTTTGAAATTATGGTGTTACTAATTAAAGGTTGTATGCTAAATTTTGGACCTAATGCGAGAATTGTTTGAACATCATGTGGTATGTTTATGTTGCTAATATTTTTAAACCAATTATTAGTTTGACAAAAATTAGTTTTATTAATTTTTGAGAGGTCAAATTTTTTTGAGGTTGACAAGTTTAATTTTATAAATTTTCTGGTTGTATACAACTTCTTGTCTATGAGTATATTCATTAAACATATAATTGGGAATAATATCAGCAACTGTGTGTTTTATATTGTGTAATTCTTTATGTAAACGTTTAATAGTATTCAATTTCTAAATTTAAAACTTTTTTTAATAACCTGTTCATAAACATTCTTGTTTTAGGATTATTTTCATTGTTGTCATACTTGAACAAATTATACAGATTTTTTGAAGCATTAGAAATATGATTAGGTGTTATATCCATTTTTCTGCACTGAAGTAATATTGTAGTAAAAAGTAAGATTGTTCTTAGAAATGTGTCATATCTTTCAAAATCAAAATGCAATAAATAAAAGAACTGATACTAATGGCTTAAGTTCGATTTATACCTATCTCCTTAATTTTAGAGCAATAGTTGATAAATAGTTAATGCAAGAATTGTTAGTACATAAACACATAACTCAAGTAACACTAAAATGTATATGTTCATTCATTCTCTCTCTTCTTTCTCTTTCTCTCTCTCTCTTTCTCTCTTTCTAACACACACACACACACACTTATGCACGCTCTCACATATACACGCACGCACACACATACACACACACGAACACATACAAGTGCACTCACACACATGCATACACAACAACACAAGCAACAAACAGAAATTTGCATGCACACATACAAAATCATACAATCCATCAATTTAGAAACAACATTTTTTTACATTTTAATACTTTTACAAATTATACAATTTTACAACTTCAAAAAGCAATAAAATCCAAAACTTTTATGTACAAAATCCATTCATTTAGATGTCAATTTTATTTTCTCAATTTGTAAGTTATATTTATTTTATGTAAACTTTAGCCTAGTTAACATTATTTTAGAAAAGCCTGTGATCAAGGATAAAATATAGATCCGAAAATTTAGGCATTTAAAAAGAGTTTACTTTTAAATCCTACCAGCTGACCTTAAACCCATCATTGAAGAATATTAATTATACTAGCAAGGTCATTATTCAAACATATTAATATCAACAAATATTGGGATTCTATCAAACCATCGCAAATAAATATGGAATTGAATACACTTACCTCCTCAAACGCTGGGCTACAATAAACACCAAATTGGCATCCTTTAACAATCGCAAGATATTTTTACTTCAGTGCAGAAATATGGATATAAAACCTAATCATATTTCTAATGCTTCAAAAAATTTGTATAATTTGTTCAAGTATGACAACAATGAAAATAATCCTAAAACAAGAATCTTTATGAACAGGTTATTAAAAAAAGTTTTAAATTTAGAAATTGAATACACTCACCAAACTATTAAACGTTTACATAAAGAATTACACAACATAAAACACACAGTTGCTGATATTATTCCCAATTATATGTTTAATGAATATAATCATAGACAAGAAGTTGTATACAACCAGAAATTTTATAAAATTAAACTTGTCAACCTCAAAAAATTTGACCTCTCAAAAATTAATAAAACTAATTTCTGTCAAACTAATAATTGGTTTAAAAATATTAGCAACATAAACATACCACATAATGTTCAAACAATTCTCGCATTAGGTCCAAAATTTAGCATACAACCTTTAATTAGTAAGACCATAATTTCAAAATTACTTGCAGATGCAGAAAGTATACTTCTTGACATTAAAGAAGAAAATAGAGATTTAAAAAGAGCGTATGTTGGGAAACTACGAAACTTCCTCAGACAGGCAATTATTTGCAGTGCGTTACAAGAGTTGCACAGATGTATGATGGGTTAGAGTTAGAATATACTTTTATTACGGTTAAACCACACCATAAGAACAACTACAGAACCAATTTAACCTCTGTATATTTTGTAACTATAACATTAAAATACAGTTGCCTCTCTTTTTAAAGTGAACAAAGATATTTTAGCAAGATTAAACATAATAAATTGACAATTAATTGACTTTTTAAAAATATTTTTATCTATCCCTTCAAATCTATTTTCCAGCCTACTTCAATTATTTTGTCCTGTTTTAATTTCTAAACATTCTTCACAGCGTATGTCACTAATATTATAACCAACTATATTCATCAAAACGCAAATAAGAAATCAAAATTTTGGCATGACTATAAACAGTGCAAAATCTTCTTAAAAAAACATGAAGATTTATTAATAACAAGAGCTGACAAAGGTAATGTAGCAGCTGCTATATCTAAAACAAATTATATAAAAGCAATGACAGATTTACTAAAAGATAATAAAATTTACAATGAAATTAAAACTAATCCTACAGCTAAATTTTAAAAGAAAACCTTAGAATTAATAAAAAAATTAAAACAACACAAAATGACAAATGATTTAGAAGCAAAATCCTTTAACAACTACAGTAGTATAATTCCAAAACTTTACGGACTCCCCAAAATTCATAAAATTAATAATCCATACCGTCCTATTGTTGCTACAAATAATTACACAAGGTAAGTTGATAAATACTCTCCTATTATAGTGAATAAGATGAAATAATAACTTAAACTTTTATGCAAAGCCAAAATGATCATTTCAAATCGAGCTAGTAATTGAAAGATGGAAAATATAAGGTCTTGGACAGAACCTGAACCTGCATCCTGGTTTTGCCGGAACCATGCGTTTACCAATTACGCCACCGTGACCGATGACGACAATTGAGAAATTTACAAATTCGTATCGTGTATATAATTTTGAGCGTAGCTTCCTGTCTATAACTGACATAAGTCAAAATCTTGACAATGTCAAATATGATTGACAAAATGCCGAACGTAATTGAAAGTTAGGTTGATGTATCGTCGTGTACACGATTTAAATTTGTAAATTTCTCAATTGTCGTCATCGGTCTCGAGGCGTAATTGGTAAACGCATGGTTCCGGCAAAACCAGGATGCAGGTTCAAGTCTAAGTTATTATTTCATCTTATTCACTATATATATATATATATATATATATATATATATATATATATATATATATATATATATATATATATATACTTTTGTGGTATAACGACCTTGCAATTATAAAATTTAATATATACAATAACAGGCTTTTAGGTCTGCTGGTTAATTAATTGTACTCTTTATTATAAATCTAAGCTTTCGGTTTTATTTTAAACCATTTTCAAAGATACTAAAAATTAGAAACATTAATATGGGCTAAACAGTTAAAAACTTACTTACTAATGTGAGGTTTTACAATGAAATCGTCGATAAAGATAAATTTTTGAATATAAACTGAAAGTGATGTTGAAAGCTATTAAAAAGAACACAGTTTTGTGTTTTGTTAATCAAATTTGAATGTTATAATGACAATTCCTTTATAATTTTGACAATGTTTGAGATAACTTTCTAGATTGTAATTAATTTATTTTATGATTTGACTGAAATTTAGATATTTTTTGTATGTATGTATGTGTATTAAACTTACTCACAACTTAATATATAACACTGATAAAGAATTGAAGAACATCAAATCCAAAGTAGCTGATATTTTACCAAATTATATATATACTGAATACAATTGTCGTCAAAATACTTCGTATAATAAAATATTTTATAAAATTAAAAATGGTAACCTAAAAAAGATTGACAATCTATTAAATTCAAATAATTGTAACCTTTATAATTTTGACAAATGGTTCAAAAACATTAGTGACTTTGACATACCAAATGATATACAAAAAATTCTATCTTTAGGTCCTAAATTCAGTGTTCCACCTATAATTAATGATAAAACAGTTACAAATATTTTAGCAGATCTAGAAGACATCTTGGATAATATAAGTGATGGAGAAAGGAATCTATGTAGAGCTTACACCACCAACATTATAACAAACTTTATACATAAAAATTCTAAATACAGCTCTAAATTTACGATGGAATTCAATAAATGCAAAAAATTTTTAAAAGAGAAACAAAATCTACTTATAATCAGAGCCGACAAAGGAAACGTAAGTGTAGGTATATCAAAAAATCAATACATGGAGAAAATGTACGAATTACTAAACGACTCTACAGTATACAAAAAGCTTAATAAAGATCCAACTCCAAGTTTTCAAAATTCAACAATAAATATGATAAAAAAACTAAAACAAGAAAAATACATCACTAAAGAGCAAGCAAAAACCTTAACTAATTATAGCTCTACAAGTCCAAAACTATATGGCCTACCCAAAATTCATAAAGCAGAATATCCTTTAAGCCCCATAGTTACATCAAACAACAATCCTACTGAAAATCTTTCAAAATTTATAGCAGGTATATTACAAAAATCTATTAATACAAATAACTACAACGTATGTGATTCTTTTGAATTTTCTGACTTTATACAAAACTTTCAACTACCAAATGATCATGTACTAATAAGCCTAGATGCAACATCACTCTATACCAATATTTCAAAATTTCTAGTCCTAAAAAATGTCAAAAAACTATGGTATAAGATCAATACTAATTGCACTATTCCAAAATCTGTTTTTACAGATATCATAGAGTTAGTTTTCAATACAAGTTATTTTAGTTTTAATAATGAATTTTTTCTACAAACCTTTGGTTGTCCAATGGGATCTAATCTAAGTCCTGTACTTGCCAGAATTGTTATGGACGATTTATTAGATGAAGTTATACCCAAACTAAACTTCACAATTCCATTCATTAAAAAATTTGCAGACGATATCATAACATCTGTACCAGAAGACAAAATTAACGAAACTCTTGAAATTTTCAATAGTTACGATGATAAAATTAAATTTACCGTAGAATTAGAAAACAACCGATCCATCCCATTTCTCGACACTCTACTAATTAGAAAAAATGATAATACTATTATTTTAGACTGGTATCAAAAACCAACCAATTCTGGTAGATATCTAAATTATCATTCATATCATCAATATAAAATAAAAATAAATTTCATTCTAGGCCTAAAACATAGGATCAAAAAACTATGCCATCCTTCACTATATTCAAAAAATCTAGAAAAACTATTTATTATTCTAAAAAACAATAGCTACCCACCAAAACTAATAAAAAGCCTTTTATATAATCATAAAGCTCCTTTAAACACTGACCTTTCTAATAAACACTTAAACAACAATACTGAACTTTCTACAAATACACCTACATACCATATAATTCCTTACATTGAAAATTTAAGTACTAAATTTGCAAACGTCTTCAAAAAATTCAATATCAACATTGCTAAACGAAACCTTTTAACGTTAAACAGCCTTTTTTCCAAATTAAAAGATAAAACCCCAACTCTTCTACAACGGAATATTATATATCAAATAAATTGTTCAGACTGCAATCTTGCCTACATTGGTCAAACCTCGCAACAATTAAAGCAACGCTTAACTCAACATAAAAGCGACATTCGTGTTAAACCAAACGCTTGTGCTTTGACCTTACACGCAAACGCAAACAAGCATAAAATAGATTTTGATAATCCTATAATATTACAAATTGAAAATAAAAAATCCAAAAGAGAATTCCTAGAAATGTGTTACATATTTAAAAACCTTAACACTATTAATAAAAAAACTGACATTAACACACTAAGCTCTATATACACCTATCTACTTCACTTTGAATCCAAAAACAAATTCAACATAACTGATCAAATCACTTAATAAAACATAACATAACATAAACATACACAAACAAACATACGCAAACATCCACATGCACCCACACACACATAAATACACACACACACACACACACACACACACACACATGCACAGACATACATACATTCGCACAAACAACATAAACACACTGAAATACATACATTCGCACAAATATACATACACAACATACATATATAAACATACATACATACAAAAAATATCTAAATTTCAGTCAAATCATAAAATAAATTAATTACAATCTAGAAAGTTATCTCAAACATTGTCAAAATTATAAAGGAATTGTCATTATAACATTCAAATTTGATTAACAAAACACAAAACTGTGTTCTTTTTAATAGCTTTCAACATCACTTTCAGTTTATATTCAAAATTTATCTTTATCGACGATTTCATTGTAAAACCTCACATTAGTAAGTAAGTTTTTAACTGTTTAGCCCATATTAATGTTTCTAATTTTAGTATCTTTGAAAATGGTTTAAAATAAAACCGAAAGCTTAGATTTATAATAAAGAGTACAATTAATTAACCAGCAGACCTAAAAGCCTGTTATTGTATATATTAAATTTTATATATATATATATATATATATATATATATATATATTACTCATATTTAGACCAGGGTAGAAAATTAAATAATCAAATCAAATAATTTTAATTACCGTGTATAAGGAATTTCATTAAATAATACGCTTTATTAAAACCTTGAAGCATAAATAAACTCGGTCGTTTCAGTAAAATAAGAAATTTAAATTATCTATAAGACGCTTTACATCAAAAGAAGCAGTATTGAAAAGCGCAGTGGATAATTTAATTATTCCTAAACAAATGGAAATTACGTGCAAAATTTATATTAATGAACTCTATTTTAAATAACTGGTATTAAACAAAACGTACGGATAATAATTTGTATTCGCTAAAAATGAAAGGATGGAAATCAATTTTAATTGGAGTTAATTGAACCATTATTAATAATAAGCATAAAACTTGTAAAACCCAATAATAGTCAAATCGTAGGAAGGTTATTTAAAATGTTACGTTTGAACACCCCTGCGTGTTTTTAAAAGGCAATTTCAAGTTAATTTGTTTGGATAAACATGTTGATTCTAAGGATATTGGAAACGATCAGATGCTTTAGCAGGAAATACAGAACACCTGCGTATTTTTAAAAAGCTCATTCTGCGTAAATTTGGCAAATAATTAATGTTTCAAAGAATCTTGGAGAAACCGGGACTTAGTATTCACGAGAATGTGCGATACGGGTTTATTAAACCCAGATAACAGTCCGCGTGGACTAAAATATAATCGATAATAAAGAATCTAAATTTGCACCAATACGAACAGGTTAGAAAAGGAAAGAGAAATGCGTCAAGCAAAGACACATATTGTAAAAGGGCGGGATTTAAGCAACGTCAAGGGGTTGCGATTGGTTAAAAATGGATGCATATATCAGAGGTAGAACAACAATTTCTGTATAAAAGTAATTAGTTTTTCTCGGACAACTTTGCGGGCCGTGTTGAAATTTTCTGAGATCTCAATGGGGTGAGGACTAAATTCATAAAATCGACGTGCAGGCTACAGACTGGGAACGTAGAATGAGGAATTCGTTGGAATTACCCGTTTTAGGGAACAAAGCGACGTGTCGGCTATTCGCTATATATACAGGCGGAATATGTGTTTCGCGCTCTTAGACTCTTAGACTTTCGACGATTCGATGCGTTAAAAGCTCGTGCATCCGCGACTTGATATTAAACAGTGCATTTTAGTTTGATTAAATAATTTAAAGTGTGCTAGTATATTTTAGTGACTCAAAATAGTTGGTTATTTTACGTGCTAACATGAATGTACTTCAGTGCACTTAGATACAAGGTAATAAAAGTTTATTATCACGGTACCAATTAGTAAAATTTACAACGACAAATGTATACCCAAAAGTAGGCAGTTTTGGCGTATATTGGTAATATTGGTAAAAGGAAGTATGAATTTCTTTGCTATTTTGCGGGGTGTTAATGACTAAATGGTTCGTAAATGTGTCTGCATCCACTGAACCAGAGGCAGATATACACAGATGAGTTCCGGAAAAGCCTAGAAACAACTTTAAATTAATGGTGATGGAGAACATTTTTAAAGCGTTGACAACTTGAAGCTGTAAATAGAATCCGGTTGGAATGGTGTGATTTACAAAAGGGACGATTACACTGAAGCTACGAGGACAATAACCTTCAGGTAAATTGTACTATTTTGTTTGACATTTTTGTGTGTATTGAATGACTTTATAATTGATTTACTTTAAATGGACATTAGTGGAATTTTTCTAACCATAAAATTTAATTTTAAGATGAAATTTGCTTGTTTAAGTAAAAGGGTATTTTGTTTTGATGTTCGGGAATAGGATGAAACTTTGGGTAGGTCTTTGAGCTCAATTAGACAAACCTGGTTAATTAACGTAAAGGGGTGGTAGATGCTCCTTTATACTCAGACTCCGGTCTGCTTATCTTGTTATATTAATTAGTAGGCATCCAACAAGGACTTTAATTTTGGATGCACAGTAAAATGATAATAAAATTAATCCGGAAATTCTGTTTAAAACTGAATTTTATGTTCAAATTTAATTTGAAAATTTAATGTATTCTGAATATTGATGTAAATAGAGTTAACGTTGATGTTTGTGGTAGGAATGTGTTGTTTAATTTTTATGATTGAGAATGGAAGTTATCTAGAAGAGCAGCCGAGGCGATTAACAGAAGGAATCAACGGACCAGGTGATTTAAAAGGTTTCACAGCATTCTTGACGCCCAAACTGTGGGGCTCGAATGTTTTTTTTTAAAGGGCCAGTACCTAGAGATATGAGAAGATTCACAGCAATATATATATATATATATATATATATATTGCCGTGTAACCTGTCTAAATCGAGCCTCAGTAACAACAATACATTCGAAAATTGCACACAATAGTTAATTTTCAAAAAAAATAATTTCTATAATTTCTTACCCAGATTCCTCTCTTCATCACCTTAAATTCTTCAATCGCTTCCCTGGCTAGCTCAGTTGGGTCTCCTCTTGGATACCTAGATTCACTATCATACTCTTTATCGTTCACGCACACACTCAATAAAACCACAAAATAATACAACAATCATACAATATTTATTTACCACTATTTACAAATAAAAATTCACGATTATCTACATTTCGGTGCTCAAGTTACACCTCAATAAATTCTATTTTGGTAAAGTCCAGTATTTTACCTAGAAATATTAAACACATTGACTGTAACCGGAGTAAATGGGCCCTGAATAATACCTGATTTTTCTTTCTTTATTTATAATTAATTTTAATTAGGACACTCTGGAGTATGGTGAGCTCATGATAACCCAGTTAATTATGAATAATGTATGCTTTTTACTTTGCATACGCTTACTGCAAACAAAAAAAAACCCATGTACTCGTAACAATAAAAATTTAGATGCCTGATGGAACGTTAATAAGCTTTATATACACCTTTAGATTTATATTTAAATACCATAATAAAAGTTAGTTATACGTATTATTTTCAATACGCAAAATAATGCAAAACACCTTCATAGCTCACTCTCACACATCACAACAATTTCCATAGTTTATCAAAACAACCAATTCTAAAGCGTTACCTGGAATTTCTTGAAAATCCCTAGTCCGTTGACGAAGCCGTTAAGTTGTTTTCGCTCTCGGTTTCGTGCTACTGGTCTGCTGGCCGCTTCTAGCTATTTGTAGATGAACACCTTCTAAGTTGTGCTGCATGCTCTGCCTTGACAATGCATCCAAATCCAAATCTAAATTTATTACACTTGTTTCATAATCGCGTACTTTAGTTTAATTTAATTTAATTTACGTTTCATTACTTCACTTCACGAGCTTGTTTAAAATAAATGTTGCACCTCTCAAAATTAATAAAACTAATTTCTGTCAAACTAATAATTGGTTTAAAAATATTAGCAACATAAACATACCACATAATGTTCAAACAATTCTCGCATTAGGTCCAAAATTTAGCATACAACCTTTAATTAGTAAGACCATAATTTCAAAATTACTTGCAGATGCAGAAAGTATACTTCTTGACATTAAAGAAGAAAATAGAGATTTAAAAGAGCGTATGTTGGGAAACTACGAAACTTCCTCAGACAGGCAATTATTTGCAGTGCGTTACAAGAGTTGCACAGATGTATGATGGGTTAGAGTTAGAATATACTTTTATTACGGTTAAACCACACCATAAGAACAACTACAGAACCAATTTAACCTCTGTATATTTTGTAACTATAACATTAAAATACAGTTGCCTCTCTTTTTAAAGTGAACAAAGATATTTTAGCAAGATTAAACATAATAAATTGACAATTAATTGACTTTTTAAAAATATTTTTATCTATCCTTCAAATCTATTTTCCAGCCTACTTCAATTATTTTGTCCTGTTTTAATTTCTAAACATTCTTCACAGCGTATGTCACTAATATTATAACCAACTATATTCATCAAAACGCAAATAAGAAATCAAAATTTTGGCATGACTATAAACAGTGCAAAATCTTCTTAAAAAACATGAAGATTTATTAATAACAAGAGCTGACAAAGGTAATGTAGCAGCTGCTATATCTAAAACAAATTATATAAAAGCAATGACAGATTTACTAAAAGATAATAAAATTTACAATGAAATTAAAACTAATCCTACAGCTAAATTTTAAAAGAAAACCTTAGAATTAATAAAAAAATTAAAACAACACAAAATGACAAATGATTTAGAAGCAAAATCCTTTAACAACTACAGTAGTATAATTCCAAAACTTTACGGACTCCCCAAAATTCATAAAATTAATAATCCATACCGTCCTATTGTTGCTACAAATAATTACACAAGGTAAGTTGATAAATACTCTCCTATTATAGTGAATAAGATGAAATAATAACTTAAACTTTTATGCAAAGCCAAAATGATCATTTCAAATCGAGCTAGTAATTGAAAGATGGAAAATATAAGATCTTGGACAAGACTTTAACCTGTATCCTGGTTTTGCCGGAACCATGCGTTTACCAATTACGCCACCGAGACCGATGACGACAATTGAGAAATTTACAAATTTAAATCGTGTACACGACGATACATCAGCCTAACTTTCAATTACGTTCGGAATTTTTGTCAATCATATCTGACATTGTCAAGTTTTTGACTTATGTCAGTTATAGACAGGAAGCTACGCTCAAAATTATGGCTATAAGCCAAGTATTAAATATATAAATATTTTAGGTAGTTAATTACACAAGGTAAGTTGATAAATACTATCGTATTATAGTGAATAAGATGAAATAATAAACTTAGACTTTTATGCAAAGCCAAAATGATCATTTCAAATCGAGCTAGTAATTGAAAGATGGAAAATATAAGGTCTTGGACAGAACCTGAACCTGCATCCTGGTTTTGCCGGAACCATGCGTTTACCAATTACGCCACCGTGACCGATGACGACAATTGGGAAATTTACAAATTCGTATCGTGTATATAATTTTGAGCGTAGCTTCCTGTCTATAACTGACATAAGTCAAAATCTTGACAATGTCAAATATGATTGACAAAAATGGCGAACGTAATTGAAAGTTAGGTTGATGTATCGTCGTGTACACGATTTAAATTTGTAAATTTCTCAATTGTCGTCATCGGTCTCGGAGGCGTAATTGGTAAACGCATGGTTCCGGCAAAACCAGGATGCAGGTTCAAGTCTAAGTTATTATTTCATCTTATTCACTATATATATATATATATATATATATATATATATGTATATATATATATATATATATATATATATATATATTGCCGTGTAACCTGTCTAAATCGAGCCTCAGTAACAACAATACATTCGAAAATTGCACACAATAGTTAATTTTCAAAAAATAATTTCTATAATTTCTTACCCAGATTCCTCTCTTCATCACCTTAAATTCTTCAATCGCTTCCTGGCTAGCTCAGTTGGGTCTCCTCTTGGATACTTAGATTCACTATCATACTCTTTATCGTTCACGCACACACTCAATAAAACCACAAAATAATACAACAATCATACAATATTTATTTACCACTATTTACAAATAAAATTCACGATTATCTACATTTCGGTGCTCAAGTTACACCTCAATAAATTCTATTTTGGTAAAGTCCAGTATTTTACCTAGAAATATTAAACACATTGACTGTAACCGGAGTAAATGGGCCCTGAATAATACCTGATTTTTCTTTCTTTATTTATAATTAATTTTAATTAGGACACTCTGGAGTATGGTGAGCTCATGATAACCCAGTTAATTATGAATAATGTATGCTTTTTACTTTGCATACGCTTACTGCAAACAAAAAAACCCATGTACTCGTAACAATAAAATTTAGATGCCTGATGGAACGTTAATAAGCTTTATATACACCTTTAGATTTATATTTAAATACCATAATAAAAGTTAGTTATACGTATTATTTTCAATACGCAAAATAATGCAAAACACCTTCATAGCTCACTCTCACACATCACAACAATTTCCATAGTTTATCAAAACAACCAATTCTAAAGCGTTACCTGGAATTTCTTGAAGATCCCTAGTCCGTTGACGAAGCCGTTAAGTTGTTTTCGCTCTCGGTTTCGTGCTACTGGTCTGCTGGCCGCTTCTAGCTATTTGTAGATGAACACCTTCTAAGTTGTGCTGCATGCTCTGCCTTGACAATGCATCCAAATCCAAATCCAAATTTATTACACTTGTTTCATAATCGCGTACTTTAGTTTAATTTAATTTAATTTACGTTTCATTACTTCACTTCACGAGCTTGTTTAAAATAAATGTTGCACCTCTATAAAATTTAAACCCGACACTATTCGCGGTTCAAAATTATGAGGCCAACACTGTACTATTTAATTTAAAATAATTTTATATACTTACAAGCTCATGGTAAATTTCAGTTCGTAGTCTGAAGCGATGAAAGTATTAACAGAATGAAGTTAAAAGAGAGCTAATTCTTTTAGAGTATTTATATAATCCCAATGTAACCTCTCCATACCCTCCTAACGCGAAACATTTAATTAAAACTAATACGTTCTTAAATTCATTAAATGAAATAACTTTCGCACGTAAATTCTGGTTGTTTTCTATATACAGGGTGTTTGAAATTACCTTGTTTATACTTAAATTTAGCCCTTTAAAACCACTACAATATATATATATATATATATATTGCTGTGAATCTTCTCATTATCTGCAGGTACTGGCCCTTTAAAAAAAAACATTCGAGCCCCACAGTTTGGGCGTCAAGAATGCTGTGTTTCCTTTAAAATCCGTGAACTACGCTTTTCGCCTCGGCTGCTCACCTAATGTTATAAACCTCCTCATTCATAAAAAAAAACAAACACATTCCTACCAAAAACATCAACGTTAACTCTATTTACATCAATTTTCAGAATACATAAAATTTCAAAATTAAAATTCAGCATAAAATTCAGTTTTAAAAGAATTTCAGGATTAATTTTATTATCATTTTACTGTGCATCCAAAATTAAAGTCCTTGTTGGATGCCTACTAATTAATATAACAATATAAGCAGACCGGAGTCTGAGTATAAAGGAGCATCTACCACCCCTTTACGTTAATTAACCAGGTTTGTCTAATTGAGCTCAAAGACATACCCAAAGTTTCATCATATTCCCGAACATCAAAACAAAATATCCTTTTACTTAAACAAGCAAATTTCATCTTAAAATTAAACTTTTATGGTTAGAACAATTTCACTAATGTCCATTTAAAGTAAATCAATTATAAAGTCATTCAATACACACAAAAATGTCAAACAAAATAGTATAATTTACCTGAAGGTTACTGTCCTCGTAGCTTCAAAGTATCGTTTCTTTAGTTAATCACACCATTCACCAGGATTATATTTACGGCTTCTGATTCTCTACGCTTTTAAATTTTCTCCATCACCATCCATTCAAAGTCGTTTCTGGGCCTTTCCGGAACTCATCTGTGTTTATCTGACCCTTGTTTCATGGATCCAGACACGTATTTGAACCATTTAATTATTAACACCCCCGGAAAATCGCAAAGAATTCATGCTTCTGTCACCAATATACGCCAAAACTGCCTACTTTTGTGTATACATTCGTCGTTGTAAATTTTGCTGATTGGTACAGTGAAACTAACTTTTATTACCTTGTATCTAAGTGCACTGAAGTACATTCATGTTAGCACGTAAATAACAAGCTATTTTGAATCACTAAAATATACTCGCAAACTTTAAATTATTTAATCAAACTAAAATGCACGGTTTACCATCTTTAATCAAGTCGCGTATGTACGAGCTTTTAACGCATCGAATCGTCAAAAGTCTAAGAGGGCTTGTTTATATTCATCTCGGTATATATAGCAAAAAGCCTGTCTGTCGGTCTGTTCCCCAAAACGGGTAATTCTAAAGAATTTCTCATGCCATGTTCCCAGTCTGCCGCTCACGCGTCGATTTTTACGAATTTTCACTCGCCCCATTTGAATCTCAGAAAATTTCCACACGGCACGCAAGCCTGTCCGAGAAAAACTAATTGATTTTGTACAGAAATTGTTGTTCTACCTCTGATATTTGCATCCTATTTTTAACCAATTGTGACCCCCGTGACGTTGCTTAAATCCCGCCTTCTACAATATGTGTCTTTGCTTGACGCATTTTCTCTTTCCTTCTCTACCGTGTTCTTATTGGTGCAACTTGATATACTTTATTATCGATTATTTTAGTCCACATGGAGTGTGAAATACCCAGCTTTAGCAATTCTCGTAACTATTATGCGACGTTTTCCCCAAGATTCTTTGAAACATTAATTATCTGCAAAATTTACGCCGAATGTGTTATTTAAACTACGCAGGTGTTCAAAATAATATTAATTCTCAGAGCTTTAATCCGTGGTATTTTAATCTTGGGTTTTTTACAAGTTTCTATAGGTATTATATGTTATTAACGGTTTAATTAACTCCAATTAAAATTGATTTCTATCCTTTTCATTTTTTTAGCGAATACAACTTAAATATTAATTATTATAGGTACACTTTGTTTTACTACCGGTTACTTAAATAGAGTTAATTAATATAAACTTTGCACGTAATTTCTCTTTGTTTAGGAATAATTACATTACACGCAGAGCTTTTCACTACTGCTTCGTCTTATAAATAATTTAAATTTCTTATTTTTACTGAAACAACCGAGTTTATTTATGCTTCATGGTTTTAATAACGCGTATTATTTAATGAAATTCCTTATACACGGTGATTAAAATTATTTGATGTGATTATTTAATTTTCTACCCTGGTCTAAATATGAGTATTTTATATATATATATATATATAGTGCTGCGATAACACGCCCCACGGCTTGGGCGTAGATATTTATGCTGTGTTAACCCCTGTTAGCCCCTACGCTTGGGCAACATTTTATGCTATGATAATCGAGCCCCACGATTTGGGCTTGTCATATTTATGTCGTGTTATCTTCCTGTAGGAAAAATAAAACCCTTGTTATTCTCGTCCCTCGGTTGGGAAGATATATTTATGTCGTGATTTATTCTTTTATTACTCAAGCTCTTGTAGAAATGTTAATTTATAATTTTCTTTGCCTCGATTCGCTGATTCAATTAAATAAAGCAATTCTACAATACACATTATAATGACTAAATATTTACAACCTTTTTAAATATCTTCTCTCTTTTTAAATGATTTACATCTGTCAGATTTTTAGAAAATCAAGCCAGCAAAACCAGCTTTTTATTACATTTAGAGACCTTTCGAAACGTTTCAAGATGTCTATTACTTTTCATAAATTTATACAAGAGACCCCAATTTCTCGGCTCTTACACTTTGAATTATTATTGAGATAAAAACAGTTTTTAGAAATAAATCAAATCAAAATATCTAACCTGAAGTGGTTCAGTAGGTGCTCTGCATTCCCCAGAATTGAAGTCGACATCCAACCAAATTAGTATCCAAATCGTTATTGGTGAGTTTATTCCAATGAAAGGTTTTTCATTTCCGTAATAGAATATTTACCATTTTTAGAGATTATCAAATTGCTTGAACAGGTAGCATTTTCCAGAGTCTCGTATCCAAAATTATATTAAAGATCGTAATTAACAGGAGTCGTAACAAGATCTTTATTAGGATCGTTATTTCGATTGTAATTTAAGATTGTGATTAAGATTGTAATTGAGATGGTAATTAAGATAGTAATTAAAATGGCAATTAAGAGCCCTGTTTTATTTATTATTAGAAATGGTATAATTTCACTAAATCTGATCTACTTACGTCTTTAGAAGTACGGCTCGCTTGCACAATTACACACTCTTTAATTTTCACTTTAATTTAATTTACTGTTCACGTAAATATTTAGCACTTTCAAGTATAGTGACTGCCCAG
This sequence comes from Platerodrilus igneus, assembly GCA_036346225.1. Taxonomy (NCBI): domain Eukaryota; kingdom Metazoa; phylum Arthropoda; class Insecta; order Coleoptera; family Lycidae; genus Platerodrilus; species Platerodrilus igneus. The sequence goes on along the minus strand of JARFIW010000347.1, from coordinate 2,813,309 downwards.
TTTCTAAAGTATACTAACTCGATATTCAATTGTCATGATATTTATAGGATCGGCCCCTTTTGTTTGCGATTCGTTGACTTCACGTGCTGGGCGAGACCAAGTGTCTTATCTCTTGTTATTTTGGGAAACTTTGCCAATTGTGTAGTTCAATTGCACGAAACAATGCTAAGAATGTCACGTAATTCATTATAATACCTCACATTTGATTCAGAAATCCCAGGAATCTTCGTCCAACAAATCACGTACTATTGTTGTTGGCCTTATTCTAATCTGAATGGAATAAATTTGGTGTTTGTTTATTTCTTAATTAAATTGGATTTTTGAACAAATGTGATACTTTGAAATCACGTACGCTTTTAAAATAATGCATAATTTCTGCGTGCGTTTAAGATGATATATTAACGCAATTTTTAATATTAATCTAGCCAATTCATGCAGGTTTTTCACTGATTTAATTTCAATGCGTTTCGTTACATTTTTAAATTCTTATCTTTGCTCGTAGCTAGTCTTGGATATGTGTTTTAATCGCTTGTACTGCTATATACAGTGTGCTCTCAACTAATAATATTTATAATGACCTATTTACTCTTCTAATATCTGTAATTCTGTGCTTTTGTTACTTGGGAGTTTCTTTTGTTTATTCTACAACCCCTATGACTTAACCTACCCCTAAATTAACCCTATAATTACAGCAATATATATATATATATATATATATATATATATATATATATCCCGTTAATTTTTAACTTGTATATCGAAGAGGCAATGAATACCCCCAAATGCAGAAAGACATTTGTAATTATTAAGCTAGAACAAATGATTGATATGCTTAGATTTGCAGATGATATAGAGGTATTGGCATCTAACAAGGAAGAGTTAAAAGCAACTCTTAATGAAATGGTAACTGTACTAACCGAGGGATACAGTATGAAAATTAACAAAAATAAAACTAAAGTACTAGTATGTAAAGAAGGTGTAAGTAAATCAAAAACCAGAGTATACAAATAGAAAACGAGAACTTACAAAAGGATTAGGATTTCTGATATCTAGAAAGTCAAATAATGCAAGATGGGAAAAGTGCAAAAGATATAAAACAAAGATTAGCACAAGTAAAAGCAACTACATGTTCAAAGACAACAAACAGAGAAACAAAGAAGAGATTACCTAAAAACATACATGTGAAGCACAGAGTTGTTCGGCTGTGAAACGTGGACAGTAGAAGCGAACAGGAAAAAGATAGAAAGAAATCTTTGAAATGTAGTACTACAGACGTTTGGTGAAGATATTCATGGACAGACAAAAGTTAAGAGCAAAGAGTATTAGAAATGGTAAGGGAAAAAGATATTTGTGGAAAAATAGGATAATAGGATACATATTAACGCATGAAGGAACTTTACAATCTATTAAAAAAGCCACATTTGGAATGAATTTTCTCAATCGATTTTTACTCATACCGATTTCTCAATTAAGTGAATTTAAAATACAGAGTTGAATAGGGAAATGAGGCCTAATTGTAGCATCTCAAAACAATATCCTGCATATCAAAATTTTAAAAATCTGTTATAAGATTTGGGAGGAGCACGAAAAAATAAGGCAAATAAAATATATTTGCAATTTGCATGTTTCATTTTATTATTCACTTTTCTTCATAAAGAAAAACTTTGTAAACCAGAACTGAGCATCTCACGCAAAATAGTGTTCGTTTTTTATAATTGACTACAATTTAATAAAACCTGCAATCGTTAACCAAAAGTCATTCGTGAAACATGTCTTCATGAGGATTTTCCTATGTAATAAAAACTAATAGATTTGCAGATTCCTTGATAAATTTTAAATTCTTACAACTATGCTAAGATTACAATTTCAAATAATCAAAAATGCATTGTCAAATATTCGACAACTGATCATTCCTAAAAGTTCGGTTAAGTTTTTCTTAACTAAATAACCTTTTAAGTAAAATGCCTCAAAAATTGTCGAGTGAAGAATATGGAGATATGTTGTACATATATGGAATCTGTAAGGGAAATGGTTGAGAGACTGCTAAAAGCTTTCTCGGACGTCACATACCTACTCAATAGGCTTTTTCTAAAGTGTTTACTTACTTCAAAGAACATGGGCGATTTTCACCCTGGAAAACTGAACGAATATCAAGAAAGACCTGATTTCGTTCTTTAGGAAAATTTATTAAATATGGTTGGAAATAATCCTAAAATTAAGACCCCAAGAATTTGCTACTGCATTATATATTTCACAATATACCATTTGGCATCGAATGAAAAAAAGCATTAACTTTATCCTTTACAGACACAAAAGTTATCTGCAAGTAGAAGCTATGCCCACCAATTAAACTTTAGTGAATTTATTATAAGTAATCGAAGTAAAATATTGTGTACGATGAAATTCAATTTATAAGAGATAGTGTGTTTAACTATAAAAACATGTTTAAGCAGAAGACGATCCGAATTCTGTAAAATGGTCAAGATCACATCATAAATTTTGTATGTTTGGTGTGGTTTTTAATGTACATTCATTGGACTATACATTCTTCCTGATAGACTAACAGGAGAAATTTACCTACATTTTATCGAAAATGCGATACTGGTCTTGTTAGAAAACGAAAACATTGAAGGAATATTTTTCTAACACGAAAATTCTCCACATTTCAAATTGATTGAGAGAAATTTTTCCAATCAGAATTTTTCAAACGATGGACCTATTCAATGGCCCTACATTTGTCTTTTAACCAGGAAATTTTGAATTTTGTCAAACCCTTGCCATCCCAAGCAAGAGGGATCTTGTGCATGACAACACCCACGCACAGGACCTACATTTTACCTCTCATCTGAATAAGGACGTATTTTTGTGAAAAATACTCACCCAACATTTTTCAAGTGGTCCGTGTCAGGAATCGAACCAGGGACATGTGGTTTGTAGTCACACGCGAACCAACAATGCTACTGAGCTGCTTCTATTCCAGACCAATAAGAAGTCCCGATTTTAATGTGGTAAGTTATTATTTTTTAAGAGAGTTGAAAACAATGATTTATACTAAAGAAATTAACGAAGAGCAGTTGTTCAAAAGGAACAAACATTGACATGACAAAATATGAAATCCTAGTAAAATTTAGACAGCGATCAACAGTTTGCCTAAAATTAACAAAAACAGTGGTTAGTTTCAACAAAATTTAATATGATTCAAGATACTCTTCTTGGTTTTCTAAAACTAATGTCTTAATTTGCAAGGTTCATTTTTTTAGTAAGTTTACTTATTGCAAGATTTTCTTTTATCAAAAAATTTATTTCTCTTATTTTTTCATGCTTTTTTCAAACCTTAAAACAGATTTTAACTATTTTGGCACACAAGGCAACCTGTATTTTGGCTTCGCTCAATTGAGAAGTTGGTATAACTGATTAAATAAAACATTTACATAAAATTTAACTTTGCTATATCTAATAGTACTAAAATTATGGACCAAGAAAAAGGCAAAATCAATAAAATGCCTGGCAATTGTATTATTGACCCATTAGGCATTGGTGATATGGAACTGCTGAAATAACCTGCATATGCAGCTAAAGTATGTATACTTATCAATAGATCGCCCTATATAGTAACTGAAAGGTTTGTTAGATATTTTCCACATATAACAATTTTTTTTATAAATGAAAAAATTGGCCAAATTACTTATGTACAATCATAAATAAGTTTTCTTATTCATGGCAAATTTTTAGTTCCAGGTGGAAAACAATAAACAACCCGTTATTTGCTACTAATTCTATTGTAAGGTTAAAATTCCATACTTTATGGTAATAACAAAATTATATGCTTCAAATGTATTGCATTAGTTTGAAATCTTGTGAATAGCAGCTTAACAATAGATATTGTAAGTAAATACGTTATTATTGTCAAATATTTCAAGGTTTTTCGTGTTATTTTATGAACACCGCTGTGGTCCATCCTGGTTTTGTTAAACATGTCTTCTTTTGCATGGTTCAGTGATATAGGATTTTCCAGGACGAGTCGTCTTATGAGTCGTTTTGAGAATTGGGTTACTTCCATTCACTCCTCTGAGAAGCTCATAATGAAGTCGATATGCAACACTTAAGGGTTTTGATACCGTTTTTCCCTTTGGAGACGTTGGTCTGAGGTAATTTGATCTGTTACATGAAAATGTGTTGTTGATGTCAATAAATTTTATGCTAGCTAAAATCCTGCAACACCGCAAAGTTGTTCCATCAGGGTAACTATTCACAACTCACTATTAAGGGCGAGTGATTTATTCTATTGCTGAAATCTTCAGACAATTTAAGATAGACGGGTTGTATTGAACAACTTCCCTTAAAGCTGGAAACTTCAATACACTTGTTAACCGAGCCAGATGTAGAATTACCATCATTTCAGTCCATAAGATTTTTTGTAGAATAAACTATAATTAAAATTTCGATTCTTTAGTTAGATATTTTGCTAATAGAAAAATAACTTAAGTAAATTTCTGTTTAAAATTTTTGTGTAATAATCTGCAATGTCTTGTATAAAAGTAGAAAAATCACTCATATAAATTTTAGCTAATTCATTTTGTAAAATGTTAAGTGATAAGGCAGATCTGACAAATCATGAGTTGACAAATTTGTAAATGCATAAACTATTTAAAAATTCTGTTGGAGCATTTAAAACCACAAATCTGTGATATTATTTGATGTTAATGAATATGAATTTTATAGTGTTGTTATGATAAAAATATCTATTCCTCAAAAATTAAATACACACTTTAGTGCGTTGATATTTTTTTGTCTTGTAGCTTAAAAGTGCATATACTATAATATTTTTCTTGTTGAGAAATGCACCTGGTTGAGTAAAGATCTACTCTATATGTTGTCATACTATATTTTTCCAAGAATTTTGATTAGTAAACACAAAAGGGTTTTCTGTGTCTGCCTTTCAAAATGAATTAATACGTATAAGATACAGTACCGTCCGATTTAAAAATACCTCCTCTTTTATTCAACTAAGCAAATTCAGCCCAACCCACCTCTAACTCTCCCTGTGGTAATGGCCAAGTTAGACGAAGGTGTTTAGTTTTTGTGACTGAGTATGACTCCAGTAAATGGTGCCGCAACGTATGATGCCACAATTTATTTCATTAGCATTATTTGTAAAAACTGCAGCAAGCGTCTCCCCAATGTGGGGACCGAATTTTCGTAGCAGAAACATTTCTGATTATTGTAAATTTAATTCTTTGGTAGTTTGGTTAAAATAATTTCCTGTTAAAATGTCTGGCAAGATTAAGCCATCTCATCTTTTAGTAGAAGAGACGGACTATGAATTAAAAATGCATGCCGTCTATATGACCAAAAACCAAAATGTATAAAGGCAAGCTCTTCGAACAAGAGGGTGCGATATAAGGAATCAGTTGAAGTATGATATAGCATTTGAACAAAAAGTTATTGATACTACATTTGTAACGTTTTCCTTTTACGTTACAATTTTTTTAGTTCCTTATACACATGTAACGCTTTTAATATGACATCGCCCTGTATTTGTTGCCTATATTTTACATACTAAATCATATTTTTGAACTAGTACCTCTAGTTTATGTAAGAATTCTGAATTTTCATTGATAAAAGACACTTAATTTATTTTTCATCACCTTGTATTTGATGATTACATATCGTATTTTATACATTCCATTAACTAGTATTAAGCTATTATTATCTTGGTAATTTTACAAATTCAAGATTGCGTCGCAAGTTCAATCAATTATCGCCGGAGTTGCTTGTCTATTTCAAATTAGTATCCTTTTAGACCCCTACCTATTCAGAATTTTCTTCTATAAGGATGCTATCCGCATCGCAATAGTCATTTACTTAAAATGAGTTCACACTTTAAAGTAGTAAATAATTGAAGCAAAGACAACGGTAGGTAGTACAATGTCACCTTATTGTTGTTCTAAATTTCCTTTTTAATACAATGCAACGAAAAATACCTCAACAATACCTCAATATCTCAACTCTCAACAATATCTCAACAAAAATTACTTCAACAAGAATTTATTGTAACAAAATTACCATAACAAAAGATTACTGCAACTAGTAGGTTATAAGGACAGCTTCGGGAGAAAGTGATGATAAAATCTATAAAGAAGTTACCACCACTGAAATTTAAGACAAATTAATGGTTGCGAATATATGGAGTCTGGTATCAAAGTTCATGCTGCTTTAGTAGAAAATGGTTCAAAATATTATGCTGAATTACAAGCACTCCGTTTCAAAATTTCCATTAAAAGAAGAACCTACATAGTGTTTTTACTGGCTGCTTTCAGAACAGGTTTTTAGCACGTGCCATACTTCAAGTTGCTAAGCTCCCAATGATGTCCAGGTATTGTTAACATATGGGTCGACTTGACGGGTGATTGACCAATGTTATTAATCTCGAATAGTATCGTATGCCATATGCAGTTATATCAGTCTTGACCTTTAAGAAAATTACAGCTGATACAACTTTCACTGCTTTAAAAATAATATTAAGGCATGAGACTCAATTTTCAAGAAAATTAAATAATATGTAGGCAAAGTCCTTTTTTGTTTACCTGTTAATCTTGAAATGATCAATAAATCTATCAAACATAGATTCGTTATTCACTAAATTTCAGTTGCTTTAAAGTCGTTATTAATAGAAACACCTTTCTTGTAGTGATTTATATTAATCTATAAAGACAGTTAATTTCAAAAACACGTTTTACAATTTTGCTTCTTCTTAACGTCTGAGCAAAATTGAAATAACTAGTTGCTTATTTAAACTCAATTGTATTCTAAGACAAAATTACTGAGATAATCATCATATGAAAATTATTTATTTTAAGAGTGCTGTGTTTTGATGATTCATGTGAACCAACAATCAGATCTGATTAATGGTACTTAACATTTATTAAATTAATTATTGTTAAATTTAAAACTCTTCAAGCCATATTTGGAAATGAAATTAAAGTACACTCATTAATATAAAGAACTTATTACGCTCTCCTAAGAAATACTCTGGATATTATTAATTGCTGGCTCTTGGGGCAGTTTTTATAGTAATGTTTTGTGTTATAATAGAAATTTATTTTTGGAGTGTAGTCATTTAATTTATCTCAAAGTACCTATAATCATCTTTTAAAAGGGTTTACGTTCTAATATGAGTATAAAAAAAAAAGGATTTACCAAACCTTAGTCTGGCAGTAATATGCACATTTAATAAAAATAACTATGCAAGTGATCTTTTAGTGCACTGTCATAAATATTGCATTGGTGAAATTGAGGAATATTGTTTCCCTTCTTGTTTAGTCACAACTTTTAGTATACGATCTTTGATGAAACGCATTTTGTTGTGAGGGTTCCTGCACCTTCCCTCTTAACATTTCTCGTTTATAGCAAAATATAGGTACAAAAGTTAAAGTTACAACACATTGTCTTCTATTTAATCATTATTCGCTGAAGCAAATAGTGAAAACAAGGAAAGTTTACCATTTCGACTGCAGTGTAGAGTGAATCATGTCACTGCTCATATAAAACGTTTTCAAAAAGGTTTCGCTTTTCCGCCGGAACAACTTTTTTGGAGGAATGAAGCTTATGCAACTAGTATGCAACTCGACATCAAATTAACAAAAAAATTCTTTTGCATTAAAATTAGATTCAGAGTTACTGCCTCCAGAGGAACCTTTGCCAGACGAACGCCAATCGATGAGACAATCTTTGGTAGTCTTTCTTTCCAAAAGCAAAATATTGCCGAGTTGGAATATAAAATTTACTGGTGACCTGAAACAACTCTACTCTTTCTTAGAACATGTTTCAGAATTAGCAAAATCTAGATAAGTTTCTGAAGAGGATCTTATCAATTCAGCTGTTGAACTACTTAACAGGGCATGTTTTGTTTTTGTTGCACTCTTTGTTTTACTGTCGTCATAAAGTAGGCCTGGTTTTATCACACAGGTATGGTTTTGTTTTACTGCCCTGATTTTGTTTCCCTGACGTTGTGACATGGTGTGCGTGTTAGTCTATGCAAAACTCGTAGAGTTGGTTGCTCTAGCAGTGTGTTAGACTAGGCTAGACTCGAGGCGAGTTTACATCGTTTTCTAGGTTGAGAATGCTGTATTTTTTTAATGAGAGCGTAGGCGAGGTTCGTAGTAGAGTCGTTCGCACTAGCAAGTTTATGCATTAGAGGGCACTTTTATTTGTATCGACAGTTATAACTTGTGCAAAATCTTATTGTAGCAAATAGCACGTGCAACGTGGACAGCAGCTGATCTGAAAATTACTAGTGAGTATATACAATCCTATGCCGCAAATTTAGAGCATTTGCATCCTATTTTTTTCTGAAATTCAAAAGACACGTCAAGCTTCATATACTTGTAGTGCTTCCCAATACAATTTCCAAAAGAGAGATATTTCATTTCAGGTTGGAGATCAAGCTTGCTGATGCTGTCAATTAGTTTTCTGCCAAACTAGAACCAAAATATGTGTTTAGTTTTCCATTTGAGAAATATAAATGGTACTGATGCTGAAAAATATCATGTTAAGGATTTGAAATCTTATTTTGGATTTAATTCCGATGTTTCTGTGAGATAAAGTTTGCACTAAAATTTTTTTAATAAATCACAGTTAGGGATACACAAGTTTTTAATTTTCATTTGTTTGTTAAGAATTTTACAGTTTTGTATAGTATATTAATTTTATTTTTGGTCAACACCCCAATTTGTCCATCAACAACAAAACCTACTTTATATGGGAGATGGAAGTTATTGATTTGGTAATTCATCGACTGATATTTCCTAGTTAATTTTGATGGTGAAATGCATTGATTATTCACTTATAAGCAAGACAAAAAATGTAGCTCGATTTAGGTAGTATTACTAGGAAATTGAAGAAATTTTCAGTTGGAATGTTCAGAGATTCTCTGCTAAAAAGAAATTTCTTTATTTTTAGATTAAAATAATTAATACCCCTTTCACCACAAAATATTTTTAAAGTATAAATAGGTATTTTTTTGTATAATTTGCTGTGATACCACCAAAATCCGGGTACTCCGCTTTTCGAATCGTGCCCCTACGAATTGGATGCCAAAGAATGCTGTGAAACCTACAAAGTTATTAAATTACCTGGTCCGTTGACTTTCTTCTGTTAATCGCCTCGGCTGCTCCTCTAGATAACTTTCATCCTCATACATAAAAAAAACAAACACATTCCTACCACAAACATCAACGTTAACTCTATTTACATCAATATTCACAATACATTAAAATTTCAAAATTAAAATTCAGCATAAATTTTAATATCAGAGAATTTCAAAATTAAATTTATTATCATTTTAAATTGCATCCAGAATTAAAGTCCTTGTAGGATGCCTACTAATTACTATAACAATATATGCAGAGTACAAAGGAGCATCTACCACCCTTTACGTTAATTAACCAGGTTCGTCTAATTGAGCTCAAAGACATACCCAAAATTTCATCATAATCCAGAACATCAATACTAAATACCCTTTCTACTTAAACAAGCAAATTTCACCTTAAAATTAAAATTTTATTGTTAGTATAATTTCACTAATGTCCATTTAAAGTAAATCAATTATAAAGTTATTCAACACACACCAAAATGTCAAACAAAATAGTATAATTTACCTGAAGGTTATTGTCCTCGTAGCTTCAATGTACATCGTCCCTTTAGTTAATCACACCATTCCAACAGGATTATATTTACGGCTTCTAATTCTCAACGCTTTTAAAATTTTCTCCATCACCATTTATTTAAAACTGTTTCTGGGCTTTTCCGGAACTCATCTGTGTATATCTGACCCTGTTTTTGTGGATCCAGACACGTTTTTGAACCATTTAATTATTAACACCCCGAAAATAACAAAGAAATTCATACTTCTTTCACCAATATACGCCAAAACTGCCTACTTTTGTGTATACATTTGTCGTTGTAAATTTTGCTAATTGGTACAGTAATACTAAATTTTATTACCTTGTATCTAAGTGCACTGCAGTACATTCATGTTAGCACGTAAATAACAAACTATTTTGAATCACTAAAATATACGAGCAAACTTTAAATTATTTTATCAAACTAAAATGCACTGTTTAACATCTTGAATCAAGTCGCGGATGTAAGAGAGCTTGTTTATATTCCCCTGGGTATATATAGCCGTTAGCCTGTGCGTCGGTTTTTACGAATTTTGTACTCGCCCCATTTAAATCTCAGAAATTTCAACACGGCACGCAAAGTCTGGAAATAACTAATTGACTTTTATACCGAACTGTTATTTTTACCTCTCAAGTTTGCTTTTTACTTTCAACCAATCGCAACCCCATGACGTTGCGCTACTCACGCCTTTTACTATATGTGTCTCGGTCTTGCGCATATTATCTGTCTCTATCTAACCTGTTCTTAGTGGTGCAAATTGATATTCTTTATTATCGATTATTTCAGTCCATGTGGAGTGTGAAATAACCCACCTTTAGCATTTCTCGTAACTATTATGCGACGGTTTCTACAAGATTCTCTGAAACCATTTGTTATCTACACAATTTTCGCCGAAAGAGCTTTTTAAACTACGCAGGTGTTCAAACATACTATTAATTCTCAGAGCCTTATTTCGTGGTATTATAATCTTGGATTTTCACAGACTTTTATGCTTATTATTAATAATGGTTTAATTAACTCCAATTAAAATTGACTTCTATCCTTTCATATTTAGCGAATACAAGTTAAATATTAATTATTATGTGTACACGCTGTTTAATACCGGTTACTTAAAATAGGGTTAATTAATATAAATTTTGCACGTAATTTCCATTTGTTTAGGAATAATTACATTACACGCAGAGCTTTTTAATACTGTTTCTTTTGATATAAAGCGTCTTGTACATGGTTTAAATCTCTTATTTTTACTGAAACTAATAAATTTTTATGCTTCACGGTGTTTTAATAAAGCGTATTATCTAATAAAATTCCTTATACACGGTGATTAAAATTATTTTATGTAATTCATTAATTTTCTACCCTGGTCTAAATATGAGTAATATATATATATATATATATATATATATATATATATATATATATTTTCTATAGATATCGGGGAAGCAGTCAAACTTGTCAAATTAATTAAACACTCTTTTAATCATTCGAGCTTTCATAAAATTTATTATCTTATTCAGGAATCTAATAAATGCATATGAAAATAAATGTGTGCTGCTACTTAATACTACTTACGTTTATATGAGTTTATAAATACATAAAACTATGGAAGTTAGGCAGTACTTCATTAAAGATTAAGAATAAACATGTCAAAAGTGACAGACGTTTACATAACCTCATTTAGTTGTTTAAACTAATGTAGTATAATTAAAGGTGTAAAAGTTGACTAAACTATAATAGTAGGTATACAAGTTGACTAGACTAAAGTGTGGTAAATTAAAGAGAGAAGTGGTAAAAAAAAAATAAAAAAAAAAAATTTTTTTTTTTTAAAATTACCTGAGTTAGTACTTTCTATTTCACTATGTAAAACTATAAAGAGAATCGTGCCAAATCCTGGAATATCGAAATTGAAGGCTATGCTTTACTACTGAGGGATAATAAATAAGAATAAATGTTACTTAAATTTTGAGTATCAGTTTTCTTGTTTAAAGAATTTGTTTTTAACGTTATAGCAACCATTTCCAAAAATAATCGTTTGCGATAATGCTTTTCTCTAAAAACAATTTTGGTATTAGCGTAATCCATTGAATGTCCTGTCTCAATTACGTGAGAAGAAAGAGCGCAAGATTTAATTCCTCTTTTACAGTCACTTTTATGTGAAGTAAGTCTGGCTGAAAGCCATCTAGACGTTTGTCCAACATAAGGGCTTTGACCATCGAGACAGGGCACTTCATAGACCAAACCTAATTCCTGTAATTGTGGAGTGCGATCTTTTATTTTAGAAAATATATTCTTAATAGTGAGTACTGTTTTGTAGGTAATTCTTATATTGAGCAAATCTTTAAATATGTGGGCTAGTTTGTTTGTGAAGTTGTGTATATATGGGAGTGTGTAAAATAATGAGGCTGTTTCAGAATTACTATTATTATTGCTATTGTGTAATGTTGAAATGGTTCTTGTATTTTTTGATTCAGATGAGGTGTTAAATAATAGTTTATTTATTAATCTAGGTGGGTAAGAATTTTGGATAAGTAGGTTTTTTAATTTGATTAAATTATTCTTTATAAAGGTGTGGTGTGATAATGACACAAACCGTTTTTTCATTCCTAGTACTAGATTGAATTTCGTTTTCAAAGGATGATGCGAATGAAAGTTCAAGTATCTTCCTGATGATATAGGTTTACGATCCCAACTGCTGATAAGAATATTGTTTTCAGTTCTAATTATTTGCATATCTAAAAACGGGACGCTGTTGTTTTTCTCTTCCTCAATAGTGAACTGAATAAATGAATTGTACGAGTTAAAAAGTTGAAGTACTTCATCACCTTTTCCTTTAGGAATACTGCATATCAAGTCATCAACGTACTTCTTAAAAAATGGACATTGAAACTTTAATTTGGACATACATGTGTCGAGTAGATCATCCATAACATATTGAGCAATTATAGGGGATAGGGTAGCCCCCATAGGAGTCCCCACGGTCTGTTTATAGTAGATATTATTGAATGTGAAGTACGTTGTGTTGAAGACAAATTCAACCAATTTGATAAAATTGTTTTTATTTATGTTACAGTGGGATCTAATTGTTTCCCAATGATTTTCAATAGTGTTTTGCACGAGTTCAGTTGGAATATTGTCGAAAAGGGAAACCACATCTAAGGTAATCAACACATACCCTTCTGGAATCTTGTATTCATTAATAAAACTTGAAAAATTGAAAGAATCTTTTACATAATATGAATTGTCAGTATTGTATGCATTGGTAAGTATGTTAGTAACTATTTCTGCAATTTTGGAATTAGGTGCTGAAATTGATGAAATTATTGGTCGAAGTGTGAGTGTCGGCTTATGTATTTTAGGAAGCCCATCTACTCGACACATGTATGTCCAAATTAAAGTTTCAATGTCCATTTTTTAAGAAGTACGTTGATGACTTGATATGCAGTATTCCTAAAGGAAAAGGTGATGAAGTACTTCAACTTTTTAACTCGTACAATTCATTTATTCAGTTCACTATTGAGGAAGAGAAAAACAACAGCGTCCCGTTTTTAGATATGCAAATAATTAGAACTGAAAACAATATTCTTATCAGCAGTTGGGATCGTAAACCTATATCATCAGGAAGATACTTGAACTTTCATTCGCATCATCCTTTGAAAACGAAAATCAATCTAGTACTAGGAATGAAAAAACGGGTTGTGTCATTATCACACCACACCTTTAAAAAGAATAATTTAATCAAATTAAAAAACCTACTTATCCAAAATTCTTACCCACCTAGATTAATAAATAAACTATTATTTAACACCTCATCTGAATCAAAAAATACAAGAACCATTTCAACATTACACAATAGCAATAATAATAGTAATTCTGAAACAGCCTCATTATTTTACACACTCCCATATATACACAACTTCACAAACAAACTAGCCCAAATATTTAAAGATTTGCTCAATATAAGAAATACCTACAAAACAGTACTCACTATTAAGAATATATGTTGGACAAACGTCTAGATGGCTTTCAGCCAGACTTACTTCACATAAAAGTGACTGTAAAAGAGGAATTAAATCTTGCGCTCTTTCTTCTCACGTAATTGAGACAGGACATTCAATGGATTACGCTAACACCAAAATTGTTTTTAGAGAAAAGCATTATCGCAAACGATTATTTTTGGAAATGGTTGCTATAACGTTAAAAACAAATTCTTTAAACAAGAAAACTGATACTCAAAATTTAAGTAACATTTATTCTTATTTATTATCCCTCAGTAGTAAAGCATAGCCTTCAATTTCGATATTCCAGGATTTGGCACGATTCTCTTTATAGTTTTACATAGTGAAATAGAAACTACTAACTCAGGTAATTTAAAAAAAAAAAAATAATAAAATAAAAATATTTTTTTTTTACCACTTCTCTCTTTAATTTACAACACTTTAGTCTAGTCAACTTGTATACCTACTATTATAGTTTAGTCAACTTTTACACCTTTAATTATACTACATTAGTTTAAACAACTAAATGAGGTTATGTAAACGTCTGTCACTTTTGACATGTTTATTCTTAATCTTTAATGAAGTAATGCCTAACTTCCATAGTTTTATGTATTTATAAACTCATATAAACGTAAGTAGTATTAAGTAGCAGCACACATTTATTTTCATATTCATTTATTAGATTCCTGAAGAAGATAATAAATTTATCGAAAGCTCGAATGATTAAAAGAGTGTTTAATTAATTTGACAAGTTTGACTGCTTCCCCGATATCTATAGAAAATAATATTTCAAACAGTCGATATATCTTATTTGTATATATATATATATATATATATATATATATATATATATATATATATATATATTACTCATATTTAGACCAGGGTAGAAAATTAAATAAGCACATCAAATAATTTTAATCACCGTGTATAAGGAATATTATTAGATAATACGCGTTATTAAAACCGTGAAGCATAAAAATTTATTAGTTTCATTAAACATAAGAGATTTAAATCATGTACAAGACGCTTTATATCAAAAGAAGCAGTATTAAAAAGCTCTGCGTGTAATGTAATTATTCCTAAACAAATGGAAATTACGTGCAAAATTTATCTTAATTAACTCTATTTCAAGTAACCGGTATTGAACAAAACGTACAGATAATATCTATAGAAACTTGTAAAAACCCAATAAAATGCAAATCCTAGAAGTGTTAGTTAGAAGTAGGATGTTTGAACACACCTGCGTATTTTAAAAGGCAATTTCAGTTTAATTTGTTTAGATAAACATGTCGATTCTAAGGATATTGGAAACGGTCAGATGCTTTAGCACGAAATACAAAACAGGGTGTATTTAAAAGCTCATTCGGCGAAAATTTTGCAGATAATTAATGTTTACAAAGAATCTTGGAGAAACCGGGGCTTAATATTCACGAGAAGGTGCGATACGGGGTTATTTAACCCAGATAGTCCACATGGACTAAAATATAATCGATAGTAAGGAATATCAATTTGCACCAATACGAACAGGTTAGAAAAGGAAAGAGAAAATGCGTCAAGCAAAGACACATATAGTAAAAGGCGTGATTTAAGCAACGTCACGAGGGTCACAATTGGTTGAAAATAGGATGCAAATATCAGAGGTAGAAACAACAATTTCTGTACAAAATTAATTAGTTTTTCTCGGACATGTTTGCGTGCCGTGTGAGAATTTCTGATTTTTAAATGGGGCGAGTGAAAAATTCGTAAAAACCGACGCGCGAGCGACGGACTGGGAACATAGAATGAGAAATTCTTAAGAATTGTCTGTTTTGAGGACAAAAGCGACGTGCCGGCTATTCGCTATATATACAGGTGGTAATATGAATTTCGGTCTCTTAGACTTTTGACTATTCGATGCGTTAAAAGCTCTTACATCCGCGACTTGATTCAAGATGTTAAACAGTGCATTTTAGTTTGATAAAATAATTTAAAATTCTGCTCGTATATTTTAGTGATTCAAAATAGTTTGTTATTTACGTGCTAACATGAATGTACTTCAGTGCACTTAGATACAAGGTAATAAAATTTAGTATCACTGTACCAATTAGCAAAATTTACAACGACAAATGTATACACAAAAGTAGGCAGTTTTGGCGTATATTGGTGAAAGACGCATGAATTTCTTTGCTATTTTTCGGGGGTGTTAATAATTAAATGGTTCAAATACGTGTCTGGTTCCACGAAACAAGGGTCAGATATACACAGATGAGTTCCGGAAAAGCCCAGAAACAACTTTAAATAAATGGTGATGGAGAAAATTTTAAAAGCGTTGAGAATTAGAAGCCGTAAATATAATCCTGTTGGAATGGTGTGATTAACTAAAGGGACGATGTACATTGAAGCTACGAGGACAGTAACCTTCAGGTAAATTATACTATTTTGTTTGACATTTTGTGTGTGTTGAATAACTTTATAATTGATTTACTTTAAATGGACATTAGTGAAATTGTACTAACCATAAAATTTTAATTTTAAGATGAAATTTGCTTGTTTAAGTAGAAAGGGGTATTTAGTATTGATGTTCGGGAATATGATGAAACTTTGGGTATGTCTTTGAGCTCAATTAGACGAACCTGGTTAATTAACGTAAAGGGGTGGTAGATGCTCCCTTTATACTCAGACTCCGGTCTGCTTATATTGTTATATTAATTAGTAGGCATCCAACAAGGACTTTAATTCTGGATGCACATTAAAATGATAATGAATTTAATTTTGAAATTTTCCGATATTAAAATTTATGCTGAATATTAATTTTGAAATTTTAATGTATTGTGAATATTGATGTAAATAGAGTTAACGTTGATGTTTGTGGTAGGAATGTGTTTGTTTTTTTTATGTATGAGGATGAAAGTTATCTAGAGGAGCAGCCGAGGCGATTAACAGAAGACAGTCAACGGTCCAGGTAATTCAAGAGGTTTCACAGCAATATATATATATATATATATATATATATATATATATATTACTCATATTTAGACCAGGGTAGAAAATTAAATAATCACATCAAATAATTTTAATCACCGTGTAGAAGCTTTGGGAAAAGGTACGCGTTATTAAATAAAAGCGTGAAGCATAAAAATTCATTCGTTTCATTAAACATAAGAGAAATTACGTGCAAAATTTATATTAATTAACTCTATTTTAAGTAACCGGTATTAAACAAAACGTACAGAGAATAATTGAATATTTAATTAGGATTCACTAAAAATTAAAGGGTATTATTTTAATTGAAGTTAATTGAACCGTTAGTAACATATAATATCTATAAAAACTTGAAAAACCCAATAAAATACCATGAAATAAAGCTCTGAGAATTAATAGTATGTTTAAACACCTGCGTATTTTTAAAAGCTCATTCTGCGTAAATGTTGCAGATAATTAATGGTTACAAAGAATCTTGGAGAAACCGTGGCTTAATATTCACGGGAAGGCGCGATACGGGGTTATTTAACCCAGATAGTCCACATGGACTGAAATAATCGATAATAAGGAATATCAATTTGCACTAATAAGAACAGGGTAGATAGAGACAGATAATATGCGCAAGATCGAGGCACATATAGTAAAAGGCGTGAGTAGAGCAACGTCATAGGGTTGCGATTGGTTGAAAGTAAAAGGCAAAATTTGAGAGGTAAAAATAACATTCTGTATAAAATTCAATTAGTTATTTCCAGACGTTGCGTGCCGTGTTGAAATTTCTGAGATTTAACTGGAGCGAGTGCAAAATTCGTAAAAATCGCATGCCGGGCTGCGGAATGGGAACATAGCAGGCGAAATTCTTTAGAATTGTCCGTTTTGGAGACTCGACCGACAGACAGGCTAACCTCTATATATACCCAGGGGAATATGAACAAGCTCTCTTAGATCTTCGACTTGATTCAACGCGTTAAACAGTGCTTTTAGTTTTCCGGTTTTGATTAAATAATTTAAACAGTTTGCTCGAATATTTTTGTGATAAAAACAGTTTGTTCTTTACGTGCTACAATGAATGTACGTTAGTGCACTTAGAAAAGAAGATACAAGGTAATAAAGTTTAGTATCACTGTACCAATTGGTAAAATTTACTACGACAAATAAATACACAAAAGTAGGCAGTTTTGGCGTATATTGGTGAAAGAAGTATGAATTTCTTTGTTATTTTCGGGGTATTAATAATTAAATGGTGCATAAACGTGTCTGGATCCACAAGACAAGGTTCAGATATACACAGATGAGTTCCGGAAAAGCCCAGAAACAACTTTAAATAAATGGTGATGGAGAAAATTTTAAAAGCGTTGAGAATCAGAAGCCGTAAATATAACCCAGTTGGAATGGTGTAATTAACAAAGGGACGATGTACATTGAAGCTACGAGTGCAGTAACCTTCAGGTAAATTATACTATTTTGTTCGAACTTTGATATTTTGGTGTGTGTTGAATAACTTTATAATTTGTTTATTTAAAATGGACAGTAGTGAAATTGTACTAACAATAATATTTTAATTTTAAGGTGAAATTTGCTTGTTTAAGTAGAAAGGGGTATTTAGTATTGATGTTCTGGATTATGATGAAAATATGGGTATGTCTTTGAGCTCAATTAGACGAACCTGGTTAATTAACGTAAAGGGGTGGTAGATGCTCCTTTGTACTCAGACTCCGGTCTGCATATATTGTTATAGTAATTAGTAGGCATCCTACAAGGACTTTAATTCTGGATGCACTTTAAAATGATAATAAATTTAATCTTGAAATTTTCTGATACTGAAATTTATGCTGAATTTTAATTTTGAAATTTTAATGTATTGTGAATATTGATGTAAATAGAGTTAACGTTGTTGTTTGTGGTAGGAATGTGTTTGTTTTTTTTTATGAATGAGGATGAAAGTTTTCTAGAGGAGCAGCCGAGGCGAATAACAGAAGAAAATCAACAGACCAGGTAATTCAAGAGGTTTCACAGCATTCTTGACGCCCAAAAGTGAGGCTCGATTATAAAGCGTAGTTCACGGATTTTGTAGGTTTCACAGCATTCTTTGGCGACCCAAAAGTGAGGCTCGAGTTCCAAATAAAATTTTTGTGATTTTATTCCAGGAAACTGGCGATCTGAGAGAGAGAGTTTCTGTGTGTGTATAAATTTAGAGTATTTTAGAGTGTGTGAGTGAGTAGAACGTATGCAGAGAAAAGAGTGGTTAAGGAGTCAAGGAGTGGAAATTGGAAGTGACGATAGTGCATTGTGTGGGAAAAATTCGAAAATGGAAGAAGCTGGAGGCAGTAGAGATCAGTCGAGGACGGAATCAGGGATCAAGGAAACGAGATGATAATGAGAATGCTAGAGAGGATGAACGAAGAATCAATAGAAAATTAGAACAGCTAAGCGATGAATCGAATAGAGCGAGAGAGGACTCAAATCGAAAATTTGAGCAAATGAGTGAAGAATCGAACAGGAAGTTAGAGGAGATTAGTCAGAAAATAGATAAGACGAATCAAGAAGTTTCAGAATTTAAAAATAGTCTTACCGTAAAGATGGGGGAAGTTGAAAATAGGGTTGATAAAAATGAGCGTGATATTACAGGTCTTCGACAGGAAATGGGACATTTAAGGTCCGAAGTACGCATTTTTTGTGAAGAAGAGATTAATATAAAAATGACTGAAGTGACAGACTCATGTAGGGATCAGTTAGGCAGGGTAGAACGCGAAGTTAGTAGTATCAAATACAACATGTCAAATTTAACGGGGGATGGTCCCAGATTTTATACAGGTGGAGTATCATTGGACCAACACATGAAGTTTTATGGCGATAACAGGGTAAATCCACAAATTTTTATTAATAGTGTAAGAAATCTAGTGGGAAATTTATTTGACGAACGGACTAAACTGAATACGATAAAGGCTTTATTGAAAGACAACGCGGAAGCATGGTACAATTTAGTAGGACAGGACATTGACACCTACACGGACTTTGAAGACAGATTTTAAAGCACTACTGGAGTGACCACAGACAAGACCAGGTACGAGACGACTTAATCACAGGAAATTTAAGGAGAATTTTCAGGAAGTAGGAGCAATATGCTATACGCAAGTATAGCATAGCAAAGCAACTGAACCCACCACTGACGGACCGACAAATTATCAAGTATTTATCACGACACTTCGAGGTAGAAGTAAGACAACACGTAGCACTACAGAACATAGTGGACAGAGAAATGTTTTAGAATACCTGCAGAGGTACGACGACGTAAGTAGTGGACAACCTCGGGATAATAGGGAAAGACAGATCAACACAGTTAGGTTTGACAATAGACGGGCCAACTATGCTAGAAGAGGAATAGTTACGGATACCAGCGACAGAATTGGGAACAGCGACGACCATACGTTAGAAGTAATAGTTTAGGAAGGGGACCTGCACCGAGACCGGAACCTACCAGAAGGAATAGTTCACCGGACATGAGGGGACTGCTAATACAGACACGGAACGAGTGGAAACGCCTAGGACATACGCTGAGGTGACGGCTAGACCAGGACCAAGTAGGAAAACAGACCTGGACAGGATTTTTAGAACGCGACAGACCACTAGATTTCAGTGTAAATGTATATGAACATCCACGTGAATTTTTCAAAATTGAGGAGGAAGTAGAGCCAGAAACTGAGGAAAATTATGTTTGCCAATTATTAATTTAGAAATTTTGAGAATAATGTAGAAGTATTACTTGATACAGGGGCAGAGGCGAGTTTAATATCGGAGGAATTCGTCAGCAAAATTAGGGATAAGGTTTGTGATAGAATTATGCCTATAAAGCGTAGCCATTTAGTAGCTCCAAATAAAAAGTAGTTTGTTGTAGTAAATAGTGTTGTGGTGCTTAGGATAGATATAGGAGGTTTAAGCTGTGAACAGGAGTTTGTAATTGTACCTGGACTGAAGTTTCAGAGCATTTTAGGTGTTGACTGTATGATGAAGTTAGGGGTTTTGATAGATATGGAACGGAAGGTAATAAGGATTAATGATAGGGTAGTGCCATGGAAGGGCAGTTATGAAGTCACAGAGGATGACACGGGTTTAGTATTAATGTAGTAGAGGTAGAGGATGATGAAGTTAAACAGATCAACACAATAAGATGTCCAGAGGATAGGATAGTAGAGGTTCAAGCTTTAGTACAAAAACATGCAGAATTAGTGGGGTAGAAGCAACAGCAGCATATCAGGGAGCAGGTGAAGGCAGAATTATTTTGATGAGGTTAAGTGGCAAGTTTGTTTTAATAAAGTAGATTTAAGGAATTCATTCTGGCGGATTCCATTACACAAGCATTCTAGAAGGTACATAGGAGTTTCCGTAGAGGAAAAATCGATAATTTTAAAGTAGTATCGTTTGGTTTGTCGGCAGAAATGAAAAAATAGTAAATGAGAAACAGACAAGTGTAGGGACTGAAGAAGGAGCAGTATTTAAGAGTCAGGATAATAGATGATAAGTTTATTGTATGTGAGATAACAGGGATGATAAGTATAGATAGAGAAGGGGGAGAAATAGGGATGAAGAGTATTAGGATGGTGAGAAGAAAGACTTGGAGGGTCAAGAAGAGAGTTAGATTTAAATAGGATAGGGATAGAATAGGTGTATATAGAAGAGTAGAAGTAGGTGTGTATAGAAAATAAAGCTAGGTATAGGATAAATATGGGAGATAATTAGAAATAGGTTTAGGATGAGAATAAAGAGTAAATGTAGGAAGAAAAGAAGATAGGTTAAGTATAGATATTTCATATAAGATTAGTGGAGAGTTAGGAATAGAGTAAGAGTAGGATAGGTATATAGGATTAGGTAGGGGGAAGTAAAGTATAGTGAAGATTAATTAAAAGTTAGGAATAGGATAGGTATATAGGATGTATATAGGATTAGATGGACAAGTAGGATGAAGTTAGGGATAATTTCAGTTTATAAAATTAGGTGAGAGTTAGGAATAAGATAGGGATATAGGACAGGTGTAAATAATTTTTTGATTGGATAAGGTAGGTAAGTTAGATAGATAAGGGTAGAGAGATAGGCATTTTTTTGTAAATTTTGTTTGCGGTTTAAATATTTTATATTTGAATTCAAATAAGTGGGATTATTTGTATTCAAATAGGGGGAAAATACTCATATTTAGACCAGGGTAGAAAATTAAATAATCACATCAAATAATTTTAATCACCGTGTAGAAGCTTTGGGAAAAGGTACGCGTTATTAAATAAAAGCGTGAAGCATAAAAATTCATTCGTTTCACTAAAAATTAAAGGGTATTATTTTAATTGAAGTTAATTGAACCGTTAGTAACATATAATATCTATAAAAACTTGAAAAACACAATAAAATACCATGAAATAAAGCTCTGAGAATTAATAGTATGTTTAAACACCTGCGTATTTTTAAAAAGCTCATTCTGCGTAAATGTTACAGATAATTAATGGTTACAAAGAATCTTGGAGAAACCGTGGCTTAATATTCACGGGAAGGCGCGATACGGGGTTATTTAACCCAGATAGTCCACATGGACTGAAATAATCGATAATAAGGAATATCAATTTGCACTAATAAGAACAGGGTAGATAGAGACAGATAATATGCGCAAGATCGAGGCACATATAGTAAAAGGCGTGAGTAGAGCAACGTCATAGGGTTGCGATTGGTTGAAAGTAAAAGGCAAAATTTGAGAGGTAAAAATAACATTCTGTATAAAATTCAATTAGTTATTTCCAGACGTTGCGTGCCGTGTTGAAATTTCTGAGATTTAACTGGAGCGAGTGCAAAATTCGTAAAAATCGCATGCCGGGCTGCGGAATGGGAACATAGCAGGCGAAATTCTTTAGAATTGTCCGTTTTGGAGACTCGACCGACAGACAGGCTAACCTCTATATATACCCAGGGGAATATGAACAAGCTCTCTTAGATCTTCGACTGATTCAACGCGTTAAACAGTGCTTTTTAGTTTTCCGGTTTTGATTAAATAATTTAAACAGTTTGCTCGAATATTTTGTGATAAAAACAGTTTGTTCTTTACGTGCTACAATGAATGTACGTTAGTGCACTTAGAAAAGAAGATACAAGGTAATAAAGTTTAGTATCACTGTACCAATTGGTAAAATTTACTACGACAAATAAATACACAAAAGTAGGCAGTTTTGGCGTATATTGGTGAAAGAAGTATGAATTTCTTTGTTATTTTTCGGGGGTATTAATAATTAAATGGTGCATAAACGTGTCTGGATCCACAAGACAAGGTTCAGATATACACAGATGAGTTCCGAAAAGCCCAGAAACAACTTTAAATAAATGGTGATGGAGAAAATTTTAAAAGCGTTGAGAATCAGAAGCCGTAAATATAACCCAGTTGGAATGGTGTAATTAACAAAGGGACGATGTACATTGAAGCTACGAGTGCAGTAACCTTCAGGTAAATTATACTATTTTGTTCGAACTTTGATATTTTGGTGTGTGTTGAATAACTTTATAATTTGTTTATTTAAAATGGACAGTAGTGAAATTGTACTAACAATAATATTTTAATTTTAAGGTGAAATTTGCTTGTTTAAGTAGAAAGGGGTATTTAGTATTGATGTTCTGGATTATGATGAAAATATGGGTATGTCTTTGAGCTCAATTAGACGAACCTGGTTAATTAACGTAAAGGGTGGTAGATGCTCCCTTTGTACTCAGACTCCGGTCTGCATATATTGTTATAGTAATTAGTAGGCATCCTACAAGGACTTTAATTCTGGATGCACTTTAAAATGATAATAAATTTAATCTTGAAATTTTCTGATACTGAAATTTATGCTGAATTTTAATTTTGAAATTTTAATGTATTGTGAATATTGATGTAAATAGAGTTAACGTTGTTGTTTGTGGTAGGAATGTGTTTGTTTTTTTTATGAATGAGGATGAAAGTTATCTAGAGGAGCAGCCGATGCGAATAACAGAAGAAAATCAACAGACCAGGTAATTCAAGAGGTTTCACAGCATTCTTGACGCCCAAAAGTGAGGCTTGATTATAAAGCGTAGTTCACGGATTTTGTAGGTTTCACAGCAATATATATATTGCTGTGATATACTCCTGTGAATGCGGGAACTGGGTCCTTTCAACAAAAAAATTCTAGTCCCACCGATTGGGCGTCATAAACTGCTGTGATCCTGGTTTCGCTTCAGCTGCTCACCTAATTTTATAACCCTCCTCATTCATAAAATTAAACAACACATTCCTACCACAAACATCAACGTCAACTCTATTTACATCAATATTCACAATACATTAAAATTTCAAGATTAAAATTCAGCATAAATTTCAGTTTTAAAAAGAATTTCAAGATTAATTTTATTATCATTTTAACGTGCATCCAGAATTAAAGTCCTTGTAGGATGCCTACTAATTAATATAACAATATATGCAGAGTAAAAGGAGCATCTACCACCCTTTACGTTAATTAACCAGGTTCGTCTAATTGAGCTCAAAGACATACCTAAAATTTCATCATAATCCAGAACATCAATACTAAATACCCTTTCTACTTAAACAAGCAAATTTCATCTTAACATTAAAATTTTATGGTTAGTACAATTTCACTAATGTCCATTTAAAGTAAATCAATTATCAAGTAATTCAACACACACAAAATGTCAAACAAAATAGTATAATTTACCTGAAGGTTACTGTCCTCGTAGCTTTAATGTACATCGTCCCTTTAGTTAATCACACCATTCCAACAGGATTATATTTACGGCTTCTAATTCTCAACGCTCTTAAAATTTTCTCCATCACCATTTATTTAAAGTTGTTTCGGGGCTTTTCCGGAACTCATCTGTGTATATCTGACCCTTGTTTCGTGGATCCAGACACGTATTTGAACCATTTAATTATTAACACCCCCGAAAAATAGCAAAGAAATTCATGCTTCTTTCACCAAGATACGCCAAAACTGCCTACTTTTGTGTATACATTTGTCGTTGTAAATTTTGCTAATTGGTACCGTGATACTAAATTTTATTACCTTGTATCTAAGTGCACTGAAGTACATTCATGTTAGCACGTAAATAACAAACTATTTTGAATCACTAAAATATACGAGCAAACTTTAAATTATTTTATCAAACTAAAATGCACTGTTTAACATCTTCAATCAAGTCGCGGATGTAAGAGCTTTTAACGCATCGAATAGTCAAAAGTCTAAGAGGCCGAAATTCATATTACCACCGGTATATATAGCCAAAAGCCTGTCTGTCGGTCTGTTCCCCAAAACGGGTAATTTCTAGAATTTCGCATGCTCTGTTCCCAGTCCGTAGCTCGCGCGTCGGTTTTTTACGAATTTTGCTCTCGCCCCAGTTAAAAATCTCAGAAATTTCAACACGGCACGCAAAGTCTGGAAATAACTAATTGACTTCTATACCGAACTGTTATTTTTACCTCTCATATTTGCATCCTATTTTCAACCAATTGTGACCCTCGTGACGTTGCTTAAATCACGCCTTTTACTATATGTGTCTTTGCTTGACTCATTTTCTCTTTCCTTTTCTAACCTGTTCGTATTGGTGCAAATTGATATTCTTTATTATCGATTATATTTTAGTCCATGTGGAGTGTGAAATAACCCACCTTTAGCATTTCTCGTAACTATTATGCGACGGTTTCTACAAGATTCTCTGAAACCATTTGTTATCTACACAATTTTCGCCGTACGTGATATTTAAACTACGCAGGTGTTCAAAATAATATTAATTCTCAGAGCTTTATTTTCTGGTATTATAATCTTGGGTTTTCACAGACTTTTATGCTTATTATTAATAATGGTTTAATTAACTCCAATTAAAATTGACTTCTATCCTTTCATTTTTAGCGAATACAAGTTAAATATTAATTATTATGTGTACACTTTGTTTTACTACCGGTTACTTGAAATAGAGTTAATTAAGATAAATTTTGCATGTAATTTCTCTTTGTTAACTTTCCTCGGAATAATTACATTACCCGTAGAGCTTGTTAATACTGTTTCTTTCGATATAAAGCGTCTTATAAATAATTTAAATTTCTTAATTTTAATTGAAACGACCGAATTTATTTATGCTTCATGGTTTTAATAAAGCGTATTATTTAATAAAATTCCTTATACACGGTGATTAAAATTATTTGATGTGATTATTTAATTTTCTACCCTGGTCTAAATATGAGTAATATATACAGTGCGTCCCAAAAGTAACGGATATATTCGATTAAATGATTATTGACGATTTCTGAGTAAAAAGCTCTGACACGTCGATTTTTGTTTTTAAATTGTCATTCGATTATGTAGTTTTTAACCCATCACCCTTCAACCCCTAAGCGCTATCATCCCCTATTTAAAAATTTTAAATAGCAATGTATCCCTTGTGACACCTCAATTAATAGCATTTTTCATGCAGAAATAGAATTTTACAAAAAATTCTAAATCCGTTGATAAACAACTGCTTTATTCAATAAAAACTTATTCACTTAAAGTGCCAATTATCGGTAGGCTTTGACAAACAAAATGTTTGTAAAGTGTCAAATAAGTTTAGTGAAAGTACGTTAGTTAAGTGCGTGATGCTTGTTTAATAATAAGTCAGCAAAAATGAGACTTAACGAAGCCGAAAGGATTGAAATTTTAATGATGATTGGCTTTGGAGATAGAATTCGAACGCACAAAGACGTTCGAATTTTATTCAATGTAATTCATCCCGACCTCCCCCCAATCTCGCAATCAACAATAAGCCTAATTGAAAATAAATTTCGGAATATTGGACGCGTACAAGATAAATCTAAAAATGGACGTCCATCAGCTTTAGATGAAGATTCAGAATTGGATGACTTGCTATTTGTGCAGAAAAATCCACATTCAAGCGTTGCGGGAGTCGCTTCACAGTTAAATGCATCAAAAAGTGCAGTCATAGTTTTCTCTGTAAGCAAAAGTTTCACCGCAAGAGTTATCAGATGATGATTTTGATAGGCGAGCGCAATTTTGTGAGACAATGATGGAACTTTGCAATGATAATCCTGGATTTGAAGGACACTGTTTTCTGGTGAAGCAACATTTTATTTAAATGGCACCGTTAATAAGCAGAATTGCCGTTATTGAGCTAATGAAAATCCGCATTGGATGATGGAAGCAAATACACAATTTCCACAAAAGATTAATGTTTGGGCGGGAATAGTGGGTAATAAAGTTATTGGACCGTACTTTTTTGAGAGAACACTCAATGGAGAACAGTATCTAAATTTTCTCCAATTTGAATTAATTCGGGCTTTAGCGGTACTACATCCCAATGTAGAAGATACTGATTTACCTCATCCCAGTATTTGTCTACAGCAAGATGGTGCGCCTCCCCACTATACACGTCCAGTACGGGAATATTTTGACCAGGTATTTCCTATGAGGTGGATTGGTAGACGAGGACAAATTGAATGGACCGCTAGGTCTCCCGACTTAACCCGTTTGGATTATTTCCTCTGGGGTTATTTAAAAACTAAAGTGTATCTGAATAGGCCTCAAAACATAAACGAGTTAAAGCAGAGAATCCGGAATGAAATTCGCTTAATTTCCCCTCAGACGGTAAACAAAGTTCAACAAGATTTTGTTTCTAGATTAGGATACTGCCTAGCGACTAACGGACAGCAGTTTGAACATTTAATTTAAATTGGGTTTGTTTTTGTTTTTTATTCAAGTTTTGTTTATTGAATAAAACTGACTTATTATTAAACAAACAACACGCACTCAACTAACGTACTTTCACTAAACTTATTTGACACTTTACAAACATTTTGTTTGTCAAGGCATACCCGATAATTGGCACTTTAAGCGAATAAGTTTTTATTGAATAAAACAGTTATTTATCAACCGATTTAGAATTTTTTGTAAAATTTTATTTCTGCATGAAAAATGCTATTAATTGAGGTATCACAAGGGGTACATTGCCATTTAAAATTTTTAAGTAGGGGTTGCTAGCGTTTAGTGGTTGAAGGGTGGGGGGTTAAAAATTATATAATTAAATGACAATTTAAAAATAAAAATCGACGTGTCACAGCTTTTTACTCAGAAATTGCCAATAATCATTTAATCGAATTTATCCGTTACTTTTGGGAAGCACTGTATATATATATATATATATATATATATATATATATATGAGGGGGGGTGCGTGTGCGTGTGTGCGCGCGCGCGCGTGTGTGTGTGTGTGTGAATTTATAGAAGTCACAAAATTATGTGTGGCAGGGTACCCCATGTATATACAAGTCAATTAAAATTTAAGACATTTTAAAAATGATAGTATAGGAATTTACAATAAACTTTAGGGTTAATTTTGCGTTTCTATAACATAACTGTAAATATTAATTACAAATATAAGGCAGAAAATGTAGTTTCATAAAGTGTAGTGTAAAGACATATCTTAAAGAAGTAGCATGTAGGTTTATTAATCTGAAAGTTTTCAGATTTAGTATATAGTGAAAATCAATAATTTAAGAGGGTGAATTGTTTAATTGCATACAGTGTACATATTCAAAGTGTGCATAATTTAGCATAGTGTAGTATAAAACGTTAACATTGGTTAACTTTGCAAAATTATAGCATAAGATAGGAAAGTGTTGTCGATAAACAAGTTGTAACGACTAAGGGTTCGAAGAAAGACCGTGCAAGCAAACAAAACATTTCTAATAAAAATTGAACGTTGAAAATATGTTCACGGTATTAATTTAAAAGATGGAAAATAATTGTCAAGGTTTTCTACCTAAAGGATTGTTATATACGAACAAGTCTATTTGAGGTAGGGCATTGAAGGTTGAATACGAATATGGACCGATATTAAATAGAGAGACCGTGTTTTAGCATGTATTAAAATGAGACAAAATTTAGGTGTTCATTGACTTTGAAGCGACTAGAGGAGACATGAAAAAATAGAAGAGAGATACATTACATGTGATTTTCCAATGCTCCACCCGAAGGTACTACATTGGCCAGGAAGCGAGCTTTTTTACCTGGAAAATTTTGAATTTTGCCGAATCCTTGCTGTTCCAAGCAAGGTAGGGATCTTTAACGTGCGTGACAACACTCACACACGGGACCTCTATTTTACCTCTCATCCGAACGAAGGTGTATTTTTGCGAAAAATGCTCGCCTAACATTTTCAAGCGGACCATGTCGGGATTCGAACCCGGGACCTAGGGCGTAGTATTCACACACATACCACTACGCCACGGAGCCGCCTAGAAGAAGAGAGATACAGCGTGTTAGGTTTAAAGTGTAGAGTGGTTGACTTCTATAAGGACTAATAATAATGGGCATATGAGAAACTGAGATAGTTGGTTGGACTCCACATACAGAAAGGGGATAGACGATGTTCAAGAGAGGGTAGATGTTGTTAAGATATTATCGTACTTGTAAACAGGGAATATAAAGGAAAAGAGATATAAAATACGGGTTAGACAAGGATACAATAAACTGGTAACAGACAAAATATAGGAAGGGTACAAAATAGAAGACAGAACATTTTCGTATGTAAGTTAGAGCGAGGTGAGCGTAGATACGCGTATTCGAGAGGAATGTTTTAGATGCTCGTGTTTGTGTCAATTGACGAGAAACTTCAACGAATTCGATAGCCGTTGAAAATTTTAATTAGATATACGAAGTAAAGTGTTTATTTTGTGTTCAAAAGTCTTAGATTTTCTAGACGGTTGGCATACGACTGCCAATTTTCCAAAGAATTGCTGAAGGTTATCGGTGGGATTTTTAGAATTGACGACAGTTGAGTGTTGTTTGTGCATATTGTTTTTGGAATTGTGTTGACCATTGTACAAATTTACAAAGAAAGCTTATTTGTGGTGGCGGTGTGTTTTAGGAAGTGAAACTAGTCGGGGGGCATTTTTGATCTATATAAACCACCGGGAGGCGGTGAGAAGCTTTCTTATAATTTTCATCCAAGCTTCAAACAACATTAGTAAATGAGTTAAGCGACAAGTGAGTTTGATATTTTAATTGAAATCAATTAAACATGCACAAGTTGGTGTAATGTTGAAATAGCAGTTTTAAATGTTATAAAATATATTTTGAAAAAGTGAAGTATGCTGAACTGTAAGTAGAGACTACTTTCTTATTTTGGTTGTTGGTGTTTGTTGAGCATTTAAATGGAATAGTAGATGTTGTTGAAACATGGCAGGTGTATGGAGAATTGGAATTACCGTAGATTGGACGAATAGAAATGTGGGTAGATGATTACTGTCCCAGATGGTGTGAGTCAGCTTGTAGTGATTCCTGTACTTGCAGTCGTTGATGAGGGCTACGTCAGCAATGGTTTAATGGCAGATACCTGTTTGTGCTGCATTCCAGGTAACTGATTTTTGTAAAAACATTTGCTTTTTGTGATTATTTGGTGTTATGACATTCTGTGCTTTTTGGGGTGTATTTTGTTACATTCTCTGGACAAAAGAATTGATTATTTACTATTTATAATGAATTATTAAAAAATATGTTTATGTAGAAATGTATATTATAAAATAATTGTATAATATACCCTATTCACGATAAATATGGGATGACATCGTAAACATTAGTAAAGTGTTAGTAATTGTATAATGTGGACGTAACTATGAATGCAGCTTGAATGATATTACGATTTAGTATTTTACAGTTGACAGTTATGTGTGGTGTTGTAACATTTTCTGCTTCTGTATCCTTAGACGCAAAATTTGTTTACAGTGAAATTTTAAGACACTGCCTTTTATTACTTGAAAAATCTTACTTCTGCATTTTGAGTTGCATTACTACCACAATTCGCCATATAGAAAGAAGGTATTTTAAAAATAACCGTATAATTTAAAATATGCCAACTTTTAATAATTATTTAATAATAAACAAAAACTATACAAGTCTAACTCTTAAATAGGCGTAAAATAAGTCAACCTTGACAACACGGCATTTATTTGTATCGTGACGTCATCTCATATTTATCGTGAATAGGGTATATCTGCTTATGTAAAAAGTAAACGGGTTATAGGTGATTTTTAGTTCGAAAATTAGCACACATGTAAAAAAAGGTTTACTTTGAGCTCTTATTAAACCAGGGATTTAAAGTAAGGTTTATGGTTAAGCCCAGTTACTTTCAATATTTGCTGATGAACATAGATAAATCTCAAAATTTAATATTTAAAATGAATTATTTTAAAGTGAGGATGGTTGTTATGTAATCTATGTGTGACTCAATAATAAGGTGAAGATTTTTGGGTATTAATTTTCTGTTAGAATAAATTGTGGCAAAATTTTGTAGTCGAGTTTTTCTTTTATCGAATAGTAAGGTAGTATTTTCAGAAAGCAGCTGAGAAGTCGTCGTATATATCCCTGAGGATGCAGCATTTTGAAGCAGTGCAAAAAACTGGAAGTTTGGCGTCCAAAAGGAAGAGCATCTTCAGAGGATAAACAGGGCTTGATGTCGAAATAGATATATATATAGCAATTAATAAGATGAAATAATAACCTAGACTTTTTAAGTAAAGCCCAAATGATCATTTCAATATATATATAATTTAGATAAGATGTTATAAATTTCTTGGGATGATTTTGGTCAAAATAAATAGTAATTTAAAATATTTTTTTTCTATTACTTAACGTTTCGGCAACACATTTTTGCCATAATCATAAGTCTATAAAATAAAAAAGATGTAGTCAATCAATTACAAACATGATAACTTACATTAACTGTTGTTCATAAATATATAATTATTTAGTTAATGACAGTGACACTACTTCATTTAATTGAAAGTAGTATACACAATAAACTGATATAAAACTGCTAGATCTCGATTGATAAATTGGCATAATCAGTGACACATGACTAACATAGATGTTTTAAGATAAAAATAAAAAGTTCAGTAATATTATTGATTATAAAAACGAGAATATACTATGCTTAAATTTTCCATATCTTGTTTGTTATTCATAGAGCTGGCGTCTTTGAGTATGTGGAAGGATTCCAAGAACAAGCGCTTTTTATAATTTTCTTCAGTTTCCATGATATATATATATATATATATATATATATATATATATACAGGGTGTTTCAGAATAAAGTATCGTAAATTGGGGAATATATAGATCTTGACGAGTTATCAAGAAAAGTTAGATAAGTTTCAAGTTTCCTGTAAACCCACCCGTTTCCATTATATAGGGTGATGAAGTGATATTGAAAAATACATGCTTTTTAGAATATTTTCATTTAGGCTAGAGACTTTAACATGAAAATAGGTACATGTTAGTTGTTTACTAATACGAATTATTACACTTTATTTCGTCAAAATAAGATAATCCATTGGCGTATAATAAGGCTGGCTATCAAACAATTTTGACCTATTTTTTGCACACCCTGTATTTCATAAAAATTAAAATTCATAATTATTCCTTATACAATTTTCCACAAAAAAGGAACTCTTGGTTAATCTCTGTTGAGCTTCTATTGTCGAGATATTTTAAATTAAGTCATACTCAACTCATGCATGAAAACAACCTATTATTAATTCTTCCAAAAATGCAAAAGTTTACTTTATGAATTCGAAACTGGTATATCTATATCTATATCTAATTTAAATCAAATACAGTAAGTTGACATACATGTACATATTTCGTAAAAATAATGTTTCATTCATATTAGTTTTACTATTAAAATACAAATATTTACAAACTGTTGCTGAATCTAGTAGGCTTCTCTTACTATATGTAGTTACCAAAAGGTATACTCAGTCAATACGTAACTACAGCTTGCTTATTTCTTATTATTTTGTTAATAATCAAACACAAAAATGGTAACATACACATTCCCTGAATATGCTAACTTGCAGAGAAATATCCAGGACGTATTGTTCCCAATAGAAAAACTTTTGTGCTCAACATCGTGAAGTGAAAGAGTAAAACGCACATTTAGAATTGAAGAAAATGTTTTAAATTTAGTAAAAGAGAACCCAAGAACAAGTACCAGAAGACTATCGCTACAAACAGGAGTTTCTCAGGTAATGCGTTGGAGAATTCTAAAAGATGAACAGCTGTATCCCTATCACCTGTAACAAGTTCAGAACTTTTTAGAAACCGACTACCAACCTAGTGCAGGTATGCAACCCAAGTTGCACCTAACAAACTTCATAGCGGTCATAGAAACCCGAACGTGAACGCCCCTTAATAATAGACTTGCCAGTCAACACACCTTAAAATTGAATAGACTCGCCCGAGAATTCCGATTATTACAATACAAACATTAATTATAATGATCAAGCAGGCGAACTTTCGTTTGTTGTTGAATATATATTGACAGGCAATAGCCATGAGCAAGTAATAGCTACTGATCTTCTGAGTTTAACCTTTTATCACAGTACACCAAAGCCTGGAGGTTAAACCAGAAGGTTGTGCGTTATGCACTAACGTGGATACTACACCCCCTGCTGGCAAGGTGCAACCAAATCCTACCACCAGGGTCTGGACTTTCACCAAAGGAGCAAGGAAGTTACATCTACTGCTGAACGTGGTTAACCGAGACTTGATGTCCGAGTCATCCGTGACGTCCCCGTCTTCGCCGTCCACCATCACTGAAGCGGACCTAGTTGCCTGGACGTGTGAATACCACACCCCGCACCAGTTCCGACGCCTTTAACGAAGAATCCGTCATCAGTATGCCGTTCCATGCCTTGTATCACTAATAAGGGAATTCGCACAGTACATGGCACCGGCGTTGAACGACCTGTCACGTAGAGCGCACCGTATACCGACGTCGATCCAACAAAACTGTTACCTGCATATCCCAGGTGACAACATATGTTACTACCTTTTAACATAGGTTTCTTTTTGAGCCGTGTTTCTTAACAGCAACACGCATCAAGGTTCAAAGTGCAACCAGTGCGCGTATTTCATTTAGTTTGGTGTACAAACATTACATGCATTTAAATCCGCACTATAAATTTTCTAACGCTAAACGACATTTGCATTTCTTGCGTTAACAAAATTTGTTCACAACTCTATACTCATGGACAATTGTAAATTGCATATGCATGTAGGAGCTTATGTAAGTTATTTTAATTTCCTGTTATTGTATATATTTTTTGCAGCCAATGTAAATAAATTATACACATTTGTAGTCCTTATGCATTAACCGAACAAAAGGTGATCCCACAAAAAATACAAAATCGTGACTGAGCACCCACAAGTGGGGAACCCGACGTGATTTTCAAATGTTAATGCATTAAGGATAACACCTGGTTAAATTCACACGTTTAAAAACATTTTAAACCCGAACAATGACCCAGGAAATAAACAAAGTGCGCGTACGTATCCCTCCATTTGGCCTAATCATCCAGAACTATGGTTTTCATAGGTCCAAAAAAGCTTTGTGTTCCGTTTATATGTAAATGGTTTATAGGAAAATTTTATTTCCATCAAGTTTGTTGATTATTTTTAAATTCGCCGCGGTATATTTAAATTTGTTATTGCAAAAGCCCCATGTATTTACTTAAGCACGCACCAACAGTGCCGTGAGTGATAAAGCTCTGTGTGTTATTCCGCATGTGCAACAACAAGTATCGATTGGAAAATCCACGAAGCCAGAAGAGAATCGTTTCGTCTGTCGAATACACCGCATCACTATCGTACACGTTCTACATGCATAGAATCGATTTGTCTTTCGACCAGTTCGCATCGCTATTGTACATGAACCGCTTTTTTCGTTAGAACCGCTATTGAACTAAATGTGCTTCGTTTCCCCGCAAGAGGCAGATTAGATGCTACGTCGTTTTTTGCATTGGCACGACTTTGTAAGCAATCAGGCGAGTGCTTTATAGTAAACGCTTTGCTTTGATTCGATTAAAGACACTAATTATCTGTTGTTTGTAAACTATCAATAAATTATATACAGTACATTCTCTCTCCTAATTAGCTATCGAAATTTACACCGCAATTATTTTACACTTTGAAATTAGTAATATTACACAAGACGCGACTAAACACGCCTACATTATTGCTAACTTAGAAGCGCGATTCGCGGAAGAAATTAGGGGATATCATAATCAAACCGCCGGACACGGATAACTATAATAAATTGAAAACCAAATTAATCCGACGATTAAGTTCTACACAAAAACAGCGTACGCTTCTACAAAATGAAACTTTGGGTCAACGAACACCGTCACAACTTCTTCGCCGTTTAGAACAATTCTGTAAATAAACAGCATCCCCGGAACCCTTCTAAAACACGACCACGTAACCAAAGCCCGCAAAAGCAGTCTCAAACAAAAGGACTCTGCTGGTTTCACAATAAATTTGGAACCAACGCATGCAAATACATAAAACCCTGTAATTTTGCGATACCGGAAAACTCCGACCGCGGGAATTAGAGGTGGATAATTCCTTGCAATCTATTTCACGCCGCTTGTACGTAAAAGATCGCACCACCGCAATGGAATTTCAATTTCTAATCGACACTAGTGCGGATCTCTGTGTATACCCAAAAAGAAAGATTAGTGGAATATGCAAACCGACGAACTGCCCCTTGTTCGCCGCAAATGACACAGACATTAATGCATATGGTACAATCACACTGACACTAGAGATTTGGGACTTGGCGACCATTCACGTGGCAATTCGTCATTGTCAAAGTTAAAAAACCAATCATCTGTATGGATTTCCTTCACACTACGAATTACCCATTGAAAAACCCATTGACTCACAGACAAAACTCTCAACCAACGGTCAATCAGCGGGTAATACATTTAGTGCGATATCAACCTGTTACATGCCGAAAATCGGTTATGTAACATATTTAGATTAAGTATAAATATGTGAGTGAATTCCCGCCACTATTTTAAAATAGACTTGTTCATTTCGGACAGTTGCGTCGGCGCAAAAGAATGCGCAGACGCGGAGTGATGGGTAAGTCCGCGGTTTGGATACGACAGGATAATATTAGCCAACGAGACGTCGAACGGTGACGTTTGCCTGTGTCGTTCTCTTGTCTTTTCTTTTTTAGAATGTAGGTTTTTCCTTATCGTTCCTTACCTGGTTGTTCCTTCGCCCTACCTACGAACGAAGAAGAGGAAAGATGATAAATTTGGTTTCAACGAGGGCATGACGTAACCCACACCAAACAACACCCAAACGAGATACCCTAAGATTGGACTGTAAGGAACCTTTTAAGTGAGTTCTCACCTTTATTTATCTTTGTGAGTGCCAATTGTATCATTGTAAATGTATTTGGTATGTGATACAATTGACACATAATTATGTCATAATATTATTATTGTGCAATATTGTGAACGTGGACCGTATCAGTGTTGCCAACTGTAGTAGTGGCGCTGAACACGCGGCGACGGGGTTATAACAAACCACGGTATCCAAAATGAAATACCAACAAATCCTAACCAAATACCCGGACATCACGTGTCCGTGCTGTATTCCCAAACTAGCAAAACAGTGTACTGAACATCATATCCTAACAACACAAGGGCAACCCGTATACTGTCACTGCCAAGTTCCTCCAGCACTTGAACATTTGCCGTTTTAATATTTTTTCCAATATATCTTTTCGCACAGTCAACATTAGTTGCAGATATTTCACAACCAACACCTGTAGTTTATAATAATCATCAGATTTATCTGCGCTTATTTTCTTGTCATAAGGTTTTCCGTCTGAAAACTTGATTGGGCACGTACCTCCACTTATTTATATTTTGAGCTAGCCTACACAGTTTCCTGAAATTCCCACACAGCTTGGTGCCCCTTCTATTGTTCTCTAATTATATACTCTATTTCACTGAGATTCGGTGATATGTGAAGGCGGTTAAGCAGCCTGTGGCTACCAAGATCCCCCAACACTTAGACATTTGCCGAATTAATAGTTTTCCAGTAAATCCTTTCACACAATTAACATTATTCGAGAATATTGCACAACCAATTCCTGTAGTTGCTTATAATAATCATCATGTGTAAGTACAGTTATTTTTTTCGTCATTAGTTGGTTGGATACGTACCTCCATTGATTTCTATTCTGAGCTAGCCTACACATTTCCTACAGCCTACATCTTTCACTATCTGTGTGCAATAATCTAACGTAGGTCTACCTCTACTTCTCTGTTTTCCTATCTCCGCTTCTAATATATCCCACACTATTCCTTCATGCCATAGTATGTGGCCTATCATCCTATCTCTCCTATTTTTACGGTTTTTCACATATTTCTTTCTTCCCCTACCATTTTAGTACCTCTTTGTTCTTAACTTTGTCTGTTCATGATATCTTCATCATACGTCTGTAGTACCACATTTCAAAGGCTTCTACCTTTTTCTTGTCTGCTTCTCCTACTGTCCAGGCTTCATAGCCATACAGTGCTGTTCTCCACACATATGTTTTAAGCAATCTTTTTGTTTCTAGGTTAGTTGTCTTTGAACACAGTAGTTGCTTTTTCTTGTTAAATGTAGCACAACCTTGTGCTAATCTTTGTTTTATATCTTTTGCACTTTTCCCATCTTGCGTTATTTGGCTTCCTATATAGCAGAAATCATTCCTCTTGTAAGTTCTTGTTACCTATTTGTAATTTTGTTTTTGATTTATTTTCCCCACCTTTGCATACTAGTACTTTAGTTTTATTTTTGTTAATTTTCATACTGTATCTCTCTGTTAGAACCATTTCCATTGAATTAAGAGCAGCTTCTAACTCTTTCT
This sequence comes from Platerodrilus igneus, assembly GCA_036346225.1. NCBI lineage: Eukaryota > Metazoa > Arthropoda > Insecta > Coleoptera > Lycidae > Platerodrilus > Platerodrilus igneus. The sequence goes on along the minus strand of JARFIW010000347.1, from coordinate 2,775,906 downwards.
TGCTAGATGCTATTAGCGCTATATCATCTGCAAATCTAAGCATATCAATTTTTTGTCCCTGCATAGTAGTTCCAAATGTCTTCCTGCATTTGACATTTACATTGCCTCTTCAATGTACAAGTTACAAATTAATGGAGATAGAGCACATTCCTGTCTCATCCCTTTCCTATCTCTATAACTCATTCCAATCTTTTTGAGTATTGTAACATGTTTAATTTGATCAGTAATTATACGCATTGAATTACGACGATAATGCGCCAAGCGTGCCTTATTCTCTAATAATGTTCCATATAGTACATAATGGAACGCTTCGTTTTAATAATCTTCTTATAGTAAAATATCTGTGTGACAAAGTTATTTTGTCAAGCATCTCTAGCTGTTTCTTACGTATTTCCCCACCTTTAACCGCGAGTCTTTAATACCATCGCTATCATTTGTTCTAGTTTGGTTCGTGGTCGCAGTCTAGTTATCAATTCAAGATGTTTTCCAGAAGAGAGGCTTGCGACCTCCGATTAAATTATCTCAGGACTTGGTGGCGCCTATTTAACTTAGTTTAGTTTTTGTTTGCAAACAAAATTCGACCCCCCCCCCCACTTCTTATTGCTCTACCCAGGAATAGACCCCTAGCTATGTCGGAAGATTTTTGTTCACTGGTGCCCTACAACAAAAAAATAAGTAACACTGCCATTCAACGTGGGGCCTTATAAAACAAAAAAAAATACGTTACAGTATTTCAAACATTTTTTTCCATTTTACATTGTCGAATGCTTTTTCCAGATCTACAAACCCTATATACACACTTTCCCCCTTTTCTATTGTTTCTCCATTATCACTCTGAACTAAAATAGCCTCCCGTGTTCCCCTGTTTCACCTAAACCCAAATTGATCTTCTCCTAGTATTTCTTCAGCTCGTTTTTCCATTCGTCTTTGTAGAAGTCTAGTTAATATTTTTGACACGTGTGCTGTCAAACTTATTGTTCGAAAATTTTCACATCTAACCGTGCCTTTCGTTTTTGGTATAGTTACTATGATCTTACGTTTGAAATCGTTGGGTATCTCGCCTGTCTCATACATATAGCTTACAAATTGGAAGAGACCTTCTGTTACTACTTGTCCAGTGACCTTTACAGTTTGTGCTTGCACCTTATCTGTATCTGGCACCATACTATTTGTCAGACCCTTTATTGCTAATTCAAACTCATTTCGCAGTATGGGATATCCCAAGTCATCATTTTCAATGCTTGATTACTGTTCTAATACCGTTAGTTCCTCTCCTGCATATAAATTCCCTATATATTCCCGCCATTTAACCACTTTCCTTACATTTTCTATAATGACGTTTCCTCCCGCGTCCCTTATATTTTTGCTATACGATTCAATATCCCTAAAATTGATTCTAATTTGTATGTTTCATCTGTCTTTCCTATTTCCATCTTAGTTTGTACCTCTTTACACTTTTCATCGATCCATTGTTCTTTAGCTTTCCTGCATTTGTGAATAATTTCCCATTTTATGGCTTTGTATCTGTTTTCCTGGTTCATCTGATTTATTTTTGTATTTTCATCTTTCTTCTATTAAATTCAGGATATCCTTTGTTATCCATGGTTTCTTATTTTCTTTTTGTGTATACCCCAGAATATCTCTGGCCACCATGTCTAAGCTGGATTTAATGTTATTCCATTCTGTTTCTACTTCCTTAGTTTCAGAAATTTTCCCAATGTCTTTCAGCAATTCATTTGACTTTTTTTCAAATCTTTCTTGAACATCGTTATATTTTAGTTTCTCAAAGTCAAGTGCTTTTTTCCGTTTCGTTTTTCAAATTTAAGTGCAGCCTTCATAATTACGATGTTGTGGTCAGCGCCTGTATTTGCTTCTGGACAACTTCTACAGTCTTTTACTTGATTTCTAAACCGTTGTCTAACAAGAATGTAATCTATTTGATATCTACCTATATCTCCTGGTGTCTTCCACATACATCGTCTTCTAGCATGATGTTGAAATAATCTGTTTGTGATGATTAAACGGTTCTTGTCGCAAAATTCTACCAGCATACTTCCCCTGTTGTTTCTCGTGCCTACACTAAATAAACCTACCACCGCTCCTTCCCTATCCTCACCTACCACTGCATTAAAATCCCCCGTAATTATTAAAGTTTTATGTATTTTTACATATCTTAGTGTCTTTGATATCTTTGTAGATCGCTTCTACCTCTTCGTCACTGTAGCTTAAGGTGGGCATGTATACTTGTATTATTACTGTGTTTACCGGTTTAAAGTCTAATCTAACCATGAGTACTCCGTTCTTTTGTAAGTAATTTTTCGCATAACTATCCCCACATCCGAATTTCCTTCCTCTGCTCCTGTATGAATTACCCTGAATTCTCCACTCCAAAAATCCCCCGCCTCTGACCACGAACTTCGCTGATCCTTACTAAGTCTAGTGCTAACCTATTCATTTCAATTTTCAGGTTCTCTAGCTTACGTACTTGCTTCATACTTCTAACATTCCACGCTCCGACTCGCAAAATGTTACAGACTCTTATTCTGAACTTTCCGATAGCATCCTCCGAAGTAGCCCCCTCCCGGAGATCCGAATGGGAGACTATTTTTACTCTGGAATCTTTTACCCCAGAGAATGCCATCATGTTTATTACAATTTAAGTACGCTGTGTACTTGGGAGGTAATATGGCGGTTTCACGTTGCCTTCCATATCGCGGTAGTGTGTCTTAGACTGCCACACCGACCCCTATGGTCTCTGGCAATTTAAGTACCGAAAGAGTCGCTGTCCTCTTTTGGGGACCTGTCTTAGTCTGGTTCCTCACTGACGGCCCTACTACTTTGGTTGGACCTGTAGTTTGACTCTTTAGTTCAGAACACGCAAGCCATTTCACCTGTTCTAGTAATCTAGAACTTCGGCAAGGTGCAGGTCCATTCTAAATGGCTAATGTTGTTATGATAAAAATATTTATTCCTCAAAACTGAAACGGATGGTTATTACGTTGATAATTTTTGTATCAAGTAATTAAGTTCATGTTAATATATTTTCTTGTTGAGAAATGCATCTAATTGGTCGAGACAAGATCTACCCCATATGTTATCATACTATATTTTCCCAAGAATTTTGATTAATAAGACGAACAGGTTTTTGCTGTATCTGACCTTCAAAATTAATTAATAGGTGTTAGATACAGTGGTGTCCAATTTAAAAGTACATATTTTTTTATTCAACTAAGCAAATTCAGCCCCCAACACCTCTGAACTCTCCCTTGGGGCAATAGCCAAGTTAGCCGAAGGCATATACTTTTTCATCTTCTAAGTATAATTCTCCAGCAAGTGATGCCGTAACGTGTGAGGGCCACAATTTGTTTCATTAGCATACTTTGTAAAAATTGTAGCAATGTGTAACTTGCATATATGATTTTTTAAGCATTGTGGTAAATACAACTAATACATTTCTGATACAGAATTCTATTAGCTTATCTCATCGTTTAAACCAAACGTACTTACTACTTTCCATTCTTTTCTAATGCTCGTAATACCCTCTTGAATTTAATCATTCTTTTAATTTCTGCATCCTCATTACCTGATATGACCATCTATGCCTGACTACCATTGTCTCTGTCTGGTTTAGTACCAAGCCCGAAGTTCTGTACTCGTATCACTAACTTGAACATTTTTACTTCACTTTTCTGCTAGGACCCTTAATAACTGAGCAGAAGTCATTTTCTATCAGATGCTTAATTTCACTAAATCCTGTCTACCGTCAAACGGCTCCGAACAACCCATGTACCAATTCATACAGCATTCTTCCTCTTACAGACTTCTTTATTGTCTGTTCAACTATTGTCCCTCCCCAGAATTTAATAGAACAGTTTACCAAAGAGAAATGACATTCTGAGTTTATGTCTCTCCCATCAGGCAGTATACCTATTAAAATCAATTATCATGTTTGTTTTTACACCTTCCAATAAGCAAATCGAGTGTAATCCAACCGTACCAGAATATTCCCATCACATTTCCTCATTCACGCCACTGCATATTCCTTATCATTCATTTGACCCATTTCTCCATCTTATGCTATTAACAGACACGTTATCCTTTGTGTAGGCAATAGGATACCAGCAATGACGACTATCACAATATCCTATTGCTTTCTCATTTTTGTTTCTGTTAAAACTATGTAATCACAAGGAAGAACATTGTAACAAACATGATAGTACTAAAATTATTAAAACAGGTAGAGAGCGCCTGCAAGAACAAAAAAGTGCAATTGTTTTTGTCAATAGACTGTTAAAAAATACATAAATAATTACAACACTGTGTGATATATTCAAAACTTGGACTTTTAAAGTGGAATGCCAATCTGCTCGTTTTGTAAAGCAGTTTTGACAACTCTAGGCTTACAATTTTACTCAGTTAATTGTGATTATAATATCCCATTGAGTGAGAAGTGTGAACTTAATTTGAATTAGTTCAACAAGGTAAATAACTTAAGATTAAAAACTACGTTTAGGTAACAATAGATTTATTTGATCTAAAAAGATGTAAGAACAATGGAATGTTTGATGATATTTTGTTACTGAACATGTTACTTCAACAAAATTGATTTTTGTTATTTTTATGTTAATTATTTATACTTTCTAATAAGGCACGCCGGTTGGTTATTAATTACAGTTTTTCCTTAATCATATATCATAACAAGTAAAAGTTAAAAGAAAATTGTAAAAACTGAACGGCATTATTAAAATATTAACGGTACAGTAAATATAACATCTGTTAGTTAGTATAGCTTATTAAACTTGTGTAAACTTAATACTAAAAAACCTGTTTAACAAGACAACAAATATACATACAACTGCCAAAACTACATTATATACCATGACTTGATCTAAAATATACATAACAAACAATATGGATTTATCTTATAAAATACTATAAACAAATTTCACTAATTATGATACCCAGCACCCAATGTGAGCATTTTCTTAAGAGTCTGAAAATTACTTGATAAAGTGCACAGAAAAGCTATTTGGTTTTCGTTTAAAAGAGCACTTTTGCACGATTGCGTTATTTGATAACTAACAGTTGTCAGTTGCTAATGTTAAGAGTCACCATTACCTAACCATAAACAAAAAATATTCTAAATCATTTTCCAATTGAATTCAAAAATGTTTTTAAGTACATATATTTAATTATATAGTTTTTTATTCCAATCGTACAAAGAATCCTGTCGAGTTTATGACCATCAAAGATTTACTACTTTTTGACTAAGATCAAATATCTTGTGCTGAACAGTAAACAACTTCTCTTGTTTTAATACTACGGTACTACAAAATTCAAGTATACACAGTATCTGTTTGTTATACGATAATAGTAATAATTATTAATCACAGTCAATATTTACGAGCTTGCAAAAAATTTTGGTTTCTTAAAGTTTCTGCCTTATATAATACTTAAAAATGCTGTGTATACTATGAACTATGGAAGTTATTTAAATGCTACAAACGGCTGACTATTTGATTGACTAAAATTTGTATTAACGTTGTGAGGTTGGTTATTAGAATAAATTCCAAATCCTGTATTGCTTTGCGGTTTAATTTTAGGTTGATTTGTAGGTGATGTTTGATTGCTAGCTAGCTGATTCATGCTGGGTGCTGTATTTTGCTTAATTAGTTTATTACCTAATAAGTTATCTAAATCGATATTTAAGTTGCCCGACATATTCCAAGTTGCCCCAATAGGTTGCTTATTGCTGTTGGCATTTTGTTGGCTATCCGTAGTTTGATCTTGTGTTGTGGAAGACATTGGCTGGAGAGGTTGAACAGATGGTTGAAGTATATTACCTAAATACAAATATTTATTTAGCATTTACTACAATGACTGATTACAAAAGGCATTCCCGAGGTAAAATGGAGCAAGGATTAATGAAGGATTGCTGTAGTTAATAGTATATTATATACTAGTCCAGAGGTATATTTGCTATTCTATGCACTTTTGAGAGTACATTCCCTACATATTCATTAAATAGTTTAATGAAAACAGCAGTATATAGAAATGTCAAATTAATTAACATATACACAAAACACATTAGTTGTATTTTATTACATTTATAGCATTTTCGGGTGAGAATTTTCGGTGCGCACTGGTGGAGTGCAAGTTTTTAGCATGCGCACTGGTTTCGTTCAGTACAAAAATAGTTCAACTAGTCAGCCGAACATACAGCACCGTTCTAGTGCACACTTGACATTCCCTTTTCACCTAATTTAACAAATTGGTATATATTTGTCTTACATTTTGCCTAGACGTTCCTCCACCAAAGAAATAAATATGGAACATACCCTGAATTTACATTAATAGAATAAATTTGTGTCATGTGTCAACGCAAGTTAACAACTATTTTACATGTAGAAAATACATAACCTCACTGAAACCGACTTCAAAATCAGTTTCGAAAAGTGCGCACTCGGTGCAAGTAACTGTTGTACTTGCTTTCAATCGAAAACGACAGCACTCGATAAGTGCACGCATGCAATGCCAACCGAACATGACAGACAACTGAGTGCAAGAAAGTGCACACTGGTGTAGCCATCCGAAAACGCTATTAGTTCAGTAGGCTTCAGTGCAAATTACCACAGTAACGTAAACAACAATACTTTAGATTGCCTTTATCATTTAAAAATAAGGGCAATTCTAAATAATAGGTAAATTATATAAAAAAATTTTGATATAAATGTTACTACTAGCATGGTGCTGAAGGAAAATTACTCATAAAGTTAAAGAAGATATACAATAATCAATATGAAATTTTCTAAAGTTTTGTGCACAAAAAAGATAAACAGCTATAGTAAAAAATGCTGTGTACTTTCATGGAAAGCCCATAAAGGCAAGTGCTTCCCTTTGATCTAACTTTTCTATACTGAAAACATTGCTGAAAATGAAGGACAAGATTTCACGTACGAAAATTTTCAAACTTACTGGTTTTCTTTAAAACGAAAAAATAATGGGTATATGCTTAAAATCTGAACATATTGACTGTTGAACCGATAGATTTATCAAAGTCCCAGATGATAAACCTGAACACCTAGTTTCAAAGCGTAATGAGTTTTAAAAAACATATTTCTAGATTGAACTTATTCAAAGAGTTTCTGATGCATGTCGGAGTGCCGAGTTACGCTAATAGTCAATGATGTGACAAATATAGGATCTTCGTTCTTATTTAAAGTTACGAATACAAAAGATAAAATTATTTCGCTCTTTTCCGTTGAACCCTTTCCGTTAGTCCGTTAACGGATAAATGCGAAACAAAGAGTTTTTTCTACCTTAAGATAGGAACTTTGTTGTGAAGAATTCAACCAATAGTACAATTTCTGTTGAATTGCATAAAGTATTTAAAATATAAATACTCCCCATTCACGTTATTTGTTAATATTAAGAACTACAGGAGCATTACACAATGAATCGACAAAAATACCATCAGAAAATTGCCGCAATAAATTGCATCTTTTTAAAGAATGCTGCAAGGACAGTTTCAAACGCACCTCTGTGTCGACCTTGCAGATTCTGGAGCAAATACTGTATTCAAGTAGTTTGGTGAGTGGAAATTCTCCACTGGTTATGTACAAGATTCAGATTAGTAAATTTTCCAATTGTCGTCATCAGTCTTGGTGGCGTAATTGGAAAACGCATGGTCTTAGAAAGACTAAGATACAGGTTCAAGTTCTGTCCAAGACCTTATATTTTTCATCTTTCAATTACTAGCTCGACAACTGTTTTCAAACAATTTACTCTACAATAATATGGATAACGTATAAAATACTATACATACGTTGGTTCGTTGAATAAAATCTTATTAACTAATTATAAAAAAAACATTTTTAAATTTAAATATTTAAAACTTATCGATAAATTACATAAACATTAAAAAAGTCATTTTGTCTATAGATTAAAAGTTTTTGGTGAATGTTAATGTTCTTGTGTTGTTTATTATGGATTTGTATCTACACTGCGGGTATCTTAATTATAAATATGAAAAATTATTATTCACTGGCAAAATACAGTCTGCTTTTTAGTTGTTAGGAATTAAATTAAAATATATTTTGGAAAGTAAGATTTACAAACTGATAATCAAAATTAAAACATGTTTAATATTACAAATAAAACTAACAGATTTAATAAAAATAAAACAAATAGAAATTGAGTAAGTTTTGGGCTTGCAAGAAAAAATTTAAAAATGCTGAACAAGATATGGTATTCCAGTGCCAACAACGGTACCACCACCATGTTGTACCAAGATTTTGTAGCGTAAACTTATTAACTTTCTACATATTTTGGAACAAGAATAATTAAACTGATCAACTTTCCATCATGTCCTTGTTTCGAGAAACTAATATTCTTTAGCCTTGGTGCCATGTCTGATTGCTCACCCCAATTCTTAAACCCTATTATTTATATGTTTAAAAGGTCTATGTGCTTTGATACACAACAGTACTCATCCCTCTACAGCCAAGCTTTTATCTACACCTCTATTCTTGTCATCGAATATCTTCAGCTATCAATGTAACTATGTCATTTTTTGATATATATTTTATGGAACAATTACAAATCTGTCAGTTTAGTAATATTGCAGTAGTAGCACCTTAACTTAAAAAAGATATAAAATGTAGTAGGTTTTGATGTTAAATAATAGTTCTGAATTTATTTTATAGAATACATGTTACAAGTTTTATTATACCTTAAACAAAATGTATTTACTCAGCAACACACACAAACTAAAATAGATATTTCTGCTTTAAAATATTGCTTAGAATTCTGTAAATTTAAGTGGGCTATTTCACATATTGCTTTATTAAAAAATTATCACACAAATTATTCTTATAATGTTGAATCTACTAGAAAAAGAAAAACTTAAGTAAACCATAACAAGTAGCATAATAAATAACCCTAACTAATTACATCATGTGCATCAATCTTAAGAACATTTTCAATTAAACATAATGTATGCTCTGCAAACATTCTGCATTCAGAATTTGGTTCTCCTCGTTGAATATTTGGACTTAATAAGTCACCTAACCAAAGACGAATTTCAAGCAATTCGTCAATAAATTCTAATAACAAAATACTTTTCGGAACATTAATAACAACACACGCAATCATATTCAAAATTGCCATTCTTACTTTTGCTTCAATGTGAAAACGCATGGTCCAAATAGTTCGTAGTAATTCCTTGGCCATTTTCGATGCAATAGGACAATTACAAGCTGAACACATAAAAACTGACAATGTATTAAAATAATGAATAAGAAGTATGTTATCACTGTCGTGTTTTAATCCTAATAACATAAAGTGAGTTTTACCATTACCATGAAGCAAAGGATAAAAGAATGCAGGTGCTACACCTGAAAATTTATTAACCATTTCAAAAACAAAATGTTTATGCCGAGTGTATCTTCTGGTTTTATTTTCTAAACGTTGGGATATAATATCTTTGGCAGTTTCTACACTTGATTTCTTCATATTTAATTCATTTGAAACAATTTCAGATTTAGTTTTTTGAGGTTTAATATTAGAGAGTATTTTTGCTGATTCTTGAAGAACATCTAACATAAAAATTCGATGAGCTATAGAATAAACTCCGTGGCCTGCATGAAATTGTTCACAAAGATACTGTGCATATACATTAGGATATATGCAAGTTATAGCAACACAACTCTGAAACACAAGACTGTCAAAATTCTCAACGTAAAATGATGGAGTAAGTGAAATTAATATTTCTAAGATTTCAGATCCAATTGATGCATCATCATTAGGAAGTTGTTGGAGAATAAGCTTTTCACAATTTTCTAAGCTTAAAGTAAATACATCTGGATCTTTAGTTTCAAGCAAACCATCACGCATATCTCTTAAATAAGCAGGAGGTGTTTTGCTTGAGACTACGACATCATTTGTTATATCAAATGGTTCTAAATCATCATCTGAATCCAAATTGAGATCAGTAGTATCAATTATATTTATCAAAGTTTGCTTATATTTTATAGCTTGTGTCAGAATTTCATTATGTGCAGATTTTGCTATTTTGTTCCTAAACTTCCTTTCAGGAGGTATATAATTCACATGTTTTTGATCATTATTTGTAAGAAAAGCTAATTCCAATAAAATCTTTAAAATTTCTTCAGAAGTTTTAATTTCTGTCCTTTCCAACGTCAATGAGGATTTGATCACATTCTCTAAATTTTCTTTTAATTTCAAAGCTTCATCAGAAGTTATTTTAGCATAGTCAAATTTTAATTTTATATCATTGGCTGCTGAATTTTTGTTAAGAAAGTTCACAACATTTTCACCAGTAATCATTCCAATAATTCGAATTTCTGCAAGTGGAGATTCTAAATGAATTGGAATGCCCACAAAAAGTTTCTCCTGAATCTTCGATTTTATAGTTTGCTGTAGTGTTAAAATGCATCTTGAGCTTACTATAGCTAATATATATTTAGTAATGTAGAGATGGTGTTCAATGCTGGTATGGTTTAATGCAGATTTGTCTGACCAACTTGTAATTAAATTCATAAGCAAATCAAAAATATCGTTCTCGGTATTTTCTCTTACATAGGTAACCAAGTTACGAATTAAATTGAAGTTATTATGATTATAATATGAAAGTAATGGAATTTTTGTATACAATACATATTTCCAATTTTTGTTATTGAGTAAATTTGAAGACAGTATGCACGGATTATCTACAATTTGTAATACCATAACAGCAATAATATCTATAGCAGCACGATTTAAGTGCAGTAAAATTTCATTGAATATTTTTCTATGTTTGACATCACATAATGCTATAAATCTAATAAAATATTTTAACGGTTGAGAATTTAGACAATTATTAAAAGTTAACAATACCTTACTTAAAATAAAACTTAATGGTTGCAGTGTAATTCTCTTCTCAAATGTTTTAGATTGGAAACTCAATTCCGTAAGAAAATCTATAGTTTTAATAAAGTTAATTAGTAATAAACTGCAATATCTCTCCATTTCAAAAATTGCAGAAATGTTACCATTTAAAGAATTCGCAACTCGATTTGGAAGTGAAACCAAAATTTGTACAATGTATTCCCACTTTGATCCAAAGTCTGCATTCTCAACTGCATTTAAACCATCTAATTGTAAACTAAAATATATAAGTACACTAAAAAATGCTTCAGATTTTAACAATATCGATAATAATTGAGCTACACATTCCACTTTAGTTGTATCCTCACTTTTTAAATGCTTCGATAGAGTTACAAAACTTTCCATAAAAAAGTAATGATTCTCAACAACGAAAGTTTTTTGAACCGACTGATATATTACACCATCGTAAAAAGGAAAATTAGTATCAAATTTTTCTATCAATAGATCTAAAATATGACCATATGCATGATCCACAAAAAGTCGCCAATCAATTAAGCCTTCATCAAGTTTAATTATTTTTTGTACTGTAAGTGGTCCTGGAAAAAACTCCACAAGATGATCGAGATGTTCTAAAATAGCATTAATGTTGGTAACTGATGTGATTTTCGGAGTGCTGATCAGTAACTGTGTGATGGTTGATGTGGCAGAATCTAAAGTAAGAATTAAAGTTTTATCTTCGCTTAGACCTGTTGCACTTTTATGAACACCAACTTCACTTGATATAAGTTCGACGTCTGCATCGGCTCTCTCTGAAACGGGAAATCTCAAATGAGTTTTCCCGTTCTACAATAGCTTGGTTTGGGAACTTAAGGGTTGTAAAAGAATTCAGTTACAAAAAGTGGCAAAATATCACAAAAATAATAATTATTAGAAAGTACTGCACTAAACTCAATTTCATAAATTACAAACAAAAATAACATTAATCAACAAAAAAATATACATGTATAATGAATATTTATTTTTACTTCAGGTCAAGAATCAAAATAGATTCATCGCCATATTGTGGTGTTAAATGGGAGCTATATCCAGTGATGCCAGATCCTATTTATGTAAAATCGTGAAACAGCTAGTAAAAAATCGTGAGGCTCCGTTTTATTCTATCGCAATAGGAATTTATGCATTATTTGTTTAGGAAAAATCTATATAACAATTGTAATTGTTGATTAGGTATTTTTATTTAGTTAAATAATTATAAAAACAATACATTTTCATTAACCAAAATACAAAATTAATTAATTAATTTTAATCGGAATCCGAGTCATTAACTACTGTTTCTACTTGTTCAGTTATGGCACATGGTCTTCATTTTATTAATCGTTCCCTTTGAAATTTTTAGATTGCTGCAAATCCTGCTACTTTGTACAAAACTTTTGGTGTATAGCAGAGACTGCAGTAAATTCGCTTCCAGCCTGTTTTTTTACTAGTATCTTATTAAAATTAATTGCTGAAAATATTCGTTTAGCAGCTGAGTTAGTAGAATATTTTCGTTCTTCGTCTATGCCTCTGAGTCTAGTTTTGTATATAGATTGTCAAAATTTAATATGATTCTTTAAATCTGTATCAGTTAAGTCTATATTTCTGAGCATTCTCCATTCCTTGTCTACTGGCTGCACATTATTTATCAAATTTGGATCTATAAATTCCAATTTTTTAGAAACAGAATTTGTTAATGGGAACCTGTTCAAGATCTGGGAAATGCTCTCGGAGTAAAAATTTAAGCAGTTTACTCTAACTCTTTGTAATATTTGATGATTTAAATCATATACATTTATAGCACCAAAGTAAGTATTTCTAAGTTCTAAAATATTCCGAGAATTTTCGAAACGAATATCATGAAGAATATCACTATTCAAACCTTCCGGTTTTAAAAAACAATCAAAGAAAGTTTTTACTGTAGTTATTAACTTCCTTATATATCACGTGAACTTTGGTTTTCACCTTGCATTATAATATTTAAATTGTTAAAAAATTGTAAAACGTATAACAAAAATTCTAAATATATCTTAGTTTCTGGCCTTTTAAACTGCCCAAAATATCACTTGCTTGTGGAATATCTGTAACGGACAATTGTAGAAGGCCTTCCCAAAAGCATGGATGAATATTTAGTCATTTTAGCAGGTTCCAATAATGCTGTTCGTGGGAATTCTATAGATAAAGAGAAGTTTCGTAATATATTAAAAGTTACCACAAATACCAATGTGATATTTGTGACTGCGCCGTATTGGTTAGGATGTCCTTATTTGAATCAATTTATTTACAAACTTAATTTGGATATTTATAGAGAAGTACAGAATATTCACCATCACTATGTAGATTTAAATAAAATATTACATGCCACGGATTTTACACAACATGGCTCTCATATGAAGTCACTTCGTAAAATTAAACTATGTAAAAAAATAATTAACCTAGTACAAATCAAAAATGCAGGGAAAATTAACACACAAATGTAATGGCAATCTCATAGAAATAGCTCGAACATCAAAACAATTTAAGACAAACATTCCTTTGACAAGGCGCTAAAGTGTACACTCAATATTATTCATATTAATATCAGATCTCTTCGGAACTCTAAGAATCTTCAATTATATATACTACTAGAAAGTTATAACATTTGCATTACTGAACATCATCTACGATTAGAGGAAATTGAAATCTATAAATCATGTATACCCGGATATGAGGTGATAGAATATTATTGTCGATCTCACAACTTACAAGGGAGGCACCTGTATTTTTGTAAAGAAAGGTATCACAGCATCGAAAATTTGTAGACTAAGTGAACTATGTGTTGAGAAGCATTTTGAGACCTCAATAATAAGTGTTCAAAACATATTTATTGTATGTGTTTACAGAACCCCAGATGGGGACTTATTTCGGGAAAAATGTGATTAGCTCCTAAACAAACTATCAGTGGTTAAAAATCATATTGTATTATGTGGCGACATTTCAATTACTACGAAACAACAAAAACAAAAACTTAAAATTTTGAACTTTTTTGCAACCTATGGTATGCGGCCACTTCTTCAAGAACACACTAGGATAACAGTGTCAAGTAGTACATGCATTGACAACATATATACTAATTATCCTTATATTTTGGAATCAGGTGTAATACCTTATAAAATATGAGACAACTTCCCACTGTATGTAAGTATACAGAATAATATCAGTGGTGCAACACAGGTCAAAAAAGAGTACAAATCGTTTCGCACATTTAAGAATAATAACATCAAAAAGTTTGCTAATGAAATAGAAAACATTGTGATAGCAACAACTGATAATATAAATGCCTTAGCTAAGGATTACATGTCTATAGTAGAGTGTTTCGATGAGTGCTTTCCATTGGTAAAATCCATACAACGTAATAGAGATAATGAATGGATCACCAAAGGTATACGTGTTTCTTGTCGTAACAAAAGAAGTTTAATTTTTCTCTGTAAATACTTTAAAGAATCCTGGTTTCATAATTATGTAATTGTGTATTGCAAAACACTAAAAACTGTAATCATACAGACCAAAAAGAATTTCCTACATAAACAAATCTTATTGGCGAACAATAAATCTAAAATGGCTTGAAGAATAATAAAAGGTGAACTCTCTAGCAACACAAATGTCAACGAAATTAAAATACGGATAGATGACAAGGTTATATCGGATTCTTTACAAATAGCAAACTTGTTTAATAAGCATTTTAGTTTTTATTCTCAAAATTTCAATACAGGTAAAGAGAATTGTGAAGTAAATATAAAATCTTAAATTGAATTCTGTGATGGCCCAAAATGGTAGAACAATCTTCCTAACACCGTGTAATCGATATGAGATAATAGATATAATAAATGGTTTCCAAAATAAAATTTCATCTGGATTAGACTCAATTTCCATCACAGTAATTAAACATTGCAGGTATTCAATTGTTGAAAATCTGGTGTATATTTTTAATTTATTTTTAGAACGATGGATTTTTCCAGAAGGCTTTAAAACAGCCAAAGTTATACCAGTGTTTAAAAAAGGTGATTCACACAATATTAACAATTATATGCCAATAGCATTGCTTCCATGCTTATGAAAAATTTTTGAAAAAGAAATTTACAATCGATTTATTAGTTTCTTCAAGGAATGCAATATTATCTCTAGTTTACAACATGGACTCGTCAAAGGACAAAGTGTACAAAAAGCACTTTATAATGTAACAAAAAAAATTCATACCAGCATAGATAAGAAGCTGTATGTTGGGTGTATATCCTGTGATTTCAGTAAAGCATTTGGGTCTGTAAAACATGAAATACTGTTATTTAAATTAGAACATTTATGGTATTCGAGGTATAGTCTATGACTTAATTTGTTCTTATTCGTTTGAACGAGAACAATATGTTGCAATTGGTGGTATTGATGGTAGGATATCTTTGTCATCGGAGGCGGTACTAAACCAAGGAGTTCCTCAGGGTTCCATTTTGGGACCATTACTTGATGTACGTCAATGATCTCCCAGCAAACATTGAGTTTGGACGTAGTTATCTCAGATGATGCTCTATGTATTTGTAAGTCGACGACTCTCTTAGGATTGAGTACTTCAATACAAGAAAGCTTAAAGAGTATAACTGATTGGTGTGAATTAAACAGAATCACATTAAATTTGGATAAAACTAATTGCATATTATTCAACAAAATGATTACAATTTCCATGGATAACATTGGCATAAAGGTCGTTCACAATATAAAATTCCTGTGAGCTACTGCAGACTGCTAGCTTGATTGGAAGAATCACATTACTTAAATTCATAAACGTCTCGTAAAATCCAATTTTGCACTGTGCAAACTTCTTACAGTAATGTCACATTCAACACTATTGATGGTATATCATGTATACTTTTATAGTATCATGCGCTATTGCATTATGTTTTGGGATATATCATCTCATGCATATAGAATTTTCCTCAAACAAAAAACAGCCATTCGCATACTTAGTAAGTCTCCTAGACGAGAAAGCTGTAGAAAACTATTTGCATCCTTAGGGTTGTTAACCTTTCCGTGTGTCTACATCTCTGAATGTCTGTGCTTCGTGCATAAATTTAAAAATGTATTTTTGAAGTCTCCAAAACACTTAAAACCAGGCAATTGGGCCAATTGCTGATAGTGTCACGATATGATCAGAAAATTTGAAAATAGCTTTCAATATAAGGGTGTTAAATTGTACAATCACCTTCTTAACAGATTTAAAAACCATTCACTTCTAACATTTAAAAGAGTGCTCAAAGCTTTGCTGCTTCAAAAAACATTACTCAGTGCATGAATACATTGATGACAAAAGCATATAAATCAGAGCTGTTGATACTACAGTGATATTTGTGAAATTTAACTGTAATTAAGACTAGTGATTATATTAGATTAGGACATGTTTTAATAGCCTCTAAGATTATTTTGTAAATTAATATTGTAGTTTCCTACAACATAAAAATGTTTTGTGGAAATAAATAAATCAATCAATGAATCATACTTATACCGGGGGAAAGAAAACAGGTTACAATACACGAGGGCGAGTGGTAGAGTGGTAGTTAGACAGGTAAATGCCCAATTATTTGGCTTAGCCGCTTGTGGAGAGCGGAGTGGGTAGAAAACCACTGGTGGTGGAAGCCAGGTAAAGTTGACAAACCGCAAAAAAAAAGAATAGAAGCTTGGATGGTGTCAGAGAGGCCGTAAAAACAAGAGCCAACATCGTGGTCTCACTGTAACAGGTAGGTGTGCTAGTCAAACCACTGATGGGGGAGGAAACATAAGAGAAACAAAAAAGTGACCAGCAAACAACACAAGCTGAAAGAAGAACAGGTTAGTAATTAAAATAGGTAAACACTGAGATTCAACATCATACAGTATATAACAAGGTACGGCAAATAAACTTTCGGTAAAGAAACACAAGAGAAACAAAAATAGTGACCAGCAAATGACACAAGCTGAAAAAAACAGGTTAGTAATTAAAATAAGTAAACACTGAGATTTAAAATCATACCGTATATAACGAGGCACTGGCAAATAAACTTTCGGTTTAAAGTGAATAATAACTGTTAAGCACATTCACAAATGCCTTATTAATATCAATCCTAATTTCTACCTTCACCTGTTTTCCTTGTAAAATGGGCAATTGTAAACAAACTTTGGAACTGATCGTGTCTGCCGACTTGCTCATATGGTCAACAAGATGGTATTTTAACATTAATAGTGGTTTGATGTGGTAGTGTAATTTGTATTGTGAACAATTTAAGGAAGGGAATGGGCAGCCCTATGTGTAATGGTATAATTGGAATGCAGTTCACTCAGACAAGTAATGCAGTTTATTTTTTGGTGGAAAATGTGATTTTTATACACAAATTAATTACTATGAAACACCCACTGACCCGTCCCATAACTAACTTAGGTTGAAACTTTTAAGATAAACTAAAATTACATAGCACACCAATTGTTAGGAATCAAAATTAAACTACATTTAACTAATCGCAGAGGTCTCATACGAATGTCTCTTGTGTTCATTATGTTTAAATCCTGCAATACAAATACATGCAAAATTGCTACAAAACAACGGTCACTTAACTTGAGAACATACGTCCTGAATGGACTGCTGTTTATGAGTATACAAAATATAAATACTACGAGACATAATTCAAATACAATGCTCTGCAATACAGTATATACATATAGATATTTGGTTACCACCAAGTACTAGTTTCATTTCGTCTACACCTTACAACTTATGAGGTTTGGAAAGTTAGTTGCATGAAATAAACAAGCAGTCATCACGTAAAAAGTTTAGTGGAAGCCACGTTGATTAGTTTGTTGTTAATCTTCAATATTTGGTTGAGAAGCTACAAATGTGGGACACCCAAATAATGCAATAATCTAGCATTCACTCTGTTATACCATACGATACTTTAATTAGAAAACCATCAGGCAACAGTAGTCTGTAGACAATTGTAGAAAAAAATTCTCAATCGAACACTTGGTGGAATATACATGATGAGCATAAAAACAGAAGAACAAAACGAAAATGCAAGAAAGATGGCTGAAACCAAAATCATACAGGATCACGTTATAGCTTTACTATACATATCAACGACGATAACAATTAATACTCATACGGCAAATATAACAAAGTTGCATCTTAGTAAAGAATGAATTATTTATGAACTCGACAAAACCTATAAAAATAAGTAGACTTAACAGAATGAGTTCACTATTCAATGATACAGAAACAAATGACTTTATAAATGTTATCAACTTTAGATATGCATGTAAAAACAATTAAATTGCAAGCGTTGGATAAATACCAACACACAATAAACGACGAACAGTCAACAGTAGTGTGGTTACAAAGTGAATGTGAGGTGTAAACAAACCGAGGGATGGTTCGACAGGTCTCAACGATTCAAATATTAATAATAACATAATAAAGAAAACAAATTTAAACTGAACATTTAAATGCTTCATCATATTGGTGCAGTAATACTTTCACAACACTACAATGAGAGCCACCTTAATTGACAGGGATGAAGAATTTCGACTGGCTATACTCAAGTGAACTCCTGAAATTGCTTATATCATTCCATTCGTTTGCGATTATTTCAGAAATAATACACCTATAAAAATATACACATACTTGAGGTAACTTTTCCCAAGCACAAAAAGCACATACGTGAAAACCATGGCAATTACATTTTATAATAAAAATGTTTGATACAACTTCTTTGAGCAGGCTTAGAAGCGAATTTCTAACACCCATGATGTTGTTGCTGGCACCAACAAAAGTGAAAATCCCATGAGCAAGACATTTTAAAATAATGAACAAATAAAAAAAATTGAATACTTTCTCGAATTTAATTAGTACAGTAAAAATTTTAGGTTATAACAGGATTAGCTGAGAGTTGCAAGGCAATGCACACAACATAAAAGCAAAATACTAATCAAGTTTGTTCAACATCAATAAATACCCGCTTGAGGTATAAAATTTCGTAGCAAATACTACCCTGCACGTGTAAAATATATTTCTGTATTTATAGTCACATTCTTATCCAAATCTGACTATAACTTTTTATGATATAAAGTGGTACTTACAGTAAAATACAGTAAGAATGGAAAAGATTCGAATAATAAATGGGTCACCTCGACTGAAAGATTAGAATGTCTGTATTTAGTTT
Source organism: Platerodrilus igneus (assembly GCA_036346225.1). Classification (NCBI taxonomy): domain Eukaryota; kingdom Metazoa; phylum Arthropoda; class Insecta; order Coleoptera; family Lycidae; genus Platerodrilus; species Platerodrilus igneus. The sequence continues at coordinate 2,756,773 of JARFIW010000347.1, read as the reverse complement.
CCTTTAAAAAATTATGGAAATAAGCATTGTAAAATCTTCAGAAAACTGAATTAATGTTTTACTTATTAATTATTGAAATATGGTCCAAACAGCTTGGGATCAAAAAACTGTTAAAAACAAAAATTCTCAATATTAATGACAAATTAAAAGAAAATTCAAACATTAAACCAATTACAGTAACAGTTTAATATATGCACCTTTCCACATTCTCAAAGCCAAGCAACTTTTTTCTTGGTTATATAATAAGATCATATGTCAAAGTAATGGTAAACATGAAGAACAGAGGATGAGAAGCATGTAAATATTGTGAATTACAATACCAAAACAACGTTTCAGTTCTTTATTTTTAACTATAGTTTTCAGATACTTTACAGAAGATTAAAGTAACCTCTTCGAACTACTAGAAACAGGATATTTATAATTATTTAAAATTAACAACATTGTAAAACGATATAAAATACACTCGTTTTCCCCAAATACAACATGAAAAAGAAATACAATTATCCCAATACAGAACAACTGCTACTGCAGCATTAACAAGCAAATTATATACAATTTAAGGCTTCCATTTCTAGTAACTAAAATAGCAAGTGAAGGCTGTAGTTTCTCACTAATTTCCAAAAGTTGATCAATGCAAAAGATTTAGTATGACTGAACTACTTTTTAACAAGACAATGAAGAATACTACTTTGATTAAAAGTACATTGCATTTAAAATTTTTATCACTAGATTAGTTTTAACATGATTGTTACAGGGTACATCCCATTAAATGTATACTTATTCAATATTACTGTTAAATTTTTTTTTTTTTTTTTAATAATTTATTAATTTATTTATGGAAAGAAAACGAACAAAAATATGTCAGTACTACAATTACAATTCATCTCGCCGTGCAGTATCATCATTTTCAGTCTCTTCTTCAACTGGCTCTTCTGCTGCACCATCCTCAACACCACCTGACTCTACAAACTTAGATAACCCTTCAAAAGTCCTAGGACCATTGTAATCAATAACTTTGTTGTGTTCTTTCTTGTATAGTTTAATTGTAGGGAAGCTTGTAATACGAGTATGTTCGAGTTCATTTGCTGTGGAATCAATTTTAGCAATAACAACATCAACATTACTTTCAAAATGTTCTGCAACTTTTTCATAAATAGGGACCAACTGTTTACAATGACCACACCATGGAGCATAAAATTCTACAAGGCGTCCTTGGATTTATCTAATACAACTTCATCGAAATTGCTTGCAACAAGAACACGCACGGGTTGTTTATTCCAATCTTCAGGAAGTTCTTGACTTAATAAATGTTGTTTAAGCTCACCTTTTAAGAACTTGTCTACAAATGTAGTTATGCTTTCAGCATCAAGTTCGGACGATTCAGGTTTGAATTTTGATATTTCTTTCTCAAGTTTAATAATACGTGCAGTGGGAACCTCTTCTTTTTTAATTCCAAAGAATTCTAAAATTCGCTGGAGGTCTTCCTCCTCTAAATCGATTGTAACAAACAAAATTTTAGATTTGTAACGTTTGGCGACTGAACGAGCAGCAGATACAATAGCACTGGTTTTGTCATCACTTTTAGATACAAAGATGAGTAAATGGCTCTTAATTTCACCTCCAAAGATCTTAGGTGCCGTTTCATAATTGAATTCTACGAGGTTTGGTAGCGACTCTGATGTAACAAAACTTTTGATGTTCTGTTCAGTATGTTCACCTTCAAAAATGGATTTTCCTTCGTCGAACTGTTTAAATAAGACAATAGAACCACATGTAGCTTCATATTCCTTGTAAATTGCTTCGTCAGAAGTGATTCCGAACTGATAATCATCGACAGCATTAGCAAGAGATAAATAAGCTTTAGCTTTATCTGAAGTTTGATCTGATAAGAAACCAACAACTGCAACTTTATTTTCTTCAATAAATTGTTTAGCTTCCTCGACTGTCTTAAGCTTTTTAGCTGCAGGACCAGTTTTCTTTTCAAGCCAAGCTACTATTTGGGCAGCATCACGTCCTCCTGAATAATCAATAGGATGTCCATTTCTAAAGAATTTAAGGGTAGGATAACCTTTGACATCATATTCCTTAGCAAGATCTTCCTCTTCGGTAGCATCAATTTTACCAAGCTTTATCTTTGACTCTTTGTCTGCTAATTCTTTTGCAGCTTTGGAATAATCTGGTGCAAGGGCTTTACAATGTCCACACCATGGTGCATCGTCATAGCAAGCAGAATTTTTAAAATTTGATCTATATCAACCAAAAATTCTTCAAGAGTATGGTATTTTTTTTGGTGCAAGTTATCTCGAATTGACTGTAAATCCATGGGTCGTTGGATAATATTTTGATAGTGTTCGACTAAATTCGCATTAACAGGAAATAAGAATGGTTGTACATCTGGCATATCGTGAAGTTCATTAAAGATTTCTTCAAGAATACTAGATAGTATAACAATTGGATCGGTTGTTCGTCTATTGGCAGGTTTATTATGTTTTGTTAAATTAGTGAAAGATTTTTATACTGCACAATAAACAAAGTATTAATTGAGTTTAGCCTTTGTTAAAAGAGTAAATCTTACAACACATTCGTAGCAATACTAATTTTGAAAATGAATGTCAATTACTCATTCACATGGTGCAGATATGCATATGACTGCAGTCATAGTTTCTTTGGAAAATCGAACCAGGACAAAATTTAAAAATTCAAAATCAAATGAAAACATGTTAAGAAAAATTTTAAATCGACGAAAGGAAAGCTATTGAAAAATAATGAAAAACATATTTATAGATTAAAGTTTGAAAAAGAAACGGGTACTGCTGGAAATGATCGAGTCAAATATAGGATAAAATAATATAACAGTAATTTCCAATGTAGGTCACTTTCTTATATGTATTCAACATTTGTGACTTATAAGATGTCAACCACTTCGTGTTTGTTTATACACAAGTTTTACAATATTATGCTATAGTAATAAAATTACTTTCTTAATACTATATATAAGTTTATTGTTTAAGGACTGAATATTCAGAAAACTAGGCAATTTTAACCGAATTCAAATATGCGACATTAATTTTAAAAAATAAACAGATGGTAACGTGTGTGGAAAGTAAAGTGTTAAGTATATAGATCAGTTTAAGAAAGATGAAAGTAAAGATAGAAACAAGGTTGGCTGAAGATAGAAAACTGGAGAGTTGCATAAAAGCAACCTTGAGGTGTAACTAAAAGAAAGAGAGCTAGATGAAGGGAGAGGATGAACTACATTCTGATTCTTGGTCAGATAACAATTATTGTTTTATTGAATTAAACATAGCAAGTATTTAAAATTAAACCAGAACAGTAATATAGCATACTTCCATAAATATGTAATATAATAATTTATCATTATCCTAGTTATTTGTCAGATTTAGAGTTTATTACAGTCTTGCTCAAAGACTGCATATGACCACAATTCTGATAAATATTTGGTGTGAACATTTCAATAAAACACATTATCTAATCAAGAACCGAAGAAATTATTTAATCGTGCCAAATTTAATATTTTGGGTTTTTTTATCAAAAATGTACCTGCCTGACTGCCATCATTGAAAGCTAAAATGGTTTAAAATAATGTTCTAAAATGTAATATTTAATTTCAACCGTTTAGTAACATCGAACAAAAGCAAGCAAAAGTAAAACGTTCTAGAATTATCTTACAAAAAGAAATACTACTAGAACAACCATTTGACAAAAATAGTTGTAAATTAGTTAATAAGAAATTGTATTGAAAAATTTGGTTCGTTTTTAATTGCTACAATGGCAACTTTCAGTAGTAGTGAATAATTAATTGTCACAAATTCACTAAAAGGAAATCATGTATAGTATACAAGGCGCAGTAACTCCAAATAAATTTTAACTTGAAAATATGGAATGTATAGAACTCCTTCTTCAAATTCACACCAATGTAAATAACCCTTTGTGTACTCTAAATTTATGTGAATGGTCTAGATGATATATCAAAAATGTTATTTTTATTAATGATTAAATCATCTTCTAAAATATTAGGATATGCATATATGGATATAGAATTTATAATATGATTACCAACTTTAAGATACTGAAAAATAAATATTTAAATTTAGCTACAACCCTTAAGTTACAAATAATGAATGGGAAAAAGGAAAGGGTTTTAAGTGTTTATTTATTTTTGGTACACTGTATAAATACGGAATATTAAGGGGTGATTAAGAAAAACTAACTACCCACCTGTATTAAATACATCCATAATATTAGATCCCAGCGGGTTGTTATTCGATGTAGTACCAAAGCTGCTCTGTTGTTGAATACTTAATGAACTAAAACTAGAAATGTCTCCAAGCAAATCACTTGAAGGATTTGGTGTTGCTCCTGTAGTTGAAGGTACTGAAGTAAATGTTGAATGTGGTGGTCCAAACATTGGCGATTGCATTTGAGAATGCACCGAAGTTAAATTTACATTATGAGGCTGCATATTAGTAATATTGGTAGATTGAGCAATATTAGTAGAGTGAGATTGAGAGAAGGCCGAGCTGAAGTCTGCAAATTCATCTACCTGTTGTGTATCACTATTTGAACCAAAAGCAGTTTCAAAATTTCCAAATTCTGGTGATGCTGATTTGGTATTTTGTTCTGCACGAGGATTAAATTCATCATCGTTAAGTAAATCATTGTTTTGTGTTGTGCCATTACTGTCACTTTTTCCAAAATTGGCAGCAGCACCCAAATCAACCTTTTTAAGGGGTTTACTTGCCTTTACAGGTGATTTAGTATTATTGCTTGTATTAACATTAACAGTAACTTTCTTTTCAATAGAAGTTGGACTCCCAATACTTTCTGTATCCTTATACTTTTTAACATTATCATTATTGTGATTGGATTCTGTATCACTATCTTCACGATCATATTCATAATCATCATCATACGATCTATCTCTGTAATTATTAGCATTGTTAGATCTATCATTCCAATCTCTATTTTGAGCTGAATAATCTCTATTCCATGATCTATCATCCCAACGCTCACCTGTAACAAAAATGATAGGTATACAAGTTAACTATCACAGAGCAGCTTACTGAATTTGTTGCCCATTGCGTCAGAACTCATTCCAATATATTTGTCTTTATTTTTCTTTGCTTTTTTCCTTTCTTCTCTGAGTCTATCATCATCTTGTATAAAATCTATTAGTTCTCTTACTTTGTGCCGTATGTTTATACCCTGATCTTTTCCGATATCATCTATACATGCATAATTTTCTAATGAACGCAAGTCATAAATGTGTTCCCTAGCAGAAGTAACTACACGTTCCGAACCATTCCTTATCAGATAATTAAGAAGCAGCAATGACTAAAACAAATTACAAAACATTAATCAATTAGTATATTACGAACAAGGATATTGAAAGCTATTCCTAAATGTATTGAGGAATAATCAGGCAGCATAAGTTGTGTTTAATTTTGTTAAATAGAGTTATAAATTCTTATAACCAATTGTATTTAGGATATTTTTTATAAATCGTTAATTCCTATATATATATATATATATATATATATATATATATATATATATATATATGTACTAACTATGCGCTACGACCTCCAAATTTCGTATAATGTATACGTTGAGACCTCATATATGACGCTATGGCCTCCGAAATCGGAGGTCATAGCGTATTTAACAATTTCGTGCATGTAAATAATCTATAGGGTGCATAGAGCATAACTGCAAAAATTTTTGTGGAGGTCACTATGCCTGTTTTATGATTTCATAGGGGTTTTAGTTCGTTGCGTTAGCCACTGGCGCTAGCGTTTTGATACATCGCACGGATACTACGAAGAGACCTCCATATATGTTTCCTTCAGTAAATGTTATAATTCTCGCGATGTGGCCTCTTATTATTGGCAACATTGCAGTAGCATGGAAGGGATAGAAGCGCATCAATTCAACGGTGTGTTTGCGTCTGAATCCAGCCAGTAATTAAACTACCGATTTTGCCATTACATATAATTTTAGGTGTGTTATGGAGAACAGATTCTTTCCCTCCACATACACAAGTTCCTATGTATTTATACATATTAATAATTATCGATCTTTGTATAGTTTGATTTTAAAAAAATCACTTAAGATTGCGGTTTGTCCTAAACAAAATATTATTTGTTCTTAAATCTCATATTACTGTAGCAGTACCATTGTGGTGTAGACATAAATAGACTTGTTAATATAATAATGTGCACCTGAATAAAATGTTGTATTTAGTCTTTATTTGGCGAATTATATACTCAGCATAGAATTCTTCTTGAATTGAGTGTTCACTTAAAATTGGTACATCACGGGGTGAAGTAATGCATAAAAATAAAATTAACTTAGTCTTCAGGTTTTATAACATTTTCACCCAAATTCTATGATCATATTCTATAATTACGCTAATTAATATAAAAGCATGTTTACGTTATATTTGTAAACAACTTTATGTTGTGGAAACCACTGTCGCCAAACAATTAATTAGTTAAATGCAATAAAACTTTGTTTCGGTCTATTGTCATAGTATTTAGACACGTCACATCCTCGTGAGTTGTCCTTGAGTGTTTATTGATCGTTGTTCAATTTTAAAGTTATTTCAATTTCTTAAAAAATGAATTATCGTTCAAGGCCTAAGCTTCCAATTTTACGTAAAGCGATTTATACTCGCATCAATTGCTTCGATAGTAGAGGCATTTGTTATTAAAATTATTTAGTGCGGAATCAAAAATTCCAGTCTTCGTCTAGTTTTTGTGTAGTTAATGAGTTACAAATTTATAATTATACAAATAATACATATTAACGGCAGGCGTTGGAGAAAATAACAGTTTTATCGTATTGATTGATTATCGAGATTATATTTTAATAAATACCTACAAATGCATTTTATTTGAATTATCTTTGGAATTTTTGAAATAAGCCACGTATAGGAAACGATTTTGAGGAAAAGATCGATTTAAATAAATCAATACTCGAACTCCCGTTTGATATAAGAGTAATATTTTCTTTTTCATATTTGCGGTAAAAATCTTTAACTTTAATACATATGTATTTCGATGTTATATATCAAACCAATGGCCCAATAAATAAACAGATCATTGTCCGTTACAGTATCCATTCAGTCACCGGCTCACTCTACAACTTGCCGACCGAGTCATACTTGCTCACTCACTTACTCACTTGCCGACTGACCAATTGACACTCTCACTCATTGACTCCCGCCAACCGTCCGATCGATAATGGTTACTCACTTGCCGACTGGCCAACCTTCTTACTCACTCACTCACCGATTTGTTCAATTACCCATTCGCCGGCACAGTCACTGACTTATTCGTTGACGAGCAAACAAACACACTCACTAACTAAATCATTAAATGACATCCGCCGATTCATTTGCGTATCATCTCATATACTCACCGACCGACACTCTCATTGTCACACTTATTGCCTCACTCAGACCAGCTCACTTGCCAACCGACCAATCAACTCACCGAGCTACACTCTTACTAACACTCACTAAAACATTATCGCTTGCTCACTTATTGATTTCGCAACTCACCCACCAATACCTTCACTTTCATTCTACACTGATTCATTCATTGATGAATTCACCGACCGACCAATCAACACATTTGCCGATCCATGAATCAACACCCTACTTTGTCGACTGGTTAGCTGACTGGCATACTCATTCACTAATTCTCTACCCAACTCGTAATCGACACTCACTGATTCACTCACTCACCGACTCCCTGACGCATTCACTCAAACACTCACCACTTGCTGACCGACATACTCTCACTGGCTCACAGTCATTCACTCTCACTCGCAGACCAACCAATCTACTGGCCGATCAACATGCACACATACTACACCAATCACTGACTCGCTCAGTGGTTCATCCCCTACTTGCCGAGCGACACATTCTCACTGATTTACTCGTCGACCGATCGATCGACATACTCTTCGATCGACCCATCGACTATCCACCGGCTCGCGGACTGGCTGACCGACCAACATACTCACCAACTAACTCTCTGAGCCACTCGCTAGCTGACTGATCTACCGACACTCACTCACTTGCAGACTTACTCATTCAGTAATACATACGTCGACCGATACACCCACTGACTAACCCGCCGGCCGACGTACCGAGCGACATACTCATTCACCGACCGACACTCATTCATCAAATCAATTTCTCGTTCATTGACTCATGCGACAGCTAGCCGACACTATAACACACACTAAATCACTCACTGATTCATTCCGCTACTCGTCAACCGGAACACGCTCCCTACTCACTCACTACAGACTCATGCATTCTTTTACCGATTCCCTCACTTGCTCACTTTTTGACCGATATAGACATTTACTCAATCACCGAGCTATCGTTGGACACTCAATTGCAGACTGACCGAAAAGTTGTCACCCTCCATCTCTCACTGATTGATTCTGCCGCGCACCGGTCAACACTTACTAACCACTCACCCACTAACTCACTTACCTACCAAACGATTGCCACATTTACTCACCGACTCTTATTGACTGACCAACTGACACACTCACTCACCCGCCGACCGACCAACATATTCATAGACTTAATCGCCGGCTATCCGAACGACCAAACTCACTCATTCACTTTCCGTTCGGCCAACTAACCGACCAACCCACTCACTGAATTATTCAGTTACTCATTGGGCCACTTGTTACCAATACACTCACTGACTCATTTGCCAAGCGGCAATAGAACGACCTACCGTAAAACACACTCACTGACTCACTCACCGACTCGTTTGCCGACCGACACGCTCACTAATGGTCGACCAAAATTCGCTTACCAACTCACTAACTCACTCACGTAAGATTCACATCAAAACTTGCCGTTTAACCTATTAACTGATACTCTTTGACTTATCAACTACTTACTAACTTACAAATTTAATTATTCACTCGCCGATTCATTTGCATATCGTCTCATTCTTTCATCCAACAATCGATGCACTCGCTAACTGACTTGTCTGACTCAGATTAGCTCGATAACTCACCAGTCAACCGACCGACCTACTCACCAGTCGACACTCCTACTAACGCTAACTCACTTTCGCTCTCTCACTTACTGACTCCACCTTGATACACTCAGTAACGCGCTCATACACGACTCATTTATTGGCACACCTATCTACCGACTCACTCCCAGCTTACCAACTGGCACACTTTTACTAATCTATTGACTCACCTATTTACTCATTCGCAACTCGTCAATCGACACACTCACTGACTCACCCACCCATGCATTTTCACTCACTGACCAATCGATCTACTGACCGATCGACACATGTACTATATTACTCACTGAATCACTCACTGACTCACTCACTGCTTCACTTCCTATTTCGCCGAGCGATACATTTTTATTGATGCACTCTTTCATTCCCTGACTCACGCATCGACCGACCTATTGACATACTCCCTCGCCGATCGACGCATCGACTACCAACCACTCGCCAACAGGCCGGCCGACCAATATACTCACCAGCTTATCTTCAGACTCCCTTGCTGACTGGTCAATCGAGCAACACTCACTCATTCCCTTGCCAACTAACAAACCCACTTAGTCAGCAATACATTTGTCGACCGATACACTCAGTGACTCACTCGTCTACCGTCTTACCAAACGACAATCTCATTCACTGCCTCGTTCGTCAACTCATCGATCAACATACTCACTCACGGACCGACACTCATTCATTGAATCGCGCGTTCACTTACTCGCTCATGCGCTAGCTGACCGATACCCTATACCAATCATTGACTCACTCACAGATTCATTTGGCAACTCATCAAACGACACACTTACTGACCAACTTTTACACTGTTTAACTAACTTATTGGTTCACATTTGAACCAATCACTACACTTACTCACTCGTCGAGCTATCGTTCGACACTAACTCACTCGCCGGCAGGCCGACCGACCGTCACACTCGCTTCCTCACTGCCTTATTCTAAAACACGTTAACCGAGATCTTCTGACCGCTCATCCAATAACTCACTCGACCGAACGATGGTCACACTTACTCACTGACTATCGCGGAGCGACCGATTGACACCCTCATTCAACTGTTGACTGACTAACATATTCACAGACTTACTCATTTACTCACTCACCGAATACCTAATCGATCAAAACTCACTCACTCACTTTTTGACCGGCCAACTGATCGCCCAATCCACTTACTGATTTATCCAATGATTCATTCGTGGGCTTACCGCCAACACACTCACTTACACTCTAAGTGCAATCCAACAACCTAGCAATCACTCTCACTGATTCACTCACCGACTCATTCACCAACCAACCCGCTCATTCACCAACCGACTAACATACTCACTGTTTCCCAGAGTTACTCAGTAACCTACTGATTCACTCATCGACGGACCGACCTACTGACCGACTGACACTCGCTTATTTATTTTCACTCGCTCATACAGAATTTATTTCGCAACTTGCCGATACACTCATTGGCGTACTCTCCAACTTGACCGGCACGGTCTTCCTAACTCTCTCATTAACTCACCCACTCTTTTACTTATCCACTGAAACACTCATTCGGGCACTTACCGGTTCAGTCCCAACATGCTGATCGACACACTCACTAACTCAATCCGCAATTTCCCAAGAGACACTTAGTGATTCACTCACTCGCTAACTGACTAACTGACACGCTCGTGGACTGACACATCAACGGTCCAACATGCTTATTCACTCACTGTCTCACTCTCTTACTAACTCGTTCATTGACGTTCAATGATTCACTAGCTCGATTACCTACCAACTCACTCTCTAACTCGCAGACGATCCATTTCCCTCATTTATTGCCACGTTCACTCATGCAGTTTTTATCAATTTCACAAACGTGCAAATATTCATTCTTCTTCAAGAAATCCCTTTTTCCTTTCAAATTCTCACACACTCCCACTTTCTTTGTCTCTCCATTCTTTCCTCGCTCTTTTCTTTTTCCTCTCTCTCCCTTCTTCTCGCACTCACTTAGTGACACGTTCATCTATGCAATTCCTTTCAATTTCACACACGCATATATTCATTCTCCCTCTGTCTTTCTGCCGCTCTGTCCCCTTATCTCTCTCTGTATCTCTGCCCCTATATTTCTCAATATTTATCGATATTTCTCTATATCCCTCTATACCTCTATATCTTTCTATATCGCTCTATAACTCTCTATATTTCTCCATATATCTCTATATACCTCTCTAAATCTCTCTATATCTCTCTACATCGCTCTATATTCCTCTACATCACTCTATATCTGTCAATATCTATGCCTTTCTATGCCTCACTATGCCTTTCTATGCCTTTTTGTGCCCCAATGTCTCTCTATGTGTTGCTATGTCCGACTATGTCCTACTATATACTTCTATGTCCCTCTATATCCTTCTATGCCTCTATATCTTTCCATGTCTTTCTATGTCTCTTAATGTCTCTTTATGACTCTTTATGTCTCTATACGTCTCCCTATGCCTCTCTATGCCGCTCGATGTTACTATATGTCACTATGTCTCTATATTTTCTATGTCTCACTATCTCCTCTATATACTTCTAGTTCTCTTTATCCCTTTATATCTCCCTATATCTCCCGTATCTCACTGTATCTCTATATCTTTCTATATCTCGCTATATCTCGCTACATTATGCTATATCTCGCTAGGTCTTGCTATATCTCTCCGTGTCCCTCCTTATCTCCCAGTATCCCCCCTTATCTCACCGTATATCTTAGTATCTCTCCGTAAGTCTACGTATTTCTCCGTATACCTTCGTTTCTGTATCTATTTTTATCTCTCTGCAACTGTCTGTACCTCTCCGTATCACTCCGTATCTCTCAGTATTTCTCCATATATCTCCGTATCCATCTCTCAATATTTTTCTATATCTTTCCGTGTCACTCCGTATCACTGCGTAAATTTCTGTATCTGCCGCGTAGCGACCTGTATTCCTCCGTATTTCTAGGTATTTCTCCGAATCTCTTCGTATCTATCCGTATCTCTGCGTATGGCTCCATACGGCTGCGTATCGCTCCGTATCTCTCCGTATACCTATATCTCTCCATATTTCTCCGTATCTCTCAGTCTCTCCCCGTATCCCTCCATATCGCGGTATCGCTGAGTATCTTTAGAAAACTCTTCGTATCTCAGCTTATCTCTTCGTATCTCTCAATATCTTTCCGCATCTACCCATATCTGCCGTTTCTCTCCGTATGTTGACCTATCTTGTCGTATCTCCCCGTATCTCTCCGTTTCTATCCGAATATTTCCATATCTCTCAGAATCTCTTCGTATCTCTCCATATCTCTTCGTATTTTTTCGTATCACTTTATATCTACCGCATCTCTCTGTATCTCTCCGTAACTCTCCGTATATCTCCGTATCTGGATCTATCTGTAGCTCACTGCATCTCTTTACATTTCTCTGTATCTCTCCGTATCACACCGTAGTTCTCCGTATCACTCCGTATCTCTCCGTGTCGTTTCGTATCGCTGCGTATTTCTCCATATCTTTCCGTATCTCTCCGGATCTCCTGCATCTCTACGAACCTCGCCGAATTTTTCTGCATCTCTATGAATCTCTGCATCTTTCTGTATCTATATGTGCGTTTCTGTATTTCCCTGTACCTCACTGTATCTCTCTGTATCTTTCTGAATCCCTCTCTGTCTCTGTATCTCTCTATCTATCTCTCTATCTCTCTATCTCTCTATCTCTCTATCTCTTTATCTCTCTATCTCTCTATCTCTCTATCTCTCTATCTCTCTATCTCTCTATCTCTCTATCTCTCTATCTCTCTATCTCTCTATCTCTCTATCTCTCTATCTCTCTATCTCTCTATCTCTCTATCTCTCTATCTCTCTATCTCTATCTCTCTATCTCTCTATCTCTCTATCTCTCTATCTCTCTATCTCTCTATCTCTCTATCTCTCTATCTCTCTATCTCTCTATCTCTCTATCTCTCTATCTCTCTATCTCTCTATCTCTCTACCTCCTTATCTCTCTATCTTTCTATCTTTCTATCTTTCTATCTCTCTATCTCTCTACCTCTCCATCTCTCTCTCTCCATCTCTCCATCTCTCCATGTCTTTATCTCTCTATCTCTCTATCTCTGTATCTTTCTATCTCTCTATGTCTCTGTCTCTCTACCTCCTTGCTACATTTTTCCTGGCCAGCCTCACACATGGGTGCTAGTGAAACGATATTTTCTTATCCCTCTATATTTACACCAGCTCCACGAAGTCTTCCGACGTAGCTAGGGGTCTATTCCTGGGGTAGAGCAATGAGCAATGGGGGGGTAAGTCGAAATCTATGGAGGGTTACACTTAACAAAAAAAACAAACAGGCGCCACCAAGTCCAAATTGATTTATATTAGGGGCATAGCAATTTTCTAAGGGCGGACTTGGAGACCCAAAAAAAAGAGATCGCCTTCGTTGATACACAAACTTGTCTTAACAGAATAAGACGCTGTTCCTGTAAGAAAGAATAATAATTAAGTCACATAAAAATGGGAACACTATTTGCGTCCCTCAAGTATACCTAAAAGTATAGAGAATATTTTCTGCATAATGGGATCATAAAATTTAGTTCTTATTGCTTTTTGTTTACCAAGTCTGATCAGACTAGATCAGAATAAAAACTTTAAATGAAGAATATTAATTTACTAATAAGAATTTTTCTTTGTTTCAGTAAATAAAATATCATTGTAATTAAATAAAATAAAAATTTGAAGTACTTGCAAAATGGTAGTAAGGGTTATCAACTGATCCTTACTCAAATATTTTATAATTCTATGTAACTAAAAATGCTAGAGTTTCTTTATAACCCAATCAGATCTGTGTGAGTCATTTACAAATGAATATACGAAATTTTCTCTTTAAGTTAACAAACTTAAATTTAGTTTGAAGTCAAAATAATCACCAAGATATTCTCTAATGTTATCAATAGTGGTTGTACTAAAATGCTAAACATGTGTTAGCCATTGGGCAATTGTTGACGGCATTGTTCAAACAAACAGGTGACGTAATAGCAGCTGTTAAATTACGTTGAAGCCACGTGTAGTCACATATTTACGAAGCTAAGTGAAAGCAAATTTGATACTGGGGAAAACCAGCTTATTTACAGGTAAACTGAATAATAATTTTTGTACGTCTAACAAACAAAATGAAATAATGTACTTTCAGAAGGGAAGTACTCAGGAAATCCTTAATTCTATTATGAACCCAAGACCAGCAGTTGTCCTTGGATGTAATGGAAACTACCTGCAGTGCGGAACAGCAACTAATTATACTTGCTTTCCATGCTTTAACACAGGTGTAGGAGCAAAGCGGATTCCTTACTTGGATCACGGCAGCATTACTTCGTAACGTAATCTTCCGTTGTCTAAATTTATTTACTAATATAATTTTTCATTGCGTAGGCAACAAATTAAGGTTTCTAAATTGTAACTTCAAAGGGATCATGTTGTCTCAAATTTTACAGTTGCGATTTTCGACGTGGCGTGCGATATCTACGTTATCCATGCAGTTTTCTAATTTCTCGTTGCGATTTCAGATGTGTCGTTGCGAGTTCAGATGTGTCGTAGCGCTAAATAAATTTTGTAAATTAGCTAATATGATAACGAATATACAAAATGTGGATTAGGTACTAACCGTTACTCAGGAAGTGTTTCACAAACATAGAGCGACTCGGAGGTCACTCGCCATTCTTTTAGAATGCATCTTGACGCTGCTTTTAACTATCGACGAGTGCGCTCGCTGCTTTCTTGCATGGTGGGAGGTTCCGGATTTTAGTTCTCGGACCTCTCACGCGCGCGCCAGTGGCTGTGAAATTACACCGAACTCGGAAACAACTCGACTAATAATCCTTGATATTATAATACTATAAAAGTTTGATTGTTACTCGAATATTTATTTTAATTAATAAAGGTATTTTAATATTCATTGTACGTTTAATGAATGGATTCTCCTACTGCAAAAATAAAATTGTTACACTACCTCTTTCCTAAAAGAAAAAATTTTTCTTAAGAAAAACTTCAAATATAACTAATACAAAAAATTTTTTACAACAATACTAGCCTTTCCTATCTTCCTAACCAACTATGCAATTTTATAAATTTATTCAAATGGGGGGGACCTTCATTTATAATTGAGAGTGTGTTGGTAACTACGTGTACCTGACGTCCATCGGGAGACAAAATCGGGGAGTCACAATCGGTAATAATCAAAATTGGGAGGGGGTCAAATTAGAGAGTCAAACACTCCACGGGACAAAAGAATTTAAATTTACAAAATTTCTTGACTTGAGATTCCTACTTCTAATAAGGCTAATATTTCTGACCTAAAATCAAACACTTACAATTTACTTCTAATTTCAAAAAACTTCACTTCCAGGAGCTCATTTAGCTCTATTTACAAAAAACAGGAATGCTTCCTCATCAGAACAGCATTACCATTCAAAATATCATCACTATAAGGTGAGAATCAAAAGAAATACCCTACTAATAGGTCTAAATTTAAGCATCATCACAAGGTGATAACCAAAACAAAAGTGCCCCAATTATAAGGTTACTCATCAAATTCAAATACAAATTATTATCACTTTATCGCAAAGAGATAATCAAAGCAAAGGTAACCTAACCATCAGGTTACTCATCAAATTCAAATACAAATATCATCACTTCATCGCAAAGGGATGATCAAAACAAAGGTAACCTAACCATAAGGTTACTCATCAAATTTCAAATACAAATATCATCACTTCATCGAGAAGAGATGATCAAAATAAAGGCAACCCAACCATAAGGTTACTCATCAAATTTCAAACCCAAAATAACCCAGTTAGGGTTGTAGAATCCTACACCCTACTGATCATCCTATCACTAATTGCTAACGAACAACTGATCTCATTAGTGATGGACCAAACGGTGAAAATCACCAAGTCAACTTTGACCTTATCAAATCTAAGAACTTCTAACGGTCAAAAGGAACAAGGGAAAGAACAATTCATTCTCTCCACCTTGACATGTAGAAATCAGGACCAATAGTTAAATAGCCCACCTACTTCTACATTGTAAGGATATCTGTCAAAGACATCCTCCAAACACATCTCCGAGCAACGCGCGAGCAAAACGACCAGTGTGCACCAAGGCACACCTCAAACTTACAAAACTTACAAAATCTCAAACCACTTAATTCACTCCTCAAACAAAATACTCAATATTAGTGGACCGACACTAAATCAAGAATTGGAACAAAACAAAACAAACCACTACGTCATTACTTAATATCAAAGAGATGACCGGACCGAATTAATCGTCAAAATCATCATTTTCATTTGGATCTGATACTCCAATTGGTTTCAAGTCCTTTACGTGCCATTTCCTGCTCTTGTTCCATCTTCGTTTTCTAACTCATATACTAAACTGGAATGTTTTTCCGAATTTTACTCATAACGAACTTAGGAGCTAACTTAGCGGAAAATTTATCACTAGCACTCGAGAGGACCTTATTAGTTCTCCAAACATACTCTCCGACTCGGAATGAAATGTCTCTTCTCCGAAGATTGTAGCGTTTACACGAACGTTGATAAGCTACATGCAAATTTTCACGGACATTTCCAAAAATATCAAACAAAAGTTGACGATCCAAAACATAAGAAGGTCTACTACTGGAGACGACATCAACATCCTCACCAGGTATAAAATTATCATTATAAGCTTTTCCACTTAAAGGTACCTGACGACCAAAAACTAAAAATTTGGCGAATAGTTGGTGGACTCATGTTTTGCTGAGTTGATCGTGTATTGGATCTTCGATATCTCAACATCCCACGTATCATGTTCTTCTACGTATGTACGGATTGCTGTACCAACTGTCTTATTGATTCTTTCCACAAAATTGCATTGGGAGCATAAACAGCGTTATACCAAATTTTTGAATTTCGTACCTTGCACACAAAGCTTTAAAAATACGTCCAACTAATTGTGGACCATTATCACAAATAACAAATTGTGGTACTCCGTAGACAAGAAATACCTTTTCTTCCAAAACTTCTCGATCAAATGTGCGGTAGCACTACGTAAAGGTTGCAAAATCGAATACTTCGAGAACCAATCACCAACAACTAAGAGCCATTTATGTCCGCGTTGGAACGAGGAAACGGACCCATCAAATCTAATGCAATGGTTTGGAATGGTAGTCCAACTTCTTTCTCCTTTCCCATCATTCCAAGGGGACCTCTATTGGGTGGTTTTGAGCACCACAAATCAAACATTTCCTACAAAATTTACGTCGTCAAAGATCATCTTTGGCCAATAATACAATTCTTGGACTCGAGACAAAGTTTTTAAGGAACCAAAATGTCCTGCTGAAGGGGGTCATGACATGATTTAATGACATCTACGCTGAGACTTTGGCACCAAATATTTCCACTCTACAACATTCGCCGAATGCGGTAATAAGGAAGGTATAAACTTATAAATAAACCCATCTTCCACTTTCCATTGTAGGTAGCTTTTGGGTGACAACAAAATTTTCTTCCTCAAAGACTCATACCACAAGTCTACTGCATCAAGTTTAATCTCTACTAAGTTAACTTCTGGATTCTCTAAAGGAACACCACGACTAAGACAATCTGGAACTATATTGAACTTTCCTTTTCTATGCACCAAATCAAATGAGTGTTGCCTTAATCGAACTGACCATCTGGCGAGTTTTCCAGTTGGATTCTGAAGATTACTCAACCAAAGTAACGAAAAATGATCGGTGACAACGGTGAATCGAACTCCTTCTACCCACGGACGAAATTTCTCAATTGCAAAAATAACCGCTAAACACTCTCTTTCAGTGGTGGAATAATTGCGCTCAGTACGGCTCAGGGTTTTGCTTGCGTCAAATTACACGCTCTTCTCCGTTTACATTCTGAATCAACACAGCTCCTAACCCAGTGTTGCTTGCGTCACACTCAACGATAAAAGGTGACGAGTAGTCTGGCTGAGAAAGAAGAGGTGCAGAAACTAATGCTTGCTTGATTAGCACAAATGAATTTTCTGCTTCCGCACTCCAGTTTACAGTTTGACCTTTTTTCTTACTTTTAATGAGGTCATTAATAGGCGAAACTAAAGACGAAAAATTCTTTATAAAGCGCCTGTACCAGCTGCACATTCCTATAAACCTTTTAATTTCCGTTGTGGTTTTCGGACGGGGAAAGTTAACCATCGCCGATACCTTATCGGGATCTGTACGAAGTGAGTTCGAACCTACTATATAACCCAAAAATTTAAGTGTTTTTTTAAAAAATTCACATTTACTTATATTTATGGTAAGGTTAGCTTCTTTTAAACGTTGCTTAACCTCTACTAATAACTTTAGATGTTCTTCAAAAGATGACGAACATAATATTATGTCGTCCAAATAGCAAAATACATGGGGTTCAAAACGTGGACCAAAAATTGCATCTACTAAACGCTGTTGCGTCTGCGCAGCATTCTTCAACCCAAATGGCATGCATGTAAATCTATATTGTCCTCGTGAGATAACACTGAAGGCAGTCTTATCCTTAGACGATTCACTAAGAGGATTTGCCAAAACGATTTTCTCAAATCCAGAGACGAAATGTAGTTCGCACCTCTCAACATATTGAGAATTCTATCTACGTTCGCAAGGGGTACGAATCATGAACAGTTAAGTCGTTCAGGGTTCTACCATCAAAACAGAAGCGATATTCTCCATCTGCCTTCTTAACCAACAAAACTGGAGAGGACCACGGACTAGTACACGGTTCTATAACTTTAAGTCTAAGCATGTCGTCCAATTCCTCATTCAATATCTTACCCATATATGGTGACATGACATATGGTTTCTTGTGGAAGGGTTTGGCATTGCCTGTGTCTATGTCCAATTCGATTAGGTGAGTTCGTCCTAATCTATCGTCGCTGCTAATCTCACTAAATGAATTTATTAACTCTTGTGCTTGCGCACTTTGAGCATCTGAGAGGTCATGTAAACCACATAAAGAATCTTCAGTGTTCAAAGGGATGGAAGACGGACCTATATACCCTATGTCGTTCCCAACATTGCTTTGGATAAACCAATTATTACTTCTAAAGTCAGCAACTACACCAAATAATTTTGCAAAGTCACTACCGAAAATAAATGTATGCGGTAGGGACGGAACCACTAATGCATTAAGGATGCGGCAATCATTACCTATACAAATTGGCAAATCTACTGAGCCTACAACAGACTTTATTGAACCATCAGCTGTAGTGATACCTATTTTGCTGAACTAAAATTTTCAAGTCTAATTTTCTAACAATAGAAAGTGCTAAAGATCCTACCACTGAGGTAGTGCATCCCGAATCCAGAAGACCGGTAATGTCTCTATCTATTAATTTCACCATAATGTAGGGTCGATTATCACACTGCTTCTCAATGAACAGAGTGTTATTCTTAGGCTTCGGAGAGTCCTGACAAAATTTTTAACAACTGTAAGCCATCTCGACCACTGTCTTTACTAAAGTATTTTTCTTGTTTACAAATCATAACTGTAGCCTTATGACGCGGAACAGGATACCGACCACTATGTACCTGCCGCCTTACTGGTTTTTGAACAACGTGGACATGACGTTGCCTTAACGCCTTTTCGACCACATCCAAAACAAAAATTTTTTGTTGCTCTACAATCTCTAAACCAATGTCCACTACGGGAGCAATTCCAACAAACAAAATGATTCCTCTTATCGGGACTAAAGGAATTACAAACCGAGGACTCTAAAGAGCTCTTATCCGCTACTGTTACTTGAGGATTGACTAATTTATTCTGAAACACCCTACTCTTAACAGCATAAACTTTCTCATTCAACCCAGGATGTTGGTTCTCATATGGATGCTTAGAGGGGTTGCAAATCTTGTTAGGTTTATTAGAAGACGCCAAAACCAAGTTTAGTTTCATCAAAGAAGCTTCTTCTAACCTTTTACACAAATTTACTAGGGTCGACAAATCTTGAATGTCCGACAATGCAAGAGCCGAAATATATTCAGGAACCAAATTTCTTCTAATCATTTTAACTTTAGTAACTTCTGCTGGCTCGTTGGTCAGTCTACTAAAGAGGGTTTGCATATGCGCGACAAATAAAATAATCCTTTCGTCTTTACCTTGACGACGATTTCTGATCTTTTCCCAAATGTCATCATCCGAAGAACCAGGTAGAAAATCTTCCCTTAAACGTTCTAACAAAGAGTTCCAGTCTCGCAAAGAATTTTTCACTGTTCTAAACCAAACTAAAGCGTCACCCACAAAAAGTTCACATGCTGATCCAAATAAGTCAGCTTCGGATACCTTACGAGATTGTGCCAAATCACTAACTCTATCTAAAATGAATGTAGTTGTTTGGGGTCACCTGAGAATTTTACAGGCCATGAACCTATAGGTACTGAAGGTGTTACATACGAAGTCGAATGGATAGGTGCACTAACTAAAGGAGATACTACAATGGACCGATCTAAATAGGTGGACTCTGTACTTTTATTGATTTTATCGTACAACTCAGCTTCAAGGGTTAATATCGTTGCTACGGTCTCATTTCTAAACTTAATTGCTTCATCGGATTTATTGAAGGGATTTTCATACGCTTAGCTCGTCCCGAAAGGTTGGTTTATCCTTGAACAAGCTCTTCTAAAATTGAGTCTGATGAGTCGCCTCAAACTCGGACACAATATTACGAACTGACTCGACTGAAACTGAAATTTCTTTACTTTCCGTTGCAAAATCTACTTCATAACACGAAAGGTCAATCAAACAACCAGGCTTATCTATTTCTTTAGCTAACAATCTACCTAAAATTTTCCGTTTCTCCAACACTGGCCTCTCACTTACCACTCCTCTGATTCTTAGTTCATACTCCAATTCTTCTTTAAGTAGACAAACAATTTGGAATTTTTCCGACATGGTTACTACAACCTAATGGAATCAAACCGATAAATCTAACTAATTCGAATCTTACAAAAGCTATCAAAACAAATTCGTACCACTAAAGGTAAAAATCAAAAAATGTTTTTGGTAAAATTATTTTGCCAAAACAATATCAAAAAATTTAAGGGGTCAAAACAGAATTAAAGTCAAAAGTAAATTTGACCAAATTAACGAATTGAGTGTATGGGGATTATCGTTACAACCAATCTTTTATCAAAAGCAAACAAACAAATCTAAATGTCAAATAAACCTTAAGCAAACAAATTTCGAGCAAAATAATTTTTGGACAAATGGGCTTCAAAGGAAAATAAATTTTGAGCTAACAAACTTCGAATCAAATTAAATTTAGAACAAATAAATTTCAAGCAAATTAATTTTAACAAATAAATTTTAAGGTAAATCAAATTATGAACAAACAACTTTCGAGCTAAATTAAATTATGAACGAACAATTTCAACAAATTACTCGTTGAACAAACAAATTTCGAGGCCCCAAACGTTGCCGGCGCCAGTGCTACATTTTTCCTGGCCAGCCTCACACATGGGTGCTAGTGAAACGATATTTTCTTATCCTCTATATTTACACCAGCTCCACGAAGTCTTCCGACGTAGCTAGGGTCTATTCCTGGGGTAGAGCAATGAGCAATGGGGGTAAGTCGAAATCTATGGAGGGTTACACTTAACAAAAACAAACAGGCGCCACCAAGTCCAAATTGATTTATATTAGGGCATAGCAATTTTCTAAGGCGGACTTGGAGACCCAAAAAAGAGATCGCCGTTGATACACAAACTTTGAAACGATTATATTTTCTTGATCGCTAACCCCAAACGGTCACATTCTTTCCTAAATTGAGCTTAACTAATGCTCTCTTCTTAATACATACATCTGACTCTAGAAGTTGGGGTCAGCAAAACAAAGTCTTCCGACGTAACTAGGGTCTATTCCTTGGGTAGAGCTATGAGCAATGGGGGTAAGTCGAAATCTATGGAGGTTACACTTAACAAAAAAACAAACAGGCGCCACCAAGTCCAAATTGATTTATTTTAGGGCATAGCTATTTTTAAGGGCGGACTTGGAGACCCAAAAAGAGATCGCCTTCGTTGATACACAAACTTGTCTTAACAGAATAAGACGCTGTTCCTGTAAGAAAGAATAATAATTAAGTCACATAAAAATGGGAACACTATTTGCGTCCTCAAGTATACCTAAAAGTATAGAGAATATTTTCTGCATAATGGGATCATAAAATTTTAGTTCTTATTGCTTTTTGTTTACCAAGTCTGATCAGACTAGATCAGAATAAAAAACTTTAAATGAAGAATATTAATTTACTAATAAGAATTTTCTTGGTTTCAGTAAATAAAGTATCATTGTAATTAAATAAAAATAAAAATTTGAAGTACTTGCAAAACTGGTAGTAAAGGTTATCAACTAATCCTTACTCAAATATTTTATAATTCTATGTAACTAAAAATGCTAGAGTTTCTTTATAACCCAATCAGATCTGTGTGAGTCATTTACAAATGAATATACGAAATTTTCTCTTTAGGTTAACAAACTTAAATTTAGTTTGAAGTCAAAATAATCACCAAGATATTCTCTAATGTTATCAATAGTGGTTGTACTAAAATGCTAAGCATGTGTTAGCCATTGGGCAATTGTTGACAATAGTGAACAAACAAACAGGTGATGTAATAGCAGCTGTTAAATTACGTTGAAGCCACGTGTGATCACGTATTTACGAAGCTAAGTGAAAGCAAATTTAATACTGGGGAAAACCAGCTTATTTACAGGTAAACTGAATAACAATTTTGTACGTCTAACAAACAAAATGAAATAATGTACTTTCAGAAGGAAAGTACTCAGGAAATCCTTAATTCTATTACGAACCCAAGAGCAGCAGTTGTCCCTTGATGTAATGGAAATTACCGCAGCTGAACAGCAACTAATTATACTTGCTTTCCATGCTTTAACACAGGTGTAGGAGCAAAGCGGGTTCCTTACTTGGATCACGGCAGCATTACTTTGTAACGTAATCTTCCGTTGTCTAAATTTATTTACTAAAATAATTTTTCATTGCGTAGCCAACAAATTAAGCTTTCTAAATTGTAACTTCAAAGGGATCATGTTGTCTCAAATTTTACAGTTGCGATTTTCGACGTGGTGTGCGATATATACGTTATCCATGCAGTTTTCTAATTTCTCATTGGGATTTCAAATGTGTCGTTGCGAGTTCAAATAGGTCGTTGCGAGTTCAAATGGGTCGTTGAGTTCAAATGGGTCGTTGCGCTAAATAAATTTTGTAAATTAGCTAATATGACAACGAATATACAAAATGTGGATTAGGTACTAACCGTTACTCAGGAAGTGTTTCACAAACATAGAGCGACTCGGAGGTCACTCGCCATTCTTTTAGAATGCATCTTGACGCTACTTTAACTATCGACGAGTGCGCTCGCTGCTTTCTTGTATGGTGGGAGGTTCCGGATTTTAGTTCTCGAACCTCTCACGCGCGCGCCAGTGGCTGTGAAATTACACCGAACTCGGAAACAACTCGACTAATAATCCTTGATATTATAATACTATAAAAGTTTGATTGTTACTTGAATATTTATTTTAATTAATAAAGGTATTTTACTATTCATTGTACGTTTAATGAATGGATTCTCCTACTGCAAAAATAAAATTGTTACACTACCTCTTTCCTAAAAGAAAAAAATTTTTTCTTAAAAAAAACTTCAAATATAACTAATACAAAAAAAATTTTTTTTACAACAATACTAGCCTTTCCTATTTTCCTAACCAACTATGCAATTTTATAAATTTATTCAAATGGGGGACCTTCATTTATAATTGAGAGTGTGTTGGTAACTACGTGTACCTGACGTCCATCGGAGACAAAATCGGGAGTCACAATCGGTAATAATCAAAATTGGGAGGGGGTCAAATTAGAGAGTCAAACACTCCACGGGACAAAAGAATTTAAATTTACAAAATTTCTTGACTTGAGATTCCTACTTCTAATAAGGCTAATATTTCTGACCTAAAATCAAACACTTACAATTTACTTCTAATTTCAAAAAACTTCACTTCCAGGAGCTCATTTAGCTCTATTTACAAAAAACAGGAATGCTTCCTCATCAGAACAGCATTACCATTCAAAATATCATCACTATAAGGTGAGAATCAAAAGAAATACCCTACTAATAGGTCTAAATTTAAGCATCATCACAAGGTGATAACCAAAACAAAAGTGACCTAATCAAAAGGTTACTTATCAAATTCAAATACAAAGTATTATCACTTTATTACAAAGAGATAATCAAAACGAAGGTAACCCGACCATACGGTTACTTAACAAATTCAAATACCAAATATTATCACTTTATTACAAAGAGATAATCAAAACAAAGGTAACCTGACCATCAGGTTACTCATCAAATTTCAAACCCAAAATAACCCAGTTAGGGTTGTAGAATCCTACACCCTACTGATCATCCTATCACTAATTGCTAACGAACAACTGATCTCATTAGTGATGGACCAAACGGTGAAAATCACCAAGTCAACTTTGACCTTATCAAATCTAAGAACTTCTAACGGTCAAAAGGAATCAAATCTAAGAACTTCTAACGGTCAAAAGGAACAAGGGAAAGAACAATTCATTCTCTCCACCTTGACATGTAGAAATCAGGACCAATAGTTAAATAGCCCACCTACTTCTACATTGTAAGGATATCTGTCAAAGACATCCTCCAAACACATCTCCGAGCAACGCGAGCAAAACGACCAGCGTGCACCAAGGCACACCTCAACTTACAAAACTTACAAAATCTCAAACCACTTATTTCACTCCTCAAACAAAATACTCAATATTAGTGGACCGACACTAGATCAAGAATTGGAACAAAACAAAACAGACCACTACGTCATTACTTAATATCAAAGAGATGACCGGACCGAATTAATCGTCAAAATCATCATTTTCATTTGGATCTGATACTCCAATTGGTTTCAAGTCCTTTATGTGCCATTTCCTGCTCTTGTTCCATCTTCGTTTTCTAACTCATATACTAAACTGGAATGTTTTTCCGAATTTTACTCATAACGAACTTAGGAGCTAACTTAGCGGAAAATTTATCACTAGCACTCGAGAGGACCTTATTAGTTCTCCAAACATACTCTCCGACTCGGAATGAAATGTCTCTTCTCCGAAGATTGTAGCGTTTACACGAACGTTGATAAGCTACATGCAAATTTTCACGGACACTTCCAAAATATCAAACAAAAGTTGACGATCCAAAACATAAGAAGGTCTACTACTGGAGACGACATCAACATCCTCACCAGGTATAAAATTATCCTTATAAGCTTTTCCACTTAAAGGTACCTGACGACCAAAAACTAAAAATTTGGTGAATAGTTGGTGGACTCATGTTTTGCTGAGTTGATCGCGTATTGGATCTTTGATATCTCAACATCCCACGTATCATGTTCTTCTACGTATGTACGGATTGCTGTACCAACTGTCTTATTGATTCTTTCCACAAAATTGCATTGGGGAGCATAAACAGCGTTATACCAAATTTTTGAATTTCGTACCTTGCACACAAAGCTTTAAAAATACGTCCAACTAATTGTGGACCATTATCACAAATAACAAATTGTGGTACTCCGTAGACAAGAAATACCTTTTCTTCCAAAACTTCTCGATCAAATGTGCGGTAGCACTACGTAAAGGTTGCAAAATCGAATACTTCGAGAACCAATCACCAACAACTAAGAGCCATTTATGTCCGCGTTTGGAACGAGGAAACGGACCCATCAAATCTAATGCAATGGTTTGGAATGGTAGTCCAACTTCTTTCTCCTTTCCCATCATTCCAAGGGGACCTCTATTGGGTGGTTTTGAGCACCACAAATCAAACATTTCCTACAAAATTTACGTACGTCAAAGATCATCTTTGGCCAATAATACAATTCTTGGACTCGAGATAAAGTTTTAAGGAACCAAAATGTCCTGCTGAAGGGGGTCATGACATGATTTAATGACATCTACGCTGAGACTTTGGCACCAAATATTTCCACTCTACAACATTCGCGAATGCGGTAATAAGGAAGGATAAACTTATAAATAAACCCATCTTCTACTTTCCATTGTGGGTAGCTTTTGGTGACAACAAAATTTTCTTTCTCAAAGACTCATACCACAAGTCTACTGCATCAAGTTTAATCTCTACTAAGTTAACTTCTGGATTTTCTAAAGGAACACCACGACTAAGACAATCTGGAACTATATTGAACTTTCCTTTTCTATGCACCAAATCAAATGAGTGTTGCCTTAATCGAACTGACCATCTGGCGAGTTTTCCAGTTGGATTCTGAAGATTACTCAACCAAAGTAACGAAAAATGATCGGTGACAACGGTGAATCGAACTCCTTCTACCCACGGACGAAATTTCTCAATTGCAAAATAACCGCTAAACACTCTCTTTCAGTGGTGGAATAATTGCGCTCAGTACGGCTCAGGGTTTTGCTATGCGTAAATTACACGCTCTTCTCCGTTTACATTCTGAATCAACACAGCTCCTAACCCAGTGTTGCTTGCGTCACACTCAACGATAAAGGGTGCCGAGTAGTCTGGCTGCGAAAGAAGAGGTGCAGAAACTAATGCTTGCTTGATTAGCACAAATGAATTTTCTGCTTCCGCACTCCAGTTTACAGTTTGACCTTTTTTCTTACTTTTAATGAGGTCATTAATAGGCGAAACTAAAGACGAAAAATTCTTTATAAAGCGCCTGTACCAGCTGCACATTCCTATAAACCTTTTAATTTCCGTTGTGGTTTTCGGACGGGAAAGTTAACCATCGCCGACACCTTATCGGGATCTGTACAAGTGAGTTCGAACCTACTATATAACCAAAAATTTAAGTGTTTTTAAAAATTCACATTTACTTATATTTATGGTAAGGTTAGCTTCTTTTAAACGTTGCTTAACCTCTACTAATAACTTTAGATGATCTTCAAAAGATGACGAACATAATATTATGTCGTCCAAATAGCAAAATACATGGGGTTCAAAACGTGGACCAAAATTGCATCTACTAAACGCTGTTGCGTCTGCGCAGCATTCTTCAAACCAAATGGCATGCATGTAAATCTATATTGTCCTCGTGAGATAACACTGAAGGCAGTCTTATCCTTAGACGATTCACTAAGAGGGATTTGCCAAAACGATTTTCTCAAATCCAGAGACGAAATGTAGTTCGCACCTCTCAACATATTGAGAATTCTATCTACGTTCAAAGGGGTACGAATCATGAACAGTTAAGTCGTTCAGGGTTCTACCATCAAAACAGAAGCGATATTCTCCATCTGCCTTCTTAACCAACAAAACTGGAGAGGACCACGGACTAGTACACGGTTCTATAACTTTAAGTCTAAGCATGTCGTCCAATTCCTCATTCAATATCTTACCCATATATGGTGACATGACATATGGTTTCTTGTGGAAGGGTTTGGCATTGCCTGTGTCTATGTCCAATTCGATTAGGTGAGTTCGTCCTAATCTATCGTCGCTGCTAATCTCACTAAATGAATTTATTAACTCTTGTGCTTGTGCACTTTGAGCATCTGAGAGGTCATGTAAACCACATAAAGAATCTTCAGTGTTCAAAGGGATGGAAGACGGACCTATATACCCTATGTCGTTCCCAACATTGCTTTGGATAAACCAATTATTACTTCTAAAGTCAGCAACTACACCAAATAATTTTGCAAAGTCACTACCGAAAATAAATGTATGCGGTAGGGACGGAACCACTAATGCATTAAGGATGCGGCAATCATTACCTATACAAATTGGCAAATCTACTGAGCCTACAACAGACTTTATTGAACCATCAGCTGTAGTGATACCTGTTTTGCTGAACTAAAAATTTTCAAGTCTAATTCTCTAACAATTGAAAGTGCTAAGGATCCTACTACTGAGGTAGTGCATCCCGAATCCAGAAGACCGGTAATGTCTCTATCTATTAATTTCACCATAATGTAGGGTCGATTATCACACTGCTTCTCAATGAACAGAGTATTATTCTTAGGCTTCAAGAGTCCTGACAAAATTTTTAACAACTGTAAGCCATCTCGACCACTCGTCTTTACTAAAGTATTTTCTTGTTTACAAATCATAACTGTAGCCTTATGACGCGGAACAGGATACCGACCACTATGTACCTGCCGCCTTACTGGTTTTTGAACAATGTGGACATGACGTTGCCTTAACGCCTTTTCGACCACATCTAAAACAAAAATTTTTTGTTGCTCTACAATCTCTAAACCAATGTCCACTACGGGAGCAATTCCAACAAACAAAATGATTCCTCTTATCGGGACTAAAGGAATTACAAACCGAGGACTCTAAAGAGCTCTTATCCGCTACTGTTACTTGAGGATTGACTAATTTATTCTGAAACACCCTACTCTTAACAGCATAAACTTTCTCATTCAACCCAGGATGTTTGTTCTCATATGGATGCTTAGAGGTTGCAAATCTTATTAGGTTTATTAGAAGACGCCAAAACCGAGTTTAGTTTCATCAAAGAAGCTTCTTCTAACCTTTTACACAAATTTACTAGGGTCGACAAATCTTGAATGTCCGACAATGCAAGTGCCGAAATATATTCAGGAACCAAATTTCTTCTAATCATTTTAACTTTAGTAACTTCTGCTGGCTCGTTGGTCAGTCTACTAAAGAGGGTTTGCATATGCGCGACAAATAAAATAATCCTTTCGTCTTTACCTTGACGACGATTTCTGATCTTTTCCCAAATGTCATCATCCGAAGAACCAGGTAGAAAATCTTCCTTAAACGTTCTAACAAGGAGTTCCAGTCTCGCAAAGAATTTTTCACTGTTCTAAACCAAACCAAAGCGTCACCCACAAAAGTTCACATGCTGATCCAAATAAGTCAGCTTCGGATACCTTACGAGATTGTGCTAAATCACTAACTCTATCTAAAATGAATGTAGTTGTTTGGGGTCACCTGAGAATTTTACAGGCCATGAACCTATAGGTACTGAAGGTGTTACATACGAAGTCGAATGGATAGGTGCACTAACTAAAGGAGATACTACAACGGACCGATCTAAATAGGTGGACTCTGTACTTTTATTGATTTTATCGTACAACTCAGCTTCAAGAGTTAATATCGTTGCTACGGTCTCATTTCTAAACTTAATTGCTTCATCGGGATTTATTGAAGGATTTTCATACGCTTAGCTCGTCCCGAAAGGTGGTTTATCCTTGAACAAGCTCTTCTAAAATTGAGTCTGATGAGTCGCCTCAAACTCGGACACAATATTACGAACTGACTCGACTGAAACTGAAATTTCTTTACTTTCCGTTGCAAAATCTACTTCATAACACGAAAGGTCAACCAAACAACCAGGCTTATCTATTTCTTTAGCTAACAATCTACCTAAAATTTTCCGTTTCTCCAACACTGGCCTCTCACTTACCACTCCTCTGATTCTTAGTTCATACTCCAATTCTTCTTTAAGTAGACAAACAATTTGGAATTTTTCCAACATGGTTACTACAACCTAATGGAATCAAACCGATAAATCTAACTAATCCGAATCTTACAAAAGCTATCAAAACAAATTGCTACTACTAAAGGTAAAAATCAAAAATGTTTTTGGTAAAATTATTTTGCCAAAACAATATCAAAAAATTTAAGGGTCAAACAGAACTAAAGTCAAAAGTAAATTTGACCAAATTAACGAATTGAGTGTATGGGGATTACCGTTACAACCAATCTTTTATCAAAAGCAAACAAACAAATCTAAGTGTCAAATAAACCTTACAAACAAATTTCGAGCAAAATAATTTTTGGACAAATGGACTTCAAAGGAAAATAAATTTAGAGCTAACAAACTTCGAATCAAATTAAATTTAGAACAAATAAATTTCAAGCAAATTAATTTTTAACAAATAAATTTTAAGGTAAATCAAATTATGAACAAACAACTTTCGAGCTAAATTAAATTATGAACGAACGAATTTCAACAAATTACTCGTTGAACAAACAAATTTCGAGCCCCCAAATAAATTTTGATCAAACAAATTTCAAGCCCCAAGCGTTGGGCGCTAGTGAAACGATTATATTTTCTTGATCGCTAACCCCAAACGGTCACATTCTTTCCTAAATTGAGCTTAACTAATGCTCTCTTCTTAATACATACATCTGACTCTAGAAGTTGGGGTCAGCAAAACAAAGTCTTCCGACGTAACTAGGGTCTATTCCTTGGGTAGAGCTATGAGCAATGGGGGTAAGTCGAAATCTATGGAGGGTTACACTTAACAAAAAACAAACAGGCGCCACCAAGTCCAAATTGATTTATTTTAGGGCATAGCTATTTTTAAGGGCGGACTTGGAGACCCAAAAAGAGATCGCCTTCGTTGATACACAAACTTGTCTTAACAGAATAAGACGCTGTTCCTGTAAGAAAGAATAATAATTAAGTCACATAAAAATGGGAACACTATTTGCGTCCTCAAGTATACCTAAAAGTATAGAGAATATTTTCTGCATAATGGGATCATAAAATTTTAGTTCTTATTGCTTTTTGTTTACCAAGTCTGATCAGACTAGATCAGAATAAAAAACTTTAAATGAAGAATATTAATTTACTAATAAGAATTTTCTTGGTTTCAGTAAATAAAGTATCATTGTAATTAAATAAAAATAAAAATTTGAAGTACTTGCAAAACTGGTAGTAAAGGTTATCAACTAATCCTTACTCAAATATTTTATAATTCTATGTAACTAAAAATGCTAGAGTTTCTTTATAACCCAATCAGATCTGTGTGAGTCATTTACAAATGAATATACGAAATTTTCTCTTTAGGTTAACAAACTTAAATTTAGTTTGAAGTCAAAATAATCACCAAGATATTCTCTAATGTTATCAATAGTGGTTGTACTAAAATGCTAAACATGTGTTAGCCATTGGGCAATTGTTGACGGCATTGTTCAAACAAACAGGTGACGTAATAGCAGCTGTTAAATTACGTTGAAGCCAATGTAGTCACATATTTACGAAGCTTAAGTGAAAGCAAATTTGATACTGGGGAAAACCAGCTTATTTACAGGTAAACTGAATAATAATTTTTGTACGTCTAACAAACAAAATGAAATAATGTACTTTCAGAAGGGAAGTACTCAGGAAATCCTTAATTCTATTACGAACCCAAGACCAGCAGTTGTCCTTGGATGTAATGGAAACTACCTCGCAGTGCGGGAACAGCAACTAATTATACTTGCTTTCCATGCTTTAACACAGGTGTAGGAGCAAAGCGGATTCCTTACTTGGATCACGGCAGCATTACCGTAACGTAATCTTCCGTTGTCTAAATTTATTTACTAATATAATTTTTCATTGCGTAGGCAACAAATTAAGGTTTCTAAATTGTAACTTCAAAGGGATCATGTTGTCTCAAATTTTACAGTTGCGATTTTCGACGTGGTGTGCGATATCTACGTTATCCATGCAGTTTTCTAATTTCTCGTATGATTTCAGATGTGTCGCTATAGTTCAGATGTGTCGAGCGCTAAATAAATTTTGTAAATTAGCTAATATGATAACGAATATACAAAATGTGGATTAGGTACAACCATTACTCAGGAAGTGTTTCACAAACATAGAGCGACTCGGAGGTCACTCGCCATTCTTTTAGAATGCATCTTGACGCTGCTTTTAACTATCGACGAGTGCGCTCGCTGCTTTCTTGCATGGTGGGAGGTTCCGGATTTTAGTTCTCGGACCTCTCACGCGCGCGCCAGTGGCTGTGAAATTACACCGAACTCGGAAACAACTCGACTAATAATCCTTGATATTATAATACTATAAAAGTTTGATTGTTACTCGAATATTTATTTTAATTAATAAAGGTATTTTAATATTCATTGTACGTTTAATGAATGGATTCTCCTACTGCAAAAATAAAATTGTTACATCCTTATCTCCATATCTTTCTATCTCCCTATCTCTCTATCTCTCAATCTCTCAATCTCTCTATCTCTCCATCTCTCCATCTCTCCATCTCTCCATCTCTCTATCTCTCTATCTCTCTATCTCTCTATCTCTCTATTTCTCCATCTCTCCATCTATCTCTCCATCTCTCCATCCATCTCTCCATCTCTCTATCTCTTTACCTCCTTATCTCCTTATCTCCCTATCTCTCTATCTTTCTATCCCCCTATCTCCCTATCTCTACCTCGCTATCTCTCCATCTCTCCATCTCTCTAACTATCAATTCTCTATCTCTCTATTTCTCCATCTCTCCAACTCTCCATCTCTCTATCTCTCTATCTCTTTTCTCCCTATCTCCTAACTCTCTATCTTTCTATCAATCTCTCTATCGCGCTATCTCTCTATCTCTCTATCTCTCCATCTCTTCATCTCTCCATCTCTTCATCTCTCCATCCATCTCTCCATCTCTCCTTCTCTCCATCTCTCCATCTCTCCATTTCTCCATCTCACCATCTCTCCATCCATCTCTCCATCCATCTCCATCTATCTCTCCATCTCTCCTTCTCTCCATCTCTCTATCTCTCAATCTCTCTATCTCTCTATCTCTCTATCTCTCTATCTATCTATCTCTCTATCTCTCTTAACGCTCTATTTCTCTATCTCTCTATCTCCATATCTTCCTATCTCTCTATCTCTATCGCGCTATCTCTCTATCTTTCCATCTCTCCATCTATCTCTCCATCTATCTCTCCATCTATCTCTCCATCTATCTCTCCATCTCTCCACCTCCCTATCTCCCTATCTCTCTATCTCTCTATCTCACTATCTCTCTATTTCTCTATCTTTCTATATCTCTATCTCTCTATCTCTCTATCTCTATCTCTTTATCTCCGTATCTCCCTATCGCCCTATCTCCCTATCTCTCCATCTATCTTCCTATCTCTCTACCTATCTCTCTATTTCTTTATATCTCCATCTCTCCATCTCTCCATTTTTATATCTATCTATCTCTCTATCTCTGTATCTCTCTAGCCCCGTATCTCTCTATTTCTTTAACTCTGTCTCTCTTTCTCTCTGTCTCTCTCTGTCTCTCTAACTATCTATCTCTTTTCTCCCTTTCTCCTTAACTCTCTATCTCTCTATCAATCTCTCTACCGCGCTATCTCTCAATCTCTCCATCTCTGTATCTATCTCTTTATCTCTCTATCTCTCTACCTCTCTATCTCTCTCTATCTCTCTACCTCTTTATCTCTCTATCTCTCTATCTTTCTATCTCTATTTTTCTATCTCTCTTTTTTCTACCTTTCTACCTCTCTACTTCTCTATTTCTCTATCTCTTTGTCTCTCTATCTCTTTTCACCATATCTCGCTAACTCTCTATCTCTCTATCTATCTCTCTATCGCGCCATCTTTCTAGCTCTCTATCTTTCCATCTCTCCATCTCTCTATCTATCTATCTCTCTACCTCTATACCTATCATCATTCTATTTTTCTATCTCTTTATCTCTATCTCCCTATCTCCCTATCTCCCTATCTCGCTATCTCTCCATCTCTCCACCTCTCTATCTCTCTATCTCCCTATCTCTCTATCTCTCCATCTCTCCATCTCTCGATCTCTCCATCTCCCTATCTCTCTACCTCTCTATCTCTCCATCTCTCCATCTCTCCATCTCTCCATCTCTCCATCTCTCCATCTCTCTATCTCTCCATCTCTCCATCTCTCCATCTCTCTATCTCTCTATCGCTCTATTTCTCTATTTCCATATCTTCCTATATTTCTATCTCTCTATCTCTATCGCGCTAACTCTCTATATTTCCATCTCTCCATCTATCTCTCCATCTCTCCATCTTTTCATCTCTCCATCTCTCTAACGCTCAATCTCTCTATCTCTCTATCTTTCTATCTCTATCTCTCTATCTTTCTTTCTCTATTTTTCTATCTCTCCATCTCTCCATCTTTTCATCTCTCCATCTTTTCATCTCTCCATCTCTCTATCTCTATCTCTCTATCTCTGTATCTCTCTACCTCTGTATCTCTTTATCCCTCTATCTTTCTTTCCCTATTATAGAAAATTTTTCTCTGTATTTACACGCTTGTAACTTAGTTGTAATGAAGCATTTCTAATACATCCATTCTTAGTTTCTTATATAATCGAAGAAAGATGTTGACTTTTTAGTAAAAAAACAATAACCAAAAAAATACTGTTTGAACACTAAATAATAGATATACAGTATTGCCCGAAATAAACAGTACTGAAATTGTAATTGTTTTGTATATTTAAAAAATACATATTATTGACACTTTATTATATGTTCTAAATGTGCACCTCCTCGTTCGAGACAGACTTCATAACGATGTTCTAAGTTTCTGGTCATGTTATTGAATAAGGGTTGTCTCAGGGCTGCGAAGAAGACTCTAACGGCATCCTTTAATTCATCGATGGTTTGTGGTGCCCGTTTGAAAACGGCATTTTTAGCCATGCCCCAAATGTATGCGTCTGGAGGTGTGAGGTCTGGAGAATGTGAAGGATAAGGGAAGTCAGTAAATCGTGATATGAATTTGCTTGGAAAATGTTCTTGAAGAAATTGACGAATTGCGGCAGCAGTATGGCAAGTTGCCCCGCCCTGCTGAAAAATTGGTTTCAAATGCCGTTACGTGCACGACAGAATTGACGAGATCAGGGATAAATCGTGTTAAAATTTGTTTGTACCTCTGTTGATTAAGTGTGACTTGCCTACCATTCTCTTCGATAAAGTACGGACCAATGATTCCGTGTCCGGAAACAGCACACCAGACACTCACTTTTCACTATGTAAAGGAACCTCTTGAACCTCATTGGGTCTGGCAAAGCCCAGAAATCGATTTGTGCGACGATTCACATAGCCTGACAAGTGAAAATGTGCTTCGTCTGAAAACCAAACATTTTTCAAAAATTCAGGATTTTCATACTGTAACGCGAGAATTCTGGCGCAATATTCCACTCTACTGCGATAATCCCGAGGATGTAGTTGTTGATGTACCTGAATCACATACGAAAATGTACCCAGCTCCTTCAGGATTCTTTGAAAGGAAGTTCTTTTAAATCAAGTTGTAACGCTGTCCTTGTCTGGCTGACTTTCGGATTTTCTAAGATTTGCTCAAAAACACGTTCATGGTTATTGTTGTTGTTAACTGTCCTGGGACGCCCGAGTTTCCTTTTCGTTGACACAATACACTACCTGTATTTCTAAACTTTTCAATAACCTTCAAAATTACAGCATTACTTGGAGAACGTTTATTAAACCTTTGTGTGAATTGATCAGACACGTATAGCAAACTTGCACCATTACGTCGGCCGATTCCGTATGAACGAAAATAATGCTCTACCAGAAACACTTTCTCCTCTGTACTTAACACCATTTTTAACAATTAGGCCCTACTAATTACTTGTTTGAGGTTTACTTGACAGGTCTATACTAGCTAACTTGAGTGTGACAGCGCATGCATAAAAACACCGCCAACTTAGTTTCAGTACTGTTTATTTCGGGCAATACTGTACTATCTCTACGATTTTATTGGTATAAAATAATTAATGTATCAAGTAACTTAGTTGACATTAAAAATTTCGGTATAATATTGTAATATGTGTGTTAAAGGATTAGAATGTGCAAATTGTACATTTTTAACATGAACCAATTCTCTTTTAAGTCGTAAATTTCTAGTTATATTTAAATTTACAAGTATATTTTATAGACCGATTCCGCTTTCAAGTTATAAAAGTTTATTAATTTATATAGATAGAAAGTTTTAGAAATACTTTTGTAGTATTTTTAGTTATAGCCCTTACGCGTAAACAATCAATTTTTTCATCAAAATTTCATTCAAACAAAACAGGGTTAAGAAAAAGTCTCTCGTATTTCACGTCGCTCTCTCACTGAAACGATTTCATGTAGTAAAATATTTCCTACAAACTGCATTGTCGATAAAACTAACAGCAAACTAAATTATAAACGCTTTACAAGCAAATACGCATTACTAACAAGCTTCACATATTATATTGTTCGTTGATGAGTCATTTACTCTTCATACCCGACCTACAAGAACTGGCAACGTTGAATGAGGCAATAGGGACCAACCAATGATACGTTTTCCATATAAACTGGAGGTTGGTTCGTAGTGTGTATATAACTATATATAAGTGGAAAAAAAGTGAGATTTATTTACCCCTCTTTAGGAAACCCAATAGTATGAATTCCCCTCAACCGAAATACACCCACAATGTTGCATATACAGTCATGGAAATGGTGGAGGCCTGTACGTCCGGCGTATATACCGGAGGTCATAGAGATAAGTTAGTACATATATATATATATATATATATATATATATATATATATATATATATTTCGAGCGTTGTTTTTAGTCATAAGACAAGTATTAGAATAGAATGTATACAAGATGACAGTTAACTTAACGTAATTTGTAATTATGTTTCCCGTAGTAGTTTATTCTTAGCACTGGTTTTATTTCATTTATTTTTCTACCTTTGGAATAGTTGTAAATATAAATATTAATTGGACATGTTTCTTAATCACAATTTCTACAATAGAGAATGCAGTGTCACATATTTTGCACAAGGAAGGCTAGTAGATCAAAACGCCACTGTATGTAACATGTACCATATATCCTATACAATGCTTCATAAAACAGGTTGTATACCATCACAAATAGTGAGTGGGACAACTTGCACATACAAAAAAAATCAAAATTTTATTAGTTGGGACCTGAACCACAGTACTATATGAACTATCGAATCAGGATAAAAATTGGATTCCACACATCATCATTTGCAAAACAATACCTGTATGCAGTACAAGCAAGATCAGTTATGTTTTTTCAAATGTTTAGTGGTGCATACATACCACAAGCATAACAGAATTGATTCCGCTTGTTTCTATCATCATGTTCATGTTGTCTATGGGATACATTGGATGTGTTATGTCTTGAAACTGCAAACTCTGTAGAGACCAAGATACCCATCTCTACAGAGCTGCAGTCACATGATGACGACGCCTGCGAGCCCATTTGCTCACCCTGACCAGCCGCCGATACTGGATATCTGACTCCCTGCATCGTAATTTTTTTTTCGTATGTGCCATGACAGCATGAATATGCCGTCATCCAGGGTCTCTACCGGATTATGGAATAATTCCATTACCCACCATCAACCACATGGAGGTGTGCCGGATTGCAAACTCGCAAAAAAATGTGTTTTTTTTAACACTAATAGAAGCGACCCTCTGACTCATCATCTACGGAGTTATGACATTACAGGGTTATGGGGTTTTTATCGTTATGAGTAGGATTATGGGGTTTCAAGGTTACATGAGTGTGGGGTTAAAGGGCATAGCTGTTTGAAACATATTGATTTTCACTGCTTCAACGTGCATAAGTTTCTTTTCCACTTGTCTACTCCTAGGTACACCTATCTGTAAGGGAGTAAAAAATTATATCTAATACCTTGGGACTGCTGTACTGGCTGCAAACTCCGTCTCCCGAAATATGGTAGAATCTAAACAAAACACTAATTTTGCTTACAAAAAAAAACATAGCCTAAGCTATAATAATTTAAGAGCATAAAACGTCTAATAATTTCTTCAGGGGTGGGATGACCTGTATAGCTTAACACAGTAGTGTACCATTTAATGCACTAAGTCACAAACACACCAGTTCAATAAATAAACAATTGAAAGGCAAAGAATTTCTAATGTTTTAGTAATATATGTACAAGAAAAGGTATGTACCAATTAAGCTTGATTCGACTTAGTTCCTTAATAAAAAAATTCAAGTAGCAAAACTATATACAAACCGACTTAAACTTCCATAAGTCACAATTTTATATACAATTAATAAAGAAATTAAATTACGTTAAATCATTTACAATTAAATTAAATGCGACGATAATTGTCTGAGCTCATAACCTCATCAGTGTTACACTGTTTGTTAATACAAAATATGTGTACAAAGCACTTTATGCAAAGTTGCTATATATTCAAAGTGAAGTTAGATTGAGGTAAAGGTCATTATAGTTCAAATTTAATGTCAAGTAAATGTGGACTTCGCAGGCATCAAGTAACTTACTAACAATTTAAAACAAAATTAAATTTAAAACGTCCAGGAATGTTTACAACATCATGAGGTAAGTTACGAATAAAAATTATTGTAGTTTACTCTTTGTTTAACTAAATTTTGTTCCAAACCCGATCCGATAAGAAAGTATAATTACTTAGTTACATAATTTGTAGGAAAACAATGTCATCTGTCTGCAAATAGCCAAACCTAACCGTCAGCTGCGTCCTTGACTCGACTTGACCCTTGCGATGAACATGGAATTGTAAAGCATCAACAACCTTTGCTCTCCACCTCGCACTTGTAGTTTCGTCACTTGTTTTGGATTAAATTCGAATGGTACATCTTCATATGAAATTCCGTTAATCAAGTCCAAGTTTATGCCAACGCCATTAGATATCTAGGAAACCTCTTCGTTCAAGACGGTACCTTAGTAATCTAATTTTTAAAATAACTAAAGTTATTTGTTTTCAACCGTAACTGACAGCTAAAATTTGTAATACTTCATTAGCAAAATTTTATTTAAAAGAAATCTCACCTACCACTAGCCTGCTGTAAGTTTCTTTAAGTAAAACATTTTAAATCGAACTCGCTTCTTCAAGAAGAATTCTTACTAAAAAGCCGATTCTTCGAAACGTCATTCTGCTTGCAAGTTCAACTCAACAAGAACCAGAAAAACCACGATGGCCTCGAGTATCGCCGTCGGACCTCGAATCCTTACTCCGTTCTAACTTGTTCTACGCGCACTAGAACTATATACTACCATAGATGTATACGCTCCGTAATTAGGATTGCCTACCTATAAGGATATTAGCAGGATTTTACACTGCTACACTACCCCCTCCCCACATGAGAAACTCTCACCATGAAGAAAACAACTTTTCTGAAGAAAATCAGCCTCCCTTCGAAAAACATGGGGTCCCACCAGGCTAACCGGACAGCAAAGTGCAAACCCACCTCCTTTAAAGAGAACCAACTCCCAGCAGAAACGTCTCCCTTTAGGTGTAGACAACTTAATTTACTAAGAATCTGGCTTGAGATCTTGCACATGCCAGACTCCAATATCCTTTCCGTTGCAATCCCGCAATCTGTAAGTGACTGTACCCGTTTGTTCAATGATTTTGCAGCGCACATATTTCGGTGCTAATTTCTGTGAAAAAGCATCTGATGCTTTGGACTGAACCATATTTCTTTTCCACACATGGTCTCCCTTCTTGTACGTGACTGCTCTTCGTCGCAGATCATATGTTTTTTTATTGCGCTGGTACGCCCTGTGGAGTCTTTCTTTCATTGCCTTATATAAACTTGATAAATTATTTACATCCTGAACTAACTGTTCCCTGGACTGGACATTTAGTTCTTGATCTGTAAACTCGGAGAGTCTTCCATAATACTCCCCCGTTATTGGTATGGATCTCCCAAAATTTAAAAATGCTGGTGTGTGGTTAGTGACTTCACTAACTGCGTTGCGTATAGCGTGTCCTACTTTATTTAAGTGTTCGTCCCATTTCTTGTGGTTGTCTGTGACATATGACCTTAATGCTGTAACTATTACGGTTAGTCCTTTCCACTGGGTTCACTTAGGGTGGTAGTTTGCGTTGTACCATATTTTTTGAATTTTATATTCTTCTGTGAACTTTTTAAATTTATTACTTATGAACTGTGACCCATTATCGACGACTATAATTTGTGGTACTCCATAAATTAGAAATACTTGGTTTTCTAAGAATGTGGTTATACTGGAAGTAGTTGCTTGTTTGAGCGGTTGGACTAGTATATATTTCGTGAACCAGTCATGTACTGATAAAATGTATTGATACCCTTTGCTCGATCTTGGCAATGGTCCGATAATATCAACGGAGATCATTTGGAATGGGTATTTCACGTCCCTTTCCTTTCCCATTAATCCTGATTGAGTAAAGGTGGCAGCTTTTGCTCTTAAGCAGATTTGACACTTTCTGACATATCTACTTATATCTATCTTCATCTTAGGCCAGTAATACATTTCTGCTATTTTTGCCTGTGTTTTGTATGTACCAAGATGTGCAGAAGTTGATATGTCGTGACATTGCCGTATTATGTCTTCTCGATTTGCACGTGGAAGGACTTGTTTCCATTGTATCAGGTTTGATTTTATCCTATGTTTAGCTTTTATGTACCTAAACAATAAACCGTTTTCTACTTTCCAAGTTGGAAAGTTGTCTGGGTATTCATCCACTTGTTGAGGCATTTTGTTGTACCATGCGTCGTTTTGGCTATTGTCCACTTGTATCATACTTATGTTTATGGGCACTCTTGAAAGTGCGTCTAGGACGACATTATGTTTGCCCTTACGGTGCACTACTTTATAAGTGAATTGTGATAATCTCAGGCTCCATCGTTGTAGTCTCCCAGATGGGTTTTTCAGCCTATCCAACCAGAGTAATGAGTAATGGTCGGTGATGACTGTGAAGGTATCTCCTTCTATGTGTGGCCGGTATTTTTCCACTCCAAAAATTACTGCCAATAATTCTTTTTCGGTTGCTCCATATGCTCGTTCTTGTTTCGACAAGGACCTGCTTGCATATGCTATAACCTTTTCTTGCTCCCCTTCACCTTGCAATAAAATTGCTCCCAGTCCAACATCAGATGCGTCTGTTTGTATTATGAATTTTTGGGAAAAATCCGGACTAGTTAAAATGGGTGCACTGATCAACAACTCCTTTAATCGTTGGAAAGCACATTCTGCCTCTTGATTCCATTTAATATTTTTCTTTATTGATCGACCTTTAATAAGTTCTAGAATTGGATCAGCTAGTGTAGAAAAATTTTGGATAAACCTTCGATACCATCCCACCATTCCTAAAAATCTTTTTATTGAGCGTACCGTTGTGGGTGTTGGAAAGTTCGTTATAGCCTTCACTTTTTCCGGATCTGTACGTAATCCTTCCCTGTCGATTACATATCCTAGGTATTTTAGTGATGGTCTGCAAAATTCACATTTTTCCAAATTTATTATCAATCCGGCCTCTTTCATGGCCTTCTGTACTTCTTGTAGAGTTTTTATATGCTCCTCAAAAGTAGGTGATGCTATGATCACATCGTCGAGATAAACCCATACGTTATCAAAGCGTGGTCCTAAAATGCTGTCCATGAGCCTTTGTAAAGATTGAGGACTGTTGCAAAGGCCAAACGGCAGTACGGTAAATTCATACAACCCTCTTCTTGGCACTGTAAACGCAGTTTTCTCACAAGACTCAGGCGTTAATCCTATCTGATAAAACGCTTTTTTCAGATCAATAGACGATAAGAATTTAGAATCCCTAAACTTGTCTAAGATGTCGTTTACAAATGGTAAACCGTAGGCATCTTTTTTTGTGACAGAGTTCAGCTTCCTTCCATCAAAACACACACGCATGTCTCCACTCTTCTTTTTCACTAAAACTAAAGGCGAGTTCCATGGTGAGTTCGATGGTCTTATCACTCCTTGCTCTAACATCTTGTCGATTTCCTCATTCAACTGCTTCAACATTGCTGGCGATATTGTGTGATACCGCTATTTTATCGGTTGTGCATCTCCTGTATCAATATGATGTATTGCTTTTGAGGTTCTTCCCAACCCAGGACCACTTATGGCTTTATACTGTCCTTTATGTCCTCCAGTAGTTTTGCTTGTTCTGGGGTGAGATCCTCTGTTGAACATATTGCCTGTTGCGTTAACATTGAGATTTTTACATTGTCTTCTGGTATTTGAAATGTATTATTTGCGAAGTTAGTTTTTAATTTAAAAACCCGACATACATCTGAGCCAAGTATCACACTTGCCTGTATTGCTGTCGAAACTGTAGCAATTATGTCTTGTTTCCTTTCGTTTATTTCGAGTGGTAAAACGACTTGTCCTATCGCCGGTTGCTTTTTTCCATCGGCTGTTTCTAATACCGTATTAGAACCTTCTTTTATAATTTTTAAACCTTGCTGTTCTAGAATTTGTAAACCCATATTACCTACTACTGTATGAGTGGCTCCTGTATCAAGTAGCGCTAGCAGCGGTTGATTTTTTATTCGTACATATATGAATGGTCGTGGATCTTGCTCTTTTGCATATAGCAGTGAATTAAGCTTCTTATTTTGTGGTCTCATGAAGTCCTTAACTTTCTTAAGCCATTGCTTCCACTCCATTTCGTCAGCCTTTATGCCTTCTTTTGCGTTTCGCCGGCTGCGGGTGAAACTGGCAGATATTCGTTTTTTTTTCTTCGCTGAACATTTAGGACAATTTGTGTATGTAACTTCCCTAGTTCCACATATGTAGCAAAATAGAGTCCTATCTTCTGGGCATCGGTGATACGTGTGTCCATTTTTGTTGCAGTTATAGCAAGCTAGATCTAAACTCTTTGGCTTTGGCCTAGTCTTCTTGTATTTGCTGGCATTGTTGAAAGCTATTTCTTGCGTGTCTTTTTTGGTTGCTATCGCATGTAACGTTTTCATGTCGGTCGCTGCTGTGTACTACTACTACTGTCTACTCCTTGGTACACCTATCTGTAAGGGAGTAAAAAATATATCTAATACCTCAGGACTGCTGTGTACGCTAAATCTGGTTCTAAAAGTGATGTGAGTTTTGTGTCATTATGCCGAAATCTAAAATTTTGTTGTTTCGTTTCTTCTAATTGCAAACAAAGCTCAATTAATCTATCTAGTGATTCTGTATCTGTCAAACTTAAATGGCTTGCATAGTATGGTTGCAAATTCCTTCTGATGAAATATATTTGATCAGATGGTGAAAGTGTCTTGACTAATCTGTTAATTAGATTAACCATGGCGGCAATATAAATTATTGGCTTTTCGTCTTGACCTTGCTTTCTAGCTCGAATTTCTTCTAATAAAGCTTCATCATAATTCTTTGGTAGAAAATGCAGTTTTAATTTTTCTTCTAGTTCCGCCCAAGTTTTTATGTTCACTTTCATGGCTCTGTACCACATAAGAGCTGGTCCTTCAAAGAGGTCTGCCGCACCTCTCAGAAGTTGATTGTGAGTATAACCTCTAGCCGTACGCACTTCTTCAATTCGCTCCAAAAAAGCTTTTACTCCTATGTGTTTGGTGTCACCATTAAAAGTGATGTTCCATTTCTTTAAAGATTTGTCCACATTTTGCCGAAAATTGTGTTCCTCTGCTGTAGCTAGTTGCGCATGCATTGACTGTGTATTCGTAGTCTCTAATGTGGTTATACGAACAGGCTTTTCCGATTGTACCAGTCGTGCCATTGTAGCTACGGGACTTGACTGCTCACATGCTTCTATGTTAGCTATTGGATTAATGTCCGCGTCTACTTGTATGCGAGATTCCATACGAGAGTTAACAAATGCCTCCATGTCGTTTTGGAACATTGCTTCAGCATCGATGTCCTCTAACAAGTCCAAGTATTCTAAACATTTACTGTTTAAAATATCCCATTGCTGTTGGTTATCCTTGGTTACCTCCATATATTCCAATCTACGGCCTATATGTAGTAATTTTGCCTTTATTCTTTTATGAACCAGCTTAGTAGGTTTGTCCACAAAATCCAATACTGGTTGCCGTATTGTTGCTATAGCAGTTTCACAAAACTGGATTTGCTCACTTAATTCAAACTTCATTTCCGGGTACTCTCTTTGGATCTATTTTTTCTTTCGAAACAAACGTTCGCAATACTTTTCTTTTTTTATCAGCTTTCAATTCGGCGCTGCCTTTTCCCCTAATTGCCAATTCCCACGATAACTCGTCTGTAGACAAACAATTTATCCATGCCATTACTAACAAACAATTCCCTCAAACAGTATTAACAACTGGACGCAATTTTTTGCAACAAAAAATTTTTTATTAAAACACTTCCAACTCTAACAATCAATTAATAACTGTTATGTCTCCACGTACCAGACTGTTTATAATTATTTCACAAGACTCGCTTGTTCATTTAATTATATTCGAATATTTTGAAAAAAAATTCATAACAAAACAGGGTAGGTTGAAGATCAAGGGGTTCTAGCCTTTTGAAATGGTTATTTCTGATGATCCCTACTTTTACACGAGGACAATCTTCAGTTTCTATTGGTTTATGTTAGCGCTCCCAAATCTCTATTTCTAGGGATCAGAGGTTCTACCACAAAACGCCAATAGTCACCACGCTACCTACGCGACCTGTAGTTCGGAAAAAAATTTTAAT
This sequence comes from Platerodrilus igneus, assembly GCA_036346225.1. Lineage (NCBI taxonomy): Eukaryota > Metazoa > Arthropoda > Insecta > Coleoptera > Lycidae > Platerodrilus > Platerodrilus igneus. The sequence continues at coordinate 2,712,398 of JARFIW010000347.1, read as the reverse complement.
GTAATATTAATATACCACAAGCAATAGCTATAAAATACATGTATCAAAATAATTTCTAAATGTTTGTCTTATTTAATGAACTTGGTGTCAGTGCATAAATTCTTCGTTTAGTACTTAATATTCAATTTTTGAATTTAAAATTCAACTGATCACTACTGTATTAGCATACGTTAATGTCCTGGCTACCTTAAAAAATCATTTTTTTTAAAATGTGAGACCAAATAAAATTACTATCAACTTCGTTGGTGTCACTTGTTAACGTTGCTCGCTATAAATTTCTTTTGGTTGGGCGCCACGTGTCTACTCCTTGGTACACCTATATGTAAGGGAGTAAAAAATTATATCTAATACCTTGGGACTGCTGTACTGGCTGCAAACTCCGTCTCCCGAAATATGGTAGAATCTACACAAAACACTAATTTTGCTTACAAAAAAAACATAGCCTAAGCTATAATAATTTAAGAGCATAAAACGTCTAATAATTTCTTCAGGGGTGGGATGACCTGTATAGCTTAACACAGTAGTGTACCATTTAATGCACTAAGTCACAAACACACCAGTTCAATAAATAAACAATTGAAAGGCAAAGTATTTCTAATGTTTTAGTAATATATGTACAAGAAAAGGTATGTACCAATTAAGCTTGATTCGACTTAGTTCCTTAATAAAAAAATTCAAGTAGCAAAACTATATACAAACCGACTTAAACTTCCATAAGTCGCAATTTTATATACAATTAATAAAGAAATTAAATTACGTTAAATCATTTACAATTAAATTAAATGCGCCGATAAGTGTCTGAGCTCATAACCTCATCAGTGTTACACTGTTTGTTAATACAAAATATGTGTACAAAGCACTTTATGCAAAGTTGCTATATATTCAAAGTGAAGTTAGATTGAGGTAAAGGTCATTATAGTTCAAATTTAATGTCAAGTAAATGTGGACTTCGCAGGCATCAAGTAACTTACTAACAATTTAAAACAAAATTAAATTTAAAACGTCCAGGAATGTTTACAACATCATGAGGTAAGTTACGAATAAAAATTATTGTAGTTTACTCTTTGTTTAACTAAATTTTGTTCCAAACCCGATCCGATAAGAAAGTATAATTACCTAGTTACATAATTTGTAGGAAAACAATGTCATCTGTCTGCAAACAGCCAAACCTAACCGCCAGCTGCGTCCTTGACTCGACTTGACCCTTGCGATGAACATGGAATTGTAAAGCATCAACAACCTTTGCTCTCCACCTCGCACTTGTAGTTTCGTCACTTGTTTTGGATTAAATTCGAATGGTACATCTTCATATGAAATTCCGTTAATCAAGTCCAAGTTTATGCCAACAACTCAAACCAAATATTTCGAACATCAATAAATCAAAGTCATCTTCAATTTATGTCATAAATGTCAAACTTGAAGTTTTTATTATTTTGACAACAATCCTAGGTCATGGATCGAAACGTAAATAAAGATGATTTTAAAAACTATGAGTGGTTTAATTCCCAAAGAAGATTAAGAAGAATGCTAAACAAACCACAACAAACATACAGGGAGTATTTAAAAGTCAGGTATGAGCCTGAAATTTGTATTTGTTTTAGACAGTTGGACAATCTAAACCTAAAGCTATCACATTCCAAAAATTCACTCACGTTCCTAATAAAATGCAGAAACAACGAAATAATACCCACAAAATTTAGAATCAAATTTGGAAAGACAAGCAATAAACTATCAAGGATTCTCGAAAGAGCAAGTTACAGTATGATGAGGGAAAGACTACAAAACCACCAACACATTATTTATAAGTTAAAACAAGATATTAGGGGCATTATAAATTTCATACGAATAAAGGTAACAAAATATGATTTTGATAAAATTCTCGTTAGTGCAAATACCTACTACAAATCAGTATTTTCCAAACAAAAAAGAAATTCACCTAAAGAAATTTAATAACCTATTTATAGAGAAAATAACACGCAAATTAAAACATTAGAAAACAGCAACATCATGCTAAACACCGTGATAAATTTATCAAGCAGAACTATTAACGACACAGAAAAATCAATTCTATCAAAAGGCCTTAACTTTGCAGTAACACCAAAATCAATACCAACCTTTGAAATAATTAGCTGTATTGAGAAAACAGCAAACCAACTCAAAGCAGATCAAGCAAACGAATTTAGAGTACGATACAAAATCGAAATAGAAAAGAATCACAAAATAAAGCCAAATGTAAGTAATAACGAAATAAAAGCAATTTGCAATCTAAAAACCGATAACTCAATTATAATTCTACCTGCTGACAAAGGCAATGCAACAGTAATAATGAATAAAAACGATTACAACACAAAAGTCAACGAACTATTGAACACTGATAATTACACCAGTTTAGAAACGGACCGAACAAAATCAATTGAAAATAAAATATACAAAACTCTATTTAAATTTAAAAATGAATTGGAAGACAAAGAAAGAAGTAAACTAGTCCCACATTACAGTAAACCACCTCACTTTTACGGTCTACCAAAAATTCATAAAAAAGACATTCCTTTAAGACCTATCGTAAGCTCCATAGATTTACCATGCCATAATTTAGCAAAATTTCTCCTAAAAATTATAAATCCATTAGCAGGCAAAACGGATTCTTTGATAAAAAACAACCAACACTTTTTAGAAAAATTATCAAACATAAAAATTGAAAATACACACACAATGGTAAGTTTTGATGTAGTAAATCTCTTCACAAATGTCCCTATAAACAAAACGCTTAATATTATAAAAAACCAACTAGAAAAAGATGGTAACCTTAAAGAAAGATCAAAACTAAGTATATCATCAATTATGGAATTACTTGGTTTATGCGTCAATACCACATATTTTCAAATAAGTGATCAATTCTACAAACAAAGCTTCGGAATGACAATGGGAAGTCCACTATCGCCAATCTTTAGTAATATATTCATGGAGGAATTCGAAAAAGATGTAATATTCACACTGGAATTGAAACCACTAATCTGATGGAGATACGTAGATGATGTCTATGCTATTTGGCCTCATAATACAGAACTAATTAAAAACTTTGTACAGTCAATTAACAAATTAGAACCAACTATTAAATTCACATATGAATACAACATGGAAAACTTCCGTTTTTAGATATTCTAGTTAGCAAAAACGATACATTACATTTGATTTTCCAATGCTTCACCAAGGTACTACATTGGCCAGGAAGCGAGTTTTTTACCTGGAAAATTTGAATTTTGCGAACCCTTGCTGTTCCAAGCAAGGTAGGGATATTTAACGTGCGTGACAACACTCACACACGGGACCTCCATTTTACCTCTCATCCGAACGAGGGTGTATTTTTGTGAAAAATGCTCGCCTAACATTTTTCAAGCGGACCGTGTCGGGATTCAAACCCTGGACCTTGGGCGTAGTAGTCACACACATACCACTATGCCACGGAGCCGCCGCAAAAACGATACAACAATTAATACATCGGTATACAGAAAACCAACGCACACAAACAGATACTTAAACTTCGATTCAAACCACCCACACTGCGTCAAACGAGGAATTATCAAAACCATGTACGATAGAGCAAAATTAATATCATCAAACGAAGAAATTTTAGAGAAAGAGAAAGACCTAATCAGATGTACACTAATAGAAAACAAATAATAGAGAAAGAAATGAATAAAAACCCTAAAAATAAAGAAAAAGAAAAGAAAAACAACGATACACACCAAAAAATTCTCTCATACCATACATAAAAGGATTCTCCGAAAAATCCAAAGAATAGAAAACAAATTTAGAATTAAAACAGTATTTAGAACCAACAATACATTAAGAGCACAATTAACAAAAACAAAACCCAAAAACGCAATACAAAGTTCAAAAAACTGTATCTATAAAATACCGTGCGAATGTAACAAGTTTTATATAGGGGAAAGTTCCAGACCATTTGAAGTTCGAGTAAAAGAACATATATCATATATAAAAAATAGAAAATTTAAAAAATCCATGATTTGCCAACATGCATGGGACTCCAGTCATAAAATAAAATGGGAGGATGCAAAAATTATCAACAAAAAAGAAAACCACCAAAACCCTACATAAAAATAACTGCGTTGCAAACGAATCTGTGACTTTCAGTAAACAATGGATTCCATTACTAAAAGAAATAAAAAAGAAATAACAAATGAAAATCAAATGCCCACAATATCTAGGTAGCACTGCAAGCTTTTCCTGGGTTTTCCTTGCGATAATAACATGAGAAACAGCCTACATACATGATTTCTATTTATACATACAATAACTAATTACATAACAATAAGCATATTAACAACCCCTGTAAAACAGCATTGGTATCTGACACGTGTAATCCCGCCATAGGGTTACCTCAAAACTATATACAATCTCCGTTGAACAGTATTGGTATCTGACAAGTGAAAACCCACCATAGGGTCGCCTCAGACCCATATACAATCTTCATTGAACAATATTGGTATCTGACAAGTGTAAAACCGTCTTAGGGTCGCCTCAGAACCATATATAATCTTTATAGAACAACATTGGTATCTGACAAGTGAAAACTCGCCATAGGGTCGCCTCAGAACCATGTTAAAATCTACCAAAGAGGTAGCCTAAATCATAATGATTTTTCCCCTCCAAAATAAATATAAAAAAACAATTGCTCAAGCCTTACAGTAACGCAATCGCACACTTCTTTAATAACCATCCTCTCAATTGTATAAATAGAAACATGTTAAAAAATGTTTTCTAATCCCCAAAATATTCAATTTATATAAAATTCACCAATAAAAATTTATCAGCTGATTTCACGTTAAGCGTATTGGCTACCTAAACAAAGTCGGTCCCAGGCCGCAACACAAATTGAAGGCAATCATTCTTTTAAACTTTAAAAATTTTTGCTTAGTGTACTCAAACTAAATATTTCGAACATCAATAAATCAAAGTCGCCTTCAATTTATGTCATAAATGTCAAAATTGAAGTTTTCATTATTTTGACAACGATCCTAGGTCATGGATCGAAACGTAAATAAAGATGATTTTAAAAACTATGAGTGGTTTAATTCCCAAAGAAGATTAAGAAGAATAGTACATGTAATATATAAATGGAAATTAAGCCTTAAAATTTTAACTTGAAAAATATACAAGAATAAACTCATGCACTAATTTATTTTGATTAAATTCAAAACACAACTTTAAAATAAAAAATAAGATGTTAAAAAGTAACAAATACATAGATTCAAATTAATTACAACCAAACTGCTAATAGAATGCTTTAAAGAAAATTCAATAACTGAAAAGCTATATTTCAACCACTGATATAACAGTAGTATGCTCACATTTATTAAAGCAATTCTTTGTAATGACTATAAAAGCCAAATTGATACGAACAACAAATCACATTAATCCCTAATATTGTTTTTCTTTATTTATTTCAAACAATTAAAAAAATCCAATAAACTTTAAAATCAATTATAGAAAACAACATATCTGGCAAAAATGGAACTTACCATAATTATAAGGAATAAATAAGAAAACTGCAAACGTGATTTAATTTTCTAATCTTAAAAGCGAATGCTCAAAATACATTGTGAAATTTTCAACTACCCAATACCACAAGTTTGTCACATTAACATGTCCAAATAAATAAAATCACGTATCGTCTGACATGAAATGCAGCGGCAAGACTGTCTACCTATCACAAATGCTTTCAAGATGCCAGTTATAATCGAGGGGTGGCTCCGTGATGTAGTTGGTATGCGTGTGACTATTATGCCCAAAGTCTCAGGTTCGAATCCTAGCACGGTTGACTTGAAAAATGTTAGGTGAGTATTTTCCACAAAAATACGCCATCGTTCGGATGAGAGGTAAAATGGAGGTCACATGTGTGAGAATTGTCATGCACGTTAACGATCCCTACCTTGCTAGGAATAGCAAACGTTCAGCAAAATACAAAATTTTCCAGTTAAAAAGCTAGTTCTTGGCCAATGTAGTACATTTGCAGTTCGTTTTGTATTTGAAACAGACCTATTTCATGTCACTTAAACCAAATCATACAAGCTACTCTTCACTGGAATACTGGTATTCAGATATTTGTTTGCAACTACTTGACACCTGCCTTCAAAGAATTCAGAATGAACGTAAGCTTCAACAATAGCTATCATTTTTGGCTTTTTGCACAAATAAAATGATGCATAATGATACTACACTGCACAGATAACCACTTCACAAATGACCTATACAATTATAATGCATATAGCCTCATGCATCTTGTAATATTAGCACACACATTTTTATAGTTAACTTAAAAAAATAGTAAGAATTAATAAAATAATTTTTCGAAACTTCAAAAATAAACTATAAAGAATTAAGTTAATATCTACTACTGATAGTGTAACAGTTTAAATACATAACTGAACAAATTGGTTGAGGAATTGACCTAAAAAACTTTAGATAAAATTTGATGCACGACAGATGTAAGAAAACATTATGTGGACTGCAGCTCGGTTGGTTCATTTCTCCCTTTGTTGATTAAAACTATAAGATAAAAATTATATTTATTAACATTATTTACAGATACCTATGTACATACGCATAACATTCTTGGCAGACATGAAAAACTTTATTTGAATGTTACTAATATAAGTATAATGTACCATAGAGCAAAACATAATCAAAATATTTATGAATATTATATCACGGAAATAATTCTTTGATAAAAGTACATTAAATTCCCGAAGGTGATCACCTAATGCTTCAGACTAGCTCATACGAGATTTGTATTAGGATAGGGTCATACAAATTCTACCATAGATTGCAGAAATGACAAAGGTCGAGAAATAAAAGATTTAAATATGTCAAGAGATTAAAACGATAAAGCATTCAGGACATGGTACTACGCACTCTGTCTTTGGAGTCATTCAATATACCAAGATTTTAAATAAAACACTAACGTAACTAATAACAAAATTACAATAAACCATAAACGGAGTAACACGATATAATAGTTAGTAACATTAAACAATGTTTAACTAAAAATGTTTCAGCCCATATTCCTGAAACTACCAATGCTAAATCCCAAATTTTGATATAAAGCTAATGTCCAAGCACAGTAGTCCATCAGTTATACTTGACACAAAAAAACAGCTCTAAAACTGACAGTGATTATCACATAATCTCAAACCCTGTTAACTAAAAATAGTAATTGGAGACGGTAGAAAATAAAACTAAATCATTTTACGGGTTACACCCTATCAAATAAATAATTATTTCCATAGTTGTTTAAAATGACTTCCCCAAACATTTAAAGATTGAAATATATACACCTTCTGTTAGCTTTTATAATTTCTGCTCGGTTGAAGACCTGCAAAGTTTCATTTGCCTAATTTTCCTCTACACTTGACTTTACAATGCTTTGCCCGAAGGTAATACATTAGCCAGGAAGTGATTCTATAACCTGAAAATTTTGAATTTTGTTGATCTTTAACATGCATGACAACACACATGGGACCTACATTTTACCTTTTATTCAAAGGAAAGCAGATTTTTGTGAAAAATGCTTCCCTAAAATTTTTCAAGCAGTCCATGTCAGGAATCAAACTCGAGACCTTGGGATCAGTAGTTATATGTACACAACCTAATTTTCCAACATTTCCTTCGTATTTACTGGTATTTGGTAAATAATGTCTTTTAATGTATCCCAAAAAATATTAATCCAGCGGAGATAAGTCGGGAGGTACCAAACTTCAGCTGTGCAATCTTATGAGATCCCGTAAAGTTGATACCAATTGCTGCAATATTGTGTAAGATTGTTTGTAAAGTCTGCAACTTCTGAGAATATTATTGCCAAATACGAAGTTAATAGTTTGCCATATATTAAATACCAAATTTCATTGTCCATTACTAAACAAAATATAAGGTTCTTCTTAAGCTTCTTTGGGAATTAAACCACTCATAGTTTTTAAAATGATCTTTATTTACGTTTCGATCCATGACCTAGGATCGTTGTCAAAATAATTAATATCATCAAACGAAGAAATTTTAAAGAAAGAGAAAGTCCTAATCAGATGTACACTAATAGAAAACAAATATCCTAAAAGAATAATAGAGAAAAAATGAATAAAACCCTAAAAATAAAGAAAAGAAAACAAAACAACGATACACACCACAAAATGCTCTCAATACCATACATAAAAGGATTCTCCGAAAAATTCAAAGAATAGGAAACAAATTTAGAATTAAAACAGTATTTAGAACCAACAATACACTAAGAGCACAATTAACAAAACAAAACCCAAAACGCAATACAAAGTTCAAAAACTGTATCTACAAAATACCGTGCGAATGTAATAAGTTTTATATAGGAGAAAGTTCCAGACCATTTGAAATTCGATTAAGAGAACATAAATCATATATAAAAATAGAAAATTTGAAAATCCATGATTTGCCAACATGCCTGGGACTCCAGTCATAAAATAAAATGGGAAGATGCAAAATTATCGACAAAGAAGAAAACCACCAAAACGCAAAATCAAAGAAGTTGCCTATATAACCCTACATAAAAATAACTGCGTTGCAAACGAATCCGTGACTTTCAGTAAACAATGGATTCCATTACTAAAAGAAATAACAAATGAAGATCAAATGCCCACAATATCTAGGTAGCATTGCAAGTTTTTCCTGGGTTTCCCTTGCGATATTAACATGAAATACAGCCTACATACATGATTTCTATTTATACATACAATAACTAATTACATAACAATAAGCATATTAACTAGAAAACCATTATTTCGGCAAATTATAAATATTGGGGGATCTTGCCACAGGTTGCTTAACCCCCTTCACTGAATCCCGGTAAAATAAGACATAAAATTAGAAATCTCTCAATTGAACAAATAGAAACATGTTAAAAAATGTTTCCCAAATTATTGAATTTATATAAAATTCACCAATAAAAATTAATCAGCTGATTTCACGTTAAGCATATTGGCTACCTTAGGAAAGTCGATCCCAGGTCGCAACACAAATTGAAGGCAATCATTCTTTTAAACTTTAAAAATTTTTGCTTAGTGTACTCAAACCAAATATTTCAAACATCAATAAATCAAAGTAACCTTCAATTTATGTCATAAACGTCAAACGAAGTTTTTCTTATTTTGACAACGATCCTAGGTCATGGATCGAAACGTAAATAAAGATCATTTTAAAAACTATGAGTGGTTTAATTCCCAAAGAAGCTTAAGAAGAATGTTAAACAAACCATAACAAACATACAGGGAGTATTTACAAAACATAAAGTTGTTGAAAAGGTCATGACATATTTTTACTACAATAACGATTATTCATATTTGATAGAACTAAGGTTGTGTATATTTATGTTATTGTATTATCATTTAACCGTCAAAACTATGATATTATGTTTGCCATATTTTATAGTTTCTTTCCCAAAAAGGAAAAAATGCCCATCAAGCTTGCCAAAAGTTGTATGAAGTTTACGGTCATATATGCTTTACAAGAACATGTGCCAACGATGGTTCACAAAATTCCGTACTGGTAAATTTGATCTTAAAGATGTTCTTCATTCTGGAAGAGCAACACAAGTTGATGAGGATTAAATAAAGGCACTAATTGAGTCAAGGCGACATTACACAACACAAGAGATTTCTGAAAGATTGAATATTCATCATTCAATCGTTTATAACAATCTGCTGAACCTAGAATACATTAGCGAGCTTGATACTTTGATTCCTCATTAACTCAATAAAATTCATTTGACGGCACGTCAACATTTCCGACATGTCCATTAAACATGAGAAAATGATTCTTTTTTGACGTACTTAATAAATGGTGATAAAAAATGAATTGCTTACTGTAAGATTTGGTTACAGAAAATAAAGCCCTTAAGTGTCAACTAACCCCAACCGTGGTTAGGGTTTGTTTCTGAAAGTTTAGAAGCATAAGTACATCAATATTTAATGTAAGTCGGATATCTCTAATCAAAACACAAAATCTAGGACAGACAGCTGTACAATAGTATTAAAAAAAGGGTTTGTTTCTGAAAATTTAGGAGCATAGGTACATCAATATTTAATTTAAGTCACATTTCTCTAATGGAAACACAAAATCTAGGACAGATATGTATGATAGTATTAAGAAAAGTTAATCAGGAATAAAAAAGGAATTGGAAACTGACATGGATACAGGATGTATCATTTAAAATAACAAAGTTATTACGTTTCAAAAGAGTTGGCTACATTGCATAGCTGAAAATACTATAAATAAATGGAACATGTTCAATTACATAAGTAAACAAAATTTTTAATGATGTGCTAAGTAATTCTCCAAACGTGTAATAAACCATGCACCATAAATCAACACGTATATTTTAGTATATCATTATGATATCAAAATTGTGTCTGTTCATTATATCTCAATTAAAAATCATGAAATGTCGTTTTAATAATAAATTTTATAGTTTCGTTTAATAATTTATTTACAGAAATCTGTAAATTTGAACATTTAAAAATGTGGTCATATTTGTTGGTGAAAATATATCCTCTTATATGTCAAGCAAATTTCAGTTCCCTCCTAGTATGTGATTTCATGCCAAACGCATGCACCAGATGATAGCAAGTAGTACATAGAAGATGATCTACACCTTCGCACAAATATTTTAACTGATGCTTAAGAAAGGACCAAAGTTTTGTTATTCCTTAAAAAACAAACACCTACTCTATTTTCTTTAATTGGCAGTTCACATTAACCAATGAAGTTGCAAATCAAGCATAGCATCCTCAACTTTATGGAATATTTTAACTAATGCTTAAAAAAGGAGCATAGAGTAATATTTATGAAAAAATACGATTTCTTAAAAAATAGAAACTTCAAACACACGTTTAAGGACCGTGTATGTACTGTACTTATAAATTAAGGTAGCAACCCACCAATTTTGGCTGCTTACAGAAGATGTTCAAAATGCTCTCCATTTTGTTGAATACACAAACGTGATCTTCTGGGCCAGTTTGTAAAATAGTTGAACAAACAAATTGTTTTCTAGTAGAAACAAGCAGAAGCGTATTAATGTACAACTACAGCCGACAGTATTATTAATATTTGGCCTGATTTTGTGTCCCTTAAATTGCAATGTTTATAGTAGCATTATGTTATCTCAAGTCAACGGCATGTATAAATGTACTTTGATATTTCAGATCGTCATTTAAAATAATGTTCATGTGGAACGCTGTGTAAGCTATTCTTTTGTGGTTATTTTGAATTAGTGTTATTAACAGGGTTTAGTTTACAGTTTTATCGCTGGAATGCAAAGGTTCGTTTGTTATCAGCTCTTATTTAATAAGCATGACTTACCAATGCAGAGTTAATAGATATCATACTAACTTATGGAGAAGCCTTGCAACATTTGTTTGAAGTTTCTATTTTCATAAATATTACTCTGCACCTCTTTTTTAAACATCAGCTATAATATCCCTATAAGTCAATAATCTTATGCCTGATTCACAATTTCACTGGGTAATGTGAACTGCCAATTAGAGAAAATAGAGTAGGTGCTTCTCAAATACATTTGTAAGTGGTGAGTCGCCTCTTTGTTTTACACATATAGGTACACACATTTCTAAAAACATCAGTTTAAATTTTAGATTTTTATTTTTAAGTCCTGATTTTTTTATAGATAAATATCAACCTACATCGCTTTCTTAATCATCAGTTAAAGTATTCAGATAAAGTTGTGAATCGCCCTGTAGAGACATTCCAATTTTTAAGTATCAGTTACCACCTCTTTTCCTGCAAATTGCTAGATTCGATGTCCCGATTCTGCCACGTAACTTTTAGTTACAAACAAAATGCAAATATTTCTCACGTCAGCTGTATATGTAACTACTGTCAAATGTATGTCCTGCATTGTATTTGTACTTTCAGCATACAAATACACATAACATAGAAATTATCGATACTGCTAATCTGATGCCGTTCCACGAATTTGTGTCTAACCATTTTCCCAAAACTGTTACTTGAAATGAGCTATTCTCGGACCACTCTCATCGTACAGGGAGAAAATACCTCATCAGATTTTATAGTGAATGAATCTAAATTAGTTGTCTGATTTTCTTGTAATGCACATGTGAACTATACAACTTCGCCATCTTGTAATTTTGTTTAAAATTGTAATATCAGCACTATTACCATTTAATGATTTTTACACGATTGTTATATATCTTTAACCTAACAACCACAAGCACCTTTTAATGGCATACAGCCAATACAAAAATCTATTTTAAAAAAGTTACCTTATATGTCCGTCGCCAGTGTTGCCTATTATCTTGCAGCATCCGTTTCCATAGCATAGACATTACTTCGGGGAAATGCTCATATGTAAAGGTTGCATGTGCCAATTCTTGCATAAGCTGTCCTGTTGGGCCCCAAGCTTCATCATTAGTTGCCTCTCGAACTTTAGCTTCAATTTCTGTATAGTTCATAACTACATTTGTACTAAAACATAAATTTGTAATAATTTATTTCATTAAACCCTCCTTATACAAATAAAGTTTAATATGTAAAATAATACATTTTAAAAAAAATTGTTGAAAGCATATGTGTGGAGCACAGCACTACACGTCTATGAAATAGAGACAGCAAGAGAAGCAGGCAGGAAAAGAAAGAAGTCTTTTGGAATGTTATACTTCAAATGTACGATGATGATAGCATGGACAGACAAAGTTAATAACAAAGAGGTTATAGAAATAAAAAGGTAATAAAGATATCTGTGGGAAACAAAAAAAAAAATAGGCGAAATTGAAGGGTAAGATATGTGGTAAGGCATTTTTGGGGAATAGTGCGAGCTATATTACAAGCAGATATGGGAAAAAAGAGAAGTAGATGTAGACTGTGGGAATTGTTTAAATTTTGATTATCGACAATTTTTTGTAGAATGCTTATTATTCAAGATATTTGAAAGTTTCAGGTTAAAAACTCACCCCGGTGTATTCAGATTATTTTTGTAAACTATGAGAGAATGCCTCTCATTTCCAAATATACCTATTAAGTGTATTATTATGGTGTTTACAAATTGCAAAGTTATGTACTATGGGAGTGGTCTTGATCATCTTCTTTAATAAATTAGTGAAAATATTCTTCTGTTCTTAAAGAAAATTCCTATCTTTTTGCAAAAGCAAATTCCTTGTCTCATAATCAGCTATGAAACCAAAAACACACCAAATGTTGTGAAGTCAAAATCCAACATCTGTGACATACACTCCTCTAAGAAAGCACTTGATTGGACAGAGATACCCAACAACCTCAATAATCATAAAACCAACTATAAAAATTAATGTGTTACATGTAAAGCATGGGAAGAATTAAAAGCTTATAAGAAATAAAAGAATCCGCTTCTATGACAAATTACCCGCAATATTCATATGCTCAATATACTCATAAAATATAGCCATTAAAAACGGGTTGCAAACGTAAACAAATTACGCCACTTTCCGTATTTTAAAAGCATGAGAACATAAATAGAACGGCATTGACCTCGAAAATCAACCAGTTAGTCGTACTATCCCGTGAGAACAGAAAATATCACGTAGTGATCGTGGGACGAAAAACCAACGGAAAATAAAAGAGAGGAGATATATATATTTCAACTTTCGTTATTCGAAAACAAAGATCCGAGCAGGGATTCGAATTCGACTGACATGCAACCATTGTCATGCGGATAAGGTTGATAAACAGGTAACTCAAGGACGATATTAAACACCACGATTGTGAGTAAACAATTTCCAAGATGCAAGTAAAAGCGCGAAATTAAAAGTACCATTAAAGGTGAAAATGTCCTACGATGGAAGTTTCATTCAATGTTAAGTTGGAGTATTTGATTATCTACAACTATTTTTCTGTACTAAAAGGTTCTTCGGAGCTTTGTAAAGTTCCAACAAAACCTGTAAGTTATTGAATATTTGCTTTCACCTGCTAAACATTAGACACTATTTTATAATTAATAAAGGTGATTGGTGGTAATAATAAGAGTGAATGATACGTTTTATAAACGGGCTTTTTACGTTGGTGCACGCTTAGTTAAAGTGTATTGTAAACACAGAAATTCTTACATGGAAAAGCACCACAACTGTATCCGCGTAATACATATATAAAAATTAAATTGGTTTAATGTCTATAATTGATAAATTGAAGTTGTTCTTTTTAGATACACGCATATTTGGCTAATAATAGATAGATTTTAGTTTTTCTGTGTTGTTATTTACTGTAATATTCGTTTTTGATAATATGGGTTAGATTAACAAAACTTACGAGTTTTTTTATTTTTTGTGTTTATTTTAAATTAGTAGACGGTGAGAAACATGTGCACGAGGTTTCACAACTGCATGCACTTAGAACCGTGAAAACCATCATTAAGAACACCCGCCGGCATTATTCATGACTATCTAGGTGGGTTGATACTCAAAGGCTTTATTAGACAAAGAGAGTTTAAAGACATTCCAAGGTAGATGTAAAAATATTCAGTAAAAGAGTTATTATCTGTATACCCCTGCTTTCATAAAACCCTTCTGCACCACCGAAAGCTAGCCAAAGCACTAATTGACTATACATCACTTCATCCATGGTAGAGTAAAATTAATTCATGTACTTAACGTCAATTCAACATGTAACTACATGTCCTGATTTTTAGTGATAGAAAATGTTTGTTGTACTTTGAAGTATAGTAGAACTTTGTAAATATTCTTTTATCAAATTTTTTTTTAATTAATTAATTTGTATCGCATTAACAAACCTGCAGTATAGCATACCTACTAGCTACATAAATGTTTTGTCATTTTAGTTTATGGTATAATTTTAAAAAGGCATGAATTGAGATTCGATATGAGTAACAAAGAGAGAAAATTCAACAACCGGTTTTTGTATAAAATAGTTTTATGCACACAATTTTGTAATTGCGACTGTGGTGCATAT
Source organism: Platerodrilus igneus (assembly GCA_036346225.1). Taxonomy (NCBI): domain Eukaryota; kingdom Metazoa; phylum Arthropoda; class Insecta; order Coleoptera; family Lycidae; genus Platerodrilus; species Platerodrilus igneus. The sequence continues at coordinate 2,697,386 of JARFIW010000347.1, read as the reverse complement.
TTCTATTTTATTGTCTTTTTTGGCAATATACTATTACATCGTTATTTACTAACAGTTTGAATTCTGCAAATACGATATACTGTAAGTAACATAGTCATTTTTAAATAGTGTTCTTAAATAACATAAAATTTTCCATTTTAAAAATAAGTTTAGCTATCGTTGGCTTCTTAACACTAAAATAGTGTGTTTATGTAAATAAGTAAGTTTAATCGTGCATGTCTTATGCTAACTACACAAGCTTTGGTCCAAAAGGCAATAATTATAAAAATTGATATTGCACCTATAAGATCACATTAAGTATAAAAATTTGAATTTCAGTGAAATACTATAATTTTATTACACAGTAGTATTCGGAAACTTACACAGTTTAACAAAATCGTATAATTGCTTAATAGGGTAATAAACTTTAATTCTTTAACCTTTTATTCCTGCCACGGCAGGTTTTTGTTTTAGTGTTCCCTATCCGTATAGTTGATATAGTAATGAAGTCATAATTTCTAATGTTCTGATTATCTATAGCGATACATTAGCTCACAGAAAACGGTTTTCAAGGATTTACTGAACCAGGTTGACTATGGAGATGCCTGACTGTCCATTTGCGAGAACAACATAATTATAAAAATACCCAGTATAGATTTAAAGTATATCTCAAAACATAAACAGTCCGACTATCTAATGGTCGGCTTATTTAACGATCCTACTTTTCACCTGTTCACTCATGCTGTCATCTCAAAAAGATTGAATTGGCGGTGATTTCAGTTTTACCCTGCTGTCGCATCTCAAGCAATCTGGGTTTTTAGAAAAGGGTTCAAGTGCAGCATACTCACTTCATTCAGTACCATTTGAAATAAATCGACAATGGAAATTTTTATATACTAATTTTATTTGTTACAACAGAGCCATTTTAAAACATTAGAGAAATATATGTTCAGAGTGTAAATGAACATCAAAATACATGCGCAAATTTGTAGATTTTTCTAAATTGAATTCGTGATACAAAACATGGCAACATTTCTGGATGAAACAATGTATGGTATATATCTGGAGCTGGCATAATGCAAACATCATATAGAGCTAATGACGATACAAAATTGAAAAAATTGGGTACATGTAAATTTTGGTTACGTTGTTTTTAAGGCATGTACTGAGCAGTATTTCACCTTAGCAACCAATATATACAATAATAGCTCAAATAGCGCCGCATTTTCTGGTGTAAGCAATAAAGATGCTTTATGAAAGGAAACGATAATCTTTCTGTACAAAGTTTTAAATGGCTATAGTGACTGCACGAATATATTAAGTGAGATAGGTTTGTATGTACCAGCCCTCTTTGGTCATTTATTTTATATACCTAACTTTAATTTCTGATACTAAGGAAGTAGTAACAGAATGGAATAACATTAAATCCAACCTAGATTTGGGGAACAGAGATATTCTGGGGTATACACAAAAAGAAAATAAGAAACCATGGATAACAAAAGATATGCTGAATTTAATAGAAGCAAAACGAAAATACAAAAATAGATCAGACGAAATGCGAAAACAGAGATACAAAGTCATTAAATGGGAAATTATTCGCAAATGCAGGAAAGCTAAAGAAGAATGGATTGATGAAAAGTACAAAGAGGTACAAACTAAGATGGAAATAGGAAAGACAGACAAAGCATACAAACTAAACAGAACGAATTTTAGGGATATAAAACCGTATAGCACAAATATAAGGGACGCGAGAAACGTCATTATAGAAAATGTAAAGAAAGTGGTTAAATGGCAGCAATATATAGGGAATTTATATGCAGGAGAGGCATTAGAACAGGAATCAAGCATTGAAAATGATGACTTGAGATATCCTATACTGCGACATGAGTTTGTATTAGCATTAAAGGATCTGAAAAATGGTAAGGTGCCGCTGAACAAGCAGTAACAGAACATCTCTTCCAACTTGTAAGCTATATGTATGAGACAGGTGAGAAAAAAAGAGAGGCACAGATAGGTGTGAAAATTTTCAAACAATAAGTCTGACAGCACATGTGTCAAAAATATTAACTAGAATTGTACAAAGACGAATGGAAAAACGAGCTGAAGAAATACTAGGAGAAGATCAATTTGGATTTAGGCGAAACAGAAGAACACGGAAGGGTGATAATGGAAAAAACATTAGAAAAGGGGAAAAACGTGTATATAGGGTTTGTAGATCTGAAAAAAGCATTCAACAATGTAAAATAGAAAAAAATGTTCGAAATACTCAAAAAGATTGGAATAAGTTTTAGGGATAGACGAATAGTACATAGCTTATACAAAGATCAAACAGCGGTAATAGAATTCGAGCAGGAACATAGAGAAGTCAATATTAGGAAAGGGATGAGACAGGGATGTGACTTATCCCCATTAATTTTTAACTTACATAGAAGAGGCAATGAATACTGTAAAATGCAAAAAGACATTTGGAATTACTATGCAGGGACAAAAGATTGATATGCTTAGATTTGCAGATGATATAGCAGTATTAGCATCTAACAAAGAAGAGTTAGAAGCTGCTCTTAATGAAATGGAAACAGTCCTAACTGGGAGATACTGTATGAAAATTAACAAACATAAAACTGAAGTTCTAGTATGCAAACAAGGATAAAATAAACCAAAAACAAGAATACAACGAGAACTTACAAGAGGTTAAGGATTTTTGCTACCTAGGAAGCCAAATAACGCAAGATGGGAAAAGCACAAAAGGAATAGCACAAGATCGTGCTACAATTTAACAAGAAAAAGCAACTACTGTGTTCAAAGACAACAAACAGAAACAAGGAAAAAAATTGCTTAAACATATGTGTGGAGCACAGCACTGTATGACTGTGAAGCCTGTACAGTAGGAGAAGCGGACAAGAAAAAGGTAGAAGCCTTTGAAATATGGTGCTACAGACGTATGATGAAGATTTCGTAGACAGACAAAGTTAAGAACAAAGAGGTACCAGAAATGGTTGGAAAAGAAAGAAATATGTGGAAAACAGTAAAAAATAGGAGAGATAGGATGATAGATCACATACTAAGTCATGAGGGAATAGTGCGGAATATAATAGAAGTAGAGAAAGAAAAAAAAAGAGAAGTAGAGGTAGATCTAGGTTAGACTATTGCGCACAGATAGTGAAAGATGTAGAATATGGTAATTTCAGTGAAATGTGGTAGGTTAGCTCAGAATAGAAATCAATGGAGGTATGTGTCCAACCAATTCCAAGATGGAAACCTAATATCGAAAAAAATAACAGTATTTAAACCTGATGATTATTATAAGCAACTACAGGCATTGGTTTTGCAATACTCTCAACTAATGTTAATTGTGCGAAAAGATTACTGGAAAACTATCGATTCCTCAAATGTCTAGTGTTGAGGGATCCTTGGTAGCCACACGCTGCTTAACCCCCTTCACATACCACTGAATCTCGGTGAAATACGGCATAAAACTAGAAAACAACAGATGGGGAACCAAGCTGTATATAGGCTGTTGTGGGAATTTCAGGGAACTGTGTAGGCTAGCTCAGAACATAAATAAGTAGAGGTGTTTAGGCTATTTACTCTATTTACACGTTTTACCTTAAGCTTATAGATATTAATTAATGTCGCTTATCCTTTAATCTAACAGTACTTAACCCCTTCCTATAATCCGGTTCTATCCACTACCTACCTACAAGAAAAGGGACTAAATGGTGAGAAAGGACAGAAATTTCAGTGCTTCGAAAGTCGTAGCAAGCGTCACATGTACGCAATATGTTGTCGTGGTTATTTTGCAGTAATTAGTGCCGTACAATCGGTTCGTGTGCTAATTAACATTACTACAGTCCGCAATCAATTAATAGTTTCGTTACATTGATCGACCAGCGTTGAATCAAGATCGCAGTCATTAAAGGTAGGTGAATTCCATATCATTGGTTCATCCCTTTATCCCTACATTTTGGTTCCTTTCGACCGCATTAATTAATATTTGCATATAAAAAGTGATTATCTAATCAAACAATTAGAGTAATCAGGTCAGTTTTACACATTAATAGTAATTGCAGTTAGGCTTATTTCATAATATTGGTGCATGCCGTTGCATTTTTAAAAAAGTTACTTCTTAAAATTTAAGGGCATTAAAAAAGCAGTTCATTTAAAGTAAGCGTATACAAATAGGAAAAACATCATTGCGATACCCCTGTTCTAAGAACTTGCATTGTATACCTGAAGCTGCACTAATCTATTTTGGTGAGAGCTTAAAGAACCGTTATTCCTCGAGGTATCTTAAGGGTTGTGGTCAACACAAGTCTCATTTTAACGTTAAATTAAAGTGTCACTCAGGATTAGCTACATAATTGCTAGTTTCTGAAAATTGGTAGAGTAGTTACATGTTCATCATTAGTTTGGGTTTACATCTTTAAGATTTGTTATTTTTGTGACAAGGGTACTCGTGTTTAGGGAATAGCTATTTTGTTCGAAATGACTCAGATGCTTATGGACCGTCTTATAGTAGATGGAAAAGGGTGTTTGGATAGAATAGAAAATTTGTTTGAAAGTATTTCAAAGTTGGAATATAATCTTGAAAACCAAGCAATCGCTCGATGATGGTACAGTCAGCTGTAGAGATAAAGGAAGAATTTGATGCATCCTACAAAAGGTGTGTGTTAGACGAGGATGATTCGGACAGTTTAAGTCAAATTACAGCAATCAGAATTGAATTGGATAAAACTTTAATATCAATTAAAGTTATTGGGGCAAAATTTGTTAGTTTGGTTGAAAGTAAGCAGGAAGCGAAACCGTTTTCTACAAGTAGATCGTCGTATGATACCGCTGGTATAGGTATCACCAGTAATTTAAAACTTCCAAAGGTCGCAATTGGGAGCTTTTCTGGACGATAGAGCATTGGGAATCGTTTCATAGTTTGTATAAAAATCTCATTCATTTAAATACACAGTTATTACCAATCGAAAAGTTTTTATTTCTTACTGAAGCGTTGGATGTAGATTCCAGAAATTTAATTCGTCATCTACCAATAAATAATGACAATTATGAAATTGCATACTCCGTTATAGTACAACGCTATGACTCACGTCGTTTGATTGTCAATACATATTGGTCAGCTCTTGAAAATTGTCCTAAGGTGAAAGCAAAATCACATACAGAACTTAGGGATTTGTTGAATTGTTTTACAGAGAATTTGTCAGGTTTACGTCAAATAAAAATTGATTTACTTAATTTAATATTGTTTAATTTGTTGAGCAAAAAGGTTGATGCTGACCTCTTAAAGGCATTTGAGGTTGAAAATAATGAAGAAATACCTACATACGAGCAATTGAAATCATTTCTTGAAAAACAGTGTAAAGCTTTGGAAATTAGTAGTATGATTTCGTCCGAATAATCGAAGTCAAGTTCAAAACACACATTGAATACAAACATTAAGGAAAAGCGTTTTTCTTTTAATCCGAAGTCATATGTTAAAACCTCATTACTTACAACTTCAAACGCGGTAAAATGTTTGGTTTGCAATGGTAATCATCAGATTTATCGTTGTCAAATTTTTTTGGATAAGGTTCCTCAAGAAAGGTATAATACTGCAAAGGATAAAAATTTGTGTATCAATTGTCTTCAAGATACACATAAAATTGCAACATGCCCTTCAAAATCGGTATGTAAAAATGTCACAAAAGGGTCACAATACCCTCCTTCATTTTGAAAATTCTGCTTCTGTTGTTGAAACAAAACCTGCTGCTGCAGATGTTTCAAATGTTGCCTCTACTTCAAATTGTAGTACATTGTTCTCGCGAAATTGTCAAGTGCTTCTACATTGTTATCAACAGTTCAAGTTTCTATTCGCAATGAATTTGGACAAGCGCAAATCGTAAGAGCATTATTGGATTGTGGAAGTATGGAATCTTTTATAACGGAAAATGCCGTCAACGGCTTGGATTAAATAAATCAAAGGTTGCATTAAAGGTAGAAGGGTTGGGGTTAGCGTCATCTCATATTACCGGAAAGGTAGTTTGTAAAATTAAACCCGTTGGACACACAATGCCAGAATATTCAGTTCAAGCATTTGTATTGCCAGAAATTTGTGGAAAGTTACCAACGGCTCCAATCTCTTGAAAAATTGGATACATATAAAAGGTTTAGACTTAGCCGATCCCTCTTTTGATAAACCAGGTAATATAGACTTGTTGTTGGGAGCAGATATTTTTGCCCGCACTTTGGGTAATGAAACTCGTCGGGTTCACCTGATGAACCAGTTGCATTCGCACTTCATTTGGTTGGTTACTGACAGGCAAATTTGTGTCTCCAGTGACAAGTGGCACGTCATTGTGTGCATTCAGAGAACCCTTAGAGTCTAGTATCACTAGATTCTGGGAACTGGAAAACATTCCAGACATTCCAACACACAAGTTATCCCCACAAGAGGAAATTTGTGAAAACACTTTCGTAGCAATTATTCGAGAGACAAAACAGGTCGTTTCGTTGTATCGTTGCCGTTTAGTGGTCCTGAACCGTTGTTTGTTGGGTCTCGGGATGTCGCACTTAATCGGTTTTTATTATTAGAACGTCGCTTGGAAAAGAATCAGGAATTATACACTTTGTATAAACAATTTATGCAAGACTATTCCGACAGTGGGCATATGACACCAGTAAATGCCTCAATTAGTAGCAATATTCCATCTCCGGAATATTATATTCCGCACCATGCGGTTATGAAACCGGAAAGCACTACTACACAAATTCGAGTGGTGTTTGACGCATCCGCGGTACTGAATGAACATTTGATGCCAGGACCTCCGCTTCAGAAAGATATTTTTGCTTTGTTGTTGGATTTTCGTTTATATCCCATTGTATTAACTGCCGATATTAAACAGATGTACAGGCAGATTTTTGTTGCTCCGAATAATCGGGCTTATCAAAAAATACTTTGGAGACCAACGTCATCAGAGTCAATAGTCGAGTATCAATTGAATACTGTTACCTACGGAGTTACTTCATCACCGTTCTTGGCAATGCGCGTTATTAAGGAGCTTGCGAATGCTGAAGCACCTAAATATCCAAACGCTGCCAAGGTTTTGTTGTCTGATGTTTATGTCGATGATTTGATTACCGGGTGCAGTTCACCTGATGAAGCTAAACGTCTAGTTTCTGAATTAAATCAGATTTGTGAGGCTGGAGGTTTTACATTGAGAAAATGGAATAGTAACATTGCTAGTATCATTGATGATTTACCAGAATCTTATCGTTATCAACAAGCTGTTTCCTTCGAGGAATCTAACAATGTTACCCAAAAGGTATTAGGTTTGCGTTGGCAACCGTCGCTGATCAATTCTTCTATGATACAAATATCATAGACAGACCATGTACTAAAAGAAAGATGTTGTCCAAGTAGCAAGGATCTTTGATCCGTTAGGGCTATTAGCGCCTTTAGTATTTTTGGCAAAGCATTTAATACAATCGTTATGGATTTTAGGATTTGAATGGGATGAAAGTCCCCCGTTGACCATAAGTTCAAAGTGGAAAATTTATTTGCAACAAATGTCGCAATTATCAGACCTTAAAATTCCTCGGTGGATTATTTCTGATGATGTTCAAGATCTACAGCTGCATGCGTTCTGTGACGCTTCAGAGGCAGGGTATGCTACTGTGATTTACTTTCGTACTGTTGACATACAGGGTGATATAAAGGTTGCCTTAGTATGTGCAAAATCTAAACTTGCGCCCACAAAGCGCATATCGTTGCCAAGACTCGAATTGTGTGGTGCTGTGTTATTGTCTGATGTAGTGGCATTTGTCCAAAATACATATAAAACTCGTCTGTCGTTAGATCGTATAGTTGCTTGGTCCGATTCTACAGTCGCTCTTTGTTGGATTCGATCGTCATCTTATAACTGGAAAACTTTTAGAAGTAATCGGATTTCGCATATTCAGGATCGCGTTCCTCCTGCATCGTGGAACCATGTTCGGTCACATGATAACCCCGCAGACTGTGCCTGTAGAGGGATGTTAGCATCAGATTTAGTCAATCATCAGTTATGGTGGACAGGCCTCCATGGTTGTCACTTCCAGAAGAAAATTGGCCGGTTACCCACATGCCAAAGTTAATCAATACATCTCCAATAGATGTGGAGAAACGTACATTGGTATTAAATGTTGTTGTGACAGATAATTTTTTAGATTCATTACTAGAGAGATTTTCAAATCTACAAAAAATATGTAGAATTGTTTCATATGTTTACCAGTTTGTTCGTAAGTTACAATTTGCTAGACAGGCAGTTGGTGAGAATTTGGATAACGTGTCTGTGTCTCAGCAACACGCTATGGAATTATTGATTAAGAGAATTCAGCAAGAATCATTTGGTCAGGATATAGAAAATATTAAACGGGTAAGGTAATTAGTAAACATCTTCGACCTCTTACCCCTTTTATCGACTCGCGTGGTTTGTTGAGGGTGGGCGGTCGGCTCAGAAACTCGGAATTACCATATGAAACAAAATTTCCATTGGTACTTCCTCGCACTCACAGATTAACAGAATTAATCATCTTGGACTGCCATAAAACATACTTACACCCTGGTCTTAAAGCCACACAATTTTTACTAACCCAAAATTATTGGATTTTATCAGCAAAAAGAGTCATACGTCAGTGTTTAAAATCTTGTATTCGATGTTTTAGAGTGAAACCAATTGCTTATTGTCCTCCGATGGGTGATTTGCCTGCATCAAGGTTTACCTCTGTAAAGGCCTTCCTACACACGGGAGTTGATTTTGGAGGTCCTCTCGGTATCCTCATGAGCCGTAATCGAGGTGTAAGGTCACTAAAGGCTTACATTTGTTTATTTGTTTGCTTCAGCACAAAGGCTCTTCATTTAGAGCTTGTGTCAAGTTTGTCGGCGGATGCTTTTATAGCCGCGTTACGACGCTTTATAGCCCGCCGGGGTAAATGCCTAAAACTCAATTCCGATTGCGGTACCAATTTTGTTGGAGCATCGAACGAAATCTCGCAACTGATGACTCAATCAGCGCATGCTGAAGGAATTGAATTCGTGTTCAATCCTCTCTCAGCTCCTCATTTTGGAGGGTTGTGGGAGGCTGGAATTAAGTCTGTCAAGACACATTTAAAAGAGTGATTGGCGACCAGATCTTATCATACGAGGAATTAAACACGGTTTTAATTCAGGTTGAAGCCATTTTAAATTCAAGGCCTCTGTGCCCCATGAGCTCAGATCCGAATGATTTTCATTTTAAGTCCGTCCCATTTTTGAATATAGAGCCTGTTTCTGTCATACCCGATCCAGTTCTCCTTGAGTTGGAAATATCAAAATTAGATCGTTGGCAACTTATTCAACGCATCCAACAATCATTTTGGAAGCGTTGGCGTAATGAATATTTGCATTCTTTGCAACAGAAGGCAAAATGGTTTACCCTACTTGAGGCGAAAACTGGAACGTTAGTCTTAATTCATGACAATCAAGTCGCACCTTTACATTGGAAATTAGGGCATAGAAAAACTGTATGTTGGTTCAGACAACATTAGCCACGTGGCAGGTGTGAAAACAATGCAAGGTTTTCTCAAAAGACCACTTGTTAAACTATGTCCTCTTCCTTTGTAAAAATAGTTTTAGTATCTTTCGTAAGTGTATACGTATAAGTATTTGTTGCTTTACTTTTAAAATAAGTTGCTTCACACTTATTTTGGTGGGCGGTATGTTTAGGCTTATTTACCCTATTTACACGTTTTACCTTAAGCTTATAGATATTAATTAATGTCGCTTATCCTTTAATCTAACAGTACTTAACCCCTTCCTATAATCCGGTTCTATCCACTACCTACCTACAAGAAAAGGGACTAAATGGTGAGAAAGGACAGAAATTTCAGTGCTTCGAAAGTCGTAGCAAGCGTCACATGTACGCAATATGTTGTCGTGGTTATTTTGCAGTAATTAGTGCCGTACAATCGGTTCGTGTGCTAATTAACATTACTACAGTCCGCAATCAATTAATAGTTTCGTTACATTGATCGACCAGCGTTGAATCAAGATCGCAGTCATTAAAGGTAGGTGAATTCCATATCATTGGTTCATCCCTTTATCCCTACAAGAGGTATGCGTCCATCTAGTTTCAAGATAGAAAATCTAATGACAAAAAAATAAGTGCACTTAAATCTGATGATTATTATAAACAACTACAAGTGTTGCTTGTGAAATATTTTCAACTAATGTTGATTGTGCGAAAAGATAAATTGGAAAAACTATTAATTCGACAAATGTTCAAGTGCTGGAGGAACTTGGCAGCCACAGGCTGCTTACCCCTCTTCATATACCACTGAATATTGAGGAAATATAGTATATAACTGTAAATATAACAGCAAATATGTTCAAAGACAACAAACAGAAACAAGAAGAAAATTGTTCAAAGTATATGTGTGGAGCACAGCACAGTACGGCTATGAAACAGGGGCAGTAGCAAAAGCAGACAGAAACAGATAGAAGCCTTCTGAAATGTTGTGCTTCAGTGTTGTACATTCGCCTGAAATAAACAGGGTAAACCCCTAATTGCATATTTCACTATAAACTAAATTTTAGTAAAATAATAATATAGAATAATAATAATAGAATAATATGTACTATAAATATAACTATATAGCTAGGTATAAGTGCATGCGTTAGTGAATGTATGTGAGAATGTGTTTGAAGTTGTTAGTATTGATGTGTGTGCGAATGCACGCGCATGGGTGTTGCTGAGGGTGTGCTGATGCCTTCATGCTTATTAATAGAAGCTTAGTGTTATTATTATTTGTTCGAACCAAGAAACGACAACAAAAAAAAACAACAAAATCATGAAAACAAAAAATTGTCGCAGTTTTCGTTAATACAAAAATGTTGCAGTTTTCGAAACGTTCAACTTTTTTTTTTAGCAAACATGGCACAAAACGTTAAAAAAACAATCACAAAACAGAATATTGTCCAAGTTTTAGATAGTACTTTTTAAAACAGAGAAATGGCGCGGTTTTCAAGTTTCTACGTTTTCTAGCAGAATTATGACACGAAACGTTCTAAAACATGACAAAATCACGAAAACAGAAGATTGTTGAAGTTTTCGATAGTTTTTATGTTTTTAAAACAAAAAAAGGTTGCTGCTTTTGACAGTTTTTATGGTTTCTAGCAAAATTGTGACTTGAAATGTACAAAAAAAAACACAAAATCACAGAAACAAGATTGTCGTGGTTTCTAATAGTTTTTACATTTTTAAAACAGAGAAATGACGCAGTTTCTGACAGTTTTTAAGTTTTCTAACAGAATTATGAAATGGAACGTTCTAAAAAAAACGACAAAATCACGAAAACAAAAGATTGTCAAAGTTTTCAATAGTTTTGTGTTTTAAAAACAAAAAAATCACACAGTTTTCAACAGTTTCAATGTTTTCTAGCAGAATTATGACACGAAACGTTCTAAGACATGACAAATCACGCAAAACAGAAAACTGTCAAAGTTTTCGATAGTTTTACGTTTTTAAAACAGAAAAAAGTCGTTGCCTTCGACAGTTTAATGGTTTTTAGCAAATTTATGACACGAAATGTACCCAAAAAACCAGCAAAGTCACAAAAACAGAAGATTGTCGCAGTTTTCGATAGCTTTTACGTTTATAAATCAGAGAAATTGTGCTGTTTTCAAAAGGTTTTACGTCTTTTTCGCAAAATTATGACACAAAAGTTCAAGAAAACGACAAAATCACGAAAACTTAAAATTCATGCAGTTTTCAACAGTTTTTATCAAAATTATGACACGAAACGTTCAAAAAACCAACAAAATCACAAAAACAGAAGATTGTCGTAGTTTTTGATAGTTTTACGTTTTTTAAAACAGAAAAATGTCACTGTTGTCGACAGTTTTTAAGTTTCTTTTTAGCAAAATTATGAAAGAAGCGTTAAAAAACGACAATATCATGAAATCAGAAGATTGTTGTGGTTTTTGATAGTTTTTAGGTTTCTAAACCGAAAAATGTCGCTGTTTTCAACAGATTTACGTTTTGTATCAAAATTATGATACAAAACGTTTAAAAAAACGACAAAATCACAAGAACAAAAGATTGTCGTAGTTTGCGATAGTTTTTATGTCTTGGATATATATTGGGAAATTTTTTCAAGGAAATGTGTAGATTAGAACAGAATAGGAAACAATGAGGGTACATGTCTAACCAGTTCCAGGATTGAAGACCTAATGATGATTATATATATTTTGGAGCGAGGGATAGTGGATTTATCAGTTACATTGAAACTTTCCTCAGCGTTTGTGGTGTTTAAAATTTCCACAAATAAAGAACTTTTATACCCTTTCAACAATTTTTTCAGAAACTTGCTATTCTTGACAAATTAAACACTATCTGCGTTGTTTTGTTTTTAGAAATTATATTTTGAACGTTTCTCATGAACCTATGTAACTTTTAAGTAACAAATGTTTTCAATGCCGTAACTTTTACAAATTAATAAATTTTAAGGATGATAGTATTCCAATGCACTAAAATACATGTTCTTAACTTGCTGTATTACATATACATAATACAGTCTTAAGCAAGTATTAAAATTCAAATTTATCGCAAATTTATTCGATTAAAATTTTAACCTAAACACACAGGCATACTATAAATACGTTTCATCAGTTCATGCAATAAATTTCGAATGGTTATTTAGCTACAAAATCTTTCTCTGGTATAGTTTCAGATGGATTCATAAACAACTGATAGATGATCGACTGTCGTTAAGTTGGATACGAGAAGATTCCTATGATGACTTTGCAATCCTCAACATGTCTATCTCTAATGTATAATTATCGATCTGGGAACTAATGTGCCCCTAAAATTAAAAGTAACCCACTTAGTAGGGTATTATCTGAATATGATTAGACTACTTTCGACCTTGTTCAATAACTTTGTAGTTAAAGGTAACTGACCAACTAAAGTGGCAAGTTGATTGTTTGGACTCTAGGTACAAAGTATTCTAAAAAAAAATGAATCTTTTCTTCATAACATAATTCAAGACATATTCGTCAAACTTCAGATGGATGAATTAAGACTGCGAAGTGAAAATACCTTGTGTCGTTTTTTTTATCTAATCCGTATGTAAAATCAACTTGCTGATAGTAGAACTAAAACCAAAAACCAGAACTTTTATTTATTTGATCCAGCACAAATCTGCCTGTAAAATCTTCATGCCCATTGGATGAGATCACCAGCGCACCAGAGTAATCCATTACTAATCAAAACAAAAGAATCGTGAAACTAATAATTTAGAATCAAATTACAATGACGAGATCATCTCTAACCGTTAAAAAACTGACGTAATAAATTTGACAACCTTAGAGATACAAAATAATTTTACCTTAGGTCAAAATTGTAGTAACCCAAAAATTATACTTCTTAAAAGAAATAACCCAACCCTATTGGTGGAATTTATCAAAACAAAAACTATTTAAAATGCAATAGGATTATAACCATTTTAAAGGAAGCATCACAAATTGTTTGTACATATGGATTTTATATATCTATCTATTTAACATTGTAGTGAGGCACATACTAAAGTCACTTCGTCTCATAGAATTTGCGAGCTGAAGCATTCATTGATGTCATACCGATTAAAATATAGCAGTCAGTGAGGCATTAATAGTACGCCACACCATGACAAACGTGTTAAAAACAAAGAGCATAGTTAATAATACTTCCGCAAAGCAGGACATACATGTATCTGATGAAACTCCAAGAAAAAGTAATACAAAAATTAAATGCCAAAGATGCTTTGAAAGTTACAAGGTGTGACAACAAAAAGAACAAAATAAGTGAATCCATATGTTTCATGTGCTAGTCTATGGTAAGCACCCTTTCAAAGTATACATAAACAAATATAATAAATTTGTGCGATATTTTAACAGGTTGTTTCTTATAAACCTTTCTTTGTATGATATAAAGCGTTTTCAGAATTTGAATGTGAGTGCATTCTTCTACATCCCTTTCACCATGTCCATATATCACTGTTAAGCTATTAGACTCCAAATATTTTTTATTCCATTTCAGTGGTGAGAGGTTACACTTACATCTAATTGGCATGCTTTTGCATATACGTCTTAATAAATTCATAAAAACGACATATTGGTGTTAGCTCAATAATTTAAGCAAATCTAGAACTTTTTAAAGCAAATAGTGCTATTTGTGAGGTTGTTTTTTCCCCAAGAAGTATTTCTGGTAATGTACATAATTTTTATTGATGTTTAGAGTTCTCCCTCACTACAGCTTATGCCAATCTTATAACTTTCTAAAGTGGATTAATTCAAACCTACCATAAAGAAACCTTTGTTGACCACAGTTAATACTATGGTTTTTAACATGTTTGGAATAAAACTTGTTTTAAATTTGATAACTGTAAATTTTTCATGTTTCATGCTAAAATTATACAAATTACCTTTGCAGCAATTAATATAAAAATTAGTAATATCTTGATAAGTGATTAAAACAAAGTAAGACTTTTAAACTAAATACAGTACCACATACTGGACTTCAATTGAATTACTTATACAATTCCTAATAGGTAATTACAGATTAGATAACCTGTTTTATTTAAAATGAAGTCATTCACTATCAAGTAAAGAGACATGAGGCCTCAAATGTAAATGAAACAAAAGCGTTCATCTTATTAATCTGCACAGTAAAAGTATAATTAAAATACCTTGAAATCTTACAATGAACAGGTTATGGTCAATAAATTCAGTTCAAAAGAGAATACAAGGACAATAATAAAATTAACATGTTCCTTCATTAAAAAGAAAAGGGAAAATCTGTAAATTGCTACACTAACAATTTCCTAATTGTCTAATTAAATTATGTAAAAGGCTATTTTAGAATTGGGAAACAATACCCTGTGAAAACCCTTATGTTTTGATTTACTGTTTTGATAAATAACAATTTGATACAATAATAAACAATGTTAAATTAGTATTAGCCTTAGCAGCAACAAAAACAGATATAATTAAGGTACAATTTAAAATTATTCTTATTCAAAGTAAGATTATTACCAATTACTCCTATTTTTAAGAAACATCTGTGAAAAGTACTTACACTTTATCAGCGATTTCTCGCACCTTCCACATGCTAAATATGTTTTCCATCTTGGCAAGAAAATATTCAACTCAAAGTAAATATTGAATGTTAAAAATTATACAAGAATTAAAATACTTCTACTAGATGCTGCTGATTTGGCTACCGCCATATTTATTGCCACTTTGTGTGAAATTGACTCTTGACACATGTCCTTTCGCGAACTCGGTGCCTACACTACCTTAAAACCTATACTTAACGTAATAAACAAATACTACCATCATAGACTTTAAAAATTAACCAATCCAATTACTTGGCGAATCCTATAAAAAAAGAATAAAATATTTAAAAAAGAAATAATATACATACAATAATGACACTAAACTATTGGTAGTTTTACAATATTTGAATAAGTATAATTTTGCTTTCTCATATTAAAAACTTTAGAAAATGGAAGTTTTAAGACAAACTTTAATATAATCAATTCGTTTATAAATTTTAGAGAAGTAGAAATACAAGTAAAAATGCAGAAATTTATAAGCTTAACTCACAAAATTTCTGTTGTATGGGTTACATTATTTTGTTGACAAACAAAATTCTGAATGGATACAAAAAGGCTATATTTTTAATGCTCAGATTATTTGCGTTGTAATTGCAGAATTGTAGAAATATAATTTTTAGTACATTTAACAAGATTTATTTTAATTAATCCAAATTACGTGATTTTTGAACAAACTACTAATTTTTTTAATTGGGTTTTAATTTTTGTTGTTGGTTTATTGTTCCATGGTTTAAGATATTGATTTAATTTATTAAGATTAGGTATCGTATTATTTTATAGTTACGTAATTGCCACGGGAATAAACTGGAGATTCTTAAAGAAACAGGTTTATCAACTAGTTTAATAGTACATTGTTACGAACTATTAGGCAACCCGTCAAACACGCAAGTTGTATAACCAAAGTGTATTCTACAGAAGTCTAGAACATTCCAACAAACACCAGACTATGAATCATCTAGTTAATTTTTGGGTATATATAAGATCGGTGATGCGTGTACATGAGTTAGTCTATATCCAAATGTCGTATATAAATCATATCGTATATAGTTAGTTGGTTACTACGTTTTGAAAGTCATATAGTAAATATAAATTTGTGTTATGTGAATGTACATATTGTACCGCCAGCTTTTACATAAATAGACAAAAGGGTAATAAATAAATTATAGTAGTGTTAGTGTTGTTAAGAAGACTTATGGTTAAGGATTTAGCTTAAGAAGATATTAGTGCTTGTAAATAGCATTAGTGTGATAGTGCTTCATTGTTAATTAGACTGAAAATATCTATAAATTAGGCATATACTGTTAAATAAACTTGTGAATTGTGAATAATAAAAATTACTTGTTCTAAATTGGTGAACGTGTTAATAGTAGCCCGCTACACTAGTGTCAGGCTGTGTTGGGTGTGTAGCGATTAATTAAAAAAAAACACAAGTCTAAAGAGGTTTGAATAGTTTGTATATGCCAGGTGCAAGAAGCCAAAGTAAAATGGACGCAGAAACTCCAATGAATTTCCTTAAGGATTTTGAATCCGGTATGGAAGAGAGGTTGACTAAACTAGAAGTGACACTTATTGAAAATGCTGCAAAAAATGGAAGAAAAGTTGAATGAAAATACAGCCACGCTAGAACAAAGATTAATGGAAGACTCCATTGCATTGAAAGAAGATTTCACTGAACAGGTAAAAAAAGTTGAGCAAAAGATGTACAGTAAATTGGTAAAAATGGAAGAAGATGTGATGAGGCTGCAAGAACAAGTGATTTTATTAACAACGCGCCATTTGAATTAACAAACCAAGTTGTAAATCAGAGCATCCCTGAAATAAGAAGCATGGAAAGAATGTAGCTTTGCCTATAGGACATAAAAAAAAGAAGGGACGGAGTGCGTCACTTATGACTTTGTCCCCGTAACACTCTACAATGCAAGCTAACAAAACACTGGTGAGCCAACTAAATTTGGCTTCAGCTAGATCAGTCACACCAGTATTAAAAACATTAGAGAGCATGAGATACTTACAACAATATCTTCAGGGTTGGTTCGACCTGTTTTGTTTAGCAATACTGAATAATTGGTTATAATTTTGTTTATTGAAGTGTCAATCAGTCTACCAAATAAAAAGATTGCTGTCGGTTAACCAAGCTATATAAAATCACCATCAATTTTTATATATATGTACAAAAAATTTTTGACTCCCCAAAGGGAAAACATTTACAATTACTATATACAAAATATGTACATGAAAGGATTGATTAAACACAAGCAGTAGCAGTTAAATGTTACAAAATTATAACCGGTGATAGTAAGGAGCACTGTAGCAAAACACGGTGTACTTATGTACTAACAAATTTAAATTCCAGCAGTGCTTGGGTTTGACTTTAAATAGTAGTACTGCAATCATGCAAGAATTCTTAACAACTGTAAGATCTAAACAGAGTCTACTTAATAAAAAAACTTTAATTGATTGTGTTAACTTAGGGGTAGAATATATTATTATGTTTAATAATAAAGAAACTAAGGTATGAGCATTAAATGTTGACTATTTAAAATGACTACTAAAAGATTAGTTTACTAAAAAATTTTCAAGTTAAACTACAATTATGAATAACCTCGACCGGTTCCTTAGAGGCCCCGCTGAGGGAATTCATAAACCTGACTGTTTATGAAATTCAGCCAAAATTGCAGACGTCCTGAAATGTGGTCGATCCGCTGCAGCTAAAACTGTCTTCTTAGATACGTGGAGATTCGCCGGACTCCGTAGATTTAACCATACGTATGAAAGAACATCAGCTTCTTCAAGTCATTTACAGTGTTAAATCTTCAGTAAAATATTAATTCTTGATAGTAGCAGAGATCGTCTTCTTGCTAGAGATCCTGCGTGTAATTTTACATACGGTTCGATCAATCCTTTTCTTATAGTTTCGTGATCAAATAATCAAGTCGTAATTGGAGCCCTAGCCTGCATCAAAAATCAATCTGATTAACAATTATTATTTGAGTCGCTCACTTTTCCACCCAAAAGTTAACTTCGCAATCATATGCTTGCAGTCAACCATATTGCTTAACAGTTTCATTCAAAAAGGAAAGGTTCGGGATCCGATCGAATCGTGGACATCAAATTGCCACTCCCGACTCCCTTCTACTATTGATTCGTTCCGTAACGAATACTTTTAGATTATAACCACAATAGATTCACTGAAAGAGTGAACCAGGTTTAATTTAAATCATATATAATATAGATACGCCAGCAAAGTACATTGGGTTGCCTAGCGTTATGATTTGTATCAGAAATTTATCCTGTTACAGGAAGCGAGTCAATATCGTCAAAATTTAAAGTGAAACCACCCACATTTGATGGTAAAACATTTTGGCCGACGTATTCGAAACAATTTGAAATTGCTGCAATAGCCAACGGTTGGTGCAACAAAGAGAAGGCTATCAACTTAATAGTAGCCCTACGGATGGAAGCTTTTAACATCTTGCAAACGATTCCCGATCACCAACAGAATGATTACGGCCTCTTAACATCGAAGCTTGAGATAAGATATGGAGACGCTCACCTTCAACGGATTCACCATGCACAAGTTAAGAACCGCTCGCAAAAGACAAATGAAAGTCTGCAAGAATTCGAAGCTAAAATTGCTAGATTAGTTAGATTGGCATACCCAACGGCACCACATAGCTTCCTCGAACAACTGGCTGTTCAAACATTTGTGAATGGCGTTAAAGATGGCGAAATACAGCAAACACTAAGATTGGCACGACCAAAAATGTTATACGATGCACTGGCTCATGCGCTTGAATTTGGGGCGCCTACGCAAACATCACACATAGTAAGTCACAAAGTTTGGCCTGCCTTAGAAAAACCTGATCAATCGCAGAACAGAATAGAAGATATAATCAACCGTGGGTTTGAAAAACAAAAGGCGGAAAGGCTGGAAAGACAACGACGGCGGATATGGGGTCTACGATGCTGTATTGTGAGACCAGATTTGGTTGGTCGTTGAAAAGTCTTCGAACGGCAAGTGATGAGAAAATTTGTGATCACGGAAAGACTGCCGTAACGTTGGGAATTGGAGACAAACTAATTAATCATCGTGTGTTGGTAGCTGAAATTACAGAAGAAGTTATCTTGGGAATGCACCTCGTGAGAGAATATGGGTTTCATGTGAACACGAAAGAAAATGTGTTTCGGATAGATGATGATGAGACTACATGTTAAGAGACGAGTAACCAGACGATGCTTGTTCGAATGATTTGTGATATGAAAATACCCGAGAAGACGGAAATGTTCGTGATGGGACGCCCGGATGATACTCTTCGGGAAAGACAAGTATGCATGATGGAAGCAACTGAATCGGGAATGGGTCAGGAGAGATTACTGATTGGAAGAACACTGGTAAAGTCTTGAAATACGATACCAATAAAGGTGCTAAACATTAATCCGCATTCGGTGACCCTGAAAAAAAACATGATTGTGTTACTCACAGAAATTGCTGTATATGTTGCTACCTGATATCAAGGATTAAAAGGAGACCAACTGGGCAAAGTAAAAGAACTGGTGGGACGATATCGAGGTGTGTTTGCACTGTATGATAGTGAGAAAAGAAGGACGAACGTGGTGCACACAAGATCAATACTGGAGATGCGAAACCGATACGACAACATCCCAGGCAGCTTCCTTTGGCAAAACGTAAGGAAGCCAAGCAAATTATCACAGACATGGAAAAACAGGGAGTGATTGAGCACTCGAATAATCCATGGGCATCACCGGTAGTGCTTGTCAAGAAAAAGAATGGGTCGACTAGGTTTTGCGTTGATTACCGGCTGTTAAACAATTTCACAAGGAAAGACATCTATCCTTTGCCTAGAATTAATGACACCTTGAATACTTTATCCGGATCTATATTATTTTCGACCTTAGACTTGAAAAGCGGATACTGGCAGGTAGGCTTGAAGCCAAACAATAAAGAAGAAATTGCGTTTATAATTGGAATTGGATTATAGCAGTTCAAAATCCAGCCTTTTCAATTATGCAACGCTGTTGCCACTTTTGAACGTTTTGTATGTTTACTACAGTATTGCCCGAAATAAACAGTACTGAAATTGTAATTGTTTTGTATATTTAAAAAATACATATTATTGACACTTTATTATATGTTCTAAATGTGCACCTCCTCGTTCGAGACAGACTTCATAACGATGTTTTAAGTTTCTGGTCATGTTATTGAATAAGGGTTGTCTCAGGGCTGCGAAGAAGACTAACGGCATCCTTTAATTCATCGATGGTTTGTGGTGCCCGTTTGAAAACGGCATTTTTAGCCATGCCCCAAATGTATGCGTCTGGAGGTGTGAGGTCTGGAGAATGTGAAGGATAAGGGAAGTCAGTAAATCGTGATATGAATTTGCTTGGAAAATGTTCTTGAAGAAATTGACGAATTGCGGCAGCAGTATGGCAAGTTGCCCCGTCCTGCTGAAAAATTGGTTTCGAAATGCCAAGTTACGTGCACGACAGAATTGACGTAGATCAGGGATAAATCGTGTTAAAATTTGTCTGTACCTCTGTTGATTAAGTGTGACTTGCCTACTATTCTCTTCGATAAAGTACGGACCAATGATTCCGTGTCCGGAAACAGCACACCAGACACTCACTTTTTCAGTATGTAAAGGAACCTCTTGAACCTCATCGGGTCTGGCAAAGCCCAGAAATCGATTTGTGCGACGATTCACATAGCCTGACAAGTGAAAATGTGCTTCGTCTGAAAACCAAACATTTTCAAAAATTCAGGATTTTCATACTGTAACGCGAGAATTCTGGCGCAATATTCCACTCTACTGCGATAATCCCGAGGATGTAGTTGTTGATGTACCTGAATCACATACGAAAATGTACCCAGCTCCTTCAGGATTCTTTGAAAGGAAGTTCTTTTAAATCAAGTTGTAACGCTGTCCTTGCCTGGCTGACTTTCGGATTTTCTAAGATTTGCTCAAAAACACGTTCATGGTTATTGTTGTTGTTAACTGTCCTGGGACGCCCCGAGTTTCCTTTTCGTTGGCACAATACACTACCTGTATTTCTAAACTTTTTAATAACCTTCAAAATTACAGCATTACTTGGAGAACGTTTATTAAACCTTTGTGTGAATTAATCAGACACGTATAGCAAACTTGCACCATTACGTCGGCCGATTCCGTATGAACGAAAATAATGCTCTACCAGAAACACTTTCTCCTCTGTACTTAACACCATTTTTGACAATTAGGCCCTACTAATTACTTGTTTGAGGTTTACTTGACAGGTCTATACTAGCTAACTTGAGTGTGACAGCGCACGCATAAAAACACCGCCAACTTAGTTTCAGTACTGTTTATTTCGGGCAATACTGTATATGTTTTATTCTCTTGATTATAATAATTTAGGTAGTGTTATTTCATACCTAGTTTATTTTTGTATTAATATGGTGTTTTCTGTGAAAATGCTGATGTTTTTAGTACATTTGCGGCTCCCTAAGGCACATGTAGAAGCTGATGTAGTTGCTGATTCAATAATTTTAGCCGGAATTATATTGAAATTAAGGAGATACGGATTAATGCGAGTTATAGTAATATTTTTAAAAATTAGAATATTTGTTAATTTTTATATTATTTTTGTGAGTTTAGTAGGGAGAGCTTATGTTGCTTTAATGTGTTTAAGTCAGAGTGATATTAGATCTTTAATTTCTTATTCTGCATTATCACATATATCTTTGATTTTAGCTGGCATTATAACTATAAATTCTTATGGAATATATGGTGCTTTAGTAAAGATAATTGCTCATGATTTGTGTTCATCAGCACTCATTTAGCAGCACTCCCACGTGCGACCGTTAACACGTCACTCTTTTAGTGGCGCTCATTTAACGGCGCTCCAACAAACGACCGTTGTCACAGCACTTTTAGCGACGCTCAACGCCAAGCGTTATCACATCAACATTTATCAATATTTTATATATATATTGTAGTGTCAGTAGGAGCTACAAGGGTTCTAAGGGTTGTTTTGTGTTGAGGGTGGTGTATGCCAAATAGAGTGAGCCATATATCAGATCCCGTAATTTAAAAATGTATGTTTGCCGTACTTTACATACGTTAAAGTATTTGAAATGTTAGTTTAAGGTATTAGTGCCACGAACTTGGTGATACGACGTTATTGGATGGTATTTTATATAATAAAGAGTAGGCAGATTAATATTGTAATTATCACCTAGGATAAGTAAACAAGGGAGTCGATTTCGAAATATTTTTGTATTAAGACGTGTTTATAAAACTGCGCTAAATTGTTTAAATATTTTTTTTTGAAGATTAAATAAATGAGTTTGAATTGTACGAGTTTAATTTATAAAGGAAGCAATAGTGAATGAATAATTGATAGCGGCGACGAGTAAAAGTTAAGATTGGAATTAGTGCGACAGCGAACCGGCGGAAAATAAGATTGAATTGGAACGAGATTTATATAGGCAGAAGGCATCGAATAGGAATTATAAGAGTGAAGAATATATTAGGATTGAATTGGATATGGTTTTATGTGTAGCGGGGCATTGAGTGGTAAAAAAAAAGAAGCGAGGGTTGATTTGGAACGAGCGGATTAAATAGGAACAAGAATTGATTTGGAACGAGCGGATTAAAGTGCGGAAGTATTGAATTAGAACGAGAGAAGCAAAATTAGAAGACAGCGTAAAAGTAGCAAGTGGAAGTGTACGAGTCAAAGAAGACTCCGGAAGAATTAGCGCAGGGGAAGTAAATAAAAAAGGGTATTCTAAATTCGGGTCATATTTATTTTAGATTTGGGCGCAGCAAAATTGAGTCAAAGATACCTGGAGGATAGACGGCAGTTTTCAAAGTGGTAGTGGACGTATAGAACAGGTGAGTACTGTGTGATATAACGTCAAAATCGGAAATTTTGTAGTAGTAATTAATTTGGCACAAGGCTACGTGGATCATATAAAATTTGGCATATACAAAAGTAAATTATAAAAAGGTACTAAAACAAAAGATATTGCACTTTGGTTGGGCATTGCACATCTACTTACCACTGAACCCACGGTAAGTAGGTGGATACCCTGGGAAGAAAGAGTTCATATAGTCGAGGCATATTTAAAACATTTTTGATTTATTAACCAACCAAACGTTGCTAAAGTACGTAACGTAAAATAAATATTTGCACATTATATAAAAATCATTAAATTAATAAAAATAAGGCGCGAAAAAGAAGGGGGTGCAGCATAAGAAGGTGGCAAACCCAACGTGGGGCTAGATAGATCGAAAGCTAGATAGAAATAGTAGTAGGATACGGGACACCGAGATTAGGTGGGGCCCGTAGTTTATATATTTTTTCAGGAAAGAGGAGTTCAAAAATAGGCAGCAGAGATGACGGACGCGGACACGAAACGGATTACGAGATCAGGAAGGATATACGGAGTTGACGCGGAATTTATGACACGAGACGAGGAGATAGACGCAGGGGGAGATGTCCAGGAGACGGAGGTGAGGCAGGTAGATCCGGAGGCGATCAACATGGAAACGGACCAGGCAACGGTACAGGAGGTTACGGTAACAGAAACCGCCGGAAACCAGGATATAATGCGATTCCTGATGAGTTTGCAAACGAATTTAACAAACAAAATTGAAGAGTCGCGGACGGTTTTTGAAACTTCAAATACGGAGTTAACTAACAAAATTGCAGATACACATGCGGAACTAAAAACAATTAAAACAGATTTAACTAACAAAATTACAGAATCACAGACAGAACTAAAAACTGAATTAACTAACAAAATTGACGAGTGGCGGACAGATATTAGCACGGCGATTGGAGAGTGGCGGACGGTTTTTAAAACACCACAAACGGACTTAATAGACAAAATCGAAGAGTCGTGGACAGACATTAAGACAGCACACACGGACCTAGAAACGGATGTAACTAACACAATTGCCGAATCACACACGGAACTACAAACAGAATTGACAAACCAAATTGCCGAGTCGAGGACGGAATTTAGAACAGCACAAACGGAATTAACAGACAAAACGCGAAAAATACGCGATCGACAAATACAACCAGGCACAACATCTGACACCGAAATTGGGCGAGGACGACATAGTGTTACTACTTGCGGGACACATGGAACCAGAAGTGACAAAGGTGGTTGTGGTACAGAACGTAAAGACCCTGCGAGAATTTTTAGGAGTGATGCGGAATTTCGACTTAGCGACGGCACTGGAGGCAAAGACGCGTGGAAATTACTGGGAGCAGAATCGGGGTTATAGGGACGAAAACCGACGACATGTATACCACGAACACAGACCTAACTACCGACCGGACGTTTTCAACCACGGACAGTGTAATCATTGGGGACACGACGGAAACCGACGACAGTATTTCAATAGGGAACACCGGGTGAACGAATACCAAGGACAAAATAGGTACCAGCACGGCAACGACGAGGATGACGGCCGTACTACGGGAGGCGGAACGCGAGACGGATATAGCCGGACTGACAGGGACATAAACGTCCAACATATAACGACCAGCGCGGCGACAAAGGACACGGACAAGATCGAGGTGGTACAAGTACACGAGGCACCGACGATCCAAAAAAAAACGTCAATTTTTGGAAGACAGAACTGTTAGGGTTAAATATAGATTTATGTTATAGTTTAAGAGATTTGTTGTTGAATAATTATACCAGTAATAAAAAGAATTTGTTGTTTATTAATATTAGATTAAGAGATTGTTTATATGTTGCTTTAGTTGATAGTGGTTCACAGTTGTCGCTGGTAAATGAAAATGTGGTGATAAAACATGCAGAATTTTTAAAAGGACGAATAGAAACAATTGATGGGGTTAATTTATGGTCGGCAATGAACAAAAAGCTAACGACGATTTGTAGGGTCATCCGTGTACCGATATTTGTAGGGAATAAAAAGGCAGGAGATGCAGAGTTCTTAATAACGAAGGGGTTGCAGCTAGATTTTATATTAGGTATGGATTTTATAGAGGATTTTGGATTGAATATAGATGGAAATGATAGGTCGATACGTATATTAGATAAAGATAAGTTATGGGTGGTGCCTACGGTTAGTTCGGAATATAGGAATGGAAATGATATAGATAAGTCAGGATTAGGAATGAATAGGGCAAGTAATTATAGACAGGTTGAAGTGAGATTATGTAATATGTTTGTGAGAATAATTGATGATGAACAGATAGGAAAAGAGAGTATTGATATTAAAGAGAAGCTGGGGGAATTATTTAATAGATTTATAGGGTTGTTTAATGAAGAGCCGAGATTTGCGAAGCCATATACGCATAAGTTAGAGGTCGCGGAAGACAGCGGATTTAATACCAAGGTGTATCCAATTCCGTTTGCAATTAGAAATAGGGTTAAAGCCGAGATTAGTAAAATGTTAAAAGAAGGAATCATCGAACCAGCGAAAACTCCATATGTGAACCCGGTAGTTATTGTACCTAAGTTGAAAGGATGCAGCGTAGGGACATCGAGCGAAGGCGTAGTAGGATTAAAAAAGGACGATTTTTGAAATAGGAGACATGGTGGTAGTAAAAGGTTAAAGGTTTCAAACCGCGACAGAAACATTTGCGCGAAGTTGTTGTTTCCTTACGAAGGGCCGTACAAAATCACGCGTATTTTTGCTGAAGGAAATACGTTCGAATTAGATACTATGACAGGGGAATATCGTGGGCGTTTTCACTTAGAAAATTTATATCCATATAAAATTGTACAAGAAGAGGGTTTAGTAGGATGAGAGTTCATGAGACGGAATGTTTAATTTTGTTTTATTTTATAGTGTAGGTTAGTATATAGCGTAGTTAGACAGACGTAAGAGAAATGAAATTAGGGGTTGAATAATAATTAATATGTAGAAATGCGGGGAGTGGTTTTAAATAAAAACTAGAAATTATGCACACCAAAATAAGAGTATGAAAACAGACGAAATTTCCACTTTTATTCAAAACCAGTGGGGCCAATGTAGTGTCAGTAGGAGCTACAAGGGTTCTAAGGGTTGTTTTGTGTTGAGGGTGGTGTATGCCAAATAGAGTGAGCCATATATCAGATCCCGTAATTTAAAATGTATGTTTGCCGTACTTTACATACGTTAAAGTATTTGAAATGTTAGTTGAAATGTAAGTGCCAAGACGTAAATTATAATGACTTGATGACGTGATAAAACACACAGTATTCAAGGTTTTATACTGAGTTGTAGTTTAATAGGCCATTGAACGTACATTTGCCAACCGAAAACCGGATGCGTCTATGGATGTCCACTATTAACCACGCAGATCCAGGTTCATATGTGTATCATTTCGGCATTTATTTTTACTAGAATCAACCTTTGGACAAACATGTAACATCAAAATTACAAGTAATAGCAGTGTCAAATATGATTGAAGGGTTGTGCGATATTTAGGACCAATGATTGAACATTATGTATGAAATAGGAAAGTGCTAAAGACAAAGTTTAAGGTTAAGGTTTAAGGTTATTGGATAGTTTTTTATATAATAAAGAGTAGGCAGTTTAATATTGTAATTATTACCTAGGATAAGTAAACAAGGGAGTCGATTTCGAAATATTTTTGTATTAAGACGTGTTTATAAAACTGCGCTAAATTGTTTAAATATTTTTTTTTTGAAGATTAAATAAATGAGTTTGAATTGTACGAGTTTAATTTATAAAGGAAGAGTAAGGATAAGCAATAGTGAATGAATAATTGATAGCGGCGACGAGTAAAAGTTAAGATTGGAATTAGTGCGACAGCGAACCGGCGGAAAATAAGATTGAATTGGAACGAGATTTATATAGGCAGAAGGCATCGAATAGGAATTATAAGAGTGAAGAATATATTAGGATTGAATTGGATATGGTTTTATGTGTAGCGGGGCATTGAGTGGTAAAAAAAAGAAGCGAGGATTGATTTGGAACGAGCGGATTAAATAAGAACAAGGATTGATTTGGAACGAGCGGATTAAAGGCGGAAGTATTGAATTAGAACGAGAGAAGCAAAATTAGAAGACAGCGTAAGAGTAGCAAGTGGAAGTGTACGAGTCAGAGAAGACTCCGGAAGAATTAGCGCAGGGGAAGTAAATAAAAAAGGGTATTCTATGTAACAGTCATTCTATGACCGCTACAAAATTAATTCAATTTCTGTATATAATTCTGTATATAAAGTTGTAAATGTCTAGTAATAAAGAAATTTTCCCTGACAAAATTTTAAGGGGGATCTTTTTTCCCCCAAAAAGGGGGGGGGGGAAAAAAAAAGGTTATTTAGGTTTGTTCAAACCCCTTTTTGAAAGGGTTTTTTCCCAAAAATGAACAAAATTTTGTTGAAATTTAAAATTTCGGGGAAAAGGCAAAAAGGAAAAAAAAGCTTGTTTTGGGTTAAAAAATTTAAAAGGAATTTTGAATTTTAAAGGAAAATTTGGGGGGGAAAAAAAAAATGGTGGTTGGGAAAAAGATGTAAATTTGAAATGGAAATTTTGGGGGAAAGGGTTTTGAAAGGTTTAAAATTTAAAAGCTTTTTTGGTTTTCAAACCATAATTTGGGGTAAATTTTTAAAAGAGGTTTGAGTTTAAGGGGGGAATTTTCCCGGGAAAATTTGGGGTTTGGGAATTTTAAAATAAAAAAATGGAAGGAAATTTTTTAAGAAAAAGGGAAATTTTATTTTTTAAAAAGGCCTTAAGGGAAAAGGGTGGGAAAAAACATCCATAACCGTACAAAATTTTTCAATTGTAAAATTTATTAAAATTGAAAATTTAAATTGGAAATTTTATTTTTCAAAAAATTTTTTTTAAAAAAATTAAAAGTTTTAAAAGACCCAATATATTTTGGGAACTATCCAAACAATTTATGGAAAAAATACACCTTAAACCCGGGGGATAAAAAGGGGGTTTTAAAGGAAAAAATTTTCGTTTAAGGAAATTATTTAAAACCCCTAACCCAACGGAATTTGGGGTTGGAAAAAATTTTTTTTGGGAAAATTTTATAAAAATTTTCTACTAATTTTTAAAATTTTTTAGGGGAAATTAGGGGAAAACTTTGTTAATAAAAAGCAAATTTTTATTTTGTTAAAAATTTTTTCAGAAAGGGGAAAAAAATTTAAATTAAAATTTTTTTCCCAAATTTAGTTTTAGGCTTTTGGTTTGAGTTTTTTTGGTTTTTGGTGAAATTTTAAAGGACTTAAATTTTTATGAAATTTTTGGATTTGGGTTTAAAAAATTCTTAATTTTCCCAATTTAGAATTTTTAAAAATTTTTAAAATTTTAAGGTATTTTTAAATTTCAGGGTAAATAAGGTTTAAATTAAAAAAAAAGGGAATTTAAAAGGAAAAAATTTTAAAAGGAGTTGGGTTTTAATTTGCCCTAAAAAAATTTCAAGGGAAATTTTTATTACCAAAATTTTAAATTTTTAAACCTTAGCCTTTGGGCTTCCAGGTAATTCTTAAGGTTACAAATTTCCCAAGGGGTTTTTTAAATTTAAAATTTTTAAAAACCCAAATTTTTAAATTGGAAAAAAAAAGTTTTTAAAAAAATTTTAAAAAGGTTTGGGGGTAAAATTTTTTTTAAATTTTTTTAAATGGGTTTCTTTAAAATTGGTGCCCAAAAATTTTTCCCTTTTTAACTAGTTTTGTTAATGGGGAAAAAAAAAAGGGGGCCCTTTTTTGGTTAAACAATTGCCAAATTTTAAAAGGGTTGGGGCCAAAAATCAAAATTGAGGGGATTACCAACGTTTTCCGATGGAATTTTTTTATTGGCCCCTTTTTTCAAAAAAAAGGGTTTATTTAGTTTCCAACTTTTTATAAATATTTTTTTTTATTAAAATGGAAATTTAAAAAAATTGGGAAAATTTTTTTCCATATGGAAAATTTTAGGAAAGGTAATCAAATTTAAAGGAAATTTAAGGAATTAAGGGTTAAAAATAAAACATTTTACGAATAACCGGGAACCCTACAAGGGTAAAACCTTAAAAAATTTTGGATGGAAAGGAAAGAAATTGGGAACAGGTTGCATTTTGGCCCAATTAAAGGGACGGGTTTTGTTTTATTAATTTTTCAAGAAAATCGGGTTACCGGAGGGGAAATAAAAATTAAGTTTTTAAAAAGAATATAAAAAAAATTTAAGGAATTGAGCCGGGGTTAAAAAGGGGAATTTTAAAAAAATGTTTAAATTTAGAAACCAATTTTGGAAATCCCAAAGGTTTGGAAAGAAAAATTCAAAAAAACCTTTTTTCCAAAAATAAAATTTTAAAGGGGTAAAAATTTCCCGATTTAAGGATTTTTGGGGCTTCTGGAAAAAGATTAAAAAATGGGGAAAATGAATAATTTTTTAATATAAAAGAAATGTTTGGTTTTTGGGGGTTAAGGAAGGGGTTGGTTCATTTATCCCTAAAAATTAACAATTTTTTAAAATTTTTTAAAAAAATTTAAAAAAAAAGAAATTTATTTTTTTTGGTCAATTTTAATTTTTTTGGGCGGGATAATTTTGAATTGGTGGGATATTCCTTTTTTTAACGTAGGGCCCGGGAATAAAATTTTTACGGGAAGAGGTGATTAAAACACCTGGGTTTTTTAAAAGGGTTTTAATTTAGCAGTTTAAGGATTTTAAAAAAAAAAAAAATTTTAACGGTTTTTTTTGGGGTAAAATTAAAATTCCAATTGGGCCCGGGGAATTTTTTAAAGGTTCTCCCCTAGGGATAACTTTTTTTTGGTTAAAAAGGTTAAGAAATAGCATTGTTTTCAAACAGATTAGGTGTAGACCTTACCAAAAAAAGGAAAAAATTAAAGTTTTAAATGTTTAATTGCCGGGTTTTAAAAGGGCTTAATAATGTTTGTAAGGACGGAGTTGTATTCTTCTTGGGTGAATTGTATTAAAATGGAGGAGGTTATCTAGTGTAAACTGTAATGGAAATGGTGGGTCAAAAAAATTTGTTAGTTTAGCAAAAGTTCGTTAGTTCTGGAATGGGGAAACTGTTGTTTTAGGAATTAATTAATCAATTTGGGGGAATATTAAAGTTAAAATTTTTACTGGATTTTAAGAAATTTTGGGGAATTTTCTATTCGATAATGTAGTTTAAGGAAAAATGGAATTTAAAATTAAACTTGGAATTTTGGAAATTATTAAACATTCCAAAAAAATATGAGCTTGCTTTTTCTTTAAAAAATAGGTCAATTTTACTTGCAAAAGTCACCATTATTAAGGGCTTTGAATCCGGGTACTTATTATATTAAAAAATTTTCAAGGGTTGAAAAATTTAATTGGAAATCAAAAAAATATTACTCCCATTTATGGTAAAAACCCTAATGGTGTTTTGTTGACTTTGGAAAGTTTCTGGGACCTTACCCTTTCCAATATTTCTATTCTTAATGTTAAGGGATCAAAAATTTTTGCCTTGATCTTAAACAGGACCACAATTACTCGAGTGAAAAAACGGTTTTGGACCGGCAAAATTATTCAGTTTACGGTTACCGGCTTACTAACCCCTAATTTCCAGGGTTGGAGCAACTCTTGGGCCGATTGGAAAAATATTTTCAATTTATTTGGACCATTCATTAGTATTATTTACCATTTAATTTTAAGAATTTTAAAGATTAGGGAGAACTTTGAAGGAAAACGGTTTGTTAAATATTTAAATATTTCTTTTTAGAAGGGTTAAAAGACCCTGGAAAATAAATAATTGGATTCCCAATATAAACTAAGGACGACTGGTTTGATTTATTTCTGGTTAAAATTTTTAAGGATTTTTAGGACTGAAATTTAAAGGAAAATGCTAAATTTTTTGGGATGAAAGGAAAAATTCAGAATTAAAAAGTCTTATTTGAAAATCCGCCGATTTTAAAAAATTTTTAACAGGGACTTCTAAGTTTTAGGGGGATTAAACAAATTTCAAGTGGTACAATTAGCGTTTGAAGAACTTAAAGCAAAGAAAAGAAAATTTAAACACTGATTTTACCGTATTTGGGCATCGAAAATTTAACCCAATTGAAGGATTCTTTTCAGTAACCGCATTTTTAATTAGGCGCAAAGTTAAATTTCGGTGTTAGCCAGGGGGATTCGGTTGGGATAATTTCCTTATTCAAGAAAAGGGATTCTCCCTGGATTTTGAAGATATTTCCTAATTTGTGAACAAACCAGTTTAGGATTATTCAAATTAAGAACTTATTTTAAAGAACCAGGTAAAATTCCGGGTGGGAAAGGAAAATTTTTAAAGGTTTAAAGGAATTTCTTTAAATATGACGATTTAAAATTGGTCCGAAAAAATTAACAGGAGTTGAAAATATTCCCCTAATGGTCACTGGGACTTTAAAACGGAAGCGGATTTAAAATTAATTGGCCGGTAGAATTAAATTGCCAAATATTTAGGAAAGTAAGTTTCAGGAAAAATAAACGTTGCAGGGGTTTGAAAAAACGTTTCTCGATGGGAATGGGTTAAATCTATTCCCCTTCCGTAAAAAGGAACAATTTATTTAGGTAGACGTTTTATTTGTTTTGCCCATTAAATGCAACCATTTTAAAATTTCGGGAGCGTTTTTCTTGTCCGGAATGGAATTTTATTAAGGTTAAAAATTTAAGATATGAGGTATAAATACGTAAATCATTTTTAGGCGAGATACATATCCGCAGCTAACCACGGTTACGGTGAACAACTCTAAGACTAGTTCGTTCTACGTGAAAGACCACAGAATGGGTGAGCTTCACAAGCAGTTTAAGAGGTGTTGGATTCGACGAGTTCCAGGTCGGAGTTTGTATTGGCCGTTAGTTGAAATTTGGTGTAGTATTATCGGGATATATTAGCGCAGGGAACGGATTAGAAGGTCTAAGATTATTGACAATTGAGATATGACTAAAAGAGTTGTTATCTGGAATCTACAAAGGAATATGAGGGGTTAAAGAAGGGATTAGAAAATGAATTGGGTATATTTGAACATAGGTCGATTATCTTTGGTAAATCGGCAGTATGTTTGGAAACGAATTACAATTTAAAGTCAACTATTGTGCTGCAAAACTTTGAATTTGTAAGGTCATAGGGAATTTCGACAATAATGTTACAGTTGCGATTTAAAATTCTCGGGGATGTCTAGATTGACCTTAAGAAAAAGTTGAATGGAGTCCAAAATAAGACATTTTGGAGGCTATAAAAATCCTTTAGAAAGGTTTTGGCAAGTGCAAAAGTAAGGGATTCAGTTCATCATACGTACAAAATTATTCAAGTTGTATAAAATTTTTATTAAATGAAATTATAAATGAATTACTTTTGATGGAAAACCAATAACTTACTTCTGTTGAAGCTAGAGTACAATTTTTATAAATCGAATATCATGTATTTTAAGAACTTAACTTAGGACATAATTATTGATTTAAAGATAAATTAGGTCCATAATCCCGGGGCTTATAAAAAAAGGTTTTCAGATTCGACTGGCAAGTTAATTGTAGAGTTTGTTAAGAAAGTAAGCACCTAAATTTACGAGGTATACACTGTTGGCCAAGTTGGAAACATTTTTTAATTTGGAAAATTATTTCGGGGACATTCTTTTTAGTTAAGCTGTTTTCAAAATTAGGCTTTAATAGTGATCGATTTGGGGCAAGATTTTAATATTGTAAGAACTTTTTAAGAGGTTAAAGAGCTGTAATGGACATGGTTTACCCTCAAATGTCTAATATAGTGGTTCCATCTATTTGATGTCTTCGGTTTGTTGGATTTTGTGAGTTGTTAAGGTTATCCGGAGTGCTCGTTGGAATGGAACTTTGGAATCAATTATTGGACAAGTCTTAAAGGCATTTAGTACCAGTTTTAAAATTTTGTCCAGTGTAAATATTTTTCTAATGGTAGATTTATTTCAAAGTTTCAAGAGGTGAAATAT
The DNA here is from genome assembly GCA_036346225.1 of Platerodrilus igneus. NCBI lineage: Eukaryota > Metazoa > Arthropoda > Insecta > Coleoptera > Lycidae > Platerodrilus > Platerodrilus igneus. The sequence continues at coordinate 2,664,350 of JARFIW010000347.1, read as the reverse complement.
TTTTAAGGTAAAGATTTAAGAAAAAAATATTCAAAAGCTAAGTTTATAAAGAATTTGGGTCAAAATTTAGACCTAATTGGGCGTCATTTGACAATGAGGATATTTTATTTAAACTGCAAATTTAAATTTTCATTCAGCCTGCCTTTGTTAATTCCTTCAGGATACTTCACATGGTTCACAGATAGATTTCAAATCCCTGTTACTGTAAGGATTTCACAATTGTGCAAAATTAAAAGAGCTTTATTAATTGTAAAACAGTATTTAAGAAATTCGGAAATTAAGGGTTCAAAGTCCAAATCGGGTGGTGGTTGACTATGTAATTTTTATGGGAACTGGGGATTTATTTAATTGAGATGCTAGAAACTTGTGTGCCTTAGACTAGGTCTGGGTGAAAAAAACCCGTTGCCAAATTTTTGGTCGAGAAGGTTGCCAAATTATTAGGTAGTTAGGTGCCAAAAATTAGGAAATTGTGTGACAGGAATATGACCAAATTCCGATGGTAAGTAATTCAGATTTTAGTGCCATTCGTTGTCAAAAATTAGTTATTCAGCTTTCCGACATTTAAAAAATTTATTATTTTCCTTAAAAGTAGTATTGTATTTTATAAAGGAAACCGTTTTGTTGTAACATTTTAGTAAACGGTAATAAGTATGGTCAAAGTTAATTTTATTAAACTAAAAATTATGTAGAATACAAATTGGTAGGCTAGGAAACTACCGAACTTAGAGAACTAGGAACCTTGAAGGGAAGCTAAAGATTTTGAGCTTGGGGATTAGCCACAAATTAACGAGGCTATTTAGTTGATTCGAATGGGTGAGTAAATTTACAAGGAGAAATTTGAGTGTAATAAAAAATAAATTTATCAGGGAATATAAAACTTTAGATATGACAAGGAATTCTCGAGCTTAAACGATGGAATTTAGGAAATTAAAAACCTGAATTTGAACAATAGGAAACGTTATTTGAACGGCATTCTGGGAAAAAGCAGATTTTAAAGAAATTTATGTCCAAAAGAATGTGTGAAAGGGTCAATTGTATTAGTAGGTTAGTTTCCTTGAGATTGAGATTCTTCTCGAAAATTAGTGGGCATTGAATAATTTGATGAAGCTATAAGAAGGTTTAGGTGGGTGGTTAAGAATTAGAGCATTTTGGCGGTTACGAAGGTAAATTTCTTTTATTATGTAAAAATTTAATATGTTAAATCGAAAAATTTAAAATGGTCTAGATAAATTTTATTTAATGTTTGAGGACTATATCTAAAGGGGTTTATGAAGGGATATGCGTAAATTTTTCATATAGATTCGGGTATTACTGATTTTACGAAGAGAAATTACGTCGACTAAAAAGTTGGGGTTACTAAAAAAGGGTTAGTCGTTAAACACGCTGAATTATTTATTAGAGGAGTATGAACACCCTGAAAAATAAGTAGACAGGTTTCATCGGTTGTTAGGAAACCCGTTAACCTTGACATACAGTGTTGGAATTGTCGAAGGGTTGGGCATTCTTTTAAACGTTGTTCTCGCCCTAGGGATAGGACGTTTTGTTTTGGTTGCGGACAAGAAGGTGTAACGAAATATGCATGTAGTAGGTGTTCGGGAAACGAGTATTCAGGTCGTCGAGAGGCCGGTCATCGATCTCAAACACAAATTCGGCAACAAAATTAGATAGTTCTTGGAAATCGTGGTTAGACTTAGTCCGGGTGGAATTTCAAAAAGCGAAGCTTAATGAGATGTTTGTAAGAGTAGGCGGAGATCATCGTCCATTCGTATCTGTGGGTGTATATGATATTAAAATGGTAGGATTGGTTGATACTGGAGCTAGTCAAACTGTAATAGGGAAATCGGTGTGGAGTAAACTAAAAGAAATTGGTGTTAGTTTAGAACAAAACGATTCGTTAGTTCGAGTGGCAGATGGAAGGACATGTAATGTTTTAGGAAGCGTTCAATTACCGATCAATTTGGGGGGTAATATTAAAGTGATAAAGACTTTGGTTATCTGCGATGTTGTCGAAGACATTATTTTGGGGATTGATTTTCTATATCAGATGGATATCGTACCGTTCGTGAAGGACAACAAGTGGGAATTTCGAAAGGATATCAAACTGAATGGAATTTCTGCGAGAGACTTATTAAACGATTCGCAGAAAACAGAGCTGGATGAGCTTGTAACATTTTTCTTTAAGAAAATAGGTCAATCTTTAGGCTGTGCTAAAAATGTGCACCACGTTATAGATACAGGGGATCATTTGCCAATCAAACAGCGGTACTATCCAGTATCACCGTATGTACAAAATATTATTAACGAAGAGGTTGATAAAATGTTAACGTTAGGTATAATCGAAAAATCCAAATCACCTTGGAGCTCTCCTATTGTGATGGTCAAAAAACCCAATAATGAGTACCGTTTCTGTATAGACTTTCGGAAAGTAAATCAAGTAACTAAGAGAGACGCTTACCCTATTCCATATATTTCTAGTATCTTAGATCGTCTAAGGGATGCAAAATATTTATCGACCATTGATCTTAAATCAGCGTACCATCAGATTCCACTGGAAGCGAGTAGTAAAGAGAAGACGGCTTTTGTCGTACCAGGCAAAAGGTTATATCAGTTTACGAGATTACCTTATGGCTTACATAACGCACCTGCAACTTTCCAGCGGTTGGTAGACAACATCTTAGGGCCAGAGTTGGAAAAATATGTTTCAATTTATTTGGACGACATTCTTATCGCTACGCCTGATTATTCTACACATTTGAGAGTTTTAAGAGAGGTGTTTCAAAGATTAGCGGCAGCAGGACTTACGGTGAATGCCGAAAAATGCGAGTTTGTTAATAGTAGTCTTAAATATTTAGGCTTTGTCGTGGACGCAGATGGGTTAAGACCAGACCCTGCGAAAATCAAATCAATGGTGGATTACCCAATACCTAAATGTGCTAAGGACGTACGTCGGTTTGTAGGTCTTATTTCATGGTATAGAAGATTTGTTAAGGATTTTTCATGTCGAGTGGCTCCGTTAAATCGCTTAACCAGGAAAACTGCTAAATTTGTTTGGGATGAAGAGGTTAATAAGGCATTCTTAGATATTAAACAATGTCTTATATCATCGCCAATATTATCCTGTCCAGATTTTTCAAAGAAATTTTGTATACAGGCTGATGCTTCTCAAGTTGGTCTAGGGAGTGTATTAACACAAGATTTCGAAGATGGTGAGCATATTATCGCGTTTGCCAGTAGAAGCTTAACAGCACAAGAAAAGAAATATTCATCAACGGAGCTCGAGTGTTTAGCCGTAGTTTGGGCGATCGAAAAATTTAGACCCTACATTGAAGGAGTTCATTTTACAGTAGTGACCGATCATTTTTCATTATTATGGCTGCACAAGCTTCAGAATCCTTCAGGTCGCTTAGCCAGGTGGGCATTGCGGTTGCAAGGATACGATTTCACTATAGTTCACAGAAAAGGGACTTCTCACCAAGTGCCCGATGCTTTGTCAAGAGCTATTTCACTAATTTGTGTAACAAACCAGAATTTAGACGAGTGGTATTCAAACTTAAGAACTAGTATTTTAAAGAATCCAGGTAAATATCCGAGGTGGCGGGTGCACAAGGATCAAATTTTTAAATTGGTTGATAATACTGGAATTTCTTTAAATGATGACGATGCTTGGAAAATTGTTGTGCCGAAAAAATTAAGGTCTGAGGTATTGTTAGAAAATCATGATGCCCCTACAGCTGGTCACATGGGTTACTTTAAAACACGGAAGCGGATTTCCCAAAATTATTATTGGCCAGGTATGAATTACGACATTGCCAAATATGTTAGGAAATGTGAAGTGTGTCAGGCACAAAAAGTAGAACAGAAATCTCCGCATGGGGTTATGTACAAACGAACGATTTCTCGACCGTGGGAAGTGGTTGTTACAGATCTAGTTGGCCCCTTCCTTTGTCGAAAAAGGAACAGATTTATTCTAGTTGTCGCAGACTGTTTTACTAAATATGTTTTGTTTTTCCCATTAAAATCGGCAACCAGCTCGGCTGTAGTAAAACATATCGAGGAAGACGTTTTCTTGGTCCATGGAGCTCCAGAACGAATTTTATGTGACAACGGTAATCAATATGTAAGTTCAAAGTTTAAGGATATGGCTAAGGGGTATAAAACTAAAATCATTTTTATGGCGAGATACCATCCGCAGGCTAACCCTACGGAACGGGTGAACCGAACTCTAAAGACTATGATCCGTTCGTACGTGGACAAGGACCACAGAAATTGGGATACGAGGCTTCCAGCTTTAGGTTTTGCGATTCGCACAGCTGTACACGAGGTGACGGGTTTTAGTCCCTGTTATCTGAATTTTGGTCGTGAAGTACAATTATCAGGAGATATATTTCGCGCAGGGGGAACGGATAAAGAAGGTGCTATAGATTTTAGTACAAGAGAATACCTAACAGATCATTTGAAATCTATCAAGGAATTGATGCCGAGGGTTAAAAAGAAACTGGAGATTGCTTACGGAAAAAATAGCAATCGCTATAATTTGAGACATAGGCCATTATCTTTGGAAATCGGCCAGATAGTTTGGAAACGGAATTACACACTGTCCAAAAAAGCAGACTTTGTTGCTGCCAAACTCAATCCAAAATTTGTAAAGTGTCGCGTGAAAGGGAAGGTTTCGCCAAATGTTTATCAGTTAGCAGACTTTTCCTCGGGGCATGATCTAGGCCATTGGCACCTTAAAGATATAAAGTTAGATGGGAGCCAAAATGAATGAATTTTTGTGACAGGCTATAAAAGCAAATGTTTGAGTTTTTGGAGGAGGCTTAAGGTAAGGTAAGGGGGAGTTGTAACAGTCATTCTATGACCGCTACAAAATTAATTCAATTTCTGTATATAATTCTGTATATAAAGTTGTAAATGTCTAGTAATAAAGAAATTTATTTATTTGATTGGTCTAACGTTGAGGAACTATATCTTAATGTTTGAAGGCGTAGTATCGCATCAATGTGTTGTATATAGAGTCGGGATATCAGTACTTGTTTGTTAACATGATAGCAGATTGCGCGGACATAATTATTGATTTTACGAACAGAAGAACGTTAGGTCGCACTTAAAACACGCTGGGTGGCTTACTAAATTAAAAGGGTTTTCAGAGTTGAAACTACCCGAACTTACGTTGTAAGGATTTGTAGATAATGAATAGTAAGCACGCCTAAATTTACTGAACGGATATTTCTAGTTGTTGGTACAAATTAAAATTCCACATCTGTTCGGACCGATTATCGGAAAGATAGTTTGGCGTGGAGCGTCCATCATTTGTAAGTAATAAACTTTGTCCTTATGGTATTAATATTAAATGCTTTAGATATTAGCACTTCTGTCTATATTTCAACAGAGCAAGAATTTATTGGTATTGTATAAGAACCCTTTTTAACGAAGGTAAAGAGGGGTTATAATTAACAGGTGGTTAATTGTATTATTGCAGGGTTTTTAGGTTGTCCTGAATTATTAGTTGTTAGCGCATTCGTGAGTTTGTGAATGTCTTTCTGCGTTTGGTTCTGGAATTGGTAGTAGAGTTGAAGAAGAGGCTTAATCGCTAGTTGGTACTGCTGACGTTGGATATTGGATCGGCTGTTCCGGAATCCAATTCATCGGTACAGGTTCATGTCCAAAGGGGTGATCGTGAGTAGCCCTAGAAAATAGTTTACTTGTGGTGCCGAGTAGTAAAATTATTTATTTCTAACTAGAATAGAATATTTATTGGTCTTAAATTTTTCATAACTGAGAATAATTATTTAAGGGTGAAAGGATTTATATGTGACAATTAACTATCGATAAAAATGTAAAGATTATAAAAGAATATTGCTATTTTAAGCCTAATTGTGAACACAATTTGCGCACATTGTGGGATATAAATATTTGGTAACTTATATTCACAACACTCAATTTTAAATTTTAATACGAGCCTAGAGGCTTTTGTCTTAAATTACTCAGTGTCATGATTACATTGCCACTGGTTCACATTATCTTATATTGCTTAGAATCTGTCTGGTTACTTTATTTGTAAATATTAAAGAGATTGTGCAAGTGTGTACGACACAAAGCTTTTATTAATTGGAAATCAGGAGCTGTTAAGATAATTACTGCGGGAATTCTAACCTGGATTACATAGTCTTCCTAATCGGGTTGGGTGTGGTTGACTTTTGCTTGAGTTGTTTCCTGGGCGGAACCTAGCCCTGGCGCCCATATTTACTTATCTCTTATGTAGCACTCCTACGACCCTTGTGTGCTCTTTGACTAGCCGTGGAACAGGAAGCAACAAATTAATCTCTCCGAGTTCGAGCCACTTTCATCGGTTCGAGCACAGCGTTGCTACAATTTACTCCTAGTACGCCTTCAGCGGGGCCTTATACTTTACCCCTCGCATTTAGGTGTGACAGGAATTTGACGTCCAACGTCTGGGGCTGATTTTCGGTAAAGTAAATTCAGATTTTAAAGTGCTAGCTTCGATTGTCAAATATTTTAGGGTTAATATAAGATCTTTACCCACATTAAATAATATCGTATAATTATTTAATGGTATGAAGATAGTATTACATTTTTTTATAGATAGGAGACACCGTGGTTACATATTTTATTTATTTTCTATTTATAGTAAAGGGTAAGAATAAAAGTATTCGTAAGTAGAAGGATAAATTTAAAATGGATCCTTATAGATTAACTAAAGACGAGCTAGAATACGAAATTTTAGTACGTGGCTGTAAACTTTCTACCACCGAGACGGTTAGAGAACTTAGGAAAAAATTGAAAGAGGAATTGTCTAAAGAGTTATTTGGCGAATTGAGAACGGCAAAGAATTTTAGTCCAGAAATTAAAGATGAGCTCATAATTTGTGAAAAGAAAACTTCAGAACTGGAGTTAGAATTTAAAATCTTACAGCAAGGAGGAACATCTGTAGTTTTAAAACTTGAGACAAAATTAAAACATTTACTAGGTCGGTTAACAAGATTACGGCTAGATGAAGGGGACAAGGAATTCTTTAGTGCAATAGACGCGCTATTGAAACGTTTAGGAACACTTGATAAAACCCTCGATGAATTCGACATCGAGATGGAAACGAAAAACGTTGAGACTTCTTCAGTACCGGCAGGTGTAGGAAATGAGGCAGCAGGAGTTACAATAAATCCGGTTGTTGTAGCGAAAGGGATACCTGTAGTTAAGTGGGGGATAAAATTTTCCGGTGATTCTCAAGATATTAGTGTTAATGCTTTCCTTGAAAGAATTGAAGAATATCGTATTGCTCGAAACATTACTGAGGTTGAGTTGAATAATTCTATTATAGACTTACTTCAAGGTAAGGCGCTTATATGGTACAGGTCGGTTCGTTCTTCGATCACTTCATGGACGCATTTTGTCGACGGTTTACGCAAGGAATATTTGCTTTTTGATTATGAACGCGAGTTATTATATGAGATTAGAAGTCGGAAACAATTACCACAAGAAAAGGTGGGAGACTATTTTTCTTGTATGATCAATCTTTTTGCGAGACTTTCTGTGGCGCTAGCCGAAGATGAAAAACTAGCAATTTTGCGTAGAAATATTTTGCCATATTATATTCACGGGTTAGGTTTACACGATTTTTCGACGGTAGAAGAATTACGTCTTTTGTGCAAGAAGTTGGAAATAAATAATCAGCTAGCTACTGAGTTTCGTCAATCGACGGTTAATCTAATTTCTCCCTTAGAGCCCGAGTTATCAGGTATATCACCATGCAAAAATAAAAGTAGACAGGTTTCATCGGTTGTTGTAGGGAAACCCGTTAACCTTGACATACAGTGTTGGAATTGTCGAAGGGTTGGGCATTCTTTTAAACGTTGTTCTCGCCCTAGGGATAGGACGTTTTGTTTTGGTTGCGGACAAGAAGGTGTAACGAAATATGCATGTAGTAGGTGTTCGGGAAACGAGTATTCAGGTCGTCGAGAGGCCGGTCATCGATCTCAAACACAAATTCGGCAACAAAATTAGATAGTTCTTGGAAATCGTGGTTAGACTTAGTCCGGGTGGAATTTCAAAAAGCGAAGCTTAATGAGATGTTTGTAAGAGTAGGCGGAGATCATCGTCCATTCGTATCTGTGGGTGTATATGATATTAAAATGGTAGGATTGGTTGATACTGGAGCTAGTCAAACTGTAATAGGAAATCGGTGTGGAGTAAACTAAAAGAAATTGGTGTTAGTTTAGAACAAAACGATTCGTTAGTTCGAGTGGCAGATGGAAGGACATGTAATGTTTTAGGAAGCGTTCAATTACCGATCAATTTGGGGGGTAATATTAAAGTGATAAAGACTTTGGTTATCTGCGATGTTGTCGAAGACATTATTTTGGGGATTGATTTTCTATATCAGATGGATATCGTACCGTTCGTGAAGGACAACAAGTGGGAATTTCGAAAGGATATCAAACTGAATGGAATTTCTGCGAGAGACTTATTAAACGATTCGCAGAAAACAGAGCTGGATGAGCTTGTAACATTTTTCTTTAAGAAAATAGGTCAATCTTTAGGCTGTGCTAAAATGTGCACCACGTTATAGATACAGGGGATCATTTGCCAATCAAACAGCGGTACTATCCAGTATCACCGTATGTACAAAATATTATTAACGAAGAGGTTGATAAAATGTTAACGTTAGGTATAATCGAAAAATCCAAATCACCTTGGAGCTCTCCTATTGTGATGGTCAAAAACCCAATAATGAGTACCGTTTCTGTATAGACTTTCGGAAAGTAAATCAAGTAACTAAGAGAGACGTTACCCTATTCCATATATTTCTAGTATCTTAGATCGTCTAAGGGATGCAAAATATTTATCGACCATTGATCTTAAATCAGCGTACCATCAGATTCCACTGGAAGCGAGTAGTAAGAGAAGACGGCTTTTGTCGTACCAGGCAAAGGTTATATCAGTTTACGAGATTACCTTATGGCTTACATAACGCACCTGCAACTTTCCAGCGGTTGGTAGACAACATCTTAGGGCCAGAGTTGGAAAAATATGTTTCAATTTATTTGGACGACATTCTTATCGCTACGCCTGATTATTCTACACATTTGAGAGTTTTAAGAGAGGTGTTTCAAAGATTAGCGGCAGCAGGACTTACGGTGAATGCCGAAAAATGCGAGTTTGTTAATAGTAGTCTTAAATATTTAGGCTTTGTCGTGGACGCAGATGGGTTAAGACCAGACCCTGCGAAAATCAAATCAATGGTGGATTACCCAATACCTAAATGTGCTAAGGACGTACGTCGGTTTGTAGGTCTTATTTCATGGTATAGAAGATTTGTTAAGGATTTTTCATGTCGAGTGGCTCCGTTAAATCGCTTAACCAGGAAAACTGCTAAATTTGTTTGGGATGAAGAGGTTAATAAGGCATTCTTAGATATTAAACAATGTCTTATATCATCGCCAATATTATCCTGTCCAGATTTTTCAAAGAAATTTTGTATACAGGCTGATGCTTCTCAAGTTGGTCTAGGGAGTGTATTAACACAAGATTTCGAAGATGGTGAGCATATTATCGCGTTTGCCAGTAGAAGCTTAACAGCACAAGAAAAGAAATATTCATCAACGGAGCTCGAGTGTTTAGCCGTAGTTTGGGCGATCGAAAAATTTAGACCCTACATTGAAGGAGTTCATTTTACAGTAGTGACCGATCATTTTTCATTATTATGGCTGCACAAGCTTCAGAATCCTTCAGGTCGCTTAGCCAGGTGGGCATTGCGGAAGGATACGATTTCACTATAGTTCACAGAAAAGGGACTTCTCACCAAGTGCCCGATGCTTTGTCAAGAGCTATTTCACTAATTTGTGTAACAAACCAGAATTTAGACGAGTGGTATTCAAACTTAAGAACTAGTATTTTAAAGAATCCAGGTAAATATCCGAGGTGGCGGGTGCACAAGGATCAAATTTTTAAATTGGTTGATAATACTGGAATTTCTTTAAATGATGACGATGCTTGGAAAATTGTTGTGCCGAAAAAATTAAGGTCTGAGGTATTGTTAGAAAATCATGATGCCCCTACAGCTGGTCACATGGGTTACTTTAAAACACGGAAGCGGATTTCCCAAAATTATTATTGGATATGAATTACGACATTGCCAAATATGTTAGGAAATGTGAAGTGTGTCAGGCACAAAAGTAGAACAGAAATCTCCGCATGGGTTATGTACAAACGAACGATTTCTCGACCGTGAGAAGTGGTTGTTACAGATCTAGTTGGCCCCCTTCCTTTGTCGAAAAAAAGGAACAGATTTATTCTAGTTGTCGCAGACTGTTTTACTAAATATGTTTTGTTTTTCCCATTAAAATCGGCAACCAGCTCGGCTGTAGTAAAACATATCGAGGAAGACGTTTTCTTGGTCCATGGAGCTCCAGAACGAATTTTATGTGACAACGGTAATCAATATGTAGGTTCAAAGTTTAAGGATATGGCTAAGGGGTATAAAACTAAAATCATTTTTATGGCGAGATACCATCCGCAGGCTAACCCTACGGAACGGGTGAACCGAACTCTAAAGACTATGATCCGTTCGTACGTGGACAAGGACCACAGAAATTGGGATACGAGGCTTCCAGCTTTAGGTTTTGCGATTCGCACAGCTGTACACGAGGTGACGGGTTTTAGTCCCTGTTATCTGAATTTTGGTGTGAAGTACAATTATCAGGAGATATATTTCGCGCAGGGGAACGGATAAAGAAGGTGCTATAGATTTTAGTACAAGAGAATACCTAACAGATCATTTGAAATCTATCAAGGAATTGATGCCGAGGGTTAAAAGAAACTGGAGATTGCTTACGGAAAAATAGCAATCGCTATAATTTGAGACATAGGCCATTATCTTTGGAAATCGGCCAGATAGTTTGGAAACGGAATTACACACTGTCCAAAAAAGCAGACTTTGTTGCTGCCAAACTCAATCCAAAATTTGTAAAGTGTCGCGTGAAAGGAAGGTTTCGCCAAATGTTTATCAGTTAGCAGACTTTTCCTCGGGGCATGATCTAGGCCATTGGCACCTTAAAGATATAAAGTTAGATGGGAGCCAAAATGAATGAATTTTTGTGACAGGCTATAAAAGCAAATGTTTGAGTTTTTGGAGGAGGCTTAAGGTAAGGTAAGGGGGAGTTGTAACAGTCATTCTATGACCGCTACAAAATTAATTCAATTTCTGTATATAATTCTGTATATAAAATTGTAAATGTCTAGTAATAAAGAAATTTATTTATTTGATTGGTCTAACGTTGAGGAACTATATCTTAATGTTTGAAGGCGTAGTATCGCATCAATGTGTTGTATATAGAGTCGGGATATCAGTACTTGTTTGTTAACATGATAGCAGATTGCGCGGACATAATTATTGATTTTACGAACAGAAGAACGTTAGGTCGCACTTAAAACACGCTGGGTGGCTTACTAAATTAAAAGGGTTTTCAGAGTTGAAACTACCCGAACTTACGTTGTAAGGATTTGTAGATAATGAATAGTAAGCACGCCTAAATTTACTGAACGGATATTTCTAGTTGTTGGTACAAATTAAAATTCCACATCTGTTCGGACCGCTTATCGGAAAGATAGTTTGGCGTGGAGCGTCCATCATTTGTAAGTAATAAACTTTGTCCTTATGGTATTAATATTAAATGCTTTAGATATTAGCACTTCTGTCTATATTTCAACAGAGCAAGAATTTATTGGTATTGTATAAGAACCCTTTTTAACGAAGGTAAAGAGGGGTTATAATTAACAGGTGGTTAATTGTATTATTGCAGGGTTTTTAGGTTGTCCTGAATTATTAGTTGTTGGCGCATTTGTGAGTTTTATGAATGTCTTTCTGCGTTTGGTTCTGGAGTTGGTAGTAGAGTTGAAGAAGAGGGTTAATCGCTAGTTGGTACTGCTGACGCTGGATATTGGATCGGCTGTTCCGGAATCCAATTCATCGGTACAGGTTCATGTCCAAAGGGGTGATCGTGAGTAGCCCTAGAAAATAGTTTACTTGTGGTGCCGAGTAGTAAAATTATTTATTTCTAACTAGAATAGAATATTTATTGGTCTTAAATTTTTCATAACTGAGAATAATTATTTAAGGGTGAAAGGATTTATATGTGACAATTAACTATCGATAAAAATGTAAAGATTATAAAAGAATATTGCTATTTTAAGCCTAATTGTGAACACAATTTGCGCACATTGTGGGATATAAATATTTGGTAACTTATATTCACAACACTCAATTTTAAATTTTAATACGAGCCTAGAGGCTTTTGTCTTAAATTACTCAGTGTCATGATTACATTGCCACTGGTTCACATTATCTTATATTGCTTAGAATCTGTCTGGTTACTTTATTTGTAAATATTAAAGAGATTGTGCAAGTGTGTACGACACAAAGCTTTTATTAATTGGAAATCAGGAGCTGTTAAGATAATTACTGCGGGGAATTCTAACCTGGATTACATAGTCTTCCTAATCGGGTTGGGTGTGGTTGACTTTTTGCTTGAGTTGTTTCCTGGGCGGAACCTAGCCCTGGCGCCCATATTTACTTATCTCTTATGTAGCACTCCTACGACCCTTGTGTGCTCTTTGACTAGCCGTGGAACAGGAAGCAACAAATTAATCTCTCCGAGTTCGAGCCACTTTCATCGGTTCGAGCACAGCGTTGCTACAATTTACTCCTAGTACGCCTTCAGCGGGGCCTTATACTTTACCCCTCGCATTTAGGTGTGACATCTAAATTCTAAATTCGGGTCATATTTATTTTAGATTTGGGCGCAGCAAAATTGAGTCAAAGATACCTGGAGGATAGACGGCAGTTTTCAAAGTGGTAGTGCAACCTTGTGAAGACGTATACGGCGAGTAGGATTTTGAGCCAGCATTCACAGAGGCCGTTAACGACGTATAGAACAGGTGAGTACTGTGTGATATAACGTCAAAGTCAGAAATTTTGTAGTAGTAATTAATTTGGCACAAGGCTACGTGGATCATATAAAATTTGGCATATACAAAAGTAAATTATAAAAAGGTACTAAAACAAAAGATAGTGCACTTTGGTTGGGCATTGCACATCTACTTACCACTGAACCCACGGTAAGTAGGTGGATACCCTGGGAAGAAAGAGTTCATATAGTCGAGGCATATTTAAAACATTTTTGATTTATTAACCAACCAAACGTTGCTAAAGTACGTAACGTAAAATAAATATTTGCACATTATATAAAAATCATTAAATTAATAAAAATAAGGCGCGAAAAAGAAGGGGTGCAGCATAAGATATATATATATATATATATATATATATATATATATATATTATTGTGGATTTCTAATCTTAAATCAATGTACACAAGTCATACAATTATTTATTTGTAGGTACCCTGTATATAAAAATCAATTTCAAATTTAAAACGTTTCAATATAATTAAATAGGTATAGGACAATGTAAAATAATGTAGATTTAATTTTTGTGCTTTAATTTAAAACTAGAATAATAATTAATTACTAATCAGAACATTTATGTAAGTTGTCAAGGTTTAGTATTCGAAAACAAGCTACAACGGTTGTAAATTTCAAAGAAAAGATGTACAACAAATAAAACGATTTCAGTAAAGCTTTTGAACGTTGAGAATATATTTCTACGTAAAAATTGTTAACTGAAAACTGGTCTATAAGAGGGAACGGACAGTTACATGTATAAACAGATCGATAAAATTAAGCAAGAGAAAATATTTCGCATTTATTAGAAACAGTTGGAAGATATCATACGGTCAGTTGTAGTGACTTTTAAACGTCTGTAAGACGAGAATATTTTTAAAGGCAATAAGTGGGATAAGAATGCAGCGTGTTTGCAGAAGATATTGATTTTGAAGGTGCACAGAAAAGTAAGGAGAACAACTATAAACAAGGTGTTTATAGAGGGACAAGGCAAAAGAGATAGAAAACGTGGTATAGACAAGGATACCAGAAAAATAGAAATGACATAGAAAAGTTAGGTAGGGTATGAAATGAAGGTTGGAAGTTGATATGATTTGAGTAGAAGTGAGATAATAGTATGTACGCGCATATGAGAGGCGTGCTTTTAGTTGTTTAGGGGTGATAGCACAAGTAAGGATTACAGAAAAAAGCAGGAGGGTTGAAAATTTTAAAGAGCTTGAAACGACTTTTGTTTTACTGAAGGCACCCCGTTGTGAGCAGCATAATACACTGAATTACGTTCTAACCTGGGCAGATCTTTTCAGGTAGATTACAATTTCTAGAAACTTATACAGAGTGTCTTTAAATTTTCAGATTTAAATTTATATGATTTACATGTAGATAAATGCTAATCACAAAAATAGGAACGTTTGGTTTAAACTCAATGACAGCTGCACGAAGCATTTGTTTTCATGACAACATCTGTCAATTGTGCAACACAAAAAAAATATGACGTCGAAAACATACGTTGAAATTATCTAAGGTTCAGATGGAACAAAGCTTGTAATTATAAAAACCTAATCTGACAAAATTTTGTTCTACGGCTTATAAAATCAGTTCAACAATAATTGAAAATTGCACAGATTACAAGCTGAAAACATAATAGCAACTTTACGTGCTTTATATGATAGTCTGTTTATCAAATTTTTATGACATTCAAAACACATGCATGAAATATCTTATATCTAATAACGAACCAAACTGCTTTTGTTGCTTCACGATAAATCGAGATGGAAATTTATATTCTGCAAACAAAGTTACCAGCCATTCCTAACTAGAGACGACTGCAATCCAAACGAACATCCGTAATTCCTAGTTAACAAATTTCTTAGTAGACAAATTTCAAATCGACAAATCCTAAGCGACGAATTTTAAATGATGAATCCTACATGACGCGCTAAATAAATTAAACCAAATTAAATTAGTTCGTAAAATATATACTTTACCAACCGTTAGTAGAAGATATCTTAATAGTTTCAGGTCGAGCACGACCTGACCTGCTTACTTTAGTAATTGATGCGAAGGTCGCCTGCCTCTAGCCGGGAATACATGTTGATAAGGCAGTTGCTAGCGGGCGACTCACTTAACGAAACAAGAACCGAATCGTCGCGACATTAGAGGCGTGGAATACGAAAGAAACAACTAGAGATGCGCGTGGAAATAACTTTATGTGACACAGATATTTTAATATAAGAAGATTAATAAGGAATAATGCACGCTTAGCGCATTATCCTCGTAATTCAATGCGAATAATTATTACTGAAATTAAACATGTTACAAGCTTCCGGAGTAAAACACTTGTTTGCACTACAAACTTCTTGATTTTTGAAAACGGTTGGAAAAGGCGGTCAAATTTGCAGAAAAGAACGACGGTTGTGTTGTTGTGCACAGTAATTTTAAGAATAGCGTCAGCCGTTGGAGAAATTTTACGGGGAAAAGCGTATCGGTTAAAATTGAGGTGAGATTTTCGTACAATGTTTGTTACGGATACGTGCAACTTGCAAGGAAGTTTATGACTATATAAACGATCTGGATGCGGCATTCACTCTGTTAGTTTTTGATTCCGTTGAACATCTTCAACCTGGCTTCAAGCTGCAGTACGCGAGTAGTGCAGTCCGAGATTTTATATTACAAGTGATTAACATAGCACAAGTTGATGCAATATTTACAATCGGAGTGTACCGTATAAGATTGAATTTGTACAATAAAGCAGGATAAACTGTAAGTAACGACTTCTTTATAATTTGGTTGATGGTGCTTGTTCCACATTAGTTGGAAGAATAGAATGTTTATGGAGTTGTAGCGGCAGTCCAGAGGTTGTATGAGTATCGTAATTTGGATGCCAAGCAGTTTAAGGAATAATTGCTGTTCCTGATGGCATGCAGCAATGTGGAGTGATCCTAACACGAACGGTCGGTAAAGGAGAGCATCTTTAGAGGTGGCTTCATGGTAGTAAGCTGGATGAAAAACATTCCAGGTAATGACTTTTTTTAAAACTGTTGTTGTGGTGTTTATTTGTGGTTTAAACTATCAGTGATTTTGGGGTGTATTTTTATGAACATAAAATTAAACTATTTACCTTTGCGATGGAAGAATTTAAAAATGTAAATAGGTGTACATAATATAATTGTGAATATTTTGCATATGTAAGAGGTAAACGGGTCTTTTGATAGGAATTTTTCAGTGCTGAGATTTTGCACGCATATACAGAAAGTTTTATACTGAGCTCAAAATAGACTAAAGAAAGTAAAGTAAGGTTCTGGGATAGGCCCTTCTACTTTAAAATAAGCATATGAATATAGTCAAATCTAAAAATCTTTGTTGTATTAAAATGATGATATTTAATATTGAGGAAGAGAATTAAATATTTGATGTTAATCCCTTATGTAAATATTGAGATTTTTGTGGTTTTCATTTTTATTGTGTCAGAATAAAATAGGATGTACTTTTGGTTTTTCGAATTATTTTTTTAATTTTTAAATAAAAGGGCAGTACTGAATTGTAGAGTAGATGAGCAGCCGTGGTGAGTATCCATAAAGAAGCAGTGAGAAGAGCTAGCCGTTTGGTGTCATTTATGGAGAGCATCTTCAGAGGGTATCCAACTATAACATATGGTGATAAATAAATTCAAATTAAAATTTATTTAGGTGATGATCAGAGAAGTTTTTCCAACTAGAACATATCGTGATAAATAAATTCGAATTAAAATTTATTTAGGTGATAATCAGAAAAGTTTTACAATGTCTTGAGCAGTGGTAAATTCACAACATTAGGGCTCGATTTTACAGGTAGATGCGTAGCTATATATATATATATATATATATATATATATATATATATATATATATATTACTCATATTTAGACCAGGGTAGAAAATTAAATAATCACATCAAATAATTTTAATCACCGTGTATAAGGAATCTTATTAAATAATACGCTTTATTAAAACCATGAAGCATAAATAAATTCGGTCGTTTCAGTAAAATAAGAGATTTAAAATCATGTACAAGACGCTTTATATGAAAAGAAACAGTATTAAAAAGCTCTGCGTGTAATGTAATTATTCCTAAACAAATGGAAATTACGTGCAAAATTTATCTTAATTAACTCTATTTCAAGTAACCGGTATTAAACAGAGTGTACACATAATAATTAATATTTAACTTGTATTCGCTAAATATGAAAGGATAGAAGTCAATTTTAATTGGAGTTAATTAAACCATTATTAATAATAAGCATAAAAGTCGGTGAAAATCCAAGATTATAATACCAGAAAATAAAGCTCTGAGAATTAATATTATTTTGAACACCTGCGTAGTTTAAATATCACGTACGGCGAAAATTTTGCAGATAATTAATGGTTCAGAGAATCTTGTAGAAACCGTCGCATAATAGTTACGAGAAATGCTAAAGGTGGGTTATTTCACACTCCACATGGACTAAAATATAATCGATAATAAAGAATATCAATTTGCACCAATACGAACAGGTTAGAAAAGGAAAGAGAAAATGCGTCAAGCAAAGACACATATAGTAAAAGGCGTGATTTAAGCAACGTCACGAGGGTCACTATTGGTTGAAAATAGGATGCATATCAGAGGTAGAAACAACGATTTCTGTACAAAATTAATTAGCTTTTCTCGGACATGTTTGCGTGCCGTGTGAGAATTTCTGAGTTTTAAATGGGGCGAGTGAAAATTCGTAAAACCGACGCGCGAGCGACGGACTGGGAACATGGCATGAGAAATTCTTTAGAATTACCCGTTTTGGGGAACAGACCGACAGACAGGCTTTTGCTATATATACCGAGGTGAATATAAACAAGGTCTCTTAGACGTTTGACTATTCGATGCGTTAAAAGCTCTTACATCCGCGACTTGATTCAAGATGTTAAACAGTGCATTTTAGTTTGATAAAATAATTTAAAATTTTGCTCGTATATTTTAGTGATTCAAAATAGTTTGTTATTTACGTGCTAACATGAATGTACTTCAGTGCACTTAGATACAAGGTAATAAAATTTAGTATCACTGTACCAATTAGCAAAATTTACAACGACAAATGTATACACAAAAGTAGGCAGTTTTGGCGTATATTGGTGAAAGACGCATGAATTTCTTTGCTATTTTTCGGGGTGTTAATAATTAAATGGTTCAAATACGTGTCTGGATCCACGAAACAAGGGTCAGATATACACAGATGAGTTCCGGAAAAGCCCAGAAACAACTTTAAATAAATGGTGATGGAGAAAATTTTAAAAGCGTTGAGAATTAGAAGCCGTAAATATAATCCTGTTGGAATGGTGTGATTAACTAAAGGGACGATGTACATTGAAGCTACGAGGACAGTAACCTTCAGGTAAATTATACTGTTTTGTTTGACATTTTGTGTGTGTTGAATTACTTTATAATTGATTTACTTTAAATGGACATTAGTGAAATTGTACTAACCATAAAATTTTAATGTTAAGATGAAATTTGCTTGTTTAAGTAGAAAGGGTATTTAGTATTGATGTTCGGGAATATGATGAAACTTTGGGTATGTCTTTGAGCTCAATTAGACGAACCTGGTTAATTAACGTAAAGGGTGGTAGATGCTCCTTTATACTCAGACTCCGGTCTGCTTATATTGTTATATTAATTAGTAGGCATCCAACAAGGACTTTAATTCTGGATGCACGTTAAAGTGATAATAAAATTAATCTTGAAATTCTTTTTAAAACTGAATTTTATGCTGAAATTTAATTTGAAAATTTAATGTATTCTGAATATTGATGTAAATAGAGTTAACGTTGATGTTTGTGGTAGGAATGTGTTGTTTAATTTTATGAATGAGGAGGTTTATAAAATTAGGTGAGCAGCCGAGGCGAAAACAGGATCACAGCAGTTTATGACGCCCAATCGGTGGGACTAGAATTTTTTTTGTTGAAAGGACCCAGAACCGCATTCAAAGGAGTATATCACAGCAGTTCATGGCGACCACAACGTGAGGGCTCGAATTCCAAATAAAAATTTTTGTGATTTTATTCCAGGAAACTGGCGATCTGAGAGAGAGTTTCTGTGTGTGTATAAATTTAAGAGTATTTTAGAGTGTGTGAGAGTGATTAGAACGTATGCAGAGAAAAGAGTGGTTAAGGAGTCAAGGAGTGGAAATTGGAAGTGACGATAGTGCATTGTGTGGGAAAATTTCGAAAATGGAAGAAGCTGGAGGCAGTAGAGATCAGTCGAGGACGGAATCAGGGGATCAAGGAAACGAGATGATAATGAGAATGCTAGAGAGGATGAACGAAGAAGCTAATAGAGCTAGGGAAGAATCTAATAGAGCAAGGGAGGAGTCCAACCAAAAATTAGAGCAGATAAGCGGGAAAATTGAACAAAATACTAAAGAATTTACAGAATTTAAAGATAGTCTTACCGTGAAACTGGGGGAAGTAGAAAATAGGGTTGAAAAAAATGAGCGTGATATTGCAGGTCTTCGACAGGAAATGGGACATTTAAAGTCCGAAGTACGCATTTTTTGTGAAGAAGAGATTAATGTAAAAATGACTGAAGTGACGGACTCATGTAGGGATCAGTTAGGCAGGGTAGAACGCGAAGTTAGTAGTATCAAATACAACATGTCAAATTTAACGGGAGAAGGTCCCAGATTTTCTACAGGTGGAGTATCATTGGACCAACACATGAAGTTTTATGGCGATAACAGGGTAAATCCACAAATTTTTATTAATAGTGTAAGAAATCTAGTGGGAAATTTATTTGACGAACAGACTAAACTAAATACGATAAAGGCTTTATTAAAAGACAATGCGGAAGCGTGGTACAATTTAGTAGGACAGGACATAGACACCTACATGGACTTTGAGGACAGATTTTTAAAGCACTACTGGAGTGACCACAGACAAGACCAGGTACGAGACGACTTAATCACAGGGAAATTTAAGGGAGAATTTTCAGGAAGTAGGGAGCAATATGCTATACGCAAGTATAGCATAGCAAAGCAACTGAACCCACCACTGACGGACCGACAAATTATTAAGTATTTATCACGACACTTCGAGGTAGACATAAGACAGCACGTAGCACTACAGAACATAGTGAACAGAGAAATGTTTTTGGAATACCTGCAGAGGTACGACGACGTAAGTAGTGGACGACCTCGGGAAAACAGGGAAAGACAGATCAACACAGTTAGGTTTGACAATAGACGGGACAACTATGCTAGAAGGGCGAATAATTACGGATACCAGCGACAGAATTGGGAACAGCGACGACCATACGTTAGAAGTAATAGTTTAGGAAGGAGACCTGCACCGAGACCGGGACCTACCAGAATGAATAGATCACCAGACATGAGCGGGACTGCTAATACAGACACGGAACGAGTGGAAACGCCTAGGACATACGCTGAGGTGACGGCTAGACCAGGACCGAGTAGGGAAAACAGACCTGGACAGGATTTTTAGAACGCGACAGACCACTAGATTTCAGTGTAAATGTATATGAACATCCACGTGAATTTTTCAAAATTGAGGAGGAAGTAGAGCCAGAAACTGAGGAAAAATTATGTTTGCCAATTATTAATATAGAAATTTTTGAGAATAATGTAGAAGTATTACTTGATACAGGGGCAGAGGCGAGTTTAATATCGGAGGAATTCGTCAGCAAAATTAGGGATAAGGTTTGTGATAGAATTATGCCTATAAAGCGTAGCCATTTAGTAGCTCAGATAAAAGAAGTTTGCTGTAGTAAATAGTGTTGTGGTGCTTAGGATAGATATAGGAGGTTTAAGCTGTGAACAGGAGTTTGTAATTGTACCTGGACTGAAGTTTCAGAGCATTTTAGGTGTTGACTGTATGATGAAGTTAGGGGTTTTGATAGATATGGAAAGGAAGGTAGTAAGGATTAAGGATAGGGTAGTGCCATGGAAGGGCAGTTATGAAGTCACAGAGGATGACACGGGGTTTAGTATTAATGTAGTAGAGGTAGAGGATGATGAAGGTAAACAGATCAACACAATAAGATGTCCAGAGGAAAAGATAGTAGAGGTTCAAGCTTTAGTACAAAAACATGCAGAATTAGTGGGGGTAGAAGCAACAGCAGCGTATCGGGAGCAGGTGAAGGCAGAATTATTTTTGATGAGGTTAAGTGGCAAAGGTGTTTTTAATAAAGTAGATTTAAGGAATTCATTCTGGCGGATTCCATTACATAAGAATTCTAGAAGGTACATAGGATTTCCCATAGAGGGAAAAATCGATAATTGTAAAGTAGTATCGTTTGGTTTGTCGGCAGAAAAGGAAATGATAATGAATAAGAAACAGACAAGTGTAGGGACTGAAGAAGAAGCAATATTTAAGAGTGAGGATAATAGGGATGATAAGTTTATTGTATGTGAGATAATAGGGATGATAAGTATAGATATAGAAGGAGGAGAAATAGGGATGAAGAGTATTAGGTTGGTGAGAAGAAAGACTTGGAGGGTCAAGAAGAGAGTTAGATTTAAATAACTTGATGAACAGAGGATAGAGATAGGTGAATTTTAGTATAGTTATAGAAAATAAAGCTAGATATAGGATAAATATGGGAGATAATTAGAAATAGGTTTAGGATGAGGATAAAGAGTAAATGTAGGAAGAAAATAAGATAGGTTAAGTATAGATATTTCATATAAGATTAGTGGAGAGTTAGGAATAGAGTAAGAGTAGGATAGGCATATAGGATTAGGTAGGGGGAAGTAAAGTATAGTGAAGATTAGTTAAAAGTTAGGAATAGGATAGGTATATAGGATGTATATAGGATTAGATGGATGAGTAGGATGAAGTTAGGGATAATTTCAGTTTATAGAATTAGATGAGAGTTAGGAATAGGATAGGGATATAGGACAGGTGTAAATATTTTTTGAATTGGAGATAAGGTAGGTAAGTTAGATAGATAAGGGTAGAGAGTGATAGGCAATTTTTGTAATTTTTTTGGGCTAAATGCTTAATATTTGCATTCAAATAAGTGGGATTATTTGTATTCAAATAGGGGGAAAATACTCATATTTAGACCAGGGTAGAAAATTAAATAATCACATCAAATAATTTTAATCACCGTGTATAAGGAATCTTATTAAATAATACGCTTTATTAAAACCATGAAGCATAAATAAATTCGGTCGTTTCAGTAAAAATAAGAGATTTAAAATCATGTACAAGACGCTTTATATGAAAAGAAACAGTATTAAAAAGCTCTGCGTGTAATGTAATTATTCCTAAACAAATGGAAATTACGTGCAAAATTTATCTTAATTAACTCTATTTCAAGTAACCGGTATTAAACAGAGTGTACACATAATAATTAATATTTAACTTGTATTCGCTAAATATGAAAGGATAGAAGTCAATTTTAATTGGAGTTAATTAAACCATTATTAATAATAAGCATAAAAGTCGGTGAAAATCCAAGATTATAATACCAGAAAATAAAGCTCTGAGAATTAATATTATTTTGAACACCTGCGTAGTTTAAATATCACGTACGGCGAAAATTTTGCAGATAATTAATGGTTCAGAGAATCTTGTAGAAACCGTCGCATAATAGTTACGAGAAATGCTAAAGGTGGGTTATTTCACACTCCACATGGACTAAAATATAATCGATAATAAAGAATATCAATTTGCACCAATACGAACAGGTTAGAAAAGGAAAGAGAAAATGCGTCAAGCAAAGACACATATAGTAAAAGGCGTGATTTAAGCAACGTCACGAGGGTCACTATTGGTTGAAAATAGGATGCATATCAGAGGTAGAAACAACGATTTCTGTACAAAATTAATTAGCTTTTCTCGGACATGTTTGCGTGCCGTGTGAGAATTTCTGAGTTTTAAATGGGGCGAGTGAAAAATTCGTAAAAACCGACGCGCGAGCGACGGACTGGGAACATGGCATGAGAAATTCTTTAGAATTACCCGTTTTGGGGAACAGACCGACAGACAGGCTTTTTGCTATATATACCGAGGTGAATATAAACAAGGTCTCTTAGACTTTTGACTATTCGATGCGTTAAAAGCTCTTACATCCGCGACTTGATTCAAGATGTTAAACAGTGCATTTTAGTTTGATAAAATAATTTAAAATTTTGCTCGTATATTTTAGTGATTCAAAATAGTTTGTTATTTACGTGCTAACATGAATGTACTTCAGTGCACTTAGATACAAGGTAATAAAATTTAGTATCACTGTACCAATTAGCAAAATTTACAACGACAAATGTATACACAAAAGTAGGCAGTTTTGGCGTATATTGGTGAAAGACGCATGAATTTCTTTGCTATTTTCGGGGTGTTAATAATTAAATGGTTCAAATACGTGTCTGGATCCACGAAACAAGGGTCAGATATACACAGATGAGTTCCGGAAAAGCCCAGAAACAACTTTAAATAAATGGTGATGGAGAAAATTTTAAAAGCGTTGAGAATTAGAAGCCGTAAATATAATCCTGTTGGAATGGTGTGATTAACTAAAGGGACGATGTACATTAAAGCTACGAGGACAGTAACCTTCAGGTAAATTATACTATTTTGTTTGACATTTTTGTGTGTTGAATTACTTTATAATTGATTTACATTAAATGGACATTAGTGAAATTGTACTAACCATAAAATTTTAATGTTAAGATGAAATTTGCTTGTTTAAGTAGAAAGGGTATTTAGTATTGATGTTCGGGAATATGATGAAACTTTGGGTATGTCTTTGAGCTCAATTAGACGAACCTGGTTAATTAACGTAAAGGGGTGGTAGATGCTCCCTTTATACTCAGACTCCGGTCTGCTTATATTGTTATATTAATTAGTAGGCATCCAACAAGGACTTTAATTCTGGATGCACGTTAAAGTGATAATAAAATTAATCTTGAAATTCTTTTTAAAACTGAATTTTATGCTGAAATTTAATTTGAAAATTTAATGTATTCTGAATATTGATGTAAATAGAGTTAACGTTGATGTTTGTGGTAGGAATGTGTTGTTTAATTTTATGAATGAGGAGGTTTATAAAATTAGGTGAGCAGCCGAGGCGAAAACAGGATCACAGCAGTTTATGACGCCCAATCGGTGGGACTAGAATTTTTTTTGTTGAAAGGACCCAGAACCGCATTCAAAGGAGTATATCACAGCAATATATATATATATATATATATATATATATATATATATTGTTGCAATAACCCGGTACCCGTGAAATAAAAAGGTTAAAATGTTCTTTTAGTCAATTTTTAATTTTTAATTTATTTTTAATTTTGAATACCTCGGCTAGCTCAGTTTTAACCACGCACGGAGCTTGCGACAATACGACAACAAAACCTTTACGTTTTTCTTCTACCTTTACTTCCTGTTTCTTTAAGCCAAAACACCATTAAGCACAATTACTATAATATTCTCAAAAATATTTACAATGTATGAAATCTTTAAGAATTTTCTAAATAGAACTTTTTTTAATAATTGAATTAAAATTCTTTCAATAATTATCATTCCCAAAATTAATGAAAGAGCCATCAAAAATCGCTCTTATTATTATTATCTAACGCCCAAAAAACGTTCATTAAACTTCCTTTAAAATTTACGTAATTTATAACGTGTATTAAAAACGATCTTTGTTGACCCTCACATAAAATTTGCATGAAAGAATTTTTAAATTATTTAAATTAGAAATATACAACGAAACATTTACACATAAAAATAACAAAACATTCAGATTGGCTAACCTGTTGTTTCAAGCTCGAATCAGTTCTTGTTCCAACTGCTCCCGTATTCAGCTTATTGATTTATATAGTCCCAACGTCGAATTTAGATATGGCGTGTATTTCTCTTGGTACAGCCTCTTTTAATTAATTCATTAATTATTTCAGCGGCTTTGCTAAACTTCCTGGTCGAATCCAGTGATTAATAGTTGAGTTAAGTATTTGTTAAATTTCCACATCGAATCCAGTAATTATTCAGAGTCCTTTTATTAATGTTTATATTAAATTTAGTTTAAAACAACTTTTAGTTACTTACGTTTTTAAAGGATTACAACGACCAACCTCGTTCAATTTTCCACAATCACCATTGCACTATTTATTACTTAACAATAAATCACTTCTAAATCTTTTCACGTAAATACTTACTTCTAAGTGATGTGAACTATGCCTTAATTCATGTTGAACTGATTTATTTACAAATCTGGTCGTATTTAAAAGGATCGCCTATCTATTGACAAGCACAGAGTTCAACGTTTACGCTATGGTATGTGATTCCTACATACAAGGTTTTGGGTATTTCTATGGAATTTTGCGCTATACAGAAAATTGATGCGCTACTTTCGGCACGTAATACTTCAAGTTAATACATTCGTTCTATTAGATTTTCTCATTCCTCGTTCACGTAAATTTGTTGTTTGTACAATAAATTTGATGAACTTTGCAGTTACCACCATGCCGTGTTTATTTCGAATTTATCAGGTGTTGGATTTTTTCTTTCTGGTCATGTATTCTTAATATAATTTATGTATTAAATTATATGCGTTTTCTAATACGCATTTTCAAACCTGCTTGTTCAATTGAGATTCTTAGCGTAATGATTAATGCATTATTCATGCGTATTGTGTTTCAGCTTCTGTCCACGTTGTCTTATGACTTGCCAAATCGTTTATTTAATCAAATCTTCTAAAGTACTTTTTATTTCTTAAATTAATTATGACTATAGTTTATATACAGGGCGTTGTCATTTACTTTCCTGCCTAATCGTTGCATTTCTTATTTTCTTCGTAAAAAGTATAGTTTTCTGAGCCCTCATGTTGTTTTCATGAAGTGTACTATACTAGTAGTCCTATCTACCCCTAAATGACCTGATTAAAACACACAATATATATATATATATATATATATATATATAATAGTACAGATGAGCCAAGATGTATTTCTTCCAATAAACTTAAAATAAAAGTTAACACTGAACAAAAAATTGTTATGTTACAAGAATAAGGTCAATTGTATTTTAGCTGTTTTATATTGAAGGAATATACTTGTTTTAAGACTACGAATATAGTTTTGTTATTGTAATTGGAGCTAGTTTGTTGCTAATCTTTGGACATTCTGATTAATTTATTAGGTTAAGTAATAAAAAGTAAGAAAATTGTTTTCAGAAAATCATTACTTGCAGTGCATAGTGTTATTCATTTAATTGTTGCATTACTTAATAATACTAATTATTATTATTTTGCTTAGGTGTCTCATTTAAATAATATATTTAAGTTTCATTAAATTAACCTGAAGCTCATCATTAGTTATCATTGGACAAGTTGTATGAAAATTTCTAATCCTGCTGAAACTATGAATTTCTTCTCCATTATTAAAAGCATGATTC
This sequence comes from Platerodrilus igneus, assembly GCA_036346225.1. Taxonomy (NCBI): domain Eukaryota; kingdom Metazoa; phylum Arthropoda; class Insecta; order Coleoptera; family Lycidae; genus Platerodrilus; species Platerodrilus igneus. Next base: position 2,637,957 of record JARFIW010000347.1, on the reverse strand, counting down.
GCGTTACCAATAATTTTCCAATCTTATATTCAAACAATAGACTACAAATATTTCGAGTTTTATTTTTGATTAATCGTTCTAATTAAATTTTATTATGTCAATAATAAGAAACTATAGTTTAAAACTAAAATTAAATAATTGTATATTGATTTCATTTTGAAATCAATAGCTACTTTTACCTAATAGCAAATATCCGATACTACTTCTGGATATGATTTGTTTAATTTAGTTGTTTCTGAAAGTAGTACAGAACTTCAAACTCAATACGCCTATAAATATTTATGGTACTGGGTTGGGGCCGTGTTATTTTATAAACTAAGGTCGACGTTTCGCCCACTGTTGTAAGGGGCAAAAAAGAAAATGAAATATAAATATAAAATAATAATAATAATAATAAGAATGATAAAATATTAATTAGACAAGTGTAAAAAGTATGAAGAGTTACTTCTGAACTAGCAAACTCACCAGCCCATTTAAGCCAAAAAGTGTCTTGTGGCAAAGTAACAGTTACTTGTCTGATTAATATTTTATCATTCTTATTTTTATTATTAGAATTTTATATTTCATTTTCTTTTTTGTCCTGATGAAGCCCTTTACAACAGTGGGTGAAACGTCGACCTTAGTTTATAAAATGACACGGTCACAACTCGGACCCATAAATATTTAAAATGACTCCGGCCGTGAAAGCCTTCGATTCAATACGCCTAGCTTTCTTTGTATCTACATTAGGTTAGGTATTTATTTTAGCGGATACATTCTTTTTTCCTAATAATACTATCGTTATGCTTATAAATATAAAGATAAAACAAAACGTTAACGTAAATTTTGTTTTTAATACTATTATAAAATAACGACAAATAACCACAAAACGCGACGCAAAATTTTTCCAATATGGAAGTGGAACTAACATATGTCAATCGCCATAGTTATTGATATTATTACGGACGGATAAATAGAGGAATGTAACAACCAATCAGAAATAATATAGTCTGTTTAGGGTCTTACAATAGCTTGTTTGGATACGCCTAACCTTTAAAATTTGCCCCTTTTTGCAATTTTATTGTCTTAATTTCTGTCTTTATATAATTCTTTTATATTTGCCATGACTAGGAAAAAGTTTATCGATGTGATTTATTTGTAAATGGGTATTATAATTGGCATGCTCGCTATCAACAGCTTCAGAAAACTGTTATGTTTTATAGTTTTAAATTTATGAGACCTGTAAAAGAAACTAGCACTCGTGATTGATTGTTACATTCCTGTAATTATCCACTCTGCTATATAACCTCACTTTTTACAACCAAAATAACACAAACAACATTTCTTTGTTAAAACTTATACTATTTTATACGGTATAATTTAACTGTAGCCATATTAAAAACACATCTTAGGAAACTTCACAAATAACTTGGCGATGCATTAAACGGTATATACTCGCTGTAATTTAAGTTCCGATTTACGTCACTAATATTCGTAATGCCATAACATTGCACGGTTGCCTCTATCAAAATACGAATTTTTGTAACCACAATGAGACCATCGGTAGAATATTGATGTTGCAAATGTTTTCTAATAGATGAAGGAATGTAGTTTGTAATTTTTTAAAATGCAATTTATAAAATCATTTTATATGGACATAATTGTAAATCAAACTTTTTAACTAAATAATATAGGCTATTTAAGTGAAAGTTTTACTACTGAGCATATTTTAAACATAGTTTAGTGTTTTTAATGTGATTCATTTTATAGCAATAAGCACTTTACACCAGACACAGAATATTAGCCACCGCTAATCCACAAACAGGTTATGTTTATCAAAACTAAATTAAAAGTGTGTAATTCAGGTTTTAAATAATTCTTGGATTGCCAGCACAAAGTAACCGAAATACGTATAAAATTCAATTTTCTTTCCACCTTTGTAAAGTAGTATTTTTTTTGACGATAAATAGGGTTGATCTGTGAATGTTTACTATTCAAATATTATGTAGCCATTTTAGGCAAAATATAAAACAAATATGAATTTTTTAAGATAATACGAAAGTACATGGATATTGATATCTCGTATGTAAATGTATATAGGACGAACTGTTTTGAAAATTTATTCTTTAAGGTTTGCTGGATGCTAAACAAACGCATACAATATCTTGCAAACTTGTTGACATACGGAACCTGTTAAAATTGGATGATGTAAAAGCTTGATAGTACCCGGTGCCTTAGTTTTGCCGGTATGAGGTGTATGCAGTTAGTAAAATAAATAACATTTTCAAGAGCGATACAAGTATTCGGTAAATTTGAATATACAATACACTTTATTAATGATAAGATGTAAGTAAAAACTTTAACAAAAGAAGATTGTCAAACACCATGAAAGTAATTCAAAAATGAATAATTGTATCACAAAAAAAATGTGATTTTGCAGTCGATGTTGTAGACAGATGTAACCGAGGAATTTAAATGAATCTCTATTACATGCTTTTAAATTATTAATAAAATAATATATTTAGTTTTATTTATCTATCATACAGAAAGTTACAGATACTGATCACCTCACAATAAACTAAATGCCGATAATTAATTTACAAATATCGATATTTCTTCGTGTACAAAATGTATTTCATTAATTTCTTTATGATTCCATGGTTTTCTATCGATTAGTTACTACTGCTGTCTGAATCCCAGCTACTGTCGTTGCTATTGTCGTTTATGTTAATGATCAACGGTGCAACATCCTTTTCATCAGACTTAATTTTGCGATCATCCATTCTTTAATAATTGCTTCTGCGTTTTGTACAGAATTTGTCCAAACTTGAGGAGCTAGGGTCGCTAATGCTTCATGCCACATTGTGATACAGCTTTATATAGATCGGCAAAATATAAATTTGCTAACCTTTGTCTATTAAGTTCTCCAGCGATGTTTAAATATAATCGATGTGGACATCTGAATCGGTGCTATCACTTTCGGTATCAGCATTAAAAGTACTTACAAGAGGTGCAACATCAACTGTATCTAAACGTACTTCTCTATTGTACCAGTCTCCAATTAACCTTTCACAATGAGCTACAGCATTTGCCCAGATTTCTGGTGTAATGGTTGCCAATGCTTCGGGCCACATTTTCAAACAATTCTCTGCCGATTTGCCATTCCTACCAATGTGACGATTGTAATAAGTTTTGGATATACCCCAGACAAGTTAATCGGGTTGCAAAGGCAATGGTAGGAAGGCAATGGTACAACTTTATGGCCATACTGCTCCACCAAGTAATCTGCTTTGTAGACCTTCTGTGGTTTATGCCTGAAAATTAATAACCTTGTTAATTACACAAATTATAAATTGGATTGTTATACATACATGGTAGCAAGATTATGAAGATCTTTTTTAAAAGAAGTACAATCATGTGCAATGCCTTGATTTGTCAGCCAGTTTGATATGTCTCCTTTAGTCCAACTGCAATTCGGTTCTTTAACCAACAGTGTACTGTGGTATGAAGCATTATTTAAAACAATTGCAGACGGTTGTTTCAAATCCTTCAGCAATTGATTTTCAAACCAATTAAGAAAATTTGCTTCGTTCATCTCTCCATGATGATCTCCATACTTTGTTGCAGATGAAAAGATCAACTCGCAACCTTCAATGAACCCATTTTCATTGCCTGCATGCAACACTATGTATTTTTTCTCATCGACTTGTGTTCTTCTTACAGTTCGTATATCATTATTATGCCAGGAACGACAAACCGTACCGTTTTGGAAAATCCAAGTTTGGTCGAGATGAACGAATTGATAAATGCTTTCCGTTTTAATTCTCATATACTTTACGAAAAATTCAAACCGTTTAAGGAGAATATGAGTCAATTCTATGAGAGCACGACGGGAATTGTTTTTACGATATGTAAATCCCATTCTGCGTAGCAGTGTACTTAAAGATTTATCACATCCTTTGAATAATTCTGCACTCTGAAGTTGTAAATACAAGTTATGTACTGTAATATGTTCATCTGAAACACATTAATAACTTACGATTGTCATACATTCGATTAATTTCATTGCGAATTGCACACTCTGTAAATTCATCAACAGTTACAGGTTTCTTGGGAATTTTTTTGGGTCCGGTTTACCGTTACAGACCACTCTAAATAAAACGAAAAACTGAAAAATATGCTCTGAAACTGATGTTTTAAATAAAGATTTAGAAACTTTTGCGGGTTTTTGCTAATTTTTTGAGTGATTCTAAAAAAACAACCAAAAAATCGGTACTACTTACCGTGCCCATAAAATCTCATTATAATGTCTTCACTACTATTTCGCGGAGGAATACTATACAAAGCGTGCGCATTGGATGATCCCGCCATCAATGGCGCAGTTTAACATCTAGCCAGCAGCCATATTGTTGTTATCGTTCGCCCCTACTACACTGATTTTACCTTATCTTTGAGTTTTTGTGTTCTTTTTATTTGTGTGTTTATATTTTGTCAAGATAGATATAACTTTAAATAAATAACCTGCTACTAACAACTAACCTAAGCCGGGGATCTATGCCGATGAGGATCTGTAGCGCGTGCTCTTTAATTGACATTACTTTAAATAAGAAACCCGCTACTAACAACTAACCTAACCTAGAGATCTAAGCCGGTGTGGTTCTGTAGCGGGTGCTCTTTAATAGACTACTGTAAATAAAGAACCTGCTACTAACTACTAACCCAACCTGGAGATCTAAGCCGATGAAAATCTGTAATGGAGGCTCCTAAATAAAAATGATTTTAAATAATAAAGCTGTTATTAACAGTAACCTAACCAGAAGAAACCGCCGAAAATCCAAATAAAGATTCTATTATTGTAAGTGCACAGTATGCTTAATTCCAGAGTATATATTTTTTTTCCAAAAAAAACTCGCAATTTGTCTTTTTTTGCACCAAACTTAAATATCCGGGAAATCATCAGCTGTGGTTATTTCTTCCAAAACTGAACATTTCAAATTATTGTATTCGGTTAGTTTTGCATAGGCACTTATTTGGTTTACCAACTATATTGATATTTAGGCATATATAATATTTCATTTTTCTGCTAAAATCGTTGAAAACCCGCAAAAATTTGTTTTGATTGATGATTTATACACAACAGTCCTTTGTTTAAAGTAATGTAGAAGTTTCTACTTGTGATCTATAACGGTAAACCGGAGCCATTCTTTTTTTTCAAATCTAATGATTTACGATTTTGAATAGCTTTGGTCACCATAGTTACAGTTGGCGGATTAATTTTGAGAGCAGCTGCAACTCTCTATAAAATCAAATTAATTAATTTTATAACGAATTACATTTCGTAGATTATCTCTCGGACGGCTGTTACAGGAAAAATGTCCCCCATTTGCTTTCTCTTGATAAAAAAACTCGCGCATGTTAGCAACAAGCTGCTCCCCCCCCCCCAGCACCCAAGTGCATTCCAGGCATTTTCAAAAACATGCTCGCGAACGTAAAAATTACGCGAATTTGTTCTGATAAAACAGTTTTTAATATGAAAAAAAGACGGAGTTTATAAAACGATTGGTATTGAGAAGCCAAAAAATTTGACAGAAACGCATTCCCATAACCTCTAGAACATGAGTTTAGGTAATGTACTGCTATTTTCGATAGTTTTACATGTTAAAGTTTTGTAGAGAAACGCTGGCATCGCTGCGATTTTTACCAACATTAATAAGATCTGAGTGTTTAGATAAGAAAGGAAATATGCTGTATACTATGTTGGTATGCATGCGAACATTATTAATGACGTAAATCAGAACTAAAATTACAACGACTAAATTATGCCTTTTCTTTAAAATAAGATATCGTTCGTAGTTTTTTTATAAATAAAATACACTTTTTAAAATTTTAAAAGAACTAATGAAAATTAAGTGTTTGGTGTGATGCTACATTGACTTAAAAATTTTCAACTTAATTCGTACGAATACAAGTGATGACGCAGACGACTTCTTTCATGGTTTCGACTATAACAAATGTTTTTAGGTTGAACAAAGAACCTTATTTTACACCTTTTTCTAAAGATTTCTCACTTGCTTCATTGCGCCCCCCAGGGTCATTGAGATTTTGAAACAGCTAAATTATGTTTTACCAAACCCGTTAACGGTGCTATCACCAGGTTTTGTAAAAGTCACATGTTATTTAAATTACCAAAGGTAAACATACGTCAATGAGAATTATGATGTGAATTATTAGTTTTGCAAAGATAAACCACAGACCACCCAAATAAGTATACTATTTTTATGTTTGATGTACTACACTTGATATAAAGTAGCAAAGATTAAGACAATTACTGGTTGAAGTGTCGTACATCTATTAACATGTCGCCTAAAAAGGTATTATTACTTGCCTGTGGTTCATTTAATCCGCCAACAAATATGCATTTGCGGATGTTTGGTAAGTAATCATTGGAGAATATAACACCACAGTATTGATAACTCTGGTTCAGTTTAGTTTTTCATATGTAGTACAGTTTTTGTATATAGATCTACCATCTATGTATAATAGAAAAAATAGGTATTCAGTTCCTAGTTAATGCTTATTGTATAATGCAATAAAATACTCTGAATTACTTTTTAATATACAATTTTATTAAAGACATATTTGCTACTTTTTCCAACCTTTCTGCAGATTTTTTTGTTAAATCTTACTGTTTTGTACACCATGTGAATCTACAGCAGACCATTTGACCTTTCAATTTAGAAAGTTTGTAGGATTTATATTCTGGTGACAACTTACTAAGCATATATTTGAATAAATCATTGAAGGGTTTCTGGTTACTAGAAAATTTGAAAAATCGTAGTTAAAACTAACAGGTTTTTAAATCTTGACCAAGTTACTGAAAAAGATTATAGTTAATATGTATACCTTGTTGGAATGTTCTTCTACTTAGTTGTATTATATGCACTATATTGTTTGAACGGGATAATTATTGAAAATGGATAATATAAAAAATTTAATGTAATGGTGTTGGATTATTAAATAATATTTACATGAGTAAAGGGAATGTTAGCTAATTGTGATTTGTTGGATGTGATGGAACAGAGCAATCAACACGTTATGAAAGCAAGCAAAAAGCATTAATATAGAGCGATTTAATAAGAAACAGAACTCGGGTTAATACAGGAATAAATCAACATAACGTACAACTTAAATATTATGCATGTATACAATAGTTATGAATGTTAAACATGATACATCGTGTTAGAGCATGTGCAAGTCTATTGTATATCATAGTCACGACGGAACTGATTATCCCTGCATACCGGCGAGCCGTATGGCGAGCACGGTGCTTCAGTGGCATAACTGGCACCTGGGTTATCACGACCACTAACGTTATTACAAACACTCCCCCTTGATACACACGCGGCTAACTGTGTAGAGTTGAACAAACCCATCATTTTTACACAATTTTCGAACTTTTTACTAGACAAAGCTTTCGTAGGTATATCCGCAGGCATATCTTCTGAAGGTAAATGATGTAGAACAAACTGCTTGTCGTTCAGGGCCTCGCATATGAAATGATTCTTCACATCGATGTGTTTACTTCGTGCATGAAACACTGGATTATCAGCTAACTTTAATGCACTCATGTTATCAATATAAACAACTACTTGAGCTAATTTTTCGAAACCAAGTTCTATCAGGGCGTTTTGAAGATAAATACCCTCTTTGGCAATTTCAGGCAATCCCATATATTCGGCCTCTGTAGACGAAAGAGCCACAGTACACTGCTTTCTAGTTTCCCATGAGATTGGACAACTAGACAACATAAATGAAAATCCTGTAAAAGATCTTCTGTCGATGGCACATCCAGCCCAATTGGCATCTACGTACCCCTTTAGAGCATCTTTGGTGGGAGAATACACCAACCCTAAATTAATACTTCCTTTGAGATATTGAAGAACACGCTACGCTGCGCTCCAATGAAAATTCCTATAACAGTTATTAAACTGGCTAAGATAGCTAACAGCGTAACTTATGTCAGGTCGCGTTGCAACTGATAGATAAGTCAATGCTCCGATCAGTTCTCTGTACGGTAATTTTTCTTCATCCGATGCGGATTCAGTTGGTTTAGACAACTTAGTGCCTGGATTGATAGGAGTACTGATTGGTTTAACTTCAGACATTCCAAATCTGTCTAATATTTCCTTTATATAACCTTTTTGATGAAGCATAATTTTATTATCTCTTCGAGAAAATTCAATTCCTAAACAGTATCCAACACTACCGATAACCTTAACTTCAAACTTTTTGAACAATTTAGATTTTGAACTGTCGATAGTTTTGAGATTCTTGGAAGCAATCAATATATCATCAACATAGATTATTATCAGAGTTAATTCATCACCTTGACCCATTCGATATAAACAAGGATCAGAATTTGTTGGTTTAGCGCCACATTCTTGTAATGTTTTGTTTAACTTGGCGTACCAACTTTGTCCAGCTTGCTTTAAACCATATAAGGCCTTATTCAGCAAACAAACTTTGTCGCCACTCTGTATATTTTTCAACATATCATCTGATACTTTTCCTATATATGATTCATCGTTGAGAGAAATAATCTCCAAGATTTTTGCTAACTGTTTTGGAGGTTCCATGTATAGCCTCTTGCAATTCTCCATTTAAATAAGCACATGTTACATGTAATTGATGCATATGCATTCCAAAATGCGCTGCTATCGCAGAAACTAACCTTACTGAACTTAAGCGAGCTACAGGAGCAAAAGTTTGATTGAAGTGTATGCCTGGTTGCTGACCGTATCCCTGCACAACCAATCTTGCTTTTCTTCGATCAAGACTCCCTTCACTTTTCAGTGTATTTCGTAAAACCATTCTGCTTTCGATAATTTCTTTATCATGTGGCCTGTCAACTAAAGACCAAGTCTTATTCTTTAATATAGAAACCATTTCGTCAACCATAGCTTTATACCATTCGTCAGCTTCAGTCGAATTTAAAGCTTGTTTCATAGGAACTTCTGACATAAACAAATATTCCTCCGTTTCAGAGTTTATATTCGCTTCTGGTACCATATTAAATAATTTTGCAGGACGACCCGGGTACCCGGTTCGGACAATTCTATGTCTTCCCGGTCCTCTAACTAAACTGATCTCTTTAGACACATCATTTTCTAAATTATCGACTTTGGCGGATTTGGACCAAATAAGAGTATTAGGGGGTTCATACTCGATTTCAGATCCTAATTTATTCTCTTTAGTTTCAGAAAAAACGTCAGACGGTTCTTGTAAATTTTGCTTGTTATTTGATTCAACAAACTTTACATCACGAGTTATTTCGGTTTTTCGCTCTTCAGGTAACCAAACCCTAAATGCCTTTGATTCCTCTGAGTAACCCAAAAATATTCCTTCTTTAGCTCTTTCATCATATTTTTCTTTGCTCGGATTTCTGTTCAAACATAAAACTTTGCAACCGAATTGCCTAAAACTACTCACATCTGGTGGACTTCCCATCCAAATTTCATGTGGAGATTTCCCATTTAGACTTTTTGTAGGCACACGATTACGAACATAATTTGCGGTATTAACGGCTTCGGCCTAAAATGAATCTGGCAAACCGGATTCCATGAGTAGACAGCGAGAAGAATCGACTAAAGTGTGATTTTTCCTCTCGGCTACCCCGTTCTGTTCCGGATTGTACGGTGCCGTTAAACACCTAGTAATTCCACGTTCCTTTAATAAAGTATCAAAGTTCAAATTTATATACTCCGTGCCATTATCTGATTGAAAGCATTTGATGCGTTTACCTTTCTGATTTTCAACTAAGTTTAAATATTCTGCCGTAATTTTGGTAACTTCCGATTTATAACTAATAAAACGTACTTTGCACCAACACGAGTGATCGTCTATGAATTCAACAAAATATTTTGCCTTTCCAATTGATAGAACATGCATAGGACCACAAACGTCCGTGTGAATAATGTCTATTAAATTCGATTCCCTGACCGATTTATTTGGGAACGGCGTTCTCGACATTTTACATTTTGCACATATATCACAATTAAGGTCAATATTTTTCAGATCAAGTTCAAGCTCAATACCCATTATAACACCTTTACGTATAGAATCGATTAGATCCTTAAAATTCAAGTGTCCTAAACGTTTGTGCCAAAGTAAAAGTTTCTGAGAATTATGTACCGGTCCGTTATTTATTGCTACATTCGAAATGTTCTGACTTTCGCGCGCGTAATAAAGATCACCGATACGATCTGCGATTAACTTAACGGTCCCATCTCTGCTGAGAACTAACGCACAGTCCTTTTTAAATAAGACTTCAAAACCACCTTTAGTAATTTTACTAACTGACAATAGATTCGTACGCAAATCTGGTACATGAAGGGTGTCGTTTAAAATAATATTTTTGGACTCACTTCGTATATCCGTGCTAAATGTAACAATACCTTTAGCTACGACATCTGTTGAACTGTTGTTGGCTAAATTCAAGCTACCATGCATGCATTCTTCGAGTTCTTGAAATCTTTCAATATTCCTACACAAATGTGAAGAAGCTCCACTATCCAAGCACCATCTGTTATCTTGATTTTGAGAACCAATTTGACACACTTGCGAAGTAACAAAACTCTCATTTTCACTAGCACTTTGGGAACAACTAGCTGAAGATTGCGTATTAGCATTTTTGTGTTTGTAGCACTTCATGGCTTTATAATTTTTCTGCATTTATGACAGCGAAATTTAAAAGATCGATTCACATTCCCGCTTTTATTCGCGAGTACACTTTCGGTAGTTTTATTATTATCCGCGTGTTTTTTGCTTTCAAGCCGCCACTGACCCGGTTTTTTGTTTACAAACAAAGCATTCTGAGAATTATTCCGATCATCGCCTTTTCTGGCATCGCTTTCTTCTACTATTTTAATTCGTAGCGTTTCTGGGGATGGCAATTCGTCTCTTGATTCTATAGCACACCGAAAATTTTCAAAGCTCGGTGGTAAACTATATAATAACATAGTTGCGAGTAAATCTGGATTTATTTCAAGATCCATTTCGGCTAATTTATCAACAGCATCGAAAAACTTGTTTACATGTTCACGTATATCAGAACCTTTGTCCATACGTTGTAATGTTAGTTGCTTCAATAAATTTGCTTTTCTAGCCGGTCTCTTAGATTGATACGTATTTTCCAGTTTTAACCAAACATCCCTTGAGGTAATGCACCCTTTAATTTGTTTTAATTCAGGACTAATTGAAAGAATTATTTCGGATTTGGCCTTACTATCGCCTTTAAACCATTTTTCAATTTCTCTCTTGGAATGTGGGTCGTCTTCTTTTAAATTTGGTTTACCCCAGGTTCTATTCACATAACCCCAAGCATCTTGCTTTATTAATAGTGCCTCCATCTGTATTTTCCGAGTATCGAAATTTTCTTTATTTAACATTTCAAGACGCGAAACATTCGCACTATTCATCTTGAAAAACAATATACTATCTCCGACACGTTAATACACGAAAACGTAACCGTCACTACTAAAAAAACATCGACACACGCGCCTGTTGTTTTTGTTCCTTATCGCTCGTTACTGCACCTGCTATTCGTTATCCTCGTTTGAGCTGTCTGGGGCCCATAACCTGTTGGATGTGATGGAACAGAGCAATTCAACACGCTATGAAAGCAAGCAAAAAGCATTAATATAAAGCGATTTAATAAGAAACAGAACTCGGGTTAATACAGGAATAAATCAACATAACGTACAACTTAAATATTATGCATGTATACAATAGTTATGAATGTTAAACATGATACATCGTGTTAGAGCACGTGCACGTCTATTGTATATCATAGTCACGACGGAATTGATTACCCCTGCATACCAGCAAGCCGTATGGCGAGCACGGCGCTTCAGTGCCGTAACCGGCGCGTGGGATATCACGACCAATAACGTTATTACTAACATGATTCAATGGACTTTTGCAATTAAAATACTGGAAAATACGGAATTTTGAAGGTATAGAAGTACTTTGTTGACGAACGCACTGTTGTATTTCTCTTATTAATTTATAGTGATTGAATAATATGCCACGACTATTTGATAACCAAAATGAGTTTTCTTTTTGACAAGACCATCTGTGAGTCTCGTTCTATTTGCTAAATTTAACACTCCTATGCAACACACAGGCATTCATACAATATACTAACAATATAATTATAAACCTGTTAAGGCTTTATAAGTATTTTGGTTGTAGTGTAGTATGCCAATCACAATTAATTTAAGTCCTTAAACTATTCCCACCTAGAAACCCTCCATTATCCCTACCTTTAGTGCAACGACATAAAAGGGTTGGTAATTGCAGTGGACGACAATTCAACTTCGTTCTCGCTTGGCTTTGGTTCGTGATTTAGTTCGGTGCATCGAGCATCAGTAATTAGCAACAATTAGTGAACATTATACATACAGTCCATAATTATCTGATAGCAGTGCAAGTACAATCAACCACTACAACCAGTGAAAGGTAGGTGATATATTCCTTTAAATTATCATTTCCTTTGTGTGATTGTAAATGCAAATTAACATTTTGATTAACATTTTTGGTCCTTTGAGCAAATATTTGGCTTATTAATTGGTTTATTATTGGCATTTATTATTGGCATTCATTTTAACTACATTGTTAATTGCTCTTCGCTTAAATTAGGGGTTGACCGCATTTAGAAGAAAAGTGTAGTCACACCACCAGTTTCATAGTCAATTGTGTAAACTAACTTATAGTAGATGCAATCTCGCATTAAATTTGAAATTTTGTACTGATACAGAATCTTATAAAGCCTTAAAATGACAAATCTTTGTAAATTTTAGGGATAGTTAACGTAAGAATTTGTAGTCAGAAAAGTGTTTAACAATACAGTTATTTTAAACTTGTAATTCAAGTTCGCTAGAGAATTCAGGTATTCGTAAAACCGGGTAGAATAAAACCCTTTGCTCTTTGTCATATTGAAACTTGCAAGCTCCCGTTAGGCACCTTGTAGTAAAAATTCTTTGCTTAACAGGTAGTTCAACATTACCCTTGGTATATCCTATTATTAGGTGAACAAACCCTTCGTTTTGTAGCTGAAATCAATATAAAATCGATATTAGTAACCTTGTTCGTTAGGATGGCACATATTTCATCGGATAGGTTGATAGTGGATTTAAAGGCGCACTCGATAGATTATCTGATATATCTGGTGCGATAGATAAATTGGAGCATATTAAAGGCAATTGTATTTCTGTTAATATTATGGCTGAAAGCGCCTTTGATATCAAAACGATGTAGATACTGCTTATAAAACGTGCATATTGGATGAGGACAACTCTGAATTATTAAATGCAATTACAACACTAAGAATTGAAATAGATAGGTCTTTGTTAAACATTAAAATTATTAAAGCTCAGTTTGATAATATATCCACTGCTGAAAAAGGCTTGACTGGAAATATTACTGGTATTGGCTCATGTACTAATATTCGTCTCCCTCGGATAGAAATGAAAAATTTTCTGGAAAAATAGAACATTTCAAGAGTTTATTCAATTTTTAATAATTTAGTTCATGAAAATAATCAATTGCTACCGATCGAAAAGTTCTATTTTTAATTGATGCGTTGGATTTTAAGTCTAGAGAACTCATTAGACATTTGCAAATTTCGAATAATAATTATATGCTAGCTTATTCAATTATTGTGGAGAGGTTTAATTCAAAACGTTTAATTGCAAACACGCATTGGAATGCTTTAGAATCGTCACCAAAAGCAAAATTTAATTCACATACAGATTTAAGAGAATTGCTTAATTGTTTTACGGAAAATCTATCAAGCTTACGTCAAACTAAGATTGATTTGCTCGACTTCGTATTGTTTAATTTGTTATCAAAAGGTAGATACAAATCTGTTGAAAACATTTGAATTAGAAAATACATCAGACATTCCATCTTATGATCAATTAAAATTATTTCTAGAAAAACATTGCAAGGCATTAGAAATTAGCAATATGGTTGTTTCCGATACACCGTCCAAATTTAATACGTCCATTAAACAAACCATATCATCTAGTGTACCTTCTAAACGTTCCTTTGAATATTCAAAACCCCAAGTTCGAAAGTCATTCGTAACAACTTCATTCGCTCAGAAATGCAGTCTTTGCAGTGGTACTCATAACTTATACCAATGTGAAATGTTTCTGAATAAATCGCCACAAGACCGTTATAACTTTGTTAAAGACAAACACTTATGCATTAATTGTCTTCGCAACTCTCATATGGTTACACGCTGCTCTTCCAAACTTGTTTGTAAAAAGTGTGCAAGGGGTCATCATACTTTATTGCACTTTGAAAACCCTACAGTTGCACAGAAACCTGCAATCACTCAGGCAACAGATCAACTTCCGAACCCACCTGCAACACTACTACAAGTACGTTGTTATCATCTAGATCGTCCAACACAATGACGTTATTAGGCACCGCAAGAATTTCAATTACAGATGGGTTTGGTAAAGTTCAGACAGTAAGAGCACTTGTAGATAGTGCATCAATGGAAAATTTCATGACTGATAAGTGTTGTCGACGCTTAGGTTTAAGAAAATCGAATATTTCAATGAAGGTTGAAGGCTTAGGTCTATCTGCTTCTCATGCGTATGGACAAGTATCGTGTAAAATTAGTCCTCAAGGTAAAACTGTTCCAGAGTACAGTATTGATTGTTTTGTTTTACCAGACATTTGTGGAACCCTTCCTTCATCAAGGATCTCACCAAATAGTTGGCCTCACATAGTTGGATTAGATTTAGCAGATTCGGACTTGACAAACCTAGCCATATCGATTTATTGTTAGGTGCAGATTTGTTCGGCGTGTTTTATTAAACGCAACTCGCATTGGGTCACTAGAAGAACCCGTGGCAATTCACACTACCTTTGGGTGGATATTAACAGGAAGGTTCTTTCTTCTGTTACATCTCGTATATCATTAGCTGCACTTGTAGAAGATGCTAACATTACTCGATTTTGGGAACTGGAAAATATTCCAGATTCTAACAAATTATCTCCTCATGCGGAAATTTGTGAAAGGCATTTTGTGGACACTCACAAGCAGGATGACACCGGTCGTTTTATTGTTTTGTTACCTTTCAATGGTCCTGAACCGCTATTTGCTGGCTCTCGGAAATAGCACTTGAAGATTTCTTTCACTAGAACGCCGTTTGGAAATAAATCCTCAACTGTATAATTCGTACAGAGAATTTATGCAGAATTATATCGATAGTGGTCACATGTCTCGTATTGTATCGGATTCAACTCGATCGTCTACATTATCGCCGGTATATTACATACCACATCACGCCGTGTTCAAACCAGACAGTACAACTACAAAACTTCGTGTCGTATTTGATGCTTCAGCCAGCGCTCAAAGTGGAGGGTCTTTAAATGATCATTTACTCGCAGGCCCCCCTCTTCAAAAAGATATCATGGAGTTGTTATTACACTTTCGTTTACATTCTGTAGTTTTAACTGCGGACATTAAGCAAATGTATAGACAGATTCTTATTTCTACTAGCCATCGAGACTATCAACGTATAGTTTGGAGATTTAAGTTCTCGGAGTCTGTTATCGATTATCAGCTAAACACTGTTACATACGGCATCACATCATCACCATTTTTAGCCATGCGTGTAATTCAAGAACTTGCAAAAGTCAATCGTTACGTTTTCCTATTGCTTCCAAGATTTTAGCATCGGATACGTCGTGGATGATTTGATTACAGGGTGTGATTCGATAGAGGATGGCAAACGACTCGTGTATGAATTAAACCAAATTTGCCAATCAGGTGGTTTTATGTTGCGAAAGTGGAATAGCAACGTGCCAAGTGTCATTGGCCATTTACCTGATTCCGTTCGGTATCAGCAAACATTTTGTTTGAAGAGGTAAACAATACTTCTCAAAAAATTTTAGGACTGCAATGGCAACCATTGAGTGATATGCTGTTTTACAATCTTAATATCGTTGATCGGCCTTGTACCAAAAGGAATATGGTTTCGGAAATTGCAAGGATCTTTGATCCTCTGGGGTTATTATCACCATTGGTCTTCTTCAAAACATTTGATTCAATCTGTATGGATATTAGGAATTGGTTGGGATGAACTCCTCCCCAACAAATTGTTTTAAAATGGAATCTGTATCTTCAACAATTACCCGAGTTATTGAAAATTGAAATTCCTCGACGGATTCTTTGCGATAACCATCAAACTGTACAAATTCTGCATTTTGTGATGCATCGGAAGCTGGATATGCAGCAGCAGTTTATCTCCGCTGTGTCGATGAGAAAGGGAACATCCAAGTATCATTGGTCTGTGCCAAATCTAAGGTCGCACCAACCAATCGTATATCATTACCTCGATTAGAATTGTGTGGTGCAGTGTTGTTGTCGAACTTGGTCGAGTATGTGCAAAATACGTATAGAGATAATTTAGTATTGGACGATACATTTGCGTGGTCAGATTCCACAGTAGCATTAGCATGGATTCGATCTTCGTCGTATAATTGGAAGACCTTTATTAGCAATCGTGTCTCGCATATCCAAGAACGAGTGGCTCCATCATCGTGGCATCATATTAAATCACAGGATAATCCTGCTGACTGTGCATCAAGAGGATTATTAGCTGCTGAGCTTGTTAATCATCCTTTGTGGTGGACGGCTCCACCATGGTTACTATTACCTAAAGAGAATTGGCCTGCTCATATGGAACCAACTCTTGCAGATCACACTCAGATGCACATTGAAAAAAGAACTTTATCCCTTAACATACACGTTGCAGATAATTTCGTAGACTCGATGGTAAATCAATTTTCAGATTTGCGAAAAATATGCAGGATTCTGGTATATATTTGTCAGTTCATTCGTAACTTGAAAGTTCGTGCAAATTTGGATATTGGAAACTTAGAACAATTATTGGTCTCCCCCGAACAGTATGCACTTCATTTATTAATAAAACGGGTTCAAGAACAAGTTTTCAGTCAGGACATTGATATCATTCGAAAGGAAAACTTAGTAATAAACAACTTCGACCTCTCAGTCCTTTCCTTGACAGTGATGGGTTGTTAAGGGTGGGCGGCGGTTGCGAAATGCAGACGTATCTTATGATACAAAATTTCCTTTGCTACTTCCTCGGTCACACCGGGTGACAGAGCTCATTATTCGAGATTGCCATACGAAATATTTACACCCTGGACTTAGAACTACTCATTTCTTGTTAGTACAAAATTTTTGGATTCTGTCTGCAAAAAGGGCTATTCAACAGTGCCTAAACTCTTGTATTCGATGTTTTCGTCAAAAACCTATTTCGCTATGTCCTCCTATGGGCGACTTGCCCCGCTAGACTTACTGCCGGTAAAGCGTTTCTACATACTGGGGTAGACTACGGTGGACCCTTTTCTATCACCATGAATCGTATTAGAGGTGCCAAATCATTGAAAGCCTATGTTTGTTTATTTGTTTGTCTTAGTACAAAAGCGATACATCTGGAGTTGGCATCAAACCTATCTAAAGAGGCCTTTATTGCAGCTTTACGGCGGTTTGTAGCACGTGAGGTAAATGCTTGCAAATTTATAGTGACTGTGGAACAAATTTTATCGGAGCATCTCGGGAACTAATCGAATATATGAAGCAGTCATCTGAAACGGAAGGTATTCACTTTGTTTTAATCCTCCGTCGGCTCCTCACTTTGGGGGAATGTGGGAAGCTGGGATAAAATCTGTAAAGTCCCATCTCAAGAAGGTGGTAGGCGAACAAATTCTCTCGTACGAAGAATTTAACACCATTCTTGCTCAAATTGAAGCCATATTAAACTCCAGACCTTTATGTCCAATGAGTAACGATCCCACTGATTTTTCATTCTTAAGTCCTGGTCATTTTCTGAACGTAGAACCAGTGTCTGTCATTCCCGACCCTAATGTCTTAGATCTGAAACTATCTTCTTTAAATCGTTGGCAACTGGTTCAACGTATTCAGCAATCATTTTGGAAACGGTGGCATTTGGAGTACCTGCACACTTCAACAGAAAACCAAATGGTTTTCTGCTAATTATTCGTTAATGGTGGGAACGTTGGTGTTGATTAAGGATACTCAAGTGTCTCCATTACAGTGGAAAATGGGACGTATACATACGTTGCATTATGGAAAGGACAATGTTTGTCGTGTGGCTACCGTGGCAACATCCCAGGGACTATTTAAAAGGCCCGTGGTAAAATTGTGCCCTCTCCCATTTCAGAGGCAACTTAGTATTATAGTTAGTATATTAGGGTAAGTTAACTTTTAAATTTACGATTATATATATATATGTTTTTTTTTTTTTGCTCGTTTAGACACACTTAGAAAATAAGTTCCTAATACTTATTTTGGTGGGCGGTATGTTAAGGCTTTATAAGTATTTTGGTTGTAGTGTAGTATGCCAATCACAATTAATTTAAGTCCTTAAACTATTCCCACCTAGAAACCCTCCATTATCCCTACCTTTAGTGCAACGACATAAAAGGGTTGGTAATGTCAGTGGACGACAATTCAACTTCGTTCTCGCTTGGCTTTGGTTCGTGATTTAGTTCGGTGCATCGAGCATCAGTAATTAGCAACAATTAGTGAACATTATACATACAGTCCATAATTATCTGATAGCAGTGCAAGTACAATCAACCACTACAACCAGTGAAAGGTAGGTGATATATTCCTTTAAATTATCATTTCCTTTGTGTGATTGTAAATGCAAATTAACATTTTGATTAACAAAACCATTTAATGTAAATATTCCACATCAAAATACCACCTCAACAAAAATATCAAATAATTATACTTATAACTAATAATTAAATTTAATAACTCGTGGACTCAATGCCCATCTAATTAACAACTTAAAGAACAATAATAAGCACTAACTACAAGTTGAATGATAATTTTAAGAATAAGCTTTGAAAAGTTTATGAATTGGGCACTAACCTTTGCTAGTCGTTAGGACGACTTTCTGTTTTGCGATATGGTCACGACGGCGCAGAGGTAATTAATCTTCTGGTGTAACGTTAATTACCAAACCAAAACCAATAATTATTTTTCTGCTATAGATATTCTAGCTAAGGTTGCAGTACCATTAAATTTCAGATACTGCAGTCACTTATCTCATTATCCTTTCAATATAGGGTTCTTTGAGTGACTTTAACCACTTATCCTTATTTTAGTGGAGTCAAATTAGACGAAAAACGAGCGTTATCTCGAAACTGGTTCAACCAACTGGGATTTTAATGATTTATGGCTTAAAATTTCACAAATTAAATATACTAAAACCCCTATAGGTTAAAAATTGTCACTTTTTACAGGAAATATGAAAAAATGCGCAAAAAATTAAATTGAACGATGAATGATTTTTTGAATAGGCTTTCTTGTATTCTGTTGTTTGTAACTGTAAATAATTATTCACCATAAGTTTAGCAATAATGAAATATATAATTTTATTCATAATATACAAAGATTTTCAAATATCTTCTACATCTTCCAACTCGTTTCCTTCAAAAGTTATGGGCGTGCAATTGGTGCAGGTTTGTCCATTTCCAATCCATAACTGAACTTGCAGATATACTTTTTCAGATGTTCTGTAGCTGCATCTATTGTGCACGGCAAATTCGTTAATTTTTCACGACTGCCCTTTGCAATGGCCGCTTTAAAACATTGATATCTGTACTGATTTAAATTAGATATAGATTTTGAAGTGCCATCCATATAAAGCAAAAATACATGTTACTCCAGCTTTAACAAAGTTTTCTACACTTTTATTTTTTTGTTTGAAAACTTCAGCAGCCTCTTGTAAAGATTTTCGTGATTCAAACATTATTGCAAATTTGCTTTTTCGTTTATTGAAAAATGCCGATGTTGTATCACAACCTGTAAAAGCGTACAGCAAAAGCACATGTTCTTTGCAGTTTGGTAATTCATCCAGACTGGCCGATGAATATACTTTTTGTGGTGTTTTCCTCTAGGTGATTTCAAAAAATATATTTCCTTTGTATCTGTTGTTAAAGCTATCAATAGGACAAGAACATTAATGTCTTCAGCCACTATGACATTGGAAAAAGATGAATCAATTGCTGTGGTCACAATTAGTTGATCGGCATCGCCCTCTGCTTGTTTTGAACAAATGCTATTTTCTGTTAAATATTGTCTTAATTTAGTTATAATTCTAGCTTTATTATTAGTATTTGAAAGAAACATTTCTTGTGTCACTTTCAGCAGCATGTCTTCTTCGAAACCATAATCAAGTGATGAATTTTTTTACATATAGACGATTTCGTTCTGCTGCTTTATTGGTGTCTGTTTCATGTTCATCAAATACAATTGTCACGTTTTTACCATAATATTTATATACCTCACGTAACTATCTAATATTGAGTTGAATTTTTGATTAATTTGCCATTTAACACGATGTAAAAGCATCTCACCATCAATAACATAAGCAAAATTGTTGATATCGTTGACATTTCTTGAAGATTCTTCGAAGATATTGTAGAAGGTAGATTTCTGGGTTTTTCGCATTCCTGCAACGTTGAATAATGATAACGGGTAAGGAGCTAATTCATACTTCATATACTCTTGCAAATCGGCATCAGATTTCTTCAATTCGCTAATATGTTGAAACAATAAAAGAGGATCAATTGGAAAATTTTCGTTGTTTATTTTTATTTTAACTGTTTACAAGCAAGTAAAGGCACGATTTTTTGTGAAGTTTTCAATTGTACATCTCTAAAGTTTTGTCCGTCTATTTTTTTTATGGACTCGATGCCTTGATTAAAGGCATTGTAGCAATTAATCTTTTCGTGACCAATAATCCCTGTTGCAATATTCATAATTACGTCCAGGTCAGAGAATGGGTCATGAGACTGAAGCCATTCTTCCAATTTTTGAACATCACCATCATCTTTTGTGATTCTCGCATCTGTAGAATCAGCATGTTGGTGGCTTTTTTTAAAGGATATATTGGAGAAAGGTTCCATTTGTTCAATAATATCATTTGTGCAAGCAACTCGATTAATCCAAATAGACGACACTGTCTGTGACTCCACGTCTGAAAGGTACGCCTTCGACACTCATTGATCGTGCATCCTTATGAGAACCTACCAAAACATCTGCTCATTCTCTGTCTCTTTCTACATTGAAATCCCCTCCAGAAACCTTTTCAACGTTTTATTATTATATGCTTGAAGTCTTTTTAGAGTTTTAGAATTGGTATTGAACCTTACGTCATACATTGATTACGTTTTCTCTCGTACAACGTTATAATAAAAATATAATTTAAATAATTTATTATATAAATAAAAAACAGCAATTTTTAACCTATATGGGTTTTAGTATATTTAATTTGTAAAATTTTAAGCTGTCAATCATTAAAATCCGAGTTGGTTGAACCATTAAGCACATTATATTTTAGCAGTTTGGAAGTACATATTAAAAGTATAGAAATTTATTATTAGTTAGTTTCTTTTTACATATAAGTAATATCAATATTATATCAATTTTTGTACCATTTCCTAGTATTAATCAGAAATGAAATAATTATGTTACCACTTAAAAGTCAAAGCCTAACCTTTATTTAAATAGAATAGACCGGAAACCAGGCGAGATTGTCAATATTTTAATTTACATTTCAACTATTTCAATGCCAAATAATTTCTGTTAATGAAAACAAGACTATTTTGAAAAAGCACTTCAGTGATAAACACCTTTTATGTTCTCAAAATTTATCTAAAGTAAAAGTATTGAGAATTAGTAAACACGAACATGTAGAACCAGATAACTGGGCGATCTAGAACATCGAAAAAAGTCAGGGAATTCTATATTTCTGAAGTCAGGAAGATATGAATGATTTTTATCAATAGTGTAGGGATTTTAGTGTAAAAACAATTTAAAACTGATATTCGTTGATGCTTGTATTTCTCACCAATATTAATGAAAGTGTTATAGGTATTTTAATTCATTTAGTATTTTTACCATATTCAGAGTATATAACCCACAAAACACATTTTGTGACAACTCCATATTAGCAAACCATGAAATATGCAATCAGTAATCGATAAGACAGTTTCGAGGACATAGGGGCCAATCTGCATCAAGTGAACCAAAGGAAATTATCTCATTATTTTATATAAACTCAAGAGTTTGTACCTTTTTTTGTATTAGTTAAAACAAATAAAAATCTAAAGATTGTTTTTTATTTCATGATGTTTTTTATTTACAAATTTTTAAAGTAAAAATGGTTTTATTTTTATTTGGATATCTCAGTGTACAATAAAGCTAGAGGGTGAAACAAACACAGTTTTATTCAGAATATTATAAGCTTTATTTTAATCTATTACAAGAGTGTATTTGAAACTTTCCAAAAAAGTAATGTGAATAAAAAAATTTAACCAATTCTTAATTTTTTTACGTGTTTGTTTACAAACCTACAAAAATTCAAGTTGAGATCGCAATGGGATCCTAGTAAAAAAAATTTATCAGAAAGGCATTTAGATTGGTTAGTTTATTACCTTGCTAAAATTATTACTATTAATTAAATTACTATTCCGTCAGATGCGCACAGCAATATCTTTACTGTGAAAAGTTAAGTCTTGTATGCAGGCTCTTTGTAACAGCGACCATTTATTTTGTGGTAAGATGTAGGTCTGTCCAGTTATAGTTGTTGGGTCAACTTTAGTTAGTATTTGATTCCTGTGCACTTTCAAAATGTCTTTGTTTCTTAGGAACACAAACTATGGAGGTGGGTCCGAAGGACGTAAAATAATTATTCCACCTATTCATTTTTGCATTCCTTTGACAAGACATTTGCAAGCTACCAATGCCGATCATATTCACACATTACATAATTATTGACATCTTCCATTGTTAATACTGCCTGTGTGTTTGTTGTGGTTTGTTTAGCAATTTTCTTAATCTTCGTTGGGAATTAAACCACTCGTAGTTTTTAAAACCTAGGTCATGGATCGAAACGTAAATAAAGATGATTTTAAAAACTACGAGTGGTTTAATTCTCAACGAAGATTAAGAAAAATTCCATTGTTAATGTTGTACCACTTTCAACTACTTCATAAATAGAACATTATTATACATGAAATCAGAATATACAGGGTATATCAATATTAAGTTGCCCATATAAGATTAATTTTCCTTTTTTTTGCATATGGTTTTTATTTACTGTAAGTAACACCCACGAATTGCAGAATATTGTATTGCTATGGATATGGGAAAAATGGAAGTACATCTTTCATGCTTCTTATTTGGAATTTTCAAACTTCATATACCCTAATTACGTATATTAAGATTCTACATATGGAAATGTCATATAACTAGATATATTACAGCACAAAAACTTATTTAAAAAAACCTACAACTTCTATATAATGGTTAGGTATAAGTTATGAAACTTGCTGTACTATTCTTAAAGATGCTCTTTGTATGCATTCTTACTAGATGCAAATATATCAAGAACTGTTACCACCAGATTTCATCTGAGGATTGCCTATTGCTGCCACTTCAATACGTATTTCAGTGATGACGATTTTAATGAACGTTATGTTAAGAGTTTTTGAATAACAGTGGCTGTTATTCTGTTTCTTTAGTATGATGTGCTTATGACTATAAAGTTGAGTAAATGAAGCATGTTAATAAACTATGTTTAAAATAGGGTTGGTAGTAAAAATTCAATTTTATTGATATAAATTCATTCTAAAAATATTCTTTATAAAGTTACTACTTTTCATCATTTACAGTTAGTATTTTGATAGAGGCAACAACATAAAGTCACAAATATTGATGAGGAAAGCTAAGTTTTCTGTAATCCTTCATTGTTAAATTAGTCATGCATTGATACACAAGGTCTTGCTCGCAATCAATCAGTAAAAGTGATTATTGCTGGAGTTTTGCATTCTCCTTGGTTTAAAATTATTAGTTTCTCATTTTCCCTTTACAAATAGTGAAATATGTCGTTTGGATATTTTAGAGCGGTTGCTACTATCCTACTACCCTGCACATTTTCTTGAAAATTGGTCAAACCCAATTTCACTTCTTGTGGACCAACAAAGAAAAATTCTAGTAACTAATTTTTATTAATAACCTTTTGTTGTGTTTTGATTTTATGAAAAAAATATGAATTTTGTGTAAGTACGTCAGAGTTATTTGACAAAAACAGATTTTTAATTTTACAAAAATCCATGTTATGCCCAAATTGGATAAATTGGAAAAGTAGTGGTTTAACAGGTTAAGTAGGATTTATCCCTGGGCCATTTATAGTATTTTTAGACATTCACGTAGTTTTTTTGTTCGTCGAAACTAATTTTTTAAGCAAAACATATTTTTAGTTACACATTTTTTCAAAAAACAAACAGACACCGGTGATCACTGTGGCCTAGCGAAAGTGTCATCGGACACCGCTGTTCTCACGGACCTAAAATAAGCACAAGTTGTCGGCAGACACGAGCTTGTCCAATTTGTAAATATCATATTGTACTTGTGCATTCTTCTCAGTATTATTCCAGTGTTGTAGAGTATTTCGTATGAGTACAAGTTCACTCTTATGTTATTTTAAGAATAGCCATGCAACGTGCGTTAGACACTCGATTAGAATTGGGCAAGATTTAGCACCATATAATTTATTCACTAAATCTCCCCAATATAGACAATACAACTTTGAATAATCAGTTTAGCAGTGACGGTGGCTTCTATACTGATCCTAAATATTTACCTCCTAGTCATAGCATTGGATTTTCTGATCTAAGTGATGTTGCTGAAATATTACATAAAAAACAAAAGTAATAAAGTAATGGATTATAACATTGAGGATAATAAAAGCAAAGAAAATATTGTTCCTTCAACTTCCTTCAGCGGAAACATTAGAGAGCTATCAGAGTTTGAGAAATATGTTTTTCCTAATACTGCTTCAGTAACTCGTGCTATCACCAAAGCCATACATCAGGAACTGGAAGAAAAATCTGTAGTTCCACGTTAGTGGAACAAACTACTCTTGCAGTTCTGGCTTGCATTTATTGATTTTACCGTATTAGATGACATAGTTGATCAAACCAATCTTTATGTGACCCTGCTTATCACAGAAATGGGCGTTTTATTTGGATCATGAACTCATTTATGGGAACCAACTTCCAGAGTTGAAATAACGTGTTTCATTTGTTTTTTAGGCTATATGGGCATAGTCCGTATGAATACACCGCACGATTTTTGTTCCACTAAATGGTTTTTGAAAAGTGAAGTACTACCTGGCATCAGGAGCCAAAATCGATTCCAGCTATTGCTACATGTTTGATTTTTTAAACAGTGCTGCATACCTTGAAGGAAACCAACTACATAAGATAAAGCCAAGTTTTGACAAAATTATAAAAAAACTCAAGATGTTTGTGTTGATAGACTCCCATTCCACTTTATGGGTGTCTTGAAATAAAGCAATATATACCTCAAAAGGCTCATAAATCATGGGTTAAAATCTACAAGTTATGCTGTGTTAAAGGATATACCTGGAATTTTTCTATTTATGCCGAACAAGAACAGAATGATAGTCTTTCTGTGTCTACATCTATTGTCCTCAATCTATCGGATAAGCTTTTTAGTCACAGACGAACTTGTATTATTGATAACTACTAAACTAGTCTCAAATTAGTGACTATACTTTTGGATAATTCCACCCATTATGTAGGAATACTAAGGAGGAATCAAAAAAGTAACCCAAAGTGTGTTATTCAAGCAAAATTGAATAAAAAGGTGAGATATCATACGAAGAAATTGAAAGAGGGGTACGAATTCCGAAATGGCATGCTAAAAGAGATGTTCTGCTTTTATCAACTTGGCGCGCTCAGTCGACAGTTAAGGTGAAAAGGCTTGGACAAGCCATACATAAACTGCCCGTTGTTATGGCATATAATGAAGGCAAAAGCTATATTGATATTTCAGACCCGATATCAAGCTACAGTACAGCACTTAGAAGGACTATATAGTGGTACAAGAATGTAGCAATGGAAAATATATGAGGCACAGCCATTGTAAATGCGCATTTTATCTTCAAAGGAGTTACTGTGACCGAAGAAGACTTTAAAGTCCCATTCATTTGCAAAGTTGTAGAAAACAAAAAGTATTGCAAATGCCGTTATATGCAGATGTAAAAAGGAACCATTTCAAAGAATAAGGTACAAATGGTAACACCTATTGTTGTGATTGTAGTTACCAACCACGATTCTGTTTGAACAGTTTTATTAAATTTCACAATTAGTACTTTGCAACTTCAAAACAAACTTATTTGTATTGTTGATATTATTTTATTTGAAACTAATATACTATTCATTCATTTTACTTCTGTGTAGTTGTTTATCGTGTAAATGGCACTTTTACCTGAAAAAATAATGCAGTGGTTGAATACCTAGCATTCGCATACTTCAATCCCAGGCCATGGCAGACACACTATGTAGTAATTTTGTATTAGAATGTTAGCCGCTTAATTCATACACAGCCCAACATTTTATGTAGTTGTGCAGACCTCAGCCGCTGTCATGTCCCCAGTATTAGAAGTCTCTAGCAGGCACCAGTGTTGGACATTGCACTTAGCCTGTTAAGAGAGGATATATTTTATTAGGGGATTAGAATGGATCTACTGACTCACTCGCTTGCTCGTTCAGAATACATACCAGTATATCGCTCAGAGGCAATAATGTATCCAAATACCGTTCAGTTATAATTATTTATTTGCTTACAAATTATTGCAAATGTCACTCAATAGCATTTCTTAAAATGAAAGAAGTTGATGATATTCATAGCATTTGCAGTTACAGGGTATATTGCTTTTAAAAAATTATTGCCTTACATATTTGTAATGGTGTCATGTCTGAGTATAGAAACTAGGACCTTAGATGGAACTAATATGATATTTAATTAGATATTCTTTGAATTTAATGAAAGACTAATAAAGTATTCCTTACAGAAATTGCCAGAGATCATTTGCATCGCTTAGGTAATTACATAGTGATTGGCGGTATCATGTCCCCTGTTCATGATGCTTATGATAAAAATGATCTAGAATCTGCTACCCATCGAATAAATATGTTGAAATTATCTTTACAAACAAGCGATTGGATTAAAATATCAGATTGGGAGTGCAAGCAAGAAACTTGGAGTCGCACAAATAAAATTTTGCAACATCATCAGGTAAATTTTGTAAAATACATGTCACCTTGTAAAGAACGTATTTCCAGAATCACGTTAATTCAATATTAAATCAGGGAAACTTGGATTATAATATAAATGAAGATGATTTAGTTTGGGTTCCTGAAAATGTAAGAAATACATTCCACGAACCAGTTCAAATAAAATTGTTATGTGGAGGTGATTTATTAGAATCTTTTGGAAAACCTGGTTTATGGGCTGATGATGACGTAAGTTATAGAAAGTAATTTTATTTAGAGATTTGTTTAAATCGGCAAAACTATGCATGGCAATTATATCAGCCTTAAAAGGTTAAATCACAAATTTACTGTTTTTCAACTGCTTTGCATAATTCATTGCTTTGTTTACAACTTTTTTAATTATTTACCTGTCTGGCATTTTTTAAACTGCCAAAACGTGTCTTATAAGCTAAATATTATTTCTTATAATGTAGAAAAATATGTGTTAGGGGAGGAAAAGTAACCTGACAACAATGGTTTAGACCTGGAACTACATGGAAATGCATGAGGTTTAACTTGAAAAGATAAAATTTATAAAATGCGTACTGTATATCGATCCACTATGATGGAGTTACTTTTCAAATATGGGTATGAAAACTTCAACTTCAGTGGGATACCAATAAAATTATTTATTTTAAGTAATTATTTAATTGTGTCTAGGTCTTCAGTTATTACCTAGAATTGGTTTAGCTGAAACAATGTCCGACTGTTTAGGGCATGTACTTTGTTCTATAAATTCCTAACCATTGAATTACTTATCGAGGATGCTCTGAAAAAAATTAGTGTAAATAATGTTCCTTCTACATACACACATTTCACATAAATTGTTGTATTTTTTTAATTCCGTATTAAATTTAAATAGAAAAATAGAATTAAAAAATGTCAGATTTGTAATTTTAAAAAAATGAAAATATCTCTAAAATTGCTTAGTTTGCGTGTAGGTTTAGTTATATAAAAGTACCATTAAAATCTAATAGACTATCCCAAAATGAAACTAGATATAGGGTATTTTATTAAACATAGGAAAGTTACTGGCACCTTCCCATATAACCTGAAGTGCCATAAAAATTAATTTGTTTTAGTTAAATGAGCCAAAATTGAAATCTTATATTTGCAAATTTTTATATGATGTTGAAAGAGCTTCTGATATAGACTTGTGTATATAAAAATTTGACAGTTACCCCCAACATTGTAAAGAATATCTCAGTATGTCGAAGAGTCAAGAATTAAATCTTTTTATTGATAAGTTTTAAAAAATTTGAACTTCTTAAATTTATTTTTTTTGTTTATAATGTAACTTGTTTAACAGTTAAGTAATAGTTTTATTGTAGTTTGTTGTTTGTATAACATTTGTTATCGATTTTTAATTTTATTGTGTCAGTTAAGAAACCATTCTGGACTTATTGATGCATATAAAATCTGTACCTCCATTTTTACATGGCATATAGACCAGTTTTTACTAGTACTTTTATTGTACAATATAATATTTAAAGTAACTACAACTGCAGGTGCAACTAGTAAAATTTTTGGATTTAGTGTACAGCTTACAGAGGCAAACATGAAAACTGGAGGAGCGGGTATGGTGCCTGTACTAGTTTTAAAGTACTCCAGAGTGAAAAGTAAACATTTCAATATTTAAATGGCCCTTGCTAAAGTGCTTAAAGATCCAGCAATACAGCACGTATACAACTTAATTGAGAATAATGGATCTAACCTGAAGAGAGATCTAAAGTAATTTGTTTTCGATTATGGATGTAATTACGGTCGTTCTACCCGTTTGGACAATTTTTTGTAATAAAACATTTCTAACACTCCTATAATCTTTAGGCACTTTAGGCAACTGGACCTTGCTTTACTAAGTATTGGAATGTATAATTAGTATGGAAATTATAAACATGTAACTGTAGAAATTGTAAATAGGCAAGAAAGTGCAGAATAATTACTTTATTAAGTACTGCATGTTAAAATATACCGTACTGTTAAATAACTGTCATAGTTTTAAAATTATACAGTGTGTACAGTATAAAATGCAGTACATGGGGATCTTGGAAACTGTAGGAGATACGGTCTTGGTTAAATGGTACAAAAGTTGCATAATCATGAGGGTATCTCAGATCGGTTTTCAAATTTCAAAAAATTTTCATAGGTTACTAGATAGAGGCAAAAAGCACAAAATTGACGATTTCTTTATTTGCTCGTAGTTAGTCTACTAATTGAAATAGAATGTCCAAATTTGGTACATCATGGTAATTCCCCATTGCATTTCACATTTTCAACTTAGATTTTGTCTAGGGCATCTAGATTTTGCGTGACGATGTTCAACTTTTTATTTTTAAATAGCCGCCATATTGGATTTTTACATTTTTGAAATGCTGACAAAAAACCCTTTCCAAAGAGGTGTAACATGGCTATGTTTGATTGAATCAAAACACTAAAAATCACATAATTATGTTTTGGTCGTAGTAGGCTTTAATTTCCATTATGACAAAGAGAAACAATTGCTCTAAAAATTTTAAACTCAATTTTCAGTGGTAATAAAAACAGTAAAAACGTAGAAAATTGAAAATAAATCTGTATTAATCAGAACTTACATAACTATGCATTAACAAAGAATAAATACAAACTAGCATCTATTCAATACAAAATATTATTTAAGCTGTTTTAGTTGTCATTCATGTTCAGACAATTGCAAATTAACAATCAAGGAAAAAAATATAACAATAATCAGCCACATGAATTCATTATTTATTTTAAATGTTCAAATAACCCCCCATTTTGTTGAACACACAACCGACACCTTTTATAAACATCTTTACAAGATCGTCTTATCATAGTTGGAGTTATTTTATTTACGGCCTCTTGGACTGCTTGTTGTAATTGGCCTACATTATCATACGTTTTTGAGTACACACAACTTTTAAATGGCCCCATATAAAGAAATCTAGAGGAGTTAAATCCGGTGATCTCGCCGCCACTTAATTGGTCCCCGATTTCCAATCCAGTTTTCATTATACTCAGAATTAAAAAAAATTGTAATAATCAGAGCATTGTGGGGTGGAGCGCCATCATTTTAAAAAATCATATTTTGCAAAGTAGCGAGTGGACGCTCCATTAGTCTATCTGCCACATTTCCCTGCAATAAATCTAAGTGTCTAGCAGAGTTTAAATTTGCATCATAAAAAAACGGACCTATAATGTACCTTCCAATAATACCAATCCAGACGTTGAATCCCCATTTAACTTGATGTCTAACTTGGTGGTTCAAATGTGGATGTGGATCTGACCAAAAAATTGTATTTTTGCGGTTGAACATACCACAATTCGTAAATCGACTTTCGTCAGACCACAAAATTGTATATGCAAAATTTGAATTTTCGTTGCACTTTCTGATGTACCTAGCACAAAATTCCATTCTTCTAATTTGATCTTCAGTATGCAATCCCTGACATGGTCGTTCATGATATGGATGGTACTTGAAACGTTTTAAAATAGCTCTTGCCGTAGAATGAGCAACATCTGTTATATTCTAAATTTGTCTAAGAGAAGTACGAGGATTTTCGACAACTGTTTGTAAAACGTTGTTTTAATTATCTTTTTTAATTTGCCTATTTCTCTTAGACAAGCCAAAACTACCATAATTTATTAAATTATTTTGTAATCTTTGAAACATACATGTTTGGTTGATGTTTTTCTGGGTATTTATTTAAATACAATTCAGCGGCTTTAACATCATTCCTTCCAGAAAGAATAAAACATTCTAACATTTGATATTTATCACGGTTAGTAAAGCGATCCATTTCAAGCGCAAATGCTTTGCTTAAATTTCTATGTAAATTAATTAACTGTTTTTTTAAACTGCACTACTTGAAACATAAAATAAAGGACAAACTTTGACGTTTCTCAGATGTTGAGTAATTGTTTCTCTTTGTCATGGAAATTAAAGCCTACTACGACCAAAACATAATTATGTGATTTTTAGTGTTTTGATTCAATCAAACATAGCCATGTTATACCTCTTTGGAAAGGGTTTTTTGTCAGCATTTCAAAAATGTAAAAATCCAATATGGCGGCTATTTAAAAATAAAAAGTTGAACATCGTCACGCAAAATCTAGATGCCCTAGACAAAATCTAAGTTGAAAATGTGAAGCACAATGAGGAATTACCATAATGTTCCAAATTTGAACATTCTATTTCAATTAGTAGACTAACTACGAGCTAATAAAGAAATAGTCAATTTTGTGTTTTTTGCCTCTATCTAGCAACCTATGAAAAAATTTTGAAATTTGAAAACCGATCTGAGATACCCTCATGATTATGCAACTTTTGTCCCATTTAACCAAGATCGTATCTCCTACAGTTTCCAAGATCCCCATGTACTGCATTTTATAGTGTACACTGTATATTTGCAGTAATTTTCTAAGCACATAACCACAAAGTCCAAGCTATTCATATGTTCACTACACAATACTTATCCGCAGAATTGCACAATTTTACCATTAATTAATGAGTCACTATCATTTTCTTCAGTTTCATTGTCTGATGAACCAGTGTTAACGACAAACTCCAATTTTTCAATTTTGTTGTCAACTAACGAATTTCTTTCCCAAGCTTCATTTTCTAAGCGCCTTACATATATACAATGTTTCTCCCAATCCAATTGACTTATTTCAGCAAATGCACTTTTTTCTAGAATTTCGATATCTTGATTTCGTTGTGCAACATTATGCATAGCAACCTTATACTTAACCAAACTCCAAATGAATTCAATTGGATTGAGCTCGCAATGGTATGGTGGTAATCGTAATACAGTCTGACCATGATTTTAAAGAATCTCGTCAACATAGTACATTATATTACATGGAACATTTTTAACTAAACTCAACAATTCTGCTTTCCACATATCGTCTGTTGCGTGTATGGCTTGATTTTCAAGCCAATCACGAATTATTTGTTTACTTGCAGATGTAAGAGGTTTATTAATTTGGACGCTATGCTAAGGTGCATTATCCATGACGATAATTCCAATAGAAGGCAAATTTGGAATCAACTGTTTTTCCAAACATTGCATAAAATCGGTGTAGTTCATATTGTCATGATAATTTCCAGACTTAGATTTTGAGTTAAAGATTGGAAGCCTATCATTAACTAAAGCATAACATCCACCAGCATGTGCAATAATATACCGTTGACCATATTTATCAACTTTATATATGCCAGGCTCATCTTCAGACTGCCAGCACATGGAAAAACCGTACGTTGGATGCATGTACGTTTCATCCAAGCATGTAACAGGTCACTTGTTTTCACAAAGGGCATCGTTTTCCCTCAATGCACGCAGGTAACAAGAACGCCAAGTCACAATATCATATCGTTCTTTTAATAATTTTCTCTTATCATGGCATTTTCTAAATGTAACCCCAATTTGTTTTAAATTCTTTCCCAGAGTTTCGAGCTCACCTGAGTAGCCAATTTTGTCTCCCATTTTCTCGCCTATAATTTGCACTGTCGGAACTTTCATATCAATTGTGTAAATCTCATGAAGTGTTCATCGTAACACGGAATCAAAATCATCAAGTATAATTTTATTAGTGCCTCCACTTCGTTTCAATTTTGACGGCGACTTTAGTATACGATTTTCTTCATGAGCAGCTTCTTTTCGAATTTTTTTTATGAATATTATAGATTTCCCAGTAGCAGCTGCAGCTAATTCAGTCTCTTTGTCTAACTGTAATGTCCATACACTAGAAACTTTCTGCTTTTCGAAAAAGTAAATCACAGATTTAATAATAGATCTGGCTTCAGAGTGAACGATCTTTTTGGATTTAGAATCCATTGTGCTGATACTAAAGCAACCTGCAAAACACATATTAGTAGGCTATTATAGTTTTAAATCATATAAATAATATTGCATACTGCACATTTACAAAATTAGAATACATTTTTAGGTTAAGTTGATTGGTGCATATAATTTTCATATCGTATTTAAACCTACCATTGTATAAATATACGGAAAACAGTAGTTTTGAAAAACTGTTGAATGAAAGTAAATTAACGTAGAAATTATTAAAAATATATAATAATGATAACAATTAACAAACAAAATTACAAATGATAGAATTCCAATTCATTGCTCAATGATGGGCGGTGGTTTGAATTTCGATTTATTGAATTTGTATCAAATAAATATATTTGGGGATGTAACTTATTTTTGATGTAGATAAAGAAATAATGGTGCATATTAGTAGGTATGAACAAAACATCCTAGATATTAATTAATTAATTATGTACAGTATTGCCTGAAATAAACAGTACTGAAACTAAGTTGGCGGTGTTTTTATGCGTGCGCTGTCACACTCAAGTTAGCTAGTATAGACCTGTCAAGTAAACCTCAAACAAGTAATTAGTAGGGCCTAATTGTTAAAAATGGTGTTAAGTACAGAGGAGAAAGTGTTTCTGGTAGAGCATTATTTTCGTTCATACGGAATCGGCCGACGTAATGGTGCAAGTTTGCTATACGTGTCTGATCAATTCACACAAAGGTTTAATAAACGTTCTCCAAGTAATGCTGTAATTTTGAAGGTTATTGAAAAGTTTAGAAATACAGGTAGTGTATTGTGCCAACGAAAAGGAAACTCGGGCGTCCCAGGACAGTTAACAACAACAATAACCATGAACGTGTTTTGAGCAAATCTTAGAAAATCCGAAAGTCAGCCAGGCAAGGACAGCGTTACAACTTGATTTAAAAAGAACTTCCTTTCAAAGAATCCTGAAGGAGCTGGGTACATTTTCGTATGTGATTCAGGTACATCAACAACTACATCCTCGGGATTATCGCAGTAGAGTGGAATATTGCGCCAGAATTCTCGCGTTACAGTATGAAAATCCTGAATTTTTGAAAATGTTTGGTTTTCAGACGAAGCACATTTTCACTTGTCAGGCTATGTGAATTGTCGCACAAATCGATTTCTGGGCTTTGCCAGACCCGATGAGGTTCAAGAGGTTCCTTTACATAGTGAAAAAGTGAGTGTCTGGTGTGCTGTTTCCGGACACGGAATCATTGGTCCGTACTTTATCGAAGAGAATGGTAGGCAAGTCACACTTAATCAACAGAGGTACAGACAAATTTTAACACGATTTATCCCTGATCTACGTCAATTCTGTCGTGCACGTAACGGCATTTCAAACCAATTTTTTCAGCAGGACGGGCAACTTGCCATACTGCTGCCGCAATTCGTCAATTTCTTCAAGAACATTTTCCAAGCAAATTCATATCACGATTTACTGACTTCCTTATCCTTCACATTCTCCAGACCTCACACCTCCAGACGCATACATTTGGGGCATGGCTAAAATGCCGTTTTCAAACGGGCACCACAAACCATCGATTAATTAAAGGATGCCGTTAGAGTCTTCTTCGCAGCCCTGAGACAACCCTTATTCAATAACATGACCAGAAACTTAGAACATCGTTATGAAGTCTGTCTCGAACGAGGAGGTGCACATTTAGAACATATAATAAAGTGTCAATAATATGTATTTTTTAAATATACAAAACAATTACAATTTCAGTACTGTTTATTTCGGGCAATACTGTATTACGTGCAGAAAGTACATTACTGCCAATTACAAATCTTTACATTTTAAACCATCGTTTCCATTATTAATTTACCCGTCACTGGATATTAGAAAAATTAATGTGTCTCGCGATATACATTCAACTTGATTGGTTCTTTGATTTGCGACATTTGATGACGCATTTTAGTTTGCATATTTTCCGAGACTCATGTTTGCTTATGTGAACTGTATGTTGATTTTTTACTATTCTTTCTACTTGTGCAGCCGTTTCATTAGAAAATGTGGAAAATCAGCAACATTTTTTCAATGGTATTTATAGCTTGATTATCTGGTGGACCTTTTTATGAAAATGTACCAAACGTAAATACATTTTAATTGAGAATAGTGTGTTTCAAAGCGAAAAAAGCTTTGCGTTTGTGTTTAAGATTTTTAGTACCATGTATTTTAAAGTTTTTTTTTTGTCCACTGACATGTATAGCACCGATAAACTAAACAGGATGTAACATAAAGGTTGGGAATAAATTAAATGGTGAATTCTTTGGTAAACAATAATTTTGTTTTTGTATGATGTTATATTCTCAGGATTTTCATGTCCAAGTTACAAGTCGTTAAAAATGTTTTTGTAATTCTGCACTGAAATGTCAACTTTTCAGTTGGCACTACTTTCAGTGTCAAAATGACATACTTTCTTTACTAGTGAAAAAATGTTCTTTTTTTAGTGAAAATTGGTTTTTCTTTATTCGTTAAAAACAAAACTGACCAATTTACAAGAAAATTAACAATCTAATAATAACTATAATCAAACAAATAGTTAATAACATTTGTGTTGATAGCCTTGAGCATTGATGAATGAGTTCATGTAGTTGAAGCCTTTTGAGTTTTTATTACTTTTGAAAAATAAGCTAGCAAAGCCTTCTGGAAAATTAAGTGAACTTTATGCGTTGTACGCCATTCATTAAATTTCTTATAGTCCGAAAGATATAAGGCCTTTGATTTTATTGGAAAGCGTTGAAATTGCGGTCTGTGCTGCTACTTCTACATCTGAAGGAATACTATCTTCACCATCACTTATGTTTTCTATAAAATACAAAAAGTACTTCACATTATAATGTTAAATCAACAAATGTCAAACATGATAATTTTCTAAATAACCATAATAAGGCATAAGAACCTACTAGATTCTGATCGCTAACCATATTATCAATATGTATTCGAACAATGAAACATGAATAAATATTAAAGAATTTAAAATGTCAATAATGGAATATTTCATTTAATTGATTTTATTGCAGAATTACGAAAAATTTGATATGCAATAGTTGCTAAATGTGTGTTTTTTTTGCTCGTCACAATTCTGCAACAAACGAAATGAGTTGCACGATTTTTACGACTTACAAATAACTCACATTTTGCAATTTTCTGCACAAATAGCTATTTAATTTTAGCCATAGCTTTATTTGGTAATGCCTAAGTGAATGTAAAAATAATGACTGGGTTACTCTGTGGCATGCATACGGATATTGTTGTTGGATTTTCAAAATAATATTTTTGGTTCTTTTTTTAAAATATGGCTTCCATTTCACACAAAATTTCCCTTGTACAGTTTCTTTCCATCTCTTACCATTTTCTGGTAATTAAACTTTTGTAATACCATTTTTCTCTATTGCTTAGTCCTGAAAATGAAGGTAACAGAAACATAATCCAATATGCTTTGACTATGATGTTTTCTGTCAAATTGTCATTGCCAATTAAGTTTAGTTTTTTTATGTTTGTAATTTGGTTAGTTAGTGGAATATTCTCAAAAATGAAATACTCAGCTGGAGAATTAGCAGATATTCTTATTTATGTACTTGGAATGGGAATACTGTGTTGGCTGTACGTCTGTACATTGAACTTTTCCAAATCACCGCATTTCCAATAGGAAGATTTCAAGAATTCATGCATGCTTATGCAAAACTGATTTGTTAAGACCTTACTCCTGTAAGAACAATACAACTGTTACGCTCTAAAAATGCTCCTCAAGTTATTGTGTAAATAATTAATTTTAGGTATATATATATATATATATATATATATATATATATATATATATATATTACGTAACATAGATTTAGTAAAATATGGTTCTGTGATTTACCTTCAGGTGTTTTCTTGCAACCATTTTTCGATGGCGTGTGGAATAGTTTTGGACACCAGAATTTATGCTACGTACCATGACGTAACCAGAAGAACACGTAAATATACCAGGCTAACTACCAATGCGGAGAGGGGAGGGGTTCCTAGCAACACAAAAATAATACATCGCCAACGATTTTCTATTTACAATAAAAAACACAAATATAGAAATTTCTATGGAAACAGCAAAACAAAATTAATTAAGCTTACTATTTAATAAAAAATTTTACTCTATGGACAAATTGACTAATTGTTCCACGAAGTGTGCAATTAGTGGCTAACATGCAATAAATGTAATCAGTACCAAAAAGAATAACGCTGATACTTTCGTATAAGCGGATGGGTTAATTTAAAAAAAAAAACATTAAGTTTAGAAACCTTTCTAGTAAGAATTTTACCATACGAAGTATTTGTTATAACTCTAATCGGTAAAAAAAGAATACTGCTGATACTTTCGTGTAAGCAGATGGGTTAAGTACAAAAATCAAAAGCATTAAAGTTCCAAACTTTTCTAGTAAGGATTTTACCAGAACAAACACTAGCGTATCTAATTTCAAATTGGGTTTATCCCTGGTATGTTAGAAAAGGAAAACAAGTCACATACATGTGTCGGGATACTTATTTTGTCATCCCTCAGAAGCGAATTGACACAGCATTGCCACGGTAGTCAGCAACAACCATGCTACTACCGTAACTGCAACGGCGGTCTAAATGCAAGAGCAGTTGATCTACATCAAGGAATAATTGGGCTATGCAACAAGCAATTTAGCCTCCAGCTAAGAACCAAAAAAAAGAAAAATATTACTAATATTAACAACTCAGGAGCGCTTACCGATGCACACCAAATCTACAAATTTGATAGAGGAGAAACGTGCATCAGCGCACAAGCTGCAGAATCAAAGTTTAAAAGGAGTTCAAAATAACACGAACTCGAAAAGCAAACGTCCACGTTATCGAAACGCAATTGAAACTGGAAAAAACGGTGTTACTGGAGAATAGTGGGATATATTATTTCTACGAATCTTTAGATGGGAAACCCACTAGAACGCAATTATACGTTATCGGAAGGTATAACGCGCTCACGGATACCTAACAGGATCTTCACTATTTAATTGTAGCATAAAAACTTGTCGTTTCAAAACGACTAGATTTACGTTGAGAAATTCTTAAAAAGAATATTTATTATTAATTATGCAGAAGGATTTAACAATAGACATGGAATTTATACGAACGGATAATGAATTAACAAGGGATTTGAGTTGCAAATTATGATAAAGCGAGCTTCCTGAACAGGTACAATATATCGGGTATTGTTGGAGAATTTAATAGTAGAAAAGGAATTTGTGTAAATATAACCAATTATTGCCGAAAATGAATGTAACATTTCTCTCACGATTTAAGTGTCATGACGTTTTTTGGCCAATCATGGTGCGTGGGAAAGCAAGCGGTTGTTGTTTACATAGTGGAACGGTACTTTTTTGGGGACAGTATTCAGGAGTGGACGTTACTTTTTATTTGTAACTATTGCGGAGTGATACTTCATAGACATGTGGCGAAGTATTCTTTATCAATTTCCTCAACAAATTCTTTATTGCACCTTATCTGTCTTCCTCATTACATTTTAGAAAAAGGATACCAATTTCACCACAAGAATTTGATCTAAACTGCAACCAATTACTAACCACGAGGAACACCTAAGATATCTCTACCTGCTAGCTGCATAACTTCAAATTTGAATTAGTCGAAAGGT
The DNA here is from genome assembly GCA_036346225.1 of Platerodrilus igneus. NCBI lineage: Eukaryota > Metazoa > Arthropoda > Insecta > Coleoptera > Lycidae > Platerodrilus > Platerodrilus igneus. The sequence continues at coordinate 2,599,207 of JARFIW010000347.1, read as the reverse complement.
AAGTGATTATTACTTAATTGACCACAGTTTAATTGGCACTGTTTAATAATAATTCTGTGTGTGCTTCATAGCCCGTCTTTAGCAAGTTTAGAAACAGGAAATTAAAAGAATAATACCGTATGAGGAATGAATCATTCAGATCGTCAATGCGAATCCTGAAATTAGTACCAGATGAATTGGAAAAATGGAAAGAGTATGCTACATGGCAGTCCAACAAATTTGTTGTACCCTTACTATTTACCAAGAGTACAGACATATTCTACCGAGAATTATCTCGCATATTGTGGATTTTGTATCTAGTTTTTAAATAAGTGCAATTATAACTTTTCGTCTCGCTCATTTATTTTATTTACATATAAAGTTGAATTTACGAGAAATGGCATGTTTAATTTTCATAATTACCATCTATGGGCTAATGAGAACCCTCATAGAATAATACAATCTAAGCACCAGTAACAATTTTCTTATAAATGTTTGGGCAGGATTAATTGGTTATTTTTTAATTGATCCTGTAGTACCAAATAGATTAGAATGGTTTACAACCTTTATTAGAAGATATACCAATTGAAACATGCCAAAACTGTGGTTTATGCTTGATCATGCTCCAGCTCACTTTAAGTGAAAAGTAATATAATACTTTAACAAAACATATTGGAATAAATGGACAGGTCGTGAAAAACCAAGAACATGACCTGCTCGTTCTCCGAACCTATTCCATTAGATTATTATTTATGGGCAACTTAAAAGACCTTGTATAACAAACATAATCAGTATTCCCCTGCGAATAATGAACATACCAGATGTTTCAAGGGCAAGCGCATCTTGCCAACAGATAGTCTTAAAAGTTCTTCGATGTACGACGTACGTTTAAGATCACTCGAGTTTTTGTAAAAAAACGTTTTGTAACTTTGATTTGGATATCGTATGTTTTGTCTGATTTGCTTGAACTATAGTGTTTTATTTACATTTGTTAAAGTTTTGCACAATTACTACCACTGAAGTTTATCAAACAGGACCCTACCTTTACCATAACTTAACATCCCATTATACTTGTTTATTTCGTTCCCATTCATGATAAACAAACTTTTTATTAAATAGTTGAAATGTGATGTCAGCAAATTTGAGACGTGTCAGGTTATAGCATTTAATTAACTTTAACCCTGCATTTCTTGCTTGCTGTATTGCTGGCATGCCTGCCTATACGATAAGGGATGGGGGAATGGGAGGTGGAAACCACTAGATGGATAGTATCGAAGCACTTGCATGCTAGTACTCCACGGAACACAGTACAAAAGTTTCCTGAGCTATGCTACATTCACCACGTAAAACGTTTACCCCTTCCAACCGAGATCGGCCCACTTTTACGCCTGTTGGTGGGAACCAAACCGTTCCCATGTGAGAAATGTTATGTCAGCATGCTCGGCGACCACAAAGATAAGTCAATGCCCTAAATACTTGTATGAACCACAACTTGGTGAAGTTTTCACAGGCATTAGCATCCTGATTATTATGTGCTGGGAATTTCCCCACTTACAGTTATAAAAAGGTCCCTAAACCTAAATTAATAAAATATTATGTTGGAGCTTTAAAATAAGGGTAACATGGTATTTTTGTACAAGTAAGAGGAATGGGGACATGAAAATTCGTAGAACTACAACTATCGTCCCTAGATATTTTTAACAGTTCTGTAAGGACAAAGTGTATGCTAACAAATTCAACACAATCGAGGAATTTAAAGATATTATTACTGTAGCTTTTACAACTATAAGACTGTAACAATTTTATTTTCGAATTCATAATTCGCTTCATTTAAGGTACGACAATAGTTAAACACCTTTATTAAGTAAAGTCATAATACATTTTACAATTAGAATATTACATTGTGACAGCATCTTGACTCGTTAGTCTAGTTGTTTTGGATGGCGGTGTATTTCACACCCAGTCGCAAGCGCGTAGAGAGGAATGACAACCCCCCCTTTGGGATCCTCCCATCGTACGAGAGCACGAGATAGGCACTCGGCCATAGGTAAAAGAGGCAGCAGCATGTTTAAGAGGACAATGGCCAGTGACCTGCGGGTCGGTTTGATTAAGTGAAACATTTTCTGAATAACGGTTGGTAATGTATACTCGTTATTATAGTATGTAATTTGAAAATTTGTTTAGCGCAAACCAAGATTAGACGACGAAACACTACAACACTTAGGCGATGAGAAGTTAAACAATAATAACTTAGAACTGTGAATCAACGTTAAGAAACCACTTCAATTTAACACATGCTTTTAGAGTATGGAAAGCAGATCTAATTAACAGGAGATCGTTTGTTGGTCCGAGCCAAGATACTACTTTGTTAGGATGTAAGCAGTTAATTCCACATGACGATGCACATCCTATTTCAGCCTATGAAAGCAGTTTTGTTTGGTTCGTAGTAATTTTAAGAAATTCAATTGTGTTCCACTCAGGAAACACGCTATTTTATTTTGATACGTATAAATACGATTTTGTTATTCACTTTATCTGTTGCTAAGCTGGATTTCCCAGCGCCAAACTTAAAATTCACTGTTTATTTTGTCAGAACAACACGTTGCTTCACTTTAAAATAACATGTGTAATTACGTCATTTGTTTGTTTGAGATATACTGCTGACACTTGTATTTATGAAAGCAGATGCTTAGTATTTTATTACTACCAACTTTGAAAACGAGAATATCTTTATGAACATTTTCATTTTAAACTGAAATTAGCACATGTAACTTAACGAGAATATTTTGTATTTTAATTTTGACAATGTAATAGACCTAATCAGATCTGAATGGGTTAAAAACCATTAATGTAACAAGTTATACTTTGTTGTAAAATTCTTGATCTAGAAACAGATTGATAAACCTTATCTTAAATTTCCAAACTACTACAAGTAATTATTTAATTTTGTTGCATTCAATTTTATTTAAAGTTAAAGGAATTCTTTCTAGTAAATTATTAACCTAAGTTTAAAGTCTTTTATTTTGATCAAGTGTGATCAAACCTAGCAACCCAAAAAGGCAATAAGAGTTGAAATTTGATGCCACCCTTATGTAGAAAATATTCGTTTTATTTTTTTTAGGCATATTTGAGGGACACAAACAGTGTTCCCATTTTCTATGTTGACTTAATTATTATTCTTTCTTACAGGAACAGCGTCTTATTCTGTTAAGACAGGTTTTTGTCACCGAAGGCGATCTTTTTTCTTTGGGTCTCCACGTCCGCCTTAGAAATATGCTATGCTTTTAACATGAATCAATCTGGACTTGGTGGCGCCTATTTGTTTTAGTTTGAGTGTGACCCCCAACAGATTTCGACTTACCCCCATTGCTCATAGCTCTACCCAAGGAATAGACCCCTAGTTACGTCGGAAGACTTCGTTTTACTGACACCAAATGTGGGGCTGGTGTTTTAGTAGTACTAGTAAGTTTGTTTCACTAGCACACTCATGCGTGAGGCTAGCGGAGCCAATTAGAGAGAAAAAATAGTTACACTGGCGCTCAACGTGTGAGGCGTCGAAATTTGTCCTTTCAACGTGTGAGGCGTCGAAATTTGTCCGTTCAACGTGTGAGGCGTCGAAATTTGTCCGTTCAACGTTTGGGGCTTCGAAATTTGTTTGTTCATAATTTGATTAGCTTCGAAATTTGTTTGTTCATAATTTGATTAGCTTCGAAATTTGTTTGTTCATAATTTGATTAGCTTAGAAATTTGTTTGTTCATAATTTGATTAGCTTCGAAATTTGTTTGTTCATAATTTGATTAGCTTCGAAATTTGTTTGTTCATAATTTGATTAGCTTCGAAATTTGTTTGTTCATAATTTGATTAGCTTCGAAATTTGTTTGTTCATGATTTGAGTAGCTTCGAAATTTGTTTGTTCATAATTTGATTTACCTCGAAATTTGTTAGTTCAAGATTTAATGTGCCTCGAAATTAGTTTGCCCATAATTTAGTTTGCCTCGAAAACTGTTAGTTCAAAATCTATTTTGCACTGGAATTTGGTTATTCAAAAATTATTTTGCTTCGAATTTGTTTATTCAAAAATAATTTTACTTTGAAGTTGTTTGTTCAAAATTTATTTTTGCTTTGAAATTTGTTTGTTCGAAAATCATTTTGCCTTGTGTTTATTCAAAAATTATTTTGCTTCGATTTTGTTTATTCAAAAATTATTGTGCTTCGAAATTGTTTATTCAAAATTTATTTCACTTCGAATTTGTTTGTTCGGAAATTGCTTTGCTTCAAAATTTTTTTTGCTCAAGGTTTATTTGACATTAGGATTTGTTGTTTAAGAGTTAGGTTGAAACGTTAAATCCCATTTAGTAATTAAGTAACTTAGTCGAATTTATTTTTAACTTTCATTCCGTTTAGACTCAATATAAGTTTTTTGATATTGTTTTGGTAAAATTTATTTTTCCAATGCACTTTTTGACTTTTACCTTTGGTTACCCAAATTTGTTTTGATAATTTTTGTAAGGTTCAAATCATTTAGATTTACCAGATTGATTTCATTGAAACATTAGGCTTTTGTAATCATGTCGGAGGGATTCCGAATTGTTTGTCTACTTAAAGAAGAATTGGAGTATGAACTGAAAATCAGAGGAGTGGTGAGTGATAGACCAGTCTTGGAGAAAAGGAAAATTTTAGGAAGACTGTCAGCTAAAGAAGCTGATGAGCCTATAGTTTGATTGGCTTGAGTCAATAAAGAACATTTTTGTCCAAATTTGATGATAGGGCTAGAGATTCTATTTTGATGGTACATGGGAGCGAGCTGTCGTCGTGTCATTTGAAAATTGCTCCTTGTGCATAAGCGCGTTTTTGATTTTGTTAGCAGATTTTTGTTTAGATCGGCATTGCAACGCAATTTAGTCTAGGCGGAACTTGTCGTCGTGGTTGGTCGCTCAGCGGTATGTCAGTCCAGACGAGACTCAGGAAGAGTTGGTCGCTCGGCATTGCGTAAGTCTAGACGAGACTCGAGGTGAGTTAGGCGCTCTAGAATTTTTGCATCATATTTTTTTGAGTTGATGTAATTTTTGTATTGTTAGTCTAGGTGAGACTCGTAGAGGGTTTGTCACTCTAGCATATTTAGGCGTTGTGAAGCATTGTATTTGTTTCGACAGTTCGGTTGGTAGTAGAGAGAGAGTGTACCTGAACACTGATTTTTTTTGTTAGCTATCGTCGTGATTAGTTTTTTTATTGATGATTCATAAGCAGGTAAATGGCTTTTAGTTGTTGGTAACTGGTTCTCGAAGTATTTGATTTGACAACCTTTGCGTAGTGCCACGGCACATTTGATTGAGAAGTTTTTGTAGGAAAAAGTATTTCTTGTCTACGGAGTACCACAATTTGTTATTTGTGATAATGGTCCACAATTAATTGGTCGTGTTTTTAAAGTTTTGTGTGCAAAGTACGAAATTCAAAAGATTTGGTATAATGCTGTTTATGCTCCCCAATGCAATTTTGTGGAAAGAATCAATAAGACAGTTGGTACTGCAATTCGTTCATACGTAGAAGAACATGATAGTGAGATATCAAATTTTTTAGTCTTTGGTCGTCAGGTACCCTTAAGTGGAAAAGCTTATAGTGAGAATTTTAAACCTGGTGAGGATGTTGATGTCGTCTCCAGTAGTAGACCGTCTTATGTTTTGGATCGTCAACTTTTGTTTGATATTTTTGGAAATGTCCGTGAAAATTTGCATGTAGCTTATCAACGTTCGAGTAAACGCTATAATCTTAGAAGAAGAGACATTTCGTTCCAAGTCGGAGAAAGTGTTTGGAGAGCTAATAAGGTACTCTCGAGTGCTGGTGATAAATTCTCCGCTAAGTTAGCTCCAAAGTTCGTTATGAGTAAAGTTCGGAAAAACATTCCAATTTAGTGTATGAGTTAGAGAACGAAGATGGAACAAGAGCCGGAAATGGCACGTAAAAGACTTGAAACCCGTTGAAGTAGCGTGTCCAAGTGAAAATGATGATCCTGACGATTAGTTCCGGTCTGGTCATCTCTTTGATGTTAAGTAATACAGTAGTGGTTTGCTTTGTTTTGTTCCGATTTTTGATTTAGTGTCGTTTCACTAATTTTGAGTATTTTGTTTGATAAGTGGAACAAGTGGTTAAGGATTTTGTAGGTTTTGTAGGGTTGAGGTGTGCATTGATGTGCACGCTGGTCGTTTTGTTCGCGCGTTATTCGAAATGTGTTTAGAAGATGTCGTTGACAGATATCTTTTAATGTAGAAGTAGGTGGGCTATTTAAGTTGTTGGTCCTGATTTCTACATATCAAGGTAGAGAGAATATTGATTTATTCTTTCCCTTGTTTTGACCGTTCGAAATATTTTTGTTTGAGTAGGTCAAAATGGTGAGCCTCACCATTTGGTCCATCACTGATGGGACCTGTTGTTTGGAAATTAGTGATAGGATAATCAGTAGGGTGTAGGAGGTTACAGCCCTATCTGGTTCAGTTTTGTTTTTGAATTTGTTAAGTGACCTTATGGTTAGGTTACCTTAGTTTTGATTATCTCTTTGCGATAAAGTGATAATATTTTGTATTTGAATTTGTTAAGTGACCTTATGGTTAGGTTACCTTGGTTTTGATTATCTCTTTGCGATAAAGTGATAATATTTTGTATTTGAATTTGTTAAGTGACCTTATGGTTAGGTTACCTTAGTTTTGATTATCTCTTTGCGATAAAGTGATAATATTTTGTATTTGAATTTGTTAAGTGACCTTATGGTTAGGTTACCTTAGTTTTGATTGTCTCTTTGCGATATAGTGTTGATTTTTGTATTTGAAATTTGTGCAACCTTTTGGTTGGGTTAATTTTGTTTTGATTATCACTTTGTGATAATAGTGTTTGAAATTTAGGCCTATTAGTAGGGTCTTCCTTTTGATTGTCACTTTATAGTGATAATATTTTGAATGGTTATGCTGTTTTGAAGTAGTAACATTCCTTTTTTGTAGATAGAGCTAATAGAGCTCCAGGAAGTGAAGTTTTTGTGGAAGTTGTGATAAATTGTGAAATGTTTGGTTACAGTTAGTAGATACTAGCCTTGGTAAGAATAAGAACCTCTAGTTGAAGGATTATTCTGAGTTTGATTTTGATTATTTTTTCCGTGGAGTGTTAGACTTTCTAATTTGACCCTCCCAATTTTGACTTATACCGATTGTGACTCCCGATTTTGTCTCCCGATGGACGTCAGGTACACGTAGTTACCAACACACTCGAATTGTAAATATTTGTCTCCCTCGTTTGAATAAATTTGTAAAAATTGTTTTGATAGTTAGGAAGGTAGAAAAGGCTAGTATATATATATATATATATATATATATATATATATATATAAAAAAATTTGTATTTGTTATACTAAATTCCTTGAAAAAAATTTTTTTTCTTTTAGGAAAGGGGTAGTGTAACAATTTTATTTTCGAATTCATAATTCGCTTCATTTAAGGTACGACAATAGTTAAACACCTTTATTAAGTAAAGTCATAATACATTTTACAATTAGAATATTACATTGTGACAGCATCTTGACTCGTTAGTCTAGTTGTTTTGGATGGCGGTGTATTTCACACCCAGTCGCAAGCGCGTAGAGAGGAATGACAACCCCCTTGGGATCCTCCCATCGTACGAGAGCACGAGATAGGCACTCGGCCATAGGTAAAAGAGGCAGCAGCATGTTTAAGAGGACAATGGCCAGTGACCTGCGGGTCGGTTTGATTAAGTGAAACATTTTCTGAATAACGGTTGGTAATGTATACTCGTTATTATAGTATGTAATTTGAAAATTTGTTTAGCGCAAACCAAGATTAGACGACGAAGCACTACAACACTTAGGCGATGAGAAGTTAAACAATAATAACTTAGAACTGTGAATCAACGTTAAGAAACCACTTCAATTTAACACATGCTTTTAGAGTATGGAAAGCAGATATAATTAACAGGAGATCGTTTGTTGGTCCGAGCCAAGATATTACTTTGTTAGGATGTAAGCAGTTAATTCCGCATGACGATGCACATCCTATTTCAGCCTATGAAAGCAGTTTTGTTTGGTTCGTATTAATTTTAAGAAATTCAATTGTGTTCCACTCAGGAAACACGCTATTTTATTTTGATACGTATAAATACGATTTTGTTATTCACTTTATCTGTTGCTAAGCTGGATTTCCCAGCGCCAAACTTAAAATTCACTGTTTATTTTGTCAGAACAACACGTTGCTTCACTTTAAAATAACATGTGTAATTACGTCATTTGTTTGTTTGAGATATACTGCTGACACTTGTATTTATGAAAGCAGATGCTTAGTATTTTATTACTACCAACTTTGAAAACGAGAATATCTTTATGAACATTTTCATTTTAAACTGAAATTAGCACATGTAACTTAACGAGAATATTTTGTATTTTAATTTTGACAATGTAATAGACCTAATCAGATCTGAATGGGTTAAAAACCATTAATGTAACAAGTTATACTTTGTTGTAAAATTCTTGATCTAGAAACAGATTGATAAACCTTATCTTAAATTTCCAAACTACTACAAGTAATTATTTAATTTTGTTGCATTCAATTTTATTTAAAGTTAAAGGAATTCTTTCTAGTAAATTATTAACCTAAGTTTAAAGTCTTTTATTTTGATCAAGTGTGATCAAACCTAGCAACCCAAAAAGGCAATAAGAGTTGAAATTTGATGCCACCCTTATGTAGAAAATATTCGTTTTATTTTTTAGGCATATTTGAGGGACACAAACAGTGTTCCCATTTTCTATGTTGACTTAATTATTATTCTTTCTTACAGGAACAGCGTCTTATTCTGTTAAGACAGGTTTTTGTCACCGAAGGCGATCTTTTTTTCTTTGGGTCTCCACGTCCGCCCTTAGAAATATGCTATGCTTTTAACATGAATCAATCTGGACTTGGTGGCGCCTATTTGTTTTAGTTTGAGTGTGACCCCCCAACAGATTTCGACTTACCCCCCATTGCTCATAGCTCTACCCCAGGAATAGCCCCTGAGTTATGTCGGAAGACTTCGTTTACTGACACCAAATGTGGGGCTGGTGTTTTAGTAGTACTAGTAAGTTTGTTTCACTAGCACACTCATGCGTGAGGCTAGCGGAGCCAATTAGAGAGAAAAAATAGTTACAAGACCAAAAAATCTAGAAAAGGTACAATGTAATTTAATCAAAAGGTGCGAGATCTGTTTACAAGTAATCATTTTGAACATGATTATTATGTGCTGGGAATTTCCCCACTTACAGTTATAAAAAGGTCCCTAAACCTAAATTAATAAAATATTATGTTGGAGCTTTAAAATAAGGGTAACATGGTATTTTTGTACAAGTAAGAGGAATGTGGACATGAAAATTCGTAGAGCATTACTTAATATGTAAAAAAATAAAGTTTTTGCTTAGGAAACCACCGTTTAATTTATTCCCAACCTTTATGTTATACCGTATACTCTAACATGATTTTACAAACAAGTTGAAAATATTGTGGCTTTTATTTGTATTAAACATATTATATTCTAATGCTTGTTGGTTTCAGATTGAATCTATTGTTGGACAACATGGTCTAGTGGTTATTACTAGAGAAAAAACTGACCCTTTAAAGTTCATTTATGACTCAGACTTATTAACAAAGTATTTGGTAAGTGTGTGTGGTCTTTTTGTGAAGGTTTTCAAGTTATTTAAATCAATATTGTGTTTTTAACGTTTTTCATAACTTTTTAGAAATGAAGTTTTGAAGAGTATTTTTTACGTAACATAATTGTTTAATTGGTATGTCCAATGCTATTTCTGATAGACTTTTAATCCTTTTGTGTGAATAATTTTTTGTGTAACTAATTATTGTCTTTTTTTATCGGTATTGTTATTTATTTTGTTATGATATTTAACTATCTTCTGATTTGTTGCTATTTTCAGGCAAACATTATTATTGTAACTGAATGGATTCGAAATGAAGTTAGTTCAACTAAAATTCGTAAAGCTCTTAGACGATCTGATTCTGTAAAATATTTACTTCCAGACAAGGTCATAGAATATATTCAAAGACACGCTCTATATGGATTCAAAGCAAAGTATGTATCATTCAATGTTGTTTTTTAAGTCTCAGATTTACTTTTCCTTGCTTACATTGGATTTGCAGTAAGTATTTATTTCCTCCTGTTTTGCAATATCCATCAAACTTTCTTACTCCTTCTCCATCTGATCCAACATTGGAATCTCCAAGCCCAACACGAAATCAGTGCTTCAGTGTTTGCAATAATAATTTACTTTCCCTGTATCACAGCAATCAAACTATTGATCATGCTTCAAAAAATTATGGTACAAAACATCCCGGGCAAGCTATCCAAATTATGAGTACAAATGTTGGTGATAAATTTGTCACTGCAAGTACCAAGAAGATGAGAGAGGTATGTACAAAGGATACTATGAAAATAGGTGCGGCATCTATAATTCCTATGACCAAAAAATGTGATACTCGTATGTATGATAAGAAATATAATTTGCGTTCGAGCTGCAAAGTTCATAATGTTGCTTCCGCATTACATAAGGTTAGTGAAGAAAATATAATGAAATTTATTTTTATGAAACAAGGGATTAAAATAATTAGAGATGCTTAAACAACTGCTTAAAATAACTTATTAAAAATTAATGTATGTAACATTTCAATATTATTTGTTGTTTCTCTGATTAGGGAGTAACTACTTTTAAAACATTATCTGCACAATTCGAGAGGTTTAACAAATCGAACAATATTAGTAAGTAGAATATAGGTAGAGATTTAATTGAGAATGATTATAGATAGCTGGCGAGAATTGTAAAAAATACGTGTTTTCACTATACCATAGTTGGCATATGGAAAAACTATTTGCATTTGTTGAGAATTAATATTTATTAGACACGGTTATCTAAACCAAACATTACTTCACCAGAGTGCAGTTTTCTCATATGATGGCATCCATAGTAGCAGACGTTTGAATGCTTTTTATTAGACAGTACATTTTTAACTTGTATCCGTGCACATGTATTTCATCTTGATAAGTTAAAGTATTCCAAAACTAAAATGCTTTGTTTACTTATATTTATTGTTATATTTATTATCAATTTCATTAAGTAAGAAAATTAAATCCTTAAAAGAACTATTAATTGATACCAGTCAGAATTACTGAATTTAGAAATTTATATATTGTACTTGGCTTTTATAAGATTTGTTTACAGTTGTTTATAAACTTTATGAACTACACAATCAAAAAAAAAAGTTATTGTTCCTAATAGACAATTGCAGGCTCAAAAGTATTTTACACATAAATAAAAGTTTTCATATATAGAGTACCCACAATCTATCATATGGGTAACCTTTTTTATTGTAGGAAATATAGAAATTTACTAGTATGATGATGCCCTTTTAAAACCCCCTAGATCCTCAACCTTTTTAGATAATTGAAAACTGGATTGGGTATTTTTTCCAAACTTTAACAGTTTAACCTATAGAGAAAATGAAAACTGCATTTTTATGTAGAATTCAGTAGCAAAAATGAAAAATTTAAAATAGAACGATGGTTTTCAGTCTGCAAACATGACCTTACTTATGCCGTTAACCATAGTTTAATATGACTGTAAGGAAATGTTATTTTTTTCTGATTGCTCCAATGTAGGGCTTGATAAACTAATTTTCAGTAGTTTTTTTTGTAATAAATGAAAAACGACTTACTTATTTGTGGACTTCAATGAGTCCTCGAATACATATTTCAAATAACGAAAAGAAAATTCTAAAGTTATGATAAAGAACATTTGTTAACACCAATTTCAAGTCGACAGCGTTGACTCAAGAAATTGCAACCGAATTCGGTACTTCAACAAAAAAACTTGCATAAATTTAAATCAAAACCACTAACAAACCCTAACTCATGTTAGCAATACACTGCATCCTGGAGATCCAGTTTTATAGGTGGTCTCGTAAAGGAACTAGTGATAATCCTCGTTTTAGTCACACCAATATGTTTACCGATCAAACTAAGTTGACAAATAAAAACAATTTTAACAGAAAAAGTACAATCAGTTGAAATTAGGAAAATTCACATTTAACAGCAGAAAGCCAGGATCAGCATTAATTTTCTATAAATGTGTGGTGTGCCATTTTTGATAATAACATACTCGGGCCTTTCTTCTATAATTATAATTTAAACAGAATACGTTATATGCATTTTTTACAAAATGAATTGCAAGAAATACAAGATAATGTGCTGCTTCGTATATTGCAAAACTTAAAATATTTTTAGCATGATGGTGCACCTGCTCACAATGCTCAATCAATTTCTCAATATCTTTTTAATAAATTTCCAAATTCGATTGGCAATGTAGACTCTATTCCGTGGCCGGGGCAAGTTCACTACAACTATCGTCCCTAGATATTTTTAACAGTTCTGTAAGGACAAAGTGTATGCTAACAAATTCAACACAATCGAGGAATTTAAAGATATTATTACTGTAGCTTTTACAACTATAAGACCAAAAAAATCTAGAAAAGGTACAATGTAATTTAATCAAAAGGTGCGAGATCTGTTTACAAGTAATCAAATTGCCAAATTTACTAGTGTGTGTATTAGCATTAACTGATTTGTTTTTTCTGACTTTTTTAGTTTGTATTGTTTTTGTAGTTTATTTTTATGTATTCTATTTGTTTCATCATCATTGAAAATTAGTAGTGACAAGGAATAACCATAATACTGCAGGTAGTTATTGTTATACAGCATGTAGCGTACGCTGCCATACAATGGGTGCACGAAAATACCTTATTGGTTGTCTTCATGTGCTGCCATCATTAGGGATAGAACAGATTTGAACCAAAGATGGCGACAAGCTAAATGGATCGAACACGTTTCTGGTCTTCAATCATTATTTTGTTTATTTGAAATACGTATCCATGGACTGCTTGATGTCTACAAATAAGTAAATTTTTTTAAATTTATTATGAAAAACCTACTGAAAATAAGTATTTTAACTCGTAGTAATCAGAAAAAGAAACTTTCTTTTACGGTCATACTAAACTATGTTTTACATTTGAAAAAAGTGAGGTTATGTTTGCAGTTTGACAACCATCATACTATTAAAATTTTCATATTTGCTATTGAATTCTATCTAAAAATTTACATAGCAAGTAGTTTTCATTTTTTTGTAGTTAAACAGTTATAAAAGTCACTAAAGTTTGCAAAAATTAACCAATTTTAGTTTTTTTTTCAATTATCTAAAAAAAATCGAGATGTAGGTGGTTTTTGAAAAGTCATCGTACCACTCTTAAATTTGTGCTCAGCGTTACTCATTTAACCAACCCTGCAGCTTCTATAATAAAAAAGTTAGTCAAGAGTGAGTCGAGCTCTCACTATTAGGGTTCTGTACCAATACCACAGTGATCCATCAATAAACTAAATTAAGCTGTTTTTATTTTTTATGTATATTTAAATCTTATCCAAATTTGACTGTGATAACTGAAAAATGAATATATTGTCCCACATTGTACTGGTACATTAGTAAATACCTTGTCTATTACTGTGGTTAAAAAAAAATTTCTCAGCAACTATTACACTGTAAAAAAAAACTGCAGTTTTTCAATAATCTATGACTCAATAGCTACTATTCCTATTAAAATCAAAATTTTAGCTTTGGAAATGTAGGAGAACGAGGAGGGGGACGGTCATTTTTGGCGCATTTTGTGGTATATCATGAAGACTACTGGACCGAAAATTATAAAAAAAATATTTTTAGAAGCCTTTTAGAATCCTCTTTCAAATGATATCTCAACCGATATATTTATTAAAACGCCATTTTAATCTAAAAAAAATTTTCTATTTTCTGACTGTCGATATATGTGCGTGTCATAAAGACCTAGCATTGTGCCAAATTTCAAATTCCTACGTTACCTAGTTTTTGAGAAAAACCTCTGACAGACGGATAGACGGACACGAGAGTGATCTTATAAAGGTTCCATTATACCTTATAAGGTACGGAACCCTAAAAAGTAACCCATATAAGGCGTTAAGATTGTAGGTACTCTATATATAAAACATAAGAATACAAGTGCACTTAATAATATGCAAAATGTTGTTTGAAAACCTCTACTTAACTCATTGTAGGTTGCGTCTTACTGCACTATAGTTCAATATTCTGTATTTGTTCTAAGAAGCAGCACAAATAATTATCTTGTTCTTAAAGGCAATTGTTTTAATTTTCTGCCATCTTTTTCATTTTTCTCATCACTACCACTGATTCAAAGCACTTTAACATACTATTTGCGTTGTTTACAATTTTAAAAATTACTTAAATTTAACTCAAATGCAATATTAAAATCAAAAGCTTTATGTACACAGGAAAGGTGGACTAATTCTTATACTTTATAAAACATATTATTGCACATGGTGCGTTCGCTATTTTTATGCATATACAGCTTATTTTCTTGCTTGCTAGTGACTGAAAGAAAGCAGTAAACCTCTAATATTATAAATCTGGGGTAATCTTTTTTGCTGTTGGTCAATTACAAATGAAAATTTGACCACGGGTCAACTTAAAAAAATTTTGTTTTATAATCCATTCGTTATAATTATAGGATGATATCACATGTGATTTTTTTTCCAATGCTCCACCCGGAGGTACTACATTGGCCAGGAAGCGTGTAACAATTTTATTTTAGCAGTAAAAGAACCTATTCATTAAACGTACAATGAATATTGAAATACCTTTATTAACTAAAATAAAGATTCGAGTAACAATCAAATTTTTATAGTATTACTATATCTAGGATTAGTAGTCTATTTGTTTCGGAGTTCGGTGCAATTCCACAGCCACTGGCGCGCGCGTGAGAGGTTCGAGAACCCCACTTATGATCCTCCCACCATGCAAGAACGCAGCGAGCGCACTCGTCGATAGTTAAAGGCAGCGTGAAGATGCATTCAAAAAGAATGGCGAGTGACCTCCGGGTCGCCTTATTTTGGTGAAACACTTCCTGAGTAACGGTTAGTACTTAATCCACATTTTGCATATTCGTTATCATATTGGCTAATTTAAAAATTTATTTAGCGCAACAACGACATGTCAGAAACCGCAACAACACGTCAGAAACTGCAACGATAAATTAGAAACCGCACGACCACTTTGAAATTACAATGTAGAAACCTTAACTTATGGACTACACAATGAAAGATTATATTTGTAAATAAAATTGGAAAACGGAAGATTACGCTATGAAGTAATGCTGTCTTGAACCAATGTGAGAAATCCGCTTCGCTCCTACATCTGTATTAAAGCATGGAAAACAAGCATATTTAGCTGCAGGCCCCGCAGTGCGAAGTTGTTTCCATTGCAACCAAAGACGACAGCCGGTTTTGGGTTCGTAATAGAATTAAGAATTTCCTCAGTACTTCCTTCTGAAAGTACATTATTTCATTTTGTTTGTTGGATGTACAAAATTGTTATTCACTTTACCTGTGATTAGACTGGTTTTCCCCAGTATCGGGTTTGATTTCACTTAGTTCCGTAAATATGTGACTACCGTGGCTACAACGTAAATTAACAGCTGCTATTACGTCACCTGTTTGTTTGAACAATGCCGTCAACAATTGCACAATGGCTAACAGATGTTTAGCATTACAGTACTGCCACTTTTGATAAAATTAGAGAATATCTTGGTGATTCTTTTGACTTCAAACTAATATTAATTTTGTTAAATTAATGAGAAAATTTCGTATATTCATTTGTAAGTGACCTACACAGATCTGGTTGGGTTATAAAAACCTTGATATTGTTAGTTACACTGAACTGTAATATATTTGAGTAAGGATCAGTTGATAAACCTTACAACAATTTTGCAAGAATATCAAATATTTATTTTATTTAATTATAATGAAATTTTATTTACTGAAACAAAGAAAATTCTTTCTAGTAAATTAATAATCTACCTTTAAAGTTTTTTATTCTGATCTAGTTTGATCAGACCTGATAAACAAAAGACAGTAAGAGTTAAATTTTTATGATTCCATTATGTAGAAAATATTCTCTATGCATTTTAGGTATACTTGAGGGACGCAAATAGTGTTCCCATTTTTTTTAGGTGACTTAACTATTATTCTTTCTTACAGGAGCAGTGTCTTATTCTGTTAAGACAAGTTTGTATGTCAGCGAAGGCGATCTTTTTTTCTTTGGGTCTCCACGTCCGCCCTTAGAAATTTGCTATGCCATTAATAT
The DNA here is from genome assembly GCA_036346225.1 of Platerodrilus igneus. Classification (NCBI taxonomy): domain Eukaryota; kingdom Metazoa; phylum Arthropoda; class Insecta; order Coleoptera; family Lycidae; genus Platerodrilus; species Platerodrilus igneus. The sequence goes on along the minus strand of JARFIW010000347.1, from coordinate 2,582,960 downwards.
AAATCAATCTGGACTTGGTGGCGCCTGTTTGTTTTAGTTTGAGTGTGACCCCCCACAGATTTCGACTTACCCCCCCATTGCTCATTGCTCTACCCCAGGAATAGACCCCTAGTTACGTCGGAAGATTTAGTTTTGCAGACACCTAACTTGAAGTATGGTGTTAATAAAGTAGTGTTTTAGTAAGTCAAGAAAAATCGTTTCACTAGCGCCCATGCGTGAGGCTAGCGGAGCCAACAATTAGAGAGAAAGAAAGTACGTTTCAAGCGAGTTATTTTTACCTGGAAAATTTGGAATTTTGCCGAACCTTTGCTGTTCCAAGCAAGGTAAGGATCTTTAACGTGTGTGACAACACACACACGGGACCTCCATTTTACCTCTCATCCGAACGAGGGTGTATTTTTGTGAAAAATGCTCGCCTAACATTTTTCAAGCGGACCATGTCGGGATTCGAACCCGGGGATGATGTCACAACTGGATAAAATGCTACATTGCCAATGTTAGTTTAAATTCTAATATATTTAATCAAATATATGAATATTCCCATTTGCAGATGTTAAGTGACAAATACTCCAATCTGCAAGAGGAATTTGTAGCAACACTATATTAATATCTGATATTTATCAGAATACTTTGTGCATATAACATGAAACAAAAAAAAATAAAAATTTATAAAAAATACTAGAACACAAAATATCAATGAATAATTTTTTTACAAAATATGTATGAATTCATTTATTAAATTACATAATTTTAAACGAATTCAATTGCATTTTAAACGAATAAAAATAAAAAATAATAAAAATATTTGTTTAAAATTATGTAATTTAATAAATGGATTCATACATATTTTGTAAGAATTATTCATTGATACATTGTCGGAGGCTCTCACGGCTGGAGTCATTATGAATAATTATGGTTCTGGGTTGGGACTATTCAGTTTTGACGTAACATCCTTATTCACAAAATTACCTGTCTCCATTATTAAACAACTCCTACCTCAAGAAAACGAATTTGAGTACCTGGCCAGTCTCATTGAAAAATGCTTAACTTCTACCTATTGTGTCTTCGACGAACAATTTTATAAACAAACTTCTGGCACACCCATGGCCTCATCTCTATCCCCTATAGTGGCCAATATATTCATGGAGCCTTTGGAATCCATGGCTCTAGAATCCACAGACCTTAAACCAAAAACTTGGCTCCGTTATGTAGATGACATTAACAATCAGCATAAAGATATTAAGTTCATTATAGAAATTGAAAAGAATGGAACTCTGCCATTCCTTGACGTTCTGGAGGAGCGCCAACCCAGCAGACGACTAGGTCATTCCGTATATCAAAATTCTACGTAAACACAACATCAAAACAATCTATAAGCCCGCTAATAAAATTTCACAAATATTACCAACCCCAAAAGATTCCGAAAACAGTCTTAAAGCCCCAGGCATACATAGTATACCTTGCAACTGTGGTTTAGTATACATAGTAGAAACAGGACGGTCAGTACAGACTAGACTAAACGAGCATAAGCGATGTTTAAGAACAAGCCAGTACAATCGCTCAGTGGTGGCCGAACACCAACATGAAACAAGCCATACCTTTAACTTTGACAAGACGAAACTAATTGCCAGAATTTCATTTTTCTACAATAGAAAAATCAGAGAATCCATAGAAATCACTAAAAATTGTAACAATCTAAACAAAGACGATGGCGACTACCTTTCTCCCATTTGGAAAATGAGCTCATGTTTACAAAAGCAGAACCGTAACATTCACTGATTTGCTACAACACTCCTCTCTATTCATGATCACTCGTGCATTAAGTTTTTGCCCTATATAAATTACCACTTTTGCTTACTTTCACCAGTTACTTTGCAAGACACCTTTTGTCTTAAATGCACTGGGTGAGTCTGCTAGTTCAGAAGTAACTTTACATACTCTTTACGCGTTAACTTGTATATTTAATATTTTCATTCTTATCTTTATTATTATTATTTTTATTATTTATTTTCATTTTCTTTTCTTGTCCTGATGAAGTCCCTTGCAAAAGTGGACGAAACGTCGACCTTAGTTTATAAGATGACACGGAACCATAAATATTTATAAATATTCATTGATATTTTGTGTTCTAGTATATTTTATAAATTTTTTATGCATTTTTTTTGTATATATAAAAGCTTCTTGATAATTCTTGAGTATAAGTTAAAGCTCAGAAATTAAACACAATAAATTATATGTGTATCATTTGTATTAAACAGTACGTTTCGGTAATAATTTACACCTTAATCATCAATCTACATGAAAAAGTATAAAAATAGACATTTCATATAACAGGTAATATATGTTTGATTTACTTATTACTTGATAAAATTATTTAATGTATTAAACCGTAGTAAGAGTATCAGAGCTATGTAACATTATTTAATAAAATATAGTGCCAACAGACTAAAAATTTAATAAAATCTATTTATAACCACTATTTTGGTCTAAATAATATTTAAATTTTTGAATGAAATGTTAATTCATTTATTTGACAAAAATGTAATATTAAGGATGACATTGATCAATTAATTATGCCATTATTTGTTCCTATTTTTAGTTAAATAGTGGTATGTGATGTATTTCTAAAAAGAATGTATTTGTATGGTGGGTTGCGTAAAAATAACTAAATTGTAGAATCATATATTTTTTATAGGTGTAGTAAACAGGTTGATTTTTTTACTTAAATTAAATAGAATTCTGTGTGTAAGCAAAATCATTATAGTTAGTATAGTGTATAGGTATGAGTAAACTGTATGTAAATTATTAATGTCTTCTTTGTGATTGATTGAATTTTGTTCTTGTTTAATATGAAATGATTCTATGAAAAGTCTTTTTTTGTAATTGCTTTCTATATCTATAAGTTTTACATTATCATAATTGACTTTGTGTTGTGTATTGTGTAAATGTATAGAAAGATCACAAGAGTTTTTTCCTAATTTTGCATCACTTTTGTGTTGTGTCATACTATTTCGGAACCACTGTTTGGTTTGACCTATGTCAGAAGCTTTGCATTCACATTGAACCTTATAAACTAAATTGCTACACAGAGTTCTATTTGTTTTATCTTTTAGTTTAGTAGATAGGTTTCCAACGGACTTAGCATTTGAATTTATTATAGTTACAAGAGGCTATTTTAGTAATTTTTTTAGTAGTGGTGAAAGATTAGTAATATATAAAAGTTTTTTGTAAATAACGTCAGTAGGTTTACTTTGAGGCGGAAAAATGATTGTGTTACTATGTAGTAGTTTTGATAAAAGTGGTCTAGGGTAGTCGTTGTTGATTAAGATTGATATTAGTTCTTTCGGATTTTTTCTTTAGTTTAGGTTCACAGATAGAGACTATACGAGGTTTCAGTCCTAATATGGCGTTAATTTTTTGTTTTATGCTATGATTGGAATGGTAATTCAAGTATCTCTCTGAATTTGTAGGTTTTTGTAAATATCAAAATTGATCTAGTGTATTGATTGGTGAGATTCTCGTTCGGAATTGAATTTCAAATGTTTGTTAAAATTGTTCAAATGCTGAATGGTGGTTTATAAAAAATGTTCAGGGAGTGAGCAAAGAATGGTCATCAACTTATTTGACTAGAAATACCATCTCGAAAGATAAGTTAGGTAAAATACTTTCTACGAGCTTGTCCTTTACTATTTGTGCAATAACAGGGGATAAAGGAAAACCCATTGGAGTACCAAAAATCTGTAAGTAGAATTTTGAGTCAAAACTAAAATATGTGTTGTTGAAGATCATGTGTATTGATGTGATAAATAGTTGTAATGATATATGGCAATGTGACTCTATGGTATCCCAATTTTCTGTAATAATTTGAATGACTAAGTTGACTGGTATGTTTGTAAATAAAGAGTTAACATTGAGAGAAACGAGAATGTGATCTAGAAATAATTGAAAGTTACGGTATTGGTTTACGAATTGGAAGGTATATACTATGTGGTGGCCTGTATTGGGAAAGATTTTTGTAATACGTAGATATGAAATAAGAAAATACATGTGTTGGAGAATTAATTGAATTAATTGAAGAACTAATTGGTTTGTGGATTTTGGGAGTCCATAATATTTGCTTGGAACAGAATTATTGGTGATAAGTAGTGAATTTTGTTCATTTGTAATCATGCCTTTCTTGAATAATAACTTAATGTTATTGTTCAATGTGTTTGTATTTGTGAAAGTGGGGCTCTTTTCAAGTTTTTTATATGTAAGTTCTTCATCTAATAAGGTGTTGGATTTATCTATATATGTTGATTTTTTAAGTATAACTGTTACGGGCCCCCTTTGTCTGCTTTCGTGACATAAATATCAGGGGGTCCTTTAGGAACTTCTTTACTTTACTAAAGATTACAATATCTGAATTAAATTTATTATTAGGATTTTTTAAAAAATTGGTTATTAGATTTGTAACCTGACATCTTTTATTCATTTTTTGTTGTGAAATAATATCCATTGAGTCAAGTAATAATTCAGTATCTGCTAATAAGTGTTCTTTATTAATGTCAGAAATACACGAGTTTAAAATAAACTTAGTCTAAAGATAAAAACTATTGATGTCATCAGGGATGTCAATATTACTTTGGTTACAAATCCATTTGCTGTTGTTGACAAATAGTTGTTTACCTCGGATCTGATGTGACTTTAAACTGTTAAATTTCTTAATTAGTAATTTTTTTATATATATAAACTGTCTGTTGTATGATTGGTTTTGCTTGTTCTTGAAATTAATATATAAATGTACATGTAACGAATCTTTGGTTTCTTTAGCTTTGAAAAGTTGATTATGCCAAAAAGGTATTTCTGCGTGAGTGTATTTAATTTCTAATTTTAATAAGGATTTTTATATAAAGGCCTATAACATTGAATCTATATTGAATATTTCTTTAACTAAATATGATTAGTAATAATTATTAAAGAACGTGATTGATATGGATTCCTATCGCTGGGTAATTTTCTTTAGTTTCAATAAATTCTAAACGGCATCAAATTTTTTTCAGAACATACAATTTATAAAATGTTTTGTGAACTTGATGAAAGTTTGACATGCACTGAGTCCTGCCCATAGGTCGTCATTTCCCCAGGCCTCTTTTAGATGAATATATAATTTTTTGTATGGAAATAAATAAAATATTGAATTCTTAAATTTACTCCGAAATGGCATTTAAAATTAGAAGATCAAATCTATTAGAAATGCAGTTAAAATTATTTATTAAATGTAATGTTATGTATAGAAATGAGTAGACACATTAATTCGAAAATATTTTAAAAATTATAAAGTGAGTTGGTGGTACAAAAATGCATAGTATTGGGGCTAGCTGTTAGTACTGAAGACATATATCATTTTAGGATAGAATTAATGCGATATGTTATGTGTTGTACTATTGCGAGTCAATTTTTACATATTCTAAAGATTACATTTTATTTGCTTTACCTTATATTATTGACAATAACATATTTTTATATTAATGCCTAAATTTTGTAACATTTTATCAAATTGTATCACAACTCTGAGAGTATATATTTTTTCAAATGTTTCATAGATATTTTCTAAAATGTGACTACCTTAAGAATTTTTTAGTTAAATCTTACATATTATATCACGGATGATAAATTTTTTGTAAATAGATTATTTTCATACAACACTTTCGAAGAATTTCTTATATAAACATGAATATCCCGTATGAGTCCGATGCATTATAAATGTACCTAATTTCCTAGAATCTTTTTAGAAACGGGTTTCCTTAAAATTAGAAATTTTTCATTTAAAATAAGCTATGGGTAAATAGATAAAGAATAAAACTATCATGGTATGGGGTAAATGCATTTGAAAATCCGTTTGCAGTTTACAGGCAAATAATGAATATTATTTTTAAGTTTGCCTATTGAAACATATTTTATTGTTACTGGAAGTGAATTTTAAGATCCTGTAGTTTAAACTGTTACAAGATGTCATGATAATTCATTGTAAAACTTAAAATTTGTGTATTAAATGCTTTATAATTAACTTGAATGGAAAGTATATTTGATAATTTTATGTTTAGCATCTATTAGTAGTAATTTTTCCTTATTAATAATGCAGTATTATCATGTAAACTTTGCAGAAATCAATTAAATTGTAACTTTAGTTTACTTGATTTTAAAAGGCACTTATTTTTCTAAAACTATTAATTGGTGTATCAGTTTTTAATCTGTTTAATGTAAAATTCAAATTGAATATAAATTTTTATGATACCATTATCATAGCACATTATTTTGATGTTAAAAATAAGTTGCTTTTGATCAAAGAAATTTTTTTAATCTTGCAAAAAGAATTCTTTATATAAAATTGCCCATTAATAAATGAGAATATGAGGATTTTCATACTAGAAACTAAAACAATGTAATATTCTTATCATGTAGGCTTGCACATAACATCGGTCTCAAAATTGTTTAGAAATGATTCTATATAGCTGTACCTAGTAGTCAATGAAAGATTATAATAGGGGGTTTGTTTCTCAAAATAATTAAAAATTTAATAAGTTCAATTAAAACAAGCACAAAAATGGCAACTTATGATAGTAATTTACTATTATACATTTGACATGAATTTATAAAAAGATAGGTATAACAACACAGGTAAATATGTTATCAATTGAAAATAGAATAGCATATAATGATGTCTAATGCTATAAATTGAAATTATATGCAAAAAGATTTTAATATAAATAGTAATGTCTAAAGTTTCTGATAGGTGGCATCTCGAAATGTTTTCAATTATATCTACCCATCATCATTAGGTCTCAGTTCTGAAACTGGTCAGACGAGTACCATCATTGTTTCCTATTCTGAACTAACCTACAGATCTCCCTGAAATTTGCACAGTTTGCATCTATCACTATCTGATCTAGGTCTACATCCACCTCTTTTTTCCTATCTCTGCTTGTCATATATCCCATACTATTCCCCAAAAATGCCTTAGAACATATTCTGCCCTTTTATTTCTCCTATTTTTTTCCAAAGATATCCTTGTTCCTTTACTGTTTTTATAACCTATTTGTTATTACCGTTGTCTGTCCATTCTCATACATTTGAAGCACGGCATTTCAAAGGCTGCTACTGTTCTTCTGTCTGCTTTTCAGACTGCTCGTATTTCATAGGCATACTGTCTGTGCTGTGCTGCTCACATATGCTTTCAACAACTTTTTGTTCTATGTTTCTTGTCTTTCATCATAGGCGCTGTTCTTTCTTGTTAGATGCAGTTCGGCCCCCTTCTATTGTTTTACAATTATATACCCTATTTCTCCGACATTCAGTGGTTGTGAAAGGAGGTAAACATCCTGTGGCTGTCAAGTACTCCCAGCACTTGAACATTTACCGATTTAATATTTTTTCCAATATATCTTTTCGCACAACCAACACCTGTAGTTGTTTATAATAATCATCAGATTTATCTGTGCTTATTTTTTCGTCATTAAGATTTCCGTCTCAAAACTGGTTGGATAAGTAGCTGCACTTATTTATTTTCTAAACTAGCCTACATAGTTCCCTGAAATTCTCACACACCATATATACAGCTCGGTTCCCCTTCTATTGTTTTCTAATTTTATGCCCTATTTCACCAAGATTCAGTGAAGGGGGTTAAGCAGCCTATGGCTGCCAAGATCTCCCAACACTTAGACATTTGCCGAAATAGTAGTTTTCCAGTAAATCCTTTCACACAATTACTATTATTCGAGAATATTACCCGCCCAATACTTGTAGTTGCTTATAATAATCATCATGTTTAAGTGCAGTTACTTTCTTCGTCATTAATTTATCCATCTTGGGACTGGTTAGATGCGTACCTTCATTGATGTCTATTCTGAGCTAGCCTACACACTTCCCTGAAACTCCTACAGCTACACCTTGCACTATCTGTGTGCAGTAATCTAGCTTAGGTCTACACCTCTTCTTCTTTTTTTTCCTATATCTGCTTCTAGTATATTCCACACTATTCCCTCATGCCATAGTTTTCCACATATTTCATTCTTCCCCTACCATTTTTAGTACCTCCTCGTTCTTAACTTTGTCTGTCCATGACTTCTTCATCATTTGTCTGTAGCACCACATTTCAAAGATTTCTACATTTTTCTTGTCCACTTCTACTGTCCAGGCTTCACAGCTGTACAGTGCTGTGCTCCATACATAAGTTTTAAGCAATCTTTTCCTTGTTTCTATGTTTGTTGTCTTTGAACACAGTAGTTGCTTTTTCTTGTTAAATGTAGCACGACCTTGTGCTAATCTTTGTTTTATATTTTTTGTGCTTTTCCCATCTTGCGTTATTTGGCTTCCTAGGTAGCAGAAATTTTTAAGCTCTTGTAAGTTCGTGTTACATATTTGTATTCTTGTTTTTGATTTATTTTCCCCTCCTTTGCATACTAGTACTTTAGTTTTAGTTTTGTTAATTTTCATACTGTATCTCTCTGTTAGAACCGTTTCCATTTCATTAAGAGCAGCTTCTAACTCTTCCGTGCTAGATGCTAATACTGCTGTATCATCTGCAAATCTAAGCATATCAATTTTTTGTCCCTGCATAATAATTCCAAATGCCTTCCTGCATTTGACAGTTTTCATTGCCTCTTCTATGTGCAAGTTAAAAATCAATGCAGATAGGGCACATCCCTGTCTCATCCCTTTCCTAATGTTTACTTCTCTATGTTCCTGCTCTAATTCTATTACTGCTGTTTGCTTTTTGTATAAGCTATGTACTATTCGTCTATCCCTATAACTCATTCCAATCTTTTTGAGTATTTCGAACATTTTTTCCATTTTACATTGTCCAATGCTTTTTCCAGATCTACAAACCCTATGTACCTACTTTGAATAAATATTATCATTATTACTTTCCCCTTTTTCTTTTGTTTTCTCTATTATCACTCTCAGAGCTAAGATAGCCTCCTGTTTTCCTAGTATTTCTTCAGCTTTTTTCCATTCGTCTTTGTACAATTCTAGTCAATATTTTTGACACGTTTGTTGTCAAACTTATTGTTCGAAAATTTTCACATCTATCCACGTCTTCCTTTTTTGGTATAGTTACTATGATGTTACGTTTGAAATCTTTGGGTATCTCGCTTGTCTTATACATATAGCTTACAAGTTGGAAGAGACGTTCTGTTACTGCTTGTCCAGCGGCTTTTAGAGTTTCTGCTTGCACCTTATCTGTACCTGGCACCTTACCATTTTTCAGACCCTTTAATGCTAATTCAAATTCATTTATAAGTATAGGATATCCCAAGTCATCATTTTCAATGTCTGATTCCTATTCTAATGCAGTTAGTTCTTCTCCTGCATATAAATTCTCTATATATTCTTGCCATCTACCCACTTTCTCTACATTTTCTATAATGACCTTTCCTCCTGCGTCCCTTACATTTTTGCTATACGGTTTTATATCCCTAAAATTGATTCTAATTAGTTTGTATGCTTCATCTGTCTTTCCTACTTCCATCTTAGTTTGTACTTCTTTGCACTTTTAATCAATCCATTGTTCTTTAGCTTTCCTTCATTTTAGAATAATTTCCCATTTTATGGCTTTGTATCTCTGTTTTCCTGTTTTGTCTGGTTTATTTTTGTATTTTTGTCTTTCTTCTATTAAATTCAGGATATCCTTTATTATCCATGGTTTCTTATTTTCTTTTTGTGTATACCCCAGAATATCTCTGTCCGCCATGTCTAGCCTGGATTTAATGTTATTCCATTCTGTTTCTAATTCCTTAATAACAGATATTTTCCCGATATCTTTGAGCAATTAATTTGACTGTTTTTCGAATCTTTCTTGAATATCTTTATCTTTTAGTTTCTTTAGGTCCAAGTGCCTTTTTCCGTTTTTTTTCTTCAAATTTTTTAATTTAAGTGTGGCCTTCATAATTACAATGTTGTGGTCAGTGTTTATCTGCTTCTGGGTAGCTTCTACACTCTTTTGATTCCTAAACCATTGTCGAACAAGAATGTAATCTTTTTGATATCTTCCTGTATCTCCTGGCATCTTCCACGTACATCGTCTTCTAGCATGATGTTGAAATAATGTGTTTGTGGTGATTAAATTGTTCTTGTCGTAAAATTCTACCAGCCGATTTCGTAAGTCGTTTCTCGTGCCGAAACCAAATATACCTACTACCGCTCCTTCCCTACCCTCACCTACCACTGCATTAAAATCCCCCGTAATTATTAAATTTCATGTCCTTTTACGTGTCTTAATATGTCTTCGATATCTTTGTAGATCGCTTCTACCTTTTCGTCACTGTAGCTAGAGGTGAGCATGTATACTAGTATTATTTACCAGTTTAGATTCTAATCTAACCATGAGTACTCTTTCGTTCTTGTGTAAGTAATTTTCTACACAGTATCCTATATTTTTCCACAAAACTATCCCCACATCCAAATTTCCTTCCCCTGCTCCTGTATGAATTACCCTGAAGTCTCCACTCCAAAAATCCCCCGCCTCTGGCCACCGAACTTTGCTGATCCCTACTATGTCTAGTGATAACCTATTCATTTCGATTTTTAGGTTCTCTAGCGTACCTACTTGCTTCATACTTCTAACATTTCACGCTCCGACTCGCATTCTTGGAAGTAGTCCCCTTCTGCAGTTCCGAATGTGGAACTATTTTAACTCCGAATTTTTTACCCCAGAGAATGCCATCATTTAATAAATAATTTAGGTATGCTGTGTACTTGGGGAGGTAATGTGGTGGTTTCCCGTTACCTTCCACAATGCGGTAGTGTGTCTTAGACTGCCATACCGACCCCTATGGTCTCTGCCAATCTAAGTACCGAAAGATCCGCTACCCTCTTTCGTGGACCCGTCTTAGTCTGGTTCCTCACTAACGACCCTACTACTTTGGTTGGACCTGTAGTTTTGCTCTTTAGCTCATTAGAACACGCAAGCCATTTCACCTGTTCTAGTAATCTAGAACTTCGGCAAGGCGCAGGTCCATTCGAAATGGAGTATCTACCCATCATTTAAAAAACACATAGAAACTTTGATATCATCAATTTATGTTGGTAATATTGTTTTACTGCATACAACTGAAACACTTTCTAGAACCTAGACTATATATACATTCACAGGGTGGTGAATGGAATGACGCAACATGGGGATTTCAATGATAATTTCTTACTATGTAAATATCTAATTAGTGTTATTTTAAACAATTTTGAATTTGCATTCCTGAAAAACCATAAAAATTAAATCTTGCAATTTTCCAAACATCACTCCTGCCCAGTGCTGTCGCAATTACTTCTGATAAGTTCGTCCAAGTGCAGTAAATCTAATTTACCAACCTATTATGAAGTTAGTAAATTAGATTTACAGCTTAGGCAGGTGATAAAATTATTTAATATAGGCTTCGACACGTTACCATGGGTTTGTAACCAAGGTTTTTGTTTAGTAATCAATCATTTATTTTCCTAGCAATGTTGTTACGTTAAATCCATGCAAGTGATCTATTTCTGCATGAATATTTAATTCAAACTACGTCTATTTAAAATGTCCTAAAATTTCTAAATTAAATTACCTTGCACTTTTTATGTTATTTCAGATCATACATATTAGCAAGCAACGACCTCGACTTCCTTTTAATTGAACAAGTACTTATTTAAACATCCTGTAAAATTTTTGTCATAATTCTTAGTACATCGTTAAATACGTAGAATTTATTCTATAATAATCTCCTTTGCTTTGCAAAGATTAAATAAATTCCCTGAAATAAGTTACATGTTTTTATGGTTTTCTTTAAGAGATCAAACAGCCTGCGATTACAAATTTTACAAAATAAGTTAACCACATGCATTGTAAATGAACACTTGTAATGAGTTTGTTATCTATACTAAGAAATTCTATCAAGCGGTATTCTGATATCTCACAGATATGCTTGTTTAATATCATTAAATTCGTATTTTGACATTTAAAGGCTGTTTTGACTTTTGTTTTTGTATAGATGGAAAACCGTTTATGTATTTATAATATGTTTAACAATCAGTATTTTAAAAACTATTTGTTTCTTAATATATATTTATTAGCAAAACGTTAGTTTTTCACTTGGAGAATCTTCCGGTAATTTTTTTTAAAATAAATTCGAACCACCCTGTAGGTCTGTGTGTGTGCACTCATGCATGTGTGGATGGGGTGGTTGGGTGGGTGGATGGGTGGGGGTGCATGCGCGCGTGTGTGTGCATGCATGTGTGTGCACATGCATGTGTGTGTGTTGGGTTGACAATCATATCTTCAGCTCACAATGTAGGAATATTCCTGAAATGCTAGTCACTACGGTTTCTAATTGTTGATGCCACTTGTGGTCTTTTCAAATGACAATGTGGGCTATAATAGGTGTCGAACAAGATTTCGTAACTGATGTACATTCCTATATGTCAGCAAAAAGATGATACTCTAACTTGTTCTATTACAATACATTATGTACTATATAAATAATCAATACAATGGCATTCTCCACATCACATCTGATATTAGTAAGTGGTAAATAGTGGGTTAGAAACTAATTCATTGTATTTTGTATTTTCTATTTATACAGAACCCATTAGTTATTTTGCAGCATACTTTTTTGCATTCAACAATGTGTGACCAAGTACCCATTGAATACAAAATAGGGCATTAGTTTTATCTTTGGAAAGTTCTGGAAGAGTTTGTACTTGTTTAACATTTTTTAACAAGAATACAGTGTGGTCCATTAAAGAAAATCATGTATTTGTGTCATATTTCAAAAACTTACCCCCAAAACAATTGTTTTGGTATGCCACTGAATTCCATGTGCAACCATCTATGAAACACAGTTTTACCTTTTCGCAATCTTAAATGGTTAATGAGATACAGAAGTTCTCTAAAAAGTGCAAAATTTCAATTTCACTTTGCACTCAAAAACGATTAGGACTGTGAAAATTTTGTTAATGGCATAGTATGTTTCTCTCAACGAATGTTAATTGTGCGAAAGGATTACTGGAAAACTATTAATCTGTCAAATATCTAAGTGTTGGAGGATCCTTGGTAGCCACTGGCTGCTTAACCCCCTTCAGATACCACTGTATCTTGGTGAAATAGGGCATATAATTAGGAAACAACAGAAGAGAAACCGAGCTATAGTGAAAGATGTAGGCTGTGGGATTTTCAGAAAACGGTGTAGACTAACTCAAAATAGAAATAAGCGAAGGTACACGTCTAACCAGTTTCAAGAATGAAAACCTAATGACGAAAAAAATAATTACAATTAAATCTGATTATTATAAACAACTACAGTTGTTGGTTTTCAAATATTTTCAACTAATGTTGATTGTGCGAAAGGATACATTGGAAAACTATTAATTCGGCAAATGTTCAGGTGTTGGGGATCTTGGTAGCCATAGGCTGCTTAGTCGCCTGCATATACTACTGAATAAGGGAAACAGGGTAATATTTGTAAACAACAGAAGGGGAACCGAACTGCATGTAACAAGAAAGAGCAGCGGCTATGTCCGAAGACAACAAACATAGAAACAAGGAGAAAATTGTTGAAAGCATATGTGGGGAACACAGCACAGTACATTTATGAAATAGGGGCAGTAGGAGAAGCAGACAGAAAAACGGTAGGAACCGTTTGGATTGTTGTGCTTCAGATGTATGAGGATGATATCATGGATAGACAAAGTTATCAACAAAGAGATTATAGAAATAGTAGGGGAATAAAGATATCTGTGGAAAACAAAAAAAAATAGGAGAAATAGAAGGGCATTTTTGGGGAATATTGCGAGATACATTACAAGCAGAGATAGGAAAAAGGAGGTAGAGATAGACCTAGATCAGACTATTGCACGCAGATAGTGAAAGATGCAGATTGTGGAAATTTCAAGGAAATGTGTAGGTTAGCACAGAATAGGAAACAATCAGGGTACGCGTCTAACCAGTTCCAGAACTGAAGACCTAATGATGATGAATCCAATGACATTTTGATTCGTTGGCTGAATTAACACCGTTGTATTTGATGATTATTTTCCAATTTTACCATCGCCGCTTATCAATTCCTGTTTGCCACAATGGTTAAAAGCATTGTCGATAAAAAGTAGTGCTTTTTCATGTAGATTTTAATTTCTGAGAAACCTTCTCACATTAGGAATAAAACAATGATCAAACCACCGTTTAAAAACTGCGAAGTCATTCTAGCCTTGTTTGTAGCTTCATAATCGACAGAGAGCTCAACATTCCGAAAGGCACTGGACTTTTTGATTTTTTTAATGACTAAAAGTTCAACCACAAACAATTGCATTACATATGTAATTTGGTTTTCCTTACTTACCCTTCAATTTTATCAGCCTTTTTCTTCATGTGACCTATTCCATACTTAAGGGCTAATATTCTCCACTAATGCTGGTATTTAACCCGTCCATAATTGCTTACTTTTCTTTGAACGTTAAGTTTTGTGATTACATTTAACGGTGCCATTTTTGATATTTTTTAGGAAACTAAATACCATTGTTGCATGTGCATGAGAAACATTCCTTTCAAAGCACTTGCAAATGTGTTAATACCCCCATATTAATGACCAAGCGATTATATCCAGATTACTGAACAAGCAGAATCCAGATTACCGAATATTCGTATGAAGCGCAAAGATAATGTGGATTACCAAAGAATCCGGTTCATTGAGAGTTTGGATTGGCGTGACAGTACTGTAACACCAAAAAGTATATTAACTTCTAGTACAACATTATTGTAAATTATATGGTTTGTAATCATCACTTGTCAAGTAAAACTGCCTATACCCCGCGACTACTTGTACTGTTCATATATTATAAACCGGCGCCTCTCATTGCAGCTAACTGTCATAGTACAGAAATGAACCGTAGACTATAAGTATAATTATATGTGTCTTACGTGGTAAATAGATAGTGAGGTGGTAATTACCTTGATTTTTAAATTTTCTTTTACCATTTACACTACCTCTACATTGTTTTATAGTAGAAACCAAGAAAGAAAACATCTACATCATATGTGTCTAACTAAATTCACAACATACATTTAAGGTTCTTTAAATGTTTAACCATGCATATATAAAGATAGCAATATGATTTGTGCATATTTTAAGTAAAGAGGTACATTGTGAATTTTTACAGACATCTATGATGTAGATGTCTTCTTTCGTGGTTTGTACTATATTAGATCATTTCTAAATAAGTAGTAGTCATGTAAACTAACAGGGCTTACTCCAGGTTTCCGATGTGACATACAAATTACTGGGTTCAAATGCTTCAATAAAATTGTTGAATTTGCCCAGGATGATTCTGAATTCACATTACAACAATGGAAAATGCTTAGTTATTTATGTAACGCTACTTTGATATGATTAGAGGTAGATGAAATAGTAGATAAGAATGAAGGGCTATCAGTTTTTTTAAGAATGCCTTCTAGAGTACCTATAGCGAACATACATTAATCAAAAATGCCATCATCAATTAAGTACTTTTAGAATAAATAAATAAGATACATAGAAAACTGGTATAGTTGTGTATTTTGTGAGCTTACTCTCATTTGTACAAATAATTACATAAAATAAAATAGTGTCGCAGTAAGTACACATGGTAGTATAACGTTCATTGAAATATCTATAAAGTCTTCTTATGTTTAAGTGCGAAATGCATAGAACATTCCTCTCCCTTATATGTGATTTGCACATGAGGTCTCCTTTTGTAAAGTTGTTCATTTAATTATTTTAGTATTAAGTTCTAGATAATTTTGTATTCAGTTAATATCCAGTTTTTGATTTGTTTAAGTCAATAAAAATTTATAAGTAGGGTATGTTTCATTATATGAGGCATGGTCAATGTTACATAGTTTATTATTAGAAGTATGCCTTTTTTAAAGTGCTTTTGACGGTCCTTGAAAGATGGTTGCCTGCATAATAGAAACAGTCTGTTCTGTTTTTAAACTTTGCAACTACAATTGTAACATTTGTTAGGGTTTATGTATGTCTTCGAAAATCAGACATCAGGTTCATTCAACATATAATTTTGAGTTGGTTATTATTTTATTAATGGTAAGTTGTCAGGTACAGAAAGGTGTAAGCAAAAACTCTAAAAGCCGCTGGATAAGCAGTAACAGAATGTCTCTTCCAACTTGTAAGCTATATGTACGAGACAGGCGAGATACCCAAAGATTTCAAACAACATCATAGTCACTACACCAAAAAAGAGAGGCGCAGATAGATGTGAAAATGTTCGAACACAGCACACGTGTTAAAATTATTAACTAGAATTGTACAAAGATGGATGGAAACAGGGGCTGAAAACATACTAGGTCAATTTGAGTTTAGGCAAAAAAGGGGAACACTGAAGGCTATTTTTGCTCTGAGGGTGATGATGGAGAAAACAATAGAAAAAGAGCAAAGCGGGTATATAGGGTTTGTAGATCTGGAAAAGCAATCGACAATATAAAATGGAAAAGAAATGTTTGAAATACTAAAAAAGATTAAAATGAGTTTTAGGAATAGGCAGATAGTGTATAGTATATACAAAGAGCAAACTGCTGTAATAGAATTAGAGCAGGAACATAAAGAAGTAAATATTAGGAAAGGAATACAAATAGGAAAAGAGAACTTACAAGAGGTGAAGGATTTCTGCTAACTAGGAAGTCAAATAATGCAAGATGGGAAGAGCGCAGAAGATATAAAGCAAAGATTAGCACAAGGTCGTACTACTTTAACAAGAAATAGGCAACTACCGTGTTCAAAGACAACAAACAGAAACAAGGAAGAGATTGCTTAAAATATGAGTATGAAGCACAGCACTGTACAGATGTGAAACTTGGCCAGTACAAGAAGTGGACAGGAAAAAGCTAAAAGCCTTTGAAATGTGGTGCTACAGACGGTTGAAGATATCATGGACAGAAAGTTAAGAACAAAGAGGTACTAGAAATGGTGGGGGAAGAAAGAAATGCGTGGAAAACAGTAATAAATGCGGAATATATTAGAAGCAGAGATGGGAAAACGAAGGGGTAGAAATAGACCTGGGTTAGACTATTACACACAGATAGTGAAATATGTAGGTTGAGGGAATTTCAGGGAAACGAGTAGGCTAGCTCAGAATAGAAATCAATGGAGGTATGCATTCATCCAGTTCCAAGATGGAAACCTAATAAATAACTATACTTAAACCTGATGATTATGATAAGCAACGACTGGTATTGGTTTATTATTTTTGAGGATAGTGCAAAATATATTAAAAGCAGCGGTAGGAAAAAATAGGTAGAGGTAGACCTAGATCAGACTATAACGCAGATGGTGAAAGATGCAGATCGTGAAAATTTCAGGGAAATGTGTAGGTTAGCTCAGAATAGGAAACAATGAGAGTATGCATCTAACCAGTTCCAGGACTGAAGACCTAACGATGATGATTATTTTCTTAAATGAGGACGGTTTCCCATCTCGGCATAAGCAGCGTAATAGTTCTTATTTTTAATGTGTTTAATGCATGGTATTTTAAACAAATCTGGCTTGTTACAAAAATTCTGCATTTTAATAATTTCTTCTAACTCTTGCTTATCATAATTTCCATATTGTTCAATGATGATGATTTTAATTCGTAGATTTCGGTGTGCTGTTAACTTAATTTCATTGTTTGTCTCTCAGTAGCTTCTTGTTTTAGTTTAACATCATTGTCAGTTAACAATTACTTTTCATCTTCAAGTCTGTCACTAATTTTATTAACAATATATTTTCTGTATTGATATTAGAAACATTTCTATTTATATCTTTTTAGCTCTGTATAGGAAATTATTTGTGTCTTGACACTGTTTTAAGCTTAAATATCCATTACAGTATTTTATTTTGTTTTCATCCATACACTTTATATCTTTGTATATTTTTAGTACTCTAGTGAAAATCTTCACCACACACACAACAGACAACATTTGAAATGGTTTGATTTTATAATATTTGTAATTCTTATCTGGAGGTTCCACATTGCCACTATCTTGTTGTGTCGCCCCTGCCAAGGTGGAATAATGGACAAGCAAATAAATAACCCTGATTTTTGTCAAACATTGTATTATCAGAGGAGGCAACATTTATGTTGAATGGGTCTGTGAACGGATAATTTCAGATATTGGCGTCAAGTCAAACCACACATAAACCTGAAATTTCATTCACACGCCAAAGATAAGTGTTTGGTACAGGATATTCGATGGGAACACAATTTTGATTTATAAAACACTTAACAGCTGATAAGTACCTCAGAATGGTACTGAAGCAGATAATTCGAGGAATAAAATATCTAAAACCTGAGCCACAAAATAATGATTCATATGTTTTGATTCCAGCAAAACGCTTCAGTCGATTTAAATACAATTTTCTCTGGGCACTGGTGAGTGGTCAGCTTACTCCTCGTACTTTACAAATTTAGATTGTTTGTTAGGGGAGCATCTGAAGAATGTTATCTATGTAAATAAACCAATGATAGTAGACAGATTGTAGGGAGTGAAAATGCAATTACACACATTACTCATGAATGCTAACAGTTTTATTTATAGAATTTCCCGTCGTCAGATAGTTAATACAGAACATTTTGGATATATTATTTGATTTATAATATTTGTCTATTTTCAACAAACTTCGTTCGTTTATGAAATCGATTTGTCGTCCGTCTGTCCGTCCGAGGCCTTTCTAATGGTCGGACATCAATGTGTGATACATCAATCGATTCAGCTCGGTGTCCTGAGCTTAAGTTTTGATGTCAGTTGAAATCGGGCCACGGGGACGCCGTGCCCCCGCGATATTCCGTCGGGAAAATTAAAATTTCAAATAGGTCCAAAATTAATGTGCGATACATATTTGGACTCCCCTAACATAGCTGAGTCGAAATATGGTACCCCCCACAAAATCTGACCACGGATACCCGACCCCCGAATAAATTTTTATTTTTTTTTATCTGAATACTTATAATTATTACAACAATAATTTTAATTTCTTTAAATTGTTTTAAAGTAAGTCTACATTTGGAAGTTCGTTGCGACAATGCCTTGCATTTTCAACTTGTTTTTAAATATATTTAGTGTTGTAAGAACAAAACAGTTTTTGTTTATTCAAATATTTTGGACAATTTTCTCATGAGGATACTACACTTGTGATAGACTTTCCAATTCACAATTAAATTAGCTACTCCAAAGAAACATTCACAACATATATTGGCATTTGAGAAAAACACATGTGGCATCATCACTTAGAAACAGTAGTGGCTAGCATTTCGAAAATAGCTTTAAATTGTGAGGCCAGGGGTATGATTGACAATTTTGGATTTTTTTCCTAAATCGAAGTTGTTTTGGCAATATAACATTTTGTGCAGTACTTTAGATACGCCCAGTATTTTGTAGCTGGCCTATTTCACTACATTTATATTTGATATGTGAATAATGTAGCTTTGTAAGTGTTTGGCATTAATTTGTATCTACTTAACCGATTTACATAATGTCAACAGTCATAAATACAAACATCGCTAGCAGGCAACAGTATTTTATCATCCGAAACAAGCTTACGAGTTTCATGTCCGGTGTTTAATAACTTAATGCTTATAAAAGATAGGATTAGGATATGCCTTACAAAACTGCTTACATTTGCAGAATTAAAAATACGATAATATTCATGCTTATTCGTTTCAAATAGTCAATTTGCAAAATTTGTTCAAAAATATTTTGAAATAGAACCTGTATTCACTATCTAAATGTAATTCAATAAGAGTAATTATTTATGTTTAATGGTTCACAGTGTGTAAAATATGCTCTTGTCTTAATAATAATTTATATTTTAACCATTATATTGGTCAACCATGTGCTTGTAAATATACAAAGATCTTACTCTTTTTTGAAAATGTTATTTAAAAAATCGTCTGCATATGTTCTTACAAAAGAATGTATTTAAAAATAGAAAATACAGTTTTTACAGTTTTAAGCAATATTTTTTCTTTTCCAAATATGTTGCTAAGTGCAATATTTTATGGTTTGCACACGTGTAGTAAATTGGAAATGCCTAACAACTGTGTGGTTGGATCTTTAATCAATTATTATTTACAGATTGCTATTATTTTTCTATAACCTTGATCAAGGAGAAAGTTTTAAAAAGTGATTTTTTAGATAACCAAAATAAAATACTGATTGAAAAGGGTGTGAAGAGATAAAACCAATGTTTATACTTTAAGTAGTTATTCTTAAAGATTAATGTCACTGTAATAATCAGTGTATTCCATAAACACACACAAATTTCTAGCTTCTATTAACTCTTTTAAAATTTATTTTAAAACATTTCGGAACTAACTCCTCTCCCACATTTCATGTACTTAAAAATTATTGAAAAATATACACAATTATAATATAAATGATACTTAAAACATTTTCAAAGCTGAAAGTTAAGTAAATGTGTAACTTTATTTTTCAAAGTGTGTGAACTATTGATGGACGTTACATGGACTTAAATTGATAGTTTAACAGCTTTTTTGTTTGTATCATTTCTGAATATCAAATTAATCGAACAGCTGTTCTGTAGTGTCCGAATTACATTTGTAGCTTTATAGGAAAGAGTAAAATTCATTGCAGTACGTTAACTGAAGAAAATAATAGTCTTATTTGAATTTTTATAATAATCACTTCATTCGTTATATAATATTCTTGCATGTTAATTTTCTGTTTCAGGCATCTCTAAATCGCTCTGCATGCCCTTTGTAGCTGCATTCTATATATTGGAATATGCTATTTCAAAAAGAAAACTACCCGCCTAAATGATAAACCGGTTACTATTGTACTTACTTGCTTATTTCCAGTGATTACATGCTTTAAGTAGCTTTAGGGATGTCGCCTTTGCACTACTTACATGAAGATAGATGATATTTAATGTGATGCATACTTGCATTGTGGCTGTTATAGAATAATTGTTTTGTTATTATCATTTAAACATCACTATATTAAGTGAATTGATTGATATACTTAACATAGTTTATCTGATATTAGTATTTTGTTATTTAGTACTTAATATATTTTTTGCATTTAATAGTTTTAATATTTGAAGTAGTTGTACATGTTTATACGATTCATTAAACTTTGTGTTTGTTGACTTCATTTCAGTATTGTTTAAATTCCAATTTTACATTTGCATTTTGAAAATTTTGACAAATGTTTTTGAACTACTAAACTTAGTTGATTTTAATTCTGTCTTATTGATTATTCCGAATTTGTGTTGTCATTGATTTTTCACATAACGAATCGTATTTTCAGTAAAGTCTTCGTCAGAATTAATTGAAAAGTATTTGCGACTGCAAATTACATTTGTATTTTGATGTCTTATATAACATAAAGTTGAAACATTGTTTGGAGATTCTGAATTTAAGTTTGTAACCATCTAAAATTTTCTAGGGCAATTTGAGATCATCAAATGGCATTCTTAATGTTAATGAATCCCATTCCCTCGTAAAACATTTATGGCAATCATGTTTCTCAAATAATAAAACCTACACATAAAACGTAAGATTAGTTTTACCTACATTTTCATTTAACATGCCTGCACGATGTTTATGTAGAGTTATTGCCAATATGGTTTTCAGAAACCATGTTGACTCCTGCTCTATCAAACAAATATTCTACAAATAGATTATCTACAGACCAATTGGTTGTAACATTGCTTTCTCAATGTAATATTTTAATGCATCAATAGTAAGCCCTGATTTTCTTGTTCGACAACCTATTACGAACAGTTGGTATTTTTTATCATGGAGAGATGCTGTCAACGATGTCCTTCTCGGCCACCAACTTGCATATAGCAATTTAATAAATGAATTATAAAATGTTTCGGTAGTACTTGTTCGTCTGATGTATTATTGTATTTATGTGATTCATGGTAAGTGAAGTGAAACTCATCTTAACGTATCAAAAAATTATTTATTTGTTCCAGTGAAAGCACTAAGAGAGCATTTAAGTCTGTACTTAAGTATACACTAGGAATTCGCTTAGGATGAAGCATTTTCGTAGAACTTTAAAACGTATAAAGGAGGTATTTATTTTATATTAACCCAAATTACTGAAAATTCCCATTCTGACATATGTTGATTGTGGTTCATCCTGAAGAAAATGTTTTCAAAAACAATTGTTTAATGTTTATCTGGCAGCAACAGCTGGCTACCTTTACCTTTAGTTTCCTGTTCGCATTGTGGTATATGCAATGATCTCAAAGAAGTCAACAGCTGATCTCTAATGTTATGTGTACGTGTGATACATGACCTACAGCGAAGGTTGTATTAATTTAACTATATAAAGATTAAGTGTTTTTGGTCTTTATGTTTGTAGTTCATTGGTTTATATTTTTACATTAAAATCTTGTATTTGATAATTAAAAAGTCTAACACAGACTAAAGTTTCATCTGCTGTGAATTACAAAATTTGTTTGAGAAACACGTTGGTGCTTAAGTGTTTTTACCTTCCATAAAATTTCCATTTTATGTTATAGTGCTACTTGTACTTGTTGTTTACGTTTATTTTTTTTATATAAATATCGCTTAGTAGTGAAACAGTAAAATATTAAATTAGTTGATCATTTAACCTTAGATATGTAAACATCTAAAAGTTTTGGTGGTCAATTATAGTAAAGATCTTGAGAATTTTTCTGAATGTTATTTAAAATCTAATGCGTGTTGCATTTTAAGAGCTGAAAGTTATAGTGATATATTTTATTTATGCTTTAGTGCTTATTTTTAAAATTACATTTAAAGCAACTTGATAGATCTATCGCAGCTATGCCCAAAATTCATATAAGAATAAAATTTTACTTTAAGTAAAGAATAATTTCTAGTTTCTCACATTTTGAATGTAAATGCGAATACTCTGTATTGAATTGAAATAAAGTAATATAAAACCTTTACAGTTTTGAAATTATTTTTTATTAACAATTATTAGCATTAAAGTATTGATAGTTGAACACGCTCGTTTAGCAATCTATTGTGCATTATATGAGTCGAGAATCAAACAGTGGTTTAGTATAATATCCATTTTATAGTTAATACAGCGTTTGAGCAAAACAGACTTCATAAAGTGTGGTTTATATTTCAAATTGTTATGTTACAGGATCAACTCAAGACGTAGAGCGGCTCTTATGCAGATAATGAGTAAGGATAAGTTTTGCTTGATTAGTTCGTTATGAATTTCTTACTCATAGAGGTTAGTCGTTCTTGAAGGTTTTTATACCCACCTTTAAGTGTATTATTTCGATCTACATCATACAACAGGGTATAGTGGTGTCCACTATTTTAGATCCTTTAACTAAATTTAATTTTGTCTACAAATTGTCACCCCCGCTCACAAGCTTATGCTCACTGCAAACTTAGAAAGTCAGTTTGCTCTTTTTGTCAAATTCGATAAGTTAAACTAACAGCGTACGATGATCAGTAAAATGGAAAAACCATGTTTATGTCTGCTTTGTAAAACCAGTCACCACGCTTTTAAAAACACGTTAGTACATCGACCCAAGGACTTACGACCTACCTGTAAGATGCGTTGCCTACCTTTCGTATAAAATTATAGAAAACATTAATCCAGTTTACAAATAGGCGGGCATAAATTTCATAGATTTAAATGTGTTCGCCACCATCCTTGCGGAAAACATATTGTAACATTGTAATTTCTCTGTAAGCAAATATTTTGATAATCAAACTGCGTTTTAACGCTATCAAAATAAAATAGATTTCGAAACAAGTACTTACTACCAATCTCCGTCGGGTGTAGATGTGTTGTAGTGCTCTGACATCGGCAAAGTGATCCCTTCCGTACCTTTCCTCTATTGTTCAACACATATTGACGCTTCGTCTAAGAGGGCTACAGTCAGGCAAACACTGACAGCAGGGCTCCACCCAAGACATCCCTGCAGATATATTGAAACCACTGCATCATGAGCAAGATACCACGGGTAAGTGCTAGTTATAATATGCACCACATTTGGTCGCCTCGGGGAATTTAACCCCCCAAGTAAATTTCAGGGTATATGTGGTAAATATTAACTTTACCGAACTCTAAATTCGGTGGTTTTTTAAATTATTTCAAATTAAAATTTTTTTGAAAATAGCATTCCACATTTTCAGGTTCATATTGTACTTGGTTTGTCATTGCTGTCCATAAGGATGTGATGTGCAATTTCAAGTCGAAGGTAGCCTTGAATGCTGTTTCAAAATTATTCTAAAGAGTGATATGGATTTTACGCACCTGATACCAATCCCTTGCAGCATCTATTAAATGAATTCATGCAGTTTCTAATTTCAGCTCTTCTGGCTAAAAGCATTACTAACGGATCTAGGGATATTACTGCTAGCGTCGCTTGATAATGCAAATTGCTACAAGCGGAAGATTTAATATTCACCATTTGTTGTAGTATAAGAGCCCTAAAATCGTCTGCCACCGTGCACACATGTTTGCTCCTGCAACTTGTTATATACCAATAAATAAGTACCAGGTGAAAAAAGATTTTTCGGCGTCCTTTCATTTGTAGTACTTTGGACTCATCAAGAAAATGTGAGAGTTGATACATTGGGCTTGATTTTTGATAGTACGTTGGTTATATCATATTTTTCTAATTTGGAGAGCTGCCAATCGTTGACGTTTTCTTAGATTCTATTGTAACCACAAAAGTACGTCCATCGAGTCCATCCATAAAGCTACTCAATCGAATTTCAAGGTGTATCTTGATGTAATAGATTTTGATAGTCGGGCCCCAAGCACAGCTACCTGTAATTTCAATTATGGAATAAGAATGACTTTAAGAGGTATCACCTATTGTTTTGGTAGCCATAAAAGAGCAGTGTACGTTTTTGGAATTCTTAACTGCTGAATATTTAGTAAGAGTTGAGACCATTTTCCAAAATTGTTCATCAGTTATACCTTGATCACACGAAATTTTAATCGCCAAATATCTTGGAGAAATATTTTCAGAAATACAAGGAATGATGTCAGTCCAAGTGGGTTTATAAATCATCATGAGCGTTCTGAGTACTTCACATGTTGTAGTTCTCTGTTTTCCAATCAAGATATTGTTTAACCCATTGAAGTTTAAGGTGTAGCAAATTAAACCAGATCATGTGTTCTACCACATGGCGAGAACATTTCAGCATTCAGTTTCACTGGTTACATTAAGATTCTTTATTTCCTCATATTGCAAATCACATCCCAATTGCTTTAGTACTGCTTGTACGTTGGAAACCCAATTTTGTATAAAAAAAAAACATCAACTTTATATATTTGAATTACTTTTTTTGCTATGGTTGCAGCCTCCTCAGACAGAAAGCTTCCCGAACAATCATCACCATATTGGTATATGTAAATTGTAGTTTCTGGACTCTTGGCAGCAAATTGCTATGCATTTTTGTTCTTTATATAACTACCCACACATGTTGATCCTGTCACAACAAATGCCATTACCCTCATAACGAAAACGGTTGGTTCCGCTTTATTACTTAATTTAGTGAAATGCCGTTTACTGCTCCATCCTACTCCATTCTTACTTTCCCAAGTTTATTTGGGTTGGGGACAGTAAATATTGGAAGTATCAAGTACTTTGGGTTTTAACATTGGCCTCAGCAGAAGTTACCTGGCGAGCATTTTCTTTAGCAAGATATTCGTGTATCTGCAATTTGATTTTGCCCGTAAAATCAGAATTTTTAACCATCTTCTTTTTCAAACATGCACTCTCCTTTTTGCCTTTTCATAACTATCAGGAAATTTTACTTTATCATAATGCCCCAACAAACCGAGTATCTATCATCAACCTTTTGTGCCATTTTTGCAAGTGTAGCTGTCACTCTGCTATTGTCTTCTGATTCCAGTATGAGGCCTGGAGTTTGTATACCTGGAATGTACGCAAAAAACTGCTTTACAATTGTATGAAGATTTTTGTCCACATTACATTCACAAATTGACAAATGTACCTCTAAATTTGTATTCTGCCCAACCAATGTCATCCTAATTGCGTTTTTGTTCCCTTTAGTTCCCCCATTTTCCTTGTTTTATATCTAGTGGTAATCCTAGTTCCTATAAGTATGCAGGGTTGTGCATTTGGATAACTGTTTATGGGCAGATTTTGCAAGATTTGTTATGGTAAAATGTGCATGAAGATAATAAATTTTGATTTGCCCTGAAGGTGCAGAGATCCCATAACAATGTAAGGGTGCATTGGCTAACTGCAATGGTGCAAAAGTGGGTTCCGATTAATAGAAAACAGAAATATGAAGTAAAAATGATAAAGAAATAAAAATAATAAATAAAGTAATTGAAATACAAAAAAGTACGATACATTAGCAGTAATTCAAATTGGAATGGCAGATTTTCAAGATTTTATTTTTTTGAATTGTGGCCAGAAACTCGATTCAGAAACCGTTTAGGCCTTTGAGAATTCAATTAGAGACACTGAAATTCCTTCTTATAAAACGCTTATTGAATTTGTTTAAGATCAGGTAAAAATTCTGGAATTCTCACATAATAACAGCAGTAGCCAAATAAAGAAACAAAACATCAAAAACGATGTACCAATTTATAAAAGTAAAGCTTTTATTTTAAGCGCTTCGTCTTGTATTATTTATCACAGGCAGTCATAATAAACTTTTGATCGTCCAAAATTTCACAATATGCCTTCTGCACAATCTAGATTTGAGTTTATAAAATCAAAAACTGGTCGTATAAATTGTTTAAGTTTGGTACATTCCGCAACTGACTGCAAATCAGAAAATGTTTGTCTTCATTGTAAAAGGCGACATCATATGCTTCTTTATTTTCAAAAAACATTAATTTTAACGCAACCGCTCCTATTGCAGCAAAAAGCCATCTCGATAATAAAAATAATCCGCAATCACACTCGAATTCTATAACTAAGATTTCAGCATCTGAAATCCCTCAACACGATTAGTCGTTGCCTAGCGTGTTGTTTACCGTGGATGCTACGCATAGTACTGTTTTGTTATCAACTGCTTAAGTTTATGCCCACAACGCCAGTGGAGAATGCAAGATTATTAGATGCTTGTTGGACAGTGGGTTCCAAGATAATCTAATTACGGTTGATAGTTGCAAATTCTTAAATTTAAAAATTCAACCGTTAAGCAAATCCTGGATAAAAAGAATTAGTTCTTCTGCTAGACCAATTCGTGGTTATATATTCTTAACCATCGAATCTAGTGTTTATCAACACGCATATTATATACAAGCATTAGTTGTCGATAATATTACCGACACATTGCCTATGCACGCTGTCGATTGCAAATATTTGCAGAGCCTTGAAAAAAATCTCTCTTGCGGATCTTTCTTCTAATCTTCCTGGAGAAGTGCACAATTATTTTCGCAAGTTTATCTAGTTAATAAAATTTATTGTGGCCTTCCTTACCATCTGCTATTCAAATGATATTCCGATATGTTATCATGGGTAACATGAGTCCCGGATCAGTCCAGAGTGTATATAATGCATATTTTAATGCTACTACGTTCAGTAATCTAGAACATTTCTTACATAAATTCTGGGAATTGGAAGAAATTTCTGTTCAACGGAATTTAAACCCTGAGAAAACACATTGTGAAAATTTGTTTACAGAATCGTTTATTAGAAAACCTGATGGGTAATATTCAGTATCGCTGCCATTTTTAAAAACGCATCGCTTTTAGGTAGCTCTGCATCTATTGCATATCGCAAATGTATTTCATTGGACGATTTTAGTCATTTTTCTGCACCAACTAAAATAGCGCAGAATTATTTATACGTGGACGATTTTTAATTTATTCGACCATTGATATAAGCGCCGTAAGTTCATTAGCATAAGAACTTATTGCATTTTTTAAAAATGGAAGTTTTGATTTGAGAAAGTGGGCTAATTCGTCTACTTTATTCAATAAGCTTCCAGCTTTTTCTGATTGTGACACTAATTTAAGGGTACTTGGACATTCATGACTACCTTTAGATGACGCTTTCAATTTTACCATAAGTAAATTCGATATCACTTGTACGAAATGTAATATTTTGTCCTTTGTTGCATGTTTATTTGATGTTCTTGGGTTGTTGTCATCCATTATTGTAATGTGGACTGGGATGAGCGTCCACCTTCAATTATCACTACACGTTTTACATTACTCCAGCAAGAAATGTCTCTTATTTCTAAAATAACAATTCTGCAACATGTTGGGGTTATTGTAGACTCTGTTGTTAACATTGTAGCTTTCTGAGATGCTAGTTTGGAAGCTTGCGGATGTGTGGTTTATTTTCATGTTACGCAACCTGATGGAAATATTGAGATGCAACTTCTCTGTGCAAAATCTAGGGTTTCTCCTGTTAAAATGAATACGCTACCAAGATTAGAACTGTGTGCCAATGTTCTAATATTTAAACATGTAAAAGTTGTCTATAACTTTTATCATCCTAGACTACCTATAGCTAATACATGCTTTCTCAGACTCAACTATGGCGCCGTCCTGGATTCATTCTTTGCCACATAGCTGGTCAATTTTCGTTAGCAATCGTATTGCGCAATGTCATGAAAATTAAGCCCATGTCATTTTTATCACATTTCTGGGAAGCAAAATCCCAGTGACGCCCTTTCTAGAGGTATGTTGCACTCACAGCTAATTTTGCACAATTTATGGTGGAACGGTCCATTTTGGTTAAAAAGGCCTCCTTCTGAGTGGTCTATTCAACAGTTTTCGCCAACTGAAGTGGATAAAATTCCCGAATTAAAAATTAAGGCTTTAACCGCTATAGTACAGCAGGAACGATCTGTAATATATGAATTATCCCAGCGAAGGTCCTCCTGGGGAAAATTGCTACGTATTACAGTATATATTCTCCGCTTTATAGAAATAATTCTGCAATCGGATACAATTCATGTATCTGACATTCTAGTCACTAAAAAGTATATTATTTTACCATTTCTGTTTATTGTATGTATTTTGTTACCAGAATATCTCTAGGTCACTAACCCAATTATTAATGTAAGTACATTTAAAAACTGTTTTATACATATTTGTTCGCAGAAATGCGCAAATAATGTTATTTTAGAATAGATTTGAGCAAGGTGAGTTGAGAGTTGTTTTATTTGTACAAACAAGACAGGTGACCTTTTATAAGGAAATCCATTTCACCAAGAGAATATCCTATAATTAACATATCCCTGGGTTATATGCTGTCCAGAGGAAATCCTACTTGAACTAGACATAGTTGGCGCCCTTTAAACTTGATGGATTGAAACCTAACAGTGCTAGTAATAAGTAACTTGAAATCGTGCCTAGGTAAAATTTTGATCATTACTCAATTTTGTTCATTTTTCTGCCATCTATTGCTATAGAGACCCTCACCACTATAGTTGGCCGGTGCATCTTGATTTTGTTACGGAATTCCCGTCCCTTTTGGGCAATTCCAAATTTAAAATTTAATTCCTAAAACACCATAAGCAGCTGAAACTTTAATTACATGCACATATAGAACTCCAAATGCCTACATTGGATTATTTTTACAGACACCTTTAAACTTGCTAGATCTATTACCAATTATTAATTGATACACAAAGTTGCAACCTTATTACAACATGTACTTGAGTCCTCTGAATGGGAATGACCGACTTCAGTTTCTAATGGCCACTACTAAAAACACCAAATTTATGAATGGCTTTATTTCTATAATCCATACAAATGTCAACCAATGAATAGTTATAAGAGTGAGTGTGGTGGTTTTAATATTGACTATGGTACATTAGTACTGCACAAAGATCACTACTTAATATTTTTAATGTATTTGACTCGACGATGCACGTAGATTCGTCAACTACAATAACAAAACACTTAACTAGTACCATTGATTTATGTTGTTTCTAATTTTTCGACTGATAATGTAAAATGTGCAGTTATTTCTGCTGATTCTCAGATCATGAGGCCATATTAATGGATTGTCAATTCAACTTTAACAAAAAATGTATCCCTACAAAATATATCGTATTTATTCTAATAAAAACAAACCGTCAATAAATTATGTTCTGAATCTGACTCGGGCAGCGCCAACTGAAGATACAGGCCATAATTTTGAATACTCAGAAAAATCGCATTGCATTTAATAAGTCCTTTCCTATAATAAAAATTAAAATTAAGAGTAAACTTTCTTAGATTATAAACGGGATAACAATATCCACAAAAATTTGCGTTCTGATATATAAAAAAAAATCATGGATGATGCAGCGTTCTTAAACTATACATAAAAATTTCTATTAACACTATATTGATCGCAAAATAACATATTTTCAAGAGCAAATATTAAAGACGAATAATTTTATTAAAGAAACTTGGCCCATTGTCAACACATTTAGAAACAACACATTCTGTTCCTCAGACAGTCGCCACTTCCAGCACTTCAAAACAATTACAAAAATCGTAACAGTTTTTTCTTAACTCCCAATACAGAACAAGAAATAAACCAAACCGTCCTACAAATAAGAAAAAAATCTTGTAGTAGGTGATAAACACGAATTCTTATCACTCAATTTAGCGACTCCATAGGCTCGTATTCACCATATTTCAGTTGTGCTTAATTAAATAAAAAGCTTGAAAAATAAATCGATTATAGTGGACTGTGTATTTATTAAAAAGATTGAATAAACTGAATAACAATACCGTGCAACATAACACATGTGCATCGATACATGAAAACTATATTATAAATTTCAATGTGAGAGCAATACAACCACGACCCGCCGTTACCATAACGAACGTGCTAATCCGAGCATGGTCAAACCGCAACTGCTGGTTCATCGCGCAAGCAGTCCCTTCAACAATGTAAGGATGGTTGCTCGTCGCTACCAGTAGGACCAACTTTTAAAATTATTTTACTATCTACCAAAGCATTAAAAACCCTCGCTTTTTTATCTAATGACTCATTTTAAAAAGGAGTTTTCCCACAATGTCTTAAAACTGCTGTAATAACATCACTCTACAAAGGTGAAGTTAAAGATAACGTTAGTAATTATATACCTATTACACTTCTTCCATCTGTTTCAAAGTTAACTGTGCGACTAGTCATGTCAAGCTTGTTGTTATTTATAATAAAATATAAAATTATAAGCAATATACAATTTGATTTTTATTAAACAGTTACACAAACATGCTTTGTTTTCACTACTAAGCGTAGTCTTCTTAAACTTAAATAGGAACACAGCTATTTCTAGATTTTGCAGAAACATTCGACTGTGTTAGACATGATATTTTAATTAGAAAATCGTGGAATATCTGGAATTCCTTGCATAAACAAATATTTCTCTAACTTCATACTAACTACATACAATGTACCAAAGGGATCTGTACTTTGTCTTATACTATTTCTCATATTTATAAACAATATTATCAATTTAAATATGTGGAAAGATGATTCTTTTTATCAATTCATTACTCAGAACAACCCTGATTCAGAGTCATTACGATACAAAATTAATGACGGTCTTATCACTATCCAAATATGGTCCGATACTAATAACTTTATCTGTAATATAAATAAATACACAGCATCATGTTACAAAGAAACTTTCAAACATATTTGATAAGATGCCACTCAATTCAAAACATTGATTCTGGCAAATTTTTAGGACTAACAATCGACAAAACTCTAAACTGGAATCAAGACATTAATCAATTAGTTAACAAAGTATCCAGTGTCTGTTATGTCTTAAAAACAATATCGAAAGAACTGAACACAACTGCCGGAATGATATACTTTGCTTTGTTTGAATCACTTGTATGCTATGCTGTACTATTTTGAAACAGCTTCAACTTTAAAAGATTTTAAAAAGATTTTATATTATAAAAATGTGCACTAAGAAACATATTTTGCTTACACAACACCGAATGTTGAAAACCTTACGTTAGAGTATAAAATTTTAACTCTCCATGCCCTCTTTATTCTTGAAACGGTTTATCTTCGCACAAACACATTAAAAACTTCCAAATGGAACCACAGCATACTTATCATACCAGATAATCAAACACATATATTTATTTGGAGTTCCCACATTCCAGAATTAGTAGAAAATTTAATATACGACAAAAAGATCTATAACCATCTACACCAAATACCTAAAATTTAAGACTTTATATCAATGTTTTGAAAACTAGTTAAAGCATTTTCACTTCAGAAACCATTTTATTCAGTTGATGATTTGTTATCTACAGTCGACTCTCGTTAATTCAAACCTGCGATAATTCGAACCTCTCTATAATTCAAAGTTATCGCGAGTTCCCTACAAAATCTCTTTATATTTCGAACTAGATCAATACATTTTTATGAACTTGGTAATTCGAACGAAAAAATCTGCTATATACTAACAAAACGACGCGTTAATTCGAACTCATCGGCGTCCAACACTCGACAATTCGAAGTTGCAACGAGTATCAACGAGCTTTTGTTCTTGTTCTGATTAGTTTGACTATTTGACACACACTTCTTTTGTTTAGTTATCATTCAGTTATGTACTGTTACTTTTTCGTTGGTACATATACAGATTAAAATTTTCTGTTAGTCATGAGCCCTAGAAAGTATAAATGTTTAACGATTGCTGAAAAGAAGAAGTTAATCGAAAAAGTAGAGAAAGGTGAGAAGAAGAGTGATATTGCAAAAGAATTTAAGATTCCTCTGAGTACTCTCTCAACCATAATAAAGCACAAGGAGAAAATTAATGCTGCTCAAACTGCTGGAGTACGGAAAAGAACTACTAAAGGTGAATTTCCTCGTCTGGAAGAAAGCCTGGTCATTTGGCTAAGACAGTGTAGAGGACAAAAGTGTCTATTAGCGGAAACTTGTTGAAAGAAAAAGCAAAAGAGTTCGCGTCTATTCTAAGCATCAAAACTTTGCGGCAAGTGAAGGGTGGCTTACAAATTTCAAAAGAGAAATGGAGTTGTGTTTAAAAAGTTTGTGGGGAAAGTGGAAGTGTTGATAATGTAGTTTGCTTAGATTGGCACGATAAATTGAAGACCTTGATTGAAAACTATGATGCCCGAAACATTTTTAATACTGATGAAACTGGCCTATTTTTCAAATGTTTACCGGACAAGACGCTTACCTTTAAAGATGAAAAATGTCATGGGGGAAAACATAGTAAAGAGAGGTTGACAGTTTTACTTGCAGTAAATATGGACGGATCGGAAAAACTTAAACCCTTACTGATAGGAAAAGCAATGAAACCGCGATGTTTCAGAGGAGTGAAATCGTTTCCTACTGATTATCGTGCTAACAAAAAGCTTGGATGACGACAGAATTTTTAACAATTGGCTTTTAACAGTTAATGGGGACATGAAACAACAAAAGCGGAAAATTTTACTATTTTTAGACAATTGCACTGTCCACAACAGTCCTCCTACATTGTCCAACGTGAAACTCTACTTCTTTCCGCCAAATACAACTTCTAAATTGCAACCATTGGACCAAGGGATCATCCATAATTTTAAGACGTTCTATCGCAAAGAAATTGTTAAGCTCGTTTTAGAATCTCTCGACAAGCAGACTGCAAATATCACGGTTCTGACAGCTATTTTACTGATTGACAAGGCATGGAGAGCTGTAACACCCCTAACGATTCTCAACTGCTTCAAAAAATCCGGTTTCTCAAAAGAAGATCAGGAAAATCTTCCAATACTTATGGATGATGAAGAACCAGCAATAGAACCATTAGTTGACATCAGCGGTGTGAGTTTTTCTGACTTTGTTCAAGTGGATGAAGATGTTGCTGTCTCAGGTTCACTAACCGATGGCGAAATTTTATCTGCGACAGATACGAATGCAAAAAGTAACGATGAAAATGAGGACGATACATCAGAACCTTTGGCAGAGGTGTCAGTTAAGGAAGCAAGATCCTCATTCGATACCTTACAAACCTTCTGTCTACAAAACGAAAGTGATGAAAAACATTTCAGGCACTTTTTCTCTTAAAAAAAATTATTGAGCAGTCTGAGCAGCAGCAACGTGCTTTGAAGCAAACCAGTATAACAAAGTTCTTTCGAAAGACTAATTAATTCACATTATGAATACATGTATGTACACGAATGTACCTCTAAACTTTTGTCATTGTTATAGAATAGCAGTTAATAAATAATAATTGATCAACACTTAATAATTAGAAGTTTTATTTATTTTCTCTCACAAATTTCGAACCATTTGATATTTCAAACACTCGATAATTCGTAATATTTTAAAAGTCCCTCGAGTTTCGAATTAACGAGAGTCGACTGTACATGAGTTCAAAACGCACTATACTAATTTTAGATACAATTAGCTTTAGAATTTGACAGCAATCTCTTTAGGTCTAGTTAATTGTAAGATTGCATTTTACTATTATCTAATTTAGTTAATTATGTACATAATGCATCACCTATTGATAGAAGAACCTTCCATTCTAATTTTATAATTGAATTTAAGCTATTTTACAGTACTTTGTATATACGTGTAGGTTCAATATATGAATGTGTATGCACGTGTCTTTTATTTAAATTTTAGGTTGTATGTCTTTGTTCTGATTATTTCAACCTTATTTTATGTTTTCTACGACCACAACCCAAAAGTAGGCTTTTGTACTTCGAAATGTCACCGCAAAATTGACGTTTTCCACGCACTGACATTAAGTGTCAGCTTTGCCACTCTTGAGCAACAAAATTTAAAAACGCTCACTTAATTTTAATTAGGTTTATTACATGTACACTATGGAATTGTAAACAAACATGCACACATGAACGCTTGATACATACGCTAGTACATAAAGTAGGCTACTTCAAGAGAAATGTCATTTGATAATTTCAGTTTTTAAAGTCAATTTGTGTGAATAATGAATAGCGAAAGTTAATTTTCAAGTACACCTCCTGATGTAGCGGCTTTTGCAAAGAATATAACTCTTAATCTTCTACCGAACAAATCAAGAGCAAAACATGAAAAACAAAACCATCTCTTCACGTATTGGTGCCACTCGAAGAAAATTAAAAAGTATTCTGAGAATGTTTTGCTGTCTTATTTTGGCAAAAAATCTAAAACTTGAAAATCGTCAACTTTGTGATCACAATATCCAATGCTAAGAATTGTATAGGAACTTAAACTCATCCATACGCACTACATGTTTTTCATATTCTATGAAGTTTACTAGAATTCATGAATATATATTTTGTGTCAAATTTTATCATAAGGTTACTTTCTTAATTTGTTACGTTAGTGAAATAATAAAAGTCTGAAGAAGGTAATATATGTACATCTATTTAAACAAAAGTTATTCTCTTCGGGTTGTAGAAATTTACAATTTATAAAATAAATTTTCTTATATTATCTTAGCTGAAGATGGAATTTATATCAGATGGTTATGTTCTATAAAAATGTCAATTATTGTATTTCATAAATTTTTTTCATATTCAGATCTGAGTCGATACACATAATCATTAATATCTTAAAAGTTCTTAAAATATTTCTTATTGCATTTAAATTTTCAATTTGTTCACAATATAGTCACATAACATATAAGAACAGATTTTAAATAAAGTATTCTACATTAGTTTTTTAATTTAATCAGAATTTTATCAACGCATAAAATTTTTATAGAGTATGATTACTCATAATTATGGTCTCAAAAGCGTACCTGAATATTTTTGTAAATAGCAAAATTCAATCGTAGAGGAGACTCAATAAACAAAAATGCAAAATGATGGGATTTATATAAATAAAAATTCGACTTACCGAGGAACATGACATTAATTCTAAATAACAAAAACGTGTTACCAAAGTGTAACAATTTATCTTGATTAACAGATGAAATACCAGCAACATGGCTCCTATATAAACAGCTGTTGTTCAGGCAACAACTAAGATCAAAACTACGCCAATCCATCTGCATCCAAGTTGTCAATTAAAGACTGCAATATCCATCATTTCGAAATATCACATAATTATAAAGAAGTTACTACGTTGATGTAATCTTTAAATTGTAGAGTATTAAGGATCGTCCATAGAATTAATTACAAACAAAAGATCGTAAATTATATCGTAAAATAATTCGTAACGTGAAAGTTGTGCATATTGTCGTTTATGACACCATTGACGAGGACTCTAACAGAAATATCTTAAAGGGCTATGCGGAGGTCGCATTTCAACTTATTAATTCTGAAAGACATGTTGTTTACATAATGGTTGGAATACGACTGATCTTGTTTACGGAAAAGCCATCTATCTGGACTACGAGCGCTAAACACGGCATGTGCAGGTTGATTATACCAGAAATAGCTAGTTATGAATACATGTATTATAGCTAAACGACATTTTCTATTTCAATAAATAATTTTGAAGGTGACTTTTTAATGCTTTTACAATTCTAAAGAGGACTAACGAATGTTATTTTGGAACATTTGGATATGCAAACAAAATTTGTTTTCAACAAATAAAATCTAATGCTGGCTATATACATGGTGATATACCCAAAAATTATCAAATTTAACATTTTGTAAAACACTATGCATTATAAAATAAAAATGCTTCAACAAGACCGTGGTCATATGCATGTATCAGTAGTGGCAGAATTATTAAATATAAAAATTAATAATAGCACTCAAGACTGCTCTGCTTTTATGATTCTGAAAAGTATGAAGGAACAAAAAAAAAGGCGAGCAAATGAAGTTAAAGGAGACCCAAGCAACTATAATAATGCTGCTTTTATTTTAAATTAACTATTTTGTAGGATAAAGTATTTAGATAGTATTGTGATATTCTTATTTGCTGTATGTGATTTCCTTGGTAATTTTAGAATTAGTGTGTGGGCCAGCCGGTTATTGATTTTTGTATACCCCCTCGGCACTTGTTTGGACTATGTCTGGATTTACTTAAATATAATTATGGCAAGCCTACATATAACAGTAATCTGTGTAGTCTTCACATATTCCCTCCTCTCCAGTTTTTGGATCTGATGGCATATTATAAAAAGAAATGTGCATATCAACTTTAGAACTAATGTGATGACTGGCAGCATTAATTAATTGATTCTTAAGTATACCCTTTTACTTATCAGTTTTGTGAGAATTCCATGTCGAGAATAAACTGATAGATATGGTAATTGCAGCACTTATTTTATGGACACATGCTACTTTTTGGAAAGTAATTGCTATAGCAGTTCCCATATGTTCAATGTTGTATAAAAAACTTCAGTTCTGGAGAAATCTTTTAACCCATCTATAAAACATCTTTTCCGTTAATTCATAGCTACCTCACAATCAAACAATTTTGAACATGTTGGTATAAAATAACAGAATGTGGATATATACGTATATTTTATTAACACTAAATAATATCAGTGTATGCATACCTCTACAATGATTTTCTCAGATTGTCTGTGCTATACATACAACTTACATCACATAAATTCAACTGAAGGGTTATTTTTTTGACAATCGTCTAATAAATGATGAATAACAAAAATGATGCAATTGCATAAATGTTGTGAATTTAGAGAAAAGATCCAGTAGGTACTTGAAATAGATATTAATCGCCAAATGTTCTGTATAAAAGCCAAGGTTAATATCATATAATGTATACTGGACCACGGACATCTTAAAAATTTAAGCAGGGTCCTTATATTTTTCTCAAATTCAATATCGTGTTTCTTGAATAATTTTAAAGAATTTTATATTATAAGATATTAACATACATCACGTCATATCATTATCTTAATATACACTAAGTTTAAAATCCAACAGTCCGCTTATATATTTGTTTAGAAGTATTATTGCAATCACACCAAGGAGTTAAATTGTGATTACATATTAATTTAATATTTAAAATAGTTAATGGCACTTTATCAATAGTCATGGACGTAACACTAACTAACGTGTAATTTACATTATGTAGACCAGTTTCTCTATCCCTTTTTCTAGTCACTTCTCTCTGATTGTAACATTTTGTTGTATCCCTCTTCCTATGATCTCTATCATGTATATGCCTAAAACAGATGTTTTACTTTTTAGTTTAATTTATATATGTATACCTAAAGGTATCCTTTGTGCCTGTAGTTATATTAACTGGACGGGTGACATTTAAATTTGAACTACGTAAACGTACGAAAAATTCATCATCTTCTAAACCCCAACCCCAATATTTATTAGACATACCTTTAACTTGGGCAAAATGTTCCCTATTACAGTATATATAAACATTATGCAAATTATTCGAATAAAACAAACCTATTCACTAAAAGAATTCCACCAACAAATTTTTCATAATGATAGCGAGGATGCAAATGAGGTGCAGCAATATGAAATGGTTGATCTTTTGGATATGCGTAACTTAAATTTTTATTCAGTGGTAATAAATCTACATCATGCATAGCAATGTAATCGTAGTTATTTCTAGTATACAAATATCCAACATTTATCAAAGAAGCTCTATTGAAGCGATAGTTATCAACCTGGTTTAAAATAAAAATATCATGGTTAATTTGTTGAGTAGTTATGAAATTGTGTATATATGGAACAAATGTAAGCAATTCATCAAATCGTTCTCGAAAAGGTACTAATACTGCAAGTCTATGAGTTGGCAATTGTGAATCACTAGCTACTTCTATTTCAGGTTTGTCTGCTTTATAACAAACAACATGTTCTGCAAACAAAAACATATTAGTACATAGTTAAATAAGTGGATCCATACAAACCATTTGTTAATAGCATAAAACATAGAAGCACTATAATCAAAAACAAATTTAATACTAAAACAATCAATAACTGTGTACAATTGCATTTATATCGCTTATAATTACTGCTCATTTTAACTCAATTCACATCTGAGCTAAAATAAGCATTTTGATATGATAGTTTACATTGGAATAATAAAAAATAAATACAATTTAAATATTCTAACCTAAAATATCATTTTACTGTTGTCAGTTCAAAATACGATTGTGTCATTGGATGCGTTCAGAAGACCTATCGACATTAATTGTTCCTATATTTATGTAGAATCCTATGCTACATGTAAACCTGTTTAGAAGCAGTCGCCATTTTTGTAGCGGGAAAATTTTACACTCGCTTACCAAACCTGTTTGAAAACACGAGGTTTAAGAAAGTTTGCTACATACTTACCAAATAATCAAGATTTTGCCCTAATTGAAAAAATCAAATACAATAAATCGAAATTCCAGTGAACTGGCATAAACTTATACTGAAAGCAAAAGTTAAACAGTTTCCCTTTCGATGAGTTAAAATTAACGGTTTTTTATTTATGATATGAAAGAAGCACCAACAAATATTTTATGGAAGATCCTAAACCAGACATCAACATAAAGAACGTGCGAAAGATTTGCGTATAAAAAAACAGGGATACTTATAATGGTTCATGCGTTCATCTATAGTAAAGCAAAAAACATGAAAAAGGAAATTTTTTTACAATACTATATGAACGTCCAGTTCCAATAAAAAACCTTTCCAGGTTTTTACACATTTCAACAATAAAACAGTTCACGGTAACTTGATAACAAACCAAAACATTTGTAATATCGTAGATGAGCCTACCACAGATAATAGCAACAGCGGAAATTGTGAGAATTAGTCAACCGACATATATTTCAAGGATTAAACGTAGTATCCAGGTTTTTTTTGTAGAAAAAAAGGCTATATGTTAGATATTTTTTCAAATAACGTCAGGTGTTCATATAAACAAACAAAAATCTTGTAAAGTCAATTCTTACAAGATCCTTGTTTAAGTACTGAAAAATTCAATTTATGGAAAAATAAAGTTCTTCTTAGCAACGTCTAAATATATACACAGTTCTAAACGTTTAAGGATACGATAGATTTGTCTACAACAGATTAACATTTATAAATCATGTGATTTTCCTTGCACGAGGAACAACGCTGCGAAAAAAATAGTCGGTATTACAAGAACGAATTGAATTTTTTAACGAAACAAAATTTGCTGAAACTCTTGGTTTAAATCGAAACGTTGAGGATTTCTTGGGCGACAATGTTGCGAATAACGTATATTTGTTGAATAGATGGTTGGAGTGGTGAAAGAAAATGCATCCAATGCTGAACGTTTGTTACAGATGAAATAATTCTGTTATGGATAAACTAGGCGTTAAAACAATTTAAACTTTGATTTACCTTGAAAGAACGGGAACTCCGCAACAATAAAAGGGCGCGGCGGCTATCTGCAGTGGTGTCGAAATGGGTTCCTATGGATAAATTAGAAAAGGAGTATAAAGAACAATACAGAAATACAAAAATGATACAAACGAGGCTTCCAATTAAAAATTTTACATTACATTAACACCTACCCTAAAAGGTCTTGTCTCTGTCAATATCCAGAGACGCCGAATAGTCTGTCACTACAAGCTTTGTGTTGTCCCTTTCTATGTAAACCACTGTTATTCTGCATAAAACTCCATTGCTTTAGTTTACTACCAGTTAGTCGTCAAGTTTCGCTGTTAAAATAAAATATTCCGTCCAGGTATGACTAGCGCTTAAGTAGCTGGATATCCTTTACAAATTACTAACTTTACACCTATTTCATACATAATTGAAATAAATATCAACCTCAACTTAGGGTACCTTTAGTGCTATGGAGATTTGGCGATTTGGATATTTGGGGAATTAGATATTTTCGCTTTTAATCATCTAGGGTATTTTCTGCTTCGGGTATTTGGAGAAGTTTGACAGATGATATTTGTTATTGTTTTGGGTTACTGGATGTTAAGTTTTCAATGTTTGTTACTAAGCTATGAGTATCTAAAGAAATAACAGAATTACTATTCATTTCCAATATGTTTAATAGGCAAAACGCAAACTATATAACGTCGAATGAAAAGGTAAGGTTAAGGTTGTAACAAAACAAACAAATCACGTGCTTTTCTGAACAAACGCGCATGCTCCGATCTCAAAATAGCCAGAAAAGTTGAACTTGAACCAACTTTTGGGAGATTGGAGATTCGGTGATTTTGACGTTTCTCGGCGGTGTCACGTGATCAGTTTAACCAATAGGATCATTCTCCAAATATCCAAATCGCCAAATCTCCATAGCACTAAAGGTACCCTTAGGCTCTATTAACGTAAAATATAATTTTATTACACATGCACGTATAAATATACTTTTCTAAAAATAACTTATCTGTAATCTGACATGTGTTGTTGAACTAAATCCTAAAGAAAATCTTTAAAAACTTAATTTAATGCATCAACAAAACTAGTGGAAGCTCCATATTATCCTGCTATTGATTTTAATTATTACATTAGTGAATCCCAAATTAATAGTAATGTCGTTCATCAAACACGGAAACGGTTCAAAACCAACTTTGCACTATAACATTGTCCTATCCAAAACACTTTACATTTAACACTTTTAATACCCTAAACTTTACTAATGATCCTCACATCTCAAATTAGTAATTAGTCCAGCCAATGAATTATTATCACTTAATTATCGTCTTACTAAAATACACAATTAACATTTAAAAATCCAAAATATTTTTTTAAACGTCACATAAAAGTACACACTTTTCAATTCCAAAATTTCCAGCCACCATTAGGATTGTTCCTAATCATTTAGTAGTTCTCTAACTCCAAACCATACTTCATAAATTTCCAATTTAATACAGGGATCCCTACCCTTTTGTTTCGAAACGGTTTTCCGATATTTAATCCGCACTTACGCATTGAATATTCCCTGCCCCTTGCAGAGGTATTTCATATTACAAGTCGATCGCCATCCATTCCATTTAGGAATTATCATATAATTTTTTCTTAGAGCTGTGTACAGCCTCCTACAAAAACCCACAATCATCCAACCCTATACCTCCTTTCTGCATATCGCTACATTTTAGATATTTTTAGGTGACCGACTTCTATAAGACTATTTCAATAATTCTTTCGTTGTCTTCAACCAAACTCTTTACCCCACTATATATCATATTTTATTATGGTCAGCGTTTTCTTACTACAATGTCTTACATTTACGCGTGATTCTTACAACACCGCAAACCCGGTATAAGCGACACCAAAGACAGTTGGTAACGCTAAGCTATAAAGTGGAAATTAGCGCGCCCATCTGTCAATGACGTCACACAATATGCAAATTATTACACGTAATGACGAAATATTCA
This sequence comes from Platerodrilus igneus, assembly GCA_036346225.1. Taxonomy (NCBI): domain Eukaryota; kingdom Metazoa; phylum Arthropoda; class Insecta; order Coleoptera; family Lycidae; genus Platerodrilus; species Platerodrilus igneus. The sequence continues at coordinate 2,540,789 of JARFIW010000347.1, read as the reverse complement.
AAATTCATAAAACAGTCTATAAGAAATGGAGTACTCACATGAATAGGTACAGGCTTCCTACAGAAACACTTCCTGATGGCAGCTCGTGGCTTCCATTAGGATTGCTCCGGCTAGCGACTCCGGAGCGTGGGCTGCTGTCAGGCCAGGTTGCTTTCTAATTAGTATCTTCTTCTACCTATATGTAGGGAACGGCAGGAACAGGTTTATAGGGACGACAATCAAATAAGGCAAAGGAAATCTACATAATCAAAGATAAGATACGATACGATACCAGACCCAACACCACTTTTGTCGACGTTTCAAAGGCAAAGTCCTGCTTTAAGCGTCTTTCGGAAACCCCCCACTTTTCTCCCACACGCGTCGGCGCGAAGTTCGTCCAACGTACTTCTGACGTGACGGAAATACACGCGCCAAGTCTTTCAAATTTATGGCGCGAAACTCCCGCATATCAAAACTAAACTAAAAAGATGTCTAGTGCCAAATTTTTGGCACGTAACAATCGCGACAAAGCCATAAAAGAAAAAACTTAAAAAAAAAAGACTGTTAGCACAGTAACATCTTAAAATCTAAGTCCTAACTACCCTACATAAATCCTAACTTAAATCCTACAGAATGTTTATTTGAGGCGCCACCTGGTTTTTTCGACCGATAACGCGTCTTCCGAATTACCAGGAAACGGAAAATGTAGCCCCATTGTCTTTGACTACACTAATAACCGACAGCACAAATTTGTCGGGGAGCATGAAACACTACTTAAAGTAAAACAAATGCGACAAGTCGCCTAACCTATATACTAGAACTAAAGCTAACATTAGAGTTTCTTACGTGCAAACGCACATGAGCGTTGCATCTAAACTGTTCTTTGTTGGCAAAAAGTGCCCAAATTTAAAAATGTTTAAAAGAGTGAGTTACTATACACTCTAGCAAATTTTTGTCACTGGTACTTTGGTTTAAATAACGATACACATCAAAACTTGTCCATGACATGGTTGTGAATTAACAAATTTACCAAACATACCACCTTACTAAATCCTTACATTGCTAACCTAACAAATTACATTTCTACATCAGGTTAGCTTTTTCACTTAATTTCAAGAAAAATAATTCCCACGTCTGGTCATAAATACCAAACGTTAGGAAGATAAAAAGATAAAACAAGATCTCAAATTGTTGTCGAAGATAATAGATAAGATAACGATATTGAGCTTAAGTTATTATCAACGGTAGTAGGTAAGATAACGATATTAAGCTTTAGTTATTATTTGAGATACTAGGTAAGATAACGCGATATTAAGCTAAAGTTATTATTAGAGATAGTAGGTAAGGTAACGCGATATTTAACTAAAGTTATTACTAAAGACAGTCGGTGAGATAACGATATTAAACTAAAATTATTATTAGAGGTAATCGGTAAGATAACGATATTAAACTAAGGTTATTATCAAAGATAATAAATAAGATAAAGATATTAACTTAAGCTATTATCAAAGACAATAGATAAGATAACAATAGAGTGGCTCCGTGGAGCCGTTACATGGGAATTTCTCGTACCCCCTAAAAAGAGCAACCTGTGAAGCAGGCCCGTTTGCAATAAACGGTACGAGGGACCGGCAAAGACATTTGGGTGCATCCCTGCACCCGGCGTTAATTAATATCGGTGATACAATCACACGACATCCACACGGTATATACGATACTTATATACACATGCACTTACACATTCACACACTCATACATACCTTCACTGTTAGCGCCCATGTGCGCTGACAGCGGCACCGCATGACCTCACGAAAGATTCCCAGAGACGTGGTCCAGGTGTCTGTGAAAACCAGGCGGCTCCGTGGCGTAGTGGTATGTGTGTGACTACTACGCCCAGGGTCCTGGGTTCGAATCCCGACACGGTCCGCTTGAAAAATGTTAGGCGAGCATTTTTCACAAAAATACACCCTCGTTCGGATGAGAGGTAAAATGGAGGTCCCGTGTGTGAGTGTTGTCACGCACGTTAAAGATCCCTACCTTGCTTGGAACAGCAAGGATTCGGCAAAATTCAAAATTTTCCAGGTAAAAAAAAAAACTCGCTTCCTGGCCAATGTAGTACCTTCGGGTGGAGCATTGGAAAATCACATGTAATGTCTGTGAAAACCCTCCGCGCAACCACACGGTGACTGACGGAAATGAAAAGGCAGAGAAATAGGAACGGTAGAAAGAGGGAGGTAGGTATTTGGAATGCATAAGAAGCACTTCCAGGTAGGAAAAAAAATAGAGGAAGGACTCGCATTGAGCTAAAGAAACAGAAAAAGGTGGATAGCAAAGCGCTACTCAACCAGCCAATGTAGTTAGTAGCCCGGAGCGAGGGAACATCACTCTTATGTGGCAGACGGGTGTTCCGGGACGAGAACAGGTCCACCGTAGGAAAGATAAGGCAGAAACGGAAACAGTAGGATAAGAAAAAGTAGAGTTTTTGGAGCGTCCGAGAGAAGATAGAGGGTTGTCCCTATTAAAACACAGATCGGTCTGAAGGACCACCTGCGATATTAATCCGACAAGATAAAGTATATCATAAGTTAACAAAATCACTAGACTCTTAAGAGAACTAGTACGATCGTTTTCCTAACGAGTACATCCACTACGATAAGAAAATCAGACAAAAGTTGACACAACAACTTAAAAGTATCACTACAGATACAATCACACGAAAACAAACTGTTCCAAGGTAATTGTTTAAAGATGGTAACGCCATAAACACACAAGGATGCCTAATTGTAAGCAATTAAATACAGACACACTGTCCCAATATGCTAAAACAACCGAGAATTTAATAAGATATCCATAAGAAGCGATAGCGCCTCACCACGATGTTCAACAAAAAATAATGAAAAAAAATGTTTATAAGTTATGGTGACTTAGTAGGAAAAGAAACAAATAATGATGTAGTATACTGTGGGCGACTGTAATAATTCAGAGGAAAAACACATGGAATAGAAAATCCTAGTTTTTTGCAACTGCAAATATGAACTATTTCTTACAATGGCATAGGCCGCGGCTCCTATGTGAGCCCAAAGAAGAAAGCATCCACTCTAACATCAGCTCAAACCAATCATAAAAATTCAATGAGTTATTGCAACCAAAGTTACGACAATTACCACACAATTAAACGATGTAAAAAAAATACTAAAAACTAAATAATATGCTGTAGGAAAAGTTCGAGGATTAATTAAATGAAGCGACAGAGTTATATTGGGGGGGTGTAGAGAATAAAGCGATATATAAGTAACGGTATGTTCAAGGAAAAGTCAACCAAAAGGAAAAAGATGGCTAATTTAAGGTAAGTAAGTTAAACGTGTAGAAGGTATATACTGTATGGGAGAGGGAATAAGTAATTAAAGTTACTAATTGATGGTGAGAACAAAAAATATTTGGTAAATTGTGAGGGGAAAGGAACGTGAAAAACTTAACTAGCATTTGGGTCAGCAAAGAATGGCTTAAGGTCTTTAATATGCCACCTGCCTTGGGTTTTCCTTCAGCATCTTGAAGTTCGTAGATAAGGGGACTAATGACACGAGTGACTTCACAAAGGATGAATTTAGCGGCTAATTTTGAAGAAAATTTCTTAGATGCATCCTATAAGACATAATTCCTTTTCCAAACTTGTTCGCCCAAGGCGAAGGAGATATTTCGTTTACGTAAGTTATAGTGGTCCTTACTCTTTTCGTAAGCTTTTAACAAATTTTTTCTAACGTCGTTAAAGATAGAAGGTAATGATTGTTGGTCTTTGTCCCAGCGTACTTTATCGTCAAATTCAATTACGTTAATATCGTCAAGAACTAAACCATAATAACTCCCATCGATTGGGGGTATATCTTCCAAAAACAAGAAATGACGGAGTGAATTGGGTTGCTTCGTGTTTAGATGTACGCAAAGCTTGGGCAATTTTAAAAATATTTTCATCCCATGTAGTATGGTCTGAATCAATATAGGAAGAGATAGCGGTAATTAAAACTCTATTTACTCTTTCGGTAGGGTTTACTTGGGGATGGTATTTTGCGTTAAACCAAATTTTTTGTACTTTGTAATTCTTAACGAAATTTTGAAAATCTTTAGAGATAAATTGTGCCCCATTGTCACAAAGAATAATCTGAGGAACACCAAAGATAAGAAATACATTTTGCTCTAGGAATTTAATTATAGCGGCAGATGTAGCTTTACGTAAGGGTTGCACCATAACAAATTTAGAAAACCAATCGGTGACAACTAAAAGATATTGGTTACCTTTTTTCGATCGGGGGTGAGGTCCTAATAAGTCAAGCGATATTAATTGAAAGGGATAAGATACACGTTTAAAGTTACCCATTAAGCCAGGACGAGCCTCTTGCGAGCTCTTATGAGAACCACAAATTTTACAGTTCCTAATATACCGACAGACAGATTGTTTTAGTGTGGGCCAATAATACAATTCAGATATTTTAGCGAGAGTTTTTGTAACACCAAGATGGGCAGCTATGGATCATCATGACATAATTTAAGCACTTCACTGCGGTTAGCGGTGGGAACGACAAGTTTCCATTCGGGAATGTTAGATATTTTGTGAGGTGAAGGAGATACAAATTTATATAATCTATTGTTAGTTACACGAAAGGTAGGAAATTTATCGGGATTTTCAGAAACTTTTTAATCATATTAAGATACCAAGTATCGGAAATTAGATTTGGAAGGTTAAGAGAGACGACATCACGAGACAAGGCATCAGGTACGATATTTAATTTGCCAGGCCTATGCCTAACGTCAAAGGTGAATTGAGAGATACGCAAGTTCCAACTTGCCAAGCGACCTGCGGGTTGCTTTAAGTTATTTAGCCAAGTGAGAGCTGCACAATCAGTGATTACGGTAAAATGTGTACCTTCAACATATCCTCTAAATTTTTTGATGCCAAAGATAATGCCCAATAATTCTCGCTCGGTAGCTGAGTATTTTTGTTCGACAGAAGTTAAGGCGCGACTTGCATAAGCGATTGGGTGCTCTAAACCATTGCTCACCTGGAACAACATTGCACCTAAACCAGTAAGTGAGGCATCGGTTTGTATATAAAAATTTTCATCGAAATTTGGTGAGATTAAGATAGGTGCTGAAGTGATTAATGTTTTAATTTGTTCGAAAGCCTGTTGAGATTCTAAATTCCACTCGATAGTTTGGGATTTCTTTTTATTTTTAATTAAAGCGGTAATGGGTGCAGATATAGTTGAAAGGTTGGGTAGAAAGATGCGATAATAGCTAATCATTTCAATTAAACGTTTGATTTCGGTAACCGTTTTAGGTGTTTTGAATTTAGTAATAGCATCGACTTTAGCAGGATTTGCTCGTAGACCAGTTCCATCGATAATAAAACCAAGAAATGTAAGGGACGAACAACAAAATTGGCATTTCTCCCAATTTATCTTAAAACCTGCTGCATTTAGGCGTTCTGCAACTTTATTTAATGTGGCGATATGTTCATCAAAGGAACTTGAGATAACTAAAATATCATCTAAAAATACAAAGGCACGTTCCTGATGTAAGATAGGACCTAACGTTTGATCCATAGTACGTTGTAGGATTTGTGGTGCGTTACAGAGACCAAATGGCAAAAATTATATTCGAAAAGACCTCGGCCTGGAACACAAAAAGCAGTTTTAGGACGGGAAGGTAAATCGAGGGGTATCTGATAAAAAGCTTGTCTAAGATCGATAGATGAGATAAATTTTGCGTTTCGAAGCCGGCTTAAAATAGAGTTAGTTCTAGGTAGAGGGTAAGCATCAGAAACAGTCACGGAATTCAACTTTCTGCCATCAAAACAAACACGCCAATCGTCATTCTTCTTACGAACTAATAATACGGGAGACATCCAGGGTGAATTTGAAGGAGAGATAACACCAGATTCTAACATTTTATCTATTTCGGAATGCAAATGCTTTTGCAATGCAGGCGATAACGGATATTGACGTTGCTTAAAAGGGAAGGCACCACCTGTAGAGATAACATGTGTTGCGGTAATAACGCAACCATGTTCAGAGGTATTAAGTTTACGGAATTTGTCGATTGTAGAGTTAAGAATTTTCTTAGATATTCCTGCAGATGCACAGGAATTTGTTTCAAGGGAAGTTTGCCAAGAAAAATCCTGGAAGTAAAGCGACAAGTTAAAAAGTTTACAAAAATCTACACCTAATAGGAATGGATACGCTAATGTAGGTACAATCAAAAATGAAACCTCGCGTTCAAGTGATTCTACTCGAATTTTTAATTTAAGGGAACCCGTTACATATATTTGATTATCGTCAGCTAAATTTATGGAAGTTTTTTCGGGAGCAATTTGAATTTTAATATTTTGTTTAGATAATTGTTGTAGACCTTCGTTGTTTATAAGGGAACATGAGGAATCTGTGTCCAGTAAAGCTATTACATTAAAGGAACCAATCGAGACGGGTAAGTGTGGACGGTTATCAAAGGGTTTTTTTTCTTACATTTACGCGTGATTCTTACAACACCGCAAACCCGGTATAAGCAACACCAAAGACAGTTTGTAACGCTAATCTATAAAGTGGAAATTAGCGCGCCCATCTGTCAATGACGTCACACAATATGCAAATTATTACACGTAATGACGAAATATTCAAAATTCATAAAATAATCTATAAAAAATGGAGTACTCACATGAATAGATACAGCTTCCTACAGAAACACTTCCTGATGGCAGTTCGTGGCTTTCATTAGGATTGCTCCGGCTAGCAACTCCGGGGCGTGGGCTGCTGTAAGGCCAGGTTGCTTTCTAATTAGTATCTTCTTCTACCTATATGTAGGGAACGGCAGGAACAGGTTTATAGGGACGACAATCAAATAAGGCAAAGGAAATCTACATAATCAAAGATAAGATACGATACAATACCAGACCCGACACCACTCTTGTCGACGTTTCAAAGGCAAAGTCCTGCTTCCAACGTCTTTCGGAAACCCCCCACTTTTCTCCCACACGCGTCGGCGCGAAGTTCGTCCAACGTACTTCTGACGTGACGGAAATACACGCGCCAAGTCTTTCAAATTTATGGCGCGAAACTCCCGCATATCAAAACTAAACTAAAAAGATGTCTAGTGCCAAACTTTTGGCACGAAACAAATGTAGAGTGCTTTTTCATGCGCTTCACGCTTTCAGTTTATTATCACGGGACAACTACGTCATCTATGCAATTCTATATATCTGTATTCTGCTTTATCAATGTCTAGTTAATTCAAAGTGTGTGACTTCCTTTTTATGATAATTACAAATGTCTATTAAAACTATGTCATATTGCCTGGAATTAACTTAACAACATCCTAAATATCGTATTTGGGGATGCATATACATTAACAAATCCACCTTTTTTACATAAACCTAAAGTTTGCTGGAAGATGACATTTTTTCACTATGCAATTTTGTGGTCAAAACTGGTTTGTTAACATTTTTGTGGTTTTCAGTTTAATTGGAATAAAAATACGGATTTAATTGCAAGTCTCGGTTTTTAACCACTATTTTATGTGAAATTAAGATTCTACTGGGTGTTTCACCAACAAGTTAGTACATTCAAGATTCATGATTAAAGTAACGCATTGCGTTACACATTGTTGTGTCAAAAAATTGAAATCCTTAAAAGTAGGTAGTTGTTTTGGAAATGATTGCTTTTTAAAGAGTTTTACTTTTGTATAGACGGATAGGGTTTTTATAAAAGAAGATCAACCAAAATGTAATTCCAATGTTCGGTAAAAAATTTAAATTTATGAGAACCTTTTTGTTCTCTGAAAAACAGTCGATAAATTAAAGTCTTCAAAATTTAAAGATATAAAATCTTTAATTACTTTCCAGTGCGATGCTGCTGTTAAACGTGTAACAAAAAAATGGATCACGCAAAGCGTTATACGCGATTTCAAAATTTGAAAGAGGTATGTATAGCTTTAATGATTTGCAACGGCTGTTACATGCTGAACTGACTTTACGTAACTTATTTTTACTTTAATGGGGCCGGAATGCCGTAACAGTTAAGTTGTGGACGGGTTAGCTTTCAGTGGTGCGGGGTGGGTCTGTGAAAGTGAATGTACTACTTTTAGGGGTATATAAATTGTAACTCTTTCACTAAATACCGCTTCGCTTAGTCTGAAAGGTCCTTAAACTCACCTATCTATATATTGCATTTGAACGCCAATTCATCTGAAGAAAACACAAATAAAATCTTCTTGGAAGATGGGTGTTTGAGTAACAGTTTAGTGGTTATCATTACTACTGGAGATTGATGGAACCTCACTTATGCCTTTATCGCCTTTTACTGGATTAAAATAAACTCAAATAAAACTTCACGTTTTGCATACTTAACCTATTTTGATGGATATGAATATCACGGCGAATAAAAACTAAGAAAAAACTATAATCTACCCCTAATTGGCCAAATACGTTTTTAGCTAAAAAGAGAAGTGCTTAATATAATCAGTAGTAGAAATTTAACCAATCTGAATTTTAGGTGCTAATTTTATGATACTATTGTGAATTTTTCTTTATGAAAAGTCGGTATTTACAATACGCTTTAAATAAGCTTGCATCAACGTTAATCGTCCATGTTAATAAGCTCCACACATTATTATTACCATTAATCGCAGTTATTAAATACACAAATAAAGCATCATATGATGCTTATAAGCTGTATAACAAAATTAAACGACTTACAGTTTTTGTTCGCTTAAAACTACATCGATATCGAAAGCAGGAATAATTGCAGGTACAAAAATCCAACTTGTCGATGTTGACAAAAGTTCCCTAACACTGGCAACTTTCATGTTAAATACCGGTATACCACATTCGCGTCTTCTGTTCCACTTCTGAAAACCTGTTGTTTTACTAATAGTTCCGGGTATGATTGCTATCAAGTTAACTATCGTACCTGTTTCCAACGTCCAATGGTTAGGCGTTGATCGAATATGCAAGTCTCTGTCGAATGTCTAGTATTAATTTAATAATTTGATCTGATTTGCACCCTTTTTTTACTATCCGTGGATTTTTATAAGTTTTACGTCGCAGGGTCATTGCATGTAATTTTTGTTCGCATTGATGCTGCGTGTAAACTATCCTATCCAATCTCGCACGTCCTCAACTCATATACCGCATGGCTGTTTTTAAATCTGTTGTTTTTTGAGGTGTATGTTTCTATGGTTGATGTTTTTTGAAACCGTGTGAATTTGTACAGATAACTTTATTATGAATGGTTTTTATCTAAATTTTTTTAAAATTTAATACCAAGCGGTGCAAGGCACCAATATTTATCACCATTTTTATTTTAATTCTGCATACCAATTTAATTTTATATTGAAATAACGTTATTAAATGTAAACTACCAAAGCCTCTAAATTTTTCAAGATGCATTTTTGATAAAAGCTTATCTAACTAATTGAATTTAAAAATTTTTTCTACTATATAAAGTTTTCTTAAGTAACGCGCGAGCGTTACACAGCTCTCTGTTACAGCTATTGAAATTTTCTAATATTGTTCAGTAAGTAATTATTGAATACCAAGCTGTTAAATTAATCGATAAATGACAAAATGTTCATTACTTTATTCAAAAACTGAGAAATTTCTATAGTTGAAATTTTGTCCCAACACAAATAAAACTATTCTCAAACTTTAGCGGTATGAGGACTTGTTCAACGGTTTCTAATTGTAATGAAATGTGAATATAAATCATATCAAAATTTTTTTTTCAATGCCTGATGTTCAAGCAATTCATTGTCGTTACACGAAGCTAATACATCAACAATAACAAGTTTAAAATTATTGTATATAACGGAAATACTTTTCGATTGTATGTTGAAAATGGGTAACAGAGTTGAATACTTTATACCTGGTTAGACAATGCAAATAATTCCAAAATTCTGGTTTTATATAGGTCTGTGCCGTTCCAAATGGTCCTGCACCTTAAAGAAGTTCTAGATTACTAGAACGGTGGAATGGTTAGCGCGCTCAAGTGATCTAAAGAGTCAAACTATAGGTACAACCAAAGTAGTAGGATCTTTAGTGAGAAACCAGATTAATACAGGTCCCTGAAAAAGGGCAACAGCTTTTTCGGTACTTAGATTTGCAGAGACCATAGCGGTCGGTATGGCATTCTAAGACACACTACTACGATGTGGAAAGCAAAGGGAATAAACCACCACATTACCTCCCAAGTCCACAGCGTACTTAAATTGTTATTAAAGATGAAAGCATCCTCTGTGATAAAAAATTCCGGAGTTAAAATAGTCTTTACATGTAATTTTCCAATGCTCCACCACGAAGGTACTACATTGGCCACGAAGCGAGTTTTTTTACCTGGAAAATTTCGAGATTCAAATCCGGGACTTTGGGCGTAGTTAAAATAGTTCTTACATGTGATTTTCAATGCTCCAACCGAAAGTACTACATTGGCCAGGAAGCGAGTTTTTTACCTGAAGAATTTTGAATTTTGCCGAACCCTTGCTGTTCCAAGTAAGGTGGGGTTTTAACGTGCGTGACAACATTCACACACGGGACCTCCATTTTACCTCTCATCCGAACGAGGGCGTATTTTTGTGAAAAATGCTCGCCTAACATTTTTCCAGTGGACCCGTGTCGAGATTCGAACCCGGGACCTTGGACGTGGTAGTCACGCGCATGCCAACTACGCCACGGAGCCGCCTAGTTAAAATAGTCCACCATTCGGATCTCCGGCAGGGGACTACTTCAGGAGATGTGATCGGAAAGTATAAAAAAAGACTAGGGAACATTCTGCGGGTTGGAGCGTAGAATGACAGAAGTATGAAGCAAGTAGGTAAGCTAGAGAACTTGAAAATTGAAATGGATAGGTTAGCATTAGACATAGTAGGGATCGACGAAGTTCGTTTGCCAGAAGCAAAGGATTTTTGTAGTGGAGACTTTAGCGTAATTCATACAGGATCAAAAGAAAGAAATTCGGATAGTTATGCAAAAAAAGATAGGACAACGTGTAGAAAACTACTTACAAAAGAACGAAAGAGTACTCATGGTTAGATTAGGATCTAAAACGGTAAATAAAGTAATAATACAAATATACAGCTACAGTGAGGAAGAGGTAGAGGCGATCTACAAAGATATCGAAAACATACTAAGATACGTAAAAGGACATCAAAATCTAATAATTACGGATGATTTTATTGCAGTGGTAGGTGAGGGTAGGGAAGGAGCGGTAGTAGGTTTATTTGGTTTAGGCACGACAAGTGAGAGGGGAATAGGCTGGTAGAATTTTGCGACAAAAGCAAGTCAAACATCACAAATACATTATTTCAACATAATGCTAGAAGACGATAGACGTGGAAGATGCCAGGAGATATAGGAAGATATCAAATAGATGACATTCTTGTTAGACAACGGTTTAAAAATCAAGTAAAAGACTGTAAAAGCTATCCAGAAGCAGATATAAACACTGACCACAACATCGTAATTATGAAGGCCGTTCTTAAATTTAAAAATTTGAAAAAAGGAAACGGAAAAATGCACTTTGACTCGGAGAAACTAAAAGATAAAGATATCCACGAAGGATTTGAAACACAGTCAAATGATTTGCTAAAATATATCGGGAAAATTTCTTATACTAACGAAGTAGAAACAGAATGAAATAACTTTAAATCCAGCTTAGACATAGCGGCCAGAAATATTCTGGGATATACACAAAAAGAAAATAAGAAACCATGGATAACAAAGGATATCCTGAATTTAATAGAAAAAAGACGAAAATTCAAAAATAGATCAGACAAAACAGGAAAACAGAAATACAAAGCCATAAAATGGGAAATTATTCGCAAATGCAGGAAAGCTAAAGAACAATGGATCGATAAAAAGTGCAAAGAGGTACAAACTAAGATGGAAATAGGAAAGACAGACGAAGCGGTAGAGGTAGACCAAGATCAGATTTTCGCACACAGATAGTGACAGATGCAGACTGCAGATTTCAGGGAAATATGTAGATTAGTTCAGAATAGGAAACAATGAGGGTACGCGTCTAACCACTTCCAGGACTGAAGCCCCGATGATGATGATTAGTTTGTGCAGGATATAACTTTTCCGAAGTCATTCTTGCAATATTTTATTATACCCGCTAAGTCAATTAAGTTTATGTATATAAGCACAAAGTTAATAATATAAACGTTTGCTGTATGGGAAACATGCAATTTTCAACAAATTTGAATTTAAGCAATATAATATCAATTTAAATAAAAAAGTAACTGAAGTAGATATTTAAATTATTTGATTGAAAATACATACAAAAAATATCCGATACCTTACTACTTTATACGTCTTGAGCTTAAGCTGTATCCCAGGTATATACCTTTCACAAACTTAGATTGTAATTAAAGAAGCAACAATGTATCTTTGTAGTAAAGAAAAATGCAGGTTATTAATGTTATGTTTACCATAAATGAGTATCATACAAACTGAAACCTGCTCAAAATGAGGTTTAATTATGTCAAAACAAACAATAACCAAAAATATATAAATTCCCTTTGTTTTAACGTTTCATAAATTAAACGACAAAGGTATAATAATTATTAACCTCCAACACGCGAAAAACCGAACATGTAGATTATATCAGCTACTGGCAATGATCAAATCACAGAATAAATTATGGGTATTTGTTAATGAACTTTTTCATAAGAATCTATAGTTTAAACAATATGGTTTACAAAATTAGTTGTGGACCATAACAGGCGGCTACGTGGCATAGTTGGTATGCGTGTGACTACTATGCCCAAGATTTCGGGTTTGGATCCCGACACGGTCCGTTTGAAAAATGTTACCTAAGCATTTTTCACAAAAGTACGCCCACTATCGGATGAAAGGTACAATGGAGGTCCCCTGTGTGTCTTGTTACGCACGTTGCTTGAAACTGCAAGGGTTCGGCAAAATTCAAAATTCCCAGGTACAAAAAACTAGCTTCCTGTAGTATCTGCAGTACTTTCGGTTGGTGCATTAAAAAATCAAATGTAGTGTGACCATAACAGGACGGTTCTGTGGCGTAGTTTGTATGCGTGTTGACTACTATGCCCAAGGTGCTGATCAAATTCCGACACGGTCCGCTTGAAAAATGTTAGGAGAGCATTTTTCATAAAAATACGCCCTCATTCAGATTAAAGGTAGAATGGTGGTCCCGTGTGCGAAGGCGGCTCCGTGGCGTAGTTGGTATGCGTGTGACTACTACGCCCAAGGTCACGGGTTTGAATCCCAACATGGTTCGCTTGAAAAATGTTAGTCGATCATTTTTCACAAAAATACGTCCTCGTTCGGATGAGAGGTAAAATGGAGGTCCCGTGTGTGAGTGTTGTCACGCATGTTAAAGATCCCTACCTTGCTTGGAACAGCAAGGCTTCGGCAAAATTCCAAATTTTCCAGGTAAGAAAAAAACTCGCTTCCTGGCCAATGTAGTACCTTATGGAGGAGCATTGGAAAATCACATGTAAGGTCACGTGTGTGAAAACGGTTCCGTGGCGTAGTTGGTATGCGTGTGACTACTACGCCCAACGTCACGGGTTCGAATCCCAACATGGTCCGCTTGAAGAATGTTGGGCGAGCATTTTTCACAAAAATACGTCCTCGTTCGGATGAGAAGTAAAATGGTAGTTCCGCGTGTGAGTGTTGTCACGCACGTTAAAGATCCCTACCTTGCTTGGAACAGCTAGGGTTCGGCAAAATTCAAAATTTTTCAGTTTAAAAAAAACTCGCTTTCTTGCCAATGTAGTACCTTCGGGTGTAGCATTGTAAAAATCATATATAAGATCCCGTGTGTGAATGTTGTCACGTCACACACATTAAAGATCCTTACTTTGCTTGGAACAGCACAAGTTCGGCAAAATAAAAATTTCCAGATGGAAACTCGCTTCCCGGCCTATGTAGTATCTTCGGGTGGAGTATTGGAAAATCAAATGTAATGTGGACAATAACGGGCGGCTTGGTGGTGTACTTGATATGCGTGTGACTACTCTGCCCAAGGTCCTGGGTTCGAATCCCGACACGGTCTGCTTGAAAAATGTTAGGCGCACATTTTTCACAAAAATATATGCCCTCAAGCGGATACCAGGTCAAATGGAGGTTCCATGTGCAAATGTCACTCACTTTAAAGATCCTTACTTTTTTTAGAACAACAAAAGTTCAGCAAAATAAAAAATTTACAAGTAAATAACTTGCTTTCCGGCCAATGTAGTAGTATCTTCGGGTGGAGTATCGGAAAATCAATTGTAATGTAGACTATAACCGGCGGCTCAGTGGCGTAGTTGGTGTATGTGTGACTACTGTGCCCAAGGACCTGGGTTCGAATCACAACACGGTCCGCTTGCTAAATGTTGACAAGCATTTTTACACAAATACGTCCTTGTTTAGATGAGAAATAAAGGTGTGAGTGTTGTCACGCACGTAAAAGATCCCTACCTTGCCTGGAACAGCAAGGGTTTGGCAAAATTCAAAATTTCCTGCTAAGGAAAAATCGCTTCCTAGCCAATATCGTACCTTCGTGTTGAGCAATGGCAAATTAAATGCAGTGTCAATTGAACAGGCGGCACCGCAACATAGTTGTATGTATGTGACTATTATTTCCGAAAGGATCGGCTTGAAAAATGTTAAGCGGACATTTTTCATAAAAATATGTCCTCGTTTGGACGACAGGTAAAATGTATGTACCGTATGTATTATGTTACACATGTTTAATATCTCTATGTTGCTAAGAACAACAAGGATTCGATGAAATTAAAATTTTCAGGTAAAAAATATCTTTTCTAGACCAATGTAGTACCTTCGGGTGGACCTTTAGGAAAGCAAATGTAGTATGGAGCATAACGTACTGCACAAATGCGGAACAACTTTATCCAAATTCGCGTGCTAAATGTAGGCAAGCATTTTTACAATAATATACCCTCGTTTAGATGAGAGGTAATAATAGGTCCCGTGTGAGTGTTTTCACGCATTTTAAAGATTGCTAAACCTTACTTGGAACAGCAAGAATTTGGTAAAATTCAAAATTTCCAGGTAAAAAATATCGCTTCCTGGTCAATGTAGTACCTTCGAGTGGAGCATTGGGAAATCAAATTTAGTGTGGTGCATAACGTATTACGTATGCGGGGCAGTTTTCATCCAAGTCCTTATGTGGATAAAAAATTGTTTGTCCGATGTGTTATACAAGTCAATTTGTATGAACAGGAACATTTACCTGAATGTGAATATGAACGGTTGGTACGCGCTGTGTGCATCGAATCTTAAAATTCAATACGCTCTTGATGTACTAATGTAGTTGGTGGTAAGTCATATTGTAGTTGGGGGAGTGCTCGTAAATACCATTCGCGGTAATTGTGCATTCACTTCTAAGCTTAGTATGAAACACAAAACGTATATAAATCGAATGAAAGCTTTAATGAGATGACAAATAAGTCAACAAGTATGTATATCTATATTGCATTTTAAATATTTATGCACTCTTTTATTGTTTTAGGAGGACTTATACCAAAAATCAGCTCCATTTGAATTCGAATTTCCCGCCTTACCAAATAGTTGGCGGGGCATCCTCTTTAGCGTTGTAATTGAGTTTTATCCTTCTCTTTTTTGTTCTTTTCTATTAATAGGTGTTTTGTGGTGTGAAAATTTTAACACTTTATAACTCTGTTCTACACTCGTCTCGGGACACAATTATTTTTAGCTGTTTCAAGGTCATGTTTCACGTATAAATCTTAACCTTTGCACTCTTCACAAATAATTTCCTTTTCCATAATACTAATTAGCAAAACTTATCATCTAAACCTAATTCTAACAATTCTATGCAAAATTAAATCAAATAAAAGTGAAATTCAAAACCTATATGGCGCGGTGCGGTGATGTATTATAATTATAATATTTATGCGTAAAGTATATGTTTTATTTTATGTACAGATCTATAAAATATAAGTGGAAGAGGCGTTTTAGCAGTTAGATTCCGTTACCGTTTAAATTAAAAGATACTATTATAGATAGTTCAATTTTAACAAATAATTTAAATACGAGTTTAAACTGAAACATCAAAGTTGCACTTCATCTTCATGATTAGGTCATCAGTCTTAGAACTGGTTGGACGCGTACCCTCATTGTTTCCTAGTCTGAACCAACCTACACATTTCCCTGAAATTTGCACAGTCTGCATCTATCACTATTTGTGTGTTCTAACTTTATTTAACCTATGATCTGTGTGCGAAAGTCTGGTCTCGGTCTACCTCTACCTCTCTTTTCCTATCTCTGCTTGCAGTATATCCCGTACTATTCCCCAAAAATGCCTTAGAACGCATCCTGTCCTTCTATTTCTTCTATTTTTTTCATTTTCCACACATATCTTTATTCCTCTACTATTGCTACAACCTATTTGTTATTAACTTTTCTGACTATTCTACCATCCTCATACATCTGAAGCACAACATTCCAAAAGGCTTCTATCTCTTTCTGTCTGCTTTTCCTACTGTCCCTATTTCATAGATGTACTGTGCTGTGCTCCACACTATACTTTGAACAGTCTTCTTCTTGTATCTATGTTCGTTGTCTTTGAACATAGCTGATGTTCTTTCTTGTTTGATGCTAAAGTTGACCTTGAAACAGTCAAAAATAATTATATCCCGAGACGCGCGTGGTTGTTCTCCCTGTCTCGTAGGTTGTTACTTTCTACTCAGTGTGCTGCCATCTGAGTGTGTTTAAAACTACAAACGTTCTTGTCGCCCTTATGGTGATGAAACAGCCCTATTTCAAGTATGCTTTCTATTCAACTTTAACCTATCATAAAATGACAAACTGAATTAAATTTTTTTTAATTGCCGTAATTATTGCAATTTTCAAATTGAGCCATATGAGATTGTTGAGTCGTAGGAAATTTAGTAGCAGTTATTCTAAACTTATTTTAATAAGCTGCTGATTATAGAAAACCCACCCTGGTTGATTCATTGGTATTGGCATCTCGAAATGTTAACTATTTCCCTTTACCAAACTTTCCCTATATGGAATGCTTTTGCACAATTTTACGAGACTGCACAATCACAGTTATGCACGTTGATATAAATAACACACTTAAAGTATAAACGGTTTCGAGATATTCAAACTTGAATATTATTAGTTCCGCTTAGATCGTTATTGTTTGAACAATTCTTAAACTTTTATTCATACTTTATTAACCATCGAAATACCCCCATATGTATCATTACTTACAGCTAGAAAAGTCATTTAAATTAGAGGATTGAAAAATTTAGATTTAAATCTTTTGAGATTAATCTATTTTTATCGCGTTTTTTAATCAAGGATTTTCCTACACTTAAATTTATTCCATATTCGCATCTATTCAAGTTACAAGGTTGTTAAGATAATGAATCTGTTAAAAGTCACATTTTTATTTTTCAAATATAGGTGATAGAACGGGCTTATACTTTCATATCAAAGTGGATGATTTTTAAACAAATAAGTTTTATACCCCATTACATGTTTTTTGGAAGTCCTTAATACTAATTACAACGGTAAAACAAACATTTAACATATTTTAGTATTTTTGGCTATTTGTTAAAATTAGGAAAGATTCAAAATGAAAATTTGTCGTATGGGTTAATTGTAATCGAAACGGCGATTGATCTATATTCGATAACTAAGCTGACTCAGACATCTAAGTGTTGGTATATAAAAATCAGAAACCTCACATGCGTGCTTTTTTTCCACTAAATTCTTAGGAATCTTGAAAACATTCAATTAATTACAAAGGAAAATTGGATGAGTAAGCACATTATTTCTTTATATTGTGTAAGCTCTCGACACATTGTACCCAACTTCGAGAAGTATATAAAGGGGGCTCTTCTATCACTTTACAATTGGCAGTCCGTTATCGTATTGCGCGCACAACCTTTTAAAATAGTTGGCCGTCAGACGTTCAACGTGAAACATGTTATTAAGTTCTAAAACAGCTTTATTCTTTAATAAATGCCGAGCTCACAATATATGCAATAAAAAAGAATTGCAGAACTCTTTACCGTCTTGATTAAGTGTTAAATTAGTTTGTTATTTAGTAAATTTAAATAGTGTAGTTCGTGACCATGCCTAAAGGATCAAGAAGAGGAAAGTCTGGTAAATATACTTGTGGTGTGCCGTATGGTAACTTGTTATAAGGTCGAATGTTGCTTTCTGCTTGGTTATGTACGTCATGAGGATAGGGATTCTCGCTAAATATGAAATGTTGCCTAACGATATGAAATTCGCGACATATGGTCTTTTATTTCTACTGAAATTTTACGATTCCATTTGAGTAACTACTAGTTTTTAATCTTGCAATTTGTAATTAGTATTTAGATAACTGTGACTCACAAGCAATTTCGTTTTTTTTATCAAACTCTATGATTTACATTTTCAGGCTAGTATTAAATTTGTTTGCATGTGTCAAGGTCTTATTAAATATAATTTGTAGATCGTGGAAGGAGTGGACGGAATGAAGGATCCCTTCAAACCTCAGATGATGATTCTATTATAGAAAATGGTAGTGTATTTAGTGGGTATTCAGAAAATCATAGTCTGGAAGAGGCAACTGATGAAGTGGATGAAATAGCTCAACAGGAAGCATTTGAAGAAAAATTAACAGAAGCAATTGACGGATTAACACAGAAGTCTGCTCAAGGCCGAACCAATTGTTTCGAAGCCATTGAAAAGGCTTTTATCAAGAAATTTATTCCAGAATATGTTCACGATAGGTATTGAACTAATTTAATATTCATATTATAACATCAGAACGGCTTTAGTGAAGGTTGTGGTATTAACATTTTCTCGGTATTATATAATTTTAATCAATCAATTACTTTTCTATAATTGATTTACCATTAAACTTTCAATTTGTGTATTTACACAATTTACCTTGATTTTAACATTGTGTTAAAACTCTTTCGTGCTATATACAGAGTGAAAACTAGAACAAATTCTGTAACTTAATAAGTAATGGTTTCTCACAAAATTCCTGAAACATGTCAATTTTGATTTTCAATGGGCATATTATAAAGAAATTTGTTTTTAAATTATGGGGGTTGCAGCAACCCCTAATTTTTTTATTAAATGAAAACGTAAGTTGATTAATTTTTTTTTCTTAAAGCTTTTCAATTGCAAATACAATTAGTATTCTTTTCTTACTTTTTATAAACAATGTGTTGGAAATAAGAAAATGTTTCCTGAAACCACTATAATGTACACATTTGTTTCTTAATTTACAAACATACCTAACTATGGGTTAAATGAATTGGTTCTCGCTTTCGCAGTTTTATTTCACTAAATGTTCCATCCGAAGGTATTACAGGGTGTCGACTGTCACGAAAAAGACACGAATTTTGTTTTGTGGTAACTAAAGTAACGAAAAGTCACTAAATCCTATATCTCGGTCATGAATTTTTTCTTCATTATTTGATTATCGTATGTATTTCCACAAATTTGTCATAAAATTTTATAGCCATACTTCAGATGTTGCAGCAAATACATGTTAAGGGACAAAAAATTTCTTCAATCATTGCACCGAAAGCAGCCTGTCTCTTTTCATTATACATTTATTCGGTTGGGTTATATAAACCTTGCGGTTTTTGTTTGACGCCTTGAATCTAGAAATCGCGGCTTATCAATGCTTGAGCAGCAGTTTTGTGTGTATATTTCTGAGATGCTTTTTTATTATTGTATGTGGCCGTAATAAATACCTGTTATTGTAATCAACCCCAGACACTGTGGCCGTGGTGCCAATGACCCTCATTGTAATAGGGAATTGGAACGTGGGGTAGGTAGCAGTCGGACGACCGCATTTAAAGAATATTTCTGCAAGTCAGTCGTAAATAAAACCTTATGAGATGTGTTTCGTTTTGATTATTTGTAACGCGACAAGATTTTACATTTTTAAGTTTACACAATGCGTATGTACTTAAAGTGAAAACTTTCTTGTAAAAATGCCTGGAAAGTGTTTGTTTTCTGAACTTTGGCTGACAAATCCGATTTTTAAAAGCTGGTTACAACCAGTACCTGGAATGGTTCATGTTGCTTTTTGTGCCTACTGCACAAAAAATTTTGATATTTCAAAAGCTGGAATATGTAATGTAAAACATCATTCCAGGGGACTAAAGCATTCTAAAATAGCTAATCCAATACTCAATATGAAGCAACCAACTATTGTGAATAATTTAGTTAGAAATGCTCCGGTCTCAGACTCTCAACAAAATGATATTGCAGCTTCAGTAACAGCTGATTTACCTGCAAAAGTGTATTCTGAAGAAGCTGATCGTGAAAATAAAAATATTGCGTCATACATGATCCATAACGAGATTACTAAAGCTGAAATATTATGGACTATGCACAGGATAGTATCTTATTCTTCGTCAAGAGTTCATCAGGATGCTACTGAACTTTTTCCAATAATGTTCTCAGATTCCTTTATAGCGAAAAACATGCAGTTACACAAAGACAAAATATGTTATATAGCCACTTTTGGTTTGGGTTCGTTTTTCCAAAACGAAGTTTTAAATAAAATTAAAGATTGTATTTTTTGTGTATAAGTTGTGACGAAAGCCCGAATAAAGTTGTGCAAAAATGCAAAATGGACATTCTTGTCAGATACTGGGATGATGAAGATAATATGGTTAAAACAAATTATTTGTCTTCGTGTTTTCTTGAAAAAACCACTCCTATCGATCTTTTAAATGGTTTTTTAAATACCCTGGATTCTCTTAATATACCCATTAAAAAAATTTGTAACATTAGCATGGATGGACCTAATGTGAATCTGAAGATGCTTCGGGAACTAAAAGAACACATTCGAATTTCTGGTAGTGATGATGACCCCGTAATGTTTGATCTTGGTACGTGTGGGCTGCACATTCTTCATGGAGCGTATAAAACAGCACACAAAGGCACTGGTTGGTTTATCCATGAATTTCTACGTGCATTGTATTACCTTTTCAAAGACACTCCTACTAGAAGAGGAACTTTTATCTATCATACAGGTACAACAACATTTCCACACAAATTATGTTCAATAAGATGGGTGGAAAATGGTAGTGTTTTACAGCGAGCAATAAAGCTATTAGAGCCTCTTAAAAAGTATATTACGGCAGTTTCAACTTGTCCACCAGATTAGATTGTGCTAGTTTTAAGAAAATCAGTAAAGCTTTGTCGGATAGTTTCTTGCTAGCAAAACTAGAATTTCTTTTGTCCATAGTGTCTGATTTTGAACCGTTTTTAACTAAATATCAAACAAATGAGCCGATGTTGCCCTTTCTTCATCGCGATTTAAATTCGTTGCTGCGTTGTATTGGGGAAAGATGTATAAAAAACGAATTAATAAAAAATGCAAAAACTTCTTTGGATTTAATTAATATTAAACTTGAAGTTACCAAAAAGTTGTTATCACCAATGCAATTGATATTGGCTTTGGTGCTGAAATGGCAATCAAGAACTCGAAAAAAACTGTTTCAGAACTCCAAATTTTAGTGTTTAAAAAAGATTGTCAGACCTTTCTTAAACTCCTTTTTAAGAAAATCAGTGAAAAATCACCTCTTAAATATAAAATTGTTGGAGGTGCATCATGTTTTTCTCCATATGTAATGAAAAGTGAAACACTTAGGAAACAGAGGATTCAAGACGCATTAGAAGAATTTGTAGAAAAGAAACATATAAGTCCAGGTTGTGCCGATGGTATAAAAAGACAATATGAAACTTTGTGTGTATCAGAACATGATTCTATAAAAGAGTGGCGTAATGAAAGGCTGGATATATATTTTACCGAACTTTTTGTAAAATCTTCTATAAACGATAAACAATTTTTTACTTTTGTGAGGATAATTTTGACAATGTATCATAGCAATGCTATGGTAGAAAGAGGGTTCTCTATAAACAAAGAATGCTTACAGGGCAGCTTAGAAGAAAGATCATTGATTTCACAAAGATTAATTTATGAAGCAACATTTAAGAATTTAGATATAACTGCGAAAATGCTTCATGCTGTAAGGAATACATCTTTTTTAAGACGTGAAACTATTACCGAAAAAAAGAAATTTAAGGAAAAGGAAGTATGCAGTAAAAAGCGGATTGTGAAGGAAGTTGCAGACTTAGAAAAGAAACGGAATGGCATAGAGAAGCATAACTTTGAAGAACTAAATGCATTGGACATTAAGTTGGAAAAATTAAAGAAAAAATTAAAACCATCATGAATTTAAATTGTGTTGTTCTCAAATAACCTTTATATACTTAAGTACGATAAATGCCCTAATTACTTAATTTTGTGATTATAATATTATGAAACTTAACAGCAATAGAATCAATACAAGTAAGCTTTTTAACACAGGTCACTAATATTTTATAAAATGGTCACTAAAAAGTCACGAATTTTTGTTTTTGAATCTCAGTAGACACCCTGTATTACATTGTTCAGGAAACTAGTTTTCTTACATGGAAATTTTGAACTTTGCTGAACCCCCTACTGTTCCAAGCCAGTAGGGATCTTTGATCTTTAATGGGTGACAACACTCGCACGTGGGACTTACATTTTACCTCTCATCCGAACGAGGGCGAATTTTTGTGAAAAATGCTTGCCTAACAGCTGAGCCATGAAGCTGCCGTGCAGTTTTATTTCTCGATACTTTGGATACTGAGTTATTTGATCAATTGATGTGGTTTCAACAAGACATTGCACTATCACATTTTGCTTAAAATGTATGGAACTATCTCAACGAAGTGCTTCCGAATAGGTGGATTGAAAGAAGGGGCCAAATTGAGTGATCAGCAAGATTACCTGATATCACCCCATTAGACTTTTTTATTGGACTATCTAAAAAACAAAGTTTATGCTACTAAATCTAAAGACATCACCGAGCTTCAACAATGAAGAATGGATTAAGTTAGGCAAGTAACACCAGAAATGTTACTGAATGTTCGGAATGCATTATCGATTAGGGTATTGTCAGCAACAAAGTGAATGGCACTTTGAAGTTTTTGTATTTAAGTAGTTTCAGAGAACATTTCCTTATTTAATTTTTTTCCAATACATTGCTTATAAAAAGTAACAAAAAAATATGTAATTTTATTTGCAATTGAAAAAGCTTTAAGATAAAAAAGTTGGGAGGTTTGTACATTCCCAGGTAATTAAAAAAGTAAACAAACGTCTTTGTAACATGTGCCATTGAAAATAAAAATTGACATATACAGAGTGGTAGAAAAGTCCCGGAACGGTCAAATATTTTTGGAAATACTCATCGCATCAAAAAAAAATACGTGTTCAATATTTTTTTAAAAGCTATCCAATGACACCAAAATTGAACCCCCACCCCTTGGGGGTAGGGGTGGGGCAACTTTAAAAGTTTAAGTGGAAACCCCCATTTGTTATTGCAGATTCGGATTCGCCACAAAATGTTAGTCATAATTTTTTTAGGTTTTTTGCAGACGGCGCTGCAATCGACAAAAATTAACTATTTCTAGAAGAATTGATGGATCAGAAAATAAAAGAAGTAAAATAATAAATTATTTATTTCATACATAACGAAATTACCGTCGAAGGTGTTCAAATTGACCATTTGTCGCGCTTTTAGGTCTTTCAGATCTTGGTTCATCCTTCACCGAACCAGTTCGCTCAAAAAGATTCACTGTTCGACTCACAGTAGATTTAGAAATCGGTTGACGTTCCGCATTGACTTCATTGAATAAATCTGCAACTTGCTGCAATGATCTTTCTTTATCTCCATACCCCCGCATCATCAGGACAATTATTCTTTATCTTTCAGACAGAGACATCACGAAATAATATCAAAAGCTAGTAACGAAATGAATACTAAAAATGAATGTAATTCTGACCTTTTTCGATTTCAAATGTTTTTGTACCCTATTTTGGTTTTGTCAATTACAACGCCTTCTATCATCCAAAATGGCTTGTATCGTAGGTCAATTTGGGGTAATTTATCCTGCGGAATCCGAATCTGCAATAACAAATAGGGGTTTCCACTTAAACTTTTAAAGTTGCCCCACCCCTACCCCCAGGGGGTGGGGGCGTGGGTTCAATTTTGGTGTCATTGGATAGCTTTTATAAATATATTGAACACGTATTTTTTCTTTTTTTGATGCGATGAGTATTTCCCAAAATATTTGACCGTTCCGGGACTTTCCTACCACTCTGTATATGTATATATATGTATATATATATATATATATATATATATATATATATATATCATGGCCAAATGAAAATGAAACAGAGCTATTATCACGAACTGCATCAACTGTTTAGACAAATGCTTGGACACATCAGTTTTTTTATTAAAGGGGTGCACTATTTACCAGTATTTTTGGCCCCCGCCACTCTAACCCCTAAGCGAGGGTGCCATTCAACCCAATTTTTAATGACATTAGGGGGTCTAGCAAGATGTTGTTTTAAAGCTCTTGTAATTAGCTGTACAACCATGTGCGAATTTTTAAGCTTGGTTCACCACTTTTCAAGAAATTACATTTATAAACTGAGAATATGCTAAATTAACTTCCTTACTAGTTACGCAATTAAATGTGCAAACTGGTGTCCAGCTGTTTCCATACCATAGTAAAGATTTTGTTCAAAACATGATCGCACGTTCCGAAACATTTCCAGAGTGATTTGACGGCACTCTGCAACAATTCTTTGATGCAGTTCTTCTAAAGATGCAGGTTGTGTCCTGTAAATACGATAGTAACAAACACATATTGTTTACTTATGTACGTATATGCAAATTAAAAACATCACGACATATTCCATTGAAGAATTGGTTGTCATTGTGCTTTACTTTGCAAACAATGGATGTGCGAATATAACAGCTCAGCGAGTTAATCAACATCTTGGTATGCATGTCAGTAGAAAGTATGTTTTGTATAGACTGGATCTGTATATAATAAGAAACTGATGATCAAAAAGCGTGTAGTAAATGGTGCTAGTGAAGTTACGGTGTTGGGACATCTAATCTAAACTCCACGTTAAGTATGAGACAAATGACCACTGTATCTGGGTTCAATCGAATTAGCGTCCAAACCATTCTCTAGAAGAATTAGTTCTATTCGTATAAAATACATTTAATGCTAGAGCTTAATGGATGAATTTGTTCGCCGTTTAGAATTTTGAGAAATAATGAGTGAGAGGGCTGTGAATAATCCACAGTTCCTGTTTAACATCTGTTTCTCTGACGAATGTAGCTATTTTCTCAACGGAAATGTAAATTGTCACAATTGCCAATATTGGATGGATTCACATCCAAAAATTGCCCTGAGGTGCATACACAAACATCGCAAAAATTAAACGTTTGAGTTGGTATTTATGGCAACTGCTTGCTAGGTCCATTTTTTGTACCTGGTAAATTGACTTGAAATGTATTTGCTATTGTTGGAAGAAGCTATAAATCCTGCCTTGACTGATATTGAAAATAATCAAGAGTACAATGAAGATAGGTTGATGTTTCAACAGCAAGGTTGCATCTCCACATTATGCTTTGGTTGTTCGATATGTTTAAACCAACATTTTCCACGGTGCTGAATTCCGTGTCATTTGGTATTATATGTATATCTTATCAATAAATAGTGATTGATTGATTGAATAGCGTCCACGGTCACCGGACCTCTCCCTCCTAGAGTTCTTTTTATGGAAATACCTAAAAAGTAACATCTACAGAACACAACTTGCATCTTTAGAAGAACTATGTCAAAGAATTGTCGCAGAGTGCCATGGAATCACTCCGGAAATGTTTTGAAATAAGCGATCACGTTTCAAACAAAATCTTTACTATTGCATGAAAGCAGTTGGACACCAGTTTGAACGTTTAATTACGTAACTCGCATATTATGTTTGAAAATGTAATTTCTTGGAAAGTGGTGCTCCAAGCTTAAAAATTCAAACACGGTTGTACAGCTAATTACGAAGGCTTTAAAACGACATCTTGCTCGGCCCTTAATGCTATTTTAAAAAAATGGGTGAATGGTACCCTCGCGGGGGTGTTGGAGCGGTGGGTCGAAATTGTTAATAGTGTCCCCCTTTAATCAAATATTGATGTTTCCGAACATTTGTCTATCCCCTTTAATCAAAAATTGATGTTTTCGAACATTTGTCTAAACAGTTGACGCAGTTCGGCATAATGGCTCGGTTTCATTTTCATTTGGCCACTCTGTATGTAAAGCCTGTGGTCATTTTAATTTGAGCTAGTAATTAAAAGATAAAAATATAAGATCCTGGATAGGATTCGAATCTATATCTTTGGCTTTTTGACCGATGTGCTTACCAATTGCATCACCTGGATGAGTGATTACTATTGGAAAGTTATACAAATCTAATCATGCACATAACCATACTTTAACTTTCAATTACATTTGGCATTTTTGTCAATCATATCTGAGAGTGTCAAGTTTTTGGCTTATGTCAAATATAGACAGGAAACGACTCTCAAAATCATGTCTATAAGGCAACTATTAAATACACATATTAGGTAATTGCACAAGGCAAGTTGATTAATATTAAGGTATTGGTTAATAAGATGAAATAATACCCTAAATGATCATTTAGACTCGTGTATGGTTACGTTCATGATTTAGATTTTTATAACACTCCGATTGTAAACACCCGTCTAGATGGCGCAATTGGTAAGCGCATCAGCAGTGAAAGCCTCTCTAGACCGTATATTTTCCATCCTTCAATTACTAACTCGATTTGAAATTAACGTGTTGTTTTTAAAATAAATTGTTTATTCTCTAACAAAAAATAGTGTTAACTATGAGACTCAGTTTAATTATTTATTTCATAGATATATCGTTTTCCTCTGGCTCGTTACATGATGGGTATATAACAATAGAATGCCCTTTACGGATGTAATTTTCATATTTATTACCAGTAGATGAAGTTTTACATTATTTTTAAATCATAAAATACACATTTTTACGTTTCGTAAAGTTCCTTGCAGATGTTCACGACATGTCTAAAGCTATTTACTGTAAATACTTTTCTCGAATCATTTTAGATGTAGTGGTACTCTATGTTTAACTTAATTATTGATACCAGCTACATCCAATAACAAGAAGAAAATTATTAGTGGCCATTTACAACTTTTGCTTTCATTTCTTCAACTTTATCTATTCCTCATTTAGTGTGATTGTAAAAAATGATGATAGGTGGTTGTTTCTTGACACCAGTTGAGTTGTCTATAGAGTCATCTTTGTGTGTCGTTGAAACTAATGTTACTAATTTTTCTTTGTTTGGAACATGTGAAACTTTTCTGTGAAGAAGCAAATGCTGATGGTAACTTCTCTTCTGACTTGGCGATATCTTAGGTCATTTTGTCTCAATAAAAATTAAAATCTTGACTGAGACGTACCTAGTTGAAAGTATTCAACCTCTTCCACTGCGACTCCATATATCTGTAGTGTTGAGATGGGACTCCAGAAAGATATAGTGAACCAACTAATACTTTCATTTCAAATGTATAAGTAGATTTCTTAGTCTTGTGTAATTGTCACTGATCAAGGAAATTCTTATATTAGTGTAATCCACAAGACAGTCATTGACTACTCAGGAAAAAAATAACCACCAGGTATCAATTGGATTTCTAATATTTTTAAAAAAATACACTTGTACAACCATGATGGAACCTTATATCAGCAGCACCTTTTCTTACTTGAACATTTACTGGCATCTTTAACCAAATTGTCATATCTTAGTCATGAAGTACGTGACGAATTTCAAACTGTACCATCATCTTCATCAGAATCTAAACTTTTGTTACAATCGGATTCCTCTCTAGAAGAGTTATGAGGATTGAAATTTTGTATTTTGCCAGAGCTATCTCCTACTTCTTCAGATCCTTCGTCTTCAATCTGTGTCATAACTCTTTCAATCAATCGACTTCTTGATAATCGTCCATTTTTCCTTAAATAGAAGAAAATTAAGAAACAACAGTAACAACATATTTGAGGATACTTATTAATAAATTATAATAAACCAATCAAACACGAATAGTATATTATACAATGCGACTATAATGAAAGCTATTATTCCCGAGGATGAAAGTTGCTACACCAGCGAGCGAAGCGAGCGAGTGTAGTAATCATCCAAGGGAATAGTACACTTTATTATAGCGAGTTGTATATTATACTTTATCTACAACTAAGTATCAATATAAGAGAGCATAATTTATATAACTTGACTTTCCAAATTATCGAAATTCTACCATAAATTAGCGAAAACCAACACGGCTATTTGTTTGTGTTATTGTATTGAGACATAGTATTTGATATTTGACGTTTGTTTTAAATTTCAAAGGTATTGGGGTTTAATAATATTATTTCCCATTTGGTCTGTAAGAGGGAATAAAGAGGCATTATTCCCTCTGCTCTTCATTATTCCCTAGCGTGATTAATATATAGCATTTTACTGCAAAAACCACAGGTGTAGTATGTATATTATATATTAGTTGTAGATAAAAGTATTTATGCAATTGGTCGGTTCACGGTCTAAAGTATTATAAATAGTTGTTCTGATTAATGAAAGACTATGTTCATTTATACAATGAACTCTATTTATATAAACTTTTTAACAAGAAATAAATAACACATGTTTTCAAAAGCATGTTTTAGAGGTGAATTACTTGTTTATTTTCACAGCTAACCTTAAAACAATAAACAAAAACATTTATTTTTAACACTTTCCTTTTTTTAAGGTAGGTAAAAACTGCATTGGCATGTAAACTTATTTGGCTTGATTAATTTTTGACATTTTTAGTGCGTCTACACAGTGTTTATGTCTAACCCTAAGGTAATGCCTTTGTTAACATGTTAGCAGACATATTTTCACTTTTTAAATATTTAACATCAATATATTTGTTATTGTAATATTCACTTATAAAATGATATCTTATATCTACATGCTTAGTTCTTGATATACAGTATTCTTAACCAACTTAATCTCTCCCTGATTGTCACTGAACAAACCAACACTATCATTTAATGCTATAAGCTTCATGAATAATGTTATGTCCTTAGGACGATCGACCACTACCCAATTTTTATTTAATTTCGGACTTTCAAGCTTACAATTACTGCATCTTCCACCTGTTGACATCACTTGATTTTCTAATATCATGTATATTACCAGGTTCTACAGTAGTACATACCGAAGCACAAAAGTTCATCTTGTAGTAATTAAAGCATATCTTTTTTCTTTCCCATATATCTCTGGCCAATGTGGCAAAGACGTCATGGGATTTCCTTTTCGTCGTTAGTCTCTTGAGTTTCAGATAACACCTCTTCAACAACCTCAAAAACAACATTGACAGCCTCAAGAAGATCAGCTGTCCCAACAAGAAATTGATCACCAGAACTTGGAGTCTCTCTTGTAGCTTCACTAGATTTTATTGCAACATATTCTTCAGCTTCAAAAATGACATCATAACTTCCAATCGCCTTGTCATTCTCAGGAAGCCCCATGCGAAATTCTTCCTTTTTGTTATAGAAACGAGCAAAGTAATCTTTGGTACTCCTCATGTCCAATTTTCTCCTATTTTGTTTTAGAATGTGAACATAATATTTTGTTCCAAAAACTTTAAAACGATTAATGCCATTGACCTTTTTTTCCATCCAAAGCTCAATGGGAGATTTAGTTTTTAGGGATGTTGGACCTGACCTATTTAGCAGAAAATAAGTAGTATTCACTGCTTCTGCCCATAGCCGAATAGTTGATGTCATATCATGTATCAATGACTTTCCATAAAAACAACTTACAGCTTAAGCTTAGACAGAAAATTTTTCCTACTGACTGCTTACTTATTAAAATAATCTTCACCTACTCCTTGTTAAAAGGTACAGAATCCAAACATCTTCTTAGAAAAATTCTCTTTAAAATTCTTGGGATAATTTATCTATCCTTTTATTACCTCGCTTGTCAGTGTAATTGGACAACGATGCTGGACAGATAATTTAGTAAAGGTCAAGATGCTTCAAACTCCGACTTCAAGATTGCTGGAAATTTTCCCCTTAACGAATAATTTTTATAAAATTAGAATCTTATTCTAGCTTAATTTAATCAAATATCCTGTTAGGTTACCAAAAAAAAAAACAAAATTATGCCTGCAGTTGGTATTGTCAAATAGCGCTTATAAAAATTTCATTTCCATTGTAATTAACGACATTAAATATTTCCTTGTTCCACTTCAAATCTCCATTTATAATCAATGTTGATGTAAAAATATCAGTTTGCAAAGTGCATTTTTAATCGATTAAAATCAGCAGTTGTGATCTTGTACCAAGATTATTTATATTATTGTGATAAATCTTCATTATACTTTATCAAATAATTACATTTGATAATTTTTGTTACTTGTGGCATACCGACAAAATAGATTATAAGTTACTTAAAACGTATATGTTGCATGTCTTAAAATAAATTAATAAATGAAGCTTTACTTAAAACTTCCATATTGTTTGACTTTAAAAT
The DNA here is from genome assembly GCA_036346225.1 of Platerodrilus igneus. Taxonomy (NCBI): domain Eukaryota; kingdom Metazoa; phylum Arthropoda; class Insecta; order Coleoptera; family Lycidae; genus Platerodrilus; species Platerodrilus igneus. Next base: position 2,510,283 of record JARFIW010000347.1, on the reverse strand, counting down.
GAATGGTCTTGTTCTAATTCATTTTCGACTTATATATTAAAACAAACTCAATATGTCATTTCTCGGTTCTTCTAGCTTTTATTTCGAAAATTAGTCACGAATGATGTAATAATTATGCTGATTTCGCGTTTTAATGAGTATTTGTGTAAAGTTATCATGAACGTAAAATCTTCCAGTCTTTGTTAATGAACGAAATGGACCTCTGTGGTCTCTCTCTCTCTCTCTCTCTTAGAGCTATACAAATCGTTCTTATCTAATTTTTATGTCTTTCCAGATAGTAGCGCTTCTTCAAATTGAGGCGTTTATTCATTGATAGACGTAATGGGCTTATTTAATAACTTTTTGAACATTTCTCGGAAAAATGACATTCATTTATTTAGTTGAACTAGATATTCGAAAATTCGGGAATTAATTTAAATTAACTTCTTTGAAAGAAAGCTATTATTTATTATAAACTTATGAAAATGATATTTTCAATGAGAATGAATACTTTATGCCGTGTATCTTTCAGAAAAGTACTAATTTTAATTACACAATTAATAAATGCTCGAGTGTTTTCACTAATTGAAATTTATGTCTTGTTTCATAAGTGCACGAAACTCGTTTTGCAATAAAAACTTGTTTTAAATGATATCTTAAAGTAGATAGTTTGAAAACGAATTTATTTAGTTGCCTTAAAGCTGATAGATGTAAATTTACATATTCCGTCTATTAATGATAGACTTACTACCCTTAAAGTGAGCGTTTTTCAGTTTGCATTCGCATACAAAATTGTTTTACGTGTTTTTTACAGAATTTTTTTAATTTCAACCAATGGGACTTCGGTTTTTTCTATCATTACTTTAAACCAATGATTTCCAACTGATGGGTCGTAACTTACCAAGTGGTCGTCGGTTTTAAAACCAAAATTAAATTTAAAATTTTTAAATAGCTAATGAAATGATCATTTCTCATCAGGCTAGTTTAAAGAAACGTATATAATCATGAATAGGATTTGAATCTGCAACTTTTCGATTAATACTCATATGTATCAACATAGCTATTATGATAGGTAATTTAATTGAGGAGAGGGACACATTTAAATTTAATATGTTAACATTCAACCCTATTTGCAATTGTAAAGAGTAGCTTTGTCAATCATTTCTGATTTGGCTTTGACTTTTTGTCAGATAAAGATGCTTTGCAAATCATCTTTATTCTAATTATTGCACATTATACTGTATTTAATTGTTTTAGTAGCATCTTCTTGATTTGTGAGTTTTGATATACTTATTGCTAATAAGGTGAACTCCTCGAACTACCCTCAAATAAAAGATTAAGTGATTGATAGTTCTAAAACAAGTACTAAGAAGGTTTTTTATGCATTAAACATTAACAATTCATCAGTTTGGAAAAGTCTCAAATATAGTATTTTGTACCTGAACATAGTTAGCGGGTACAATGATTTTTTACAGGATGATTACATACGGAAATTGACTTTGTTTTGATAAATGTCTGGAAGCACAATTAAAACCATTGTGCATATACTTTTTACTAGACTAATTTTTCTAGGAATGACATAATGAATTTTTATAGCATCTGCTGACAAAAACCTACATGCATTGTCAGAAATCCTTCTTTATAGTGTGGGTGGGAATGTTAGAGACCTGATCCATTTTTCAGGCAGGTTTACTGAAGAATTTTATCGTAAATTTCCCAAATAGGATTTACCAACACTGCCTAAAGATATATCTCTCAGTTAAGACTATAAAGGTAGTTTATACGGAAGGGTACCCCTGCACATTCCAGTTTGATAGCTAGTCAATATTAAATATCAATGTTAAATTTCCAGATTATGGGATTGACCGAGAAGAAGCACAATCTTGAACTTCACGCAACCAAAACTATAATCCTTTTCCCCTTTTGCTGTGAGAGCATTTTAAACACTTGGCTTATACGATTCTAATTCTATAAATGAAAGAATTATCGATCTATTGCGATTTGGGGGTTATTTAACAGGTTACCAACATTTTGAACGTTTATCAATCAACGTTGTTGGTAACACTGTTTTAAGCTCTTGGAAATCTCAGGAATTTATAAAACATTAGTGCAATAAAATTAATAAGCTAATATATTGAAAACACATTACACACACTCTATTAGTAAAAGTACTAGGAAAAAAAATGTTATCACAATGTGGTGCTGTGCGGAGTGAATAAAATGATAAAGGAAAAGTTATTATTAGAAGCTAGGGAATTCTAGTCTTATATAACTGAATGAATTATAATTAAAATAAAAGTATAGAAAGATTAGATAAGAAAAAATATATTCACCCACTTTTTCTTATCTTTATCTTTGCATTCCATTATTTGGCATTCTGGTAATGATTAAAGATAGATATGAATTACAAACGTCATGCATTATGACATTCATAAAACCATTGATGCTTTATATTTCTAAAATGCAATAGTTTAAAATACACAAAAATAGTCATACATGTCCACTATAATATTGCTAATTTAAATTTTGTAAATTGACATTCAGATGCAGCATTCAGCATTATTAAAAACTGAGCCTTTGATCTCATTTTTAAACTTTTATAGTCCACCGTGTATACTTCATAAAACTTGACTAATGCGATTTTTCAACAAAATTCGATTACACAACTGTATTGAACCCTGTCGTTAGATTCTAATAGACTGCATTTTTCTCAGGTGCATAACATCATCAGAACAAGTTGTGCATTACTATTTTCAAACTTGGCATTCCACGCTGCGAAAGCCTTCAACAACATTAGTCCAATGCAATTAATTTTGAATTTGTCAACAAGAGTATAAAGCTGCGGCTGTCAAAAATAGTTAACGTTAGTAACCCTTATTAACATACTAAAAGATCCTATTTATTCGGTTTTTGTGGTATTAAAAAAAATTGCTCGCCATCTTAAATTTTGGCACTTTTTGGAAAAAAACATTAATAAATCGAAAACTGTACAATTTTTCGAAAAAATAAGAGATGAATTTTGAAGAGGATAACAAATTCTAGCAGTTACATAAAAACGAATTTAGTATTATAACTTGGTAACATTCTAGGAATTTTTAAATTTTTTGTTAATCGAGCAAAATCAAGACAATATCTCAAGATGCAGTTAATGTACTTTATTGCAGTCTCATAAATAAACATAATGAACATATAAACCTTACTATTATGAAATACATTGTAACAGTGTTAAACAAAAATTATATTAAACGACCTTATAGACTTATAACAATAGCAGCCTTAATAGTATTCAATAAAAAGGAATCTAAAATTCACATTCACAATGTTTTGTTCAAGCCGAATTAATTAGTTCTATGGTTCATCTTAAAACATTTTTGTTACAAGTAGTTGCCACAGAGAAACTTGCGTATCAGTCTCTATGATACCTTGCTTCACAAGCCACTAAATCACATTCTGTTTCTATTTTTCATCTCGCTTTTTAGCCCATTCATCTTCGCATTATTGCAAGATTTGAGTTTTTATTTCAATGATAATTACCCAAGAAAACATTTTTCAGAGTAACTTTTTGTCACGTTTTTTCTGCACAAAATAAGTACTGATTTTTTAAATCAAATTTTTCTTCACCACTTCTTAATCGGAAAGTCGTCTTTTCTAAGTTAGTTTCCAATTTCTTTTTGTTAGCTGCTATGCTAGATTTTCTTGTGTAGTTTTGCCTGCATTTTTTATGTAAAACTACGTCAACGATATTTTTAAAAAAACACAGAATTTTTCTGTCATCCTTGGCTCCACTGACTTTTGCTAATGTTTTACTCCCTTTTCTTTAACAGTTACTATTACCTGATCAGAGAGAAGTTCATTGCATATAATGCAGTTCTCCATAGCTAAAAAACAAATTTCAACATTTTAATAGGCTGGTTTGTGAACGCTGGTTTTCAACTTAAATAATATAAAGGCATGCAGAAGTTTAAAAGGTATATTGCTAAAACTGTTTCTAAAACTGCTCTGGTTCCACAACACTTTTTTTTTTATTTTGCTTCGTCTACAAGGACATTTGGCGACAAGATTACACATCAGTACAGTATAATGTAAGTAAGGGCCGCTATACTTGCGGCCACGTCCCCAATGCTCCACCCGAATGTACTACATTGGGCTTAACGCGAAAATAAATGTGTTTCAAATGAATTCGACTTCAAAATTAATTAATCTTGAATAAAATGTATAAACTAAAACTAAACTTAGGGCTTAAATAATGGTATCCCTAGCGTTGACTTTACATATCAGTACATTACATTTGATTTTCCAATACTCCACTCGAAGGTACTACATTGGCCAGGAAGCAATTTTTTTTGTATCTGGAAATTTTGAATTTTACCAAACCCTTGCTGTTTCAAGCGCAGTAGGAATCTTTAACGTGCATGACAACACACACACACACACACACACACAAATGGGACCTGTATTTTACCTCTTATCTGAACGAGAGTGTATTTATGTGAAAAATGCTCTCCTAACATTTTTCAAGCGAGCCGTGTCGGGATTCGAACTAGGGGCCTTGGGCATAGTAGTCACAGGCATACCAACTATGCAACCGAGCTGCCTTACATTTCAGTACAACAGTATGTATATATGTATTACTCAAAATAATAGTAACAAAACAAATAAAAGACGTAGAGTAAAAGACTAGGATGGAATAGGGGTGATGCATTTTGCATCGTAGTGGCCTGTCATGGTGACTAACACACAGAAAAAGAGCCAAGAAGAGAAGGACTTTTTCACAGAGGTTAAAGAGGAGTATCAAAATTACCCTAACATTAAAGCTTTACAGGAGAAGGCGGTATATATAAATAAAATTACATAGAGACTAACACATGGGGTGAATTTAGAGCAAGTAAGGAATTTAAGTTGAACAGAACTGACACTTTGAGTGCGAGAAGTTCTTTAAATAAACTGTTTCTTTGAACTAGAAATTCTTTGCATTCCAGAAAGATGTGGTTTAGATCCATAGGTTTATCATAGAAAGTACAAGGCAGAGAGTCTAAAACACCAATTTTATATAAACGAGAAGGTATTCTGCCATGATTGGTTTTCGTTCGAAAAATCACAATGGTGTCATTGCGACTATAATCTGTATACGATCTATATATGTAGATATTTGGATATAGTTGAAAATAGTTTGTATTGGTTTTACTATATGTTGAAATGTAATAGCTATTCCACTGACTAATAATTTTTGATTTAAGGCTTATAAAAAATCTAAGAAAAGTAATAATGTGTTAGAAATAGTAGTATGTTTATTAACTGCCTACCGTTTTCAATAGTGCTTAAGTAATATTTATTTTGTACGGTAGAAGGTGCTATCAGGTTTAAAAATTCCTCACAACGAGTGAATTTACTATTTGGTCAAGCTTTATCGATTATAAAGTGTATTTTTTTTGCCATACAATATACTTCTGTCAACAGAGTATTTTTGTTTAATCTAGAACAGAACACCTTCTATGATAATGGGTTTCTAAATAATTTGTATACAAGTGATGGTGATTTATTTCGTTTCTATTCGGATTCTATTTTTCCAAAGGACCGTATTTCAACGATAGAATTGTTAATTTTGGTGTTGTGTAGAAGGAAGGTCTCCTATTACTATACTATGTAATCTGCTGATATTTATCGACAGATTCTATTAAAGAATAACAAGGCGATTGAATTGTATTGCTTAAATCGTGTTCGTTATAGACATCAGTTAATAACTTCTTTGTATGAGTGCTAATTATCTTCTTTAGCATGCAAGGTTGTTATTTAATTTAGTTATTGTATTATTAACATAAGCAGTATCATCTGACGTACAGCAGAATATCATCAGCATGCATATAATATATACACATTGAGGACAGTATATTAGGAAAGCTGGCTATAAAAATTGCAAAAAGTAGTGGCCCAAGGGTGCTTCCATGTGGAACTCCTTCTGATATACAATGGAACTGGGACTTCATTCATTTTACAGACTACTGCCTATTATGCAGGTAACTTTTAAACCAATCAAGTACGTTGTCACTACATCTATATAGTAGTTCAGCTTAGCCATCAAAATCATGATTGATTATACCAAAAGTTTTACTGAAATTTAAAATACTAGGTAGGTGACTTTTGATTCGTTAATTAAGCTGGCTATGTCATTTACAACTTTTGTTAGGATAGTAGCAATTTCATATCCATGCCGAAAACCTGATTGGAATGTAGGTAGTATATTGTACTTATTAACGTGCTTCGTTAATTGGGTGTATACTGAATGCTCAATTACTTTAGCGCAGATGGGTATTAAGCTTATGGGTTCCAGATTTGTGAGGCTAACAGCTAATGAAATTTTGGCAACTGGTATAACAATTGAGTTTTTCCACGCATTTGGAAATTCACTGTATTGCAGTCAAGTGTTAATAATGTGTGTTAGTTCATGAATATAGTGTTACATTACTGCTAGAAGCATCTGACCATCAATGCCCAGTGCATTTGATTTAATTCTTACTATAGTTCTTTCTACTAATTCTGAGGTGAGTGCTTGAAATGTGAAAAGATTAATTTCTGCCAAGCGGATATGTGTATGGGTTATTTAATTCTTAAAAAGCAATGACTTCATCGCTGAGGTTACTGGATATTTTTTCACGATGATCAATTTTACCTATCTTATAAATAACTTCAAATAAAATTTCAATCAAGTTTAAACTCTATTAACAGTGAATTTTGAACATATAATTGCACAAACATTGATTTAAAAAAAACAACCCTACTCTACCTCCACTGGCCAGGTATTATCCTCAGAACTCCTTAAAAAAACCTTTACCCGTAAATAATACTACCATTCTATTGTCCTAGTTTCTAGATGGCTTTATACGACCATTTTTAATCCCATTTATTTGCTAGAAATACATAACGCAATACCAACTTCTGATTTTGCCATTCCAATGTCCATTAAAAAAATACTAACTTTATATAAAGAATTTACTATCAATTTAAGCTTGTGTTTCACTTAATACGAAAATCTTTCTTAGAGTTCAAAAGTTTCAAATTTCTTTTCTAATAATATTATGCTTAAATGTAAACAAACTAATTCTGTCGCACTACGAACAAATTATCACATATTTAAAAGTTTGTATGTATATATTTATAAAACGTAAACTACAATAGAACAAGAAAAGCTCAAAACAGTACTCACTGTTTAATAATCTAAGGATTTCCAGCTCAACTCCACTGATTCACCTGTTTACTTCCTCGCCACGTTAGGTCTCTCGTTCTATGGATATAATTTCCAACAATTAATTGTCGTGTGAAAACCTTTATCGCCCTTTTGATACACCATTAATGCAATTTAAATTCCACACCTAGCCCGTGTGCTTGATGTCTAGCCTATATCATCCAGAAAGCTCAAAACAATTTGTGTATTGGGAACCCATCGAGGGCATTCGGTCTACACGCGTTTGTTATTACCCAACCATAATTTCGTTCTAAACTTCACTTCTGAACCTAATCGTTATATTTTATTTTTCCTCTTCTTTTAAAAATTCAGTTCTAACACTTTATACATCTAAGCTTTCTTATGGTCAAGTTTAATCTCTTCAGTTTGTGTGAAGTCATTAATTTTGTCATTTTATTATTTTGTGGTTTTTTGAACCCCAGGTGAATTCATACAAATATTATTATGGACGGTGGTTTCTTTGATTTTTATTGGTAATTTTTCTAATTGAATACGACGAGTGCAAAATTCCTGGCGTTATCCTTGTTTATAAAAAAGGAATAACTAGGTGCTTTTTGGTTTATTTATTTGTCCTAATTTAATACTTTGTTAAAATAGCCATGTTACTAAATGTAAATCACTCCAGCTTCTATAAATTTTTAAGAATATTTTTGCATTAAATCTCATTCAACTATCTGAAATTATATAATGCTTTTCTATTTACAAATGTATGCTGAATTAACGCATTATCATTACAAATATATCAATATTTTTATAAAAAATGAAATGTCTTTTTTTTTGGTATTCACTTAAGTTTATTTCATTTATAGAAGCTATTTTGGTTTTTAACATATTAAAATTACATTAATATTCATCTGCTTCAGTATTTTTTTATCTCTTAAATTAATTTTAGTATTTTGCTCTTTATTTCATAATTCAGTAGCTGAGCTAAGTGCACATTAGCTAAAAGCTAATATGATAAATATAAAATCTACCAACTTTAATATCTAAAATCATTGAAAGGTATCCACCCCATATAAATTCATGGATTCGGTAATATATCATATCTACAGTGGAAGAAAAATATAAGCATCCTGTCAAAATACTATTTTATTTGCTTGCAAATTTAAAACATTTGCTGTCAAAAAGTGCCAACTCTGATCTTAATGTGTACAACATTTTACTGTGTTCAAACTTTGTCATAGGTTAAACGAGCACTACGTTAATAAATTTTGAGATCTGAAGGGTCGGGGACCCAATAACAATATACGGGTGCGTTGATTGATTGCAGTGCTGCGGGAGCAGGTTTCTGTGGAAGAAATTATAAAAGAAATTATAAAAATTCAAAATAAAAATAATTAAATAGCTGAAATACAGAAAACTACGTTACATTAATCACTCACTCTAAAAGACTTTTTTACTTGTCATAATTGAGGCGCCAAACTGTCTGTCACTGCAATCCCTTGGGTATTATCCCTACACACAAGAATTATCATGCATGTCTCCTTTGCTTTGATTCCCTAAATTTTTCTTTTTTTTACCTTTCTTTTAAATATTTTAAAACATTAAGTTTTGTCATAATTAAATAAAATTGTAAAATAAAATGCCTCTCAAGTACAGTTTCATCATTGTGGTAGCGGGATATCCTTTACAAATGTGTCTATTTGCCTAGTTTTTAAATAAATTCAAATATAATTCAACATAAACTTAAGCTCTATTAACATTAAGTCATTTCAATAGAAATAGAAATATACTTTCCGTAAAAGAAAACCTAAATACCATACCTTCATTCTGACCAGGTATTGCTAAAAAAAACCCTAAAAAACTAAATCTATTCCATCGATAATACTATCACTGCAAATTTTTGTTTCCTATATTAAATTACACGATATTGATAAATCTCAATTTCTGGAAATGTCATTAATAACAAACATGAATAGCAGTTACATACCAGGTTTTTTTTATTAACCATTTCATTGTCCATTCCAAAATACTAAATTTTCATGCTTTTTGGTATTGCAACTATGTAACATCAATTCTAATTCATCTTACTAAATATGTAAAAAGCTCTCCTATATTTGGAACAGTTATGATATGGAACATGCCTATTATAAATATCACGATTATTTACTTCATTCAAATGACATAATTCCACTATAAGAATTTACTGAAACATATTTTGTTCGCCCTTTTTGCGGTTTAGAATAATTTATGAACCAAAATTACATTCCTATATGTAATTTTCAGAGATAAAGTGATGCTTTTGTGGTTTAAGGTTTATGATTTGATAGAACTAACAATTTATTGAAATATCTTGCTTACTGAACACTAGTATATACGAAATCTGAATTATTCAGGTTATATCAATATTAAGTTGTCCATTCAAGATTGATATTTCTCTTTTTGCATTCAGTTTTTATTTACCGTAATACCCATGCATTACAACATTAATCATTTTTCCCGAGTCGATAATGTTATAATAATAGTAAAATATTTAGTAAAAAAATTTAATAGTATGTCAAGATATCTTATCATTATCTGCCAAATAATTTACTTCTTTTTGAATAATGAATAGACTACCTTCGCATTAAAACAAACATTGAAAATTGAACACTTCTTTTTTCCGTACTTATGATACTACGTATTGCGAAATGCCAGTTGCTTTTATAAGAAGAAAACTATTTTTTGTTACTTGGGTTGAACAACTAAAAGAGGATAAGTAATAACAAATTATCTTAACATTGGAATTTTTGTGTATTTTAAGTGTCTGTTTTAACTACTATTGCTAATCACTGATGTCAGGAGACATTGGAACATTGGAAATTTAGAATTTTACCAGGTCCTTATTATACCAAGCAAAAAGGGTCTTTCACATGTATGGTAATCTCATACTCTCGATTTACCTTTCATCCACAAAATGAACACACTGAGAAAAATGCTTGTCTTACATTTGTGCAGGGATCTTGTGCTTAGGAATGTAATCCAGGATTTTTAATCAAATCATATTCTTACTACATTATACCATGAAACCCCTACCTCATCTTAAAATGCCCATAATTTGTTTTTAAAGTAATGTATCCCTTTTAAAATAGCCTACTATTGGCAACTGAACAGCATTTCACAGATTTATTATTAACTATATATTAGTTTTTAACAATTATAAATACTCAAATTTTAAACAAAAATAGTGCAATCATTAGAGATATGTAATCAAAATAATTTAAAGTGCAGAGTTCAATGTTAAAATAAAAGTATAGTTTGCTTAGATCAACTACACTTGATTTTACAATAGATTAAATACTTTTTAAGGGTTTCATAAACTATTAAAATTAAGAGGTTCAAAAACTGTAAATCTTCATTTTTGATTTTTCGAGAAATAAAATAGTTATCAAATTATAGTATTAAAAACTAAATAGAAGCCACTTTTTTATGTTTTAGAGTTGTTAGTTAATTGAGTTTCTGATAATGTTATCTGCACCTATTATGTAAATCTTATAGTTGCTATGGCACTGGATACTTGGTTTTGAAAGTTAAAAATTATTTTTTGTAGTTGCACATAACTTCCAAATTAATTTTAGATGAACCTTGAATTGGTAAATATTTAAAATAATACTATGCTGTAAAACACATAACCTTTGATACAAATTTTAGGGAATATAGAATTTGAGGATGTATACTTTTTCCCTTAAAAAACTTTCATTATGCTTGTAATTACAAAGATAAACTATAACATTAACGTAAATTTTGTTCCTAACGCTATATTATAAAATAACGACAACCAATCACAAAATGCGATGCTAAACTTCTCCAACATAGAAGTGGAAATAACAAATGTAGATTGCCATGCTGTTGGTTTATTTTGCTATATAAACTCACTAATTGAAATGGAGTCCATTTAATGTGAAGCACGAAATTTTTCGTGTTTAGACTCAATGTAATACCTTTGGGTGGAGCATTGATGACGTGGTAACGTGTAGCAGCCCTTACTTATATTATTATAACTTCACTTTTACAATATTAAATTTTTAGCTGTCAAATATAACTGTAACAGAATCAAACTAGCACAAACAACATATTTTGGGTAGCACTTAAACTTTTTTATACAGTATAAATTTACTGTAACAATAATAAAAATACCTCTTGCATACTCTAATATTTGAGATCTTAGCCCTCCAAAGCGCCAAAATGTAAATTGTTGCAGAAATTGAAAACTCTGCAATCTTTTTAACAATAATGTTTTTATATCATTTTTTTAAATAACATGATAAAGTATATCAAGAAAATGAACGTTTGCTAACGGTTTTAAACTAAAGTGCTCTATTATTTATTTCGAAGATGTTGTCCCTTAATATCATTCCTTTTTTTAATTATAGTGGGTATGCCCATTTTGTTTTGACACTTATGCCATGTTGATGTAACGACCTTGTCGAAATATTGTTGTTTAGGTAACTTTATTTTCAAGATGTTGATAGTTTAGTAATTTAGTATGACTGTGTTTCAAATCTACCAAAAATAACTTTTGAAACATTGAATTGTTTGCATTTACCTTTTCTCTACAATTAAAATGAACCAACTTTAAACAGTGTTTTGGATAATTATAAAATTAACATAGAATATCGTTTTTGTTTAAAATCTAAAATAAAAATGTAAACTCGAAATTTAATTACAACTGATTTTTAAACTTAGCGTTTGGTGTCATTATTATTAATTACATACTATATATCATTTGAAAAGGACACTCGAAATACTGTTTTTGTTAAAAGTATGAAAGGTCCTCAATATTCATTTTACCCAGAACACACACTGCTTTTAAATTCTCAATTTTTTTTTAGTTATGGGAAGTTGAGATAAATATGCTGGTCATATTACTTGTTCTTTTTAGTTCTGTTCTGTTTTGGATAGTATTTTTAGAAATCATAGTGCTCTTTACTTCATCTTGATCATATTGATATCTATAGAAAAATTCGTTTGAATTCTTCATAAATCATATGGTTTTTAAATTTTGTATTTTGAACCTACCACTGCTTCTGGATATTTTCAGAAGCTGAGAAGCTCCTGTAATTTAAAGTGTATATTGTTTATGGTTTAGGGTTTATTCTTGCATTTTGGAAAATAGTTATCCATTCTGATGGTGCCATAATCTATTTTCTATTATAGGTTTTTTGATTACAGCATTCATTCAATCTGTAGACATGTACATGTGACTGGCTAGCAGAAATGTTAAACGGATTTCTGTTATATTTCTTGAGAATTTATTCAGAAAATACTGCAAGGTAAAGTCCAATATTTATTTTTGTTTTGACTTTCTCAGTTGTCACAGAAAAATTCAATGTGCTTGATGTCAGTATTGTTGGTGTCTTATTTGCTTTAGGTAATTAAAAAAGTTGGTGCATATTTCGTTAGAACCTCGTTTTCCATTTTTTCTTCCCACGAAAAGCAAAGTCCATTTGTTGTGAACGACTCATACTGAAATGAATTAAAACATAGTTAAATGCTCTGAAACATTAATTTTTAAGTACATATAAAGCTACATATACACTCAAATTTACATGGGGTTGCATTTATGAACAGGTATGGATTTAGAAACGTATATATTTTCTATTTAAATTGGAGGTACCTACTGAGCGGTCTGAAATAATATCTAGCTGTTCTAGCACAAGTCCTTCAACAAGGAATAATTCAGACATAGTTCGCTCTTAATTTTTTCAGTTTTCTCAAGGCTTGAGACAGAAAATAAATTGAAACGTTTTACATGGATTAACCGAAAACGGCTTCGTATTAACTCTACGTTTGTGGACCTATGTCCGATTTTATAGCATCCATAAAATCGGCAATTTCTTCTAAATTCATGTCCATGTCCATAGTATTTACTTTAGAGTTAAAGAGGATGCTGTATTTCTCCGATAAAACAGATTTAAATTGAAGACAATGTTGATCTTGGGTCATAGCTGGTATTATACCACAAGCAGTTAATTTCCAAGAAAGCTCTTTACTGTTAGGTGGAGATAATTCATTTTTAATTTAAAAAAATAGACACCTTAACTTCAATGTTATATTTCTATTACAAGTAAGTAAATAATAGAGATAGTTCGATATGATTTTTTAACGTTATAAATGGAATTAAATATTTTATTTTAAGTTTTTAAACGAAAGTTTAAATATGGAGAATTACGAAAAACAACATTATACATAGGTAAACGAAATACCTACTAAAAACAACGTTAAATTTTTATCAAGTCACCGAATAAAAATTGAAAATAAGCTTGCATGAGCAAGATATTAAACTGTAAATTGATATCTCACAAATATACCAAAATGGAAAGTAATTTTTATTTAAACTTTTGTACACACAAGGTAGATTGAGGCAGGTCATGAAAATCAATTAGAAAACATTTTGTAATTAGCAAATGTTCTATTAATATGCGAATTCGAAGTATTACTAAAGTTTCTTTCAGAGATGTTGTTTTTTAATTATAATTGATCACAAAATTTAAATAGAAAGATTAGAGCAGGGTGTTAAAACAAAAGGGCGGAACAAATTACTTAATAAAGGTGGTAGAAAATTATGATTTTTGAATAAAATTTTTATTTACAAGACACTAATGTTTACATAGATTTGGAGTATGCTGTGTTTTTTATTGAAAGTTTTTCAAAGAAGATGGATAGAAATTTAAGGCATACAGCATGCTAACAATGATAAACAATAATCAATAATAATTACGCTTATCTTAGATATTAGTCAATTAATCCGAAATAAGATTTTCAGGTGTTGTGACACTACTATACTTGTTCATATTATGGAGAATATCAGCACAACGCAAATTATTAAATATTTTGTTTAAAAATAATTTATTTAGAACATTAAAACAAACATATATTTCAGCATTTATAAATTAAAATGCGAAGTTCACACAAAGAAATGACATATCAATCATATTTAATATTTAGTGTTTACAGTTTTACCAACCCGAAAATCGTAAGTTACCAAAAATATTGCCAGGAATGATATTTTAAAATCAATAATTGAATGTTTTTATCCAATTTTAGAATGTTTCAGGTTTGAACATACAATTTTTTTTATGTTTTTCAGTCAGACATTAAAAAGAAGACGAACATTGAAACTTAATATGTAACTTAAGTTAAACATGCCAGTTTTAAATGTGAAAAGTCAACTTTTTTTTTAAAAACACAACTCTATAAAGAGAGCCTCATATTATTGGGCGCCACTGAAACGAATTAAAACGTATTTAAACACTCTGAAACATTAATTTTTACTACATATAAGGCTACATATACACTCATATTTACACAGAGGTTAAATACCCCGGGACATCAAATGCTTTTCAGATTGTAACTTAACACTTATCCGTAGTATCTTGATACCAATGCGGTATTTTCAGTCTCTCAGTAATGGTATGTGTAATGTCCTGATGTCCCTATGTTTGGTTGGCTTCCCTTTCTAAACTATAAATTACCCTAGCTTCTATACAATTTTAAGAGTATTTTTTCTTACTGCGGTTTCTAAACTAGCTAAAATTGAAAAATATTTTCTTATACACCAATATGTTTCAAAATTGTTGACAATTAACGATTCCCAACTCATTCACTAAATTGCAGGCTTTTCTAAGGGATACAAATGTCAACCTAATTAAATTAAAATTTGAATGTTGCTAGCAGTTATTTAGTATATGATATAAAAAAATCTTATTATTTATGGAAGCATTAAAAATGTAAAATTTTTGAAAATTACGGTTTTTGACCTTGTTTTCTTTTGCTGTCGATGTATTGTTTTCACCTGAAAATTTTCATAAAAATATATTTGTTGGTCTAATGTTTTATTTTAATTACAGACGTCTGACTATTATTGATTGTATTGAAAGAAGTTTACGTAAAGGGAAAGGTGCAGAACAAGGTGCTGCAGCTGATTTAGCTCCTTTATTATGTGTTCAACTAGGTGGATATTCTACTGAGGAAGTAGTGCATAGTTTAAAGCCTATCCTAAGTACCACAGCAATTGACAACTCTGTGCCTGCATTAGCACGAGCAAAAGTAATAAATTTCACGTCTGCTTGATTTATAAGATAATTCTTTTTTTTTCAGTGCTGCTCTTCATTAGCTTACATGACATACTTATCAGGAGATGAATTAGGCGATGTTTTGGAATTGATGCAACAGTTACAGTCAATTTTTGCAGGCAGCTATTTAAAGGGCGATGGTTCTGTACCAAATGTTACTTCTGATGTTGGAGCCTTACATGCTGCCGCTTTAAGTGCTTGGACTTTACTCTGCACACTTATGTCACCCGGTGATGTCTATTCTATGATAGGAAATTGCAGTAGTTTTACACCGTAAGTATAATAAAAGACATTGTTAAGCTGAACTTTAAAAATTATGCCAAAGTTATCAACTGCTTTATTGATCATCAAACAGACAACTGATGATAGCTGGTTTATTATTCAGTATTAGTAAAAATCTGTTATGGTAAATCTATATTTATTAAAATCAGCAAATTTGTTTTTAATTCTTTTATTTTTGCCATTCTAATAACTATCTGCTTTTTCGTCTATCTTTGGTTGTGTTATCTAATATACAATATCAAGTTTGATAGGAACTCGAGGATCACTACAAAAATTCGTGGAATACGGTACACCTTTTATTGCCAGCTTTCTGCACACATTCTACATTTTAAACTTACAAATCAGTTGGAAGTTTGATCAGCTACGCTTCCACAAAATTTATTAAAGCAACTTATGAAAATAATTTTGTCACCTTAGGTTTTGATAGTACTGCCTCCAGCGACCTTTGATATTGGTTTTTGTCAGTTCTCGATTTAATTGTCTAAACTTTATGCATACTTATTTTAAAAATGCACCAGATACTGCGAAACCGTGCCGAATTCAAATTTGAATTTGCTTCTACAACGTTCTTGTGCATATTAGATATTTTACAAGGTCCCATGTCTATCTCTTGAAACCACCTCGATCTTCTTTCTCTGTCTTGTTAATGTGTTTACGAACATTACTTTCTCTCTCATCTGCTCCTTTGTTCGGGAAAATCTATGTGATTTTTACTTTCTTGACACGTAAATGACTTAAATTCAAAACCGCCAATTCTCGAAAAACCATTATTTTTATCCCGAAGTATACACTTCTGTGGGACGAAAATTTGCCTACCGGATGTAGGACGTTATTCCCAGTCGGTTCCTCCCACTCGCAACCCTTCCGGACCGCCTCCCTCAGAATAGATACCTGATTAGTCCCACTTCGGTTCTCTCAACCCTGGAACATACCGAAGCGAAAGCCGACTATAAAATGTTATAGATATTTGATTTGATGTTTGCATGTAAAAATAAAAATTTGAGTTCATGACTTTTGAGTGATGTTTCTTATGATTTTCGATGTTTAATACCACAGCAATGTGTGGAAAAACTTGGTTCATTATTTGGGAATGAAGCACCAATCAAAACTATGGTTTAAAAATGGTTTGCAGAATTCAAGCATGTTTCATGAGGATGTTTGCAAAGGTTGTCCATGCACTTATTGAATTGAAAAATATCAATGTGGTACGTGACATCATTATTAGCAAGTGGAGATAGAGAAGCCTGCAGGCAATGCATCGAAACAAATAGATTAGATTTTCCACACTCGGTGGAATATCAGAAAGCGTTGTAGTTAATGGACCTGTCACAATTCAAAAGATCTGTAAAAGCATGCGCTCATATTTTCCAGATTATTGCCCAATCACTTCTTTTTAATATAATATACCAAAAATAAATGTGTAGCTAGCATTATTCATTGCCTGTAGAGGTCATTGAAGCATTTGAAGAGCACAGGAGAAAAACGAAGTCAAATGCGGATAATTTAAAAATATTTGAATTTAAAAACTTAACACCCTTTACTATAATAATTCATCAAAAATAATATATTGTGTTAACATAACTCGTCAGTATGATGTTAGCAAAAACAAGACATACATTATATCTAAAAACTTGTTTTTTTTTAAAACCACAAGTAAAAAATGCATAAAAAATCGCATGGAAAAGCGATCCCTTCCTTCTGAAATCAATCCATCCATGCATGAGTATTTTTTAGGGACAATCTCGAACACATCTATCAGAGTATAGCAAATTATGGCACGCAGTAATTGAAACAACTATGACAGGGTAATACTCTCAGATATTTGATTTTTATGCCGCAACTCCATAAATGTTAATCGCTTGTGAAGTAATATATATTATCAGAATGTGTGTGGTTTACATACTAAGATTGATGGTTTCACAACATACTTTGAATGGTGTTACACAAACCACCCTTGTGTGCTTGTGATTAATAATACAGTAAGCAATACTGTGATCATGAGAATGAGGATGAGGTAACGAATAAACTATGTTCTCTTGATACTTCGAAAAAAACTTGATCTGATGGTATTCCACCTTTTTGCAACAATATGGTTCGTCTCTATGTGTTCCTTTAACTATCATCATTCAAATAAGTTTAGATTCTGGAATATTCTCGTTAATTTGAAAGAAAGCAACTTTATCTCCAGTGTTTAAATCTGGCGATTGTTCAGCTTTGGAAAATTATCGAGGTATGTCCATCCTAAACTTCTTGAATCAATTATTTGTGACCGAATTTTTTACACCTTTAAGAACACCATTGCTGAAGAATAGCACAGGTTTTTTTAATGGACACCTGGGTCCTTATCACATCTTTCTAACTGACACTTTGGAAAAAGGCCTACAAGTTGATGTGATGTATACAGACATATCTAAAACCTTTGACATTGTCTTTTATGTTCTTATCTTAAATAAACTGAAAGTTATTTGAATCTTGGGTTCTTGTTTTGAATGGCTACTCTTTTCTATCGACGATCGTACTCAAGCAGTGCAAATTGCTGGCATAACTTCCAGGACTGAACATGCTGTCTCAGGTGTTTCGCTGTCACACTTTGGACCGATCCTGTTCACACTCTTTACCAATAATATTGTGGAGGTATTTGTCAAATGTAAATGTTTACTTTATGTAGACAACTTGAAGTTCTTCAGCTCAATTCATAGCCCCTGCGATTCTGCTGAAGTTCAGTCAGACATTTATAACCTAGTCAAGTACATGAATAGTAACTTACTCAACTTAAAGGCTAAGAAATGCAAGATTATAAGATTTCCAAATGCACCGAATTAATCACATTCAACTACACTATAAACATTGTGGGACTAGATGTTGTTAATATCATATCCCATCTGGGTGTGTTATTTGATGATCGTCTCTTGTTCACTGAGCACATTTCATACATTGTTGCAAGGGCATTTAAAATGTTAGGTTTTATTAACAGTAACTCAACCCACATTAATGATGTAAGAGCTGTTAAATCTTTATACATTTCGCTTGCACATAGTACATTAGAGTACGACTGCATATGGAATCCAATTTATATAGTGCATATATATAGTTAAAATCGAGCATTTGCAACACAAATTTTTAAAGTACGTCTTATGGAAACTCAATTTTCTCTACATTGATGCTCCACACAATGTTAAGCTGCAATTAGTTGGTCACCAGGCTTTATGTGCCAGGCAAACTACACCCCTTTTGTTGTTCCTTCATAAAGACCTTCACCATGTTATTGACTGTGGTGAAATTAGGTTTCGCATATCACCACGTTTTACTCGCAATACTGTACTTTTTACTGTAAATCGCCGCCCTACCAATTATAGTATGAAAGCCTTTGTTGACAATTTAATGAGAAACTATAACAAGTGTTTTCCAACTGAAATTGACATTCTCACTGTTCCGTATTCTACTCTTAAGAACACCTTATAATTATAATTACTGGTTTTTAGGGTTTTTTAACTATGTGGGATTTTTTTCATGTAAAGTTCAATCAGTAAAATAAAAAAATAGTAAGTAATATCCACCTCAGAGAACCTGCAAAAAATAGAATACAGGAATTAATATCATTAGACTTGATGATGTTGCGACCATTCTTTCACACATACGAATGTATGCATGCATACGAACACCATCACTCCTTAGTTTATCAATTATTTACATCATATTCATCATCGTTGTGATTACCGTCAACGTAAGGTAGCTCATTGTAATAGTGTTGAGTCTTCAAAAATGAAGGTTTTTAATTCGTAAAGCTGGTTATACCTTAGTTTCAGAAACTGTATTAATCTTGAAGATTTTTGGATTAAGTATGAATTTTTATTTGTGATAACATAAACAGTATTAAAGCTGCATTGTAGACTGTTGATCTCACCCCGACCGTTGGTGTATGATTGCGTGTAAATTGCAGTTCTCTCACAAGTCTGGTCGAAAAGGGATACATTTTTCTATAAGGATTATTGCAGAGGAACTTGGTCCAACAATAAAATATATCTTGCTTGCTGGCAATAATGTTAGTTGTGTTTTAGTTCTAGCTGCTTTGTAAACTTCAACCCACTGAGCATGAATTTCAACACATTTTTGATTTTTTAATGTGAAATCTGTATTGCATTCTAAGTATGAGTGACCTCTAATCAGAAATACCACATGTACAGATTCAAACCTTTGCTTTTTGTGAATCATGAAGTGCAAGAAAATAACCAACGTAAAATTTTTATTTTCACTACGCATCAATCGTAAAATATTCGTAATTGTTTAACTTGTTCAAAAATTTCTGTACAGTAGTAGTATAAGAGTAACATGACATAATCACAACCTCTTTTTGGCTATTGTCTGTGGATAGGTATAGAACACCAACTTATTTGTGCATAGAACATGATTATTGAAGCTAATAAACGTTAACTGACTAGAATCCCTGGTTATAGCTTTGTAGTCTGACTTTTTCTTACTATTTCTTTTTCTACATTTTCTTCCCTAAAAGACTTGCGATCTTAACTTGTGTAGTTTGTTATCCTGTACTACTTTTTTTTAACTCTTATTTTAAATTAGCTTTACATTGCGATCCCGATACAGCAGGACTAATTTTTGACTGCAGCGTGCTACTCTAACTTTGGTCCAATCATTGTGTGGATAACCAAATTCTATATTGAAATCTCTTAGAAAAATATTTCGGTAAGTTTCATAGCAAACAACTCGTTACACACCGTTTTAATATACATTTAATACACATTTTGTGCATTTTCTTTATGAGCCATTCCGGAAGATAAATTTTTCTAGTAAGTTTTAATCTGCTGTGAAGACAATCTAACTTTTCCTGTCATAATTTATGTGAACAGTTTCCACTTTGTCACAATATGAGGTTTCAGTATTTTTTAAGCAATGTTTTAATGTTATTAGCTACCCATTCGTGATATCATGGAAACTAATAAATGCTACCTGACATATCTTAAAATCTTTAAACAGTGATTGATCCTGCTCTGTAACTTTAATCTTGTACGCGTAATAATGATCCCTTACATTAGCAAGAACATTTGGTTTTCTAAAGTTTTGACGTTTAATGTTTTGAATATCTATGAGGTCACAAAGATAGTTATTTTGTTCATTGTGGTTGTGCATAACGTTAAAACTCTTAATTGATGTTGACTTTTGTTCATTTCTTATTATTTCAAAGTTTCAAAATCGCTTGCATTTCTAGGACTCTCCAGCTTCATATGAATTGTTTCTTATTTTTTTCTGTGTCATTAACATGGCCGTATGATTTCCTTTTACGAGTTAAATGAACCAGTGGTAGGTACATTGTATCCCGACACGGCTGACTGCTTGAAAAATGGCAGGTGAGCATTTTTCACAAAAATAACGTTCTGGTTCGGATGAGAGGTTAAATGGAGGTCCCGTGTGTGTGTTGTCACGCAGATTAAAGATCCCTACCTTGCCTGGAATGGCAAGGGTTCGGCAAAATTCTAAATTTCCAGGCATCAAAAACTCGCCTCCTGGCCAATGTAGTACCTTCGGATGTAGCATTGGAAATGTAAATGCACGGTAGGTACATTGTGTCGGCTCCGTGGTGTAGTGGTATGTGTGTGACTACTACGCCCAAGATCCCAGGTTTGAATCTCGACACGGCCCGCCTGAAAAATGTTAGACGAGCATTTTTCACAAAAATACACGCTCGTTCGGATGAGAGGTAAAATGGAGGTCCCATGTGTGAGGGTTGTTATGCACGTTAAAGATCCATACCTTGCTTGGAACAGCAAGGGTTCGGCAAAATTCCAAATTTTCCTGGTAAAAAAACTCGCTTCCTGACCAATGTAGTACCTTTGGGTGGAGCATTGGAAAATCACATGTAAGGTAGGTACATTGTCAGGCGGCTCCATGGTGTAACTGGTATGCGTGTTACTACTATGCCCAAGGTCCCAGGTTCAAATCCCGACACGGTCCGCTTGAAAAATGTTATGCGAGCATTTTTTACAAAAATACACCCTTGTTCGGATGAGAGGTAAAATGGAGGTTCCGTGTGTGAGTGTTGTCATGCACATTAAATATCCCTACCTTGCTTGCAACAGCAAGGGTTCGGCAAAATTCAAAATTTCTAGGTAAGAAAAACTTGCTTCCTGGCCAATGTAGTACCTTCGGGTGGAGCATTGGAAAATCAAATTTGGGGGAGGGGTACATTGTCACTCTCTATACTACTATTTTGATTACCGTTATGCCATGTACACAATTTAAACATTAAATAATTTAGACACATGTATTTATGAACATTACTAATAAACTAAAATTAAATTGTCTGTAACACATTGTGATATAGAGACAACTGCCAATCAAACACTCTGATTAACGGAATATAGTATAACAATTCGGACTGATCGATTCGGGTGGACATAGATTGCTTTTTCACACAACACTTATTTTTTACCCTACATTTGATATTTCAATGCTCTAACTAAAGATACTGCATTGACTAGGAAACAAATTTTTTTTTTACCTGGAAATTATAAATTTTACAAAACCCTTGCTATTCCAAGCAAGGTAGGGATTGTTAACGCGTGCAATCACACGCACATGGGACATGCATTTTACCTTTCATCTGAATGAGGGCGTAATTTTATGAAAAATGCATGCCTAATATTTTTCAAGCGGTCCATGTCGGGAATCAAACCCTGGACTTAGGACTTAGTAGTCACACTTCTTTTTTATCGCAATTTTTATAGACTGGTCCATATTTCGTCAATTTGATCTATACCACGTGAAAGGGCAGATTGAAAACTATAAGAAACTGAGACCTAATCATTTTGTTGTTTAACCTGACTTTCATCGGGTTTTTTCCTGTGCTCTTCATTTAATTTGCTTGTTTCGGAAGTACCTTGTTCATAGTTAGAGAACTGTTTTGAAGAGATTGTTTCATGGAATGCTATATGGTACAGCTATTAAAGGTGAATATTTTGACAAACAAACAATTTATAGATCTTTCCAAATCTGATGAACCTGCACAAAAATACTAAAACATATTCTTCTCCATTTTACTACCTCGCTTAAAAAGATTGGTTTTTGACATCCTTAGTGGCTAGATTACCACCAGTTATGGCTAATATATATCGAGGAATTGACTTCTGTCAGACTTCATACTTGCTGTGCTGAGATTGGTTCCTTCTTCGGCTTATTTTGCATGTAATAGAATGCTTTGACAATACATACAATATATTATTGATTGAAACCTATTTTATTAAGAAATACATATACAGTTATGGAAAAACAATATTGCGGATGTCTTATAATTAGCTAGAAACACAATAGGCATTATAGAAATGTAAGAAGAGAAAACTTTACCGATGTTGCCATTTGTAGATATTGCATGTATGCCCAAAATGCGAACTAGTCAATTTTTAAATCAAGTTTCAACAACCATTTTCAAAGAAATTAATTAATTAATTTCAAATACTGAATATAGTATGAAATAGTTTGAATGCTAATTTTTTCTAGATTTAAAGTTTATCTTCTAAGATTGTACAAACTATTTTTTAGTTCACTAGTACAGCTATCAGAGTTGCTAACATCACCTCATCTTGAGTTACGCATCTGTGCTGGTGAAGCATTGGCTATAGTTTTTGAGCTTGGTAGAGAATTCCATGATGATTTTGCAGAAGATTTTGTTCTTGAATTAGTAGAAATGCTAAGACAACTTGCTACCGATTCACACAAATATAGAGCAAAAAAGGACAGGAAACAGCAACGTGCTACATTTAGGGATATTCTTCAATATATAGAGGTTTACTTCCTAACTTTAAAATAATTTAATAAAATTTAACTTTTAGAATGATGTTCTATCTGATTTACAAATTAGATTTGGGCAAGAGGTGCTTGTATTGGACAGTTGGATGCGTCGAAAGCAATACTATACACTTTGTCATATTTTAGGATCTGGTCTTAATATGCATTTGACTGAAAATGATCTTCTAAGGGACATCTTCCAGTTGGGCAGTAAAATATCTCTTAATGATCTACCAACTTTTAAGCAAACGAAACTTGAGAGAGTGAGCATTTTCTATGATTTATTAAAACGAATGATATATAATTCACTTATTTTGTAGCACTTAATGAATGCTGCGGCTTTTAAAGCAAGAACAATTTCAAGGAGCAGGAATAGAGATAAACGATCAGACTTCTAATCTTTTATTTCATCCTACACTATTATTTTATTAATGCTGTTTTTATTTTATTCTTTTAGGAAATTATACAAATTATTAAAATATTATTTATGAATGTCTGTGTTTGGTACATATTAGTAAATATATGTAGTATTTGCTGTTTATATGTATGAACTGTGTTATGTTGATTATTTTAAACCGTTTGTTTGATAATTTCAAGTTTAATTTATCCTAATTGTACGACTATTCAATTTGTTAATTAGTATCTATTACTTAACATTAAATTGAGCAGGTTTTAAAGATAAATAAATGTATGTATATAAAGCTTACCATTTTATTTTGTAGAACTTTCTCAATGATAAAATTGATAACCCTCAAACATTATGATCCAGAAAATTGTGTTGGGTTTTAATTGATTTTATAAGCCGATTATTTCAAATTTTAGGTATATGTCGAATTCCAACAAAAAGACGCAAGTGTCAGAAACATTATCTTGCACTGGGTTTAAAAAATTTCAGAGTTTACTTTAATGTATTTATTTAAAAATATCGTAAAATATAATAATAATAAATGCCTTTTATTAGGCCAATTTGCATTACAATTTATATGCATTGCATAATCTTCATATTGTAATATATAACTTAATATACAAATATTTTATCCATATGACTAGCCATATGAGTTTATAACTAATTGATTCCTAATAGGGCGAAGTTCAGAAATTTTAATGAAATAACAAGATTCTGTTCTTCCACTCAACCCTTTTTATTATATGTCAACAATTGTATGTATATACACACACAAACATGCACGCACGCATACACAAACACACCGTAGTACTCGTGCTTGACGGACGTTTTTTAACGTTGCTCCGATATTTTACTATAGTTTAGTGGTAAATTGAAAGTTCATCGGGTTATTTTTGTTCTAAAAGTGTTTTGAAAGTAATTTGACATTAGGTGCTGCCAGTAAGTAGTTCCGTTTGCTTTAATTTGACGTACATTTTAAAACAACAAAGCGTATAGACATTTAGAATAGAATTTATTTGCGATACGACATTAACGTCATATGGCGTCTATAAATGTATCATCCTATCTTTGTTTTCCTCACTATCCTTTCATATTATTGACTTTATTAAATAATGTTAATAAAGCATTAGAATAATGCAATCTACAGAATTATCAACAAGTGATGTTTCTGGTAAGAGGAACACTGCAAATGAAGACTAATGTTGAACAAACAGGTTCATTTAATACCAGCTTAAAAATTAATCAATCACAAGATAAAAGTACATGTTTATTTTCTGATGTCGCCAAATCTACTCCGTTTCCGAAGAAGGATCAAGGAATTATATTTTCTGCGATTGAAGGTATTCCTGTAAAATCGTATGTAATTGCTATTGCGAAATTGGTTTCACCTAGAAATGTGACTTTTGCATCACGAATGTCAAACGGTCGCATTTGTATTTATTTGAATTCAAAGGATACCGTTTCATTATTTATAAACACTCATGGCGGAATTACGATTGGAGATATATTCATACCCGGACGAAATTTAATATGTCCTTCGAAGAGAATAGTGTTATCAAATGTATCCCCGCGCATACCACATCATGTAGTAGAAGTAGCATTAAAACAGCACAACTTTAAATTATTGTCGCTGTTATCGGTGCCGGAATCGGGCTTGCATAACTACGGCACGTCATGAGCTTCAGGCGCCGGGTATATATGGTAGACAAGGAAGATGAAACGCTACCAGAATCTTTGCTAATTAAATATGAGAACGAAGAGTACAGAATTTTTATATCTGATGAGAAAGTTAGGTGTTTTGTGTGCAAGGAGATGGGACATATCTTGTCTAGATGCACAAACAATAACATTCATACAATCCCCGACATCAACATTATACAAGAAAATATTACAACCAAACGACCCGCCTCGTCTACTACTAATGCGACCGAACTGAACGATATCAACATTATATCTCATGTTGCAGGACAAGCAGAGACTAGTCAAGTTGATGACGGAATTCTGGTCGGCGAAACGGAGTCTTTTCAGAATCCCAAGCATGAAGCTCGTAAAACGAAAAGGGAGGTTAAACACAGTCATAAGAAACAAGGTTGATCTCACCCCCGACAAATACACGCATGAAGATTTCATGGAATTGGAAGCCTTGTGGCATAACAGGTCACAAATAATAAATTTTACGTTGTTCACAGGGTTTTTGACTGAAGTGAAAGGTAGCGATCAGCCACTTCAAATCGCCATGAAATACACAAGCGATATAAATAGCTTGTTGCTATTAATTAGAGACGCATCGAACGTCATTACCACTCAAGCTTTGAAAGATAGATGCAAACGCCTTATCGTATCAATTAATAAACTTATTTCTGACACGAAAACTACTGCTTCCTAATGCATCCCAAACATCACAAGATTCGCAGGAGAATCTTAAAAGACTTTATTCAACAGAAAGTTTATCCAGTGAAAAAAGCAGCTATCAGAAGTTCTTGTCTTCCCTTATCAAAATATATTAATAATTCCACGGCTTTACAAACTCTCAATCTTCTCACATTAAATGTAAAAAGTATACGAAGTAGCTTCAAATGTTTACAATTAGAACAATTCCTTGCACAAGTCATGCCAGATATTGTATTGTTGCAAAAAACTAACACAGTATCAATGCCACCTATAATTACAAAAAATTGTAAATACAATGCTTTCTTTAACGCAGCAGATGCAGCTTTCACGGGCACTGCATTTCTTGTCAATGAATCTA
The DNA here is from genome assembly GCA_036346225.1 of Platerodrilus igneus. Taxonomy (NCBI): domain Eukaryota; kingdom Metazoa; phylum Arthropoda; class Insecta; order Coleoptera; family Lycidae; genus Platerodrilus; species Platerodrilus igneus. The sequence continues at coordinate 2,483,776 of JARFIW010000347.1, read as the reverse complement.
AACATATGCAGATTGTGAACCATGAAATTTTATATGCGTTGTATCTGCAACTGCTCAGTTTTAATAGATAACGATACCTGGCACATTATTGTTGTATATTGTTTCCATGATGAACAAAAAACAAAGTATTTTGGGAGCATTAAAAGCGTTTCTTACCCACCTCACCAATCAAATCAGTTACAACGAGAAATCCAGAATAATATTAGGCGGCGACTTCAATTGTACATTACAACCCTTGCTAGACTGATTTAATGCACAGGAGGTAAGACGAGCTAATGGAAAACGGTTGGGAAAGATTATCAACAGTTTTAACCTAGTGGACTCATGGAGTGATTTCCACAGAGAGAAAGGCGGATACACTTTTGTAACAGCGAGTTCTGCGGCTAGATTGGATCGTATATACTGTACGGCAATTATGTTCAGCATACTAATTAACACGACTATACATCATTCCTTTTCAGACCGTTGAGCATTATCAATAAATATAAAAGAGCAGTACACAAAGTAGTAGTTTACCGCCCTACTGGAGGTTCGACAACGCATTGTTAAGTGATCAAACTTATGTAGAGTGCATGAAAGTTTTCCTAAACGAAGAAATTAATCATAATACATAACTACAGATAGATCTCCTATCATGGTGGGACGCTTTCAAAATCAAAATAAAACATATCAATTCAATTCGTTAAGCAGCAAAAGCAAAACTTAAAAGCAGAATATATAATGTTAAATGATAAATTGCGGGTTGCTACAGAAACCAACCAGGAACTCTATTGGTATACTGAATGACCTAATAAAGGATACGCGTAGCAGCTACAAAATAAATGCATTTGAAGCTCATGCCTTGGAAAAATACAAAGAACTTTATGCAGCTGATAGTCCCACGTTGCACCATGACATGCGTAAACGATTTATTTCACTCACTCAAATTAAGATTGAGGGTAACGCAGCGAAAACTAGTTTGGAGTTATGTTGTTTAATGAGAACCCATTTTCAATCTTTATATAATCAATCCGACCTGCACACTGATAACAGCTCAATACTTTATTCATCCTTACCGTCGCTAAGTAATGTGGACTATCAGTATTTGGAATCTGCCTTTACCTCTAATGAATTTAGAATCGCCGTTAAATCCTTAAATAAAAACAAGTTGAAAATGCAAGGCATTGTCGCAACGAACTTCCAAATGTAGACTTACTTTAAAACAATTTAAAGAAATTAAAATTATTATGTTGTAATAATTATAAGTATTCAGATAAAATATAAAAATTTATAAACAACAAAAGAGACATTTTAATATATTTTATTTTGGACCTATTTGAAATTTTTGATAAAAATTTATTCCCCGGGGCGGTCAGGTATCCCTGGTCAGATTTTGTGGGGGGTACCATATTTCGACTCAGCTATGTTAGGGGAGTCCAAATATGTATCGCACATTAATTTTGGACCTATTTGAAATTTTAATTTTCCCGACGGAATATCGCGGGGGCACGGCGCCCCCGTGGCCCGATTTCAACTGACATCAAAACTTAAGCTCAGGACACCGAGCTGAATCGATTGATGTATCACACATTGATGTCCGACCATTAGAAAGGCCTCGGACGGACAGACGGGCGACAAATCGATTTCATAAACGAACGAAGTTCGTTGATAAAGCTTCAGGACTAGACGGTTTGACGGCAGAGTGCTACCTGTTCTTTTGGGATTTCCTGAAGCAAATATATCATAAAGTTTTTAGCGAAGCTTTATTGCGTATGACTCTCCCTTACTCAACAACGAAAGCGGTCATAAGCTTATTACCCAAAAGTAAAGAGAAACTCAAGTCTATCGACAGCTGGTGGCCTATTTTTAAACACGGATTATAAGATACTGGCAAAGACCATAGCAAGAAGACTGCAGAATGTAATTGGGGATCTGATTAATGCTGACCAAAGTTTTTCAACACCAGGTAGAACAATTTTCGACTCCATCCATCTACACACGGACGTGATCGTGTACGCCTCACAAGAAAATATTGCATTAGCAGTTATAAATTTGGATCAGCAAGGAGCATATGACCGTGTCAATCGAGACTATTTGTATAACGTTCTACAGAAATTTGGGTTTGGTCCTATTTTTATTGGCTATGTACAAACCTTATACAAAAGCCCGACATCCCACGTTAGAGTCGGTTCCCTACTTTCAGGTGCAGTAACGCACTACAGAGGAGTACGGCAGGGCTGCCCACTGTCTGGTCCATTATTCACACTGTCCTTGGAACCTTTCCTTAATCTTTGTAGAAACCATCTATCCGGTTTTCCTCTTCCTATATCCGATATGATACAGCTACAACCAACAAAATTAGCGGTATGTGCATATGCCGATGATGTGTCTATTTTTATTTCAAAAAACAGTGATTTTGATCATTTACAGGCTGTTTACGAAGTGTATAAGAACCAATCAAGGTCGGTGTTAAACACATCAAAACAAATGGGCTCTTGTACGGTGCATGGCAAGGGAGAACAGACACTCCGCTAAGGTTCTCCTGGTCATCAGGGAATATAAAGATACTGGGAATACACGTGTCAGGCAATATTCAAGAAGATACAGTGTTGGCATTACAAGCTCTATGTGCTAAAGTAGACAAAGCTATTGAAATGTGGAAATTGCGTGCACCCAATACTTCACTGACCGGAAGAAAAATAATTGTTAATCAATATATTGCACCCAAGTTGTGGCACTGTATGCAGACTCTCCCATTTAACGTCAACCAGCTAGAAACATTACAAAATAAATTAAGGGATTTCATGTGGACTGGTAAACAGGCGTCGCCGTGGATCAATGTAGTAAGCGTAAGACTACGGATCCCAAGGTCCTGGGTTCAAATCCCGACACGGCCGACTGCTTGAAAAATGGCAGGTGAGCATTTTTCACAAAAATTACGCCCTCGTTCGGATGAGAGGTTAAATGGAGGTCCCGTGTGTGAGTGTTGTCACGCACGTTAAAGAACCCTACCTTGCCTGGAACGGCAAGGGTTCGGCAAAATTCTAAATTTCCAGGCAACAAAAAACTCGCCTCCTGGCCAATGTAGTACCTTCGGGTGGAGCATTGGAAATGTAAACGAACGGACTGGTAAACATTGGATAAAATCCGAGGAACTATATCTACCGAAAGTATACGGTGGCATTAGTTTGGTATACCTTAAAGCAAAGCAAGACTGCTTTTGCCTTTTCCTGGGTTCACGTTTAATTAATAGTTCCAGAGAGCATAAGTAGGCAACTATCATGAAACACGTTATCAAGAAAAATAATTCATATGTGGTAATAGGGCAGCTTTTGACTTGTACCGATCTTAATAAGTACTCAGCAGATTTTGAAGAGAACAGTTTTGTATAATGCTTGGTTAATGTGTTTAGCAAAATATCAACGTCGTATCCGGATTTTCCTAAATTTAAAGAAGACCTTTATTCAGTACCAACAACCAGCTGTAGGTTGATTACACGCGATACTGTGCCTCCACTGTTTAGCAGAAGATGGGTAGCATATGGGTTTAGAATAATTGCCGATTTTAGGGACGGAGATGAATGGATAACACATCTAAAAATGAAAGAACGACTGTATAATGCCGCATACTCAACGAAAAACGACCTTCTACAACACTACAAAAGGATCAGATTATTTTTTGATAAATATACTAACAGCGCAAGCAGCGGCAGTGAAAACAAAGTGCATCAATATTGCCTCAATGTCGATATAAACCAAACATCATTGGAAGTGACAAAAGACAACCGCAGTCGGCTACAACAGAGTTTGGTGCTTCTGTTACTCAACTGCAAAAAACCCTTGAGAAGTAGTTGGACAGATGATGAGGTAATTTGGAGTTCCTTCTTCAAACCCCCCACACTTGGACACGAATCAATAATCTCTTGGGGGTTTGTAAAAAATAGATTGGCCGATGCAAACTTCCTAAACCGCATAGGTGTAAAAGACACGTCAGTCTGTCAATGGTGTGAAAGTGAGGGAAATTTGTGGCATATAATGATTACTTGCCAAAAAGCTAATCAACTGTGGCGGTTTGTAACTATCATTGTACAAATTTTGATGAAAAGGAAGGGACTCCTGATCAAAGAACAATGTTATGGAATCAGCGGCAATACAGCAAAGAGTGACCTAGGAAATTACATGATAAACTTAGCTAAAGCTTGCATGTATTGGACAACGATTGATGCGATAAAAAATGTTAATTCTAATATACCGTTGACCCAATATTACAAACGTTTAAAATCTAGGATAATTAAAGTTTGTTTGGCACCACAACAGACGTTCACTGGACAAGTTTTGCAACATATGGTGCGTCGAAAAAACAATATGCTGGATGGAGAATGACAAGTTACAGTTTAGTGGCAATTTAATGCAGTAACTTACTGAAATTTGCGCAGATTACAGAAGCAAACGTTGGGACATGGATTCATGTACACAATAATTAAGTTGGAAACGTTTTGATTTTTAATTTTTTCATTTTGTTTTATTCTGTTAAATTTATTTTATTTTATTTTGTTAGTTTTTTTTCTGTCATTTTATTATTTTTTTGTGTTATTTCAGTAGCGCTACACTTGTCGTTCTTAACTACCTTTTTCTTGTAACTACTGTATTTTATAGGTAGCGCTTACCTTTATGGCGTTATAACAATTGTAGGTTGTATAAGATGTTATATATTATCTATTTTTTTATACATTTGAACTGTATATTATATAAAAACCTAAAGTTTTAATAAATAATAATAATAACACACACACGCACGTGCACACACACACACACACACTCTCACACACTTACACACACATATGCTATGTGAAAAAGATGCACTAATTTCTACTATTAAGAATATTAATTAAACTAATAAATATACAGTTACAAATACCTTTGTCTATAATTTGGCATTTTGTATGGCGAAGACTTGCTTATATTAATCTACAGTGTAATGCTTTATGTAATTTGATAGTGAATTATAATTTCTAGTTATATTATAAGTAAAAGATCTTTCAAATAAGGTAGTGTAATGATGTGGCGGTGCTATTAAACTTTTAGTATGTATATTAATATCATGTACATCAGATCCAAATTGGAGCTTATTAAAAGATAAAATGGAGTTTAATTTTTTACAATCTTATGGTATAGACAGTATGCATGTAAACATGTTTTCCATATTTAACCAATTAATTTCTTTTAAGTTATGTGAAATATGTTCATGCTTTCTTATTTCATAGATTAACCTTTAGCAAGAGTTCTGCATACCCTGTATTGTTGTGATATCAAAATTGTCTAGGCACGTTCCATACACCGAATCACAGCACTTAAAGTTGAATAATGCAAGAGTCTTGCATAGTGTTGTTTTTATCTTTTTATTTAAACTACGATTGTTGAAAATTGTTTTTAAATTTAGATATGCTTTTGTAAACTTTTAGAGGTGTGTTTTTTTTTATCTTAAGTTTTGATCCATCAAGAATCCTAGGTTCTTATTACACCTTTTAATTTCTAATGTAGTATTCTTAATTTTAACTAATATGTTATTAAAGTTAGTATTCCTTGCTTTATTTCTGCCGAATAATATCACATAACATTTATTAATGTTTACTTGTAAACCATGTTGTTTCGAATGTTCTATGAGATTATTAACGTCAAAATTAACAATTTTATTAGCTTGTATTTTAGCAGGTTTGAAATTATATTGTAATTGTGTATTGTCGGCGTATAAATGATAGTTGCAATATTTAAGAGAACTTTTTAATTAAAAGTATACAATATATATAGAAGTGGACCTAAAATTGCTCTCTGTGGGACTCCTTGTGTGACAGGTAGAGCATCAGCTTTTATATGTTTTAGTACTACAGTTTGAGAGCGATTTGTTAAGTAATCTTTAATAAGTAAAATTACCGATTTATTAATACCCATATGATATAGAATTGCCAGCAACAAATCGTGAATGATTGTGTCAAAAGCTTTTGAGTAGTCAAGCATTACAACTAGAGCTAATTCATTGTTATCAGCAGCAGTTAAACAATCATCCGTTACATTCAAGAGGGAAGTGGTGCAGCTATAGCCCTTTCGAAAATCCGATTGGTTTTCAGCAAGTATATTGTATTCATCTAAATGCTGTTGAATTTGATGTCGTGACTTTTTCAAGAACCTTTGACAAACAAGGCAGAATGCTGATGGGTCTAAGGTCTTTGTATGCCACAGGTGACTTCATTTTAGGCAATGGTATTATTTGAGCAATTTTCCATGTTTCAGGAAATTATGATTCGATTATACTTGGATTTATAATGTGAGCAATGTAGGGCACTAAAAATACACAGCATAATTTTAACATGATTATACTATCTGCTCCAATAGTATTCGTTTTAATATTAAAAAAGATTTTCTTTATTTCAGTTTCCATTACAGCTTTAAATTTGAATTTTTCGATAAAGGGTTTCAATAAATCTTTTGTGTAATAATTTTTTAAATTATCATTATTAATACTTAAAATTGGTTTGGCCGATTCAATAAAAGCATTATTTATTTCATTTACATCTGTTAGGCAAGGAAGAATATGTCATTAGTGGTTTACAGTGTATATCTAACTCCAAATCTTTCCATAATGTTTTAAACCATTTGTACAAAATAATCTATAGGAACACTGTGGCACGATTTAAATAAAATTAAATAAAAACCCTTAACCACAAAAAATATTTTTTGTGGTTAAGGGTTTTTATTTAATTTCATTTGTACAAAGTTTGTTTTACATAAGCTTTCTTTTCGTATTTGATTGCAAAATTTATATAATTACGGAGGGATTTGTAGTATTCCCAGTGAGCAGGCTTTTTGGATTTCTTAAATTTTAAGTGCTTTATTTTTTAAAGATATGATAAATTTAATATTTTCAGTTAGTCATGGCACTTTAGGTTTAGTTATTCTAACTGTTCTTTTTTTGCATGTGAATGTTAAATAAATTCAGAATATTACAGTTTAAAAATTTAACTTTTTCTGTGACGTTTAGATTTAGCATATTATTCCAGGATATAGCTCGAAGATCCTTAACAAAGTTGTCATAGGTAATATGATTGAAATCTCAAAATGTAAAAAAAAGGCTGCTTACGTAATACTTTCATTTAGCGGGTAATTACAATATGTTAAATAATGATCTGGCCAACCATGTAGACTAAAAACCCCGAAGTTTCAATAATTTTTTTATCATTAGAAAAATAAGATCAATTATTTTTGAGCTAGTTTTAGTAATTTGAGTAAGTTCTTGAATAATTTGCTTATATCCTAATGCACGAAACATGTGTGATAATGTCACTGTAGAGGTTTCTGATAAGTTACTCATGTCAATATTTAAATCTCCATAACATATTACTTCATCGCAAACAGCAATGGCAACTGATATAGGATCCTCTAATGCATCCAAGAAACTTTAATAGCTGAACTCCCGCCTACGGTATATAGTGCTCAGTGCTACGTTAGTTCGTTTATAAACAAATTTTACACCCCATAATTGTTCTTTAGCTATATTCAATACATTAATTATAGAAAATTTTATAAAGTTCTTAATATAAATACCTATGCCTCCCTCCATGTATTGGTAATTTTATCCATACGAATAAATTTGTATCCCGGTATACAAACTGCAGCATCATCGACTGCAGGAAATAACCAAGTTTCCATTACTCCAACTATATCGTAGTTGGATGAAAGCTGAAATTGTTTTATTTCAGTAAAATCGTTTTGAAGTGATTGTGTATTTAAATGAGGGATTCTTATGATACTACTTATCATCTAAAAGCACAAAAATGCACAATACAACAATAACAACAAAAAACAAGAAAACTATAGTGGCGGTTATCATACCCAAAATTTTGAACACATGCAGCATTTATTAAAACAAAATTATTAAGCCCAGGCCCAGAAACACTTGTACAATACCAGCCTAATTTAAAAACAAACATCATAATATACATAATATCCGAATAAAACTTATTATAACCCTTCTTGAAAAGCCACAGCTGGTATTTTTGTAATTATTTGTAAACGCCAAAATTTTAAACAACATCGTCTTAAGGTAAATAGATTTATAAAGATAATAATAGTTAAATTAAAAATAACTAAGGTGACCCCTTGTTTAATATCTAATAAATACCAAAATAAAAATATAAAATAACATGATTCTATGAATGAGTCTTACTTCACAGGAGTGAGTAAATCCAGAGTTAAATTTAACGTAACAGTGAATTTTTAATGTAAACATGTTCCGGTAAATAGAAAAGTATCCATGTAATTGAAAGTATAAATATAAATAAACATAAGATTGAAAGTGAAAATGAACGTACGGTACATGAGGTATTGGTGTATAATATATACAAATTAATTGTTTATAAATATGAATAGAGTATAAGCTAAATAAAATGCAAGTACAATTCATGAGCATCCTTAAAATTTGAGGTCGAATTGATTTCATACACCTGACCATCATCTTTTACCCTCATATACAGCTTACCATTCTGTAATCAGAAATGCTTTTTATTATTATGTTTCTTATACTCCCTTGCTTTGAAAAAAGTTGACGGTTTGATATACTAAGTGATTCATTAATATATACAATATTGTTTTGTTTACTAGTCTTAACTAAATCCTGATTTAGGTCACTTTTAATTCTCGTTTAACCTTCCTACAGTGTAAAAACTGTTCCTTGCCGAATCTTCTGATAAATTCTACAAATATACCTCTTGGTTGAAGTCTATTATTTGAGGATTTACCTAACCGATAACATGTGTTAATCATTTGGCAATTAAATTCAAACCCCATTGATAACCCAATCTGTTGTATGGTATTTATTACATACTCATTGTCAGTTTCAGAAACTTCAAAAATTTCTAAACAATTAATCCTAGAATACTGCTCAAGATCATTACATTTTCCACTGATATTCTCAATTGACGTTATGCATGTAGTAGAGATCGATTTTTGCCGCTCCTTTACTAGATCATACATTTCATCAATTCGATTATGACATACATTAATTGAATTTGCGGTTTCTTTCTGTTCATTATGTATTACTTTTAATTGTTTCATAACGTCAACTAGAGACAGTTGACTGCTTTTTACACATGCTTCACACGACCAGTTAACATTAAGTTCATCTTCTGTCAATAGTCCTACATATGTAGAGTGAAAGTAATTTTTGCAAAATGTACATTTCACTCGACTAGCAATTCTAGAAATTTGCATATTGCAATTTTTGCAAGTGAAAGGCATTTTATCATTATTTATAAATAACAAATAAACTTTAAACCGCAAAAACTACACTATGACAGAATGCGTTGCATATGTTGCTGTTAGAAATCAGTAGATAAAGTATTTGTTGTATTAAAAATAATTAAACGTAGTAATAATTTATAACTATAGTCACTACAATTTTTTAATTTTAATGATCCCTGTTAAATTAACTGAAGCGATAGAAAAATGATAATTAACAAATAACATATAGCTCTGTGGTAGAGAGAAGTGAACTGTATAAAATTTAAGTGATAATTTAACAAACAACATATAATTAATGTTTTTAATCAGTTCAAGCGTTTACTAAAAGCACTCACCTGTTATAATTATTTATGGTTACCGGTTGGTACCGTGTCATTTATAAAATGACACGGTCCCAACCCGGAACCATAAATAATTATAATGACTCCGGCCGTGAAAGCCTCCGACAATATCACTCACCTGTTGTCCACGAAAGCCGTGTCAACGACAAAAACGATGTAAACAAAAAACTACTCTTCTCTTTGGCGGATATAGCAAAGCACATTTATGACGATAGCGGTGTTCTGAAGAAAAGCGGTTCATCTAATTAGGAGTTTTACGTAGAACGTGTAAAACAGCGATGCGGTCTGTTCGAACGACAAATCGATTCTCTTGAGCTTCGTGGATTTTCCAGTCAATACTGTTCTTGCATATGCGGAATAACACAGAGTTTTATCATTCGCGGCACTTGTTGGCGCGTGCTTCAAGTAAAACCATGAAACTTTTACAAAAACAAATTTAAATGTACCGAGGCGAACGTAAATAATTAACAAACTCAATAGAAAATGAAATTTAGCTTTAATTATTTACACTATAAACGGAACAATCCCGTTTCTTTAAATTTTGTCAAAGCAACTCAAAACACGTCTTACACACACAACACACAGCTCAACTTGATATGCTAGTATTTCTTATGATGAGGCTGTGCAAAAAAATAATTGACAATATGGTGTGTTTATTGAAAAAAAAAATACAAATTGATGTTGGTTACATCTTTTTTATGATTATTGTCGGTGCTTATACCTCTTTTTCTGGTGATTACGCCACCTACAGTTCATTTATAATCTGGTCTTAATGTTGCTTAAGCAGTACTTATGCGCTTTGTAATAATTATTGAATAGTTAAACAATAAAATATGGGAGTAATTTATGAAATTACCTATACTAAGAGTAATGAAACTGAAAAATATTTAGAAAAAAATAGTAATCCTAAACAGTACTTCTAATAAGAACAGAAACATAAATACTAAAAGGCTAATAAAGACCCTATTTTATAAAACTACTTGTAACTTTTAGAGTTGGTTGATAAATTAATCAGGCAATGCTTTTACTTCGCCTTTTCAAATTTTTTGTAACTTTATTGGAAAATAGTGCTAATCTCCCTCCTTTGATAACTTGGAATACAGTATTTAAAGGAAAAACCTGTAATGGGTTTGCTCTTCCTAGCAAAATTTGTACTTATTCTCTATATTTCAATGTCTAGAAAGTAGTCTTATAAATTAGGCTCCAGGAACATTTTCAATTAAGAACTATTGTACGCGCCATATGCCTCTTTCATATTTGCCGCATCGGGTATAAACTCTCGTTTGTGATTACCTTGAGTGTGCGCACGCAAACACTAGGAAGTAAGTAAAAAATGGACGTCCTCGGACAGCACGGTTAACGTGAACGGTCAAACTCTAATATATTCCTCTTTTCTATTATTCCTCATTTCCTTGCCTTGTCGGCCTGGCCTTTATGCGAGTGTTAGTGTTTGACGTTATAAACTTATTTAGGTGCACTGAAGAAACCATCCAGTGAGCTGAAGATTAATACACGGTGAGTGTGATCTTGTATTTTACTCTTTTTCCCTATCATACAGTCCTACTCATATCGAATCCTCTCCCGTACCGGGGTGCTCTTAACTACCAGCTACTTGACCGGTACAACTATACTATAATTTCACACATCTTCTATGTTAGTTTCTGGAACAGTACTATGGTACATTGCCAACATATTTCAAAGAAAAGACTCATGATGGTATTGTGGTTCGGTCACAAATGTACGATACAATTTGATGAGATTGTCATACTTTTTCTTATTAATAAGCAACTCTGCAATATAAGCACGTTCTAGAGGCACTATTTTTATTGAAAAGGATATCTCCATGACAGGTGCATGTTCATTGCAGCCATCGGTGGCTATAATACAATTTTATTATTTAATCACTTTCACATTCCTAAGGTCCAAAATTTTTACCTCGCGACAATTTGGATTTTTAAGCTTTTTGGAGTTAGTTAATGCTTTCCAATTTAAAAAAGCTGAATAATGCTGAACATTTACTTGGTATGGACCTGGTTTTTTGCGGGCATTTCTCATTATCGTAGCCCACTTGGAAGGTGCCTGAACGAAACTGTTCATAATCTTTTTCTCAATTACGCCATGAATTCTATCCACGGGCATATAGATATGTCCCGGTACTAAATAAATTATTTCTCTTTCTCGAATTGTCTTGGAATTATTTAGAAAATAATTAAGCATTGTCAACATTTGTCTATTCTTATTTTGGCTGGGACAATTATCTCATAAACATACTATTTTTCCAACATTTTCTTTATTATCTACTTTGACTAAAGACGAATAGAGCAGGGACTATATTTCGTTTGCTCTCCTGTTGCCATTTTTTTCACCCCATAGCTACAAATTGCGTTTGCGGTAACGCTTTCATAAAATCTGAAGCTATAATAATCATATTTTCTTGAATAGCCAACGTTGTGTGAACCATGAGGTGTTGTCACAATTTTTTGTAAATCGAACATTATTTTTCCTTTGGCATTCAATTCTTTCTGTTTTTGCAAGAAATAGCTTTAGCACTATCATTGTCCTTAATGTGCTTTCGGCATTCAGCTTCTATTGAATTATTTTTCATTTTGTCGAATGTGCTTATATTTTTCACATATAGCGCATTTGGTCTTCTTTGGAACATGTATCCCTATATTATAATTTTTACGTAAAATGCGCTTGAAGCTAGAAAGACCCATTTTCAGAAAACTGTTAGTTAGAACATTTTTTCTTCCTTCGCAGGGATTGTCCAACATTGTTTTATTGGCTTACTCTTGTCTTTGTAATTTTTATATGCTACTCCACGAGATCTTTCGTTGTTTAACTGCATTTTACTTTCTTCTTCATTTTCCTTTTTCCATATTCTGATTCTAAGCTAGAGCTAGAACTAGAATTTCGACTTGAGGTTAATCTTGATGTTGATTTTTATCTTGATCCTGGTGTTATCGGTCGTAATTCCAAGTCTGAGTATAATGTATCGTCTAATCCTGTAGTTCTAACACTTCATATTGCAGACAGGATGCCAGGTTTCATTTTCTTCCATAAGATGTGATTGAAAGGGTATGACACCAAAACTTCGATAGGATCTGCTAAATTTGATGAATAATGCAGTAATTGTTCCTCTTCTACAACAATATTTTGAACCAGTGTAAATTTTTGATTGGTCATTTTCAAAACGTTGTGCTACAGTTTTGGACTCGCTGTTACTGCTACTACTGGGATAATTGACAATTTTCCTGTTGAGTGAATCTTCTGTAATGTATTGATGTTGTCCGTTCTATTCCAAAGCATTTTGATCCATAATAGAAATTATTTGCTGGTTATGTTCAAAATTTTCTTTATTATATTCTAGAAAAATTATGTCTTCCTTTAGTGCCTCATTAAAATCTACAGGTATTTTTACTTCCACCAAGGCAAGCTTGAGGATTTTTTGTGTTCGTATTGACATTCTGAAAAAAATATAATTGCATAAGCGCCGTAACTGATTGAAACCTTCTGACAAAATATCAAACTAGCTCATTATTATATTCAGAAATTATATGTAGATTACATTCATATTATTTAGTAGAACATCCTAAAACCATCAAATAACAAAAAATATGATATGCTTCACAACAGAAAAATTTTCATTTTGCATTAATATTGCATTACAAGTGGTGGCTATGAACTCTGAACTGATAATTTTGTTCTGATTATGCACCATCAAAATAAAACACGTGTTGTTCGTATTTCCGCTTTAATAATACAGTATTGCCCGAAATAAACAGTACTGAAACTAAGTTGGCGGTGTTTTTATGCGTGCGCTGCCACACTCAAGTTAGCTAGTATAGACCTGTCAAGTAAACCTCAAACAAGTAATTAGTAGGGCCTAATTGTTAAAAATGGTGTTAAGTACAGAGGAGAAAGTGTTTCTGGTAGAGCATTATTTTCGTTCATACGGAATCGGCCGACATAATGGTGCAAGTTTGCTATACGTGTCTGATCAATTCACACAAAGGTTTAATAAACGTTCTCCAAGTAATGCTGTAATTTTGAAGGTTATTGAAAAGTTTAGAAATACAGGTAGTGTATTGTGCCAACGAAAAGGAAACTCAGGGCGTCCCAGGACAGTTAACAACAACAATAACCATGAACGTGTTTTTGAGCAAATCTTAGAAAATCCGAAAGTCAGCCAGGCAAGGACAGCGTTACAACTTGATTTAAAAGAACTTCCTTTCAAAGAATCCTGAAGGAGCTGGGTACATTTTCGTATGTGATTCAGGTACTTCAACAACTACATCCTCGGGATTATCGCAGTAGAGTGGAATATTGCGCCAGAATTCTCGCGTTACAGTATGAAAATCCTGAATTTTTGAAAAATGTTTGGTTTTCAGACGAAGCACATTTTCACTTGTCAGGCTATGTGAATCGTCGCACAAATCGATTTCTGGGCTTTGCCAGACCCGATGAGGTTCAAGAGGTTCCTTTACATAGTGAAAAGTGAGTGTCTGGTGTGCTGTTTCCGGACACGGAATCATTGGTCCGTACTTTATCGAAGAGAATGGTAGGCAAGTCACATTTAATCAACAGAGGTACAGACAAATTTTAACACGATTTATCCCTGATCTACGTCAATTCTGTCGTGCACGTAACTTGGCATTTCGAAACCAATTATTTCAGCAGGACGGGGCAACTTGCCATACTGCTGCCGCAATTCGTCAATTTCTTCAAGAACATTTTCCAAGCAAATTCATATCACGATTTACTGACTTCCCTTATCCTTCACATTCTCCAGACCTCACACCTCCAGACGCATACATTTGGGGCATGGCTAAAAATGCCGTTTTCAAACGGGCACCACAAACCATCGATGAATTAAAGGATGCCGTTAGAGTCTTCTTCGCAGCCCTGAGACAACCCTTATTCAATAACATGACCAGAAACTTAGAACATCGTTATGAAGTCTGTCTCGAACGAGGAGGTGCACATTTAGAACATATAATAAAGTGTCAATAATATGTATTTTTTAAATATACAAAACAATTACAATTTCAGTACTGTTTATTTCGGGCAATACTGTACCAATGTTATGTTAAATAATGCAAAACAATATAATAACACTACGTCCTGTATTGATAAACATTGTCTTACCTTTTTCACGATTGTATAAAGCACTCAACAACACTAGGAGCTTACACTCTGTGGATTGAATGCAAACTGAAACCTTTTATCGGTTAAAGTGTCGCTTGTGCATTTATGATTGCCAATAGCATTGGTAACCAACTTTTTGTCGGACACGATTGACGTCAAATGATTCGGTCTACCACTAGCTTAAAAATTTAAGTTTGTCGCTTACGTATTTTTGTAAGAACTCAATCGATATGTATAAGAGTGCATAAAAACAAAATATATGCATGTACAGGAAATTACACAAATCTAGATAGAAAACTTATTTTTAATGTTACTTTTATCAAAACTATTAAGTTCAAGATTTTGTTATATGTGTTCACCAAGTTGTAATGTGTGGGCATTACTGTAAATAAAAAGTGGATGCAAAAAGAGGAAAATTAATCTTATATGGACAACTTAATATATACCTTTTATAATTCCTATTTCTTGTATAGTAGTGTTCTGTAGCAAGACATTTCAATAAAAATTCTTAGTTTTATCAAATTCTTAAACTTAAAAACTGCTAAATCATCCTTTTAATTTTGCCAAAGACTGACCGAATCTGCCAAGAAACACCTCCTAGCTTCCGGCGACACCTCGAACACAACGCTGGCCAACGGATTCCTGGGTCCTCTGCCGCCAAATCTAAACTTCTCCCTAACTTCGTCTTCGAACCTAAGCCCCCTGAAGCGGGGGTTCTGAGCAAGCAACCTCTGCTGGAGCTCTTCCTTCTTTATCTCCCTCTCTACCCAGGGAGCACGATACGCGGCCTCCTCTTCTCGATGGTCCTTGCCGTCAGACCCTGACAAGCCCCACCTACCGTCGACTGCAGCCTACGAGCGTCCTCTCGATCTGCACACTCGACGACAACACCACCCCTACGCATACGACGTGCTCCTACAACAACAAAACCATCCTTGGCAGGATCAACCCTCTTCTTTAACGTCGCCATGACGTCTTCTTTGACCCCTGGATTGGCGTCGACACGGACCGCGACCGTCGACGCTGCCTTCTTGGCCACTGCTCCGGCGTACGAAACTACCCCTGAGACTAAACGACCTGCTGTTGCCCACCGCCCTACAACGACCTGCTCCGTCCTTGCCGCTGCGACTGCAACCTCCGCAACAGCCTCCTTCACCTCGCCTCGCACCATCCTCAGACCCCTAACCATCCCCAAAATCTGGTTCAAAACGTCTCGGAGCTCGTCCGCGGCGTTGCGAACCACCCTCCTGTCATCGACAGTGATCGTCGCCGAAGTTGCAGGGACCCGCTTCTGGATGAGGCCGTGCGCCTTCCTCGCCCTGAACATAAGGAGGTTCAGCTCGTCTAGATCGCTAGCCGCAACGCTTACATTGCTGCTAGTCGATCCGCGACGCTGGCCTCTCGATGTTGAGGGCGATTCAAACCCGGTTCCACCCACAAGGGGCGCCGGCACCTCCGACTCCACCACCGCCGACCCAGGTTCCGCCTGCGACACGACTACCTCCCCGTCGGGCTGCGACACCAGCTTCTCAAGGACTACCGCGAGCTCCTTCACTGCGACCTTCGCAACCGACCCTGCTTCCGACTGCTCACCCCTGACCGACTCCGACCGATCACCCCTCTTCTTCCTCGGCAGCGGCTCATCCCGGTGGACAACCATGCTGAAAAATCAAACAAACAACAACCAGAAACAAAAAACCCAGATCAAAAACGCCCTGACCGTTTCGAAGCTAAATACTCAAAGTTAAGACGATCAGCTATACAACAAAACCTACAGCAAGTACAAAACAAAGCCCTGCTTTAATAAAATATCTAGATTTAAAATGAACCGTAAACTTCCCAGTATTTATTTATTTATTTATTCAGTTTTCAAACCAGCAAATGAAGTTTCAAATTTATCAAAGATAAAACAAACACTAAAATCAAAATAACAACGAAGACAAATTAGAATCACAGACCCAATAAATATACCTCGATTAAAAATGTACCGTAAACAAAACTGTATTTATTTATTTTAAATTCAAACTAGCTAATTAAATCCAAAACAAATCTATAAAATACCGGACTTTAAATTTAAATGTCAACTAATTAAAACACGCGTTATTAGAATGCGGTACCGGAAGCACTTACCGCTTGTTTACTCGGTGTTTACTCGACCTTCAAATGTTAACACCACTAATAACACCCAAAGATCGACTTTAAGGAAGCTTAAAGTACACGTCACTTAAAAATGGATTATTTATATTAAAATTGTTTTAAAATTGACATTTTTTGAGTTATTTATTTGATTTAAAAGGGCCTTGATTTTGGTTTTTAACTTGTTATTTTATTATACGCACATTATATAATTTTCCCAAATTTATTTGTTTGTTTTACGCGGTTTTTTTTAGGCCGATTTACTAGATTTTCCAATAAATTTATTAAAAACGCCTTTTTAAAATATTTTGAATTATTTTGGGGTGTTTGGTTATTGGTTTTTGATTTATTAGCCCGAAATTTGATTTAGTTTGATTTTAAACCCGAATTTTAGTTAAAATTTAAGTTAAAACGGGGTTTATTTAGTATTTCACGGATTAAATTATTATTTTGATTTTATTTAATGCCCTGTATATTAAAATTAACGGCACACAACAATAAAAAACGATAGAAAGCAAAGTTTAAACTATAATAAAACAATAATAGATAGTAAAAAAAACTTACTTGTTTACCGCACAAGCGGGAGCCCTTAAAAACACGTCCGCTCGCTTCAAGCGGTAACTAGAAACTGAAAGGAAAAGGAGACAACTGGAAACTGGCTAAATTCTTATTACGTCAGCATATCACCCCCAACAGTACTAATTCATTACGCCCTGCTGAAATACTTATGGGACGGAAATTGAAAACGTGTTTGGATAATCTTCATCCGGGTTTGTCGACGCAAATCCAACTTAAGAGGGAGAAAAGTTGGATGATGCATGGAATTCACAAAATTACGTACTTTTAAAGCAGACGAACTAGTTTATGCGCAAAATTACAGCGCTGGTCCAAGGTGGATACCTGCAATAGTAACTTCAATTACAAGGCCGCTTTCCTATAAGGTTAAATTACTAAACGGCGACATCTTGTGGAGGCACATTGATCAACTTAAAACTCAAAGCAATCATGTACCGCCGGGTATCTTTGAGGAATCTAGTCAGAATCCGATAGGAGGGGTACCGCTTGAACCACCATCCGGTGGGGACTGGGCTTCGGATAACGACTCAAACTTCACTGTACCGTCCGAACGTGCTGTTAATGGAGATGGGTGACATCACAACAACGTTATGTTAAGCAATCAATCAGAGTTTAATCGCGGTGATGTTACTGCAACTGACAATGACAACGTTACTAAAATGAAGCCTCGGTAGGCAACCCTACAAGTCCATCACCTGCTCGGCGTTCCACAAGAGTTCGACATAAAACGCGTTGGTTGGATGATTACGTCTAGAGGGGGAGGAGTGTTATATATGCATTTTGACCTTGTCTACATCAAGAGTGTGCCTAGCAGAGTGTCCGTGGTTACGAAAAAATGTGACAGTAGATAGACACAAAAAGGGAGTTAAAAAATAGAGCAGTTGTCACTTATCTGTTTATGTTATTATTGTATCAGTTAAGTGATTGTTTTCATTTAAATATCTATATCAACTGTCATAAAATTCTAACAGTGATATTTCACACAAATGCCATTAAGTGATTGTATTAAAAATACAGATATATATTTTTTTATAAAAGTTTAATACTCACTGTCATAAGATATAAGAATGAGATACTTTATTCTTAGTATGAGACTATTAAAAATACAGGTTTATATTTTTTATAAACTTCAAGAAGTAGTCATAAGATGTAACAATAATGTCTTTTTCAATTTTTAATGCAACTGCTTCAAAGTACAACCTAATTGTTTATATAAAATTTATTTGGTTCTGTCATAAAATCCAACAGTATATTTTGATAAACACCTTTGAGAATTGCTTATCTTATTTATGTATATGTAGTTACAGTGCTTATGTAAAAATGCTTTATGGCACTTTAATGTAACACATCAATAATAGATCTATTACAGCTGTGGTCATAACTAATGTAAACGTAGTATTTTATTTAAACAAGAAAATGTTCTTATGATTAATTTTTGTATATGAAAAATGTAGATGCCTTTGTTCATGCTCCGAATAAGAAAGAATTTAAGTTAATAAAAAACTCTACAATTTACGAGGTTGTTATTTTTATGAACGTAATATATTCTAATGTGAATTTAAAACACTACGGACTGACTTATATAAAATAGGCTGAAACCGAGTCTAAAATTATGTTATAAAAGTTTGTTAAAGATCCAAGGCGACACGTTACAGAGCAGTGTTCACGTGGGAATTCAGTAAGTACTTTATATCTGTACAAAGTGTCATATTTTGTTGTACTAAA
Source organism: Platerodrilus igneus (assembly GCA_036346225.1). Classification (NCBI taxonomy): domain Eukaryota; kingdom Metazoa; phylum Arthropoda; class Insecta; order Coleoptera; family Lycidae; genus Platerodrilus; species Platerodrilus igneus. The sequence continues at coordinate 2,464,578 of JARFIW010000347.1, read as the reverse complement.
GTCGTCTTGAGGTTTTTATACCCGCCTCTAAGAAATCGGTTATATATTCATCATACGGCAGGGTATAGTGGCGCCCTTAATATCATTTGTCACATATTTGTAATATCTTGTAATATATCAAAGATCCCACCCCATGCTCATCGCCTCCACTTCTGCATTACTTGGCTTTTTAGATCGCAGAAATCCTTAACCTCTTGTAAATCCTTGTTTCCTATTTCGGTTTTTGATTTATCCCCCACCCCAATTGATATTAGTACTTTAATTTTATTTTCATACTGTATCTCTCTGCTAATACTGTTACCATTTCATTAAGAGCTGCTTCTCTAACTCTTCCTTGCTAGATGCTAATACTGCTATATCATCTGCAAATCTAGGCACATCAATCGTTTATCCCTGCATAGTAATGTCTTTCTGCATTTGATAGTATTAATTGCCTCTTCGATATACAAGTTAAAAATTAATGGAGAGACACACATCCCTATAGCACCCCTTTCCTAATGTTTACTTCTCTTCGTTCCTGCTCTAATTCTATTACCGATGTTAGTTCTTTGTATAAACTGTGTACTATCCATCCATCCATCCCTATAACTCATTCCAATTTTATTGAGTATTTTGAGCATTTTTTCCCATTTTACATTATTGAATTCTATATGCAGATCTACAAACCCTATATACACAATTTCTCCTTTTTCTATTGTTTTCTAAAAATATACCCCATTTCACTCATATTCAATGGTAAGCGAAAGGGAGTAAGTACCCTGATAGCTACTAAAATACTTCACGGCTTAGATATTTGCAGAATCAATAGTTTTCCAATTACTCATTTCACACAATCTACATTTGTTAAGCATTTTGCAAAAGCAATGCCTGTAGTTGTTTATAACAATCATCATGTATTAATACAATTACTTTTTCAATGTCCTGGAACTGGTTGAACACGTTACCTGCATTGTTTTCCATTGTGAGCTAACCTACACATTTACCTGAAATTCCCACAGCCTACATCTTTCGCCTTCACTATCTGTGTGCAAAATTCTATCAGCCTACTCTCCTGTCGTTTCTCGTGCCTAAACAAAATAAACCTGCAACCTCTCCTTCCCTACCCTCATTTACCACTGCATTAAAATCTCGCATAATTATTAAATTTTCATGTCCTTTTACGAACCTTAGTACGTCTTCAATATCTTTGTAGATGACTTCTACCTCTTCCTCAATGTAATTAGAGATAGGCATGTACACTTGTATTATTACTATATTAACCAGTTTCCTAATCTAACCATGAGTACTCTTTCCTTCCTTTTTAAGTAGTTTTCTACAGTGTCCTATTGTTTTTGCATAACTATCCCCAAAACCTGAACGCCCTTCCTATGATTCTGTATGAATTATCCTAAAGTCGCCACTCCAAAAATCGACAACCTCTGGCCACGAACTTCAGTAATCGCTACTATATGTAGTGCTAGTCTATCCATTTCAATTTTCAAATTCTCTAGCTTGCTTGCTGATTAATGACCTCAAAGCTATAGGTTATTGTTAGTAGTACTTTGTTACGTACAATTTCAGGATCGTACATTTTCTGATTAATCGCGTATTTCTTATTGTATTCAAGCAGCATGGGTTTATGCCTACTCGTTCTACATTAACAAATGTTACAATCCTGTGTTCATATATTTTGAATGCCTTCGATAATTCTCGTGACGTCGATGCTTTCTACTTAGATTTTTCTAACACATTTGACAGATACTCCCTGTATGTTTGTTGTGGGTTGTTTTGTATTTTTCTTAATCTTCTTTGGGAATTAAACCACTCATAATGGTTAACATCGTCTTTATTTACGTTTCGATCCATAACCTAGGATCATTGTTAAAATAAAAATTTCAAGTTTGACATTTATGACATAAATTGTATGTGACTTTGATTTATTAATGTTTGATTTGATTACATTAGGTAAAAAAAAAAAAATTTTAGTTTAGAAGAATGAGTGCCTGCAATTTGTGTTGTGCCCTGGGATAGACTTTGAGGTAGCCAATATTCTTAACGTGAAATCAGCTGATTAATTTTTATATAGTTAAATTTCCCATTTCGAATGGACCTGCACCTTGCCGAAGTTCTAAATTACTAGAACAGGTGAAATGGCTTGCGTGTTCTAATGAGCTAAAGAGCCAAACTACAGGTCCAACCAAAGTAGTAGGGTCGTTAGTGAGGAACCAGACTAAGACAGGTCCCGAAGAGGGCAGCGGCTCTTTCCGTACTTAGATTGGCAGAGACCATAGGGGTCGGTATGGCAGTCTAAGACACACTACCGCGATGTGGAAGGCAACGGGAAACCACCACATTATCTCCCAAGTACACAGCGTACTTAAATTGTAACAAACATGATGGCATTCTCTGGGGTAAAAGATTCCGGAGTTAAAATAGTCCCCATTCGGATCTCCGGGAGGACTACTGGAGGATGCGATCGGAAAGTTAAAAATAAGAGTCGGGAACATTCTGCAGTCGGAGCGTGGAATGTTAGAAGTATGAAGCAAGTAGGTAAGATAGAGAACCCAAAAATCGAAATGAATAGGTTATCACTAGACATAGTAGGGATCAGCGAAGTTCGGTGGCCGAGTGGAGACTTCAGGGTAATTCATACAGGAGCAGAGGACGGAAATTTGGGTGTGGGGATAGTTATGCGAAAAAAGATAGGATACTGTGTAGAAAGTTACTTACAAAAGAACGAAAGAGTTCTCATGGTTAGATTAGAATCTAAACCGGTAAACACAGTAATAATACAAGTATACATGCCCACCTCTAGCTACAGTGACGAAGAGGTAGAAGCCATCTACAAAGATATCGTAGACATATTAAGATACGTAAAAGGACATGAAAATTTAATAATTACGGGGGATTTTAATGCCGTGGTAGGTGAGGGTAGGGAAGGAGCGGTAGTAGGTTTATTTGGTTTAGGCACGAGAAACGACAGGCTGGTAGAATTTTGCGACAAGAACAATTTAATCATCACAAACACATTATTTCAACATCATGCTAGAAGACGATATACGTGGAAGATGCCAGGAGATATAGGACGATATCAAATAGATTACATTCTTGTTAGACAACGGTTTAGGAATCAAGTAAAAGACAGTAGAAGCTACCCAGAAGCAGATATAGATACTGACCACAACATCGTAATTATGAAGGCCGCACTTAAATTTAAAAATCTGAAAAAGAGGAACAGAAAAATGCACTTGGACTTAGAGAAACTAAAAGACAAAGATATTCAAGTAAGATTCGAAAAAAAGTCAAATGAATTGCTGAATGATATCGGGAAAATATTTGAAACTAAGGAAGTAGAAACAGAATGGAATAACATTAAATCCAGCCTAGACATGGCGGCCAGAGATATTTTGGGGTATACACAAAAAGAAAATAAGAAACCATGGATAACAAAGGATATCGTGAATTTAATAGAAGACGAAAATACAAAAATAAATCAGACGAAACAGGAAAACAGAGATACAAAGCCATAAAATGGGAAATTATTCGAAAATGCAGGAAAGCTAAAGAACAATGGATTGATGAAAAGTGCAAAGAAGTACAAACTAAGATGGAAATAGGAAAGACAGACGAAGCATACAAATTAATTAGAATGAATTTTAGGGATATAAAACCGTATAGCAAAAATATAAGGGACGCACAAGGAAACGTCATTATAGAAAACGTAGAAAGTGAGTAGATGGCAAGAATATATAGGAATTTATATGCAGGAGAGGAACTAACTGCATTAGAACAGGAATCAGACATTGAAAATGATGACTTGGGATATCCTATACTTGAGACGAGTTTGAATTAGCATTAAAGAGTCTGAAAAATGGTAAGGCACCCGGTACAGATAAGATGCAAGCAGAAACTCTAAAAACCGCTGGACAAGCAGTAACAGAACGTCTCTTCCAACTTGTAAGCTATATGTATGAGACAGGCGAGATACCCAAAGATTTCAAACGTAGCATCATAGTAACTATACCAAAAAAGAAAGGCGCGGATAGATGTGAAAATTTTCGGACAATAAGTTTGACAGCACACGTGTCAAAAATATTAACTAGAATTGTGCAAAGACGAATGGAAAAACGAGCTGAAGAAATACTAGGAGAAGACCAATTTGGGTTTAGGCGAAACAGGGGAACACGGGAGGCTATTTTAGCTCTGAGAGTGATAATGGAGAAAACAATAGAAAAGGGAAAGCATCTACATAGGGTTTGTAGATCTGGAAAAAGCATTCGACAATGTAAATTGGAAAAAATGTTTGAAATACTCAAAAGATTGGAATGAGTTATAGGGATAGACGAATAGTACATAGCTTATACAAAGAGCAAACAGCAGTAATAGAATTAGAGCAGGAACGTAGAAGTAAACATTAGGAAAGGGGTGAGACAGGGATGTGCCCTATCCCCATTGATTTTAACTTGTACATAGAAGAGGCAATGAAAACTGTCAAATGCAGAAAGACATTTGGAATTACTATGCAGGGACAAAAATTGATATGCTTAGATTTGCAGATGATATAGCGGTATTAGCGTCTAGCAAGGAAGAGTTAGAAGCGGCTCTTAATGAAATGGAAACGGTTCTAACAGAGAAATACGGTATGAAAATTAACAAAACTAAAACTAAAGTTCTAGTTTGCAAAGGTGGGGAAAATAAATCAAAAACAAGAATACAAGTATTTAACACGAACTTACAAGAGGTTAAGGATTTCTGCTACCTAGGAAGCCAAATAACGCAAGATGGGAAAATCACAAAAGATATAAAACAAAGATTAGCACAAGGTCGTGCTACATTTAACAAGAAAAAGCAACTATTGTGCTCAAAGACCACAAACATAGAAACAAGGAATAGATTGCTTAAAACATATGTGTGGAGCACAGCACTGTACGGCTGTGAAGCCTGGACAGTAGGAGAAGCGGACAAGAAAAGGTAGAAGCCTTTGAAATGTGGTGTTACAGGCGTATGATGAAGATATCATGGACCGACAAAGTTAAGAACGAAGAGGTACTAAAAATGGTAGGGGAAGAAAGAAATATGTGGAAAACGGTAAAAAATAGGAAAGATAGGATGATAGGCCACATACTACGGCATGAGGGAATAGTGCGGAATATTTTAGAAGCAGAGATAGGAAAAAAGAAGAAGAGGCAGACCTAGATTAGACTACTGCACACAGATAGTAAAAGATGTAGGCTGTAGAGGTTTCAGGGAGATGTGTAGGCTAGCCCAGAATAGAAATCAATGGAGGTACGCATCCAACCAATCCCAAGATGGATAAACTAATGACGAAAAGATAACTGTGCGTAAACATGATGATTATTATAAGTAACTACAAGAATTGGTTGGGCAATATTCTCGATTAATGTTAAGTGTGTGAAAGGATTTACTGGAAAACCATTATTTCGGCAAATGTCTAACAGTTGGGGATCTTGGTAGCCACAGGTTGCTTAACCTCCTTCACTGAATCTCGGTAAAATAGGGTATAAAATTAGAAAACAATAGAAAGGGAACGAGCTGAATACACATACTCCCTGAAAAGAAGAAAATAAGAAAAAGAAGAAAACCACCAAAAACGTAAAATCAAAGAAGCTGCCTATATAACCCTACATAAAAATAACTGCGTTGCAAACGAATCCGTGACTTTCAGTAAACAATGGATTCCATTACTAAAAGAAATAACAAATGAAAATCAAATGCCCACAATATCTAGGTAGCATTGCAAGTTTTTCCTGGGTTTTCCTTGCAATATTAACATGAAATACAGCCTACATACATGATTTCTATTTATACATAAAATAACTAATTAAATAAAAATAAGCATATTAACAATCCTTGTAAAACAGCATTGGTATCTGACAAGTATAAATCCACAATAAGGTTACCTCAAAACCATATACAATCTCCGTTGAACAGTATTGGTATCTGACAAGTGTAAACCCGCCATAGGGTCGCCTCAGATCCATATACAATCTTCATAGAACAACATTAGTATCTGACAAGTGTAAACCAGCCATAGAGTCGCTTCAGATCCATATACAAACTTCATAGAACAACATTGGTATCTGACAAGTGTAAACCCGCCATAGGGTCGCCTCAGATCCATATACAATCTTCATAGAACAACATTGGTATCTGACAAGTGTAAACCCACCATAGAGTCGCCTCAGAACCATGTTAAAATCTACCAAAGAGGTAACTTAAATCATAATGAATTTTCCCCCTCAAAATAAATATAAAAAATGACTACTTAAGCCTTTCAATAATGCAATCGCACTTCTTTAATAACCATCCTCTCAATTGTATAAATAGAAACATGTTAAAAATTTTTCCAATTCCAAGTTATTGAATTTATATAAAATTCACCAATAAAAATTAATCAGCTGATTTCACGTTAAGCGTATTGGCTACCTAAAGAAAGCCGATCCCAGGTCGCAACACAAATTGAAGGCAATCATTCTGTTAAACTTTAAAAATTTTTGCTTAGTATACTCAAACCAAATATTTCAAACATCAATAAATCAAAGTCACCAATTTATGTCATAAATGCCAAACTAATTTTGACAACGATCCTAGGTCATGGATCGAAACGTAAATAAAATAGATTTTAAAAACTATGAGTGGTTTAATTCCCAAAGAAGATTAACCTGAATACACATGCTGTGTGAGAATTTCAGGGAACTATGTAGGCTAGCTCAGAATATAAATAAGTGCAGGTACATGTCCAAACAGTTTTGAGACGGAAAACCTAAGGGCTGCGAAATACCTGCAACTTATGTTAACTGTGCGAAAAGATAAATTGGAAAATATATTAAATCGCCAAATGGTTAAGTGTTGGGAGAACTTGGCAGCCACAGACTGCTTACCTCCCTTCACAACCATTGAAGGTCGGAGAAATAGGGCATATAACTGTAAAACAATAGAAAGTGATCGAACTGCATCTAACAAGAAAGAACATCGCCTATGAGGAAAGACAACAAACAGAATAAGAAGAAAATTGTTGAAAGCATATGTGTGGAGCACAGCACAGTATGCCTATGAAATACGGACAGGCTGAAATGCAGACAGAAAAACGGTAGCAGTCTTTTGAAATGCTCCAGATGTATGAGGACGATAGCATGGACAGACAAAGATAATAACAAATAAGTTACAGAAAGAGTAGGGGAACAAGGATATCTGGGGAAAAAGAGAAATAGTAGGGCGGAATACGTTCTAAGGCATTTTTGGGGAATAGTATGTGATATATTACAAGCAGAGATAGGAAAAAAGAGGTAGATGTAGACCTAGATCAGACAGTTATAGATGCAAACTGTGCATATTTCAGGAAAATCTGTAGGTTAGTTCAGAATAAGGAACAATGATGGTACGCGTCTAACCAGTTCTAGGACTGAAGACCTAATGATGATGAGTTAAATTTCATATACGTAAGGCTGAAGCAGCCGTTTTTTATACTATCTTGAGGAAAAAACTATCCTAAATATCTTAAAAATAGGGTAGTTTTCCTTGCCTATTCCTGTGTTGCTTGATCCGATTTCACACCATGATATTTAAGAACAAGACGTTCTCTGCTAATAATCGACCTTCTATATGAAACAAAAACGCCTTGCGTTAGTTTAACTATTGCGGTGGCCTAGTCCTCCTGTTTGTGTTAAGCTATCCTCAATGGTTTGCTATTATTTTATAAATGAGTAATTTGTTTGATTTTTCACTGCAACCTAAGTTTTACGTATAAGCTACATGTCAAGATAAATTTGATACACAGAAAGTAGATTGGAATACTTTCAGTTAAATTGAGCTGGGTTTCACTGTGGGGAAATTAGAATTTGTGTATCTATAATAATATTCAGTACGAGCTTTTGGTTATTATAATTACACCACACGTAGAAGTATGTACAACCCTCATCTTTGTTTTTCTTGGATCTACAAAACATATGTTCTGGTTGATATACAGACAGGATTTGTTCACTGTCATTAAGATGAAACACTCGTTCATAACCTAGGATATAATTTTTAAAAAATATAATCAAAAAATGAAGATGATAGGTAAATTTTTCTTTAAGAAAGTCTTAGAATGGTATTACCATCCATAAGAAAAGTATAACAAAAATTGCAAGGGTGAAGGTGGTTTTAGTCCTACAATTTCCTTTGAATGCACTTTCCTCTAAAATGCACTTTTGCCAAATTTCAATAAATTTGTTTTACACATCTCTGACCAGCATATAAAAATGCGATTTCATAAGTAAACTGATGTCTGTGTTAATCTTCTATCTGTCAGTAAAATCACTAGGTGGGAATGTAGTTGAATTTGATCCAAATGGTTATAAAATATTGGACAAAAAAGGTAGTGTTTTGGCACCACCAAGCTTGGTTAATGGAATGTACTGTTTGGACAATGTATCGATGCATAGTAGTTTGGTTGTTACAAAGATGAGTAATGAAGATCTTTGGCATCGTCGTTTGGGTTCTTACAAATTTATGTCTAATGATATTGACAGACTCTAATGAAAGATTTAATAAAAATAGGTGTGGTGACATGAAATAAAGAAAAGTAATTTGTACATATTTTGAATATGTTGATTAATGAACCAACTGAGGAATGTGTTTTTTTTTATTAGTAATAGAATGAAAAATTTGTATATAACTTTCACTTTCAATTTATAAATTTATTGATTTTTAGTAAATGAATTGCTGCTTTTTAACTCAGTCTCCTGTTTCTTTGTGGTAGAATTCTTTTTGTGATTTTATTCTACACAGGTTGAAGCAGCATGAAAAAGTTGGGGCATTTGTAATATTAAAAGATGTTTTTAATTAGAAAAGCGGGAAGATTACTGTAAATAAATCATACAACTAACTCCTACATTTATATCTACTTGTAAATAGGGCTGGGTCGGCGTATCGATATATCGATACGACCCCCGTATCGACCCCCCGATACAGCAAAAAATAAATATCGATATATCGATACTCGATATGTATCGATACATGTCGATACGCATCGATACGTATCGATACGCATCGATACGTAACGATACGTATCGATACGTATCGATATATATCGATATTCGATATATCGATATAGAATATGTATCGATATTCGATACGCAAAATCCCGTATCGCCCACCCCTACTTGTAAACAGCACTTTTTTGAAATCTGTATACAACAAACTGCAAAAGATATAAACATGTAATAGATGTTAAACCAAAGAACGAAAAAAACATTTACAGATTCAACATATATTAATTTTTTAATATGGCACTCCACACTCATCCGTTTCTTCATAAAATTCTAGAATTCAACCATAACATGAACATCACTGAGCAGTTCGAACACGACAAGTTAATAACAATAATAAACTTAAAAGTTGAATTACAAAACAACAATATAAATTTATACAAAGTGGTCGAAATATTCTATATAATAGTAATATACTCTTCAGAGTTCTTATCAAAAATATTCATAATTAACAAGTATTTTTTAGGAAACAGTACATAGAAATTGTCACGATTGTTTGCATCCAGGAAAACGTTTTACTGTAATACAGGATGGCTTTCTCCACCTCCGCTTCGAGCTGTTTTGTGTTTGATTCATCCGTGCAATTCCATTACTTTGTTGTGTTTCATGTTTTTTTCGCTCTTCTACAACAAAATATAGCCGTCTACAAAAACAAAAAATATTAATGAATACCATTCAACTGATGTTCTGTGAAATACTGAACTTCACCATCATCATTGGTACGAGTTTCATAATAGTGATCAAATAAATATGGTAAAACAGTCATCATATGCCATTCATCATCTTTTAATGGAGGTATTGGTACTTCTGCACCATCTCTTGGAGGTTTTCGATTGCACCATCTTCAAGAACTATTTTTAATATACTATTTAACAAAAATTGGAATCAAAACCTACGCTTGTTGCCTAATTTGTTGTAGTGTAAATCGTTTATCTGAATCTTTAGTTAGCATGCCCACTAGTAATTCTTGTAAAGGCGGATCTACATCTGATGGCACAGTAAAATCTCCCTTGCCAATGTTTTCAAATAATCTATATACATTATCACCTTCAAATGGATACATACCGGTAGTAATATTGAATCTAAAATAGAGTCAATCACTGCACACAAATACCAAATTAGAATTAAATGGAATGATAAGAACTATAAGTTACTTACAATGTAACACCACTACTCCAAATATCCACTTTAAAGCCAGAAAATGATTCTAATCCATTTGCTATCTCAGGTGGCTGAAATGCAGGCGATCCTTGACTAGTGTAACACGTGTCATCAACAGCAAACGTGTCCAAAGCCTAAAATATCAAGATACTATTAAACAGTTCAATTATTCAATAATAAAATTACATTTTATTAAAAATACTTCGTATATTAAAAGTAAAACCTTTTAAAAATAATAGGTTCCCAAAAATTATTGTAAATCAGTGGCGGTGGTACAAATGTAGATTCCTGCTTCACTCAAAATTATTGAACCTGACAAATGTAAAATTATAACCAATTCCAGAGACTTAAAGTTTGTCGTAGTGTACAAACAGTTAGGCATACACCAGAACCTTATCTAATAGTATAGACAAACTCAGCTCAGTAACCATACATGACAACAAAATTTTTGTCGATTTTAACAATTGACAGTGACCTTATATTTTCCATCTTTCAATTACAAGCTCGATTTGAAATGATCATTTGTTCTTTGCATAAAAGTCTAAGTTATTATTTCATCTTATTAACTATAATACACTAGTATTTATCAACTTACCTTGAGTAATTAACTACCTTATATATACAGGGTGAGTTTTTTTTCATTTACACTATGGGCATCTTGGAAACCGTTAGAGATAGAGAGATGCTCAAATGGGAAAAGTAATGCGGTTTTGTCTGCTGATCTCGCATGTGCTTTTCTTTTTTTGAAAAAATCCACAGATATCTAGATATATTGAAAAAACTAAATATTGCAATTTTTTCAAATCTGTCTGTCGGCTTTATTGTTGGCATTAGAGAAATAATGTAAATAGAAAACTTGTAGATATTTTTACGCCGAATAAGAACGAGTGGTTGGAAAAATTTAATTTTTTTTTGTTTCATAGTTATGTACATGACCTCAATTTTTATAAATGGAAAGCATAGTTGGTTATGGACTTGTTTAATAGCTTATATTGTGCAGATTTTATTCATATGGCACATAATGGGGTTACCCATGGAAATGACCAAAATATTGAGTTTTTTCTTGTTTTATTTAATAAAATGGCTATGTTTCAATATACAATCAGAAAAGGAGACTTCGCGGCTGCATTTCTTTATTATAACAATACTGGTTAGCTATTTTTAACAACAAACTGGTAACAGAAAAAATTAACTGATATCAAGATAATTCAAATAACAACAATAATATACAATTTAAATTTATACGGATTGAAAATCACAAAAACCCTTAATGGAAACCCCAATGGATACAAAAATAGAATACGAACGAACTCAAACTGAATAAATATTGTATTAATAAATTACAAATGCTCAAAAAGCCCACCACTGTGCAATACATAACCTACACCTCTTAGCAATGGAATGCATTGCTTTTTTAATGAACGCTTAGTAATGCTCCCATGAGCGTTAATTACAGCTTCACGTAGTTGTGCTTCTGTATGAAAATTTTTAATATACACTTTATTTTTTACATGTCCATGTATAAAAAAGTCTAATATTGAAAATTCCTGGCTTCGGAGTGGCCACTGCACTGGACCATGTCTACCAATCTAAGAATCCGAATGTAACCGATTTAAATAGTCAGTAACACTACGGGTGTTGTGCGGAGGTGCACCATCTTGCTGGAACCATTTGAGTCTCCCGTGCACTCGTAAAGGAAGTTCATCTAAAAAAGTCTCTACATTTGCTTCCAACATATTTAAATATTTCCCTCCTGTTAAACTTCCATTAAATATTATAGGTCTTATAATATTGGTGCCTAGAACACCACCCCATACATTAAAACCAAATTTTATTTGAGGTGTTCGTTGCTGAACTGCATGCGGTTTTTCTTGCATCCACAAATAGTCATTGAACCTAATAAAAATACCACAATCTGTGTACCTTGTTTCATCTGACCATAAAACAGTAAATGGAAATTCGTGATCCTACTGACACTCCTCCACAAACCATCTGCAAAATCTTATCCGCTTGTCTTCATCTCCTGGAGCAATTGATATTTTGTATGGATGTAACTTCTGCTTTTTCAGGACCCGAACAATAGACCGTTGCGATTTTCCATTGGATAAAGCAATTTCTCTTGTAGAAGGATTGACCTGAACAGCTAATACATTTATTTGTATACTTTCATCAATATTTTGTACATTGTGTTCTCTTCCTTGTATAAAACTGCCATAGTCTCTTAAATCTATATACAAGTTACGAAATGTCGGAACAGATGGTTGACGGCGGTTAAAGTAGCTTTCAAAATATAAATCTGCTCCTCTAGTAGAATTTTTATTACACTCAATGTGTAGGGATAAAGGGATGAACCAATGATATGGAATTCACCTACCTTTAATGACTGCGATCTTGATTCAACGCTGGTCGATCAATGTAACGAAACTATTAATTGATTGCGGACTGTAGTAATGTTAATTAGCACACGAACCGATTGTACGGCACTAATTACTGCAAAATAACCACGACAACATATTGCGTACATGTGACGATTGCTACGACTTTCGAAGCACTGGTATTTCTGTCTTTTCTCACCATTTAGTCCCTTTTCTTGTAGGTAGGTAGTGGATAGAACCGGATTATAGGAAGGGGTTAAGTACTGTTAGGTTAAAGGATAAGCGACATTAAAATATCTATAAGCTTAAGGTAAAACGTGTAAATAGGGTAAATAAGCCTAAACATACCGCCCACCAAAATAAGTGTGAAGCAACTTATTTTAAAAGTAAACGGCAACAAATACTTATACGTATACACTTACGAAAAATACTAAAACTATTTTTACAAAGGAAGAGGACATAGTTTAACAAGTGGTCTTTTGAGAAAACCTTGCATTGTTTTCACACCTGCCACGCGCTAATGTTGTCTGAACCAACATACAGTTTTTCTATGCGCCTAATTTCCAATGTAAAGGTGCGACTTGATTGTCATGAATTAAGACTAACGTTCCAATTTTCGCCTCAAGTAGGGGTAAACCATTTTGCCTTCTGTTGCAAAGAATGCAGATATTCATTACGCCAACGCTTCCAAAATGATTGTTGGATGCGTTGAATAAGTTGCCAACGATCTAATTTTGATATTTCCAACTCAAGGAGAACTGGATCGGTATGACAGAAACAGGCTCTATATTCAAAAATGGGACGGACTTAAAAATGAAAAATCATTCGGATCTGAGCTCATGGAGCACAGAGGCCTTGAATTTAAAATGGCTTCAACCTGAATTAAAACCGTGTTTAATTCCTCGTATGATAATATCTGGTCGCCAATCACTCTTTTAAATGTGTCTTGACAGACTTAATTCCAGCCTCCCACAACCCTCCAAAATGAGGAGCTGAGGGAGGATTGAACACGAATTCAATTCCTTCAGCATGCGCTGATTGAGTCATCAGTTGCGAGATTTCGTCGATGCTCCAACAAAATTGGTACCGCAATCGGAATAGAGTTTTAGGCATTTACCCGGCGGGCTATAAAGCGTCGTAACGCGCTATAAAAGCATCCGCCGACAAACTTGACACAAGCTCTAAATGAAGAGCCTTTGTGCTGAAGCAAACAAATAAACAAATGTAAGCCTTTAGTGACCTTACACCTCGATTACGGCTCATGAGAATACAGAAAGGACCTCCAAAATCAACTCCCGTGTGTAGGAAGGCCTTTACAGAGGTAAACCTTGATGCAGGCAAATCACCCATCGGAGGACAATAAGCAATTGGTTTCACTCTAAAACATCGAATACAAGATTTTAAACACTGACATATGACTCTTTTGCTGACAAAATCCAATAATTTTGGGTTAGTAAAATTGTGTGGCTTTAAGACCAGGGTGTAAGTATGTTTTATGGCAGTCCAAGATGATTAATTCTGTTAATCTGTGAGTGCGAGGAAGTACCAATAGAAATTTTGTTTCATATGGTAATTCCGAGTTTCTGAGCCGACCGCCCACCCTCAACAAACCACGCGAGTCGATGAAAGGGTAAGAGGTCAAGATGTTTACTAATTTCCTTACCCGTTTAATATTTTCTATATCCTGACCAAATGATTCTTGCTTAATTCTCTTAATCAATAATTCCATAGCGTGTTGCTGAGACACAGACACGTTATCCAAATTCTCACCAACTGCCTGTCTAGCAAATTGTAACTTACGAACAAACTGGTAAACATATGAAACAATTCTACATATTTTTGTAGATTTGAAAATCTCTAGTAATGAATTTAAAAATTATCTGTCACAACAACATTTAATACCAATGTACGTTTCTCCACATCTATTGGAGATGTATCGATTAACTTTGGCATGTGGGTAACCGCCAATTTTCTTCTGGAAGTGACAACCATGGAGGGCCTGTCCACCATAACTGATGATTGACTAAATCTGATGCTAACATCCTCTACAGGCGCAGTCTGCGGGTTATCATGTGACCGAACATGGTTCCAAGATGCAGGAGGAACGCGATCCTGAACATGCGAAATCCGATTACTTATAAAAGTTTTCCAGTTATAAGATGACGATCGAATCCAACACAGAGCGACTGTAGAATCGGACCAAGCAACTATACGATCTAACGACAGACTAGTTTTATATGTATTTTGGACAAATGCCACTACATCAGACAATAACACAGCACCGCACAATTCGAGTCTTGGCAACGATATGCGCTTTGTGGGCGCAAGTCTAGATTTTGCACATACTAAGGCAACCTTTATATCACCCTGTATGTCAACAGTACGAAGTAAATCACAGTAGCATACCCTGCCTCAGAAGCGTCACAGAACGCATGCAGCTGTAGATCTTGAACATCATCAGAAATAATCCACCGAGGAATTTTAAGGTCTGATAATTGCGACATTTGTTGCAAATAAATTTTCCACTTTGAACTTATGGTCAACGGGGGACTGTCATCCCATTCAAATCCTAAAATCCATAACGATTGTATTAAATGCTTGGCCAAAATACTAAAGGCGCTAATAGCCCTAACGGATCAAAGATCCTTGCTACTTGGACAACATATTTCTTTTAGTACATGGTCTGTCTATGATATTTGTATCATAGAAGAATTGATCAAGCGACGGTTACCAACGCAAACCTAATACCTTTTGGGTAACATTGTTAGATTTCTCGAAGAAAACAGCTTGTTGATAACGATAAGATTCTGGTAAATCATCAATGATACTAGCAATGTTACTATTCCATTTTCTCAATGTAAAACCTCCAGCCTCACAAATCTGATTTAATTCAGAAACTAGACGTTTAGCTTCATCAGGTGAACTGCACCCGGTAATCACATCATCGACATAAACATCCGACAACAAAACCTTGGCAGCGTTTGGATATTTAGGTGCTTCAGCATTCGCAAGCTCCTTAATAACACGCATTGCCAAGAACGGTGATGAAGTAACTCCGTAGGTAACAGTATTCAATTGATACTCGACTATTGACTCTGATGACGTTGGTCTCCAAAGTAATTTTTGATAAGCCCGATCAATCAATCAATCAAATCACTTTATTGGTTTTATACCAAAAGGGATAGAATTCAGCACTGCTGATTTTAGATTCCACCCTTAAATATAAAATACAAAATATACGATTATATACATAATACAATAAACATCTAGGATAGTCTAAGACAGTCGCTGCTCCCTTATTAATACATCATAAAATTTTAGCCTAAATATATTTTTATTATTAGTCTCGTCAAATAGTGTTCTATATTTGTTTATTAAAACAGGTGCTACATAAGCATAACATGATTCAAATTTCTTTGTTGAGTGTTGGAATACTGAAATCATTTGTATTTCGTAGGTTAATACTATGCTGAGTAGCTCTGATTTGTATAGCTTCTAACAGGTAGTTTGGTCTACATTTGGTTAATATAGCATATATGTACACAGCGAAAAGGAGTTCTGCACGTTTATCATATTTAAGTATACTCTTAGAATTATAGTATGGTGTTATATGTTGCTTACGTTCAATATTATATGAATATCTAAAACATACATTCTGAAGTACTTGTATTCTTTGCCTTAAGTAGCCTGCCAAAATTTATAGTAAACTACACTACAGTAATCTATATGACACAACACAACACTATTACATAAGTTCCATTTAATGTTTGAGCTTAACAGAAATTTGTATCTGTAAAGGGTCCGCATTTTACTATAACACAAACCTATTCTTTTGTTGATATGTTTTTCAAACGTAAGATGCTTGTCGAGAGAAAGGCCTAAATATTTAACACAGTCAGCAAATGTCACTACCTTATTGTTTATTTTGATATCTAGAGATTTTGCACTTCAGATTTAACATGGTTTACCTGTGAACCAACGAGTAATGCAAGTGTTTTGTTAGCATTAAGGATAAGACCATTGTCGTGTACCCATTTATCCACTACAACAAGATTTTCATTCAGTTTTACTATTGCATCATCGACAAGTGAAACATTACTAGAAACATAAAGTAGGATATCATCTGCATACATATGATATTTGCATTCTGGTGATAGTATTTCTGGAAAATCTGACGTAAAAATAGCAAAGAGTAGAGGGCCCAAGATACTACCCTGTGGAACACCTCGTGAAACACAGCGGAACTGGGACTGTTGTCCATGTAGTTTAACTGATTGCTGTCTGTTACTCAAATAGTCTTTAAACCATTCTGTTGCAATATTATCGCACCCATAGAAACGAAGCTTAGCAACAAGCAGGTTATGATTGATTAAGTCAAACGCCTTACTGAAGTCTAGAAATAATAGATAAACAATATTTGATGCATCAATTGAGCATGTAAGATCATTAACAACCTTACTTAGTGCAGTTGCTGTGCTATAGCCAGTGCGAAATCCAGATTGGAATGTGGGTAACAAGTTCCATTTGGATATGTGTTCAATTAGTTGTGTGTAAACTATGTGTTCCATAACCTTTGACATTATAGGCAATATACTAATTGGGCGTAAATCAGCATATGTAGTAGCCAGAGGTTTTTTAGCAATTGGAGTGATAGTCGAATATTTCCAAGCTATAGGGAATTTGCCTGATTCTAGTGATACATTTATAATATGCGTTAAAACATTAATAATGAATGGCATTACCAACACTAGTATTTTCTTATTAATGCCATCAAATCCTTGAGCATTAGACCTGATCTTCATGATCGATTTCTCTACCACATTTACATTTACTGGTTGTAGAATGAATGGCCCATTTATAGCTTTGTGAATGTTTTGATTGTAAAAGTTCATTTGATGACTTGGTATTGATCGATCTGGGATGGATTCAATAAAAAATTCGTTGACTTCATCAGGATTTTGAATTTCATTTGAAATTTGGGTTTTCGTTTTTGAATGTATTTGACATCTATCAAAATATTCCATAGCTGCTTAGGATTGTTAATATTATTCCTGCATTGATATTCAAGATATGCTTTTTTCATTCCTTACTGCTGTTGTGATAATGTTTTTTAGGTCTTTATAAAAGCGAAGCTTAGTATTGTTCTTAGTCTTAATATACTTGCTATATTCCAAATGCCGTAGACGTATCATCAGTCTGATGGTGGGCGTTATATATGGTGGCGTTTTCTTTTTATATAAGCTGTACGTATTGGAGCATGTTCATTAAATAATAATGTTATTGCATTATTAAGATAATTCACTTTATCATTGAGGTCTGGTAATGATCTTATTAAATCCCATTGAATGTGACTAGCATCATAATTAAAGTTATTCATATTAAAGTTCTTAAAACATCTGTATGTGAAGCAGTATGGCTCATGTTTGCGACATTTACATCAAATGTACAAAGTACTGCTCTGTGATCAGTCATGTGATAGAGATCGATAGTTTCACATGATATCATATTGATTTGAGGACTGGCACATACTATATCGATTAATGTTGATGTAGTTTCAGTAATTCGTGTTGGATCCTTCACATGTTGTGTAAGATTGAAAATGTTCAACAGTGAACTTAATTTTTTACACCTTTTTTACACCTTTTTTTACACCTTTTTTACACCCGATGATTCGGAGCAACAAAAATCTGCCTGTACATCTGTTTAATATCGGCAGTTAATACAATGGGATATAAACGAAAATCCAACAACAAAGCAAAAATATCTTTCTGAAGCGGAGGTCCTGGCATCAAATGTTCATTCAATGAACCACCACTGGAACAAACCGCGGATGCGTCAAACACCACTCGAATTTGTGTAGTAGTGCTTTCCGGTTTCATAACCGCATGGTGCGGAATATAATATTCGGAGATGGAATATTGCTACTCATTGAGGCATTTACTGGTGTCATATGCCCACTGTCGGAATAGTCTTGCATAAATTGTTTATACAAAGTGTATAATTCCTGATTCTTTTCCAAGCGACGTTCTAATAATAAAACCGATTAAGTGCGACATCCCGAGACCCAACAAACAACGGTTCAGGACCACTAAACGGCAACGATACAACGAAACGACCTGTTTTGTCTCTCGAATAATTACTACAAAGTGTTTTTCACAAATTTCCTCTTGTGGGGATAACTTGTGTGTTGGAATGTCTGGAATGTGTTCCAGTTCCCAGAATCTAGTGATCCTAGACTCTAAGGGTTCTACGAATGCACACAATGACGTGCCACTTGTCACTGGAGACACAAATTTGCCTGTCAGTAACCAACCAAATGAAGTGCAATTGCAACTGGTTCATCAGGTGAACCCGAACGAGTTTCATTACCCAAAGTGCGGGCAAAATATCTGCTCCCAACAACAAGTCTATATTACCTGGTTTATCAAAAAGGATCGGCTAAGTCTAAACCTTTTATATGTATCCAATTTTTCGAGGAGATTGGAGCCGTTGGTAACTTTCCACAAATTTCTGGCAATACAAATGCTTGAACTGAATATTCTGGCATTGTGTGTCCAACGGGTTTAATTTTACAAACTACCTTTCCGGTAATATGAGATGACGCTAACCCCAACCCTTCTACCTTTAATGCAACCTTTGATTTATTTAATCCAAGCCGTTGACGGCATTTTTCCGTTATAAAAGATTCCATACTTCCACAATCCAATAATGCTCTTACGATTTGCGCTTGTCCAAATTCATTGCGAATAGAAACTTGAACTGTTGATAACAATGTAGAAGCACTTGACAATTTCGACGAGAACAAGGTACTACAATTTGAAGTAGAGGCAACATTTGAAACATCTGCAGCAGCAGGTTTTGTTTCAACAACAGCAGCAGAATTTTCAAAATGAAGGAGGGTATTGTGACCCTTTTTGTGACATTTTTTACATACCGATTTTGAAGGGCATGTTGCAATTTTATGTGTATCTTGAAGACAATTGATACACAAATTTTTATCCTTTGCAGTATTATACCTTTCTTGAGGAACCTTATCCAAAAAATTTGACAACGATAAATCTGATGATTACCATTGCAAACCAAACATTTTACCACGTTTGAAGTTGTAAGTAATGAGGTTTTAACATATGACTTCGGATTAAAAGAAAAACGCTTTTCCTTAATGTTTGTATTCAATGTGTGTTTTGAACTTGACTTGATGGTTCGGACGAAATCATACTACTAATTTCCAAAGCTTTACACTGTTTTTCAAGAAATGATTTCAATTGCTCGTATGTAGGTATTTCTTCATTATTTTCAACCTCAAATGCCTTTAAGAGGTCAGCATCAACCTTTTGCTCAACAAATTAAACAATATTAAATTAAGTAAATCAATTTTATTTGATGTAAACCTGACAAATTCTCTGTAAAACAATTCAACAAATCCCTAAGTTCTGTATGTGATTTTGCTTTCACCTTAGGACAATTTTCAAGAGCTGACCAATATGTATTGACAATCAAACGACGTGAGTCATAGCGTTGTACTATAACGGAGTATGCAATTTCATAATTGTCATTATTTATTGGTAGATGACGAATTAAATTTCTGGAATCTACATCCAACGCTTCAGTAAGAAATAAAAACTTTTCGATTGGTAATAACTGTGTATTTAAATGAATGAGATTTTTATACAAACTATGAAACGATTCCCAATGCTCTATGCGTCCAGAAAAGCTCCCAATTGCGACCTTTGGAAGTTTTAAATTACTGGTGATACCTATACCAGCGGTATCATACGACGATCTACTTGTAGAAAACGGTTTCGCTTCCTGCTTACTTTCAACCAAACTAACAAATTTTGCCCCAATAACTTTAATTGATATTAAAGTTTTATCCAATTCAATTCTGATTGCTGTAATTTGACTCAAACTGTCCGAATCATCCTCGTCTAACACACACCTTTTGTAGGATGCATCAAATTCTTCCTTTATCTCTACAGCTGACTGTACCATCATCAAAGCGATTGCTTGGTTTTCAAGATTATATTCCAACTTTGAAATACTTTCAAACAAATTTTCTATTCTATCCAAACACCCTTTCCATCTACTATAAGACGGTCCATAAGCATCTGAGTCATTTCGAACAAAATAGCTATTCCCTAAACACGAGTACCCTTGTCACAAAAATAACAAATCTTAAAGATGTAGGCCCAAACTAATGATGAACATGTAACTACTCTACCAATTTTCAGAAACTAGCAATTATGTCGCTAATCCTGAGTGACACTTTAATTTAACGTTAAAATGAAACTTGTGTTGACCACAACCCTTAAGATACCTCGAGGAATAACGGTTCTTTAAGCTCTCACCAAAATAGATTAGTGCAGCTTCAGGTATACAATGCAAGTTCTTAGAACAGGGGTATCGCAATGATGTTTTTCCTATTTGTATACGCTTAATTTAAATTAACTGCCTTTTTTAATGCACTTAAATTTTAAGAAGTAACTTTTTAAAATGCAACGGCATGCACCAATATTATGAAATAAGTCTAACTGCAATTACTATTAATGTGTAAAACTGACCTGATTACTCTAATTGTTTGATTAGATAATCAATTTTTATATGCAAATATTAATTAATGCGGTCGAAAGGAACCAAAATGTAGGGATAAAGGGATGAACCAATGATATGGAATTCACCTACCTTTAATGACTTGCGATCTTGATTCAACGCTGGTCGATCAATGTAACGAAACTATTAATTGATTGCGGACTGTAGTAATGTTAATTAGCACACGAACCGATTGTACGGCACTAATTACTGCAAAATAACCACGACAACATATTGCGTACATGTGACGCTTGCTACGACTTTCGAAGCACTGGTATTTCTGTCTTTTCTCACCATTTAGTCCCTTTTCTTGTAGGTAGGTAGTGGATAGAACCGGATTATAGGAAGGGGTTAAGTACTGTTAGGTTAAAGGATAAGCGACATTAATTAATATCTATAAGCTTAAGGTAAAACGTGTAAATAGGGTAAATAAGCCTAAACACAATGTAACAAGTTAACATAACGAGCTTTCCCTCCTTACTATAATTCATTTTAGCATAAAAGAACCTAATTATTAGTAATATTGTGAACAATAACACTAATGACAGTTACTTCATAATATAAAGTGCGATTCTATAGACTTGTTTTATTGTTTACATGGGTGGTCTGATAATTCTGAACAATAAAAACAAAAAAACTTAATAGTTCGGTCATTTACAAGAATAACTCCATCATGTGCTATATCAGTAAAATCTGCACAACATAAGCTATTAAACAAGCACATAGACAACTATGCTTTCCATTTAAAAAAATTGAGGTTATGCTCATATCTATGAAACAAAAAAAAATTAAATTTTTCCAACCACTCATTCTAATTCAGTATAAAAATATCTACAAGTTTTCTATTTACATTATTACTCTAATGTCAACAATAACGCCAACAGATGGATTTGAAAAAAATTGCAATATTTAGTTTTTTCAATATATCTAGATATCCATGGATTTTTTCTAAAAAAGAAAAGCACGTGCGACATCAGCAGACAAAACCGCATTACTTTTCCCATTTGAGCGTCTCTCTATCTCTAACAGTTTCCAAGATGCCCATAGTGAAAATGAAAAAACTCACCCTGTATATATATATATATATATATATATATATATATATACAGGGTGAGTTTTTAGTGTGGCAACAGTCGATAACTCCGTTACTATAAAAGCTACGTAAACCAAATTTGGAGGCATATTAGGCATGCCTAAACTGCACATTTTAAAAATATTTGGAAGCATACAGGGTGTTTCATAATTCCAGGGCATATTAAACTTATATCTGATTAAATGGAACACCCTATATATTATTACATTTTTGAAAAGCCCATAAAAAAGCTTTAATTTGATGTCAAATTGTATGTGTCTATTCCTTTTAGTTTTGAGATATTCAACTGTTTTTAGAAAAAATGACCCTGATTAGATACATTGCCACTGCATTAATACACAACTTATGTTAATTTTCAAGATGCAGAAAATTTTACTATATACCATAGTATATTTGTAATTATCACTTTTTTGAAATTTCTTCACAGTATACAGGGTGTCAGGTTTTTCAAAATGCAATTTTAAAATTTTTTTTTAAATGGCACCCTACCAATTTTATTGCTACAATGGATAGTTCATTAAGTGTCCTTTCATTTTTGTTAAGCATTCCCTATACCTAAATCCATTACTTTCTGAGATATTTTTGATTTTCTTCAAATTTTAAGAATGTTTTTAATTTACATAACTAAAAATAACTTACTATTGGAGAATATTATAAAACAATTACTACATTTTGATTAACAATCAACTACACTTATCCAATAACAATTTTCACTGAAGATATAACAACCTACAATAATACGCTATCAACAGAATTCTGCCAGATCAACAAGATGCATTTTATAGAAAATGTTCAAACAGGAAATCAGGCAGGCATTGAAAAAAAAAACAATTACAATCAAAATGTCATTTAGGTTTATTAATTGTAGTGTGTTGTCATTTAACACATTATCAGTTCTGTTTTAAATGTAATCTTTTAAGGAGTTTTCAAAATGAATTTTACAGTGGAAGAACAAATAAATATGATTTGGGTATTGGGAGCTAGTTTAAGAAATTTCCTACTTGCATCAAGAATATACCAAGAGAGATATCCTGTTAAATGACAACACACTACAATTAATAAACCTAAATGACACTTTACATGTAATAGTAATTTTTTTCAAACCCTGCCTGATTTTCTGCTTGAACATTTTCTATAAAACGCATATTGTTGATCTGGCAGAATTCTATTGATAGCGTATTATTGTAGGTTGTTATATCTTTAGTGAAAATTGTTATTGGATAAGTGTAGTTAATTGTTAATCAATATGTATTAATTGTTTTATAATATTCTCCAATAGTAAGTTATTTTTAGTTAGGTAAATTAAAAACATTCTTAAAATTTGAAGAAAATCAAAAATAGCTCAGAAAGTAATGGATTTAGGTATAGGGAATGCTTAACAAAAATGAAAGGACACTTAATGAACTATCCATTGTAGCAATAAAATTGGTAGGGTGCCATTTAAAAAAAAATTTAAAAATTGCATTTTGCAAAACCTGACACCCTGTATACTGTGAAGAAATTTCAAAAAAGTGATAATTACAAATATACTATGGTATATAGTAAAATTTTCTGCATCTTGAAAATTAACATAAGTTGTGTATTAATGCAGTGGCAATGTATCTAATCAGGGTCATTTTTTCTAAAAACAGTTGAATATCTCAAAAACTAAAAGGAATAGACACATACAATTTGACATCAAATTAAAGCTCTTTTTATGGGCTTTTCAAAAATGCAATAATATATAGGGTGTTCCATTTAAAAAGATATAAGTTTAATATGCCCTGGAATTATGAAACATCCTGTATGCTTCCAAATATTTTTAAAATGTGCAGCTTAGGCTTGCCTAATATGCCTCCAAATTTGGTTTACGTAGCTTTTATAGTAACGGAGTTATTGACCGTTGCCACACTAAAAACTCACCCTATATATATATATATATATATATATATATATATATATATATATATATATTGCTGTGCTATACTCTCTATAATATCGTGCCCCTACTTTGGACGCTATATTTATTTGCTGTGCTATTGGATACTCAAGCCCCTTCGTTGGGTAGACATATTACTGCTGTAATATTACCGTGCCCCTACTTGGGTAGACATTTTTAATTGCTATAATATTCGCTATATTATCGTGCCCCTACTTTGGGCGACCATATTTATTTGCTGTAATATTAAAAGAATTATTATCGTGCTCTTACTTTGGTTCGATATCTTTATTTGCTATGATATTAAATTATTGTACCTCCATTTTAACATTCACTATTAAATATAGTTATCTCCTCCTCCAGCTGTTTTCTGAATATCACTATCAAACTGGACGTTATCTTTAAACAACTCTTTAACAACCAATGACAAAATTCAATATGTTACCGCCTTGCGCGTTATCTCTTCTCTATTCAATTTGTGACTCCGCCTTTCTACTATTTAAATCTTTGACCTCGGCTAGCATTTATTTGCAATTATAAAATTCAGTAAATTTAGATTTTGTATAATGAAACTAATATGTTATATACAGCTTTTGAAATTATTTGTAATACCTTTCTTATACATTTCATTTATTAATAACCATCTAATTGATACTCAAAAATCCCCAAAGTCACCAAAGAACATTTACTACCCTTTAGGAACAAAGCGTGGAATATTCCAAACCTGTTTTCTCATTATTCATTCATATAATATGCAACCTTTCTTGTTGACTTGTTCACAAACCTATAGTAATTTAGCAAATTAAATATAAAAATAAAATAATACTCCATATAGAAAAAACAAATATCTTATAACTAAAAATCTCTGACCTGGTTTTATCTTTTCACATCGACGCTCCCACTAAAATTGATCTTCCCCAATTCTGTATTCCATTCAAATTATTACACTATTGATCAGCACCATTAAATTGTATACCCCAATTTATTCCAATTCTTAAACGTTCATCATTCTTGCCCCAGACTTAAAATTGCAGCTCGTTTCACCCCTGTACTTCAAGATTATTATTATTCTTCTTTTCCCCTTTGACATTTAAATTGCATTACTGTATTTTTCTTAACATCAGACCTCTAATTTGTATTACAGTTTCCCCAGACATCAGAATCAGAACCAGAAATCGAAGCCCTATTATTTCTATGTCTTAGTTTACAATAAATTCATTAAAACATACTCACGTTTAAACGGCAATTGTAATCATATTTTCACTTATTTAATTTTCACTCTTATACATATCGCGTACTACTCTGTTTCATGGCAATGCACTCCGGCCTTCATTGAGTTTAAAACTGACTTCCCCATCACGGAGCTTGCTAATATCATTTTGAATTCCCACTCCAACCGTGGGTGTGATCTAGAACTTGTCGTTGTCCCGGACCAATCAAATAATTTTATTACGAGCCGTTTCTGATGCAATGCTCGACATTTTCCCATAATCACAACTTGCCTGCAGCTGTCTTCAATTGTCAACATATTGTATTTTGATAGATTACATGCTTTTCTATAAACAACTGATGTAACCCGACTTTATATTTCCATGTTTACATATGTTTCACAATTTTTAATCATTTCCTTATCACATGGTTAGATCTTTGTACGCATTTATATTAGCTACCTGAAATTCTATTTCTATATCCGCATTACTTTAATCGCCTGGAACTCTTCTTCTCAATGCGTGTCTAATTACACTTTATCAAATATCGTGCTTCCACTGAAAAATATCCTCATTTGTCTTACCTAAATTAACTAAACTTTATTTACAGGGTATTTAATATTTACTATCTACTTTAATGCATTTATTTCACATTCCTAGACTATGCGTCTTCCTAAGTTTACCGGCCCCAAAATTATCTCTACTCTATATACAGGGTGTTGACTACTTACTATCTACAAACTATGTCTATTTCTTAATTATCTCCTTAAATAAGTGTAGTTTTCTGCTGACTATCTTAATTACTCATTCCCGAACTATCTTTACTATAAACCCTTGCATATCACAATATATATATATATATATATATATATATTGCTGTGATTCCTCCTTTCTCTAGGTACTGGCCCTTTAAAAAAACATTCGAGCCCCACAGTTTGGGCGTCAAGAATGCTGTGAAACCTTATAAATCACCTGGTCCGTTGATTCCTTCTGTTAATCGCCTCGGCTGCTCTTCTAGATAACTTCCATTCTCAATCATAAAAATTAAACAACACATTCCTACCACAAACATCAACGTTAACTCTATTTACATCAATATTCAGAATACATTAAATTTTCAAATTAAATTTGAACATAAAATTCAGTTTTAAAAGAATTTCCGGATTAATTTTATTATCATTTTACTGTGCATCCAAAATTAAAGTCCTTGTTGGATGCCTACTAATTAATATAACAATATAAGCAGACCGGAGTCTGAGTATAAAGGAGCATCTACCACCCCTTTACGTTAATTAACCAGGTTTGTCTAATTGAGCTCAAAGACCTACCCAAAGTTTCATCCTATTCCCGAACATCAAAACAAAATACCCCTTTTACTTAAACAAGCAAATTTCATCTTAAAATTAAATTTTTATGGTTAGAAAAATTCCACTAATGTCCATTTAAAGTAAATCAATTATAAAGTCATTCAATACACACAAAAATGTCAAACAAAATAGTACAATTTACCTGAAGGTTATTGTCCTCGTAGCTTCAGTGTAATCGTCCCTTTTGTAAATCACACCATTCCAACCGGATTCTATTTACAGCTTCAAGTTGTCAACGCTTTAAAATGTTCTCCATCACCATTAATTTAAAGTTGTTTCTAGGCTTTTCCGGAACTCATCTGTGTATATCTGCCTCTGGTTCAGTGGATGCAGACACATTTACGAACCATTTAGTCATTAACACCCCCAAAATAGCAAAGAAATTCATATTTCCTTTTACCAATATTACCAATATACGCCAAAACTGCCTACTTTTGGGTATACATTTGTCGTTGTAAATTTTACTAATTGGTACCGTGATAATAAACTTTTATTACCTTGTATCTAAGTGCACTGAAGTACATTCATGTTAGCACGTAAAATAACCAATTATTTTGAGTCACTAAAATATACTAGCACACTTTAAATTATTTAATCAAACTAAAATGCACTGTTTAATATCAAGTCGCGGATGCACGAGCTTTTAACGCATCGAATCGTCGAAAGTCTAAGAGTCTAAGAGAGAAAACACATATTCCCGCCTGTATATATAGCGAATAGCCGACACGTCGCTTTGTTCCCTAAAACGGGTAATTCCAATGAATTCCTCATTCTACGTTCCCAGTCTGTAGCCTGCACGTCGATTTTATGAATTTAGTACTCACCCCATTGAGATCTCAGAAAATTTCAACACGGCCCAAAGTTGTCCGAGAAAAACTAATTACTTTTATACAGAAATTGTTGTTCTACCTCTGATATATGCATCCTATTTTTAACCAATCGCAGCCCTTGACGTTGCTTAAATCCCGCCCTTTTACAATATGTGTCTTTGCTTGACGCATTTTCTTTCCTTTTCTAACCTGTTCGTATTGGTGCAAATTTATATTCTTTATTATCGATTATATTTTAGTCCACGCGGACTGTTATCTGGGTTTAATAAACCCGTATCGCACATTCTCGTAAATACTAAGTCCCGGTTTCTCCAAGATTCTTTGAAACATTAATTATTTGCCAAATTTACGCAGAATGAGCTTTTTAAAAATACGCAGGTGTTCTGTATTTCCTGCTAAAGCATCTGATCGTTTCCAATATCCTTAGAATCAACATGTTTATCCAAACAAATTAACTTGAAATTGCCTTTTAAAACACGCAGGGTGTTCAAACGTAACATTTTAAATAACCTTCCTACGATTTGACTATTATTGGGTTTTCACAAGCCTTTTATGCTTATTATATGTTATTAACGGTTTAATTAACTCCAATTAAAATTGATTTCCATCCTTTTCATTTTTAGCGAATACACCTTAAATATTAATTATTATATGTACACTTTGTTTTACTACCGGTTACTTAAACTAGGGTTAATTAATATAAACTTTGCACGTAATTTCCATTTGTTTAGGAATAATTAAATTATCCACTGCGCTTTTCAATACTGCTTCTTTTGATGTAAAGCGTCTTATAGATAATTTAAATTTCTTATTTTACTGAAACGACCGAGTTTATTTATGCTTCAAGGTTTTAATAAAGCGTATTATTTAATGAAATTCCTTATACACGGTAATTAAAATTATTTGATTTGATTATTTAATTTTCTACCCTGGTCTAAATATGAGTATTTTCCCCTATTTGAATACAAATAATCCCACTTATTTGAATTCAAATATAAAACATTTAGACAAAAAATTACAAAAAACTGCCTATCTCTCTCACCCTTATCTATCTAACTTACCTACTTTGTCTCCAATCGAAAAAAATATTTACACCTACCTATATCCCTATCCTATTCCTAACTCTCACCTAATTCTATAAACTGAACTTATCCCTAACTTCATCCTACTTATCCATCTAATCCTATATACATCCTATATACCTATCCTATTCCTAACTTTTAACTAATCTTCACTATACTTTACTTCCCTACCTAATCCTATATGCCTATCCTACTTTTACTCTATTCCTAACTCTCCACTAATCTTATATGAAATATCTATACTTAACCTATCTTATTTTCTTCCTACATTTAATCTTTATTCTCATCCTAAACCTATTTCTAATTATCTCCCATATTTATCCTATACCTAGCTTTATTTTCTATATCTATACTAAAATTCACCTATCTCTATCCTTTGTTCATCAAGTTATTTAAATCTAACTCTCTTCTTGACCCTCCAAGTCTTTCTTCTAACCAACCTAATACTCTTCATCCCTATCTCTCCCCCTTCTATATCTATACTTAACATCTCTATTATCTCACATACAATAAACTTATCATCCCTCTTATCCTGACTCTTAAATATCACTTCTTCTTCAGTCCCTACACTTGTCTGTTTCTTATTTATTCTTATTTCCTTTCTGCCGACAAACCAAACGATACTACTTTACAATTATCGATTTTTCCTCTATGGAAAATCCTATGTACCTTCTAGAATTTTTGTGTAATGGAATCCGCCAGAATGAATTCCTTAAATCTACTTTATTAAAACAAACTTGCCACTTAACCTCGTCAAAAATAATTCTGCCTTCACCTGCTCCCGATATGCTGCTTCTACCCCCACTAATTCTGCATTTTCTTGTACTAAAGCTTGAACCTCTACTCCTATCCTCTGGACATCTTATCGTGTTGATCTGTTTACCTTCATCATCCTCTACCTCTACTACATTAATACTAAACCCCGTGTCATCCTCTGTGACTTCATAACTGCCTTCCATGGCACTACCCTATCCTTAATCTTATTACCTTCCTTTCCATATCTATCAAAACCCCTAACTTCATCATACAGTCAACACCTAAAATGCTCTGAAACTTCAGTCCAGGTACAATTACAAACTCCTGTTCACAGCTTAAACCTCCTATATCTATCCTAAGCACCACAACACTATTTACTACAGCAAACTTCTTTTTATTTGAGCTACTAAATGGCTACGTTTTATAGGCATAATTCTATCACAAACCTTATCCTAATTTTGCTGACGAATTCCTCCGATATTAAACTCGCCTCTGCCCCTGTATCAAGTAATACTTCTACATTATTCTCAAAATTTCTAAATTAATAATTGGCAAACATAATTTTCCTCAGTTTCTGGCTCTACTTCCTCCTCAATTTTGAAAAATTCACGTGGATGTTCGTATACATTTACACAGAAATCTAGTGGTCTGTCGCGTTCTAAAATCCTGTCTCATCCTGTTTTCCGTGCTTGGTCCTGGTTGTCCTTCTACAACCTGTGCGTACGTCCTCCTCGTGTTAATATCCGTGTCCTTATCTCTATTCGGCGTGCTGGTCACAGTCCTGTTTACTTCGGTAAACTGTTCTGTCTCGTGTAACTAGGTCTTGGCGTCGGTCCCCTAGTCGCACTATTGCTCCTGTATTCCTGTCCTCGTCGTTCCCAATTCGGTCGAAAATTTCTGTTGTAGTCAGGCCGTCTCGGATAATTCGGTGTCCTGTTGTCAAACCTAACTGTGTTAACGTTTCGTTCTCGTATCTCTCTTGTCCGTCCAACACATACATCGTCATATCTCTGTAAATACTCTAAAAATGTCTCCCGTTCTGTGATGTTTTGTAAGGCCACGTGTTGTCTAATTTCCAGTTCAAAATGTCGTGATAGGTACTTGATTATCTGTCTGTCCGTCAATGGTGGATTCAGTTGTTTGGCCACACTGTACTTGCGGATGGCATATTGCTCCTAGAACCTGCAAACTCTCCTTAAATTTTCCTGTAATCAAGTCGTCCCTAATCTGATCCTGTTTGTGATCACTCCAGTAATGTTGTAAAAATTTGTTTTCAAAGTCCTGATACGTGTCTATGTCCTGTCCTACTAAATTGTACCATGCCTCCGCATTGTCCTTTAATAAAGCCTTTATCGTATTTAGTTTAGTCTGTTCGTCAAATAAATTTCCCACTAGATTTCTTACACTATTAATAAAAATTTGTGGATTTACCCTGTTATCGCCATAAAACTTCATGTGTTGGTCCAATGATACTCCACCTGTAGAAAATCTGGGACCATCCCCGTTAAATTTGACATGTTGTATTTGATACACTAACTTCGCGTTCTACCCTGCCTAACTGATCCCTACATGAGTCCGTCACTTCAGTCATTTTACATTAATCTCTTCTTCACAAAAATGCGTACTTCGGACCTTAAATGTCCCATTTCCTGTCGAAGACCTGTAATATCACGCTCATTTTTATCAACCCTATTTTCAACTTCTCCCATTTTTACGGTAAGACTGTTTTAAATTCTGTAAATTCTCTCAGCGATTTTTCTATTTTATTCCCTAATTCCTGATTTAATTGGTCAAATTTCCGATTTGAGTCCTCTCTCGCTCTATTCGATTCATCGCTTAGCTGTTCTAATTTTCTATTGGATTCCTCCCTAGCTAATCGCATTTCCTCTAACATTCTCATCATTAACTCATTTCCTTGATCCCTGATTCCGTCCTCGACTGATCTCTACTGCCTCCAGCTTCTTCCATTTTCGAATTTTCCCACACAATGCACTATCGTCACTTCCAATTTCCACTCCTTGACTCCTTAACCACTCCTTTCTCTGCATACGTTCTAATCACTCTCACACACTCTAAAATACTCTTAAATTTATACACACACGAAACTCTCTCTCTCAGATCGCCAGTTTCCTGGAATAAAATCACAAAATTTTATTTGGAACTCGAGCCCACGTTCGCCAAGAATGCTGTGATTCCTCTCCTTTCTAGGTACTGGCCCTTTAAAAAACATTCGAGCCCCACAGTTTGGGCGTCAAGAATGCTGTGAAACCTTATAAATCACCTGGTCCGTTGATTCCTTCTGTTAATCGCCTCGGCTGCTCTTCTAGATAACTTCCATTCTCAATCATAAAAATTAAACAACACATTCCTACCACAAACATCAACGTTAACTCTATTTACATCAATATTCAGAATACATTAAATTTTCAAATTAAATTTGAACATAAAATTCAGTTTTAAAAGAATTTCCGGATTAATTTTATTATCATTTTACTGTGCATCCAAAATTAAAGTCCTTGTTGGATGCCTACTAATTAATATAACAATATAAGCAGACCGGAGTCTGAGTATAAAGGAGCATCTACCACCCCTTTACGTTAATTAACCAGGTTTGTCTAATTGAGCTCAAAGACCTACCCAAAGTTTCATCCTATTCCCGAACATCAAAACAAAATACCCCTTTTACTTAAACAAGCAAATTTCATCTTAAAATTAAATTTTTATGGTTAGAAAAATTCCACTAATGTCCATTTAAAGTAAATCAATTATAAAGTCATTCAATACACACAAAAATGTCAAACAAAATAGTACAATTTACCTGAAGGTTATTGTCCTCGTAGCTTCAGTGTAATCGTCCCTTTTGTAAATCACACCATTCCAACCGGATTCTATTTACAGCTTCAAGTTGTCAACGCTTTAAAATGTTCTCCATCACCATTAATTTAAAGTTGTTTCTAGGCTTTTCCGGAACTCATCTGTGTATATCTGCCTCTGGTTCAGTGGATGCAGACACATTTACGAACCATTTAGTCATTAACACCCCGCAAAATAGCAAAGAAATTCATACTTCCTTTTACCAATATTACCAATATACGCCAAAACTGCCTACTTTTGGGTATACATTTGTCGTTGTAAATTTTACTAATTGGTACCGTGATAATAAACTTTTATTACCTTGTATCTAAGTGCACTGAAGTACATTCATGTTAGCACGTAAAATAACCAATTATTTTGAGTCACTAAAATATACTAGCACACTTTAAATTATTTAATCAAACTAAAATGCACTGTTTAATATCAAGTCGCGGATGCACGAGCTTTTAACGCATCGAATCGTCGAAAGTCTAAGAGTCTAAGAGAGAAACACATATTCCCGCCTGTATATATAGCGAATAGCCGACACGTCGCTTTGTTCCCTAAAACGGGTAATTCCAATGAATTCCTCATTCTACGTTCCCAGTCTGTAGCCTGCACGTCGATTTTTATGAATTTAGTACTCACCCATTGAGATCTCAGAAAATTTCAACACGGCCCGCAAAGTTGTCCGAGAAAACTAATTACTTTTATACAGAAATTGTTGTTCTACCTCTGATATATGCATCCTATTTTAACCAATCGCAACCCCTTGACGTTGCTTAAATCCCGCCCTTTTACAATATGTGTCTTTGCTTGACGCATTTTCTTTTCCTTTTCTAACCTGTTCGTATTGGTGCAAATTTATATTCTTTATTATCGATTATATTTTAGTCCACGCGGACTGTTATCTGGGTTTAATAAACCCGTATCGCACATTCTCGTAAATACTAAGTCCCGGTTTCTCCAAGATTCTTTGAAACATTAATTATTTGCCAAATTTACGCAGAATGAGCTTTTTAAAAATACGCAGGTGTTCTGTATTTCCTGCTAAAGCATCTGATCGTTTCCAATATCCTTAGAATCAACATGTTTATCCAAACAAATTAACTTGAAATTGCCTTTTAAAACACGCAGGGGTGTTCAAACGTAACATTTTAAATAACCTTCCTACGATTTGACTATTATTGGGTTTTCACAAGCTTTTTATGCTTATTATATGTTATTAACGGTTTAATTAACTCCAATTAAAATTGATTTCCATCCTTTTCATTTTTAGCGAATACAACTTAAATATTAATTATTATATGTACACTTTGTTTTACTACCGGTTACTTAAACTAGGGTTAATTAATATAAACTTTGCACGTAATTTCCATTTGTTTAGGAATAATTAAATTATCCACTGCGCTTTTCAATACTGCTTCTTTTGATGTAAAGCGTCTTATAGATAATTTAAATTTCTTATTTTTACTGAAACGACCGAGTTTATTTATGCTTCAAGGTTTTAATAAAGCGTATTATTTAATGAAATTCCTTATACACGGTAATTAAAATTATTTGATTTGATTATTTAATTTTCTACCCTGGTCTAAATATGAGTAATATATATATTTGATAAATTAGTGCATAATTCTAATTCATAATAAAAGCTTGAGCTTTTATTGAAA
Source organism: Platerodrilus igneus (assembly GCA_036346225.1). Taxonomy (NCBI): domain Eukaryota; kingdom Metazoa; phylum Arthropoda; class Insecta; order Coleoptera; family Lycidae; genus Platerodrilus; species Platerodrilus igneus. The sequence goes on along the minus strand of JARFIW010000347.1, from coordinate 2,430,647 downwards.
ACATTCAATATATAAAGCTACATTTTACATTATTTCACTGAAAATTGCATTACTTATTACTCTAAATCACTACATGTATGAACTCGCATATTTGTTCATTATTCCATTCGATGAAATTAACAATTGCAGTGATAAGCAGAGATATCGAACTAAATATTCTGTTTATGGGGAAACATTTGGAATTTCAAAGCTGCTTATGTGACAGATAGTAATTCGAAGGGTTGGACTTAAAATATGGAAAGTACGGTCGATGTTTGCATTATTGAGAGCACTAAGCTAATCAGATACTTTGTTGCAAATTGCAACCATTATTATTGGCACACGGCTACATAATTTCTAGCAAATCTAACATCCTATAAGAATAGAAAATTTCTCACACCATGTTATTGTTTTCAATTTAAATATGCATAAATCCGACGAGTAAAAAAGAATATTCCTGATGCTCTGCTGATAAAAGAAGTTATTTAAGAAAATACAGTGATTAATAAAAATTAGCCATTTATTTTCACTTATTAATTATGAATACATTTTTGATAAAAATGCTTTTGATTTGTTGTAAATAGCAATAGCTTTACGCATTTAGCTTAAGAAACTACAATAAAGGCGTATTTTAAAAAACTTCAATTTTAATAAATTTTGTATACTGAAACACGAAAGCAAATATTTTCTATAAAATGCAACCCCTTTTGCACTAAAAAGCAATTAAAGTTTAAATAATTACCCTGCGGATTAACAGAAATTTATTTTAAAGTCGCGGGCTGTTGCTTTGCAAAAATAATATTTGAAGTATGCAGTAGGCATACCTTAATTTGATAATTGCATTGTTGCAATAAATATAGAAGTGATGTTTTAAATGCAAATTACATAAAGAAAAAATGGAATTTATTATTTACAATAAAGAAAAATTCTTCAAGATAATGCTATTTTAAACATTTTATTAAATTATTGAAAAGAAGATTTAACCAAAAAATGTACTTTGGTACTGTTGTTTGAAACGAGGATTTTAAATATGAAAAATCTTGTAAGCTGATTTGGACACCAATTTAAAATAAGAAGATATTTAATTATGAGTGTTTTTGTGAATTTTGCAAGTATTACTTTTAGATATAATTTTAACTAATATTGGAGTATTTATATGTAGTTTAAAATAGTCCTAATTATTTTTTTTGTAAGGGCTTTTTACCAGGAAAATTTGTGATCGGCATTCATAAAACTCTGACCTTTTAATAGATTATCTGTCAAGGATTTTTTGACCAAACAAACCTCACAAGCGTGGCAATAAACATAACCAGATAAACTATCCATAAAAAAGGAAATTTAGTTCTATAAATTTAAAATAAGGTAAGGAATTTTTTTTATATAAGTACTTCATATAAGTTCTATATATGTATGAGACAGGCGAGATACCCAAAAATTTCAAACGTAACATCATAGAAACTATACCAAAAAAGAAAGGCGTGGGATAGATGTGGAAATTTTCGAACAATAAGTTTGACAGCACACATGCCAAAAATATTAACAGAATTGTACAAAGACGAATGGAAAAACGAGCTAAAGAAATACTAAGAGAAAATCAATTTGGGTTTAGGCAAAACAAGTGAACAAAGGGGAAAGTGTGTATATCAGGTTTGTAGATCTGGAAAAAGCATTCGACAATTTAAAATGGAGAAAAATGTTCGAAATACTCAAAAAGATTGGAATGAGTTATAGGGATAGACGAATAGTACATAGCTTATACAAAGAGCAAACAGCAGTAATAGAATTAGAGCAGGAATGTAGAGAAGCAAACATTAGGAAAGGGATGAGATGGGGATGTGTCCTATCCCCATTAATTTTTAACTTGTATATTGAGGAGGCAATGAATACTGTCAAATGCAGGAAGATATTTGGAATTACTATGCAGGGACAAAAAATTGATATGTTTAGATTTGCAGATGATATAGCGGTATTAGTATCTAGCAAGGAAGAGTTAGAAGCTACTCTTAATGAAATGGAAATGGTTCTGACAGAGAGATACGATATAAAAATTAACAAAAGTAAAACTAAAATACCAGTATGCAAAGGAAGGGAAAATAAATCTAAAACAAGAATACAAGTAAGTAAAAAGAACTTACAAGAGGTTAAGGATTTCTGCTACCTAGGAAGCCAAATAATGCAAGATCGGACAAGCAAAGATTTAAAACAAAATACAAATCTCAAAAAGTAAAAGCAACTACTGTTCAAAGACAACAACATAAAACAAGTAAAAATTTGTTAAAACATTGTGAAAAGCACTGTATGGCTGTGAAGTCTGCACAGTAGGAGAAGCGGACAAGAAAAGGTGAAGCCCTTGAAATGTGATGCTACAAACGATGATGAAGATATCATGGACAGAAAAAGAAAGAAGATGTACTAAAATGGTAGGGAAGAAAGAAATATGTGGAAAACGATAAAAATAGGAGAGATGGGATGGTCGCCACATACTATGGCATGAAGGAATAAAATGAATATTAGAGGCAGAGATAGGAAAAAGAAGTAGAGGTTGTTACATGCCAAAAATCGTCTATATATCACAGAGTAGGGGTTTCAATAAACTATGACAAATCAGTTTTTAATAAAATAATAGAAAACTAAATCTCAGGGTCTCAAACTTGAATATTTTTGTTGAATATTTAATCATTAAGCAATAAAATAATGACATGGAAGCATTTTTATCTCTAATAAAATTAAATGTGACGTATATGTTTAACTGAAGTGAACATAAAGAATGATGCTCTACAATTTGTTAAAATTAATAATTTAGTACCTATATCTAGCTTTGTCAGATCTAAATTTTCTTGGGAGGAGTGAATTTTTGCAGAAATTTTATGCCACTCCTAATGTGTTGAGTCAATCAATAAATACTCAATTGAGTTACATGCTGAATTATGTCAATACATTTTAATTATCAATCTTACTATTATTACTATTTATTATCCTAATAAAGGGATCAATTGACATATTTTGTGAAACGCTTCACAGAGTATTTAAGCCTTTGGTTTGCCTTTAGGTCTCACCTCTCGGTCTGTGGTGATTTTAATGTTCATTTGAATCTACTGGAAAGCAGCTATAATTTTTCTTTCCTTTGGCTTGTACATTGTTAATAAAACAGCTACTGTCTTTCTCATTGTCTTGATACAATCTTTACCAATATTCCATCTCTCTTTGTAGAGTGGTTAAGACTGGTTCTGATCATTGTTGCCACTCAATTAAATCTTAACGATAATGTTAAAGTTGTTAATCATCATAAATCTTATCGACCTCCTACAATATATGGGAATATAAATTTTTAATCATCTAACAGTTAACTGGAACTTTATTGATGATAATAGTCTGTCCATTAATGACAAATTTTCTAACTTTATGTCTATAATTGCTTCTGCAGCTGATCTATGTTTTCCTATCAAACACTTAAGGATATTGAATAACTGTTCCAAAATAGTTGTCAATTGGTTTACGGATGACCTCGAAAATGGTGATAATTACTTACTTCATGTTGAATTCTATGATGCTTTTCCTAGTGCAGAACTCAAACTGCATGTTAATAAATTAAAATATGCTTATCGTCATGCACTCAAAATGCTAAAATTAATGCCTATGACAACTACATTCTTAGAGCTAAAAATAATAATAAAAGAAAATGGGATTTGATTAATAATTTCAAAGATTCTAAAACAGAGCCAATGATATGAACCTTTTCTAGCTGATGACTTCAACTATTCTTTTATTAATTCTTTGCAGAAATCTTATCCAATTTATCTAATACTAACACTAGTACCACAACTACTTATACACATTGTTTCTCTGGTTTGGTAACCTCTTTCCATTTTGAAGAAGTTTCTTTCAACTACGCGAGATGTTATCTTAGCGATGAGAATTCCCAATCAAAGGATTTGTTTAATAAACATCTCTTTAGTTAAATCAGTTATCAACAGTATTCTTATTCCGTAACCAAATTATTTAATATTTGCATAAAGAAAGCAGTTTTCCTGATATTCTAAAACAACAAAAGTGATCCTGTTCAATAAACAGGGTATGTTTGATGATATTAAGAACTATCGTCCTATTTCTCTTTACCCACTTTTCAAAAGTTTTTGAATGTATATTAAATACTCAAATTACTTCTTATCTTGAAAATAATAGTTTGTTTTGTGCTGAGCTATTCCTTCCGAAAATTATTCTAGTGATGCATTAGTCAAATTAGTAAATCAAATTTCAGATGTTTTGAGGAGGGTAGTTATCTTGCCGTTAAATTCTGTGATTTGACTAAGGCTTTCGATTGTGTTGATCATGCCTCTTAGTTAACAAATTAAAGGTTTAAATTTTGATGAAGATAGTATTAAGCTAATTGCTTCATATCTGACTGCTAGGTCTCAACGGGTTTTTACAAAGGCAAATTGTCCAGCATGTGTGAGGTTTTTCTTGGTGTTCCTCAAGGTTCCATCCTCGGTCCGCTTCTTTTCTTATGCTTTATTAAAGACTTACCTTTTTTCTAAAAGACAAGTGTGATGTTGTCCTTTATGCAGATGATACCACTTATATAATAAGAGTGATAATATGGCTCAACTGATAGCTGACAGTACAACATCTTTATGCCTCACTGAATCATCGTTCAATGATAACAAACTTGCCCTGAATAGGGATAAAACCAAACAAATAATTTTTCATTAAGAAGGATTCTTTTCAAAGGAGCAATCAGCTAGTTTTCTTGGTATTACCCTGGATAGCAAATTAAGTTGGGACACCCACTGTGATCTGCTATGCAAAAACTTTGCAACTATTTATCTCATAAACTCTTTAGTAAGATCACTTTCACCTAATGTGCTACTGTCATGTTATCATGGCATGTTCCATTGTCATATTTCATATATAATTGTGTGGTCATTGTGCGGCTCCTTCGGTTTTCAAGCTTCAACGAGGTTGTTGCATTATGTCTAACATTGGGTTCCGTGATGACTGCCGTGCATCTTTTATAAAATTTAAAATTTTAACTTTGCCTTGTCTGTTTATTCTACAATGTCTGTTTACATCAAAAACAAATCTCTCAATATCAACACAACACTGATATTCATCACTTTGACACTTGCAACAAGGAAAATTGGTTGTACCTTACCATAGGCTAAGTAGGAGCAGAAATGGTTCTAACTACTTTGGCTGTATTTTTATAATGCACTTCATTCTAGCATAAAAGATTTGCCTATTTATCAATTTAAATTAAATATAAAAGGTTCTTATTAGAAAATGCTTTCTACACAATACCGAGTTTTAGCTTCAGTTGGTTCTTTAAGGTTGTCCTCTGAAGATTTATAACATAATTTCCATCTTTTGGTGATTTTTTTAATTATATATTCTAAACATATTTTTATTGTATTTGACAAATTGTTATTCACGTCAGTGATTCACACATGTTTTATTATAAATAAATAAATAAATTTAGATTAAGTATAAATTATAAGGTAGTTCCCGCGAATGTTTTTAAATGAACTTTCCAATTTCCGTCATACCGGACAGTTTTGCAAAAGAATGCGCAGGCGTAGGGAATCGAAATGCGCGGGAAATAGACCATTAATCTCAGATCTCAAGCCAAGAACATCTACAGGTGTTGCATGCCTATCTTTACTCTTTTTAGGATGTAGGTTTCTGTATCTTATCTTGCCTAATCGTACCTCTACCTGTATCCTTCTCGCCCTACCTACGAAATAACATGGAGGATGGACGAATAAGATCTGACTCAACAATGGTGTAGCCGAATCAACCAAAAAACAACAAGGATCCAGAGATGATAAAAACCACACGTGAGTGCCCATTTTATTTAGTTTGTGCTTAAACTGTAACCATTGTATCACTTTTAGAGATATTTGGCATTTGATACAAATGGCACGTAATTTGCCGCGTAATTGTACGTTATATTAACAATTCCGCAATAATGTGAGACGCGGGAAACCGTATCAATGGTGCCTAGGACACGTGTGTTGAAAATTAAGTTCATCTTAACCTCAAATTTAACTTTTAAGAAATAGCTTTCAAAAATTGTTTTCTAGGAAAAGGTTTTTCACTCAAATAATATAATAAAAAATATTTTTTTAAATTTTTAGTGGCTTTTGGGTAGAAAAAATACAACTTGGCAACATCGAATCTAGTTATTTTTTATCTTATATGTTGGCTCCATTGGAGGGACCATAAATCTTAATTTAACAGGTTGAAACTGTCACTTATTTATTTGTTTACATTTTAAGTTACCTTAACCATGCAGTTTTAAATGTACTGTAATTTATTCCTTCTTTTCAAAAACAGTGTTATGTATATTTCCTTATAAAAATAGTGTTGTGTACCTTTAGAATGTGTTTAACAATTACCTTAAACTCACTTGTGAGTGAACGAAAATGGGTTTTTGGATTAAATAATTCGTTTTGTAAGTACCTCTATATATAGTTACCTTAATTGTTTATTTGCTATCCCTCATGAAAAAAATTTTAATATCATATTAAGTTGAGTATATACCTGTTTTAACCAATTTCGGTTAGTTTATTGAAAGCTGTTTTAGTTTAAATTTTAGTGAACTATCATATTATCTTTGGTAGCCATGATTTAAACCGTTTTCTTATAATCTATATAATTAACTATAGGTTATGAGAGAAAATTTTGTCCTTAAACACAACTATCGTAAATCTCCTGAAACATTATCTTGGTACACCTACTTTCTAAAACACAAAAATACAATGAATCCGGTCCACCATAAATCTTTTGAAATGATCTTTGAGCTGGAATCGTGCAATATCCAACCGGCAACAAATCAAAATGATAGGCGATTGCAGTTAAAAGCCATATTAGCTCAAGAAGCTAAAGATCAACAAATTCCTTGTATAATAGTATCTGATATATCACAGATATCCTTTGAAATTAAACAATCTTTAGATGATATTAACAATATACTTCATAAAACTGATCCAGAACCCACAGAGATTGAGCTTAAACGCACTACATAACATAAACGCACTTAAAACGACGTATAAATTTATTAGCGTTACTTAAAGATGAACAAGCTAACGAAACTAAGCAAACTTTCTTATCTAACGTTCTCTTATTTGAAGAAATCGTCCTCGAAAAACTTAACTTAGATTTAGATGCAAATTTACCTACCACTTTTTTCCAATTTAACAATTTCCCAACCTTCTATATCGTCTGCGAAATAGATACCAGTATACAAGTGGGGTACAACTTTTCAGGGTTTCGATTCCCAAATCTCGTTAATGTCATTCCTAGATAGAGAACATGATTTTAAAATTTCACGTAACTGTACAGACCAAGATTTATTTGTCTCTGCGGGCGAATTATTTTCCGGTTCTGCATTTGATTTGGTATAGAACGTTTAGCTTTACAACACATCTCTTCTTTACCTCAGGTTAAAGACTTATGTCGCTCGCTTTAAGAAGTACAATTACGTGTAGATAAATACCATCGTCACACAGAAAAACAATCCGGCCTATTAGAACAAAACCTAGCATGCCAGTCTGAACCCTCTGAACTTGGTTGCATTTACCCGACATATTATCTCTACAACTCAATATCCTTATCCCCATTAAAAACATTTGCATTCAAATGATAAAATGCTCAAATCTGGTGTTATCTCTCCTTCAAATTCGCCATGGATGTCTCCGATAATTAGTTCATAAGAAAATGATGAATGGCATGTTTGCTTTGACGAAAAGCTTAACTCTGTAACTGTGGTGATGCTATCCTTACCCCAACTGATTCTATTCTAAGTCAGCTTAAAATGCTAAATTTATCTCATCTATCGATCTTGAAAGTCTTTATCAGACCTCTTGACTTATCTTTCGTCCAAAACTGCTTTTGTATTCCAGGTCGGGTCTTTGAATATAATTTCATGCCATTTTCTCTTAACGACAAACTTTACAACATACTATGGATCAAACATTAGGTCTATCTTACACCAGGAACATGCCTTTGTATTTTAGACATATTTAGTTATCTCAAGTTCCTTTGAAGAACATATCTACACTTAATGAAGTTGCTAACGCTTAAATGCGAGGTTTTAAAATAAATTGGAAAAATGTCAATTTTGCTGTTCTTCTCTTACATTTCTTGGTTTTATTATCGATGGAATGTCTTGCAGATCCTGTAAAGTCACGCTTATTACTAAATTTAAAACCCAAGATTGTTCAAATTAAACGTTTAAAAGGAATGATTAGTTATTATCGATTTTTACCTAATTCTGAACTAATGTACACCCATGACTTTAATTAAAAAAAAAAGAAAAGTCAATCTGTCGAATGAACCAAAGCTCAGCAGGCTTTTGAACAAATTAAACGTTAATCACTTTCACCTATCTTAAATTTTGATGAAAGATTTTATATACAAACTGATGCCTCACTTACTGGGTTAGGCGTAATGTTGTTTCAAGTTAGAAATGGATTAGAACACCCTATCGCATGCTAGTGGCTTTTAACTTCTTTAACAAAAAATATTCAGCTACTGAATGTGAATTATTAGGGTTATCTTTGGTATTGAAAATTTAGAGGATATGGAAGGTACACATTTTACAGAATTACTGATTGTGCAGCTCCACATGGTTGAAAAAAAACAAGCAGGGTTTGGCAAGGAACTTGGATTCTCAATTTACCTTTATTCGGATAGACCTGGTAAATTAAATATTGTACCTGATGCCTTATCTCGTAATGTTGCTTCTTAACCTCCCAGATCTAATTCCTGATGCCTGGATGCCAACAGGATAAAGAAAGTTTCTGAAAATCCCAAATTTTCCACCTTTGTAACAAATAATAGATTATATAAATTTGTTTTTTCATCTCGTAAAATCTCTAAATTCCTGAATGAAAACTTGTTGTTCCTACCGCTAACCACAGTGAAGTTCTTATATTGTGTCACGACAACCCTATAGCTGCTCACCTCGGTAATAATAATATTTATTTAAAGTAGGTAATCCAAATTACAATACATTAGAATATAAAATAAAAAACATGCCTTAATTTGTAAATATAAATAAAAATAAAAAAAAATAAATAAACCAAAAAAAGTGTGAAAATTATAATTACTCCTACCAAGTTTAGGTCATTTGGTTTATTTTATAAAGTACTTACATTTTAGTTAGGTTTTAGTTTTTCATTAATTCCGTTTAAAAGATGTCAGTGTATTACAGTCTCGAATATCTTTTGGTTATTGTATTTAATCAGACCTTTGAAGAATATTGAATTCATAGTCTTTTCAAGTTGGTCCTTGCAACATATAAATTGCCTTGTGACCTAGTCTCGTGGTTGTGTATTTGGTGGGTAAATAATAAACTCATCAAAATAACTTCATTTAGTCCATTGATAATTTTAAAATAAATATCATTGTTAAATATTCAATTTTTCAATAACCGATAACCATTCTAGGGTGCTTAACATTTTTTGAATATTAGTCCTTTTGCTACATTCCAGTATGATTCTTAAACCTCTGTTCTGTAGTTTTTGAAGAGTACTTAATTTATTTTGGTCAAATAAATATAGTATTGTTGCAGTAGTCAAAATGTGGTTGAATGATTTTTTGTAGACTGTAATTTTAGTTCTTAAAGACAATTTAGGTGCTAATCTTGAGAAGAAATATAGTTTTTTTGTAATTTTATTTTTAACATAATCAAAGTGATTTTTAAATGTTAAAGTACTATCCAACATAATACCTAAATACTTAGTTTGTTCAACAATTTGTTATTTCATCCCCAATCTTCAATATAAATAGCATTTCTATCAAGTTTATTTAATTTATTAGTATTTCCAACAACCATTACAGTTTTGCTTTAAAGTTTCAACTTGTTTATTTAAAAGTATCTATAAATTTTATCCAAGCTATTATTCATTTTATTTGTTGCTCTTTGTATATCGGACTCTTTGATTACAAGTAGGGTATCATCAGTATAGATTAACAAAATTCGTGGTCAATACCTGAAAATCATTTAAATTCAAAATAAATAACAACGGTCCTATAACACTTCCTTGAGGGACACCATTTTTACTAGCACTGAACTAGATATTGAATTTCCTACTTGTTTTTTGTCTTCTATTTGACAAGTCATCCAACCATTTTATCACTGTTCCACCAATGCCGTAGTGTTGTAACTTAGTCAACAATAATTGTCTGTTTATTGTCTCAAATGTTCTTTTAAGGTCTAAGAAAACAGCAAGTTATACTCATCTTGATCAATGTTTTCCACTTACTAAAAGTTAACTTAGCAGTTTCACAAGAGTGCTTAGATCTAAAACCTGATTGATTACAATCCAATAACTGGTTACTGTCCACGTAGTTTATTAATTGGTTATATACAGCAATTTCTTATTTTTCAATACAAGGAAGTGTGATTGGCCTGTATTCGCTTGCTAATGTGGCATTTTGAACTTTAGGAATAGGAATTACTGTACTACATTTTAGCTTGCTTGGAAAACTGCCAGTTCTTAAGGAGGAGTTGACCAGATGAAGAAGAACATGCCCAATTGTATCAAAGGTTGCCTTAATTACTTTTGTGTTTACTGTATCTGACCAGTTACACTTGTTAGGTAGATTATTCACAATTTTTTTATATCATGTATGGCTAACAATTTAAATTCGGTAAATTTGACATCCTGGCTGCGCATTGGGTTTAGTCGATATAGATTATTAGTGTCTGGGATACTGCTTACAATATCTTCAATGCTGTTCACAAAGTAGTCATTTAAATGTTCAGCTATTCCTTTTGTTCTCCATAATGATTTTATGGTGATTATTTTCAAATTGTACTTTTGTATGTCACAATTATTTTCTTTATTACTAACCAACATTTTTTTTCCCTTTTTCCTCTTTTTCAATTTTTAAAAATTTTTTAAAAACAAATTGATTTCTACTTTTATAATCTTTCCAGTTTACAAATTTATTGATTTTGAATTTTTATAAGCAAAGTCCCTTTCTTTAGCTTTGGCACAAATTCATTATCATACCACTTTAAACAATTATGTGATTGAAATTTGCTTTGAATAGGAGCTTCATGGTCAAGCATGTGTAACAATTTATTATATCATTCAGAATTATATCAACATTTGTGTTGTCAAATTTCCATGTACATTTTAAAAGTCTTAGGTTTATTCGGTGAATGGCTGCATCGTTTAGGTTTCTGAATTGACTTATTTGGTTATTACTATTATAATGTTTATTTTCTTTAGTAATTGCTACTGATATAATATTGTGATCAGTTATTATTGGTGTCGGATGTACAATAGCCCTGACTTGTTTAGCATTAGTTAAGATATAGTCAATTAATGTTGAACTATTTTGTACAATTCTAGTAGGCTCTGTAATTAATTGCTGTATACCATTTACCCTAATGAAATTACTTAACTTTTTTACATAGTAATTACCCTTATTTTCATAATTTAAATTGAAATCTCCACTATAATACATCGAGGTTCGTATTAAATAGGTTTCCTCCATTCTTCAAAGTTATTCAGAAACACTGCATCACTTGCACTTGGGGAGTGGTATAACACTCCTATGATCCATAGTGACCCAAATAATAGCACTTTCACAGCTTTACACCAATAATTTGGCTCCAATACATATTCTTTGTATGTTTTAAAATCAATGTCCTTACGAATATAAATTAACACCCCCCCAGTATGCCTGCTAATAGGGTCACATCTTACTAAGATATAATTATCAATTGCAATTTCTTTGTCTTCCACATTACTAGTTACTCTACTTTCTGATAACAACACTATCATAGGATTATAACACATCACATCAGCCATTAATTGATACTTATTAGACATTATACTTTGAACATTTAAGTAGATTATGTGAGAGTTGAGTATTAATGACGAATTGCCATTTAGTTTTTTGAATTTCTACCTTTATTTACAATTGTTGGTTTGTTATTAATATATTTAATTGTTTTTGAGGTATCTCCATTTTCAGTTATTTCTTGAAGTTTCTTTTTAACATCCAAATAATATTGCCGTTGTTTCGGTGTTTGATCTCCAAATATCCGAACATTTTGATTTGGTAAATTTGTTCTATTTCTTAAAATAGACATTGCTTCATCCCGAGATCCCGTTAAAACCTTAATTGGCCGATTTTTGTTTTCCATGCGCTTACCCAGTCTAAAGGTTTTAACATTATCTAAATCAATATCAAAATTCCCAAGTAATTTACCAACCGTGGTTTTATCTTCTGCGTTTCTTTCAGTGTATGAATTACCATTTGATTCTTGAACATTCAGTATTATAATTTTTCGTGATCCATTTTGCCTATCAATCATTTCTGCTATTGTTTCTTCACAACCTATTGCACTTTTTTGTTTTTCAAGATCTTCATTTTGCTTTTGTAAATCTTCTATTTTTTGTTCAAGAATACTTAATTTATTTAAGAATTCTGGAATTCTAAATAAACCCTTCTCACATCCATCACATAGAAATATTAGTTTGCGCTTACTAAGCTTCAGACATCTAATTTCTGTCTCAGTTAACTGAGCACAGTCTTTAAACAAATGATTACTGCAGTGATCGCAATCAAATAAGTTATCTGATTTTTCTGAACACTTATTACAGTTTTGCATCTTAAACAATAAATCTACTGTAATCAGAAAAACAGCATTGGTATCTGACAAGTATAAATCCACAATAAGGTTACCTCAAAACCATATACAATCTCCGTTGAACAGTGTCTTTGTTTTATTACAAAAATGCTTCAAAATTGTAATTTTGGTTGTTTAAAATTCAATACTGAGTTAATTGTATGTTCAATTTCACCACCTTATTGAAAATCAAATTATACTCTAAACTGCCTTGAAAATTGTTTACATTTGTTTTATTCACTGTGTAAAAATAATAAAATATAACAGAGCACTTTAAAACATGTTCACTCTTCAACAATCTACATATGGTGTTACAAAAACCTTAGCTAAAATATCTGAATTATATTACTGGCCTACATTAAAACAATCTGTCTGCCGTTATATTAGAAACTGTAAAATTTGTGGGTCTCAGAAGAGCTCTCAAGAAGCTCGTTCTGGTTTAATGGGTAACTTCAAACGTGTATCTTATCCCTTTCAATTAATATCGTTTGACTTATTAGGACCTCTCCATCGATCGAAAAAAAGTAATCAATATCTTTTAGTTGTCACCGTTTGGTTTTCTAAATTTGTCATAGTACAACCGTTAAGTAAAGCCACATCTGCCGCTATAATCCAATTTCTAGAACAAAATGTATTTCTTATCTTTGGTGTCCCTCAATTATTCTTTGTGATAATGGGGCGCAATTTATCTCAAACTATTTTCAAAATTTCGTTATGAGTTATAAAGTACAAAAAATTTGGTTTAACGCAAAATACCATCCCCAGGTAAACCCTACCAAAAGAGTAAATAGACTCTTAATCACTGCTATCTCTTCATATATCGACTCAGACTACACTAGGTGGGATGAGAGTATCTTTAAAATCACTCAGGCTTTGCGTACATCTAAACATGAAGCAACTCAATACACTCCCTCATTTCTTGTTTTTGGAAGATACACGCCAATTGATGGTAGTTATTACGGTTCAGTTCCTGATGATACTAACGTAATTGAATTTGACAAAAAAGTACGCTGGGACGAAGACCAACAATCATTACCTTTTATCTTTAAGGACGTTAGAAAAAATTTGTTAAAAGTTTACGAAAAGAGTAAAGATCATTACAATCTGCAAAAACGAGATATTTCTTTTGCTTTAGGTGAACACGTTTGGAAAAGGAATTATGTCTTATCTGAAGCTACTAAAAAATCCTCTTCGAAATTAGCCTCAAAATTCATTTTATGTAAGGTCATTCGTGTTATTAGTCCATTTATATATGAACTCCAAGACACTGAAGGAAAACGTCAAGGAAGGTGGCATATCAAAAACCTTAAACCATATGTTGCTGACCCGAATGCGAATTAATTTTTTACGTTTCATTTCTTTAACGGTTTACCTAATGTTTTTGTCCCTGTTATGAATTTGTTAACTTTATTTATCCATTTCTTTTCTCATACAAAATTCACCATCTACACTTTTGGCTTATTTACCTTAAATTAACTTTTCTTTTCACTGGCCGTTAATTTTCCCTTCAACTTATTGCTAGTCACATCTGTTTGTTATCTAGATTATCTAATATAACTCTGTTGCTTCATTTAATTAATTCTGGCACCTTTTATTCACCATATTATTTTGTCTTTTAGCATTTATCTTACGTTGTTTAATTTCGTGGTGATTTTCGTAACTTTGGTTGGAGTAACTCATTGAATTTTTATGATTGGTTTTAGCTGATGTTGAGTGGATGCTCTTTTCTTCGGCCTCACATAGGAGCCACAGCCTATGCCTTTGTAAAAAAATAGTCCATATTCGCAGTTGCAAAAAACTAGGAGTTTCTATTCCATGCGTTTTTCTTCTAAACTATTGCAGTCGCTCACGTTATCCTATATCGTTACTTGTTTTTTCTTCTATTAAGTATCAGAACATATAAACACTTTTTTGTTGTTTTTTATTGAACTTCGTGGTGAGGTGCTATCGCTTTTTATTGATATCAAATTCTCGGTTGTTTTTAACATATTGAGACAGTATGTTTGTATTTAACTCTTATAGTTAGGCATTTTTTTGTGTTTATGGCGTTACCGTTTCTAAAAATTACCTTGGAACAGTTGGTTTTTTGTGTGAAGGTATCTGTAGTGATACTTTTAAGTTGTTGTTTCAACTTTTTGTCTAATCTCGTATTGCAGTGGATCCACTCGTTAAGAAGATGATCGTACTAGTTCTCATCAGGAGTCTAGTAATTTTTTAACTTATTATGTGTCTTAACTTGTCTGATTTGGTCCTTCAGACCGATCTGTATTCAACAGGGACAACTCTCTACCTTCTCTCGGACGCTGGTCCAAAACTGTACTTTTTTCTTATCCCGCTGTCTGTTTCCGCTTTATTTTTCATTCGGTAGACCTGTTCTTGTCCCGGAACACCCGTCTACCACATAACAGTGATTTTTCCCTCACTCCGGGCTACTGACCACATTGGTTGGTTGAATAGTGCTTTTCTATTCACCTTTTTATAACGCTTTTGCTCAATGCGAGCCCTTCCTCTATCCTCTTCTACATGGAAGTATCACTAGTACATTCCAAAATGCCTACCTCTCTCTTTTTACCTTTCCTATATCTCTATTACCTTTTCATTTCCGTTAGTCACCGTGTGGTTGCACAGGGGTTTTCCACAGACATTCGGACGACGTCTCTAGGAATCTTTCGTGGTCATGCGGTGCCGCAGTCAGCCCGGCCGCTCAGTGAAAGTATGTATGAGTGTGTGTATGTGTGAGTGTAAGTAAATGTGTGGATATCTTATCGGTATCGTTCAACGCCGGGTGCAGGAATGCACCCACATGCCTTTTTTCGGTCCCTCATCGTTTTTATAAACGAGCCTACCTTACAGGTCGCTCTCTTCTAGGGGGTATGAGTATCTTGCCTAAATAACGGCTTCAAGGAGCCACTCTCTCTTGTATCTTTGTGATGGATAACAAAACGGCTTGCTGAGCTGGGGAATTCTACGCTATATCTTTAATGTATATAGTCGTAGCGTGCCTTAGCGTGCTGGGACGTTTCGGATCCATCTATTGTTATCTCGTTTTATCTTAATATCTTTATCTTACCTATTATATTTGATAATAACTTGAGACTGTCTTACCTTCTTTTGTTTTCCTAATGTTTGGTATTTATGATCAGACGTAGGAATTATTTTTTTTTGAGTATTGAGTGAAGAAGCTAACCTGATGGTAGCAATGTAATTTGTTAGGTTAGTAACGTAAGAAATTAGTAAGATAGTACTGTTGGTAAATTTGTTAATTCACAACCATGTCATTAAAAAGTTTTGATGTGTATTGTTTATTAAGCCAGAGTACCAGTACATAAAAAATTCTTAAATTTATAGTAACTTGCTCTCTTGGGCATTTTCTTGCCAAAGAAAAAAGTTTAAATGCAATGCTTACGTGCGTGTGCACTTAAGAACTGTAATGTTAGCTTTAGTTATTGTATATATGTTAGGCGACTTGTCGCATTTGTTTTAGTTATAGTAGTGTTTCGTGCTCTCAGACAAATTTGTGATGTCGATTACAACTGCGCCACATCAAAGACTCGTGTGTGCATTTATAGATGTAGTTCAAAACCAATGGAGCTACACATTCCGTTTCCTGGTTACTCGTAAGACGCGTTATCGGTTGAAAAACAAGGTGGCGTCTAAAATAAACATTTAATAGAATGTAAGTTAGGTTATATGTAAGTTAGTCAGGCTTTAGATTTTAAGTTTTTATCGTGCTAAAAGTCTTTTTCTTTTTTTAAGATTTTTTTCTTTTATGGGTTTGTCGCGATTGTTACATCCCAAAAATCGGCTATGTATCACATTTAGATTAAATATAAATTATAAGGTAGTTCCCGTGAATATTTTTAAATGAACTTGTCAATCTCCTTCATTCAAGACATTTGCGTTTGGGCAAAAGAATGCGTAGGCACAGAGGGAATGGCGCAAGTGCACGCGGTGTGATGAGATGCCATTAATCTACGATACCTCACGTCAAGAACATCTACCGGTGTTGCGTGTCTGTCTTTTCTCTTTTAAGGATGTAGGTTCCTGTATCTTATCTTGCCTTATCGTACCTCTACCTGTATCCTTCTCGTCCTACCTACAAACGAACATAAAGGATGAACGAATAAGATCTAACTCAACAATGGCGTAGCCGACCCACCCAGAAAAACAAGGATCCCGAGATGTTAAGAACCACACGTGAGTACCCGTTTTATTTAGTGCTTAAACTGTAACCATTGTATCACTTTTAAAGATGTTTGGTATTTGATACAAATGGCACGTAATTTGCCGCATAATTGTGTGTTATATTAACAATTTATTTATTTATTTATTTGCACATACGTGCATAAACGGGATACCCCATTTACATTAAAAAAAAATAATATAAAATGTGTAATAATACATAAATTATTAATTATACAAATTTAATAATGTTTGCCTGAAGCTCTGAGGACTGCTACCAAACCAATTTAATTCACTAAATGTATTTGCAGAAGCTACAACTCGATTTAGATAGAAGTGACATCCATAATTGGTTCTGTGGCAAACACTGTGGAATAGGTGAAAAGTACGTGATTGTCTAACTGGAACATTAAATTGAATTAATACTGGTAATTCAGTACAGTTGATGTAACCATTAATAATCTTATGCAGAAGACATAGATCATTCAATATCCGCCTATCCAGTAATTAAACTAATCGAAGTGATTGTAATAGAGACAATTCTTGACATTGGTGCTCTTGAAGTCAATCAATCAATCAAATCACTTTATTGGTTTTATACCAAAAGGGATAGAATTCAGCACTGCTGATTTTAGATTCCACCCTTAAATATAAAATACAAAATATACGATTATATACATAATACAATAAACATCTAGGATAGTCTAAGACAGTCGCTGCTCCTTATTAATACATCATAAAATTTTAGCCTAAATATATTTTTATTATTAGTCTCCAAATAGTGTTCTATATTTGTTTATTAAAACAGGTGCTACATAAGCATAACATGATTCAAATTTCTTTGTTGAGTGTTGGAATACTGAAATCATTTGTATTTCGTAGGTTAATACTATACTGAGTAGCTCTGATTTGTATAGCTTTTAACAGGTAGTTTGGTCTACATTTGGTTAATATAGCATATATGTACACAGCGAAAAGGAGTTCTGCACGCTTATCATATTTAAGTATACTCTTAGAATTATAGTATGGTGTTATATGTTGCTTACGCTCAATATTATATGAATATCTAAAACATACATTCTGAAGTACTTGTATTCTTTGCCTTAAGTAGCCTGCCAAAATTTATAGTAAACTACACTACAGTAATCTATATGACACAACACAACACTATTGCATAAGTTCCATTTAATGTTTGAGCTTAACAGAAATTTGTATCTGTAAAGGGTCCGCATTTTACTATAACACAAACCTATTCTTTTGTTGATATGTTTTTCAAACGTAAGATGCTTGTCGAGAGAAAGGCCTAAATATTTAACACAGTCAGCAAATGTCACTACCTTATTGTTTATTTTGATATCTTGAGATTTTTGCACTTCAGATTTAACATGGTTTACCTGTGAACCAACGAGTAATGCAAGTGTTTTGTTAGCATTAAGGATAAGACCATTGTCGTGTACCCATTTATCCACTACAACAAGATTTTCATTCAGTTTTACTATTGCATCATCGACAAGTGAAACATTACTAGAAACATAAAGTAGGATATCATCTGCATACATATGATATTTGCATTCTGGTGATAGTATTTCTGGAAAATCTGACGTAAAAATAGCAAAGAGTAGAGGGCCCAAGATACTACCCTGTGGAACACCTCGTGAAACACAGCGGAACTGGGACTGTTGTCCATGTAGTTTAACTGATTGCTGTCTGTTACTCAAATAGTCTTTAAACCATTCTGTTGCAATATTATCGCACCCATAGAAACGAAGCTTAGCAACAAGCAGGTTATGATTGATTAAGTCAAACGCCTTACTGAAGTCTAGAAATAATAGATAAACAATATTTGATGCATCAATTGAGCATGTAAGATCATTAACAACCTTACTTAGTGCAGTTGCTGTGCTATAGCCAGTGCGAAATCCAGATTGGAATGTGGGTAACAAGTTCCATTTGGATATGTGTTCAATTAGTTGTGTGTAAACTATGTGTTCCATAACCTTTGACATTATAGGCAATATACTAATTGGGCGTAAATCAGCATATGTAGTAGCCAGAGATTTTTTAGCAATTGGAGTGATAGTCGAATATTTCCAAGCTATAGGGAATTTGCCTGATTCTAGTGATACATTTATAATATGCGTTAAAACATTAATAATGAATGGCATTACCAACACTAGTATTTTCTTATTAATGCCATCAAATCCTTGAGCATTAGACCTGATCTTCATGATCGATTTCTACCACATTTACATTTACTGGTTGTAGAATGAATGGCCCATTTATAACTTTGTGAATGTTTTGATTGTAAAAGTTCATTTGATGACTTGGTATTGATCGATCTGGGATGGATTCAATAAAAATTCGTTGACTTCATCAGGATTTTGAATTTCATTTGAAATTTGGGTTTTCGTTTTGAATGTATTTGACATCTATCAAAATATTCCATAGCTGCTTAGGATTGTTAATATTATTCCTGCATTGATATTCAAGATATGCTTTTTTCATTCCTTACTGCTGTTGTGATAATGTTTTTAGGTCTTTATAAAAGCGAAGCTTAGTATTGTTCTTAGTCTTAATATACTTGCTATATTCCAAATGCCGAGACGTATCATCAGTCTGATGGTGGGCGTTATATATGGTGGCGTTTTCTTTTTATATAAGCTGTACGTATTGGAGCATGTTCATTAAATAATAATGTTATTGCATTATTAAGATAATTCACTTTATCATTGAGGTCTGGTAATGATCTTATTAAATCCCATTGAATGTGACTAGCATCATAATTAAAGTTATTCATATTAAAGTTCTTAAAACATCTGTATGTGAAGCAGTATGGCTCATGTTTGCGTACATTTACATCAAATGTACAAAGTACTGCTCTGTGATCAGTCATGTGATAGAGATCGATAGTTTCAAGTTTCAAGTCCCATCTTATATGTAATAAATTTAAGAAATTTCTTTTGGACCCTTTCTATTTTAACAATATAATTTTTATAAAAGGGCGACCATTAATGGAAGCATATTCTAAGATGCTTCTTACTAAAGAGCAATATAACAGTTTGCATGTGGTAGTTGAAAATTTTCCACTATATCGGAATACGAATCCTAAGATTTGCATAGCTCTTTTGGTGATAGTATTATTATATATATTATTATAGATGGGAATTAAAAGTGAGTTTAGAATCTATCAAAATACCCAAATCTTTAACTTCATAAACTCGTACAATAAGATCGGTATTTATATAATATTCTGTTATTGTAGTCGACACTGCACGAGAGAAGGTTATGGTTAGGCATTTGTTGATGTTCAAAGAGAGTCTATTTATTTTACACCAGTTGTTAAAAGAATTTAGGTCTTCCTGGAAAAAGATGTGATCTCTTGTAGAAATAATATTTTTGTAAATTTTTAGGTCGTCAGCAAACAGCAAAAATTGTTTGAAGATTTGTTTAATATCGTTGACAAACACTAAAAATACGAGAGGGCCAAGGTGAGACCCTTGCAGAACTCCAGAGTATACCGGAAACTTGTAAGAAGTGAATTGTCTATACTTGACACTTTGCCATCTACCATATAGGTAGCTTCTAAGCCATTTCAAGATCATACCATCTACACCTGCCTTTTGTAGTTTAAGAATCAAAATATTAAGATTTACTTTGTCAAAGGCTTTGGTAAAGTCAGTATACAGAGCATCTACCTGAAGCCCATTTTCTAACGCTGCAGTTATGTCATTGGTATAGACAAGTAAATTTGTAATAGTTGATTTCTGGGATACAAATCCATGTTGGTTATTGATGATAAATTCTTTAAACTTCAAGGACAAATGATGAGTTATTAAGCAATCCAATAATTTCGGTATTGAAGATTGAATACAAATTCCTCTGCAATTCTGAATCAAATTTTTGTCACCTAATTTTAATATCGGATTAATAAAACTGTGCTTCTATATTGTTGGAACCTTGCCTTGGGTAAGACAGTTATTAATAGGATAGTTAGGGGAATACACAGACTGTGAATACAATTAATTGCGCAATAATGTGAAACGCGGGAAACGGTATCAAGGTAGACCTAGGTTAGACTACTGCACACAGATAGTGAAAGATGTAGGAATTTCAGGGAAATGTGTAGGCTACCTCAGAGTAGAAACCAATGGAGGTACGCAACCAACCAGTCCTAAGATGGATAAATTAATGACAAAAAAGTAACTGTACTTAAACATTATAATTATTATAAGCCACTAAGAGTATTGGTTGGGCAATATTCTCGAATAATGTTAGTTGTGTGAAAGGATTTACTGGAAAACTATTAATTCGGCAAATATATACGTGTTGGGGATCTTGCCAGCCACAGGCTGCTTAACCTGTTCGGGTGTGTCGTGTCCTAAACAAGTAGTGACGGGCTTTTCGCTGGCACTTCTGAATGCTGTTGCTCTTTGACTCAATAATACCGACTTACAAATCTACATTAATGATGGACAAAGTTACCCTTTAGCAGTTTGTTTAAATTGTTGTGATTTATTAACTGTTCGACTACAAACGAAACAGAAAAAACTACAAACGATTCTAAAGAGAACTGCGCAAGCAGATTTGAGATATCTCAATAATTGGCAAAGTTAGCTACAGGAGGTTTGTTTAAATTGTTATAATTTTGGAACGGTTCGACTACATATGAAACGAAAAGAATTACAAACAACTACAATCGATTCTAAAGAGGCCTGCGAAGAAGGATTTGAGATATCTAAAAAATTAGCAAAATTAGCTATTCTTGTAGCTATTGGTTAAAATGTTATAATTTTTGATCGGTTTGACTACAAATGAAATAAAAAGAACTACAAACAACTACAAACGATTCTAAAGAAGCATGTGAAGACGAATTTGAGATATCTCAAAGTCGGGTGCGAATCATGTTTTTAAATATTTATAGTTATTAATGGATGGAACCACAAAAAATATTATTGTTACTACAAATAACTACAAACGAAATACTAAAATTTTCTGCTATGAAAAGTTAATTTTATAAAAGTCAGGAGCCAGGTTCACATAAGTATCGATATGAACAAGCAATTACGCCATACCACATAATTGCTTATTTACTGAGCAATACAAATATAAAAGGAACTATAGTTCCTTCATAAACAAAGAAGCAAGATGCCTTAGAATTTGTTAAAATCAATTTTGTTGAAATTTTACTAATTTTTATGAAGTTTATTGATCGTGTGAAACCTTTTGATGATTTTCTACTTCGTCCTAATGTTTTAGCAAATATGACTGATGCAGAATGGTGAACATCTGCATTTTGTATCATTGACCAAAATGAAGAAACCGATAAATAAACAAATACTATAATGAAGTTGATGAAAACAGTTTCATCCTGAGCTGCAATTGAAAGGATTTTGCATCGTTTAGATTTGTGCATTCTCACTTAAGAAATCGTCTTGGTATAAAAAAAGCACAAAAATTAACATTTTTATTTAAGGAATTTAATAGAAAATAAGAGGCTTCATTTCTGTAAGTATAATATACACGTACTTAATAATTGTTAATTAATTAAAATACACCTATTACATTAATAAAGAACTAATGAACTTGTTACGGTATTCCGCGCAAACACAAAAGGAAACAGTAAAAGTAAGTGAAGAAACCGTTTATTACGCCGAATACCGTAACAAAACGGGGACAGAATGGTAGAATTGGGCTAGCTCAAAAACGTCGTAGAGGGGCATGGGTGAAATAGAAAAACACATTGGGAACCTCGGTGAAACTATATTGATAACATCGAATCTTGAAAGACTATTTACAAAACAATAAAATAAATGTTGGGTAATCGTGATTGTAAAAGCGTCATAACATATAAAAATTGGTAAGCAAATATAACATCTTATAATCTAAATACCTACTTAATGGTTCACCTTAAATACATGTAAAAGAAAATAAAACAAACTGTACAGTAAATCTAGAAAAAGAAATATACCTAAATTATATGTACATGCTGCTTTGTGAAGTGCACCTCCTCAGAAATAATATAATATTAAAATTAGACACCCTAACTTAAATTAATCATATATTAAATATTTTTAAATTGAGGCATAAGTTCCGAAAGATAAAAGGAACAGTAAAACGGACTCCAACATAAACATTAATTAATTAATTTTTAATTTATAGAATAATAACATAGTTGTTCATGCATCGTGCATGTAAGTTTTGTAACGGGGTGGTGCCAATTTATCGGATAATTATAAGCAATAGCAGCAAATGAAAAGTCTATTCTTCACAGCAGCATAAAAGAATTACAAAAAAAAACCTGTACCTTGAACAATCAGCTTCGTGCTGGTCTCATCTTAAGGCTGGAAAAATGCGGCTGCATTTCTCTATGGGCTGGCTGCATGCTGGAACCACCAACTTCACTTATACAAGCACAGAAAGCATTTCTAATAGCGCGATTTTACATCATGTATCTTTTCGGTTATTGTCTCTTTCAAAGCACGGTCTCTATCTTATAAGGCCAGAATCATGTATGGGGGTAGAGGATATGACTTTCAAAGATATCGCCGAAATACTATGTGTGCAGAATTTCCTGACAACAGCTGCCGAAATACAAACTGTAGCAGCTTGCCAACAAGCAGATAACGCAATTATCAAAAGGTTTTAAACAAAGGAGAACAATTTTGTTACTTTGTAACATCTTAACAGCTGCAGAATACCAGATAACAAGTCCATTGTAAGCAGATGTAGGCAGGTGGTAAGTGGTCTTATCTTTTAGAAGAAAGATGCACATTTACATGCAGCTTTTACTTAAAATGTAATCACTGCAGGTGCTAGAATTTATTACAACTACTTTGTAACGTAATGTTTCCTAAGCAGCTGTTTAAAGCAAACTTTAATACGGAGTAATTACTTGAGAAATTTTATTAAATAATACTAATTCAAATGGTGGGAAATTGAGCTTGAGGAATTTTAGGGCATTTTAAAAATAAATGCACTCAGGAAAAATTGTTTGCAGGGTTTTGAATATAACAAATTCCCCCCTAGCAAAATTAAAAGGCCGGGGTAGGAAGCAACGGAGCGGGCAGTATACCAATAAAACAAATCAAAAGAAAAATCGTTACAAGAAAAACTTAAATACCGATAAAAGAATTTTTATCCGGCTTGAAAGACCAGTACATATTAATAGGAAAAATAAAAAAAAATCTTACAAAACAAACTAATACACACTAATAAGATAAAATTTTAAAAAAATCTTACAAAACTACAAAAGAAGCTAGTACACACTAATAGAGTAAAATGAAAAAAGAATCTTACAAAACTACAAGAAAAACTCAAGAACTAACACAAAAGAATTTTTCAGACTTGAATAACCAGTACACCAGACCAAGTCAAGAAGAGTAAAGGATATAGGAAAAGGGAAGGTATAAGGTAGCAATCATCGAGGACATGGATGGAAATGACCTAACACTGCAAAAAGTCGTCAAAGAACGAACATCTCTAGTAAAGAAACAGTAACGTTTTCCACCTCAAGAAAAGAAATAGGCTTCTCGCGAACAACCCAAAGTAAGAAAAGGAGCAAGGAGGAAAACCTACAGTACAAGCCAATACGAGACAATAAATGTCAAGTCTCAAAGTATGCAAAGGAAACAATGAGAATGCTGGATAGAAAAGTTGAGTTACTTCAAGCTGTGGTAACAAAGAATCGTATTAAACGAACAACCGACAAAACAATAGCTAACTAGGCCTAAAAGTCGACTAAATCGTGGTTTCCGAAGAAAAGATCTAGAAAGCATCTACCACAGGAAGCAGATCGAAAAAATTTAACAAAGTTCGTAAGAGAACTAGCTGTAAGAAAACCAGCAGAAGGAACGGGAAAGGAATAAGACCAAAAGGAATGGAGAAGTAAAACTAAAAATAAAAAGAAAATTCTAACCGAAAAATAAAACTAGAAGTAAGTAGTACCAAAACTAAAGAAAAAAACAACCTAAAATATATATGTGTGTGAGAGTGATTATGTGTGTGTATGTATATGTGTGTGTGTATGTATGTGTGCATGAAGTATGTGTGTGTATGTGTTAGACCGCTGTAGTCGCCTCTTACGACAGGCAGATCGTACTGTGGGAATATTCTAATCCCGTACCCACACTTGGTTAGGGTAAGTACGAGGAGCAAAAACAAAAGAAGAGAAATAAAACCAATGAAAACAATAAAATTATTAAAAAACAAGAAATCGTAACAAAAAATCAAGTCCTAAGGAAGGGTGGAGTCAGCATAGAAATTGGGGACATAGATGACTAGTAATTGGTCTTAAAACGTTTACGTCGCCAGAAGGAAACTGAAGCAAGAACAAGAACATTAGGATTTGGTCGATCTACATCTTCACATTCAGAATCAATATAAAACATATTTTTCCTCTTATTCCTTTTGTTAACCGGTTTCGTTGGTTGAGATACCGGAGCAAAAAGTAGTAATGGTTTGGCAGTTTTCCGCAAAACAGGATTAATAGGGGGTGTAGTAGCTGTAGCACGCGGTTGAGCAGGTAGTGGCGATGGTGGAGATAATTTAGAAAACTTAGTACACATTATAAAAGAAAGCCGTTTGTATTTAGTACTGGTTATAAGAGTATCAACGTTAGAAAAGGGGACAGCATTGGCGGCAAAAGTATCAACCTTAAGAAAATGAACAGAATCAGATAACACTTCAGCAACATTACCTAAAGGAACAGAGTTAGGTAGAACTTCGTCAACGTCAGAATCAGGTAGAATTTCATTGAACTTAGATAAAGGAATAGAAACAGGCAGAACTTCAGCCACAATAGGAACTGCTTCTTTGACAACAGCAGATAAAGAAACAGGATCAGGTAAAACCTTGACAACAACAGCAACAGGCATCATAGATACAGATTGACTAATTTCGACAGGACTTTCTCTGTTAGTATTGGAAGTTATCGTCACTTCAGCTACCTCTGTTATTGCAGGCACGACATTAATTTCTTTGGTATAAGCATTTAAGAAAGCAGGAACAAACTCTTGAGTTGCTACCTGTAACTCAGTAATTTGAAGCATGGGCTCAACTCGTGAAGGAGGCACAGAAGAGAATCTAGAACTAGAAACAAAAGACATTTGGTTCTTATTAGAAACAGGATGACAGTTCGGACAAATGCGTCGAGTAACTCCCTTAAGTCCGCAACCATAGCAATGAAGTACTTGAGGACGAGTACAACGTGTCGAAACGTGACCAGGTTTGTCGTAATTAAAGCATATGATCTGACGAGTAGAAGTAGACACAGGAATAGGAACAACAGAAATCGCAGAATAAGTATTAGATCTACCCATAGTCATAAAAGAAATCTTCACAGTTCGGTCAGTAAAAGTATTTTTCTCAATCGTCGTGGATTTGTAAGCAAAATCCGGTTCAGCAGTAAAAGTATATTGGTTTTGGCCATGGGGTACGTAATTATCGGCCCGGATCTTTTTCAGTTCCAACTTCAGACATTCGTTCTCTAATTGTTGTAAGGAACGGACAACAGGCAAATGGAGTGCACAGAATGGAGTAAGGTTACGAAACACAATATCCAACTGAAGATCCTCGGATATAGCAGCATGTCGACAAAACAGAGAAGTCATACATGTTAAATAGTCAACGAAACTTTCCGATGGACCTTGCGTCCTACGTAAGATACCTCAAATAGTCTTCGTTTGTAATCAGGTGGTTCAAAATGACGTACCAGTAAGTCAGCTAAAGTCCGCCAATTAGAAAATCGATAACGGTTACTCCGGTACCATAGTAAGGCTTTCGACTCGAAAAGCACGACTGCTTGTTCAAATAATTGGGGGTTCAGACACGTTACGGGCTGATCTAAGTTCTTCAACCCTGTCAAGAAAGTCATGTACAGTAAGAACGTTAGGGTCTCCACTAAATTTCAGATTCCATTTTACTACAAGTTGCGAACAGGATTTACCAAGTGGGTTACGAACCGTCGAGTGAGAGCTTTCTAATTGAAGGGTGGTCGCCATATCAGGGGGGTTTACGTCGGGAGCTATGGCTGCAAGATTCAATGCTGCAACCCTGGCCTCCAGATTATTGGGTTCGGAAGGGAGTTGCTCCAAACTATCCAGTAAAGTAAGGAGTCTTGTTTGTAAGTCGTCACAAAAATCTCGCTGTTCGGGTGGTAATCTTACAGGGGAAAGGAATCGGATATGCCCTAATACGTGTAGAAGTCGTGAGTGAATGGTAGCGACGGGTGAATCTGAATTCGCAAAGTTACCACAAAATTCTTCCAATTTGGTCTCAATGGTTGTTAATTCGACCTCAGGGTTTATCTCATAAAGGGGATCAATAAAGGATTTATCGACTGATTCGATCTTGATCAGAATGCGAAGACGTGCTCTTAGGTGTTCCACGGTGTCTGTGGCCAAAACAGGAGTTCTCCTAATTAAAAGTTCAAAGGTAAGTTCATCTTTGCGTAACCGATATATGTCCATTTTAAAGTCTGCCATTTAAATACGATCAAAAAATATTACAGTCAAAAGAATACGTTAGAATATACGCGAAGGAGGAAATTGTAATTCTAACGCACCAAATTAAGACAAATAGAATCTATAAATAGAAATTGGGCGCCAGAGTTTTCACCAATAAAAGAACCCCGAATCGCCAGCGAAAACACAATTCTGGTAACTCGGCAAATCGAAAATCTAAAGTAATTTCAATAGTAACATAATCTTTCCAAGGAAGATATGTTAGCTTTCATCACATTATAATTAACGTGCAAGCATTCGTGATTATTAATTTGTATGCGTGCTTAGGACAGCTGCGAAAAAGAAATGTCGAATAAGCAAAAGATAATTATTCAGATCCTATTGTTAATTAGTAATTACAAAGTATCATTGTTTTACACCTTCAGCAAGCATTATGTAT
Organism: Platerodrilus igneus; assembly: GCA_036346225.1. Lineage (NCBI taxonomy): Eukaryota > Metazoa > Arthropoda > Insecta > Coleoptera > Lycidae > Platerodrilus > Platerodrilus igneus. Next base: position 2,402,935 of record JARFIW010000347.1, on the reverse strand, counting down.
ACATCGGTAAAATTGGAAGTAGCATTTTAAAGTATTGAATTACGATGTCGGGTTTGAGCTTTGTATATTTTTAGTTGAAAGTGCAGAGTACAAGATTTTTAATCACAGAAAAGACTACGGATAAAGTCACGCTTAACAAACAATAGTTAGTCGAATGGATTTTTTAGAAATGTACACGTTTGTGATACGCACCGGTGTTTTAAGTTCCTTTTTCAAAGAGCATTATTTTGCATCTTTCGAAAGCTTTATGTATAAGTCGGATTACGTAAGATAGCAACCTAAAAGTATTGAATAACAGTTGACGCGTTAAACAAATGTGCGTTGAATTATGCGTTAGTTAAAAGTGCAGTGCGGATCAAACACGGTGGTGTTTTTTGTGTCGTTTGAAATTTCAGCAATGAAAGAAATGCTGTAATTAATTTCAGTGTAATTGTTAGAAACTTGATTAAGAATCTCACCAGTCAACGTATCATCTGTATAGAAGGAATAAGAAATGTTGCAGTAAGTGTTTTAAATATTTAGTTACCAATTACTTGCTTATATATCAAGGACATTTATAATTATCATTGAAAGATAACCAGCATGTTTGACTTTATGTTATCTCAATTACATAAACCCCTAGTAATTCAGGTGTATGTACAGAAAATTCTAGATGAAAGATAAAGTAGAAATAGAGGTTTCCAAAAAGTTGGTACGAATTTTTCAGCAAAAAAGAACGATTTCAGAAATTAGCAAATAAAAAAAGGTTTCAAAATCCAGCTCACGTTGGGCGCCAAAAATATATGTTACGGTATTCCACGCAAACACAAAAAAAAACAGTAAAAGTAAGTAAGGAAATCGTTTACGCTGAATACCGCAACAAAACGGTGACAGACTGGTAGAATTTGGGCTAGCTCAAAAACGTCGAAGAGGGGCGTGGGTGAAAACAGAAAAACAAATTGGAAACCTCGGTGAAACTATATTGATAGCATCGAATCTTGAAAGACTATTTACAACACAAAATAAGTTGCGTAATCGTGATTGTAAACAAAGCGTCATAACATATAAAAATTGGTAAACAAATATAACTTCTTATAATCTAAATACCTACAATGGTTCACCTTAAGTACATATAAAAGAAAATTAAGCATAAACTGTACAGTAAGCCTAGAAAAAAATATACCTAAAGTATATGAACATGTTGCTTTGTGAAGTGCACCTCCTTAAAATTAGACACCCTAACTTAAATTAATCATATATTAAATATTTTTAAATTGAGGCATAAGTTCTGAAAGACAAAAGGAACAGTAAAACGGACTCCAACATAAACATTGATTAATTAATTTTTAATTTATAGAATAATAACAGAGTTGTTCGTACATCGTGCATGTAAGTTTTGTAACGGGGTGGTGCCAATTTATCGGATAGTTATAAGCAATAGCAGCAAATGAAAAGTCTATTCTTCACGGCAGCATAAAAGAATTATGGAAATAGGAAACTGTACCTTGAACAATCAGCTTCGTGCTGGTCTCATCTTAAGGCTGGAAAAATGCGGCTGCATTTCTCTATGGGCTGGCTGCATGCTGAAACCACCAACTTCACTTATACAAGCACAGAAAGCATTTCTAATAGCGCGACTTTACAACAGCTATCTCCGGTAAGAGGATGTTGTATTCAATCTTTAATGCTTAATAATCTTTAATAATCTCTTTCAAAGCACGGTCTCTATCTTATAAGGCCAGAATCATGTATGGGGTAGGGTATTTGATTTTCAACGATATCGCCGAATTACTATGTGTGCAGAATTTCCAGACAACAGCTACCGAAATACAAACTGTAGCAGCTTGTCAACAAGCAGATACCGCAATTATCAAAGGGTTTTTAAACAAAGGAGAACAATTTTGTTGCTTTGTAACATCTTAACAGCTGCAGAATACCAGATAACAAGTCCATTGTAAGCAGATGTAGGCAGCTGGTGAGTGGTCTTATCTTTTAGAAGAAAGCTGTGCATTTACATGCACCTTTAAATTAAAATGTAATCAGTGCAGGTGCTAGGAAATATTGCAGCTACTTTGTAACGTAATGTTTCCTAGGCAGCCGCTTGATTTTATAAAGCAAACCTTTGTATAGAGTAATTACTTTTGAAATTTTATTAAATAACACTAATTCAAATGGCGGGAAATTGAGCTTGTTGAGGAATTTTAGGGCATTTTAAAAATAAATGCAGGTTAGGTTTTAGTTAAAAGAGAATATTTTGTTTTTATAATGATTTTATTTTTTATTTGTTGATATTCATTTAAGTTTGAATAGTGTAAATAAATAGACGTGTGTATTGTAACCAATATTTTGTAGTTGTATTTACATAATTAATGTCTTTTGTAAAAAATTCAAAACATCCTGAATTAATTCAAAAATTTTAATTTTTTTAAAAATTCATGCATTTTTCCAACCCTGCCCCTAAAAGAATTGCTTTTGTTTTCATAGAATGCGCCCCTCACCACTAAAAGCTAGCTGATGCATTTTTTTCTATTACGCCTCTGTGGTAAAGTAAATTTCAAAGATCATTAGCATCAATTACACAGTTTTTAGACATGCTAAGGGAAAAAATCAAGAATGGAAGATCTTCGATAGTCCATTATAGCTGATAACATAATCGACGTTTAGTGGAAAAAAATGGTTGTCATAGCCAAGTGTGCACTGTTCACACGTTCGTTATCGACAGGCCAAATTGTTCCAGATTTTATTTTTATTCATTATAACCGAGTGTTTGATACATGCTGTATTCGTTATAAATCAATTTGACTGTCTATTCAACTAAAATTCTTCATAACGATCAATTTTTAAATTTAAAATTGAAGATACCGTGTAACACAATATTAAAGGAATAAGCACGTTATATGCCAATACATAAAAAATATTTCATATCATACTATTTTCCACATAGCTCTAATTTTATGTTACCCAAAAAAACAAAAATGAAAGGTTTAGACTATGCTACGATATTTATAGATAGTAATAATTGGTTTAAATATAACTAAAAAATAAAATAAATATCAGTATCGTATTTAAGTAATCTAACGACAATATTAGTGGACAACATTATAAGCAGTATATGACCTCTGAACTAACCACTATATATTTACAGAGGTCAGTAGGTACTTCACTCTTTAGCAAGCTGACTGTCACATGCAACATGCTGCTAACAATAGTTATAGTAACTGCTATAGTTTTGGTGCTTTTTTTAATACTAAGGTAATTCAATATTTATTAAAGTAATTATTATTACTAATGTAATTCTAAGAACCAGACATTAACCAGAATATTGATCTTATAATTAGACATCTTAAAAAACATTCTTATTTATAAACTTCCCTTCTATTTAAAGTGCCATTATGAGTTAAATATATTAAGCATTAAGAAGCAAAAATCAGGTGTACTCACCTCGGCCACACCTAAATCCGAAATTTTTAAATCGCCTTTCAAAGTCAATAATAAATTTCCAGGTTTTATATCTTTGTGAATAATTCCTTTACTATGTAAATATCCTAATCCATCCAGTAATTGTAAAAAATATCCATGTGCTTGAAATAATGGGAACTTTTTTAGAGGTGTTGCTTCTAACATACCCTGAAGACTTCCAACACAAAATTCCATTATCAAATACATTTTTTGCTTTTCTTCGTTATATAATACATCGACTAGATTTATAACATTTTTATGCTTTAGAGTTCGTAACAGCTTTATTTCCCTAAAAATAAACAATATGATTTCTTTTTTAGGTGCCGGAAAACAATGGCTGCACTGATTGCTTGGATTATAAGTTTTGTAAGTGATAGTTCTAAGAAAATTATTATTTATTATTATAACCAAACTGTCATTTTTTAAATAGAAAATATTAGTTACAAAAACAAGGTTGTAAAAACAGTTACCCGCATTGGTGCTTCATAACCAAATGTCAAGTGTAAAAGTTGCAATTATTGGGTAATTACCTAAATTTACAATAATAAGCAACTATGGCATAATACAACGCTAAAACATATAACACTGGCATACCTGCTAACTACTGAAAAATCATATTCACCACTCTTCGAGTATTTCTCCTTGAGTGACATTAAGACAATACTTATTCTGCTTAGGGAACCTGGCATATGTAAATACGTTCATTGTTGTCCTCGTATTTTATGAGATTAATACAAAAAGTTTGCAAAAATCAAGTCGAGCCAATATAAAATGTACAATATGCAGCACCAATACAGGTAATATTGAGAAAAAATATTTCATGACAAATTCATGCTGACATGAAAAACAATAAATGCAGTATTTAATAATATGTTTAACTATTCACTATCAAAAAAGTGCATTGAAAAATAATACCAATATACCAAAGCTCAAAAAAGCTAGCAATCAAAACATAGTATTTTAGTCACTTAGATCAGTGCAGGGATGTAGCTACTATACCACAAGTGTCTGCATGCATGTGGACCTTTAACCTTTGGGGATCTTTATGTGTTATCGCTATGGTGATCTTGGCAAACACAGTCAACGGGATCTCCATTAGAAAACATTATCGGACACATTTATTTGAAGTTGTTTTTGTTTAAATTATTTACAGAAATCACCCGATAAAGTTTTTCACCATCATAAATCATCCCGTATATTATTCATAAATGTTTCATCCTACAGCTCACAGAAGCAAACACGAGACCTGGAAAACTAAAACTAAACTAAAATGCATATGTAGCAAATAAACAAACTGATAGAGCTGAATGTACACTACGTGACAAAAGTGAATATCTACTATGTTTTGTGTGTAACCACTGATTTGCACCACTATGTTTACTTTTTACTCTTAACTGTACTCTAAAAGTAGCAGAGCCACCATACCACGTCTCTTCAGCTCTCGTGTTTGCTTCTATAGACTATAACTTAACCAAAACAGACATGACGTCATTTATATATCCGGTGCAAGATGCCAGTACTTCTGTGACTTGACCAAATCCTTACACTAACCTAACCTTTTTGCCTTCCGTTGGATGTTAGTATAAGAGTAGTTATGTAGAAAACAATTTGCTATGTTGACGATTCACTTGTCTGAGCTTTCTACTTTTAACTATTTGCCCCCTTTGAAGGGTTAACTAAATAATCTGAACAATCCACGTTTAGTCCTTATTTTATATATTCTCCTTTCTAATATAAAAAAACTGTAACTTATACTAGGGATTAATAATGGTATCCAGTAAAATGGTCAATTAGACAAATAGTTAATTTTTTAACTTTTTATGCCGATAAAAAGGGTCCCTAAATAAACTTTACGTGAATTCATTACTGAAGGATTTCTACTAACTTCATGTGCAATATTAAAAGTGAGCATGTAACGTTCACTTGAACAGATATCTTTAAGCGAAAATTTGTATGTTGTGTAGAATATTGCAATTGCAAATTCAAGAATTACTTAAAAACCATAAAAAGCTAGCACTATCATTCAAAAACTTAAATATAATATATATTTTACCTTTGTACATTTTGTTCACCATTTGGTATCCTTCGCAATTTATGCTTTTTTAAAATTTTAACAGCATGTCTACATAACGTTTCTGAATCCAACATTTCTTTAACCTTTCCATAGGAACCTTCCCCAAGCAAGTCACCCATAACATATCTCCCTATAAGTTTAAGCCCCTTCTTCTTGGTTTGGTAAATAATTTGATCACTATCAACTCTATGAAAAAAATTATTTATATTAACATTTTCCAGATCATCTGCGAAATCTTCATCGTTTAACCAAATCACAGGGTTGTCTTCGTCGTTTAACGGCTTTCTAGAAAATTCTTCCTCGCTTTCGACACTGAAAATCCTGTTGTTTAATTCAATTTCATGCTCTGAAGAATCGCCGCCTTCACTGTCAAAACTTTTGCTTATATTACACATGTTTCTGTCCATACTTAATTTTCTCACTTCTTAAAACTACTGTAAAACTAGCATAAACCAAGTAAAACATCTATTATAATTTACTATTTACGTTTATGTTTACAAACTACATCTCAATAATGAGAATCACGTACCATCGCCCATTTTCGCGGATCAACTTAAACAGCGAACAGCTGTCTTTGGTAATTTATTATTGCAGTGTTGGTCACGCCTATCGTTGGATTTCAGCGTTGCCAGTGTTTAAAGTTATTTGTGAGAAACTGTAATGACTTAAAAATCTACAATACAGTAGTTATCATTTTTTTGTTGCTGTTACTACTTCTACATACAATATTACGTAATGTTAGTTAAGCAACAGATTATAACATATCTATACTTACTCAATATTAATTACAAAATAATTATTATAAGAACATTAGCAATGAACGATTTATTAAAAAAAATACTTTTTTTATCAATATTAAGTTAAGTATTTTATTATTTTGCATCGTATATAAACGAAACAGTAGTAGGTAGAAAAATAAATTTCTTTCTTAAAATAGAAATATCTATTAAATTCTATTTATTGAATAATAATAACAGGCGTATAAAATATTCGCACGTGATTAGTAAATTAGCACACGACCCAGTAAAGAGTAATGTAAGAAATTAAAATAATAGTTTACAGTAATATAAAGAGACTATAAAAAGTAGCTTATCGAAAACAAATCTTTTTAACAAGTACACAAGTTTGAAATTAAAAGTAAAATATAAGAAATTCTAATTAGTAATTATTTGCACTACAAAGATACAGCACGTATACATTACAATTTCGATTATTTGAATTCAGCTTTTAAATGTGTTAACAATTAAAGGCACTACAACAAGCGAGGTCCATAAGTTTGCTAATTGAATGAAATGTAAAAATTGTTTTCTAATTTAAATTCAGCAATCACATATTTTAAAATATTTCTGTAAAATGTTGTAGCGGGCTACTACTACCGCGTTTCACTAATTTAAAACAAATAATCACAAGTCTTTATTACTCACTATTCACAAGTCTAATTGACAGTATATGCCTTATTTATAGATGTTTTCAGTTCAATTAACAATGAAGCACTATCACACTAATGAATTTACAAGCACTAATATCTTCTTAAACAAAATTCTTAACCATAGGTCTATTAACAACACTAAACACTGTTGAACTTGCAGTATGATCAGTCATATGCTTCTTAGATTGTACTATAGTTGAAGTTCCGGTTTCCTTGGTTTTTTTAGTAGTCAATAAACATAGATATGTCAAAGTATCAAGAAGATATATAGTTAGTAATATTCTATTAAATGTTCTAATAGCATAATCTATTTCTTACAAGTGTTGTATTATAATAAAAAGTCTAGACAAGCGTATTCTTATTGTTGGCTTAATATCTACTTTTAATCTCATCAAACACTATTATAATTTATTTATTACACTTTTGTCTATTTATGTATTCTACAAGGTGCATGTACATTAGACACGTTCACATCATATAATATTCATGTTTACTGTTGGACTTCCAAAAACTCAACTATTTAACTTTACACGACATAATTTATATTCGACCTTCTGATATAGACTAAACTTCTTACATCCCTGCAGTAGCTGGACGCGACGCTCTCAGCGTTGTTATAGTGCCTTATAACTCCTAAAAGTTTTTTGGCATGTTGATGTTGATGTCGTCTGTTGTTGTGGTGCAGTTTGGTGTTGAACTTCTTGATAAATATAAATATGTTGGTCTAGACTCCACGAGGTCTGCTCCTGGAATCCTCTTGTTTTGATGCAGTGAGCAGTTTCCCGGATCTTCCCCTTGGTTGCTCTCCAACTACGCGATATCCGAATCCTGGGTCCACTGCCCTGTGGTTTTCGACCGACAGGATGAATATTCGTCACAGGCCGCTCCATCGTCAGGTAACTCGTCTAACAGGACTGACGGATGTGCATCCCCAACGATTTTACTTGTGTACCCATTCCTCGGCGCCCCGCATAGCTGGGGAACTGCTTCGAGTCGTCACCGTTTCGCTGCTCACCTTTGATCACCCGGAGGCGGTGGTAGATATATGTTGCTCCTTCGAAATCTAGGGAGCAACTACTTATTACATTTATTAGCGCTCTTATATATACTCTGAATTAAAAGGATGACTCATTCTCCAGTGATTGCTAGAAGATTCTCGGTCCATGGAAAATATGCAATGCTTACGGCACTTGTGTGTTTGACGGGTTACCTAATAGTAGCTCGCAACAATATGTACTTACTACCTTATAAACTTTCTTTCTCCAATGTATCAAAATTCAAGGAGCTTAAAATTGTAAAGTAGGATTTTGATTCAAAATTGTTGTACATATTAAGGAATATATAAGGATATTAACCATTATATTAGTAATTAACAATTATTAAATAAAAAAACAAAAGAAGGTTTGTACAACGCGTTATAATTGCCTTTAAAGGTAACAAAATGTAAAACTTTGTACTTGCAAAGCAAGTTTAACAACATTAAAAAAATTAAAAGTATTTTCTGATATTGCAAAATAGTTGTAGCGGGTTAATACTAACGCGTTTTACTAATTTAAAACAAGTGTAACAGTTCGTTTTTCCTCTGCTAAGTTAACGCTTAACAATTAAGTATTGTGTTGTAAAATTTGTGGATTTGCTTTTATAGTTTAATATAAATCATACTTCAACAATTAATACAGAATTAAAAGCAAAGTACTATAATTTTGGAACACTCCAATTATTGTTCTTCTTTAATCTTAATCTTATAGTAAATAAAGCGCATAGTTATAAATGTCCAGTCTGTATTGTAAAATTTCTACAACGTATCTCCAAGGCGATAAGGATAGCATGTTTGCGCGCACCTGCTTGTTAAGGCTGTTGTCTACGAGCCGGCTTTTGATACTTGCACTGTTAATATGGTAAGGTTCATATCTAAGGCTGACTTGCGAGTCGCAATTCAGTTTTCATAAATGCATCGATCCAATTGTTTGAAACTCATCATGCGCAACGCTGAAACTAACGTGCAAAGAACTGATGTGCAAAAATAACACTAAAACTAACGTACAAAGAACTGATATTCAAAAATAACGCTATAAATTTAAATTTTCAAACGTTCCTTTTTATCAAAATTTATGCTTTATAAAATTGTCTATGTAACTAAAGTTGTATGAATTTGAATTACGAATAATACAATCATGCACTTGTTTATACACGATAACTATTTATGAAGTTAACTTTACTAAATTGAAAGATCTTATTACCAACTTAATTTTATTGTATGTGAGTCATTTTGTCAGTACTGAAAAGGTGACATAAAAATCTCTTAATTATGTTAATGACATTTATAGTGCCTAATTACTTTAGAGGCTTTTGCTATTTTATTTAAATTGCCCAAGATTAATATTAGATATAAAAATTAATTGAATATCCACAAATTAACAATATTTATCTGTCAAAATAATTTAGAAATAATTTTCAGTTAATATATATATATATACAGGGTGGTCCGGTTTTCATTAGCCAGCGTATATCTTCTGAACTATGCAAGATATAGAAAAATTTCATAGGAAAAAGTTTTTTGAATATATTTTCTCTACAAATATAAGGCATTAAGTATTTTTCATGGCCTGCTATATTTGAGCAATAATACGTCACTTTGGTTTTTTAAATAGAACACCCTGTATATTTTTTTGAAAAAATACTCTACTTGAAATTCTCTTTACGGCAATATACCATAACCAATGATTTCTTGTCAAAATGTGGTAAATAACTCAAATAATAGAAGTCCATTAGAAAATTGTGATTATTGTTTATTTACTGCATAAATTAATCAATTGAAATTTATTTTATACATACATCTGAAAATAATAACTAACAAGAAAACTGATTATCTTAGTAAATGTTTTAATTGTTCACCATTACATTCTAAATATTTATTAACTCGAATAATAAAATTTTTTCTAGCATCTTGTAACATGACCGGGGTCGTGCCGATTAACTCTTCGAGATTTTGAAAAGGGGTAGAGTTAGGATACACTCGAGATCGGTAATAGGGGACCGATTTTGTGGCCTCCTGGATCACCTGATTTGTCAGTTCTAGACTTCTTTGTTTGGGGGTTTTTAAAAGACCGAGTGTATCCTATTTCTACCCCTTTTCAAAATCTCGAAGAGTTCGGCACGACCCCGGTCATGTTGCAAGATGCTAGAAAAATTTTATTATTCGAGTTAATAAATATTTAGAATGTAATGGTGAACAATTAGAACATTTACTAAAATAATCAGTTTTCTTGTTAGCTATTATTTTCAGATGTATGTATAAAATAAATTTCAATTGATTAATTTATGCAGTAAATAAACAATAATCACAATTTTCTAATGGACTTCTATTATTTGAGTTATTTACCACATTTTGACCAGAAATCAATGGTTATGGTATATTGCCGTAAAGACAATTTCAAGTAGAGTATTTTTTTAAAAAAATATACAGGGTGTTCTATTTAAAAATCCAAAGTGACATATTATTGCTCAAATATAGTAGGCCATGAAAATACTTAATGCCTATTGTAGAAAATATATTCAAAAACTTTTCCTATGAAATTTTCTATATCTTGCATAGTTCAGAAGATATACGCTGGCTAATGAAAACCTGGACACCCTTATATATATATATATATATATATATATATATATATATAATATTAAATACTTACTAGCAGTTTTAATTTCTTTATTACTTTAAACAAGGTTAATTACATTCATGGAAGCTCTTAAGCAAAAGTATTACCAGATGTGCATCAAATTTAATAAGTAGAGTGCCGATGCACTATAACACAAAAGAAAGAAATCATAGATGTATAAAATCTGTCTGATTTATTTGATTTTATTTTGAGGCGCAAATTACTGTCTCTAATATTATTTTATGTATTTTATTTTATTTCAGGATAAATGTAGTACCATCTAAAAATACATAATCTTGTATTTCGGCAACAGAATATACTCGTTGAGGTTCCTGTATTTTTCTTAGCGATATTTCTTGTTTTACACGTTATCTAAGTACAGTGACGCCCTACCCATCCGTATTTAATTAACGACCACCCTGATAGTCTTTCTAAACCGCTGAAGATAGAGTTCAGAGCTAGCGCGGAAGTCTTCAAAGGTCAATTGTGTCAATACGGATAAAACATCTTCTGCACGACTTTTGTAAGAAGAAATGAACATCCTTTTAAGCGAGTTTCACTAACGCCCAGCCTAGTGGGGCAAGAAATGCTACACAAGTAGTAATAAAAGTCTTTATTACTCACTATTCATAAGTCCAATTAACAGTATATGCCTCATTTACAGATGTTTTCAGTTCAATTAACAATGAAGCACTATCACACTAATGCTAATTACAAGCACTAATATCTTCTTAAACTAAATTCTTAACCATAGGTCTATTAACAACACTAACACTACTATAATTTATATATTACGCTTTCGTCTATTTATGTACAGCTGTCGGTACAATATACATACAACATATAATACAAATTAATGTTTACTCTTGGACTTCCAAAAGCTTACCATTTAACTTTATACGATATAATTTATATTCGACATTCTGATATATACTAAACTTTGTACTTCCGCATCGGTCTTATTTATACACTGAATTAAAAGGATGATTCATAATCTAGTAACTGCTAGACAATTCTGGGTCCCTGGAGAATATACAGTGCTTACGGCGCTTATGTGTTTGACGGGTTGCCTAATAGTAGCTCGTAACACTAATATAGAATGGTTGATGTTGCCTTACCAACAAGTAAAAAGTATAAAAAGTTTAAAAAATTCTTATGTACATAAGTACAAGGTGACACAAACAAACAGGAACTTTTTAACAATCTAAAAAACCAAGAGTAATAGAAGAAAAACTTTTTATTCAAGGTAATTGAAATCTTAAAATTTGCCATTTAACAAACATTCATGAAATTTCTCATTTCATTGAAATTATGTCCTTTAGATGCTGTCTTCTTATACGAATTCACTCTTAAAATTTGTTGTTAAGATTCCTCATTAACCGCTGCAACATCTCTGCTGGGATGTTATGAATTTCATCTTGAATTCTCCGTTTTAACTTTTGGTCGAGTTGTGTACACTTTACTCTTGAGATACCCCCAAGAAAAAATTACAAACGGACAAATCTTGCGAGCTAGGGGGCCGGGGAACCGAATATTGAGATCAAACGGTTACCGAACAATTTTCATACAACTTCCATTGATTACCGTGCACTGTATGACGTTGCTCCATCCTGTTAAAACCAGGTTTCTCGAACGTGTGGAAGATTTCTCTATTCAGGTGTAACGAAAGACTGTAACAACTCCACATAACGATGCGCATTAACAGTTACTGCGATCCCCTGTAAGACAGACTGTAAAGCAGACTCGCGTACAACATCAATGTTCTGAGGAGTACAAGCACTTCTTGGTCGTCCTGTTGGTTTCTCCTTTAGGGCAGATTCAGTCTCAAAGCTATTAATGCACATTTTTATGACGTATTTTGGGTTGAACGGCACCATGACATCCTTTGTACAAACGTCGGAACCCCCTCTGCGCAGCTTCCAAACTATCACTGTTTTTATAAAACATTTATATGGCTAACGCATGCTGTTGCCCGTTTTACTGATGCATGGTTACGAGGTTACTAAAATTGCAAAGTACTTATTTGTTCAAGGTCACTGTCCCGCAGTGCTGCTACCTGCTCATAGCTGTTACTACGCATTTCAAAAATTCCCGCTATTCTGTGTCATCCGTTACCTTACAAATATTTTAATCGTAATACTTTTAATAAAGTTTAATAAAGTTTGTTACCCTGCAACAGATATATAATATTCTTTATTGTCACAAAATTGGTTTCTCAAAATAGCCACTTATTCTAACCTTGGTTGAATGTATTTGAATTTGTTTAAACTATATTATAAGAATGAGTTTCTTAGAATAAATCTGAGTTATAAAGGCGTGATAAAATATTTCCAATGATCAATCTATTGTCAAGGAAATGTGATTTTAGTGTAATTTCACATGCATCAACTAAAATATGCAATACAATAATTTTGATTTAACCATACTTTTTGTTATTCCTTTAAGACAAGATAATTAAACGGTGCGGTGACAACTTTCACTAATGCATTTAAGCAGTTTATTAGGTCGAATTAGTGTAATGTTCATCTTTCCAACTTAGAGCTTACATTAAAAAACCTATTAAGTTTTTTATTCGTGAGACTGATAGCTATGTATGTATGTGCGTGTGCGTGCGTGCGCGTGTTGTGTGTGATGCGTGCGTGTGTATTTGTGTCTATATATGAACCACGGCAGATGAGTTCTCGTAGTTTTTAAATTTACTAAAATAAAATTTTGTGAACGATATGTGCACCTCGTGACAATTGTTGTTTTTTTTTGTTAAAAGAACTTAAGCTCAGTAAGAAACTGAAATATTTTATAAAACCGTTTATTTCTTTTGAAGACAGTTGGATAAATACTAAGTTATGATCGATGTCTTCAGCAAGCTCAAATTAAGTTTTGCGACTTTATCTTTATATAAATGAAAATTAGTTTTTCTTATCAAGAACCTAGACCACAGTAAATTTACGATTTCAAACTTAATTCTTTTGGCTTTGGTATCATAAATAACTCAACAGCCAAAAGAATTAACTTTAGGCTGTTGAGTTATTTATGATACCACCTCGAAATTTAGTAGTCCTTCACAGGCGGTTACAAAGGTAAGTCAATATTTTCAATTTTAAGATTCTGATGAATATATATCCATTATTTAACTAATTTCTTCTTGTTGTTCGATGTAGTATAAGATTTATAATGTTGAAAATGCTTCGTTCTTTAAATGTTCACAGTAATTTTGTTTTATGTGTGATAAACTAATTGAAGGAGGAAGTATGGTTAACTTATTTTTGATTTATCAAGTTTAAAAAGGTAACGTTTGGTATGCTTGGAGTGCTCAACAAGAACTAATGTATTTTGTGTTAGAATTTTTGGATATAAGTTTCGTCTTTTATTCGAATGAATCCTAACCCCTTTCTTCACTTTTAACTCTGATTTGGTGGCACCCACTTCGTTATTTATCTTTAACCCCTTCCGCCTTGCTCATGTCCACGCGGCTTCAATACCGGCTAGCTATTTTCTCTTTTGAAGGTTTTTCATTTACGCTAGCTATTTATCTTCTTTGTCTGGGGGCAGATATCAAAAGGAAAGAATCTCCGGTTAACATTTAACTGCATCTTTAAGCTAAACTTCAGCATTTAAACGTTTTATTCACGTAATAAAGTAAAAATTATTGCTATATTCCCTAGGAAACACAACATCAAAAATATTTATTTATTATCCACTAAAATCGTTTCCAGTGATCACCTAAAAACTGTGTAAATAGCCTTACAACCTAAATATATGTATATTACACACCTTACAGTATAAATAAGGCAAAATCGAGTTGTATAAAGACCACAATATAGTGAACATATTTAACATTTTAGAACTAGTCAGTACAATTGTTTAATAGTTGTTGAACACTATTACGAAGCAATTGATACTATCAAATGATGTAACAGAATGATGGCTAAAGTTCCTTTCTCTACAAAGCAAAAATCAAAGAAACTGTAAAAACCAATAGAATTCCAACACGCCTTACTAATTTCCTTTTATCTAGTACTGAGTGTATTTACGCGCAAATATTAACTTTTACTCAAGAGTGATTAAAGCAACCGTCAGATTTCTTGGTTTTTCAGATACTTTGCTAAATAGTAAGGTTACTAATCTAGAAATAACTTTCATCGACTCCAATAGGTTGCGAAAGATATTGTTAATGCGACTTTATTGGGCGTATAAGTCGCTATGTTCTGAAATAGTGATTCAGGCTCAGTCCAATGAGCCTCCTACGAAAATGGATAAAATGTCGACTTCGTTAGTGTCTAATATAATACAGTTTAAACCTGGAACTTATATTAAATATTTTTAAGAACATTATAATAATTTGTGCTTAATGGTGTTTTGGTTTAAAGATTAGAACAGGAAGGAGAGGTAGAAGGTGAATTAAATCCCTTTGTTTGTCGTATTGTCGCAAGCTCCTTGCGTAATTTAAAAACGGAGCTAGCCGACGCAATTAAAATTATACATTACAAATCAAAAATTGACAGATTAAAATTTTTTCCTTTTTAATTCACAAAAAGGGCGCATAGGGGTATTGCTACAGTAACACAACAATATATATACATATATATGTAAATGTATGTTCTTCTTGACCTAGCTACAAATTCACAACATAAACAATAAATAAATACTAAATATATAAGTTGTCAATTGAATAAAATTTGTTATTCACATGTTTAAAACTTATTTTTCTAAAACTTATATAAGATAAATCACAAACATATTAAAATAGAAGGTCTTATATTAAAAAGTTAATTTATAAAATGCCACATATGCTTATTACAAGTACTAATTGATTTATTACTGTTGTGGGGATAGTATTTACTTGACACCTGTGAATTCTATAATATAAAGGAAGGATTCTGTATTAGTTTAATATTAAGGCAATTATTACAGAGCTGCAATTCTTAATTAGAATTTCGTATTCAATTATAATATACGCTGAAGAAATGCTCTTGGTCGGATTTAGAATTAACTGAATTTATATTGCGTTGAATATGTATAGTTTCCAATGCATTTCTACGAGAGTCTCCTAACAGTATGGACTTGGCACTTGACCTTGAATGTATGTCATATGAACAACGTATTTTCTTAGCGCGGTTAAGAGCGGTTAAGTGCACTTAATTTGGGATTCGCTTTTGAAGCAACTAGGTTTTTATTATGAAATTTTCTCGCATGTACATATAAACTTTTATTTGTGTAAATTCACTTGCACACTCCTCACATTTCACCTTCATTTAAAAAAAAATACAAAGTCGATAGAAATCAATTATTATAACTTTTCACGTTTTCCAACAAGACGAAAAAACTATAAAATGCAGGTTAAATTCCTTATTCTAGGATTTCAGTTGTCATCAGATCAAAGTCAGAAGCCAAGTTCATACTGTGGAGAGACTCTCGTTGCATTTCTTTTGTTATCGTTTACTTCAATACACAAAATTTTAACATTTTTAAAGTCAAACTGGTGTGACATTTCAATTGCGTGCGCAGCGAGTGCTGTACTTTTCTTGTTGGTTTGGATTGAATATTTATGTTCGTAAATTCTTGTATGAATGTCCTGCTTGGTGTTTCCTATGTAACATTCCGTACAATTAATACAATTAATTTTGCAAACCGAATATGTTTTATTTTTATTTTCTATTGTACGTTTTAGATTGGTATAGAACGTTTTTGTAAAATTATTAGGTTTGTGTGTTACCTGGATACTATGAATTTCCAAACATTATTTAATATTTTCTGATAGCCCTGGTGTATACTCATTTCCTATTATTGTGTCTTTCTGATTAGTTTTACTATTATATTGACATTATTATATATATATATATATATATATATATATATATATATATATATAGAAAGACACAATAATAGGAATTGAGTATACACCCGGGTTATCAGACAAGGTTAAA
The DNA here is from genome assembly GCA_036346225.1 of Platerodrilus igneus. NCBI lineage: Eukaryota > Metazoa > Arthropoda > Insecta > Coleoptera > Lycidae > Platerodrilus > Platerodrilus igneus. Next base: position 2,386,414 of record JARFIW010000347.1, on the reverse strand, counting down.
AAATGTTTGGAAATTCATAGTATCCAGGTAACACACAAACATAATAATTTTACGAAAACGTTCTATATCAATCTAAAACCTGCAATAGAAAATAAAAATAAAACACATTCGGTTTACAAAATTTATTGTATTGATTGTACGGAATATTACATAGGAAACACCAAGCAGTACATTCATACGAGAGTTTACGAACATAAAAATTCAATCCAAACGAACAACAAAAAAGGTATAACACTCGCTGTGCACGCAATTAAAATATCACACCAGTTTGACTTTAAAAATGTTAAAATTTTAAGTACTAAAGTAAACGATAACAAAGGAAATGCATTGGAAACTATACATATCCAACGCAACATAAATTCAAGTAATTCTAAATCCGGCCAAGAGCATTTCTCCAGCGTATAATATAATTTAATACGAAATTTTAATTAAGAATTGCGGCTCAGTAAAAATTGTCTTAATAGTAAACTAATACAGAATCCTTTTTATATTATAGAATTGACAGGTGTCAAGTAAATACTATCACAACAACAGTAATAAATTAATTGGTACTTATAGTAAGCATATGTGGTATTTTATAAATCGGACGCAGGGCGCACTCTAGCATTTGCATTCGAAGCGAGAGCACGCACATCTACCTTCGCCTCCGGGCTAAACAAGGAGAGTAGCGGAACGGTGACAACACGAGGGCGTTTTCCAGCTATGCGGGGCGCGAAGGAATGGGAACACAATCGAAATCGTTGGGGATGCACATCCGTAAGTCCTGTTTCGACGAGCTACCTGACGATGGAGCGGCCTGTGGCGAATAGCCATCCTGTCGGCAAAAACCACAGGCCTGTGGACGCAGGATTTGGATATCGCATAGTTGGAGAGCAATCAAGAGGAAGACCCGGAAGCTGCTCACCGCATCGACCATCCGCCAAAACATGGCGGGATCAGTAACAACAGATAGAAGAAGAAGAAAACAATATATCAACAAGGCAGCCAAAATTTTTGAAATTATTGCTGTATAAGGAAGATGGGTTATGAGCCCAGGATCGATAAGCTGGATTTTATAAATTAACTTTTTAATATAAGACCTTCTGTTTTAATATGTTTGTGAATTATCTTATATAAGTTTTAGAAAAATAAGTTTTAAATATGTGAATAACAAAATTTTATTCAATTAACAACTGGTATGTAACATACATTTGGTATTTATTTATTGTTTATGTTGTGAAGTGGTAGCTATTTTGAAAATGGTCCATCATACCGAAACGCGTAAATAGAGAAGAATCTTCATGTAATATAAGAATATTTCAATCTGATTTAGTTTATATTGACCAACTCCCAAGAACAAAGGATATTTTTATATAGCATGCTTGCAATTGTATTTTAGGAACAAAATTACATACATGTCAGTGATTGGTTGTCTCTAATTAACGTTTTGTAATCTTTGGCAATTAATATTATTCTCACTATTGGCAGAAACACCATAAATTACTAGTTGTTATTGGAAAATTATTTGTTTAATTTTGATTAATTTTAATTTATATGGAGGTATGATGTAAATATCAGCTACTAATAAAACAGATCATAACCCAAACAAATAGTTTTACATTTTTTTACTTTTACAGCTGTATAGAATCTACTTATCTAACCACTGAAATGTCACTAATAGCACACGTAAAACTCCCTAGTCGATTTGTTTATCTCAATGTCACCTTGCAAAATTGAAATTTAAATCCTTATTCACATTCGGAATGGTGTTTTTGACCAAAGTCGAGCTGTTTTTGACTTTCAAAACAAACCCATCTAGGTGAGCGTTTGGTACGGTGTGGTGTTTTTGCATGAATTAAGTATAGATTTTTTGTATAAAATTTTATGTTTATTGAATTTAATAAGGTTAAAAATTGTCTCAACACTTTTATCTTTAACGTTTTTAAATGTTGATTGGATGTTTAGTTAGCGGTTAATGAATTGGCCATTATGATTTATATTCCAAAAAATATATCAAGGCAGCATAAGATATCCAGATGCTAATGAATTGATTTACCAATAGTTGTGAAAAATTAAAAATATATCAGGTATTTTCGAATTTGCTATTTAGGTGTATTATAGAGGACGCATACGTGATATTTATTTATTCAGTATATCGTCAAGCTAGATTTTCTTAATATTTTTATGTAGATGTTACCACAATATTTTTATTTGAATCTGTAGCAGTTTGAATTATTATCGCTGTGTCCTGTCATTGGGTAAGCCGGACAAAATTTAATACTGGATTTTTGTCAGTTGTATGATTATTAAGCGATAGCCACTGTGGGCTTTTTGTTTTCATTTTCTATTCATTCATTGTTTTTGTAAGTTTACTCAATTATTAATTGCTGCAAGCTGGCAATTATACAAGTATGGTGTGTTAGCTTTTCAAACAATCTATTGCTTACTTTTATATTATTTACTAACTGAATATTAAATGTTATTTACCGCAGTAGGTATGCTTATTATTAATATACTTTATTACTATACAGGGTAGTCGTTGAGGATGTTCCAAAAATTCATATAAAGGTTTTTGGGGTGATTTTGACTACCAATGATTCTCTTCAGTTTTGCTACATTCTGGACCATTTCTGAGGTATTGGAGATAAACTTGACAGTAATTTGAATTAAATACATATTGTACCAAAAATTAAAGATGTTCCACATTCCTACCATCCTCCTTATGCAACTTGTTAGCCATCTTTGCAACTATGACTCCATAACATAACATAGTTGTGCATTTTATTGTGAAGAAGTTTCATTGTGTTATGGATTGTGTCTACTAATTCATTTGCTGTGACTGACATCTGGTCCATACCCAATGGGTTTACGATAATCCCAGACAAAAAATTCATTGATGTTGATTTCAGTAAACCAACAGGTCAATGAATTGATCAGTTCCTTCCAATCCAGTGCAAGTGGTAGTTTCGATTTAGAAAATCTGTAATAGCACTACCACAATGACCCAGATCGCTGGCATATATGAAAATAACAGATTATCAAGTACAAACTTGCACATTGTTCAATAATTAGTTTCAACTGAATCGTTTTCAAATGGTCCTTCTGGTACGTTGACAGAAAAACGATAATGAATATATGTTTCAATCACTGCATGTGGGTTCTTCAAGTCTATTTTGGTAAAGATTTTCTTACTACCTATTCTCGCTAATATGTTATCCATTGTTGGTGGACAATCGTACTGTGGTTTTGTTCGCTTATTAATCTTCCTCGCATCTAAGCATAATCTGATGCTATCATCACTTTTTTTCACAACGACTAATGGATTCACAAAGTGTGTACTGGAGCTTTCGATGATACCTTCACGTAACATTTCTTCTATTTCTTCCTTTACTCTATCCCTGTATGCTACTGGAATAGGGTATAATTTAGTGTTAAACGGTTCGGTGTTTACTACTTCTAACTTGTGCTCATAACCTGTGGCAATTCTTGATTTCGACCCTATTAATTCTGAATGCTTTTCTAATAATATATTCACCCTGCTTCTCAAATCTTGCGGACATTTAATCTCCTTATTTGTATTCCCCTCATTATCTATTTCATCCTCAAATTGATTAATATTTACGCAGTCACCCTCTACGTCTATATTACCCTCTTTATACCATTTAATATACTCTCCATTGCACTCTATTTCTTTGCATTCTGCATTTATCTTCAACCCCAACTTGTCTATAACATCCATCCCAAATATAATATCTATCTTTAGTCCAGGTACAACCATAAAATCATTCTCCCATTTTACATCTCCCATTTCACATCTCAAAATTACCATTTCATTTATTTTAGCAAATTTCTTATTATTCGGTGCTACCAAATTACACCTCGTTTTAGGTATTGCCTTATCCCTCAATTTCTCTTGTTTAACATATTCTTCCGCAACAAGTGATGCTTCTGCCCCAGTATCAATCAATACTCTAACTATTTTGTTTTCCACTTTTTAACTATTGATAATAAGTTTCTTAATTCATTTTCTGTCTCATGTTAATAAATTCGTGCTGATGTTTGTATCCGTTTATCCGTAGAAGTTTACTTGGTTCATCCATATCTATAAATTTTGGTTTCACGTGGAAGGTCTTGCCTGACTCTATATCTCTGCTTGTGTGCAATTAATATTCCTCGTTTGCGTGCGTCGATCCTCATGTTCCCGTCTATTTATTTCTTGATTATTGTTTCCCTCATGATTAGTCCGTTCTATTTGTTGCCTTGGTATCTGACCTGAATTTCTATTATGCCTGAAATCATTATTAAAATTGTTGTGATTACCCCTATTAAAATTTCTCCCATAATCATAATTGTTTCGTTGATAATTAATTCTCTGAGTCTCAGTGTTTCTTTGCGTCCTTCCCTAGTGCTATCTCCCGTTCTATGATTTGATTCCAACTCATCATATCTTTGTAGATATTCTATAAATGTGTCCCTATCTACTATATTCTGTATTGTGATATATCGTTTTACTTTTGCGTTGAAATGCCCTGCCAAATATTTTATGATTTCTTTTTCCTGTAAAGGAGGATCGAATTGTTTTGCTACACTAAACTTTACAATAGCATATAATTCCCGTGTCATTCCTCTATTTGAATTGTATTTTCTCATGCTTAGGTCATTTCTACTTTTGTCTTGTTGATTATTCCCCCAAAAGTGTCGTAGAAAATTTTGTTCAAACTGTTGAAATGTTTCTACCTCGCTTTCAACTAAGTTCTACCACATTTCAGCTCCCCCTTTTAGCATCGATTTTATTAAGTTTAATTTATATTGATTGTCTGTTGAGCCCTGTACTAACATTTTAATATTTTTCAAAAAGATTTTTGGATTTAATTTTCCGTCTCCGTAAAATTTTGTATATTGGTCTATTAAAAGATTCGGTTGAATTAGCCTCATGGGTTCCCTAACATTAAAATTTCCTAAATTGGTTTTTAAATTACCTATTTCCCGATTTATCGTTCTGAATTGTTTCACAATTTTCTTCAACGTTCCGTATTTTAGTATCTAAATTCGTGTTTGTCGTTTGTCTCACTTTCACATTTTTCTTGTTTGAATTTCATCATTCTGACATGATCCCATACACAGTCGATTTCCTCCCTAATCCTCACAATTTTCTCTTGCATTTGTGCTCTCATCTCCGCAATTGTTTGCTTGGTTTCCCTTAATCCATCGCTCAAAATTTTTATTTCCTTGCCTAATTTTTCACTATTTTCGTCAATTTTCGTAGTCATGTTTTTGATGGCCTCTTTGTTTTTGTCTATTATACTGTTCAGTGCCACCATCCAAATTTCCATCATTTTTGTTTCTTGTGAGATTTGCCGTTCCTCGCTAGAACTCCTTCCCTGGATTATGCTCTCTTGGGATCCTTTTTCCATTTTTGAAAAATTATATTTACACTAACTCTTAAATACTAAAATAAATTTGCCTAAATTTAATTAATATACAAATTTCTTTGATTTTTTTTTTGTTTCGGTGATTTTTCCCAAATTAAAACTCTAATTATAGTCCCAGTTTAATTTAATAATTGTATTTTGTTATGTTTAAGTCCCACGGTCGAATTGTCAAATTTATTTGATTTAATTCTCCTCTCTACGTTAATGTGCTATTTTTATTGTGGTAAAATATTTTTCTCAACGTTGGGCGCCATATAAATTGCTGTGTAATTCTCCGGCCCACGTTGTTGCGGGCATCGCCGTGGATCAATGTAGTAAGCGTAAGACTACGGATCCCAAGGTCCTGGGTTCAAATCCCGACACGGCCGACTGCTTGAAAAATGGCAGGTGAGCATTTTTCACAAAAATTACGTCCTTGTTCGGATGAGAGGTTAAATGGAGGTACCGTGTGTGAGTGTTGTCACTACCTTGCCTGGAATGGCAAGGGTTCGGCAAAATTCTAAATTTCCAGGCAACAAAAAACTCGCCTCCTGGCCAATGTAGTACCTTCAGGTGGAGCATTGAAAATGTAAATGAACGGCCCACGTTGTTGTGTCAGATTTAAATTGCTGTAGTACTCTCTCATTCTTGAGCAGCCGGATGTAATAAACATCCAGCTGAACGCCACCGCTCGGTGTTTTTCTCTAATCTTCTAATCAAAATTACTTAATTTAGTGTGCTTTAACTAGAGTTTATTTAATTATCTGTTAATAATTTGTGTCATTTGCTGGATATCATGAAGGTCATTCAGCTTTGAAAGAAGGTTTTTATATAACCTTGAATTTGTTCTTTTATGTTTAGTAGCAGTCATTTCTTGTATATGTTTGTATTCCGGTATTATCCCTTCCTTGTTAATTGTTGTATTGAATCTTTAAAGTTGTTCAGGCTGAATGTAAAGAGATTTTTACTTTTAAAAGATCGTGTACTAACCTTTTTGTGGTTTATACAGTAAAGTAAAAAGTGTAATTAATGACAACTGCATGATTTTACACATAAACAAATGTTTGTCCCTACCTCTTTCATTTGATACCAGAATGTGTAAAAAGATCAGTAGCACACATCTGTTGGTTTTTTGAAAATAAACTCTTCACTTGCGGTCTAACTTTGGAGTAAATAACATGGTTTAAAAAGCAAACAGTAGCATGAGAGTATAACGATCTAAGTGTGATACAAGGCCAATCAAACACTACACTTAGCTATTCTTATTTGTTAGGTAGTTCAAAACTAAAATGCAGTTTGAGTTGGAGATGCTATCTTATATAAAATTAATGAATTTGACATGTTCTATATAATGATTGGGCCAAGACCTTGGTAACCTTCTAACAGAACAATGGTATTTGAAGATTGCACATAATTACTGAACGAGAGTGTGCAAGACCTATTGTGTAAGTTTTGCAAATGGTGCGAGAAATTCATTGATTAATATTTGCTTTTATACTTTCATCATCAGGTCTTCAGTCCTGGAACCTGTTAGACACGTACCCTCATTGTTTCCTATTCTGTAGTAAACTACACGGTTCCCTGAAATTTGCATAGTCTGCATCTTTCACTATCTGTGTACAATACTCTGATATAGGTCTACCTTTACTTCTTTTTTCCTATCTCTGCTTGTAATATATTACGCACTATTCCCCAAAAATGCCCTTCTAATTCTACTACTTTTTTTTTGTTTTCCACAGATATTTTTATTCCCTTACTATTTCTACAACCTCTATGTTATTAACTTTGTCTGTTCATGCTATCATCCTCATACTTCTGAAGCACAACATTCCAAAAGGTTTCTATCGCTTTTCTGTCTGCTTCTCCTACTGCCCTATTTCATAAACGTACTGTGCTGTGCTCCACACATTGTTGTCAACAATTTACTCCTTGTTTCTGTTTGTTGTCTTCGAACATAGCCGCTGCTCTTTCTTATTAGATGCAGTTCGGTTCCTCTTCTATTGTTTATAAATATATATTTTATTTCCCCGATATTCGGTAGTATGTGAAGTGGGTTAAGCAGCCAGCGGTTACCAAGATCCTCCAATACTTGACCATTTGCCGAATTAATAATTTTCTAACATATCTTTTTGCCCAATCAACATTAGTTGAAAATATTTCAAACCCAACACCTAAGGTGTTTATAATCAGATTTAAGTGCAATTATTTTTTTCGTCATTAGGTTTTCCGTCTTGAACTGGTTGGACGCGTAACTTCACTTATTTCTATTCTGAGCTAGTCTACACTTTTCCGTGAAATTCAAACAGCCCAGATACAGCTCCGTTCCCCTACTGTTGTTCCCTAATTATATGCCCTATTTCACCAGGATTCAGTGGCATGTGAAAGGGGTTTAGCAGCCTGTGGCTACCAAGAATCCCCCAACACTTAGACATTTGCCGAATTAATAGTTTTCCAGTCAATCCTTTTGCACAATTAACAGTCGGGAGTATTGCGAGACCAATATCTGTAGTTGTTTATAATAATCATCAGGTTTAAGTACAGTTATTTTTTTCGTCATTACATTTTTTAGGTTCGAATTGGTTGGACGCATATCTCCATTGATTTCTATTCTGAGCTAGCCTGCACATTCCTGAAATTCCCACTTCCTACATCTTTTACTATCTGTGTGCAATTGCTTAACCTAGATTTACCTCTACCTCTCTTTTTCCTTCCTCTGCTTCTAATATATTCCGCACTATTCTCTCATGCCTTAGTATGTGGCCTATCATCCTATCTCGTCTATTTTTTACTGTTTTTCACAAACTTCTTTCTTCTCCTACCATTTCTAGTACCTCTTTGTTCTTAACTTTGTCTGTCCATGATATCTGCATCATACGTCTGTATCACCACATTACTAAGGCTTCTATCTTTTCCTGTCTACTTCTCCCACTGTCCATGTTTCACAGCCATACAGTGCTGTGCTCCACACATATGTTTTAAGCAAGCTTTTTCTTGTTTCTGTGTTTGTTGTCTTTCAACACATTAATTGCTTTTTCTTGTTAAATGTAGCACGGTCTTGTGCTAATCTTTGTTTTATATCTTTTGCGCTCTTCCCATCTTGCGTTATTTGGCTTTCTAGGTGGCAGCAATCCTAAACCTGTCAAACTTATCGTTTGAAAATTTTCAAATCTATTCAAGCCTCTCGTTTTTGGTATAGTGACTATGATGTTAGGTTTGAAATATTTGGGTATCTCGTCTGTCTCATACATATAGCTTACAAGTTGGAAGAGACATTTTGTTACTGCTTGTCTAGCGGCTTTTTGAGTTTCTGCTTGCAACTTATCTGTACCCGGTGCCTTACTATTTTTCTGACCTTTTAATGCTAATTCAAACTCATCTCGAAGTATAGGATATCCCAAGTCATCATTTTCAATGTGCGATTCCTGTTCTAATGCTGTTAGTTCCTGTCCTGCGTATAAATTTACTATATATTCTTGCCATCTAACCACTTTCTCAACATTTTCTATAATGACGTTTCCTCCCGCATCCCTTATATTTTTGCTATATGGTTTTATATCCCTAAAATTCATTCTCATTAATTTGTATGCTTCGTCTGTCTTTCCTATTTGCATCTTAGTTTGTACCTCTTTGCACTTGCCATCAATCCATTGTTCTTTAGCTTTCTTGCATTTGCGAATAATTTCCCATTTTATGGTTTTTTATCTCTGTTTTCCTGTTTCATCTGATCTATTTTTGTATTTTTGTTTTTTTCTATTAGATTCAGGATGTCCTTTGTTATCCATGGTTTCTTATTTTCTTGTATGCTTTAGGGAATCTTAATTACAAATACAATTTTTGAGAATTCTATTCCGTATATTGTTGAAATAGCATTAGAGGGAATTTTCTTGGATGAGTTATTAGTATAAAAATCCATTCTAGTTGTGGTCTTAATAACAGTGCACGAATGTAATGTAGTTTTAACTTGTACATATTTTGTTTTAGTTAAAAATAAAATTAAGTTGATACAAGGATAAATCAGATAAAAAGGCTTTTGCACATGAGATCTTTTAAGAACCTTATTTGCACATATCTTATCAAGATAAAATCATTATGTTTAATTCTGAGTTTATTAGAAGATGTTGTCATGCATATGCTACGTGCATATGCTATGTGTATAATTCCAATTGTCTTGTCTAAAACACCATACACGTATTTGTAAGATCCATTTAAAATAAAAAAAAAATTACTGCTGACACCACCTTGATTCTAATTATTGATCAAATTTCTTCCTTATAGTATTTCCATTGTACCTTAAACACTAAAATGTATATAACAAATTAGTTATACATCTTCAGGAAAGAAAAGTGTGATACATTTGGCAAAAGAAATTGTAAAGCACTGTTGGTAAACTTTTGCAGTGACTGTAACGGAACATTGTACTATGTCAATGCATTTTCTGATGTATTTCTAATGTGTACATTAAACAGTATTCTTAATATTTTATGAAATTGTAAGTTATGTAATTATTTTTCCTCGAAAAAGATATTTGTGACATGGAAAGTTATTCTTTTTTATAGAAATTACTTCTACGAATTATTGTGATTGTAGAATCTAAAAATTATTTAACTTGCTGTCTTTCAAGGAATCTTCTTTTAAGTATTGTTGACTTTCTCATTTGACCCTCTGATTATCTTTTATTATTTATAATTAATTGGTTTTGATTTGAATGCATTTGTGAAATATATAATAAACTATTACTTTTTCTACCTCCATTGTGGGTTAGAATATTTTTAATTAACTAGCATTTTTTCTTAAATTTCCACAGCTTTTTGCAAAAATTAATGATTTTATTGGATGTTATTTGCAAAATATTCCTACTTGCTCTTATCTCGAACTAAGTTCGTTTTGCTATATAACCTATTGTTATAAAAATAATGTGATATATTTATAGGAGCAAAAAATTTTTAATTTATAATACACTATAAAGATAAATATTCTTGAATTATAGCTATAGTATGTATTTGCATATTTGTCTTGTGTATTGTGGAATTCTGTGATTTATTTACAGATTTTTCTTTATATTTTCAGGTTGTAAGCAAGAAGACAGTTGAAAAAAAGCCTCCTGGTCTAAGTGCACAAAATCTAAAGAGTAGAAAGAAATTAAATGAGGCTACATCTAGAAGCACCAAAGAAACTTCCACACAAAATTTAAAAATTAAGGAAAATTATGATTTAAGTAAAACACCTGATTTAAAAACAAAAAAGCACAAATCTAACAAGAAATCTTCATTTTTAAATGAGACTGATGGTAAAAATCAAGATTCTAATGTTGGTGTTTTATTTGAAAAAGCCCAGTTTGTTGCTAATAGTGAAAACAGTTTAACTTATTCTGACAAAGCAATACAATCACAGCAAGAAAAGATTAAAAATAGGAATCTTTCAAAAACTACTGACAAATTACAAATAGTTGCAGGTATCAAAGAGGCAAATATAGACGAATCTTACAAATTTCTGGGAACAGATTTGCACATTTTGAAAATTCAAAAATCTAAATCATTGCCTAATTTTCAAAAATCCACTGATATCAGTGACGTTGCTAAAATATCTAAAAGCAAAAAGACTTCTGAGTCACTGAAAACTAAAGAAGCAAGGAAAAGCAATAAAGAACTGCTTAAACTTGATGAGACATTAAGGGAGAACATAAAATTAGACGAAAACCACGATCAATTATTAAAAGGTGAAAGCAGCGACAAGGAATTATTTATTACAGTTTCTCACAAACGACAATCGCATAAAAAGATTACAACTGAAAATACTGCTCAATCCGAGTCATTTAAACAAAGGTTAGAGGAAAGGAAGTTGCTTGCTACTAAAGTAGGAAAGTCACCTACTACTAATTCAAAGACTATCGCTACAGTTGAGTCTAATAAACAATCAAATAACAAGGAGGTTCAGTATATTCAAAACACAAATTCTCAAACAGCTCATAAAAATCTTTCTAAATTAACAAAAGCAGAACATGACTTAGTTAATATTATCACTCCCCATATCACGTACAAAAGCGTGTTTAACAAAAATTTAACTCCGTTAACAAATAAAAATCAACAGACTAGTTTTATTACGATAACCAACACTGAAACTAATGAAGTCATAAATAATAAAACACAGCAACTCAGGCAACAAACATATAATAGAACATTGTCTGAAGATTTTGACAATAAAAAAAGAATTTTCTTTAGCAAGGAAGCAATTTCATCAAGTGCACAAGAAAAGCAGTATAAGTTACGTAAAATTCAAAGTGAAACTGAAATTACATTAAAGAAGCAGACTAATTTGCCAACTTCAAATAGACAAGAAAAAACATTTTCATCAGATAGTTTTAATTTTAATAAAACTGCATTTGAAATAAAACAGGTTGAACAAACACCAAAAGAGTTATTAGTCAAGGCTGAACCAAAAACAGAGACAAGAGTAGAGTGTTGCATACCAAAACACATTGAACAAACAGCGGTTAGTGTAGAGAAGAAAATTGAAGAAAAAAATTTGACTGTGTTTGAAGTTGAGCAACAGGTTTTCAGAATAATGAACAAATAGACTTAAAATCTTCCAGTGCTGTAGTAGCAGAAGTTAATGTTGATAATTTGTTCATAAATAGTACTGCGATTACAGAAGAGAGGACAGAAGAATCTATTACAGAAGAGCATATTTTAAAACTACATCAAAGTAAGGAAGAAAGCGTATTGACAGTACCAGTTTCACAAACTATAAACATTTTAGATAAAGCTTTGCCTGATTCTTTAAATACAGATGAGTCAAAACCAGTAAAATCTACTACAAGTCAACCAGAATCAATAGCAGAAATTGTTGAACAAGTGAAACCAATTAAAGAAACTACCACAGAAAATATAGATACTTTTCCTCTTCCAAAGATAACCGAGCATTTCAAATTAAACCAGAAAGTGAGTATTCCTACTCAGCCATCAGAAGCACAGTCTTTCACTACTCATACTCAGTTTGAGGTCAAAAAACTTTTAACAAGTCGTAGTTTATCATTTGATTCAAAACTAGCTGTAGACGAATTATCTGCCCATACTCAATTTGAGGTAATAAAACCATTAGCAAAGCGCAGAATATCACTTGAATTACCTCTGCAAATAAGTGAAGAGTCATTACCTGAAGAGGAGTATAGTAGTATAATGAAAATGGCTACCCAGGTCCGTGTCTTAACATTAAATAATAATGAACATCAAGAAAAAACATTATACAGAATTGAAAAGAATTGGATTCTTCAGTTTCGTTTAGGTCCATCATTACTTGGGCGCAAGGTTGCTCTGTATTGTAATTATCCTGAACAAAAAAATGTTAATTTTACAGAATTCGATCGCAATAAATATTATCTTTTACCATGGAGCCAGGACAAGGGTTGTTGCAACTCAGATGACACTACTTTATTTGCTCAAATAGCTGTTAAAGTTGCAGGAAGCTTTCATTACTACTTTGTTTATGAAAATGCGTAAGTATGATTGTATGTTCTAATATTGCATGAAACAAATATAAAAATGTAAATCTACATCTAAAAATTAAACAAAAATACATAATAAACACATACTCTAAAATCATTTCCATCGAAGATATCCTTGATTAAGAAATTAAAAAGGGCCATTTGTATTCAAACATATTTATAGTGTTCAATAATAGAATTTTATGGTAACGCATTTTCAAAGTGTTTTTCTCCATGATTGACAAGCGCACCGTACCATTCCCAAATCTTGCTTCAATGTTTCATGTGCGATTCTGAAGTTGAATACACACTTAATTTAAGATATTCCCATAACAAAGCAATTTAAGGGTGTTAAATTGGATGTACGAGGTTGGCCAAGATAGGGCCATCATTACCAATCGATTGATGATTATAGGTAGTATTTATATAATCGGTTACAAACTTAGAGGAATGTGGTGGCATACAATCATGTGAAACTGTCATTTTATACAGGTACTTTCGTATTAAATTCCCATTAAATGTTTTGAAAACAATTTAAAGACATTTTCCAAAATTGTCGCCGATCACTTCAGACCATACTTTTAAAGAAAACGTATATTGGTAATGGATGATAGCATTAGAATAAGGATTTTCATCTGTGTAACCATGAGTATTTACGAAATATAAAACACTATTTCTGGCAAAACAAGGCACCTGTAACCAATTTTTTTTTTGCAAATTCTGAATCATCTTTACATTTTCTGATTAACTAACTATAAAACCTTGTGCATTTAGCAAAATCTAGTACTAGTAGTGGAAGATTTATCAACCCTGTATAGAATTCGGTTCTCCACATTGGTTTTTTTGCCTGCCCACAATAATACGTTGTGGTACAACGTTCCCATTTCCCGTAATTAAAGTTTGGCAGCCTTCAAGTAGGATATCTTTCAGTATATCTATTAACTACTATAGATTATTTGTAAAATTTGCAATAGATAGATAGATTTATTTGTACCCATGAATACATGGTAGTTTGTTCATATAAATATTACAATTAAAAGTATAAATACAAATAAGAAAAACCTAACAGTACAATAAGAATTGGCTTCTATTGAAGTTTGTCGTTTGAAAAGTCATCAACTGTGTAGTAGCATCTTTCGACGAGCAAGGAGAAAATGGCAGCTTTAAATATTTTGAATGGTTTTATTGATCGTATGATGCTTGGTAATTTATTATAAAATGTAGGTGCCATATATATATAAAAGATTTTTTAGAACGTGATGAATTAGGTTTTTGTATATATATTCACAATATCTTGTAACATGACTATGTACTAAACTGGCAGGGACGTAGTTGTTAGAATATTTATAGAATAGATTGAGGGTCTCATAAATAAATATTGAATATAGAGTAAGTACATTAAGCTTCCTAAATAAAGGTTTGCAGTGAGCATTAATCTCTGCACCAGACACAAGCCGAATAGCTTTTTTTTTGCAATTTGAAAATTACAGATGTGTTAACAAGAGATGAGCTACCCCAGAAGGCAATACCGTACCTCAATCTAGATTCGTGTCTGTTAGTTCTATAATGAAAATAAATTTGTTATCGCTCACATTAGTATTGATTTTTAAGACAAATTAACATTTTGACAAACATAACTTTGAGATTTGCAAGAAATTGACAAAAAATAACTAGCCTACTATTTTAGTAATGACTGAGTGAATTTCTATTCAATTATTTAATAAAAGATATCTTTGAAACAAATGATTTTTGGAATATATCTGTATTATGCATTTTTGTCAAATTAGTTCTGTTCAGTAATGAACATCTTGTGTATTAGTTAATAAGATGAAATTATCATATACGTTCTTATGCAAACTCTATATCATTATTTCAAATAGAACTAGAATTCTTGTTTAATCAGACACTCTTACTAACTGTGCCACATAGACATAATTCAGTTGGAGAAATGGACAAATTTCAATCCTGCTTGTCACCATTATATTAATCTAATGAATGAATCCAATCCCTTTAATAAGGTTCCCACTTATATGGTTTATTTAATTACATCATAGTTCTCTAGAGTTTTCTTGTTCTGCATGGAACATTATGCCCGTAATGAAACCGAGAAAAACGCGCTTTCTTATCTAATTAGTGTCAAATTACGTGATTTATTTATGTAGTAAAACGTGCTGTTTGGCTTGTCTAACACAATGAGTTGATCGTGGCGTTGCATCCTTTACTACAGTAATGCGAACGCTATAAAATGAATTGTTAACGATTTCATGAATATTTAATGTTTGTGCGGCTTCCTAGAATAAACGTTTGTTTATTTAATTAATTTATACAAAATTTCTTATTAATTGACGTATTCTTTTTCTTAATCCCAAAAATTCGAGAAGAACTCTTTATTTAAAAATTAATTTTTGTCATACACACGCGGGAGTCAATTTAGCTATAATTATAGCTTTAATTGCTTTCTCAACGGGTTTTGCACGTGCAAAAGACTTGCATCTTTATAATTGTAGTAAAAAAGCTTGGTTTTTAAGGGAAATAAACGAATTATAACGTTTATTTATAAAGATTAATGCGCTAGCTTTTAACAAGATTGAATGTAATCCTCTTTTCAGTGAAATGCATAAAGCTGGCACTATTCTATGCCATTTACATTGAATAAAACGCATATTTTATGCACCGGAAATGTATTTTTATGATAATTAATAAATGAAAATGAAGAAATTTATATCTGAATTGCATTGGCTTTTATATCTACACACATTATTAATTAGGGCCGTCTTTTTAATAATTGATTTTTTTCAACACACTGCTTATATTATTGATTAAAATTGGGGCTTTTAAATACATAGGAAGTGTGTTTTGCTTTGTATTTTATGGCCATATTTACAATATGTTTTATTTATATACAGGGTGGAACAATCAATCTTTGGTAATTTCAATTTTTCCAGTTTCTTTTATATTTGGGTGGGCTTTATTTATAGACTTTGAGTTTAAATGACTTCACGTCTATATATATTGTTATGGATTCAAAGGGTTAAATTTGGGGTAAGCAATGCAATTTCAAACACCCTGTATAGAGAAAGGAACAATTTATTTACGCGCAAAATTTATTTTATTTATTTAATTTAAACGAACAAGTATTGACGTATTTTTATAATTAATGATTAAAAAGTAATAGGTTCATAAAGAAAACCAGTTTTAAAAAACAAATAAAAACGCATAATTAATTTCATTTATTTTAATTCAACGTGTAATAGCATTGGAAAACACACCGGGGTATAGAAAATCAATAATCCCAAGGCGACAAGGTTCGTTGTAGCAAACAAGGACGCCAGTTGTATCGAATACCTAAAATGTGGACTCCAAGAATTGTCATTTTAAACAGTCAATAATTAAGAACTCCTGCATGTTTAAAAGGTTACCTTCTTCAAATTTATCAACATAATAAATCTAATTCATTCAATGTTTGGCAGTTTTGTTAATCATATCTGACAGTTTTTGATATTAAGCCAGATATACACAAAAAAGTGACATTATAATTTCATTTTATTAATGATATTGTAATCCTAGAAATTAACTTGCCTTTAGCAAGTGAATTTATTTTCATTTTTATTATGGGTATCTTGGAAACTGTTAGAATAGAGAGATGCTCAATTGGGAGAAAATAATGCCGTTTTGTCCACGGATAACTACATATTTTGAAATTCAATATTGCAATTTTTTTAAGTACATCTTGTAGCTTTTATTATTGACAGTAGAGAAATAACATGAATAAAAATTTTTTTACATATTTTTATGCTGCATAAAAGTTTAAAAAATTTTATTTTTTTTTTTAGTTTGGTAGATATGTATATAACCTCAATTTTTTTTAATGGAAAGCATAACTGGCTATGAGCCTGTTTAATAGCTTATGTTTTGCTGAGGATTGTGATCATAATTATCAGGTCACCCATGAAAACTATCAAACAAACATATATGCTCACAATTTGTGTTTTGAAGTAACTGTCATTGGTGTTATTGTTCACATTATTATTAATAATAATTAAGGTCTTTTATGCCAAAATGAATTATAGTAACAATAAAAAACTTAAT
The DNA here is from genome assembly GCA_036346225.1 of Platerodrilus igneus. Classification (NCBI taxonomy): domain Eukaryota; kingdom Metazoa; phylum Arthropoda; class Insecta; order Coleoptera; family Lycidae; genus Platerodrilus; species Platerodrilus igneus. The sequence continues at coordinate 2,369,455 of JARFIW010000347.1, read as the reverse complement.
ATATTAACTATTTACATTGAGCGCACTAGAAATTATCTAGAGCTGCAGATTTATATTTTGAACACTATTTTAACCACCGTCAACCATCTTTTCAAACATTCTGTAACTTGTATTTAAATTTAAAAGTATGGTAGTTTTGTACAAGGAAAAAAATACACTACAGAATATTGATAAAAACACACTACGGATCCAAGAAAATCGGCATGAAGTTCAACAATGAAGACCTTAAATAAAATTTGGCTTTAATATTTAGTGTGATGTTCTAGGCAACTTTATTTTATAGAGCCTATAATATTTAATGAAAGTTCAACAGGAAAGAAATATTTACATATATTGGAAACCAATATGGATAAATCTTATAGATGAACTGTCTTAAAGACAGCATGATGGGACATCTCAACACAAGACCCATAGTGTTACCGATTATTTAAATCGGTTATATCCAGATTCTTGGATTGGTAAAAATGGTTCGGTTCAGTGGCCACCATGAAGCCCGAAATTTTCATTATTAGATTTTTTTATACATAAACATGTTAAAAATAAAGTGTATAAAAATGGTGAACTTTTTGAACAATAGTTTATAAATACATTATTTATTTAGTTTGTGTTTGTCATATTTTAGTTTTGTTTTCATGCATTATATTTTAACTGTTTTTGTGATTTTCAATCAGTATAGTTTTAAATTATGAATTGTTGTTAATTGTATGCGTTTTTGTTCATCAGTTAATTTTTCCTGTTGCCTGTTTGATGTTAAAAATAGCTACCCACTATTATTATGGTAAAGAAATACAGCTATTACTAGGCTTTTGTGATTGTATATTGAAAGTTAAACTATTTCGTTAAAAAAACAAAAAAAAATATTTTGGTCATTTACAAAAATAACTTCATCATGTACCATATCAGTAAAATCAATAAAACAAGCTATTAAACTGGCCCATAGCAAACTATGTTTCGAATTTTAAAAAATTGATGTTGTGTACATATCTATAAAATGTAAAAAAAATAAAATATTTTGAACCTCTCTCTCTGATTCAGCATAAAAGTATCCATAAATTTTCTTTTTACATTACTTCTCTATTGTCATTAATAAAGCATACAGATACATTTTATAAAAATTTTAGTATTTAATTTTTCTAAGTATCTAGATATCCATGAACTCTTTAAAAAAGAAAAGCACGTGAGATCAACACACTATCTCATTATCTTCCCCATTTGAGCATCTCTCTTTCCAACAGTTTCCAAGATGCCCATAGTGAAAATGAAAATCAACTCGTAACATGATAATGTTTTGATCGATTTTTACTGAATTAATAGAGTGGCATTATAAATCTTATTACACCATTGTCACATTGTTACATAATGAATATGTATGCCATTAGAATGTTTTCGGGAGAATTCAAGGTGGCCAATATTTTAAATTTTCAACGAACTTCGTTCGTTTATGAAATCGATTTGTCGTCCGTCTGTCCGTCCGAGGCCTTTCTAATGGTCGGACATCAATGTGTGATACATCAATCGATTCAGCTCGGTGTCCTGAGCTTAAGTTTTGATGTCAGTTGAAATCGGGCCACGGGGACGCCGTGCCCCCGCGATATTCCGTCGGGAAAATTCAAATTTCAAATAGGTCCAAAATTAATGTGCGATACATATTTGGACTCTCCTAACATAGCTGAGTCGAAATATGGTATCCCCCACAAAATCTGACCACGGATACCCGGCCCCTCCCGGGGATTAATTTTTATCAAAAATTTCAAATAGGTCCAAAATTAATGTGCGATACATATTTAGAATCCTCTGAAAAACTGAATCGAAATATGATGCCCCTTATTTACACACACACACACAACACACATACATACATACATACATACACACACACATATATAGCTTTTAAAATATTTATTCAATAAAATAAAATATATTAAAATGTCTCTTTTGTTGTTTATAAATTTTTGTATTTTATCTGAATACTTATAATTATTACAACATAATAATTTTAATTTCTTTAAATTGTTTTAAAGTAAGTCTACATTTGGAAGTTCGTTGCGACAATGCCTTGCATTTTCAACTTGTTAAATCTAACAATGAAATAGGGTATGTAGGATTCTAAAAATAAAAGGAAGCAGTTTTATCTAAAATTGGATTTATTGCTTTTGTTTAAGCTCATGTTTATGTGAAAAATGCATATGAACACGAATGCCGAACAATGAACAAAGTGTTTTGTAAAATGTTAATTTAAGGTTGATATTGTACAGAATATAATAGCATTAAAGCTTAACTGCTGGATTTATAAAAATACTTAAATTATTTACAAATACCTAATACACCTTGATTTTTAAAACAAATTGGTATCTTGCAACGTTCTGAAACCTTTTACTACATATGATGCTATATGAAATATTGACAAATTTACATGAGGTTTAATTTCAATGGGCAGCGAATCTTGCAAATAATAAAATCTGCATTTATGCCGTGGTGTCCTGATCTTGATGTGGCATTTTCAATAGCTCAGAGATGGCGTCCAAATATCCCTTTGCTTGTTTGGCTGTAGCCCTCTTTGACGAAAGGCCAATATGTTGTGTAACGATAGAGGAAAGGAACGGAAGCGAATGGACCACTTCGCCGAACTGTCGGAGCACTACCAACATGTGTACACTCAAGGAAGGTCACTAGTTAAATCCCTCTGTTTCGACATCTGCTCTTATGAAACATCCCTTCCCTCCAAGAGAGGTTAAAGTTCTCTGACACACATTGGTGGGCACAACTAAGTGTCAAGCATGAGAACCACAATCCCAGCATTTTTCCAAACCACAAATGATAAGTCAATGTCTGGACTTACGTGAGAACCTAGCCTTAGTGTGGTTTTCATGTAACACTTACATTAAAACAATAATACCGGGAAATTCCGTATGTGGGGTTTAAAAATCCCCTGAACCTAATACAATAAAAGAAACTTAAAAAAAAGTAACTACCTAAATAGTAGAATAAGTATAGGATATGTTCTACTTTAAGTTTCTTACTATATAATTCATTAATATCATTGTTTCTCTTTATCTATGTTTATAATAAGCGGTTTAACTTCTGATTAATCAAACATGTCTAGTTGAATTTTTTTTTGTTCAGAAAATGGTATTCGACCAAGCCACAGAAATAGCTTTATTAATAACTTCATTCTTTGTAGGCAGTGTATATTTCATTAAATTACTGTTTGTTCTAATGTAATACCTAAAATAATTTTTAGTAATAACCCATTTGCATTCTATTGGATTGAACATGTTATAGAAAAGTGAATCGAGAAGCGCTCCAGGATAATATTGCATTGTCGGGAGTTTTGGTGATGAGTTATGATTAGTAATAATACATGTTCCAGGTTTGAAATCATGTCATAGAAACTAATAATGTCGTCCACTGTTGTGCATGCCATCATCACGACAAGATGGATGCTACATCTGAATATGTAGACTCCCATGCCTAATTAAACTGAGAAGTGTTTTCCAGTAAAGTGGTATATGCAAGGAAGATACCGTTGTATTGGCAGGCTTACTAGCCCAATAAATTCAAAAGGTGTTTTGTGTCAAAGTTATATGGGAACTATTCATCTGCTAGTTCAGAACTAATTTCCTTGCACACATTATTTTGCCGTAGGACATCTTTTGGCTTAATTGAGCATATAAGCTTGCATGTTCAAAAGTAGTATTTTACAGCTTGTTTCAAAACTTTTTAATATAACACGGTCCAAACCCAGACACATATTATTATTAAACAGGATCTTTTTTTTCAGGAAAGGTGTCAGCATCATATACATGTTGAGAATGGTTTTGAAATAATAAAAATATTTGGCAAATTTTTGAAATCGTTAACTAATTACATGCAGTTCTCTTTTTAACATTATTGTACTGTAAGCCATGTTTTTGAAAGTCGTTTCTACCATGATTTTCTTATAACTTGTATTGTTCTTTATGATAACAGATGCTTCATTCAAACTAACTCAAAATTGTTTTGGTTCATTTTGCTTGGGCAATCAACGTGGAAAGTTTTTGATTCAAACACTAATTCTGCTTTTTAGACCTATTACGTACTTATCTAGCATTTCTAATTTTATTCCTTTACACACCTTGTTTCTCATCGTTTTTCTGTGACTTTTTCATCGATTCATCTTTAAAGGTCCAACTTTAATTCCGAAAAATAAACCATCTCCAGCTTTTCACATGGACATATTTTCTTAAAAAATTGTATGTTTAATTGCAATATGTAAGAGTTCCATAAACCATGTTTTAATAATTAAATTCAATCTTATGCAACACTTCCCATTATTATGTACCACATTCTTGAAAATGTCTACCTGTCAAGATGCTTGTTACAATCTCTGTAGTGTATGATGTTTTGCTAAAAGGCTTCAAGTTAAGTGAACACAGTAATAAAAATGTTTTTTCTGTGACGGGAAAAAAATTTGGCATTTAATGCTTCTTGACATGTAACAAAATGTCACTTTTTATGAATTTACTTTTTTCCCTGGGAAAAAATGAGTACTTTTTTCCCGGGTATGTGCAAATAAGTAAGAACACTAAGATATTTAACTTAGAGCCGGGTCCACACTTGTAACATTCGGGTGTAACATAACATCATATCATAACTTCATTGCGTTCAAAACAACCGATATAAACAACTTAAGTGAGCAATTATTGAAACCACTCACAGAATTAAATTGACATATTTGATTACCTTAAAGGTTTCCTTAGCAACGCAAGTCTAACTGTTCCTGTAAGTACAACAGCCTACTTGTTTGAAACTTCAAATTTGACATCGGTTGATTTTTTGACTTTAATATATTGTAATATTTTTTTCAATATTAAATCATCGTTATGCCTGTCACAGAAAAAAATAGTGTATTATACACGGGTAAAAATGTAAGATTTTTACTCTTGGTGTTTTGTCTCCATCCGCTTCGCGTTAGGAGACACAAACCTCGAGCTAAAATCTAGTACATTTTTTCCTTGTATAATAAATAACTATTAAGTATACTGTTTTTATACGTAATATAGATTACATTTTGGATTACCATTTTATTGATAACTTTGCATGAGATTTTTTTACCTTTGGGCAGTTTGTTCTTGTTGTTTTTGTGCTAGCATTGTCGTTAGCTGTAACCAGATTTAACATGTAAGTTCAGCAATGTGCTGATAGTAAGAAACAAACATACGCTCACTTATAAGCAAAAGTTTTCATTCAAATTTATAAAAATAATTTTAAAATTTACCAATTGAAAATAACCGGCATCTGACAAAATAAATCAGGCAGTAGCAAAAAATGTACTGCTAGTGTGGAACACTGTATATTAATTAGATGGTTGTAATTATCTTATTAGCAGCTATACATTTCTGTTCTTGATGCCATCTTATTGATTTGGTAAAAATTGTTCAGAAAATTTTAAAAACGTGTTATAGAAATATAAAAAAGTAAGTGGGAAATGTTAAAATTTTGCTGATTTTATAAATACTAAGCAAAATCTTTTACACATGTTATCTTTGATATAAACAGTCTCTTGTTAATCTGCACTGATTACGTTTCAAAAATTCTTTTATAATGTCTTTTGATATTTGGGCTTAATACATCTACACTACATTATCATATTTAAAATTTTTATTTATCTATGTGTTAAATTTAATACAATTATTTTTCCAGGACTGAATCTTGTCCTCAAGGTTCAGGATTTTTCTTAGTAGATCCTGTACTACAATATGGCAACAACGAGGAATTACCACTTAACTGCATTCAGTGTCAAACTGTTCTTTCAAAATGCTTAGGTTCATTCTCTACATGGGAGAATAAACTACAAGTAACTAAGGAATCTGGATATAACATGATTCATTTTACTCCAATTCAGGTATGTGTAGTATTGAAATTAAATGTAAAATTAAATGGTTGTGATAATTCAACTTACAAGTGAAATTACCCACCTTTAGGAAATTTAGTGAAATAAAAGCATATCTAGACACGTTTTGGAACTTATGTCCTACTGAAGACATTAAATTTTATGTTAAATGTAACAATTATTCTGAAGCATGAGAAAGTTATGTTTTTCCCCAAACCTTGTCAAATTAGAACTCCAGGTAGTTTTGTGAAACAAACAATAATCAGTAGTGGTATATCTGTTAGTTGAATTATTGCCAACAAGGCAAACAATTTAACTTTCTTCTTTAAGTTGTTCCATAATAATTTTACTTTGAAATGCTAGAATTTTACACGTTATGGTTAGTTAGTGCATTTTTTGTATTAATTTTTTTATGGGGGAATAGATTTGAACATAGACCAATAAATTTAAAGCATTTACAGCTAAATTGAGAATCATTATATTGTACCATTTCCAAAATATTTTACCATGACGTTCACAAACGCACATTAACATTATAAACTCAGACTAAAGTAAACTATTTTGAGAACTCTTAAGGATACCACATATTGTTTAAGAAATCATAAAATGTTGAAATTTATAATATAATAATATGCACATTTTATGTGAATTTGACAGATGTGTGTATTTAATGTATAAAATTAGTGGCAGCGTTTAGATATCATTATATTGAAGTTTTTCATATGCTTGTTTACTCTATAGCAGAACATTTGTTAATTTTGGCACAAATTAATCAGAAAAATAAAGGAAAATAAAAGAATAATTTTAAATGTGTTCATTGCTTTCCATTTTTAAGTGTAATGTATTACATGCATTATAAGTGCAAAACCGCTTATTGAGAGACGTCTAAGATGAGATTTTAAACAGCAAAGAAGTAGTTTCAGCATGCCAAAGCAAGTCCCAGATTAATGTGAGAGAATTTTGTAAAAGTTCATTTAAAATCAGTTTGTCAGTTATATGTATGATAAATTATTGCCATTTACTACTACTATTTCAAGCAATTTTATGTTATTTGTAAAGTTGTAGTGCATTTAAATTAAATTCTCTTGATCACTTTTTGTTTCTAGTGTAAATTTCTTAGAATCTCCATTTATTTTCAAGTAGATTATTTTCATGTTTAGTTTTATATAACAGCAACGCTTATGTTATAAAAGTATATATAAATAATTTGGTTGCTAATTTGATAATAGTCAAATGTATCTTATATTCCAAAAAGATTAATACCTACTGTGGAGACCGAATTAACAATTCAATAGTAGCAGGAACTTAATGTTAACAACTTGCAAATATTACTGACACCAGTTAAAGGATTTCAAGTCTTTACTGGAGTTGAATTGTATGTAAAATCATTTACATTAACCCATATAAATACAGCTAAAATTTACAAATAGTGTTGTTATGAATTATTTACAGGTATGTTTAAAATGATGGTCTATAACCGTTTATGCAGCATTTGAGTAATACTCGTATTCTTGTATGGAGTACATGCTTTATTATCTAATGATTCTCTTGAACTTGTATAGTTATAGGTGTTCTTTTAAGAATAATTTCAAAACTTGATTTATTTGTTGACCCAAGAATGTGTACAGTAATATTTTTAATTTTCATAACAGATATTCAACCAAATGAAAATCCGACTTTGTTACCGATGTTTGAAGTGTTAACTTAGTAAATTTGAAATTGTCCAAAAGAAGGGGAACCCCATAACAAAATAAGGATGCACCAGCTAACTATAGTGGTGGGGGAGTGCATCCCAATAGCAATAAGTAAAGAAAATAGAACAAAATTGAATAATGGTGCAAAATTTACTTAGGTGCAATTTCTAGCTACATTGCTAAAAACACTTACCTTGTAAAGTTTTTACTCAGTCAAGTTAATTGCTGCCAGCTCATTTAATTTAATCTAGTGAGAATCCTGTTGGAAGATGAGCAATCCAGGGGGCAGATTTTAATTACTGTACTCTCTTGGTGAAATGGATTTTCTCTTACAAAAGGTCACACGTACGTTTGAACAAATAAAATAACAAATCTCAATTCACCTTATATAAATCCATTCTATAGTAACATGTTTCAGGATTCTTGTGAACAAGTATGCAATAAGTAAAGAAAATAGAACAAAATGAATAATGATTCTAAATTTACTTAGGTGCAATTTCTAGCTACGTTGCTAACAACACTTGCCTTGTAAAGTTTTCAATCAGTGAAGTTTATAGGTGCCAGCTCATCTAATTTAATTAGTGAGAATCCCTTTAGAAGATGTGCAATCCAAGGAGGGGGTTTTAATTACTGTACTCTCTTGATGAAATAGATTTTCTCTTACAAAAGGTCGCCTGAATGTTTGAACAAATAACACAACAAATCTCAATTCACCTTATCTACATCCATTCTATAATAACATATTTCAAGATTTTTGTGAACAAGTATGCCTATGACAATTTTAAATTTACTTACATATTCACGTCAGTGACCTAAAGATATTTCTGTAACAAAATATATACAAAAGAAAAATGATAAAATTTTATTTTCAGCTCATTCTTAATGCATCAAAACCTTTATCATTAAATATCACAGTCAGTTGCAATTAAACTTACATGTCCGGATCTTATAACTTGAAGTATATAATACTATTATGCGGTATTTCAACAATTAATAATTTACATCATATATAAATGCCACCAAAAATCTTTAACTTCTACGAAAGTATGACTTATGGAGATTATTTTATATTTTAGTTTCTCTTTGTGGAAGCCTTCCAATTCAGACTTATGTCGTCGGCAGATAACGCACAATTTGCAAATGCAATAGCAGACGAAAATCATTGATGTATAGTAGGAAAAGCATAGGACCTAACACTAAACTTTGTGAGACTCCTACTGTTAGCTCTAAATTAGTGAATTAATTTCTGATTAGATATTATATTAATGGCTTGAGTTCTACCACTCAAACATGAACAAAACCAATTATTTGCAATTTCACAAATTTCATACATTTCCATTTTATATAGTAAGATTTTATTAATAACACAATCAAATGCACCTTTGTTGACAAAGTTAAACTTGTTATCAGTAGTAGATTTATTCGTACACAAACCAAACTGAGTAGAACTTGTAACTTGATGTGGTCTACAAAAACTTAAGAGGCTTATTTTAAATAATGTTTCTATAAGCTTAGAGAGTGCTGATAACAATGATATCGGTTGATAGATGTTTAACTCGTATGCACCTGTTTTATGTAATGGTATTACAGTGGCATGTTTAAGATTTGTTGGAAAAACACCCGATTTAGAGGATTTGTTAATCATTTTGGTTTATTGTTATGTATTCTTACGGCCTTGAGTTCTCTGGAAAAATGCTTTTTATTATGTATTTCTTGTGAAATGAATGCGAAATATGATTTCCACAGTTAAAAAGAATATGCATCGTTCTGACTAATCAAAATGCGATACATACAAGGAATGATGTACAAGTTGGAAACAACGAGTGGCCATGATTCATTTGAAACGTGACCACTTTATCTTAAAGATCTGTGGCAGCAGTGCTTTACTGTGTATTTTCCTCTCGATTTTCCTTTATATCCCGTATCGTGTCTGTTATCTGTTTCTTTGAATGCTGTAGGTGATATCAACGAACTCCATCAATAAATCTGTTACAGAAGAGGATTTAGACCCACGACCTAGTATATGTAGACAAACAACAAAATCATTAGTATTTCAACTTGCCGAAAACGGCACAATACTAAAAAATTCATTAATTGACTTTACCTTAGAACTTAAACATTTAGATGGTCAAAGTCTAAACAGAGTTATAAATTAATCTGTATGTTGTAAGGAGAATAATTTGTTTATAAAATTTGTACAATATTATTGCGCTATCTAGATGAGCACGTGAAATACTACTGGTACTCTGTTGTATTGTAAATCCATCATATGGGTTTAGATCTAGTCTTACTCATTTTAGGACTTACAGATGTTCTCTTTGCCAGTGCATTGCTAGGTTTTCGAAAAGAATTATTTAAGGATTATCAGTAGATTTATGATCAGATAAAAATTTCCTTACATGATGCATGTAGCAACCAATATGGTTTTACTTTTTAGAGACTTGATTTTTTTCTTTTTATTTTTTTATGACACTCCCAGAAAATCAGAACGAATGCATGTATTATCAATCCACGAGTAATCACATGTCAGTCAAAAGGACTACCGTTTTTGTTTTCCCACTTTAACTTGTTTTTGTGGAAACTTGGTATGCCCCTCTTTCAAGTATTTGCTTATTCGTTATTGCCTTTAGCGTGCACACTGGCGCCACATGTATAAGTTATATATTTTGTGAAATATCTTTAAGACCATGAAGCAATGACCAATTACATAACACTTTTTTTTTGTTTGGTTCATTTATTGTAATTTATTAATAAATATCTAGTATGTTAGTATTGGAAACTTTATAAAACATAAAAGGAAAATGTGCATTTTATGATTAAAAACCACCGCACAATTTCTACTACTTGCAATATATGTGAAAACTACACCTGTAAACAGTGTTCTATTGTTACATTATCTTAACAAACCAAAAGAAAACAATATATCTATGGACTAAATAACTATAACTGGGTCCTATATTTAACACTTTATTTTGTTAAACAATAAACAATTTCATTTTTAAAACAACACTTTTATAAGCATTGGCTTACATTTCAGTCTTCATGAATGCAATATAAAAAAACACTTTTATTTTTTATTTGAAAATTTGTTGTATTTTATAAATAAATACCAATTTAAATGTTTGCATTTTCGACAAAATATAAAAAAATACTTTTATTTTTTATTTGAAAATTTGTTGTATTTATGAATAAATACCAATTTAAATGTCTGCATTTTCGACAAAATGTGACCACTCTCGGGTTAAAATTTATTACTGCCATATTTACCCCCATGCAACTTTCTTACATTAGTTGGTCTATAACCCTTAGCTTACAATATATTTCTTAAAGAATTTGACTTTTTGAAATTATATTATTTACCTTCAAAATGGTTTTTATTTGCGTTTTAATAATACTTTATCCAATTGATGGTGAAGTTAAGACTTTAAAATGCCTACAAAGTCTCACTAAAACCTTAAAACTATACTTGTTTTATATCTGTTTTGGCTCTGCGTATAGTTTATTATTTTTAATTAAATATGTTAAAAATATTTTAGGAACTTGGAAAATCAAACTCTGCATACAGTCTTAGTGGCCAATTGAAATTGAATCCTATTTTTAATGAAGGTAGTACAAGAATATCCTTTGATGACATTGAAAAATTGATGTCTAAAATTCGTGCAGAGTGGAAAGTAAGTAATATAAAATCATAGAACTGATTTTGTAATTATTATCTTAGGTATTATCCATATGTGACATAGTTTTAAATCATACTGCAAATGAAACAGACTGGCTACAAGAACATCCTGAAAGTACTTACAATTGTTTTAACTGCCCATATATGCGTCCTGCATATCTTCTTGATGTTGCTCTTACTAACTTCTCGCAAGACATTAAAGATGGTTTTTATGAATCTATGGGTATACCTGCAGAAGTAACTTCAGAAGATCATCTTAATGTAAGAAATAAATTTTATAGTAATATGATTTAGCTATATATATTTTAGTCTATTCGCTATTCTTTACAAACAAAAGTTTTGAAAGAGATAAATATACCAGAAATGTTTATGTGTGATGTAAATAAACTTGTAAGTCAATTTCAAAATTTGGCTAGGAAAAATCCTCCTACAAAATCCACAAACTCGAATGAAAGTTTGAGATTAATTCAAGATCCAGCTTATCGTCGTTTAGCCACTAGTATTGATATGAATTTAGCTGTCAAATTGTATAATGTTTATAGGTAGTATAGTGTATTTAAGTTAGTTTTGTATTATTCAATTCAATACATCTAGGCATGATTCATTTGATGAAGAAGCACGCATAAAACGTTGTTCAGAAGAATTAAAAAATGAACTGGATAAATTAAATAATAATATTATTAATGAAATTAACAATCATCTTAATGTAGCCATTGAAAATGTTGTAGCTGGTATACGTTATTTTAGAGTTCAACATGATGGTCCTAAAATTAGCGAGATTTCTGTTAAGAATCCACTCTGTCCACAGTAAGTTATAAAATGTGCAAATATGATTAAATCATATTTATTCTAATTAGGTATTTTACTGATTATGGGAATCCAAAGAGTATACAAGAATATGACGAATTAATGTACAGTGAAAACTCTAAGTATTTAATGGCCCACAATGGTTGGGTTATAAATGCTGATCCTATGCGGAATTTTGCAGATTCAGATTCCCAAGTTTATCTTAGAAGGGAATTAATTGCATGGGGTGATAGTGTTAAATTAAGGTATACTTGTTTTTATAAATTAACCATATTCCTATAGTAAGTGCATTATTTTAGATTTGGTGACAAACCAGAAGACTCTCCCTTCTTATGGAATCACATGAAACAGTATGTGGAACAGACAGCTAAAATTTTTAATGGTGTACGATTAGATAATTGTCATTCAACTCCAATTCCTGTAAGTATTCAAAATGTATAAATTGTGTTTTTTAGCAAGTTATAGTAGCATTCACAATATATTTGAACTGCCTCTTACCTAACTTTTAGTTTTTATTTTGAAAAAGTGTCATAAGCTGTAAATTATGTGTAACTTTTTATAACAATACTAAATTCTATACAGTGTTTTAAAAATGCAGCAAAACTAATATGCTGTTTTTAATGGATCATCTCCATATTTTTGGATATATATATTATACTGTCAAGAAGGGGGTGGGCTTATAAAATGTTTAAATAGGGCTTCGAAACGACTTTGCTAGAATGGGGGTATATTTGGTTTTGTTTGAGTATTTTCTTTCAGGTATTTTTGGTTTATAAATTAACAACAACTATTCCACGTTTATAAATTTATAAAGCTTTTGAAACTGCATTGCATTCAACAACATATACCGGCCATAGACCAGGCTAAGCTAGTTATAAGTTTGCATTGTATACGTATTTTAATTGTTATGGTTGCACGTATATGAAATTTAATTTGGAGTTAGCGTTTTCAGAACCATTTGAATGTAAAACAAATATCAAAATTGCTTGGTATACTGCACGCTTTTAAAATTTTAAGGAGTTAAGTGATACTCCCGTAAAATTGGTAAATCAATTTCAGTTTGAATATGTTTTAACAATTAAAGATTGGTTATGTAATGACAGGACGTTTACCGAATAAGACATAAATGTCTGTTGCGTACAATTTAAAAGCTGAACCATCAAAGTTTGTTAGCTATTTTCAATATTGTAAAAGTTCAATATACATAAATCACTGGATTACAAACCATCTAGAAAATGAATGTATCTAGAGAAAACAACTGTATTATTAATCAATTATTAATAATTATAAATTACATAGTGTGCGTAGAGATAGTTGTCATGGCAACGGAAACAAAAGAAGACGGTTTTATTTTATAAGGGACTTCAAATTTATATTACTGAAAAATAGACGTGTTTTTGTACTGTTATGAGTTTTATTACATTTAAAAGTTACGAGAAAGTTTTGAAAGTCAAGTTGTACCTGGAGATAGCAAATAGTAGCAGTTTTACGGCGAATAAAAGTTAATTAAAAGAGGGAGTGCTGGTCTGTACCGTTATTGTTTGAAGACGAAAGCATAGTGGAATTGGAGTTATCTGAGTATTTGTATAACATAAAATTTGTAGAAATATTAGTAGTTTTATAGTCTGGAGATTACCAGTTGCTCGAGTTACTTATTATTTACAGGAGGTGCCTGCAGTTGGTCACTTGGCTTCAGGACGGCTGGAAGGCGGCGCTTGTATCTGGATTCCAGGTATTAGTATTTAATATCTACGCAGTGCTTTAATCAAATTTATAAAAGTGGAACTAGTGTTTGGGAATACTTTTGGCTTTTAAAATTATTTGAAAAATCCTTGAATATTTGTTTGGGTGTCTAGTTGAGAGGTGTTTGCTTAGGACGGACCCACCCTAGGTAGATTCCGCCACGTGTTTGACGGCCCTGTAAAATATTTAAGTGCAGCAGCCGTGTAAAATATTTAAAGATAAATTGTGTGGCATAACTCAACAAGGCTCTAAAATAAGACAAGGAGTGACAGATAGATATATTACGCCTATCACTAATAAGGTAGGATCACAGTATATATAACAGATGGCGCTAACAACGTGAGGCTCAGAGTAGATTTGTTAGTTGTACGTTGCATATATTCTATTTAAAAGTAAAATTAATATTTGATTGACGTTTCATATATATTTATTTGACAGTTGTTGAAGGTTTTGAATTTATTGTAGTAGGCTAAGACGTAATTTGATATTCACACTTTGGTCAATTTTAGCAGCGGTAAAACATTAGGTGGGGCTCGAATAGGTAAATAACTTCGCAACAAAATATTTGTTCGCCTAAAGGTGGGGCTCGATAGGGCTGATTCAGATTTGCAGAGGTTGTGTAGCTTAGTGGGGCACATCATTGAAGTTTATTTTGAAAATTAAAGGGACATGTCTGATGAGGAGAGAATCACGAGGTCAGGGAAAGTTTATGGAGTTGAGACTGGTGTGAGAGGGCAACCGGTGGTTAAGACTGTAGCAGCAGGGGATGCTAGGGATGAAGCTGGAGGATATGTGGAGCCGGAGGTGATTATTGTGAATTCAGGGGATACATCGGGAGAAAATGAAATTGATAAGGGAAAAGAGAATATGCAGATCCAAGATGTGATGATGGTTTTGTTGGAATTAAAAGGGTCGTTAACTAAGTCGCATGAAGAATTGAGAGGATCATTGTTGGCCGAGGTTAGAAATTCACAAGCGGAAGTTAAGGAAAAATTTGATATGATGGAAATGAAAATTGAAGGAATTAATGTATCAATACAGAGCAGTTTGTGTTCATTTAAGGATGAAGTTCTGAAGGACGTAGAGGATAGAGTCCAGGTTGTAGAAGGGAAGGTAACAACAGGTTTAAATGAATTAAGGGAAGAGCTGTACATGGTCGAAGTTAGACAGACAGAAAAATTGCAGAATTTAGGTGAAATAGTTCGGATTCAGACGGAGGACAATATTAACTCTAAAAACGAAATTATAGGCAAATTGCGGGCGAGTCAGGAGGTGGCAGAGAAGCTGAGAAGGGATACGACGGTTCTGGGGAATACGGTAAATGGATTGTCTGGTCTTGAAGGGAATGTTAGACAGATGAGAGAACAGTTGGTTGAATTGGAAAGGGGAAGAGTTGTTTGTGATGCAGGATACCAGTATAGGCTAGGAAAGAGACCTTGCCGAGGTTTGAAGGCAGAAAGAATGAGCAGCCGATGGTCTATCTTAGCAAGTTGGACGAGATGGTAGAGAGTGAGCCTGAGAGGGTGAAGATGCAGATGGTGAGCGTGACATTGGGGGGTTGTGCAGAGAAATGGCACTGTATCGTGAGGAGGCAATATAGTTCGTACGAGGAATTTCGAAGGCTATTCATAGAACAATATTGGGGAAACACGCATCAGGCTAATATTCGAACGGATTTAAACACTGGGAACTATAGGTCATACCAGGGATCGAGAGAAAATTATGTGATTGAAAAGTATAACCAGGCGCAGCACCTGATTCCTAAATTAAGAGAAGATGAAATTATATTATTGTTGTCAAGGCATATGGAGGCGGAAATAACTAGGGCCGTAGCGATACAAAACGTTCGGACTTTAAGAGACTTTTGGAAATGATGCGAAATTATGACGTAGCTAGGACGTTTGAAACGAATACCAGGAAAATAGTGATAATAGGAATTGGGATAGGAATAGGAATAGCACAGACTACCAGAGGACTGGGGTGCAAGGATACAATTATAGGGAGAATGGACAGGACAACTACAGAAAGCAATATCAGGAAATCAAAGGAGAACGAATAATAATTGGGAACAACGTTTTAATAGAGACGATAATTATAGGGGAACAATGACTGGAACAGGACTGATAGGAATGACAGAGGTTTTGGACAGCAAAGAACGAGTTTTGGACAGAGGTGGCAGAGAGAAAGCGAGCAGAGATCAACGGATCAGGGGAAATACCGACAGGGATTAGAGACCGAGAACGGAGACAGATAGAAACTTGACGATCCAACACGTAACAACAAGAGACACGCGACAGAGATCGGAGGATAGGATAGAGAAAGTGGAGGTCCACGATGAACCCACGGTACAAAAAAAACGTCGATTTATTAGTGTTAGGAAAATCAGATTTAGGGACACAGCGTAGTATTAGTTTAGTAGATAAGTTGTTAGATAATAAGTTTGAAGAAGGCGGGAGTTACCATTTATTCATATTAGTTTAGGGATTCTGTTTACACGGCATTGATAGATACAGGGTCGCAGTTATCGCTGGTGAGAGGAAATAGTTTTGAAACATGCAGAATTATTCAAAGGGAAAATTTGTAGGGTTAAGAGTATTAATTTATGGTCTGCGATTAAGAGGAAGTTAACTACGATAGACAAAGTTGTACGAGTATCGATTGTATTAGGAAGTACCAGACTAGGTGAAGTAGAGTTTTGGATAGCAAGAGGATTATATTTAGATTTTATTGTAGGGATAGATGTAATTGAGGAATTTGGACTGGTTATAGATGGTAAAGCACGAATGGTAAAGGTATTAAATTTAGAGAAGAAATGGGTGGTGCCTAAGGATAATCGGGATACTAGGGATGAGATAAATACAGATAGTATAGGATCAGGAAAGACTAAGAATAGAATTTATGATGGAATTGATGAGTTACGGTTATGTAATATATTTGAGAAGGTATTTGATGAGGAACAGATAGGATTAATAGGGGTGGATATGAAGGAAATGTTATATGAGGTGTTTAATAGACATGCAGGAGTTTTAGTAATGAGCCTAGGTTTGCGAAGGAGTATACGCATAAGTTAGAGGTCACAGACGAGGAAGTTTTCGTACTAGGGTATATCCAATACCATTTGCATTAAGGGTCGAGTGAAAATGAGATTAAAAGATGTTAAAAGAGGAATTATTGAATCAGCGAGAACACCCTATATCAATCCGGTAGTGGTTGTGCCTAAATCTGATAATTTAGAATTAAGAATATGTTTAGATGCTAGGAGATTGAATGCGATTACTAAACCACAATTTGAACAACCAAAATCACTAGATAATTTGTTATACAAGGTAAGCGAGATGAAAATTTTAGCAAACTGGACTTAAAGAATTCTTTTGGCTAATTCCTTTGCATGAGGAAAGTCGGAAGTATACTGGATTTAGCATTGAAGGGGAGATTTATCAGTACAGAGTTGTTCCATTTGGTCTTTCAACGTCATCCGCTGCATTAGTTCGAGCCATGCAGAAGTTATTAGATGAGTACGAAGACTTCTGTACGCACTATGTCGATGATATTTTGATTTTTCTAAGAACGAGTTAGAACATTTAGAACATTTAAGAAAAGTGATCCGAAGGTTAGACGAGGGAGGTTTGAGGTTGAATTCGAAGAAGTGTGAGTTTTTTAAGGACCAGGTAAAGTATTTGGGGTTTGTCGTTGGCAGCGAAGGAATTAGAATTTGTGAAAAACGCTTGGACGAGTTGAAGAATTTGAAACAGCCAAGAAATTTGAAAGGTTTAAGAGGATTTTTAGGTGTATTAAATTATTATCGTCGATTCATACCAAAATATTCGGAGTTGTGCATTCCATTGTTGGAGTTGTTAAAAAAGAACGAAAGGTGGAAATGGAACGAGCAAAGGAGCAGGCATTTCGGGAGTTGAAGGCGGTATTTTATAGGAACTGTCATTAAAATATCCCAATTTTACGGATCCATTTATTTTAAGGACAGACGCTTCGAGTTTTGCAATAGGGGCTGAGTTGGTGCAGGTTCAAGAAGGAGAGAAGTGCCAATTTGTTTTATTTCGAGGGCTCTGAAAGACTGCGAGACTAGGTATTCGACAGCGGAAAAAGAGATGCTGGCAATCGTATATGCTGTGAAGAAGTTAAGATTTTATTTATTGGGTAATAAATTTCTGGTTGAATCGGATAACACAGTGGTCACGTTTCTGAAGAAGAAAGAGTTTTTGAACAGTCGATTGTATAGATGGGCGTTAGTATTGCAGGAATATGATTTTGAGATTAGACATAAACCTGGTAAAGAAAATGTTACGGCTGATTTCTTTAGTAGGAAGGATGAAGGGTTGCTAACGGATAGTAGGAATGGATTTTTGATTGCATTGCAAGTGTTTGAAGATCTGGGAAGATGGTCGAATGCCAGATTTCATCGGATGCAAGCACACGAAGAAATAAGGGTGATCAGAGAAAAATTATTCAGAGAATTTAGAACAAGACAGAGGTTTTTATATGGTCGAGGGAGTTTTGGTGAAAAGGTTATGGGATGATGAATTATTAGTGTTAACGACACAGGTAGCCGTTGAGCTGATCCAGGAAATTCATACTACGTTTGGTCATATAGGGATTCGTAAGACGTTCTTGATATTTAGGAAGCTTTCTATGCACGAAACGATAGAAAATTGGTGAAAAATTGCATAAATCTGTGTGAGACGTGTTTGTTAGGAAAGGATAAGAATGTGGTGTTGCAGAATCAAGTTAGATGTATAAGAGCGGAAGGTCCATTAGATATTGTGGCAATGGATTACTTGAGTAATTTGATACCGAGTAGGAACGGATATCAGCATATTTTAGTTGTAGTTGATATTTTACAAAGTTTGTGCAGCTTTATCCAGCGAGGAGATGTAATTCTAGGCATGTATTGAGTTCTGTAAGAAAGTTTGTAGAACGAATAGGTAAGATGAATAGGGTATTGTTGGACAATGCAACGTATTTTCGTAATCGAAGGGTTGAAAGTAAATTAAGGAAGGATGGAATAAAGATGACATTCTGTAGTATCAGACATCCTCAAGGAAATCCGTGTGAAAGATATATTCGAGAAGTAATAAAGTTTTTGAGGTTAATAACGCAGGAACAACATGATCGGTGGGTAAGGTATTTACCGCAAATAGAAGAATATATTAATTTTGTACCAAGTTCAGTGACAGGAATGTGTCCTGTGACATTGATGAAGAAGGTGATTCCAGCAAGACCGTGGAGAGCTGAACAAAAGTGGAGGATATAACGGAGTTGTTGCATAAAGCCAAACAACAAGTCGAAACGATACAAAGAAGGGAGTTGGAGAAACGTAACAAGAAAATCAAGAAGCAAGTGGTTTTTCAGTTGGGGATCTTGTTATTGTTAAAAGATTGAGAATGTCAAATTGGGAAAGAAATATTTGTGCCAAGTTGTTATTTCCATACGAAGGTCCTTATCGAGTGAGAAGAATTTTGCAGAAGGGAATACTTACGAATTGGAGAATGACAGGGTGAATGTCGGGACGTTTTCATATAGAAAATTTGTATCCATATTTCCATGTGGAAAGTAAAGTATCGCAAGAATAAAATTAACACTGTAAATAATACTAACGAGCTTAAAACTATACAGAATATACAGAAACTAACACTTAATCCTCATACATAAAAAAAAAAAACTATAGTGATTTTAACTAAAATTTAAAATTTCTCAACCATTAAAAGAATTACTTATATCCAGGAAGCAAATTTTCATTTTATTTAAAATCAGTGGGGCCTTATATACTGTCAAGAAGGGGTGGGCTTATAAAATGTTTAAATAGGGCTTCGAAACGACTTTGCTAGAATGGGGTATATTTGGTTTTGTTTGAGTATTTTCTTTCAGGTATTTTTGGTTTATAAATTAACAACAACTATTCCACGTTTATAAATTTATAAAGCTTTTGAAACTGCATTGCATTCAACAACATATACCGGCCATAGACCAGGCTAAGCTAGTTATAAGTTTGCATTGTATACGTATTTTAATTGTTATGGTTGCACGTATATGAAATTTAATTTGGAGTTAGCGTTTTCAGAACCATTTGAATGTAAAACAAATATCAAAATTGCTTGGTATACTGCACGCTTTTAAAATTTTAAGGAGTTAAGTGATACTCCCGTAAAATTTGTAAATCAATTTCAGTTTGAATATGTTTTAACAATTAAAGATTGGTTATGTAATGACAGGACGTTTACCGAATAAGACATAAATGTCTGTTGCGTACAATTTAAAAGCTGAACCATCAAAGTTTGTTAGCTATTTTCAATATTGTAAAAGTTCAATATACATAAATCACTGGATTACAAACCATCTAGAAAATGAATGTATCTAGAGAAAACAACTGTATTATTAATCAATTATTAATAATTATAAATTACATAGTGTGCGTAGAGATAGTTGTCATGGCAACGGAAACAAAAGAAGACGGTTTTATTTTATAAGGGACTTCAAATTTATATTACTGAAAAATAGACGTGTTTTGTACTGTTATGAGTTTTATTACATTTAAAAGTTACGAGAAAGTTTTGAAAGTCAAGTTGTACCTGGAGATAGCAAATAGTAGCAGTTTTACGGCGAATAAAAGTTAATTAAAAGAGGGAGTGCTGGTCTGTACCGTTATTGTTTGAAGACGAAAGCATAGTGGAATTGGAGTTATCTGAGTATTTGTATAACATAAAATTTGTAGAAATATTAGTAGTTTTATAGTCTGGAGATTACCAGTTGCTCGAGTTACTTATTATTTACAGGAGGTGCCTGCAGTTGGTCACTTGGCTTCAGGACGGCTGGAAGGCGGCGCTTGTATCTGGATTCCAGGTATTAGTATTTAATATCTACGCAGTGCTTTAATCAAATTTATAAAAGTGGAACTAGTGTTTGGGAATACTTTTGGCTTTTAAAATTATTTGAAAAATCCTTGAATATTTGTTTGGGTGTCTAGTTGAGAGGTGTTTGCTTAGGACGGACCCACCCTAGGTAGATTCCGCCACGTGTTTGACGGCCCTGTAAAATATTTAAGTGCAGCAGCCGTGTAAAATATTTAAAGATAAATTGTGTGGCATAACTCAACAAGGCTCTAAAATAAGACAAGGAGTGACAGATAGATATATTACGCCTATCACTAATAAGGTAGGATCACAGTATATATAAATATTATATTATATATATATATATATACAGGGTGTCCACATTTAATTGCACACTATAGAATATCCTGCACTATAAGAGATACAGTGGTGGTTAAATTATACAAAAGTTGCCTACCTATGAAGGTATTTTATAGCTGATCTTGAACTACAAATGTTATCCATAGATTGCTAGATATTGGCGAAAATACAAATTTTGCGATTTTCAACTTTTCTTAAAACTTGGTTGTTATTATAGTTAGAAGTATGAAATTTGGTATGGTAACATAAGACATAATTTTGCATTTAATGACCATTTACAAAATGTTCTAGATCTATTGCATTTTGTCGCGATAGTCAACTTTTATGCGATATGGTTTTTACATTGACGTAGAAAAAAATTACAATTTCAACACTATAAAACACTTATCATTAATTTTAAAATAACTTATTAAGAACAAAAACAGTTTTGTAGAAGGTCTATCCTATAATAATAATGGAAAGTTAACTACCAAACTTGAAGTTACAGTAATGTTCATAATGTTTACATGCTGTTCAGACACGAACTATTGTGGTAGTTAACTTCTTTTATTTATAGGTTAGACCTTAAAAATGTTTTTGTCTAATAATGTTATTTTACAAAATTATGATAGTTTTTACAGTGTTGAAATTGTAATTTTTTTCTATACGCCAATGTATAAATCAATATGGCGTCCATAACAAAAAAAGTTGACTATCGCGACAATGCAATAGATTAAAACATTTTTAAATGGTCATTAAATGCAAAATTACTGTTTATGTGTACCTACCAAATTTCATACTTAATAATAACACCAAGTTATTACAGAAGTTGAAATGTAAAATTTGTATTTTAGCCAATATCTAGCAATCTATGGATAACATTTGTAGTTCAAGATCAGCTATAAAATACTTCATAGGTAGGTAACTTTGTCTAATTTAACCACCACTGTATTGTATAGTGGATATTCTATAGTGTGCAATTAAATACACTGTATTATATATATATATATATATATATATATAGTATGTATATAAATGTATAAACACACACACACACACACGCACATGTGCAACACACTCAACACACACAACACACAGACAATTGTAAAAATATATTATGTAAATTTAAATTAAATGACAACTGCAGCAACAACCAAGCAGAAACATTAGCAATTTTAAAAGCCTTGGGAAATATTTTGGAACTATTAAACACCGTAGAAAATAGAAAAATTGCAATATACACAGACAGCAAAGTAACCCTGGACTCTTTGGAAAATCCAAATAATAATAATAATAATTTAATAAATAAAATCAGAATACAAATGAATTCTTTAAATAAAAATCGTGGACAATCCATTTCGGATGGATAAAATCACATATGGGAATAATTGGAAATGAAGTGGCAGACAAACTGGCAAAAGATGCAACATAACACGTTTTGTGTTCTGATATTAAATATTTTCCTTCAGAAATCATTCACACTCAGAAATAAAAATTCAATTTCTGTAAAGGAAGGTATGTTTAATAAAATATTTGTTGTATAAGCAATTTCTTGTAATTTCAAAAATAAGTTAAAAAATCAAAAGTTATTCAAGTTTATTTAAAACGGAAGTTACGCCAACAAGACAGGCCTGGTGCTTGGATTACACAAAGGGCAAGGACAACATTAGTTGTTTACTACATGATAAAATTTGGCTTTTAAATACAAAGAGAAAGTTTTTCTAGTAAGTTTTTATGAAATATGTGGCATATTTAAATTTGTAAAGAAAATTCTGCTTAGAGCAACTGTAACATTATAAGCATTATTAAAAGTCATTCCACTTGACTAAAACAAAATACTGGCTCACCCGTAACAGGTGTTAAACTTTTATAAAAAAAAATATGAGACATAATTCATTTGATAACTATAAAATTTTGCTTAGAGCAACCGTAAAATCTCTAATTTTAAAACTTGTTTCTTTCAACTAAACAAAACACAGGTTCACGCATAACAGGAAATAAACTTAAGACTTACATATCCGTCTATCTTCACAGGGAACATCTGGTTGTCTAAGCAGCAAATCCAAGCAAAGCAGTCCAGAACATGGCCTATTTATAGTAGAGTAAGCCTTGGAATGAAAATGTGCAATTAAGTTTTCACTTAATCATTTTTTCAGATGCATTTCTTGCATTAAAATGTCCATTTTGCTCTTTGAGACTCATAGAAGTTACACTGCTACTAATTTTAAAACTTGCAATAAAAGAAAAAAATCCAAATTTAGTGATATAATTAGAAAATTGCAGGGAATGCAATTGCTAACAATGATACTAAATTACTATAGTAATTTTACAATGCTGCAAAGCATTTATGTTGCTATTAGATATTAAATATCCAAAAATATATTTGAGTACTAAAGTAAATAACCTGTAATTGGATTATGTTACTACAAATGAAGACAATATCATCCCTAAATTTTCCTTCACTATCTTACTATTTGAACCTACTATATGTAATATATTTTTAAACGCACAACTTGTTTACTTTTTGAGTTTTCGGATTATTAAAGCTGTAATCTTGTAGGTGGCAGAATATCTACTTGACTGTGCACGAAAAGTTAGACCTGATTTATATGTTGTGGCTGAATTATTTACAAATTCTGATCATACAGACAACGTATTTGTAAATCGGTTAGGTATAACATCATTAATAAGAGGTAAGTAGTTATCATTCTTTTTCGTGCTTGTAAGTAATTTTATCTAGAGGCAATGTCTGCATGGGATTCTCATGAAGAAGGACGTTTAGTATATCGCTATGGAGGAGATCCTGTGGGAGCATTCTTTCAACCTCATAGCAGACCTTTGGTTCCATCAATAGCACATGCATTGTTTTTAGATTTGTCTCATGATAATCCCAGTCCTATAGAGAAGCGTTCTGTATTTGATCTTTTACCTAGCAGTGCACTTGTCAATATGGCTTGCTGTGCCAGTGGATCAAACAGAGGTTATGATGAACTTGTAAATCATCATGTAAGTATTTATATTTTGTAATACTTTCCTGTATTATAGTTGATAAAAATACAGCTTGCATTGTGTGTTCTCTGAAGTAGATATGTTGAAATTTTAAACAAAGGAAAGAAATTAAATTTTCCAAGAATCAGTGGGTAATATTTTTATTACTGAAAATTAGGTTTACAAGCACTAAAGTATTAAATTAAATTGATTGTTGAAATCATAGGAAATATAAATTTTAGAAGTTAATTAATCCCATTTGACAAAAACAAACATTTTTTTTGTAGGTTTTATCAATTACCTTAAAAAATAGCCTTCACTGTTCTTGGCACATCCATAATAAAGGAATGGACGAATTCCTGTGGTAAAGCTTGACTATTATCCGACAGTGCGACCGCAAACTAATCAGTAGTCTGATGTCTCATTATGGTCTATTTCTTGATGATCATATATTTTAAAATAAACTACTGGATTTTTCGTTTTGTTGGTCAACCTCCGAGTGTTTCTGTATTGTTGAGAATAAGATTTACAATGTTTTCTTTAGGAGACTAGCTGTCATGCTCAAAAATATGATCAGGCTAAACCTTAGACCATTAAAATCATTTTCGGTTAAATAACTATATCTTGGTATTACTGAACATATGTGGTTTTGTTAACAGATTAATTCCTGCTGTTAATGAAATACTACTCCATACGCTAATATTACCATTTCCAACAGCAACACTTTACACCTTAGTTACAAGTATCATTTTTTCTGTGTGTGCCATGTTAAAATAATAACACTATTTGAATGCTATAAAAAATACTGTGAATCATCCATGAATACAACTATGTCATTTTGCTGTACCATAGTTGTAATAAGCATCCAGTCTGAACAATTTTGATCATTAAGCATGTATCCTAGCCCCATGTCCATATTTGTGCAATCTTCTAATTGTGGTCGGGTTTACATCTACATCAGTATGTTCCCAAAATGTGATTTCTTCTTTCATTTGTTACCATAAAATGGTACTATTTGCTGGAAGAAATTTGTTAACGACTAGCACCTGTCATCGGTATTATTTTCTTGAAAATCATGTCACATTCAGAGTTTTACATTCTGTTATGCACTACATAGATTGACAACTTTTTGAAAGGCCATAATAGAGTGCAAAATTTGTTAGGAGAAATCGTTATTGATCTATTATAGTAATCATTAATAACAAACAATATGCTCAGAACATAGAAGCATGCTGCATATGTAGGAATTAAATACCCATATTTAACATTAACAGATAACATGTATCATTCATATTTGCAATTCATAAAAATTCATCCAATAAAATTATCAATATCCACATCAAATGATGTAGAATATAGATGCATTGGTGTATTTTGAACAGCAGTGGGATAAGGTAAATTAGTAGTCTACTGTGCATAAAGTTTAAATAATGATCAAGTGCTTAAAATTTCTTTTGTTGATCGTTTCTAGCCTTTGGATTAAAAGTGATATAAACAGAACTGAAATAGGGTTCCTAAATGTAGATTGTTATTATTAACTATTATTATAATTATATCATATGTTTTTAACCATGTGATAATATTTCAGGGTGTTTTTTCGGGCCATTTTATACGGAAAAATCTACCTGAACATAAGACAGCAACAGTTTAAAAAATTTTTGCTACAGGGTGTTGATATTTTTTAAAATCGTTATTTTAATATTATCTTGTGAAGTCTGTTCTGAATGGGCATGCACCTTGAAGAAGTTCTAGATTACTAGAACAGGTGGATTGGCTTGTGCGTTCCAGTGAAAGGGAACTACTCCGGAGAATGTGAACGGAAGGATTAGAAAAAGAGTCGGGAACATTTTGTGAACCGAAGCGTGGAATGTTAGAAATATGAAGCAAGCAGGTAAGCTAGAGAACTTGAAAATTGAAATGGATAAGTTAGCATCAGACATAGTAGGGATCAGTGAAGTTCGGTGCCCAGAGACGGTGAATTTTTGGAGTGGAGTCTTTAGGGAAATTCATACAGGATCAGAAGAAGAAAATTCGGGTGTGGGGGATAGTCTTGCGAAAAAAGGTAGGACGCTGTGTAGAAAACTACTTACAAAAGAATGAAGGAGTACTCATAGTTATATTAGGATCTAAACCGGTAAATACAGTAAAAATACAAGTATACATGCCAGCCTCTAGCTACAGTGAGGAAGAGGTAGAAGCGATCTACAAAGATATTGAAGACATATTAAGATATGTAAAAGGATATGAAAATTTAAGAATTACGGATAATTTTAATGCAGTGGTAGGTGAGGGTATAAAAGGAGCGCTAGTAGGTTTATTTGGTTTAGGCACGAGAAATGACAAGGGAAATAGGCTGGTAGATTTTTGCGACAAAGCAATTTAACCATCACGAACACGTTATTTCGACATCATGCTAGAAATGATACACGTGGAAGATGCCAGAAGATATAGGAATATATCAATTAGAGTACATTATGGTTATATAACAGCTTAGGAATCAAGCAAAGGACTGTAGAAGCTACCCAGAAGCAGATATAGACACTGGCCACAACATTGTTATTTTAAAAAAGGAACTGAAAAATGCACTTTGACTTTGAGAAACTAAGAGATAGAGATATCCACGAAAGATTAGAACAAAAAGTTAAATGAATTGCTGATAGATATAGGAAAAATTTCTTATACCATGAAAGTAGCAACAGAATGGAATAATGTTAAATCCAGCTTAGACATGGCGGCCAGAGATATTCTGGGGTATACACAAAAAGAAAATAAGAAATCATGGATCACAAAGCATATCCTGAGTTTAATAGAAGAAAGACGAAAATACAAAAATAGATCAGACGAAACAGGAAAACAGAGATACAAAGACAAAATAGGAAATTATTCGCAAATGCAGGAAAGCTAAAAAATAATGGATTGATGAAAAGTGCAAAGAGATACAAACTAAGATGGAAATAGGAAAGACAGGGGAATTTTAGGGATATAAAACCATATAGCAAAAATATAAGGGGTGTGGGAGGAAATGTCATTATAGAAAATGTAGAGAAAGTGGGGTTAAATGGCAAGAATATATAGGGAATTTATATGCAGGAGAGGAACTAACAGCACTAGAACAGGAATCAAACATTGAGTAGCATGACTTGGGATATCCTATATTTAGAGATGAGTTTGAATTAGCATTAAAAGGGGTCTGAAAAATAGTAAGGCACCCGGGTACAGATAAGATGCAAGCAGAAATTCTAAAGTTTCCTGCCTCTGGCCACCGAACTTAGCTAATTCGTATTGTATCTAATGCTGGCATATCCATTCCATTTTTCAAATTCCCTAGCTTGCCTACTTGCTTCTTACTTCTAACATTCCACGCCTCGGCTCGCAAGTATTGCATTAGTTTTTAATTATTTAAGTTCCTCTTTCTTTTAACTAAAGAATAATAAAGTACTGGCTTAATTGTTGAAAATTGTTTGCACAATTATTCTAAATTTTTTATTTTCCTTTTTTTGACTGTCCTGCATATTTATTCCCAAATTTTTTTATGTATACGTATAACATTGATGTAGTATAGCTGGAAGATGCTGTTACATGATGAAAGTGGTATCATGTTAGGCATGTTGAATTGACGTTTGTGTCCCTTGTGTACACGTTTGAGATTTTAATACATTTCAACAATTTAGTGTGTGTGCACATGTAGACTAAATTTTAAGTTGAGGTTTGTGCTAGTAACGTAGAAATGCTGTTGATAAGAAGAAATCTACTGGAATAAGTTTACATGAATGAGTAAACAATGATTAGGGACAATTTTACTCCATTGTTAATCATCATCATTAGGTCTTCAGTCCTAGAACTGGTTAGACGCGTACCATCATTGTTTCCAATTCTGAACTAACCTACAGATTTCCCTGAAATTTGCACAGTTTGCATCTATAACTATCTCATCTAGGTCTACATCTACCTCTTTTTTCCTATCTCTGCTTGTAATATATCCCATACTATTCCCCAAAATGTCTTAGAACGTATTCCACCCTTCTATTTCTCTTTTTTTCCAGATATCCTTGTTCCCCTACTATTTCTATAACTTATTTGTTATTATCTTGGTCTGTCCATGCTATCGTCCTCATACATCTGAAGCACAGCATTTCAAAAGACTGCTACCGTTTTTCTGTCTGCGTTTCAGACTGCCCGTATTTCAGTGCTTTGCTCCACACATATGCTTTCAACAATTTTCTTCTTGTTTTGTGTTTGTTGCCTTTCCTCATAGGCGCTGTTCTTTCTTGTTAGATACAGTTCGGTTGCCTTCTATTGTTTTACAGTTATATGCCTTATTTCTCCGACCTTCAGTGGTTGTGAAGGGATTAGGCGGCTCCGTGGCGTAGTGGTATGTGTGTGACTACTACGCCCAAGGTCCCGGGTTCGAATCCCGACAAGGTCCGCTTGAAAAATGTTAGGCGAGCATTTTTCACAAAAATACACCCTCGTTTGGATGAGAGGTAAAATGGAGGTCCCGTGTGTGAGTGTTGTCACGCACGTTAAAGATCCCTACCTTGCTTGGAACAGTAAGGGTTCGGCAAAATTCCAAATTTTCCAGGTAAAAAAAAAACTCGTTTCCTGGCCAATGTAGTACCTTCGGGTGGAGCAATGGAAGAAAAAAAATCACATGTAAGGTTGTGAAGGGAGGTAAGCAACCTGTGGCTGCCAAGTCCCCCCAACACTTAACCATTTAGCGATTTAATATATTTTCCAATTTATCTTTTCGCACAGCCAACATTAGTTGCAGATATTTTGCAACCAACAACTAGTTGTTTATACTAATCATCAGATTTATCTGTGCTTATTTTTTTGTCATTAGTTTTTCCGTCTCAAAACTGGTTGGACACGTACCTGCACTTATTTATATTCTGAGCTAGCCTACATAGTTCCCTGAAATTCTTACACAGCATGTGTATTCAGCTCGTTCTCCTTCTATTGTTTTCTAATTTTATGCCCTATTTTACCGAGATTCAGTGAAGAAGGTTAAGCAACCTGTGGCTACCAAGATCCCCCAACACTTAGACATTTGCCGAAATAATGGTTTTCCGGTAAATCCTTTCACACACTTAACATTATTCGAGAATATTGCCCAACCAATTCTTGTAGTTACTTATAATAATCATCATATTTAAGCACAGTTATCTTTTTGTCATTAGTTTATCCATCTTGGGATTGGTTGGATGCGTACCTCCATTGATTTCTATTCTGGGCTAGCCTACACATCTCCCTGAAACCCCTACAGCCTACATCTTTTACTATCTGTGTGCAGTAGTCTAACCTAGGACTGCCTCTTCTTCTCTTTTTTCCTATCTCTGCTTCTAATATATTCCGCACTATTCCCTCATGTCGTAGTATGTGGTCTATGATCCTATCTCTCCTATTTTTTTACCGTTTTTCACATATTTCTTTCTTCCCCTACCATTTTTAGTACCTCTTCGTTCTTAACTTTGTCTGTCCATGATATCTTCATCATACGTCTGTAGCACCACATTTCAAAGGCTTCTACCTTTTTCTTGTCTGCTTCTCCTACTGTCCAGGCTTCACAGCCGTACAGTGCTGTGCTCCACACATATGTTTTAAGCAATCTTTTCCTTGTTTCTATGTTTGTGGTCTTTGAGCACAGTAGTTGCTTTTTCTTGTTAAATGTAGCACGACCTTGTGCTAATCTTTGTTTTATATCTTTTGTGCTTTTCCCATCTTGCGTTATTTGGCTTCCTAGGTAGCAGAAATCCTTAACCTCTTGTAAGTTCGTGTTACATACTTGTATTCTTGTTTTTGATTTATTTTCTCCACCTTTGCATACTAAAACTTTAGTTTTAGTTTTGTTAATTTTCATACCGTATCTCTCTGTTACAACCGTTTCCATTTCATTAAGAGCAGCTTCTAAGTCTTCCTTGCTAGACGCTAATACCACTATATCATCTGCAAATCTAAGCATATCAATTTTTTGTCCCTGCATAGTAATTCCAAATGACTTCATGCATTTGACAGTATTCATTGCCTCTTCTATGTACAAGTTAAAAATCAATGGGTATAGGGTACATCCCTGTCTCACCTTTCCTAATGTTTACTTCTCTACGTTCCTGCTCTAATTCTATTACTGCTGTTTGCTCTTTGTATAAGCTATGTACTATTCGTCTATCCCTATAACTCATTCCAATCTTTTGAGTATTTCAAACATTTTTTTTCCATTTTACATTGTCGAATGCTTTTTTCAGATCTACAAACCCTATTTACACGCTTTCCCCTTTTCTATTGTTTTCTCCATTATCACTCTCAGAGCTAAAATAGCCTCCCGTGTTCCCCTGTTTCGCCTAAACCCAAATTGATCTTCTCCTAGTATTTCTTCCGCCCGTTTTTCCATTCGTCTTTGCCCAATTCTAGTTAATATTTTTGACACGTGTGCTGTCAAACTTATTGTTCGAAAATTTTCACATCTATCCGCGTCTTTCTTTTTTGGTATAGTTACTATGATGCTACGTTTGAAACCTTTGGATATCTCGCCTGTCTCATACATATAGCTTACAAGTTGGAAGAGACGTTCTGTTACTGCTTGTCCAGCGGCTTTTAGAGTTTCTGCTTGCACCTTATCTGTACCCGGCACCTTACCATTTTTCAGACTTTTTAATGCTAATTCAAACTCGTCTCTAGGTATAGGATATCCCGTCATCATTTACAATGTCTGATTCCTGTTCTAATGCAGTTAGTTCCTCTCCTGCATATAAATTCCCTATATATTCTTGCCAGCTACCCACTTTCTCTACGTTTTCTATGATGACGTTTCCTTGTGCGTCCCTTATATTTTTGCTATACGGTTTTATATCCCTAAAATTCATTTTAATTAATTTGTATGCTTCGTTTGTCTTTCCTATTTCCATCTTTGTTTGTACCTTTTTGCACTTTTCATCAATCCATTGTTCTTTAGCTTTCCTGCATTTTCGAATAATTTCCCATTTTATGGTTTTGTATCTCTGTTTTCCTGTTTCGTCTGATTTATTTTTGTATTTTCGTCTTTTTTCTATTAAATTCAGGATATCCTTTGTTATCCATGGTTTCTTATTTTCTTTTTGTGTATACCCCAGAATATCTCTGGCCGCCATGTCTAGGCTGGATTTAATGTTAATCCATTCTGTTTCTACTTCCTTAGTATCAGATATTTTCCCGATATCATTCAGCAATTCATTCGACTTTTTTTCGAATCTTTATTGAATATCTTTATCTTTTAGTTTCTGTAAGTCCAAGTGCCTTTTTCCGTTCCTTTTTTTCAGATTTTTTTCAGATTTTTAAATTTAAGTGCGGCCTTCATAATTACGATGTTGTGGTCAGTATCTATATCTGCTGCTGGGTAGCTTCTACAGTCTTTTACTTGATTCCTAAACCGTTGTGTAACAAGAATGTAATCTATTTGATATCTTCCTATATCTCTTGGCATCTTCCACGTATATTGTCTTCTAGCATGATGTTGAAATAATGTGTTTGTGATGATTAAATTGTTCTTGTCCCAAAATTCTACCAGCCTATTTCCCTTGTCATTTCTCGTGCCTAAACCAAATAAACCTACTACCGCTCCTTCCCTACCCTCACCTACCACAGCATTAAAATCCCCCATAATTATTAAATTTTCATGTCCTTTTACGTATCTTAATATGTCTTCGATATCTTTGTAGATGGCTTCTACCTCTTCGTCACTGTAGCTGGAGGTGGGCATGTATACTTGTATTATTACTGTGTTTATCGGTTTAGATTCTAATCTAACCATGAGTACTCTTTCGTTCTTTTGTAAGTAATTTTCTACACGGTATCCTATCTTTTTCCGCATAACTATCCCCACACCGAAATTTCCTTCCTCTGCTCCTGTATGAATTACCCTGAAGTCTCCACTCCAAAAATCCCCCGCCTCTGGCCACCGAACTTCGCTGATCCCTACTATGTCTAGTGATAACCTATTCATTTAACTTTCCGATCGCATCCTCCGAAGTAGTCCCCTCCCGGAGATCCGAATGGGGGACTATTTTAACTCCGGAATCTTTTACCCCAGAGAATGCCATCATGTTTGTAACAATTTAAGTACGCTGTGTACTTGGGAGATAATGTGGTGGTTTCCCGTTGCCTTCCACATCGCTGTAGTGTGTCTTAGACTGCCATACCGACCCCTATGGTCTCTGCCAATCTAAGTACCGAAAGAGCCGATGCCCTCTTTCGGCGACCTGTCTTAGTCTGGTTCCTCACTAACAACCCTACTACTTTGGTTGGACCTGTAGTTTGGCTCTTTAGCTCATTAGAACACGCAAGCCATTTCACCTGTTCTAGTAATTTAGAACTTCGGCAAGGTGCAGGTCCTTTCGAAATGGGATTGTTAATATGATAATATAAATTCTAGTTGCTTGAAAACAGAATAATTTATTTATTGCTTATATTTTTTAAATTTCCGAAGGATCTGTAATGACAGAACTTGTGGATAATAACATTAATTGGGTTCCTCGATAGAATTAAATTAATGCAGCCCTGGCAATTCGGCCATATTAAACCCACACATAACCACTACTTTTGATACCATTTTTTCATTAAGAAAAGCATTGTGAGAGCCATCTCCCTACTTTACTATCTCAGTGACGTATAAAAATAAGTAGAACCATTACTCCGTATTTTTTGCTTATCTTTTAAATCATTTATTATAGGCGAATTCAGGAATCAACATAACGATCTCGGAGAGCTTAAACGATCCTGTTGAGTCTAATTTACAGCTAAGGAACATATTTAATTTTGCAGTTTTGTATAGCGTTAACGTGTTTGTCCAGTTTATTAAAATCTTTTTATTTGTATTGTCCTATGGTTAATCAATTTGTATTGTAACTCGTATCCATATATTTTTGGCACGGATTTTAGATGCAGGTTATCACTACTTTGGTCTGAGCCAAAATTTTTGTTCAATTGCGTACTGATAGAGATTAATCAAATATTACAGTGTATCTACTTACTTTTTTCTATTTATAAGTGCAACATAATTTAACTAAAAATTTTTTTACTTATTTAAAGGGATCCTTACACTCGTTTCTTTATGACCCTATTTGTTTAGTTGGCGCTTGTTCACTTCGAAAACTTTAATTTTAATTTCTGCAGTTTTTCTAATTCAGGTTGGTCATTATTTCCATTTCTATCGACATCTTGTCAACATTTTTTGGCACCTTTAGGCAGGACTGTTTTTGAAACTTTTTGTTAAAAATAACCAAGAAAAAGGCTGCCACCACATAGGATTGGAAAATGGGTGTCACATGCTGGACAAGCAAAAGTATATCATTGCATATATCAACAATTGCAAAATATGAGGTTATTTATCGAAGTAGAGTTAATGAGCGAGTACAGGTGATGACTGTACATTACATCACACCACCAAAAATTACAAAAAACACAAAAGGCTAATGATTCTAATACGAATTAATGACCATAGTGGGTATTAATGATTACACATTGCTTCACCAACAATATTGCACCTAAACTAAGCAATAACCATAAACACATTACATCAATACTGGTAAAGTTTTCCTTTGCCATCTTGCTAGCTGCTACTTTATTATTTTATTATATTATTTGCTTTAGTTACACAATTGCAGTCTATGTACTTAGGCATTAGCATATTTTTATAGGAATTAATTTGCATATGTGACCTACAATTTATTTTGAAACATAACTGTTTTTGGTAATTTTGATAAACTGAATGTTTTGTTTCTATTTTCCTTCATAGGTAATGGATATTCCTTATTCATGTTGTCCTTGTAACACAAGCGCTGAGGCAAAGTCAGTTAAATAGTTTTGAATAGTGTAGTATAGACAGTGTCGTGGAACATTTCGATCACAGCATGAAAGCATTTTAGAACAGTTAATTCCTAAATGTGTGCTCCAGTATCATAAATAGGAGTGCATTCTGTTTTGTGGTCTATCGAGTTCATCTGAAGTAAATACTTTTATTACACATTGCTATTTTTGCATTAACAATTAAATCAGTCTTATTTGTAGTCGTTTATACATTAACAACTTTCCATTTCTCAACAAGTTATTCACATTCTAATACTCTACAATGCAGGAAGCTTGATGATAAATAAATATAACCCATTATTTACAAAACACTCTACTATGTAGAATAAGTGACTATTGTTAAAAATGTTAGAAATTCCACTAATAAAACTTTCTACCAAATATGAAAATGATATCAATTTAAAAATGAAGCATAAAATCCTAAAACTGCTGCTATTTAATTTATTATATGGGAAATAATGTAGCAACAAAAACATATAGGATTACCTCAACGGACTCGAAACCAGATGACCAATAAAGGATTGAAATCTTGTACTCTGGCTATATATTTTTAATGAAATTTAATGGTTTCTTTTTTTATTTGGAACTAGATTAAATGACAATGAAACGTGGTGTTTTAAATAGAAAGCAAGCACAGCTAAAAGTGTATATGTTGATTTATCATTTACATGGATTACCAATTATCACTTTTTTTTTAAATATTTTTATTTTAGATTCATGTTGTTGATGAAGATAGAGAGTATACCGAATGGACAAATGATATTAATTTAGCATTAGAAAGTCCTCATTATGTTGGTCTTAATTCTGGTATCATTCATGCTAAAAAATGTATTAATGACCTTCATTTCAAATTAGGAATAGAAGGTTTTAGTCAGGTAAACTTTTCAGATTGTGCTTAATTGAACAAACAGTTTTTGTAGGTATATGTTGACCAAATTGATCCCGACATAGTTGCAGTAACAAGACATCAACCACATACTCATGAAACTGTGGTATTAGTAGCATTTACAGCTTTTAGCCATCCAAGTCTAAATGCAGCAAATTATCAAAGAAGAATCAAAGCACTTCGTGTCGAAGGTGTCCTGGATGAAATTATATTAGAAGCTACTTTATCTCATGTTAACATAGGGTAAGTGACTTATTTGTAAAATTAGTATTTTAAAGTAAGCATACGTGAAAGGGTTAGTATGAATAAAGGCTAGGATTGAAGTATTAGAAAAACTCATTTCAAATAAAATTTTGGTTAACGGAACAAGACTCAATCCCCACTTAGCATACTGTGGCTTATTAACTTGAAGTTTTGGTAACGATTATGTTGCCCTTGTTATATACAATTTCAATGCAGAAAATCACATAGATATTTCGCAAAGGAACTAGTAATCTACTTTTGTATTCCAGAGAATAATTATTGATCTTGGCAGAAAACATTAATGTAGATGTTGCCCACTAACTCAAGTGGGGAATAGAGTAAGTGCACGTGTGGAGGCTTAAGTGCTATTGTCAGGGAATACCTGTCTATATTAGTAATTTTGTTGGACATCATCTATTTTTGACTTGTTCAGAGATTTCTAAAGAACAGCTCAAGCTGAGAAACTTAATAGTAACCAGAACACAAAATCAGAAAAATGGATCTGGCAGTGCTTCACTGTGTTTGAAGATATAGTCGTAGATCCTCAAACTTATATCAAAGCTCCAATTATACTACTAGAGGAAATCTTACACTACTGACTAGGACATTCAATCTACAGTCAATCCATTAAATTACCTCGTGGTCATTAGGAGATGATAGTCTACTTTAGAATTTTTAATTAATTTGACATGAGTATTTAGGACTAATTCTTTTTTCTTAAAAATAAAAGTACTTTTTGATTCATCATAGTAAACAATAGTTTTTATACTATTACCAATATCCAGGACAGATAATTATTGCAAACAATTCCCTTTTTAGTATATGGTTAAATTTAAATATAATTCCTGTGTTGGAAAGTTTTCATTGAACTAACCATATAATGCAAGATAGTGAAAAGAATACATTTTTAGTACTTACACATTAGTGTATAAGTAATTGTACACTAATGTGTGCAATGGTTCAAAGTGTACTGAATTGGCAAAGACACTATGTAGTTGTGAAAATATATAGATATGTTGATATAGATTAATGTATAAATATCTGAACTAAAAAATAACTACATCTCGTATATAAAACAATTGAAAATATTTTATTTCATCTCAAAATTTATAGCCTTGCGTCTAGGTATTATGTTCGACCAACATTTTCAAACATGCTTGGATGGAATTTCATTGTTAACGTGATATCTTCTTATTATCAAATATTTGGAGCATTAATGGAACTGCTATTAATTCTAAATGATAGGAAAGTAAAATGCTATTAGTTATTTGGAACCTCGTAACAACTATTTAGTTCAAGCTGTAATGAAGCTTTAACTACACTTTGATATTAAGACATGTTTTAGTTTGGTAGACTTGTTCAAATTGAACAGTAACTCGCAGACTTTCGTTAAAATGGGTTATGACCTTGCTATTAGGAGAGGGACCGAGCAAATGCATCCCACTTCACAAAATGTCTTTTTCTCCCTTTCTCCCACCTTATCAGATCATACAATTTATTTCCATACAAAATTATTAAATATAACCATAATCTTATAAGTTATTTGCAGTCCACAATAGGAAATTGTGTAGAACAATATATAAAATAAGATGTATCTGTAAACAAACTCTTATGAAAATAATAAATGCTTGTTGACGAATACAAATCGGGCTAGTAGTTATATAGCCATTAACAAAACATTAGCTTTATTACTTCACAGGGGAGGAAACATCCACCGACCGACTGTTTCGATTTTGTTAAGCCTCATCAGAGTAGATTAGTTTCCAACGCTATGAAGTAATCGAAGCTATTATACTGATATAATTTCGAAACAATCTCTGTACCATGGTAAAAGTATATAAAACCGCCATCGGGTGATAAAACACCAACACTACTAAGTGTGGAAGTACAGAATTGAATCGAAACTACATAGTACATTCTAGAGATGGCTATAAAAGTACGTTTGGCCTTTGAACTTTGCGGAATGTTATAGCAAAATTTATTTGCAAACGTAACAAACCTTCTCGTGGCGACACCCGAGTTCATGCCCCAAAGGTAATTCAAATAATAAAAGACAAGTTATTTGCAGTCCGCAAAAGGAAATTGTGTAGAACAATATATAAAATAAGATGTATCTGTAAACAAACTCTTATGAAAAAAATAAAAGCTTTTTGACGAATACAAATCGGGCTAGTAGTTATATAGCAATTAACAAAACATTAACTTTATTGCTTCACAGGTGAGGAAACATCCACTGACCGACGGTTTCGGCTCTGTTAAGCCTCATCAGAGCAGATTAGTTTCCAACCCTATAAAGTAATCGAAACTATTATACTGATATAATTTCGAAACAATCTCTGTACTATGGCAAAAGTAAATAAAACCACCATCGGGTGATAAAACACCAACACTACTAAGTGTGGAAGTACAGAATTGAATCGAAACTACATAGTAGATTCTATAGATGGCTATAAAAGTACATCTGGTCTTTGAGATTTGCGGAATGTTACAGCAAAATTTATTTGCAAACGTAACAAACCTTCTCGTGGCCACACCCGGGTTCATGCCCCAAAGGCAATTCAAATAATGAAAGCCAAGTTATTTGCAGTCCGCAATAGGAAATTGTGTAGAAGAATATATAAAATAAGCTGTATCTGTAAACAAACTCTTATGAAAATAATAAAAGCTTATTGACGAATACAAATCGCGCTAGTAGTTATATAGCTATTAACAAAACATTAGCTTTATTACTTCACAGGGAAGGAAACATCCACTGACCGACGTTTTTGGTTTTGTTAAGCCTCATCAGAGCAGATGAGGCTTAACAGAGCTGAAACCATCGGTCAGTGGATGTTTCTTCACCTGTGAAGTAATAAAGCTAATGTTTTGTTAATGGCTATATAACTACTATCTCGATTTGTATTCGTCAATAAGCTTTTATTATTTTCATAAGAGTTTGTTTACAGATATCTTATATATATATATATATATATATATATATTATAAAGTTTGTTTAAATTTTTTTGATATAAAGAAGGATGGCTTATGTTTTTTATTCTGTTTTTTAGTGCTAAAATAAAATTAATTTTCATACTCAATGGGTGATATGAATGATAATTAAGGTATCTGTTTGAAGTGGTAGGTTTCTGATACCAGTCTAAAATAATTTTGTTAGTTTTATCTCTAATTAATAATGTATCTAAAAAAGGAACCGAATAATGTTTTTCTTTTTCTATTGTAAATTGAATTTTACTGTTGTAATTATTAAATATTTTTAAACTTGTATCAATTTTATCAAAAGGTACAGCTGTAATAATATCATCCATAAATTTTTCAAAAACGGTAATCTGTATGGTAGTTTGGGAATTATTTCTTGTATTGTCATCCGTAATAATTTGTGCAATTATGGGACTTAGGTTAGAACCCATAGGACAACCATCTCTTTGTAAGTAGTAAGAGTTATTATAGCAAAAGTAGCTACTATCAAAAATAAATTCTATTATTTATATAAAATGTTGTTTTGATATTTTACAATTAGTTTTAATTTTGTTCCATAATTTGTTAATGTTGTCTAGAATCAGATATTTTGGAATGTTAGTAAATAAAAATACTGCATCTAAACTTATTAGTACATAATTCTGAGGTAATTGAAAATTATTAATAAAAAGTGCAAATTCGAAAGAGTCTTTAACATTATATATACTTTCATTAATAGATTTTTGTAAAATTTCAGCTATAAATTTGGATAGTGTTTCATTAGGTCTATTATTTGAGTCTATTATGGGTCTTATTTGGTTATCTGGTTTATTTATTTTTTATAAACCGTATAATTTTGGAGATGTACTACTATAGTTATTTTAAGTTTTTGCTTCTTCTACTGTGATATCATTAAATTTTTTTAATTCTTAATAATATTAACCTTTTTTTTCAAATTTTTTATTTAGATCTTTAGTTATTTTTTTGTAGGTTTTTTTGTCATTAATCAAATTGTAAATTTTTCATTTTAATCTTTTTTTACATTGCTACCGTGCCGTATATCCGAATTCGCTTTCAACCGTCGCGCGTGCATACGTTTGGAAAACTGTCTGTTTTTAGCCAATGATAAAATTCTCTGTTGTCACAAACCCCGCCTAAACTATATTTATCTCTGTCTTATGCATGTGTGTTGTCTCGTTCAAAACCCCACTTGAGTTACAGAAAATTGATATTGATGACATCTCATCTCAACTCCACGTGTATACGGTACGTGCATTTTCAATCCCAACGCTTTTATATCTGTCTCTATCTATTGTATATAACCGATTGTGCATTTCCCTCGCTCTTTAAGATGTTTGTTAGCCTTGTTGTTTATACCAAACTGACAGTTGAAAATAATTTCTATGAAATCCTATCGTAATACACGCTTGAGTTCGTCGAACGTAACCTTTTAAAACGTAGGTGTTTCTGTTAAATATCGAACGTTTAGCATAACAATTCCTAGACTTTATATTTTTCCGAATCTGATAAAACTGACATTTGCTTTTACAACGACTTCAATTGCCTTGGGATTATTGATTTTCTTATGCAAACACGTTCCCTTTTGCTTATATGTGTTTGCTTAAACTAAATTAAAATTAATTATGCATATCCTTGAACTTCTATTTGCTTTAAAACTGTTTTTATCTTTATGTAATTTTAACATTCCAATTATTACTGATAAAAATACGTCAATACTTGTCCGTTTTCCGTAAATGACTTAAATTAATTTTGCGCGTAAATAAATTGTTCTTTTTTATATACAGGGTTGTTGAAATTTTATTGTTTCCCACTGATTTAACCCTTTGAATCCACAACTATATATATATATATATATATATATATATATATATTGCTGCGAAACCTCCTAAATTAACTGGTCCGTCGACTTTCTTCTATTACTCGCCTCTTTACTCTTTTCCGCCTCGGCTGCTCACCTAGTTAAACCTTCATCCTCATTCATAAAAAAAAAACACATTCCTACCACAAACATCAACGTTAACTCTATTTACATCAATATTCACAATACATTAAAATTTTAAAATTAAAATTCAGCATAAATTTCAGTATCAGAAAATTTCAAGATTAAATTTATTATCATTTTAATGTGCATCCAGAATTAAAGTCCTTGTAGGATGCCTACTAATTACTATAACAATATATGCAGACCTGAGTCTGAGTACAAAGGGAGCATCTACCACCCCTTTACGTTAATTAACCAGGTTCGTCTAATTGAGCTCAAAGACATACCCAAATTTTCATCATAATCCAGAACATCAATACTAAATACCCCTTTCTACTTAAACAAGCAAATTTCACCTTAAAATTAAAATTTTATTGTTAGTACAATTTCACTACTGTCCATTTTAAATAAACAAATTATAAAGTTATTCAACACACACCAAAACATCAAAGTTCGAACAAAATAGTATAATTTACCTGAAGGTTACTGCACTCGTAGCTTCAATGTACATCGTCCCTTTGTTAATCACACCATTCCAACTGGGTTATATTTACGGCTTCTGATTCTCAACGCTTTTAAGATTTTCTCCATCACCATTCATCTAAAGTTGTTTCAGGGCTTTTCCGGAACTCATCTGTGTATATCTGAACCTTGTTTTGTGGATCCAGTCATGTTTACGAACCATTTAATTATTAACACCCCCGAAAAATAACAAAGAAATTCATACTTCTTTCACCAATATACGCCAAAACTGCCTACTTTTGTGTATTCATTTGTCGTTGTAAATTTTACTAATTGGTACAGTGATACTAAACTTTATTACCTTGTATCTTCTTTTCTAAGTGCACTAAAGTACATTCATTGTAGCACGTAAAGAACAAACTGTTTTAAATCACAAAATTATTCGAGCAAACTGTTTAAATTATTTAATCATAACCGGAAAACTAAAAAGCACTATTTAACGCATTGAATCAAGTCGAAGATCTAAGAGAGCTTGTTCATATTAACCTGGGTATATATAGAGGTTAGCCTGTCTGTCGGTCTAGTCCCCAAAACGGACAATTCTTCAGAATTTCGCATGCTAGGTCCCCTTTCGCAGCCCGGCATGCGATTTTTACGAAATTTGCACTCGCACCAGTTAAATCTCAGAAATTTCGACACGGCTCGCAACGTCTGGAAATAACTAATTAAATTGTATACAGAAATGTTATTTTTACCTCTCAAGTTTGCCTTTTATTTTCAACCAATCGCAACCCCGTGACGTTGCTCCACTCACGCCTTTTACTATATGTGTCTCGGTCTTGCGCATATTATCTGTCTCTATCTACCCTGTTCTTATTGGTGCAAATTGATATTCTTTATTATCGATTATTTCAGTCCATGTGGACTATGAAATAACCCACCTTTAGCATTTCCCGTAACTATTATGCGACGGTTTCTCCAACATTCTCTGTAACCATTAATTATCTGCAAAATTTACGCAGAATGAGCTTTTTAAAAATACGCAGGTGTTTAAACATAATGCTTCTAAATAACCTCTCTACGATTTGCATTTTATTGGGTTTTTACAAGTTTTTATAGATATTATATGTTACTAACGGTTCAATTAACTCCAATTAAAATAATACCCTTTAATTTTTAGTGACCCCTAATCAAATATTAATTATTATCAGTACATTTTGTTTAATACCGGTTACTTAAAATAGAGTTAATTAATATAAATTTTGCACGTAATTTCTCTTTGTTTCTTTACTAGGAATAATTAAATTACATGTAGAGCTTTTTAATACTGCTTCCTTTTTTATAGCAAGCGTCTTGTAGATGATTTAAATCTCTTATGTTTAATGAAACGAATGAATTTTTATGCTTCACGGTTTTTTAATAACGCGTACCTTTTCCCAAAGCTTCTACACGGTGATTAAAATTATTTGATGTGATTATTTAATTTTCTACCCTGGTCTAAATATGAGTATTTTCCCCCTATTTGAATACAAATAATCCCACTTATTTGAATGCAAATATAAAGCATTTAGACTGCCAAAAAAATTTACAAAAAAAATTGCCTATCTCTCTCTACCCTTATCTATCTAACTTACCTACCTATCCAATCAAAAAAATATTTACACCTATCCTATATCCCTATCCTATTCCTAACTTTTAACTAATCTTCACTATACTTCACTTCCCCCTAACTAATTCTATATACCTATCCTATTCTTATTCTATTCCTAACTCGCCACTAATCTTATAAGAAATATCTACACTTAACCTATCTTATTTTCTTCCTACATTTAATTTTCCTTCTCATCCTATATACCTATTTCTAACTAACTCCCCTATTTATCCTATTTAAATTTTACTCTATTATACACC
The DNA here is from genome assembly GCA_036346225.1 of Platerodrilus igneus. NCBI lineage: Eukaryota > Metazoa > Arthropoda > Insecta > Coleoptera > Lycidae > Platerodrilus > Platerodrilus igneus. Next base: position 2,327,195 of record JARFIW010000347.1, on the reverse strand, counting down.
TATCTACTCTCTATTCTATATCTATACTAAAATTCACCTATCTCTATCCTTGGTTCATCATGTTATTTAAATCTAACTCTCTTCTTGACCCTCCAAGTCTTTCTTCTCACCAACCTAATACTCTTCATCCCTATTTCTCCCCCTTCTATATCTATACTTATCATCCCTATTATCTCACATACAATAAACTTATCCTCCCTATTATCCTGACTCTTAAATATTACTTCTTCTTCAATCCCTACACTTGTCTGTTTCTCATTTATTACTATTTTCTTTTCTGCCGACAAACCAAACGATACTACCTTACAATTATCGATTTTTCCCTCTGCGGAAAATCCTATGTACCTTCTTGAATTCTTGTGTAATGGAATCAGCCAGAATGAATTCCTTAAATCTACTTTATTAAAAACAAACTTGCCATTTAACCTCGTCAAAAATGTGTCCATGGATGGTGGACAATGGAATTGCGGTTTGGTCCGTTGATTAATTTTTCGTGCATCTAAACATAAACGAATGCTATCATCCTTTTTCTTAACTACCACCAACGGATTTATGAAATGAGTGTTTGATACCTCTATTATGCCATCTTCCAACATTTTATTTAATTCTGCCTTCACCTGCTCCCGATATGCTGCTGGAATTGGATAAACCTTTGCGTTGAACGGTTCTGAATTATCCACTTCTAACACGTGCTCATAGCCTAACGCTGTGCTTGCTTCTACCCCTACTAATTCTGCATGTTTTTGTAATAAAGCTTGAACCTCTACTCTCCTATCCTCTGGACATCTTATTGTGTTGATCTGTTTAACCCTATCATCCTCTACCTCTACTACATTAATACTCAACCCCGTGTCATCCTCTGTGACTTCATAACTGCCCTTCCATGGCACTACCCTATCCTTAATCCTTATTACCTTCCGTTCCATATCTATCAAAACCCCTAACTGCATCATACAGTCAACACCTAAAATGCTCTGAAACTTCAGTCCAGGTACAATTACAAACTCCTGTTCACAGCTTAAATCTCCTATATCTATCCTAAGCACCACAACACTATTTACTACAGCAAACTTCTTTTTATTTGGAGCTACTAAATGGCTACGCTTTATAGGCATAAGTCTATCACAAACCTTATCCCTAATTTTGCTGACGAATTCCTCCGATATTAAACTCGCCTCTGCCCCTGTATTAAGTAATACTTCTACATTATTCTCAAAAATTTCTAAATTAATAATTGGCAAACATAATTTTTCCTTAGTTTCTGGCTCTACTTCCTCCTCAATTTTGAAAAATTCACGTGGATGTTCATATACATTTACACTGAAATCTAGTGGTCTGTCGCGTTCTAAAAATCCTGTCCAGGTCTGTTTTCCCTACTCGGTCCTGGTCTAGCCGTCACCTCAGCGTATGTCCTAGGCGTTTCCACTCGTTCCGTGTCTGTATTAGCAGTCCCCCTCATGTCCGGTGAACTATTCCTTCTGGTAGGTTCCGGTCTCGGTGCAGGTCCCCTTCCTAAACTATTACTTCTAACGTATGGTCGTCGCTGTTCCCAATTCTGTCGCTGGTATCCGTAACTATTCCCCTTCTAGCATAGTTGTCCCGTCTATTGTCAAACCTAACTGTGTTGATCTGTCTTTCCCTATTATCCCGAGGTCGTCCACTACTTACGTCGTCGTACCTCTGCAGGTATTCTAAAACATTTCTCTGTCCACTATGTTCTGTAGTGCGACGTGTTGTCTTACTTCTACCTCAAGTGTCGTGATAAATACTTGATAATTTGTCGGTCCGTCAGTGGTGGGTTCAGTTGCTTTGCTATGCTATACTTGCATATAGCATATTGCTCCCTACTTCCTGAAAATTCTCTTAAATTTCCTGTGATTAAGTCGTCTCGTACCTGGTCTTGTCTGTGGTCACTCAGTAGTGCTTTAAAAATCTGTCTTCAAAGTCCGTGTAGGTGTCTATGTCCTGTCCTACTAAATTGTACCATGCTTCGCGTTGTCTTTCAATAAAGCCTTTATCGTATTCAGTTTAGTCTGTTCGTCAAATAAATTTCCCACTAGATTTCTTACGCTATTAATAAAAATTTGTGGATTTACCCTGTTATCGCCATAAAACTTCATGTGTTGGTCCAATGATCCTCCACCTGTATAAAATCTGGGACCATCCCCCGTTAAACTTGACATGTTATATTTGATACTACTAACTTCGCGTTCTACCCTGCCTAACTGATCCCTACATGAGTCCGTTACTTCAGTCATTTTTATATTAATCTCTTCTTCACAGAAAATGCGTACTTCGGATCTTAAATTTCCCATTTCCTGTCGAAGACCTGTAATATCACGCTCATTTTTATCTACCCTATTTTCAACTTCCCCCATCTTTACGGTAAGACTATTTTTAAATTCTGAAACTTCTTGATTCGTCTTATCTATTTTCTGACTAATCTCCTCTAACTTCCTGTTCGATTCTTCACTCATTTGCTCAAATTTTCGATTTGAGTCCTCTCTCGCTCTATTTGATTCATCCCTAGCTCTATTAGCTTCATCGCTTAGCTGTTCTAATTTTCTATTGGATTCTTCGTTCATCCTCTCTAGCATTCTCATTATCATCTCGTTTCCTTGATCCCCTGATTCCGTCCTCGACTGATCTCTACTGCCTCCAGCTTCTTCCATTTTCGAATTTTTCTCACACACTGCACTATCGTCACTTCCAATTTCCACTCCTTGACTCCTTAACCACTCCTTTCTCTGCATACGTTCTAATCACTCTCACACACTCTAAAATACTCTTAAATTTATACACACACAGAAACTCTCTCTCTCAGATCGCCAGTTTCCTGGAATAAAATCACAAAAATTTTATTTGGAACTCGAGCCTCACTTTTGGGTCGCCATGTATGCTGTGAAACCTCCTAAATTAACTGGTCCGTCGACTTTCTTCTATTACTCGCCTCTTTACTCTTTTCCGCCTCGGCTGCTCACCTAGTTAAACCTTCATCCTCATTCATAAAAAAAAAACACATTCCTACCACAAACATCAACGTTAACTCTATTTACATCAATATTCACAATACATTAAAATTTCAAAATTAAAATTCAGCATAAATTTCAGTATCAGAAAATTTCAAGATTAAATTTATTATCATTTTAATGTGCATCCAGAATTAAAGTCCTTGTAGGATGCCTACTAATTACTATAACAATATATGCAGACCTGAGTCTGAGTACAAAGGGAGCATCTACCACCCCTTTACGTTAATTAACCAGGTTCGTCTAATTGAGCTCAAAGACATACCCAAATTTTCATCATAATCCAGAACATCAATACTAAATATCCCTTTCTACTTAAACAAGCAAATTTCACCTTAAAATTAAAATTTTATTGTTAGTACAATTTCACTACTGTCCATTTTAAATAAACAAATTATAAAGTTATTCAACACACACCAAAACATCAAAGTTCGAACAAAATAGTATAATTTACCTGAAGGTTACTGCACTCGTAGCTTCAATGTACATCGTCCCTTTGTTAATCACACCATTCCAACTGGGTTATATTTACGGCTTCTGATTCTCAACGCTTTTAAGATTTTCTCCATCACCATTCATCTAAAGTTGTTTCAGGGCTTTTCCGGAACTCATCTGTGTATATCTGAACCTTGTTTTGTGGATCCAGTCATGTTTACGAACCATTTAATTATTAACACCCCCGAAAAATAACAAAGAAATTCATACTTCTTTCACCAATATACGCCAAAACTGCCTACTTTTGTGTATTCATTTGTCGTTGTAAATTTTACTAATTGGTACAGTGATACTAAACTTTATTACCTTGTATCTTCTTTTCTAAGTGCACTAAAGTACATTCATTGTAGCACGTAAGGAACAAACTGTTTTAAATCACAAAATTATTCGAGCAAACTGTTTAAATTATTTAATCATAACCGGAAAACTAAAAAGCACTGTTTAACGCATTGAATCGAGTCGAAGATCTAAGAGAGCTTGTTCATATTAACCTGGGTATATATAGAGGTTAGCCTGTCTGTCGGCATGCGATTTTTACGAAATTTGCACTCGCACCAGTTAAATCTCAGAAATTTCGACACGGCTTGCAACGTCTGGAAATAACTAATTAAATTGTATACAGAAATGTTATTTTTACCTCTCAAGTTTGCCTTTTATTTTCAACCAATCGCAACCCCGTGACGTTGCTCCACTCACGCCTTTTACTATATGTGTCTCGGTCTTGCGCATATTATCTGTCTCTATCTACCCTGTTCTTATTGGTGCAAATTGATATTCTTTATTATCGATTATTTCAGTCCATGTGGACTATGAAATAACCCACCTTTAGCATTTCCGTAACTATTATGCGACGGTTTCTCCAACATTCTCTGTAACCATTAATTATCTGCAAAATTTACGCAGAATGAGCTTTTAAAATACGCAGGTGTTTAAACATAATGCTTCTAAATAACCCTCTACGATTTGCATTTTATTGGGTTTTACAAGTTTTTATAGATATTATATGTTACTAACGGTTCAATTAACTCCAATTAAAATAATACCCTTTAATTTTAGTGACCCCTAATCAAATATTAATTATTATCAGTACATTTTGTTTAATACCGGTTACTTAAAATAGAGTTAATTAATATAAATTTTGCACGTAATTTCTCTTTGTTTCTTTACTAGGAATAATTAAATTACATGTAGAGCTTTTTAATACTGCTTCCTTTTTTATAGCAAGCGTCTTGTAGATGATTTAAATCTCTTATGTTTAATGAAACGAATGAATTTTTATGCTTCACGGTTTTTAATAACGCTGCACCTTTTCCCAAAGCTTCTACACGGTGATTAAAATTATTTGATGTGATTATTTAATTTTCTACCCTGGTCTAAATATGAGTAATATATATATATATATATATATATATATATATATATATATTTGGTTGAGGATGCTTTTCTTGGGTTATAGGTCGAACATTAATACATAATTTTACATTATTTATTCCTCATTCAACCATATGTATGTTTCGGCTATTTGAGCCTTTTTCAATGGTTCACTCATTCGTATAAATTAATTTACTAATATACTAACCTACCCTCATGCAATTTTGTCACTTACCTTAAACAATTCTATCCATTATAAACTTAACAACTAAATAGAAATATAATTGATAATAACAACAAAAAATGAAATAGAAATCTGAAAATTAAGATTTATTTTCAAATATTACAAAAACAAAATATCACATCATCAATTTTTTATGGCCATTTGGTTGATCTCCTAATAAGTCGCATCTAACCATATTTGAGAGTACGTATTTTTTGAAAAGCAGGTACTTTCTCACACATTCAAATGCTTTTGATTACACACTGTATGTTACAACTATTAAAACAATCTGTTCACTCAATTCTACAATTCCATATTATTATTTTAAGTTCGCCGATCTATTGTTTCTAATTGTGTATTTTCTCAAGTGTCTGTGTTGTTTTGCTGTCCCTGCTGCTTGAGGCGGAAGATGAGCATATGTGGTCCAACTGTGTACTTCGCTTTAGTGGTGAGCAATGAGGAGGGGGCTATAATTTACTGTAAAAGACTAAAAATGATTAGGCACCACCACTATACTTTTGGATTAGGGGAGGTATAGAAACCCGAAAAATAACATAAAACCTGGATCATTATACTACCGATGCTATACAACACTAAAGTACCTGAAATAAAACAACATTATTTATGCACGAGACCGTGCATTTACATTTCCAATGCTCCACCCGAAGGTAGTACATTGGCCAGGAGGCGAGTTTTTTGTTACCTGGAAATTTAGAATTTTGCCGAACCCTTGCCATTCCAGGCAAGGTAGGAATCTTTAAAGTGCATGACAACACTCACACATGGGACCTCCATTTAATCTCTCATCCGAACAAGGGCGTAATTTTTGTGAAAAATGCTCACCTGTCATATTCAAGCAGTCGGCTGTGTCGGGATCAGTAGTCTTACGCTTACTACATTGATCCACGGCGACGCCGCACAAAAGACCACAGTTTGCATATCATTTGTCCTTGAATAGTAATTTCAATTGTCTCTGCATTTAACACTATACATTGCCTCTTCGATATACAAGTTAAAAATTAATGGAGATAGGGCACATCACTGTCTCACCCCTTTCCTAATATTTACTTCTCTACGTTTCTGCTCTAATTCTATTACCGGTTTGCTCTTTGTATAAGTTATGCACTATTCGTCTACATCTCTACATTTACATTGTTCATCTTTAGTGATTTATTCCAATAATTAATTTTACTTAAATTAAATTAGCTTGTATAATTATTGCTTTAGTTTTATCTAATTTTAGCTTCAACTTATTACTTTGGAAATACATTGCAATCTTTCTTAGGTCTTATTGCAGCTTGCCAACAGCAACACTTATATTATTATTTGATATAGATATTAGAGTATTATCTGCATTCAATTTTAATAAATTGCAGTAGAGTTTATGTAAATCATTCATACTTATTATGAATAATAAAATCATTATTATACTGCCTTGGGGTACCACAATACCATTTTTGCACATAAACAAAACTGTTTGATTAACTTTTGTTCTTTTTATTCACTTATGTAAATACCATACCACCTAAAGCAGAATCGACCTGTCAATCATTTCAAAAACCCTTTTGAGATCCAATGAAACTGCAACAATGTGTTTATTATTATTAATATTTATTCCCTATTCTGAAGTAGTTAGCCATAGCACTATTTCACAGGAAAATCCAGGCCGAAAGCTCGATTGGTTACCTATAAATATGCCATTCTTTTCACAGTAATTCAACAAATGTTTATATGCTACTATTTCAAGCAATTTTTCTATGAATAGATATGAAATTGCTCGCTTTGTCTAACTTTTCTGTTTTGGGAACAGATATCACTGTACTAACCCTTAGAGCATCAGGAGAAATTCTTGATAAGACCAGTAACTTATAGCTAATTAAATAATAAATGTAAAAGTCAACAACTGATGCTGAATCTTTAACTATTTACAGAATTATTCTAGAATCTAAAAATATTAAAAAGTAAGCATGATTATTTTGTAAAAGAATAGTTAATGAAAAATACACTTCGTACTATAAAAATCATGCCACACCACTAAGATATGCTATTTTTGTCTAAATTTGTCAATTTCATTGTAAGCTATTGCTAGATGGCATTGACAAAACTATTTTAAATAATTTAACTGACAGTATTTGATTAAGTTTTCCAATTTACTGCTGTCAAATTTGTCTAAATTTTAGTGTTGTAGACATTTTGGTAGGTTGAATATTTAAAATATGGAGCGAAAGGTTCTTTGCATGTGTGACAAAGTTTATTGTTTGGAGCAACTACGTGCACAAATAAGGAAGGAAATTGAAAAACTACATCAAAAAAATTTACAATTAGTTAAAAAAATGAAAGAGGCTGAATGTACAGTAAAGAAGCTTTTACGCGAGCATAATGGACAGCAGTGTTTTATAAGATTAAAAGAAGAACTATGTTGTCTACAACGTGATAAACAGTTGGCAAAGCACGAGCTTGAATACTATAGAAAATATATTGCTCAAAAACAAAGGGAATTATCAAGGTGTTCTAACAAAAATACAAAGAAACAATGTAAAATTAGGCAACCGAATTGTGATTGTGAAAACTAGCCTGTCTTATGTTTTTTAAGTGATACTTTTGTTCATAGAGGATTTTTAAGAAATAACTGAATATAATGTTATTTGTCAAACATATCGGTTTAACTATTGAAGAAACCTAAACCTAGACACAAATATGAAATGCTAGCATTTCTAACATTGGGTCCATCTAATTTCTTGTCGTAATATGAGTTTTATGTATACATTAATGGTAGTGACTAGTGGGCATCTCAACATTTTAAATACGTGTTTTTATATTATAGATTTAAGGTTGAAGTTTGGATTTGATGAAAATTGAAACTAAGAAATTGTTTATGTAAACTTAGCCAAGCATAACCAAACAACAGGGTTTTTATATTGTCATCGCTTAATATGCAACCATGCTAATTTATAGCAGCATTGAACCAGCCAGTGTGAATTTAGGTAAAACAATGCAACTTGCTGTTTTAAAAACAGTAAAGAATCAGACTTTTGAAAATTGCGAATAAAAAGTGATTAATATTTTATAACATAGTGCTCTCAAACACAACTTAATATAACCCATACTATCTTACACGCATTTGTAGTTATTGAATGTATTACCACAAACATTCAAAAATAAAATTGCAGTGTATCAAATGGTCAGATACTCGGTTATATGTTCAAAAGTTTTATCTTTAGGAAATTTTTTTAAATATTCCGAAACTGGTCATTGTAATGTACATTTATACAGGTATTTGAAGGTATTGTAGTTTGGCAAATATATATGAATTGAACTCTTAGATAATTCATTTCATCTATTCCATAATTTATTCGGAAAATTACACTTGGACCTTCACGACCACTACCTGGTAAGCAACTGTGTGGAGTTTAAAGATTACTCCAAATTTCGCATGGTGTATTTTATTAAAGCAAAATCTGGAGTTACTGATCGGACTCTTGAATTTATTGCTGATGCTAAGCAAAGTGGGCATGTAATAAAAACTATGTAGTCAGATGGTGGTCAAGAATATTTCAATGCTGCGTACCACAAATTGCTTGCTAATAATGAGATCATCTTTAGGAAATTCGCCCCATATACTCCGGAGCAAAATGGTGCTGCCAAGCGTGAAAACCGTACTCCATATAAATCAAGCAAGGTTCATGATCCATACAAAGAATTTACCTACAAAGATATGGGCTGAAGCGGTAAACACTGCCATGTACATTCTTAATCGAACAAAAAACCACCAAGAAATTTGCAGTCTGATTTTAGTAAAGAATATTATAACAAACACTTTCAATCCTTAATGCAGACATATGGCATACCATTATAGTGTTTTTTTTTTACAAAGAAAGCATGCATTGTGGAACATGTAATTAGAACTTTAAAGGGAAAAATGTGGCGCTTGTTTAACCTGAACGGTTCTTACAACTGGATAAAAATTTAAGTGATATTGTGAAACACTACAACAATACAGTTCACAGTACTATCGGAGTGAAGCCTGTAAAAGTTGATAAATTCAATGAAAAACTATTCTTAAATCATCATTTACCCACATCAAACTTGCAACCAAAATATTCAATTAAAGACAGTGTGAGGATTAGTAAACACAGGGAAGCATTTACGAAAGGTTACACGCCAAACTGGTCAAATGAAATTTTTAAGATTAAAAAGGTAAATGTAACCAATCCGGCAACATATATAGTAGAAGATCAAGACGAGAAAGAAATCAAAGGTGCTTTTTATGAAATGGAGTTGCAAAAGGTTTAACATACAGGAATTTACCTGGTAGAAAAAGTCCTAAGAAGGAGTGGAAATAAAGTCTGTCTTTGTAAAATGGTTAGGCTTCTCTAACGTACACAATAGCTGGATCGATAAAAATAATGTTTGCTAGAAGCTGTTATAATAATAATAGTTAATGAGGCTAGCATTGTAAAATTAAATTAAAATAAATAATACAGACACAATCTTTCTGTTGTTTTTTATTATTATTAAACCATTCTTTTAACAACAAGGTATTTTGTTTTGCACATTGCAGACTATTATTGCTGTGTCTATAACAATGGATGTTACATAGTAAACGATTGTTGATTTTTAACTCCAATAGCTTAGGACAACCTAGTGTAAGCATATCAGTTACAACGTTTTGCATTAGATAGATTTCCATCCATTTCTTATTTTCTCGACCCTTCACACATACTTCTTCACCGGGTCTGATAATTTGCTTCAAGTAAAGCGCTATATATGATGATACCATTCTAGCTGTTGAAGATTCATCCCAAGAAAGACCATGAATATTCCTTGTCACCCAGTCGTTATGTTTTATATGATCTTGGCTCAAACAACTAGACTGCACTGGCAGTTTAAAAATTGGATGCCAAACAACGCCTTCCAACAAGTCCAAAACTGCAATTTCTTTGCACACAAACTCGTTTGTCTTGTATTTAAATCCCTGAATATCAAATTATATACATGTTTGTATATGTAGGTATGTAAATATGCAGTAAACTTCGACTAATTAAATTAATATTAGGAGCAATCTCCTTATATAACAGATTACCACCATCTGCATACTTTGCTAACCTACTTTTCAACCTATCACAAGAGTGAACACATTTTGAATTGAAACCGGCCTATGTGTATTTGCAGAGTGGTCGCATTTTGAATTCAAACCGACCTTAGCATATTTTGCATTTGACCTACTTTATAACTTCTACTTTATAACTTCTCGCTAGAGAACATCTAATACGAATTCAAAACAGCTCCACATTTTTTCTGCACGCACTTACATGTTTTCAACGTAGCATACGTGTGGACACGTTTTGAAGTCACACACGTATGTTCCATTGAAGGTAACATAAAGCCGGTCTGACTTCAAAACGTTGTAACAATTTTATTTTAGCAGTAAAGGAACATACTCATTAAACGTACCATGAATATTGAAATACCTTTATTAACTAATATAAAGATTCAAGTAACAATCAAATTTTTATAATATTGCTATATCTAGGATTAGTAGTCTATTTGTTTCGGAGTGCGGTGCAAATCCACAAGCCACTAGCGCGCGCGTGAGAGGTTCGAGAACCACACTTATGATCCTCCCACCTTGCAGGAGCGCGGCGAGCGCACTCGTCGATAGTTTAGGGCAGCGTGAAGATGCATTCAAAAAGAATGACGAGTGACCTCCGGGTCGCTTTAATTTGGTGAAGCACTTCCTGAGTAACGGTTAGTACTTAATCCATATATTACATATTCGTTATCATATTAGCTAATTTAAAATTTATTTAGCGCAAGCAACCATACGTTAGAAAAAGCAACCATACGTTAGAAAAAGCAACCATACGTTAGAAAAGCAACAATACGTCAGAAATTGCAACGATAAATTAGAAAACCGCATGACCACTTTGAAATAAAATTAGACAACGGAGGAGTACGCTGTGATTTAAAGCTGCCGTGAACCAATGTAAGAAATCTGCTTCGCTCTTGCATCTGTAATAAAGCATGGAAAACAAACATATTTAACAGCAGGCCCCGCTCTGCGAAGTTGTTTCCATTGCAACCAAGGACGACAGCCGGTATTTGGGTTCGTAATAGAATTAAGAATTTCTTCAGTACTTCCTTCTGAAAGTACATTATTTCGTTTTGTTTGTTAGATGTACAAAATTGTTATTCAGTTTACCTGTAATTAAGCTGGTTTTCCCCAGTATCAAAATTTGATTTCACTTAGTTTTGTAAAGATGTGACTACATATGGCTACAACGTAAATTAACAGCTGCTATTACGTCACCTGTTTATTTGAACAATGCCGTCAACAACTGCATAATGGCTAACAGATGTTTAACATTACAGTACTGCCACTTTTGATAAAATTAGAGAATATCTTGGTGATTCTATTAACTTCAAACTAATTTTAATTTTGTTAAATTAATGAGAAAATTCCATATATTCATTTGTAAGTGACCTACACAGATCTGGTTGGGTTATAAAGAAACTTAATATTGTTAGTTACACTGAAGTGTAATATATTTGGGTAAGGATCAGTTGTTAAACCTTACAACAATTTTGCAAGAATATCACATATTTATTTTATTTAATTATCATGAAATTTTATTTACTGAAACAAAGAAAATTCTTTCTAGTAAATTAATTACCTACATTTAAAGTTTTTATTCTGATCTGGTTTGATCAGACCTGATAAACAAAACACAGAAAGAGTTAAATTTTATGATTCCATTATGTAAGAAATATTCTCTATGCATTTTAGATATACTTAAGGGACGCAAATAGTGTTCCTTTCTTTTTTTTGGTAACTTAACTATTATTCTTTCTTACAGGAGCAGTGTCTTAGTCTGTTAACACAAAATTGTATGTCAGCGAAGGCGATCTTTTTTTCTTTGGGTCTCCAAGTCCACCCTTAGAAATTTGCTATGCCATTAACATAAATCAATCTGGACTTGGTGGCGCCTGTTTGTTTTAGTTTGAGTGTGACCCCTACAGATTTCGACTTACCCCCCCATTGCTCATAGCTCTACCCAAGGAATAGACCCTAGTTACGTCGGAAGATTTCGTTTTGCAGACACCTAACTTGAAGTATGGTGTTAATAAAGTAGTGTTTTAGTAGGCCTTTGAATAATACGTTTCACTAGCGCCCATGCGTGTGGCGAGTTGAAGCCACTAGTAGTAGTAGTGTCAGCCCAAGCAAAAAAGATACGTTTCACTGGCGCCGGCAACGTTTGGGGCCTCGAAATTTGTTTGTTCAACGCTAGGGGCGTCGAAATTTGTTTATTCAACGAGTGATTCGTCGAAATTCGTTCGTTCATAATTTAATTTAGCTCGAAATTTGTTTGTTCATAATTTGATTTACCTCGAAATTTGTTTGTTCAAGATTAATTTTACTTCGAGATTCGTTCGTTTAAAAATTATTTTTACTCTGAAACTTGTTTGTTCAAAAATAATTTTACTTTGAAATAGTCTGTTCAAAATTTATTTTTGCTTCGAAATTTGTTTATTCAAAAATTTAATTTGCTTTGAAATTTGTTAGCTTAAAATTTATTTTGCTTTGAAGTCCATTTGTCCAAAATTATTTTGCTCAAATTTGTTTACTTAAAGTTTATTTGACAGTTAGATTTGTTTGTTTGCTTTTGATAAAGGATTGGTCGAGCGTTAATCCCCTTACGGTCAATTAATTAATTTGGCCAAATTTACTTTTGACTTTAATTTTTTGACCCCTTAAATTTTTTGATATTGTTTTGGCAAAATAATTTTACCAAAACATTTTTTGTGATTTTACCTTTAGCAGTACGAATTTGTTTTGATAACTTTTATAAGATTCGGATCAGTTAGATTTATCGGTTTGATTCCATTAAGCTGTTGTAATCATGTCAGAAAAATTCCAAATTGTTTGTCTACTTAAAGAAGAATTGGAGTATGAACTAAGAATTAGAGGAGTGTTGAGTGAGAGGCCAGTGTTGGAGAAAAGGAAAATTTTAGGTAGATTGTTAGCTAAAGAAATAGATAAGCCTGGTTGTTTGATTGATCTTTCGTGTTATGAAGTAGATTTTGCAACGGAAAGTAAAGAAATTTCAGTTTCAGTCGAGTCAATTCGTAATGTTGTGTCTGAATTTGAAGGCGACTCATCAGACTCAATTTTTAGAAGAGCTTGTTCAAGGTTAAACCACCTTTCAGGGCGAGTTAAGCGCATGAAAATTCCTTCAATAAATTCAGATGAAGCAAGTAAGTTCAGAAATGAGACAGTAGCAACGATATTAACTCTTGAAGCTGACTTATACGATAAAATCAATAAAAGTACAGAGTCCACTCATTTGGATCGGTCCGTTGTAGTATCTCCTTCAGTTGCTAGTGCACCTATTCATTCGACTTCGTATATAACACCTTCAGTACCTATAGGTTCATGGCCTGTAAAATTCTCAGGTGACCCCAAACAACTACATTCATTTTTGGATAGAGTTAGTGATTTAGCACAATCACGTAAGGTATCCGAAGCTGATTTATTTGGATCAGCATGTGAACTTTTTGTGGGTGACGCTTTGGTTTGGTTTAGAACAGTGAAAAATTCCTTGAGAGACTGGAACTCCTTGTTAGAACGTTTAAGAGAAGATTTCCTACCTGGTTCTTCAGATGATGACATTTGGGAAAAGATCAGAAATCGTCGTCAAGGTAAAGACGAAAAAATTATTTTATTTGTCGCGCATATGCAAACCCTGTTTAGTAGACTGACCAACGAACCAGCGGAAGTTACTAAAGTTAAGATGATAAGAAGAAATTTGGTTCCTGAATATATTTCAGCACTTGCATTGTCGGACATTCAAGATTTGTCTACCTTAGTAAATTTGTGTAAGAGGTTAGAAGAGGCTTCTTTGATGAAACTAAATTTGGTTTCAGCATCTTCTAGTAAACCTAACAAGAATTGCAACCCCTCTAAGCATCCATTTGAGAACAAACACCTCGGGTTGAATGAAAAAGTTTGTGCTGTTAAGAGTAGAGTATTTCAGAATAAATTAGTCAATTCTCACGTAACAGTAGCGAATAAGAGCTCTTTGGAGTCCTCAGTTTGTAATTCCTCTACTCCCGATAAAAGGAATCATTTTGTTTGTTGGAATTGCTCCTGTAGTGGACATTGGTTTAGAGATTGTAGAGCAGCTAAAAAAATTTTTTGTTTTGGATGTGGTCGAAAAGGCGTTAAGGCAACGTCATGTCCACAATGTTCAAAAAACCAGTAAGGCGGCAGGTACATAGTGGTCGGTATCCTGTTCCGCGTCATAAGGCTACGGTTATGATTTGTAAACAAGAAAAATATTTTTGTAAAGACGAGTGGTCGAGATGGCTTACAGTTGTTAAAAATTTTTGTCAGGACTCTCCGAAGCCTAAGAATAATACTCTGTTCATTGAGAAGCAGTGTGATAATCGACCTTATATTATGGTGAAATTAATGGATAGAGACATTACCGGTCTTCTAGATTCGGGATGCACTACCTCAGTAGTAGGATCCTTAGCACTTTCAATTGTTAGAGAATTAGACTTGAAAATTTTTAGTTCAGCAAAAACGGGTATCACTACAGCTGATGGTTCAATAAAGTCTGTTGTGGGCTCAGTAGATTTGCCAATTTGTATAGGTAATGATTGCCGCATCCTTAATGCATTAGTGGTTCCATCCCTACCGCATACATTTATTTTCGGTAGTGACTTTGCAAAATTATTTGGTGTAGTTGCTGACTTTAGAAGTAATAATTGGTTTATCCAAAGTAATGCTGGGAACGACATAGGGTATATAGATTCGTTTTCCATCCCTTTGAACACTGAAGATTCTCTATGTGGGTTACATGACCTTTCAGATACTCAATGTGCGCAGGCACAAGAGTTAATAAATTCATTTAGTGAGATTAGCAGCGAAGAAAGATTAGGACGGACTCACCTAATCGAATTGGACATAGACACAGGCAATGCCAAACCCTTCCACAAGAAACCATATGTCATGTCACCATATATGGGTAAGATATTGAATGAGGAATTGGACGACATGCTTAGACTTAAAGTTATAGAACCGTGTACTAGTCCGTGGTCCTCTCCAGTTTTGT
Source organism: Platerodrilus igneus (assembly GCA_036346225.1). Taxonomy (NCBI): domain Eukaryota; kingdom Metazoa; phylum Arthropoda; class Insecta; order Coleoptera; family Lycidae; genus Platerodrilus; species Platerodrilus igneus. The sequence continues at coordinate 2,311,959 of JARFIW010000347.1, read as the reverse complement.
TGGTTAAGAAGGCAGATGGAGAATATCGCTTCTGTTTTGATGGTAGAACCCTGAACGACTTAACTGTTCATGATTCGTACCCCCTTGCGAACGTAGATAGAATTCTCAATATGTGGTGCGAACTACATTTCGTCACTGGATTTGAGAAAATCGTTTTGGCAAATCCCTCTTAGTGAGTCGTCTAAGGATAAGACTGCCTTCAGTATTATTTCACGAGGACAATTTAGATTTACATGCATGCCATTTGGGTTGAAGAATGCTGCAGACGCAACAACGTTTAGTAGATGTAATTTTTGGTCCACGTTTTGAACCCCATGTATTTTGCTATTTGAACGACATAATTTTATGTTCGTCATCTTTGAAGAACACCTAAAGTTATTGGTAGAGGTTAAGCAACGGTTAAAGGAAGCTAACCTTACTATAAATATAAGTAAATGTGAATTTTTAAAAGACACTTAAATTTTTGGGTTATATAGTAGGTTCTAACTCACTTGACAGATCCCGATAAGGTGTCGGCCATGGTTAACTTTCCCGTCCGAAAACCACAACGGAGATTAAAAGGTTTATAGGAATGTGCAGCTGGTACCGGCGCTTTATAAAGAATTTTTCGTCTTTAGTTTCGCCTATTAATGACCTCATTAAAAGTAAGAAAAAAGGTCAAACTGTGAACTGGAGTGCGGAAGCAGAAAATTCATTTGTGCTGATCAAGCAAGCATTAGTTTCTGCACCTCTTCTTTCGCAGCCAGACTACTCGGCACCCTTTATTGTGGAGTGTGACGCAAGCAACACTGGGTTAGGAGCTGTGTTGATTCAGAATGTAAACGGAGAAGAGCGTGTAATTTCGTACGCAAGAAAAACCCTGAGCCGTACTGAGCGCAATTATTCCACCACTGAAAGAGAGTGTTTAGCGGTTATTTTTGCAATTGAGAAATTTCGTCCGTGGGTAGAAGGAGTTCGATTCACCGTTGTCACCGATCATTTTTCGTTACTTTGGTTGAGTAATCTTCAGAATCCAACTGGAAAACTCGCCAGATGGTCAGTTCGATTAAGGCAACACTCATTTGATTTGGTGCATAGAAAAGGAAAGTTCAATATAGTTCCAGATTGTCTTAGTCGTGGTGTTCCTTTAGAAAATCCAGAAGTTAATTTAGTAGAGATTAAACTCGATATAGTAGACTTGTGGTATGAATCCTTGAGAAAGAAAATTTTGTTGTCACCGAAAAGCTACCCACAATGGAAAGTAGAAGATGGGTTTATTTATAAGTTTATACCTTCCCTATTACCGCATTCGGCGAATGTCGTAGAGTGGAAACACTTAGTGCCAAAGTCTCAGCGTTTAGATGTCATTAAATCATGTCATAACCCCCCTTCAGCAGGACATTTTGGTTCCTTAAAAACTTTGTCTCGTGTTCAAGAATTATATTATTGGCCAAAGATGATCTTTGACGACGTAAATTTTGTAGGAAATGTTTGATTTGTGGTGCTCAAAACCACCCAATAAAGGTCCCATTGGGATGATGGGAAAGGAGAAAGAGGTTGGACTACCATTCCAAACCATTGCATTAGATTTGATGGGTCCGTTTCCTCGTTCCAAACGCGGACATAAATGGCTCTTAGTTGTTGGTGATTGGTTCTCGAAGTATTCGATTTTGCAACCCTTGCGTAGTGCCACGGCACATTTGATCGAGAAATTTTGGAGGAAAAGTATTTCTTGTCTACGGAGTACCACAGTTTGTCATTTGTGATAATGGTCCACAATTAATTGGACGTATTTTTAAAGCTTTGTGTGCAAGGTACGAAATTCAAAAGATTTGGTATAATGCTGTTTATGCTCCTCAATGCAATTTTGTGGAAAGAATCAATAAGACAGTTGGTACAGCAATCCGTTCATACGTAGAAGAACATGATACGTGGGATATGGAAATATCAAAGATCCAATACGCAATCAACTCAACAAAACATGAGTCCACCAACTATTCGCCAAATTTTTTAGTTTTTGGTCGTCAAGTACCTTTAAGTGGAAAAGCTTATAATGATAATTTTATACCGGGTGAAGATGTTGATATCGTCTCCAGTAGTAGACCTTCTTATGTTTTGGATCGTCAACCTTTGTTTGATATTTTTGGAAATGTCCGTGAAAATTTGCATGTAGCTTACCAACGTTCAAGTAAACGCTACAATCTTAGGAGAAGAGACATTTCATTCCGAGTCGGAGAAAGTGTTTGGAGAGCTAATAAGGTCCTCTCGAGTGCTAGTGATAAATTTTCCGCTAAGTTAGCCCCTAAGTTCGTTATGAGTAAAGTTCAGAAAAAACAATTCCAATTTAGTATATGAGTTAGAGAACGAAGATGGGACAAAAGCAGGAAATGGCACGTAAAGGACTTGAAACCAGTTGATGCATCATATCCAAATGAAAATGATGATCCTGACGATTAATTCAGATCCGATCATCTCGTTGATATTAAGTAATGACGTAGTGGTTCGTTTTGTTTTGTTTTGTTCTGATTTAGTGTCGGTCCACTAATATTGAGTATTTTGTTTGAGAAGTGAAGTAAGTGGTTTGAGATTTTGTAAGTTTTGTAGGTTTGAGGTGTGCTTTAGTGTGCAAGCTGGACATTTTGCTCGCGTTGCTCAGAGATGTGTTTGGAGGATGTCTTTGACAGATATCCTTACTATGTAGAAGTAGATGGGCTATTTGATTATTGGTCCTGATTTCTACATATCCAGGTAGAGAGAATATTAGATTATTCTTTCCCTTGTTCCTTTTGACCGTTAGAAGTTCTTTGATTTGATAAGGTCAAAGTTGGTTTGGTGAGTCTCACCGTTTGGTCCATCACTAATGAGATCAGTTGTTTGTTAGAAATTAGTGATAGGATATTCAGTAGGGTGTAGGATAGTACAGCCCTGACTGGCCCAGTTTTGTACTTGCATTTGATAAGTAACCTTATGGTTAGGTTACCTTAGTTTTGATTATCTCTTTGCGATAAAGTGATAATGTTTTGTATTTAAATTTGTTGAGTAACCTTATGGTTAGGTTACCTTTGTTTTGATCATCCCTTTGCGATGAAGTGATGATATTTTGTATTTGAGATTTGTAAGTAACCTTTTGGTTAGGTTACCTTTGTTTTGATTATCACTTTGTGATGATAATATTTTTGAATTTGAATTTTGTAAGTAACCTTATGGCTGGGTTACCTTTGTTTTGATCATCTCTTTGCGATGAAGCGATGATACTTTGTATTTGCATTTGATGAGTAACCTTTGATTAGGTCACCTTTGTTTTGATTATCACTTTGTGATGATGGTGTTTAAATATAGACCTATTAGTAGGGTCTTACTTTTGATTATCACCGTGTAGTGATGATGTTTTGAATAGTTATGCTGTCTTGATGAGGAAGCATTCCTTTTTTTTGTAGATAGAGCTAAATGAGCTCCTGGAAGTGAAGTTTTTTTTGAAATTAGAAGTAAGCTGTAAGTGTTTGGTTATAGGTAAGAAATATTAGCCTTGTTAGAAGTAAGAATCTCAAGTCAGGAAATATTGTAAATTTGAATTTTTTTTGTCCCGTGGAGTGTTTGACTTTCTAATTTGACCCCCTCCCAATTTTGATTATTACCGATTGTGACTCCCCGATTTTGTCTCCGATGGACGTCAGGTACGCGTAGTTACCAACACACTCATTTGTAAATATTTGTCCCCCATTTGAATAAATTTATAAAATTGCATAGTTAGTTAGGCAGGTAGGAAAGGCTAGTATTGTTGTAAAAATTTTTGTATTTGTTATATTTAGAGTTTTCTTAAAAAAAATTTTTTTCTTTTAGGAAAGGGTAGTGTAACAATTTTATTTTAGCAGTAAAGGAACATACTCATTAAACGTACCATGAATATTGAAATACCTTTATTAACTAATATAAAGATTCAAGTAACAATCAAATTTTTATAATATTGCTATATCTAGGATTAGTAGTCTATTTGTTTCGAGTGCGGTGCAAATCCACAAGCCACTAGCGCGCGCGTGAGAGGTTCGAGAACCACACTTATGATCCTCCCACCTTGCAGGAGCGCGGCGAGCGCACTCGTCGATAGTTTAGGGCAGCGTGAAGATGCATTCAAAAAGAATGACGAGTGACCTCCGGGTCGCTTTAATTTGGTGAAGCACTTCCTGAGTAACGGTTAGTACTTAATCCATATATTACATATTCGTTATCATATTAGCTAATTTAAAATTTATTTAGCGCAAGCAACCATACGTTAGAATAAGCAACCATACGTTAGAAAAAGCAACCATACGTTAGAAAAGCAACAATACGTCAGAAATTGCAACGATAAATTAGAAAACCGCATGACCACTTTGAAATAAAATTAGACAACGGAGGAGTACGCTGTGATTTAAAGCTGCCGTGAACCAATGTAAGAAATCTGCTTCGCTCTTGCATCTGTAATAAAGCATGGAAAACAAACATATTTAACAGCAGGCCCGCTCTGCGAAGTTGTTTCCATTGCAACCAAGGCGACAGCCGGTATTTGGGTTCGTAATAGAATTAAGAATTTCCTCAGTACTTCCTTCTGAAAGTACATTATTTCGTTTTGTTTGTTAGATGTACAAAATTGTTATTCAGTTTACCTGTAATTAAGCTGGTTTTCCCAGTATCAAAATTTGATTTCACTTAGTTTTGTAAAGATGTGACTACATATGGCTACAACGTAAATTAACAGCTGCTATTACGTCACTTGTTTATTTGAACAATGCCGTCAACAACTGCATAATGGCTAACAGATGTTTAACATTACAGTACTGCCACTTTTGATAAAATTAGAGAATATCTTGGTGATTCTATTAACTTCAAACTAATTTTAATTTTGTTAAATTAATGAGAAAATTCCATATATTCATTTGTAAGTGACCTACACAGATCTGGTTGGGTTATAAAGAAACTTAATATTGTTAGTTACACTGAAGTGTAATATATTTGGGTAAGGATCAGTTGTTAAACCTTACAACAATTTTGCAAGAATATCACATATTTATTTTATTTAATTATCATGAAATTTTATTTACTGAAACAAAGAAAATTCTTTCTAGTAAATTAATTACCTACATTTAAAGTTTTTTATTCTGATCTGGTTTGATCAGACCTGATAAACAAAACACAGAAAGAGTTAAATTTTTATGATTCCATTATGTAAGAAATATTCTCTATGCATTTTAGATATACTTAAGGGACGCAAATAGTGTTCCTTTCTTTTTTTTGGTAACTTAACTATTATTCTTTCTTACAGGAGCAGTGTCTTAGTCTGTTAACACAAAATTGTATGTCAGCGAAGGCGATCTTTTTTTCTTTGGGTCTCCAAGTCCACCCTTAGAAATTTGCTATGCCATTAACATAAATCAATCTGGACTTGGTGGCGCCTGTTTGTTTTAGTTTGAGTGTGACCCCCTACAGATTTCGACTTACCCCCCCATTGCTCATAGCTCTACCCAAGGAATAGACCCCTAGTTACGTCGGAAGATTTCGTTTTGCAGACACCTAACTTGAAGTATGGTGTTAATAAAGTAGTGTTTTAGTAGGCCTTTGAATAATACGTTTCACTAGCGCCCATGCGTGTGGCGAGTTGAAGCCACTAGTAGTAGTAGTGTCAGCCCAAGCAAAAAAGATACGTTTCAACGTGTCCACACGTATGTTACATTGAAAGTAATATAAGGTCGGTCTGGCTTCAAAACGTGTCCACACATATGTTACATTGAAACTTTCAATGGAAAAACATACGCGTGCACCGTTTTGAAATCAGACCAGCCTTACATCACTACTGAGTTATACCACTTTCTAGATTTTAATTTGAAAAATAGCTATATGAAAGTGGGTTTCACTGAAATTTTAAGTTTTACGAATGAGGTATGCTAATACAACCATACCATAACTAATTAAAAAAAGATTAATTAGAAAATCAATCTGCAGGAACTTCTTTGCACATTTTTACTACAAGCACAAATCATTTAAATTTTTTTATATTGAATGTGATATATTACATGCATTATTTATTTAATAATAAAATATGAGAAGTTTGGATAATAAAAAAGCAAATGAATTCTTGAACAGCATTAATTATAGTTTTAAATTCTTGTTTCTATTGTATGTGAGCACTTACATTTTTTTGTTTAAAATTGTTTAGCATTAATATCTCTTCCAAATTAATAGTAATTAATATTTTTGTGTTCACAGAAAAGATGGCTCAAAATTTGCATATTCTGAAGGGTTTGTACAAGATCAAAAATGGATTAATGGTCTTTCCGAATATTATATAAGTGTTAAAGAACATATTCAATTGAGCAATTCTGACATTTTTGAATTGGAAAATTCTGGAAATTCTAACATTACTCAACTTAATTTTAAAAACTTCAAACCTGGTAGCGTTGTAGCTATAAAGTGAGTATGTTTTTATTAATTCCTATAAACTACTACAGTGATCACTTTTAATAGGGTTTCCTTGCAAAAACATGTGCAAGAATCTGTTTGTAAATTGCGTGAAACATTGTCTACACTTTCAAAAAAGAATAACACTAATTTATCAAACATTATCAAGAAATTGGATTTAGCTGATTTGAACCGTGCTTTGTATCGATGTGATCAAGAAGAAAAGGATGAGGGTTATGGCTTCAGTACATACAATATCCCGAATTTTGAATCTTTAGTGTATTGTGGATTTCAGGGATTTATTTCTCTACTTGCCAACATTAGGCCATCCAACGATTTAGGTCATCCCATGTGTGCTAATTTACGAGATGGAAATTGGATGATTGGTAAGTCGTCTTTGCTTCTTATACTTTGGGTTGTTGTGATAAATTAATTTTATAATATATCGATTAATTTAATTAATTATGGGAGTTGTTTTTCTATAATTAGTGGTTAAAACAAATCCTATAAATGATATATGATTAATATAGTTATATTATTAATATTTTTTCTATTTTGCTGTTTTAAATTTCATTTTAAAGTTTCTTGTAGACATTTCTTAAGCCCATCCCTGAACTCCTCTGCTGGCTAAAATTGTGTATTTGTTATGATAAGCATGGATGCCACTTCTTGTTTGTTAGACATTTGCCAAAAGTTATACCATTTATTTTGCAAACAATAAACTAGATGATATGGATAGAATCTCTATTACTTTTGCGGTAGGTATATAGTAATCCAATATAAAACTTGCATTGTTGAATGCTATGACCCATCCCTTGAGATGTGTGCTAGAGATTTATTGTGTCAACAAACTATGTTCGTTCCTTCAAACACATCTGAAGTTGAAGAACAAGTTTTATCACCTGTATGTATACACAGACTGGGTCCAAAAATACACTTCCTTTTTTTATAGTTTTACTTGTACCCCTTTTATGTCTGTTCTGTGTTATACCGCTCTGCGGCCTGCACGATAAAAGTCCCTCGGGTGGAAAGGACAGTCTGAACTATTTCTACATTTCCCATATTGATGCAGTAGACACTAGTCCGTTGATTATTAATACCAATACTACAAAAGTGGTCGTCAATTTCTTTAACACAAAACTCCATTCTGTTGTCGGAACGAACTGAAACTACTTTCAAATTTAATATATGCACCGACCTAGCAATAAAATTTTCAATTGTGTAAAATGCTTCACCCTTACTTTTAATAGGATAGATAGCAACCCATTGAGAAAAATAATGATGTTCAGAAAATACCACCAATACTAATCAATTTTTGGACAATAAGGATACATAGCCTCCCTCTATTATTAGTACTACCCATAATAAAAAGTGACCCATAAAAACATAAAAGCGAAAACCAGTTATTAACTGATCTTTTACCATTTGCATCAGGGAAGATATAAATTCTTTTGCACAATAAATGTTATTCTAATATTGGGTTTTGCTACTAAACCTGTTGTAAGAATATCTTAGTTCTACTGCAAATGCACTCGAAATAGAAGGATTACCAATCGTTAAGCTGGGAGGTGTATTCTGTAGTCGTCATTCTTCTATCTATAAAGCTGTCGTAATGGTTGTGGATGTAAACTTGTCATCTGGTAACTGGTACAGTTTCTGTACAATTATACTGCATCGTTTAGGCACACCACTAATCATTGTGAATGCCATATGTAGGTTTTTAATTTCACAATTAACATTGCTTAAATGTCGCTGCAAATCTCGTAAAGAGATTGGTTCTTTTTTTTTGCATAATAGATGAAAAGAACTCCGTTAACAACCTTCCAATCACTGCCTTTGATGACGATTCAAAATTGAACTCCAATATACACCATACATTTCTTAAATGTGCTTCACCATTTACGACTGGCTTAACGTGTGGACCTAATGACAAATAAATGATATACAAAGCCTTGTCTTATCGACAGTTGTAATCACTTCTATCTTTGGTTATAGCTTCCAAAGATGAAACTTCTTTTTCGTCTTCTACGTTTATGATAAACCCATTAAACCTAGTTCCAGGAAAGAGTGTTTTAATATTTATACGCTATTTGCAATTATTTGTGCTACACGTAACTTGGTCAAAATCAAGTACATTTTACAAGTTCTGACCAGTTAAGTGTCATTTTAATAAAAAATATCACTTCCAACCCAATTAATTATCTGTTCATATTAACGTGAGTTACAATTCTAATCGAAAAAAAAAATGCAGTTTGTTTTTCATATTTTTCAAAATAACTATCGAAGTTAACAATGTAATTTGATATTTCAGTTGCATCATCATTCACGCAATTGATTTTTCAAAAACCATCAATAATAGATCATAAATATCAAAAAGAAAAACAAAGTAAGCCATTTATTGCTGTTTTCTAAACTGATTACAAACAAAACACGTGCTCAAATCAATTGCCATTTATAACATAATTCTGGACCTATCTTCTTATCTTTCAAATAGTGTGTATATTGTAATTTACATCAATTGAGTGATGTTAATTATATTAATTAATAAAAGACAAGCACACTTTTAATTAAAATATATTTGCATGTCACATTTTAAAACTCATAAACAACGTTCAAAATCAACAGCAAACTATATCCTAAAATATTAGAAACTCAAATTTAAATATTCTTGAGTGTTGCGAATTTCATACGGTATACATACATAAAACAATCATAACTTGTGCCAGGTCTTTGTTAATCCTCACGAGCATGACTGTTTGTTCGTTTCACTTCTTCGTGTCCCTGGGAATTATTGGAGTCATCAATATCATAAGGTGCTACTCGGTTAATGTCCACCACCAATGTTCTTTTGCTTGTCAGTTTATGAATCTGATACATTTGACTGTTGATCCTTTTTTACTACCTCACACAGATGCTCATAATGTTTGTAATTTTAGTGATATTCCACATATTATCATCTGCAGTTACACTTTTGAAAGCCAGACTCTTGTGCTTTAATGTCGTATTTGATCCTCATTTGTTCATGCGTTGTCTGAATATTCTCCCTGATATCCCCCAATGGAGGTCTTAAATTTTATGCTTGAGATTTTTGACACCAATTTCACCCACAATACCTTACAAACTCTAGGTCACATGGTAGACATATCTTGCATTCCAGCATGGCACATTGCTATAGGTAAAAACGACATTACATTATTAATTTTGAATTGCCCTGAATGGGCGGGAACTTTGTAACAATTTTAAAGATGCACCGGCTAACTTTCAGTGGTGTAGGAGTGGGTTTCTATGAAAAACATGATAAAAAATAATAAAAATCTAAAATGAACAATTGGACGAAATATAAAACTGCTTTGAAAATACTACTTACCTTGAATAGTTTTACTGTCAAGATTAAAGTGCGCCAAACCACCATATCCTAGTACTATTGTTGATGTATTTGCTGTCCGGAAGACAGTTATTCCGGATATTTTTCTTTGCTTCTGATTCCAAACAGATTCCCTCAGTTATCTCCTTTTATACCCTACTTTAAAACAAACTTCCTGACTTTCTACCCAATTACAGCAGTTTTTAAAATAACGACTTTTCCCAAATATAACTTTATCATTGAGGGTAATTAGATATCCTCTCACAATGATCATCTTACCTATCTTACGAGGGGTGCTAGATAGGTATTGGGAATAAGTAACAAAAAGAAAACTTTAGGTGTGGAAACTTTTTTTATTGTTTTTCAATATATTATCCACGATGATTGATACACTTTTGTATATGTTGGAACCAATTTTCATAGTATTTTTTCCATTTCGATTGAGATATCTTTAAAACATGGGTTTTGAACGCATCAACCTGCTCTTCTGGTGTTGAAAATTGTTATCCATGCAGTTTGTTCTTCACGTGTGGAATAAAAAGAAATCACTAGGTGCCAAATCAGGACTGTATGGTGGATGATCCATCAATTCGATGTTTTGAGTGCTCGAATAGTCACTTGTTTGAGCCGATGCGTGAGAGCTCGCATTGTTATGGTGGAGAATGATTCGGCGTCGTCGGTTTATTTTTCTTATTTCTCCGAAAACTTGTGGCAAACAAATGGTTGTATACCAAGCATAACTAACTGTTCTACGATCCTCTAAAGCAACGTTCGTGACATGTACATTTATTCCGAAAAAACAGGCAACCATTTTCTTCGAAGTGCTTTGAGTGCAGACAACTTTTGTAAGATTTTGTTCATCTTGGAAGGCCTATACAGTCGATTGCTGTTTACTTTTGGGTTCATATTAATAAATCCAAGATTCGTCACCTGTACAGATGTTATACATTGCAATTGATGCACTGCAATCTTATTTTTTGAGCATTTCTTTGCACCAAGCGACATGGGTCTTTTTTCAAGCGATTGTAAAATTATGTGGGATCCAACGTGCATATAGCTTTTTCACAGCTAAATGTTCATGTAATATCGAATGTATACTCGTTATACTAATGCCTAGGGATGCCTGAATCTTACGATAAGTCACATGACGATCTTGCATTATCAATTCGTGTACAACATTGATGTTTTCTGACACAACAGCCGATTCTGGACTATCTTCTTTAAATTCATCCGCTAGTGAACTACGGCCACGATTGAATTGGCTATACCAATGATATACAGTGGCTTTAGTTGGAGATTCTTCTCCAAAAGTCGAAATAAGTAGATTCGGGCACTGTTGTGGAGATAATTCACATCGGAAATTGCAAAAAAAAACATCACACAAAAATGTTCACGAGTTAATTCCATATTTTAGCCGAGACTAAATTTTCAACTCAATCAAAACAAAACAAATAGTGTTCATATGGCAAAATGTTTATAAGTATGTATGTACACTGTCAAAAATGTCAAACTTTAGGTTAGAAACGTCAGATGGCACTTAGCAACACTAGTATTGTCAGTTCCTGATATATATCGAGCACCCCACGTATAACTAACTATAAATAAAATTCTATCCAAATTTAGACACTATTAATAATAAACTTCAAAACATTATCATTACACAGCCATTAACTTAAAAAAAAAACAAAACCTAATCTCTCCTCGGACCAAGTATTATTAACAGAACTAAAGGAGCCCTAAAATGAAAATAATACTACCATTTTATTGCACTGAATTTCTAAATTGCATTACAACGTTATCTAAATCCCAATTGCTTGGTAATGACGAACTAGCTTAGAAATATGTAACACAATACAAACTTCCATTTTCACCATTCTGTGGTCCATTAAAAACATAAAAGTTACAGACAAAAGAAATTTACTAATCATACAACTAAAGTTTGTGTTTTACTTAATACGCACGTTTAGCATTTTAGAAATTTCAAACTGATTTTCTAATAATTTTATCCTTAAATGTAGATAACTAATTCTGCCGTTGTACAAACTTATTATAATTATATTTACAAGTTCATCTTTACATAATCTTCAAATGTCAAAGAAAATATAAAATTAAAAACAGTACTGACAATTTGTGTTTTAAGGGTGTCTAGATTAACTCCGTTGTTGGACTAATTATTTCCTTGACCTATTAAGACACCTCATTTCTGTGATTTATCCAACATGTTAATAAGTGAACTTCACTTTTTACCCTTGCATTTCACAACCGAGTCGTGATTTAAATCCATGCACACATTTGTGTTTGAGAACGTCCCAGTAAATTTTTGTAGCAAAGCTCAAAACAAGCATGGCCCGCCTGAAGGCTATTGGCCTCTACCAACATCTGTCCATTACCCTTAAATCATATTGTTGTTCTTGTCCTCGTTGAAGGGAATGTCACTGAAGGTGACCACCTGCATATGCATCCATTGTTATTCACATCTCATTTTGTACTTGTCTTGCTCAGCCACCTCGTCGAAGACTAACAGTCTCTACATACACATCTGTTGTTATTCATGCCCCATTTGGTACTTTTTCTGGTTTGCCACCTACGTACTCGTCAGTTATTATTGTTGCATAATTTGATACTTGTCTACCTCTGTAGTAATTTTGTTCGAATCTTTTTAATCTCCCACTCTTAAAATTCTGCACTCGGTTCCCACACAATATATGTCTAAAGCTTTCTTCTTATAAGGTCAATGTCATCAGTTTCCATGAGAATAATCATTAATTTTATTGCACTATAAGAGTTAGTGGTTATTGAGGTTTCTGAACTTCGTGTGAATCAAAACAATATTATTGTGGACTATGATGTCCCTGATTTTTATTGGTGGTTTTTCTAATTATTATGAAGATGTAAAACTCTTATCGTTATTGCTGTTCATATAGAAATATATTAAGTACTTCTTGGTGTATTTGCTTGTTCTCAATTAAATATCATAATAAAATAGCCAATTCCAACTATAAATTAACTGAGCTTCTATAAAAAATTTTAAGGGTATTTTTTTTACTAAGGTTTCTAAATAACTAAATTGGAAAATTTTTGTCTATTGACGAATGAGTGCTTAAACAACACACAATCATTACAACATGTAGGAGTTTGCCCAGTATTTTTGTGAACTGAAGAATGATAGGCTAATAAAAATAGATAAAGGTAAAGGTTTCGGTTCTCTGGTGTTGGGAGATTATCCTGAAAAAGTACTTGCTCAAGGCGTGTTTCAGGCATTCTATTATACTATCCAATTGTAGGTGGAATGGTGTTGTTTTAGTCTTTCTCACTCCCAGCAACTTGCAAATAGTGCCAACTCAAAATTTCTGTCTGATCACTGTGCATTTCTATAGGTAGAGGCAAATCACTTTAAGAAGAACCCAACGTCATATGCCAGATTGCGCAGAAATGTAATATCAGTGGCGTAGTTGAGTTATTACGGTATAAACGGAAGATATGGCGTTAAATAGTAAAAAAATAAACATAACCAATTAAATTATAATTTAAAATTTTTAATATAATATCGCCATATGAGTTGTGTGCATCAATATCCCTAAAAATACTGCTATAGCAAGGTTATTTTGTAAAATCCGATAAAGCAAATGATTGAATACCATGGCCTACTTAAGTGGTTTCTATCTCATTCTAGTGTTCTGCAAACACATCTGTTGAGTAACTTATTGTTTTATTAATGTTAATTGTTATATAAAAGATATTTTATATTAGTTAGATGGCGGTTTAAAACTGTCCGTCTGTGTATCAAGTAAAAATAAATAGTAATGTAATCTAAAACTTTTACAAGGTAATTTCTGATTGGTTGATCATAAAACTCTACGCCACTAAAACCTGAATACTGCCATCCCTAATTATATATAATGAACTGTTCCTAACCAATTTTTGCTTTGTGCGCATGATGACGTTGGGTTCTTCTTAAAGTGATTTGCCTCTACTCTAAAGCAACAGTAAACTTCTCTAACTAATAAATACATCAGCAATGGTTGTGTTTCATTGTTATGAGTGGCATACTCTCCTGTCCGCTTTGTAAAATAGTTCATAGCGACCAAGATATACTTATTTTTGGAGTGATCTCAAGGAATGAATTCTTAAAGGGGTTTTCTAAGTTGTAGTGCCTTGTTAGTACGTTCTAATTTATTAACAGCGTACAAATCTGGCACTTCCAGCACTACATCTTGCAGCCCGTGCAGTAGAATCTTTCGAAGATTTTCTTCAGTCTTTTTAATGCCAAAGCATCCTGAGATCCTATTATGCCGGCGTTTTAAAATCTCTGACACCAGGTTTTTTGGGTTCACCATCTAAAGTCTATTTGCAGATACATCTCTATTTTCTAGGGATCGCATCAACATTCCACCCTCTACCTTCAAAGAATCCCACTATGCCAGTATGACTTCAATATGCTACTAACGTTCTGCCATGATCGGTATTCCTCTCTGGTTTTCTAATCCAAAACGACAACTAGATCTTGCTCCTTTTCTTGTTCAGTTCACAGTTGTTAGGGCTGTCAGTTGTCCAAAAAAGAACATCACATTCAGATCACACAATGTGGATGAAGGTTTTCGGTTGCAGAATCCATGCAGGTTGCTTTCTTCCCATAATTCTTCATCGCCGAAGGTCATCTACTGGTTCATTTACCAAAGTAAAATTTTCGTTGTAAAAATTTGCGAACCGACGGTGGTACATTCATTGAGTTTTCTCCAAGTGCCTGGTTAATTTATTTAGCCGCTATTGTTGCATTTAAACCCTTTTTAAATTGAAAACGAAAAATATTAGAATATTTTGCTTTGACAACATTTTTGGAACATTTTGTAGAGTTGTTAAAAATTGATTAGTATGTCAAATGACAAGAAAACGAACGTTTATTATCTCTCAAAAGTAAAACAAAAACAACACAAATAAGCCAATGCCAAGTTGATCAAATTGATTAATGCTTTTGAAGTTTAATAAATTGGACATTTCATATGCAAAGGCCTAATATTTTTAAGTTTGTCATTTTTAAAATATTTTTTTGTTGGTAGATTATATTTCCCAGCGACTAAAATTGAATGATGGTACAAAACAATTAGGACAGTGGATAGAGCAAAACATAGAACCGCTTAAAAGTATTCCCAGATATTTGGTACCGAGTTATTTTGAAGTGGCTGTTACAAGTTTATATGTGCTTTTACTTGAGCAATCATATCATCTTATGTCTGAGTATGTATTTAACAATGTTATTTCATATTTAAATATTTCATAGAACATTTTCAGCTTTATCAAGAATGGTTCAGCTTTTGTTAAAGGACTGTCTTTAGGATCTCTTCAGTTTGCCGCTGTTATAAAATCTGCATATTTGCCTTTATTATCTCCTAATTTGGCTTCTCCAAGACCATTAACAAGGCTTGATAACCATGGAAACTTGTTTCAAGAATGCGTATCATTATCAGCAGGTATAGTGGTATATTTAACTTGAAGAAGCAATAATACAATTTATTTTAGGATTGCCTCATTTTTCTGTAGGCTATATGAGAAATTGGGGTAGAGATACCTTTATAGCATTACGAGGCCTATTTATATTAACTGGTAGAATAAATGAAGCCAGATACCATATTTTAGGGTATGCTGCTTGTTTACGTCATGGATTGATACCCAATTTGTTGGATGCAGGAAGAAATGCAAGGTAAAAGGATTGATATATGACTTTTGTGAAGTATGATGCAATGTTGAATAACACCAGAGTGAGAAATATATCGAGACCCCATGGTTCTTAATGCGCAGTTACATTAAAATTCAAATTATCTTGCTTAAATTTTAGATTATAATTTAAAACCTAAAAGTTTGACCAAGGGATTTAACATTAGTAATGTTTTTTCTTTCATTTTCGTATTTAAATGATAGTATTGAATAGCTACAAATTCCAAGTTCCTTAAATAGATGTAGTCCCAGTATAAATGATGTTTATAATCTTAGCACCACTATTTATTATCACACATTTGTTGTGTACATTCTAATCAATGGTTTAATCATTAATGAACAACAAGAAAATTTCATGGCAAATGACTAAAAAAGACTATAAGGGTGTTTCTCTCTATTTGGGGTTCACCAATATAGTGATAGTAATTCAAAATTTTTCTTAGTTATAAAGTTACTTCTACATACCGAGTTAATATAAAGTCCCACAAATGGTCGAATAACTTTTTTACTTGAAGTGCATTTTTCTTTTTAAATTTTGTATGGATGTGTTTAACCGGAAATGCTTATCACTTTTTTTTTAATGAGACACTCATTATATTTTTACATTTTCGGATGCAGAATAAAAACATAAATTTAGAAATATTAACATACTTTTTCATTCTTAAGAAAGTATTACAAAAAAAAACTACCGATAACTTAAAATGCAGATATCTTTGAAAACTATTTGAAATTTTATTGATGGTACAAAAAACGTTCAAATTGTGCTCTGTTTAGGACTTGACAATGATGTAATCAATCATTGAAATGTCTTAGTTAATTCTGCATCATTTGTGGCAGGATACGCTTAAATTCTTCAACTGTTCATTTTTCTAATTAGATTACTTGGTCGATTTTTATACACTTGACATTTCAAGTGACCCTACAAGGAAAAATCGATTGGTGACAAATCTGGAGAACGAACTGTCCATTCAATTGGTTCTCTGTGCATAATCTAGCATGCAGGATATATTTCCTTTAAATAATCACAAACATTGTGCACAAAATGTGGGTGCTTTTACTAATTTGGCAAGACTGATGAATATTATTAAATAAAGTGCGAACCTCTTCAAAAAACGTTGACAATCACCATACCCACACATCATCAAAATGTCAATCTGTTCAGATTCTGTTAATTTCATTGCCGTTTTCAAAGCGTTTAATAAAGCAACTTCAAAGATAGCGATAACAACAATTTGTTAAACAATTACAATCTGACAAGTTACAGTAAAATTGTTTGATCTCAAGGACATCTTTTATGTTATCGGTAGTTTTTATTATTTTTTTGTAATGTGTTCTTAAAAATAAAAATATGTTAATATTTCTGGAGGTAGTTTTTATTCTGCATCCGAAAATGTACAAATATAATGAATGCCTCATTAAAAATAGACATCTCCAGTTACACAGGAAATGACACAAAATTGAAAATGGCATACATACATATCAAATTTAGAAAGAAAATCAACTTCAAATAAAAAAGTTATTCGACCGTTCCAGGACTTTATATTAATTCGGTATGTTTAAAGAAAGAAGATGAACTAAACAAGTTTTTTGATAAGTTTGCACATTTAATGGTAATACTTTTTTGAGTAATTTTGGTTTGAATATCAAGCAACATTTTCCATAAAAATTAAGTGATGCGAATAATTATGTTCTCGTTTGCAATAATGAGTAAATATTTATGAACGCTGCCATTTATAAAAGATGTAACTTTCATATAGATAACAATAGAAATTATTTTCAAAGAGCCTGCATTTTTTTATTGAAGCGTAGTATTTGATAGTCTGCACGATTTTTGCAAAAAAATTACAGAAATTGCAATCACTGAAATCATTAACAATTGGAGTACAACATATATAGACATTGCATTTTTCTTCTTTTAATTATTAGTTCAATTAGGAATGATCATTTACGTTTTGTATTAAGTTATTTCGAACTCTATTATCTATTTTTAGATCATTTTCAAAGTATCCAATTAGAAGTTTGAATTAAATTTTATTCTGGGATTAGTTTCGGGCCCAGAATTTGAGATAGAAGCAGGTAATTTGAATTAAATACCTATATTATGAAAATTCAAATATATAAATTTCAAATTCAGTAGGGTTCCAAATTTAAAATTAAAAATGTTTTTAATTCAGGCGTTGAAATTATGTTTCAAGATATCAGGAAACGCATCATTCGGAATTGATAGTGTACACGCCTCTTGGAACGACAAGGGACGCAAATAGAAGTTGCCTGGAGTGCAGTAGGCAGTAAACCAGGGTTTCTAAGGTAGAGCGTGGACTGTATAGAGTTGAAGGAAGGAAACATAGAATTTGAATACAAAGTCACATAAATACTTAAAGCACTTACCGAAGCACAACATCTGGAGCACTAACGTGGCACCTTTCAGTACTGTTTCTGGCCAGAGGTAAATAGGAAACGGAGTAAGGAAATGATTATTTTAGGAAAGACATTAGAGGCAGCAATATTGAGAATTGAAGGAAACACGTTCGCGTTCGCGGATGGTTGTTAATCGACTCTTTTAATTATGCTATTCCTTATCTAGTCTGGCTTGATAAAGAATACCACGTTGGGAGAGCGAAATGGTGCGAACATAACCGCCCACCAAAAATGAACATTTTTTTAAAAGATATATATAGAACTTGAAAAGAGAATTTTATTATAACTGGGCATTTCCTCCCAGTAGGGGGCTACGGTTTACCCGCCGATGCTCGGGATAGAAAAAAGCAAAATAAAACGCGAATTTTTTTTAAAAACTAAATCTAAGTTTGAGAAATAAACAAGAAAAAAAAATTAGTTTTCTAAAGGAAGGGGTATTATTTTATTTACCGACCGAGTGAGGGAACCGTGGGTGGTTTTTACCGACACCACTCGAACAACACCATCGCTACCGGGAAATAATTGCTCGACGCGTCCTAATGGCCACGATAGAGGAGAAGTTTTAATTCCGGGAAGAAAAACAACTTGACCCACTTTGGGTACATTAGAGGAACGATTCCATTTGGGTCGTTGAGATAAAGTGAGCAAATATTCATTGGACCATCGCCGCCAGAACGACTGGGTAATTTGGCGCAATCGTAGCCAGCACGAATGCAAATTTATATTTTCTGGCAGAGTTATCTCTGGCATACTTAATATAGGGCCTCCAATAAGGAAATGACCGGGAGTCAAATAATCGGGGTTGTCTTTAGTGTCCAAGGAAAAGAAACACAAAGGTCGGCTATTCAATACGGCCTCTATGCGAGCGAAAACAGTAGACAACTCTTCAAAAGTAAGAGGTTGTTTGCCAAGAGTGCGTAGTAATAGAGATTTTGCAGATTTTACAGATGCTTCCCACATACCCCCAAAATTAGGAGCATAGGGCGGATTAAACTGCCATTTAACTTGGCGAGAAACCAATGCGGTAAATATTTCATCTTGGTTTTGATGAAGAAACGCACTAGCTTCCTTTAACATACGGGCTGCACCAATAAAATTCTTTCCACAATATGAATAGATAGTATCAGGAGCACCTCTCCGAGAAGCAAATCGATCAAAACACGCCATAAAAGCATCAGTAGTAAGTTTCAAGTGAACAGCTCTCGTGCACATGCACACGAAAACACAAAGATATGATTTGAAAGAAGAAGCATTATGCCGAATGGAAGACTTAACAAGCAACGGTCCAGCATAGTCAACTCCAACATTAGTAGAGGCACGAGTTAATTGTACACGGGACGGAGGCAAATTAGACATAATGGTTTGAGAAGGCTTGGAATTAAATCGGAAACATGGTATGCATTGATGTATTCGTTGTCGTATTAACGATCGTGATCCTAAAATCCAGTATTTTCTTAGAATAAGAGCTTGTGTGGTAAGAGGTCCGGAATGTAAGTAAGTAAGTAGATTTATTGCATAACTCAATATAGGTTAATAAAGTATAAAACAAAAATATTATACTATAAAGCAAATTATTAAAATACAGTTAATAATATAATTAGTTTTCATTTCTACAACTTAAAATATATTTTTTTAAATTACTCTTGAATTTTCTTTGAGGAGGCTGATTTGTAACTGATTTTGGTAATGTATTATATATCTTAATGCCATAATGAAATACATTTTTTGTGGTTATCGTTTTATTCTTCTTGTATATATAGTAATTGTCTGCTTGTCTTGTGCTGTAGTTATGTATATCTGACACTTCAATTAAGTTGCTAACCAAGTACGAAGGCAGCAAACCATTGATAATTTTATATATAAAAACCATACTATTATATTTCATTTGTTCCTGAACATTTAAAAAATTAAGGCATTCTAACATTTTACGGACTTTGGCAAATCTGCTACATTTTAATAAACATCTCATTGCACGATTTTGTATCTTTTGCAATCTTTCCAAATCACCTTGGTTTGAGACAAATAAAATGGTGCTGCAATATGTTAGGTGTGGATAAACTATTGCTCTATATAAAGTTATTCGAGCAAAACTTGATAACTTTGCACTAATTCTTCTCAGAAATCCAACCTTTTTGCTTACTTTATTTATAACCATCTGTAGATGCATTTTAAATGTTAATTTTCGGTCGATTATTACGCCAAGGTATTTAATGTTCTCTACCAGTTCAATATCAGACCCATCTATTTGTACATTCCTATTTTCTGTTTTTATCATTTGATAACTTCTATCATTCGTTAACAACATCCATGCAAAGATAACGCATGATAGTGGTCGCAAATAAGTTTAGATAAAGCTGCCCTTTTAGGCAATAACAGAGGATGTTTGCTATCATAGTTCAATTGTGAATGCTGTAAGCGACCGCCCACCCTTAGCAAACCTAGAGTATCGATAAACGGCGATAATTTTCTAAAAGAGGCGGAGAGAGGTTTTCTATTTTTTATTTGCAACAATTCTACTGCAAAAAATTGTTGTTGAACAAGTTTCACGCATGTTTGTGATGCATTATGTAATTCATCACGAGAAATAGGACCTAGAATTTTTCCCATGGGGTGACGGCAATTATAAATAAAACGAATAATATATGCCGTTGCATATTGCAAGCAACTTAAAGAAGAAAAATTTCCCATGAATTCAGCAAAATCGCACTGTTCTAATGCAACCAGTAGTGTAGTAATTGATTTTAATTCAGGTACTTCACTCAAAGGAACAAAAGAATAGTTGAGGTTAAAACAAACATCATTTAATTTAGATGCACCTTTCCACCACAAATCGTGGCGTAATAATTGAAGAGGGGTGAGTCCACGAGAAGCGACGTCAGCAGGGTTAAGTTCTCCGGAAACATGGCTCCATTGATCAATGGAGGTTGTAACGTGCATTTTTGGTGGCCTAACCTTTTTCGTCTACTTAATGCTTAAAATACATCGTTTTTGGATCGCTGTTAGTATAGAGTAAATACTTCCGCCTAATTTTCAGATTAATATGCAAGTTGACTCGCCTGTATTAACTTTAAAAGATGGTTTAGTGGTAAATTGGAATACTCGTAAAATTACTTTCCACTTGTCATTAATAAATAAAACCGATGCAATTAATATGTGGATATGCAGGTCTAGGTAGGCGAGCAGAAGTTGTACTAGTAGGAATCGAGATAAACAAAAAAGGGTCGTGTTGGTTTCTTGCTGACAAAACGTCAAGAATGGAGTAAAAAGATACGGTTTTTCTGGTTGAACTAAGAGTTGTAGAGCTGGTGAAACTCGACGCACGTGTGTTCAAAGAACTTTCGACGTACGGCATTATTGCTTACGCGTGTCTACTAAACGTTTTAGTCGTCTTTCTGATGGAAAAAAAAAAGCCGTAGAACTAACTGTCGCGGAGTCGTAGTTGGTCTTTGGGTTCCGATATAGGAATTACGTTAAAGATACTGATTCGTTCTGCTTTTAACTCGATGCACGCGGGTGTTAAGGACATGGTTACGGACTCCCTTTAGTGATACATGTGCTTTACTTATTATGGCTTTTGTTGCTTGCTTTGTCTGGTGATATTTAAACTGTGACAGACTACCGGTATACAAAAGTAGTGGTTGAAGTTCCTCACTGCTTTTTGTATGGTTATGCAACTAATATACCTAGTTCCTTCGCGTGATAACCCCAGTGAAATCAGTCCGTGTGATTAGGGTAAGTTGTGATAAGTTCCATCAACACCCTCACGGTGTAGGGTGCAGTGCTTCGTTAGTGCCAGACATCGTGGATCCCACACTGCAATGGCAAGGAAGCGGTACTGAAGGACTTTGTGTAAGTTGCACTATTTCCTATTTGTTCTTACTGTAAATATCTACCCGTTTGTTTTTGCAATATTCCTTGTCGTTCTGATACCTTTTCCATAGACTTGCCCGCTGTTTAATAACAAAAAAAAAGAACAATCAACCCTACTGAATGACTCAGAACAATTGTGCTTATCTACTTATTTATGCCTTTGCTAAAAATTTTACTAAATTACTTAGATTAATTATGTCTTACTTATTTATAACGAACAATCAACCATACTGAATGACTCAGAACAATTGTGCTTATCTACTTATTTATGTCTTTGCTAAAAATTTTACTAAATTACTTAGAGTAATTATGTCTTACCTAGTTATATTGTTTTGTTACATTTTACCTGAATTATGTTTAATTGGTGTGTGATGAAACGTTTCTGCTACTCCCCAATATGGTCTCACTTTGTACTCAGAATTTTTCTGTACTGCTATTACTGTTGTTAGATTATAGAGTTTATCTAAACAGTTGCTCTTATTTATTCTATAAAGTACCGAACAATTTATACTTGATCCATAGGCTATGCTTTTTCTCTGTTTCAGGTTTGCAGGACTAATTTGTTTTTCTTTCAGGTTTACTATTCTAATTTCTCTATGGCAGGTACTGGTACTAACTCCTGACAGCCGCGTCCCGTATATATTGGTCTGCTTTCTACAACCCCCCCTACTCTCCGATTGAGCCCGGTCACTGTTTTTTCCTTGGATTTTCTTTTGTTACGCACGGCTACGAGCCACCGTGACATAACTTTGACGCACAACGTGGCGTCTACTAGAAATACGTAACAAGGTATATTCTAGAATTTGGCTTACTCGATTTCCCACAAAAGGTTTTAACAAATATGTAGGCGTACGCAACCATGTAAGTACGACTTGAGAGTCTGAATAAAGTTTAGTTTCTGAAATAGGGTATGGAAATTTATTTGAACGCATAGAATGAACTAATTTGGTTAATAAAAGAGCTCTAGAAAGTTCTAAGCGTGGGATAGTAAGATGCTTTAGAGGAGCAACCTTGCTATTGGCTTGTAGAAGATTACAATTTACCGATTTATCACTAACAACATACAAGTAGACACAAGCGCCGTATCCCCTTTTGCTTGCATCCCAAAATCCTAGTAATCGATAAGTGCCATGGAATTGAGACAAAATACGAGGAATTTTTAGCTGGGATAACATAGTAATTTGGTTACAAAAGCCTTGCCATTCCTGACACCACTTATGATCAGGGGTATCATCACAATCAATTTGTTGAACCCACAGTCGTTGTAACATATGCTTTACTACAAATCAAACTGGCCTAGAGAAAGAAGTTTTACTAGCTCGTGCTGTAGTTGCTTCACTTCAGCAATACTTTCAGCACCTAATTACGATCATCCATATAGGTATGTAATCATAATAGCTTCAGAAGCCAGGGTAAAGTTTCCTTCGTCTATAACCAATTGCCGAAGAACTCTTGAGCTAAGGCGTGAAGGAGCTAAACCATATGTAAGAGTTCTAAGCTCGTACTCAGAAATGTTGTCTTGTGGAGTTGGTCTCCAAAATATATGCTGAAATTGACAATCTTGCTTACGAAGTAAGATCTGCCGGTACATCATGCGAATGTCCGCACAAACAGCAATTTTATGCGATCTAAATGTATTTATTATATCTGGTAAATTGCACTGTAATTTGGTACCAGCATATAATCTATTGTTGAGAGAATGACCTAATGAATCCACGGCAGATCCATTAAAAACAACGCGTAGTTTGGTGGTACTACTTGTTATTTTCGAGATGGCATGATGTGGTAGAATATAATCAGATGGATTTTCGGCTAAAATCATAAAAAAAAAATTGCTTTATTTATGACCCCAAAGCAATGAGAAACACTGGTAACGGGGCCTAATAGATACAAATAAAAGTACTAGTGATGAAGGCACAATCATTCAGTTAACTGTGTTACACTGCTAAAATAAGTACATGAGGACAATTTCTTATTTTTAAGTAATCAATTATGTTAATATACCTCTACATGACATTTAAAGCTTATCAAATATAATTCCAAACCAGTAATGTGTACTGAATATTTAAATTTAAATTGTAAGATAAAGGTTATTTTAGTAACTGATTCCTGATGCATACTTGACTTTTAACATATAACATTTAACACTCGTAAAGTGTATCACATCACGGATCTTTATAATCAGAGATATAGCGCTTTAAAAGTTTGGTAAATATTCGTTTTTTAGACAATTTCAAAAATGCAGGCGTCTCATTGTATACCAACACACTGCAATAAATGGGTGATGTTTGACTTTTTGTAGTCTTTAATAGGTTTGTTCTAAATCTATTTGATATTCTAGTACTGTAGTTATGTATTTTGTCTCCTGTTATTAAGGCACAATTAGATTTTAAGTGTTTGTTTGAGATATTGTGTATCAAAAGATAACAAGATGGCCGAAAGTGACAATCTTAATGAAAGTGGTAGTGCAAAAGTGTGTTATTACTGCAAAAAGAATGTTGTGGTAGGTGTTACCTGTAGTGCCTGTCACACTATAATGCATAATAGTTGTGCAAAACGTGTAAAATGCTGTGAATTACTATCTGCAGATGTAACCATTGATTTTACTAAAGATGCATATTTGTTTCTGAAGCAACTTGTAACTGAGCAGATGGAAAATAACAAGCTGTTAAAAGAGAAAATCAGTATATTAGAAAGTCAACTTCAGCAAGAATCTAATGAAAAGGAATCTTTAAAAAACCAAATTCAATAAATTACAAGCAAAATATAACCTAAGTAATAATAATTTTCAAAACAAAGCTAATGATTTAAAAGTTGCTGATAAGGATGATATCAGTATAACAGCTGCTCCTAATCATAAAGTGTGTTCTGATAGTGTACTGCAAGCAATTACAGCAGATATCACTACAATAGGCAAACCAATTCACAAATCCGAACTTGAAATTGAAGAACCTACTGCTAAGGAACTTTCATATGCAACTATAACAAAGGGAACAATAGGAAACCAAAATACAAAGTCTCTAGAAAGAAAACAAAGACACATAATAAATCAGCTTGTTAATATAAATGAAGATAAAACACATAGCAATGAGGGATTTAGTGAAGTGAGGAAAAAAGCAAATAACAAAAAACAAACACTAATTGGTACCAATATCAAAGAAACAAAACTCAAAGCTCCTATTAAAAAGGCCTGGATCTATGTTGGTGGCTGTTCACCTGAAACCACACCAGACACAATTATTGAATATGTACATGAGGAGTATCCTAATATTGCAGTAGACTGCAAAGAATTAAAAACCATAGGAAAACTAAAAGCTTTTCAAGTGGGGTTTGATTTTAACTATTATGAAAACATTGTTAATGTGGAATTTTGGCCGAAAAATATAAAAATTCGCAGATTCAATTTGCAGTTTTTCCATGCCCAAGCGGATATAAAAGAGAAAACGAACAACTAACCGACAACAGACTGCTAACTGCAACAAATGTAGAAACACTTAAAGATAATATAATCTACAATACACTTAAACTGATACATTTGAATATACAATGTATATCCAATAAAATTCATTTACTAGATGTGTTTGTCAATCAACAAAAACCATTATTCTTATGCATCACAGAAACTTGGATATATGAAGATGCAGTACCATCTATCAATATATATGGATATAAAATTGCAGCGGTCTATTGCAGAACTATTAAAAGACATGGTGGTGTGGTAATCTTTGCACAATCTAAAATAGAAACAAAAGTAGTCGATTTATCTGAGTACTGTACCGAACAGGACTTTGAGTGTTGTGCAATTAAATGTAACTTCAACCGTGTGAGGGTGTGTATTGTTACAATATACCAAGTGGGGATGGTAATTTTAAAACTTTATAAAGCAGTTTGATCAAGTGCTAACTATAGTGTCACAATTATCTGAAATTGTAATAATATGTGGTGACTTGAACATAAACTTTTTAAAAGATTCTTTAAATAAAAGAGAGTTGGAAGATATATTTCTGAGCTACGGTCTAAATAACTATGTTAATACTCCAACCAGAGGTAAGAATGGGATTGATTATATGCTAACAAATGCTAACGATTGCACTATAAATGTGACTGATCCAGGCTATTCAGATCATTCTGCTCAAATATGCTCAATTCAAGTGGCTAAAATAAAATACGGATCACAAAAGACTATCCAACTGCGAAGACACTTTACAGATAAACACATTAACAATTTTATACAGCTAATAACCAAAATGAGGTGGTATGACGTTTATGGTGCAACAGACATAAACGATGCCTTTAATAAATTTTGGGCCACCTTCTATTGGTGCGTAGAAGTAGTAAGTCCAAAAAAATGTTACAACTCAAATTACAGAGTATCTAATAAGGAATGGCTAAATCAGAGTATTATTCAGCAAGCAGAACATCTAAGAACACTTTATCAGATGGTAAAAGTCACTAATGATGGCAGATTAATAGCTGAATACAAAGTACAAAAAACAACACAGTCAAAATATTTGCAATGCAAAAAAAATACTTTCAAGAAAAAATATTAGCATCCTTAAACAGTACTAAACAAATGTGGCAAATAGTCCATCAAATCACTGGAAAAATGAACAATAAAATTGCAGTAACTCGAATAAAATACAATGAAAAGGTCTTAAATAATGAATATGACATCTCAAATGCGTTCTGTGAATACTTTAGTAATGTTGCTAATAATATCGTAAGCAATAGTCTGCAAGACACTAGTTGTAGTAACTGTATAGCACCGAAAATAATACTGAACAGTATGTATTTCACAGATGTAACCGAGCAAGAATTATTAGATACAATAGTTAATTTGAATAATAAAATTCAGCAGGTGTGGACGAAATTCCAAAATCATTTATAAAGAAGACAATAAAGCATTTTTCTGCTATATTAACATTTCTACTAAATTACTCTATGAAAACTGGGCGGTATCCTGATGCATTGAAAACAGGTTTAATAGTGCCAGTTCCTAAAAAAGGTGATCTAGAATGCGTTGAAAATTATAGACCAGTCTGCATACTCTCAGTTTTCTATCATTTTGAAAAATTAATTGCAAAAGAATAATGAATTTTCTAATGAAGTATAATCAGTTGGCGGATGAGCAGCATGGTTTTCGACCAGGTCGTTCTTCAGAAACAGCTGCATGTGAATTTCTAAATTATGTACTCAAACAACAAGATGAAGGCAAGTATGTTATAGGTCTTTTCTTTGATCTCACACGTGCATTTGATTGTGTTAATCCTAACCTTATGGAACCTAAATTATTTAATGTTGGCATTAGAGGTAAAATATGTGACTGGCTAATATCATTCATGCAGCAACGAAAATAAAACCAAAATCAATAATGCCACATCAATAGAACATGTGTGCGAATTAGGTGTACCGCAGGGATCTGTTCTGGGGCCCCTGCTTTTCAGTGTGTTTATCAATGACCTTCCGAAAGACATAACCAAAGCTAAAGTAATACTTTATGCAGATGACACCACAATGGTGGTTGAAGCTAAATCTCCAGAAGAGCTTCAGACCAAAGTAAACATTGTGATAGGACAATTTTGGCAGTGGTGTGCAAGAAACAGACTAGTTATTAATATAGCTAAAACAAAATGTGTTTACTTTTACAAAATAAGACATCTAGGCACCATCGATATTAGGCTGAATAAATCAAAGGTTGAAATATGTGAAAAGTATTATTCTTGGGAAGTTACATAGATGCTAAATTGAACTGGCAAGCAGAAATAGATAATCGATGCAAAAGATTAACAAATCATATTATATGTTAAAATATGAAGCAATACTTATGAACCCCAAGCTTTAAACGATATTACGCATTGGTATATACGCATCTAAGCTATAATATTATTCTCTGTGGGCAAGCCACTGAAATGAAAAGATTACTAGTATCGCAAAACGAATTATTAGGCTGCTATTTAACCTAAATGCCAGAGCTAGCTGTAAATTAGTTTTAAAGAAAAAAAAATCTTGACAGTTATTGGGATATACATATATAAAATATCGTTATATGTAAGACAAAATATTAAAAATTTTCGTACTCTCTCATCTATACATGAACATGAAACACGCCAAGGACACCTTCTTTATCAAGAACAATTTCACAATGTTTATTATGCAAAATCGCCGATACAAGCTGGCATTAAAATATACAATGCTATTCCAAATTATATAAAAGAAGCAATCAATCTTAAAACATATAAGCATTTACTAAAGGAATTCCTATATGATAAGTTGTTCTATAGCATTAAGGAATACTTTAATATACAATAGAATATGAATAAGAGTGTAATGACTTATCACATCCTGTATATAGGCAAAGTGCTGAATAAAATTCTTATCTTATCTTATCTTAGTTTTATCTGTTCTAACATACGCAATTTAAAAATAGGATTCAAATGACAAATTGCATAGACAAGTTCGGTAGGAGTGTAATATTCAATCCCAAATAACACTTTGATGACTTTATTTTGCATTCGTTGCAGTGGATTAATTATATATTTTGAACAGTTTCCCCAGCATGTTATTAGATATCTGAAGAATGGTACTATAAAACTATTATAAATTAATGTCTTGGTTGCAATATTAAAACAAACTGACATCTTTTATTGCTCCCGTCATAGAAGCAATCTTTTAATTATTGTCTCAACATGAGACTTCCAAGTTAGCTGGCTATCTATAATTAGGCCAAGATACTTATACGATTCTACTCTTTGAATATGTACATTATTTAACGAAACTGAAATATAACCTTCTGGTTTATTCTTTTGTTTTATCAGCATATACACCGTTTTATTTAAGTTAATACAAAGTTTATTATGGACTGGCCAGCTAGAGTATATTTTTAAATCTTCATTTATTAGATTTTGCAGCTGAGACAGATCATACCCGAATAGAGGATCGCAGTGTCATCTGCATACATAAAATATCTGCCCTTAGTTCCAGAAATTGTAAACTGTGTACGTAAATCAGATACAGTAATGGGCCAAGAATAGAGCCCTGTGGCACACCTATACTAATGTTAGAAGTTATACTTTTGTGCCCTTCGTATACTGTAAAGTGATGCCTATTTATTAGATATGACTTTATTAAATCAAATGCAACACCTCTTATTCCCATTTTATACAATTTTTTCATTAAGATAGGAATGTTTACAGTATCAAAAGCCTTTTGTAAGTCAATAAATACCAGAATTGTGTATTTATTTTTATTTAGTTCTTTTATTATTAGTTCAACTAAGTCGGTAGTTGCCCCAAGCGTACTACTTCCAGGCAAAAAACCATACTGATAGTTGTCAAAATTATAAGAAGTAGCAATGAATTTCATAAACCTTTCTTTTATTGTTGACTCTATGATTTTTGAGAATATACTTAATAGTGAAATTGGTCTATAGTTACCCATCTCATGCCAACTACCTGCTTTGTATACAGGTATTATTTTAGCAATCTTTAGTTCCCCTGGAAAGATACCATTGCAAAAGGAGTTGTTAATTAACTTAGCAAGGTTTATTAATAATGCATCACTACAGATTCTAAGCAAATCTTGTTTCGAAATATTATCTACACCTGGAGCAGCATTATTTTTTAAATGTTTTATAATATCTAGACTTCCACTGTTGTTACTGGATATAAGAAAATTGATTTACCCCATAACTGTTCCCTAAATTCTATATTGGTGGTTGTGTTGTTTTTTGAAACAATATCAGACCCAATCCTATTAAAGTAAGAATTGAATTCATTTGCAATGTCCTGAGCAGATTTTATAATCCTGTCTCCTGTGTTTATATATTCAATATTTATGTTAGGTTTAGGGAAGTTGCAATTATTTATGATTTTATTAATAATCTGCCAGTTTTTACGAGGATTGTCGTTTGTTTTCCGAAACTCTTGTTCTGCCCATTGTTTCCTTAATTTACGCCCTAAAATATTTAACTCATTTTTTAGTTGTTTAAACTTAGCTACTGCCTCCTCAGAGAATAGCGATTTCATTCTTCTATAAGCCTTATCTCGTTCTTTCATTTTTTGAATGTATAAGGAAGAGATCCAAGTATTGCCTTGTCCTATTTTTATTTGTTTGAATTTTATGCAACTGGCTTTCGTTGTATCTATTAAATGAGTTAAATCTGTGAAAGTACTTATCTGTTTATCATTAGTAAATAGCTCAAATCGGAGACGTTCCTTCCAAATTTCATACTCAATTTTAGATTTTATAATAATAGTTTTATTCCTAGTTTTTACGGGATAATTAATTACAACATTCATAATTTTATGGTCTGAAATACAATGATCTTCAAGATGAATACGACTATTTAAATCATGGTTAACAACAACATAGTTTAAGTCACTAATTATCTTAAAGGCATTCATCTAAACCACATTGAGATATTCTCCAGATTCTACATCCTTCTCTAAAATATCGATGTTCATGTCACCGATCACTATACATTTTTGTTTTTGTTTGGATAACAATGCATTAAAGAGTTCTAAAAAATTTTGAAACCCACTAGAAGGTGGTCTGTAAATCACCATTATGTGGATGTGTGTTTGAACTAAGTTAATGTGTAATACTTCACAATTATACAAGGACGAGGAGTCAATTATGTTGAATTGAATACCTTCTTTAATGTACAGAGCGACACCCCCACCTCTAGAGTCTCTGCATGCAAAACTAGAATGATACCCTGGTATATTGTAGTATTGTGTTTCACTAGAATACAACCAAGTTTCAGTTACTGCTATTATATGAATATTATTTTTAAATTACAAATAGCTTCAATGTCACATAATTTATTACGAATACTATTAGTGTTTATATATAAAATATTTAATGTAGTGTCTGCCATTGAGAAAAAAGGAAAACAAAATTTTCAAATTCTAGCTTATGATCGAATATTATGGTAACATTTGCTTATTTATTATTTCTTCGGAGGTAATTTTGATCACACTTGATTGCTCATCTCTTTTAGCATATACAAAGCCATCACGTGTCCACAAGAATTTCCAACGTAGCTCAATTATTTTCTTTCGGGCTAATACAAACAAGTTGCGATTCTTTGTCGTTAAATTTTCGTTAATATAAACCTGAGTTTTTTCTGCGATTCCAATTCCAATCTCATTTACATAAACACTTTTCCCTTTTCTTCTAGCCAAAAATATCTCCTTAGTAGATCTTCTAAGAAATCTCACAATAATAGCCGATGACCCATTTGATCTAGAAGGTAACTGATGTGAAATGTCTATATCGGTAAGTTCAATATCACAACCAATAGTTTTTGCCAACTTTTGTACTATGAGGTTAGTGTTTTCATTAGGTAGAACAGCAATACCATGTATCTCAACACTGTAAGATCGATTTTTCCAGCTTCATTTCGATAGCATCATTTAATTGCTTCAACTTAAAATTTTCTTCTTTTACAGCAGCCAATTCTTTAGTGAGTTGTTTGATGCAATCATTGTCTTGACGTTGCTGCTCAAATTGTTTAGATATGAAGTCCATAGAAATTTGCATCTCCTTGATCACAACTATTAAATCATTTAAAGATGGATTTTCAGGGATTGGTAACACAATTTGATTTTTTGATGGCTGCAGACAATTACTATTTTCCTGTAAACCCCCACAGCATATCACACTAACCTCATCAATTTTTTTAAGTTGCCCACTCGTCTAGCACAGCTGTTATGAAATTTTCTATCACAATTAATGCATTGAAATCCACCAGTACATTTACTTTTGCAGTAACCACATTTTGATTCTACAGGATCTCACATTGTAGCATCTATTTTGTATAGTATAGTTTTGAATATTGATTAAGCAGAGTAACATTAATATGAACTTCAACTGTTAGATAAATAAACTTGATATTTCTTATCACATAAATAATACACACCTGCTGTGTCAATTTCAGTCCTTGTAAGAAATTCTTTTTAGGATTTTTGCAAGTTATTTTATTGAATTCCAATAGTTAATACTTAGAAATAATAAAGTAAAATCAGCCACATACAATGTGTTACGTTTTTTTTAGCGGCTGCACGTTGGGCGCCAAAATCTCTGTTACGTGTTTTTCGTGGCAGCCACGTTGGGCACCAAATTTATGCTACGTAACACAAAGAAAGTCAAAGAAATGACCCGGCTCAATCGGAGAGTAGGGGGGGTTGTAGAAAGCAGACTGACCTATGATGTATGCGGTGGTAAGGAGTTAGTAACAGTACCTGCAATAAAAGAAATTAGAATAGTAAACCTGCAAAAAAAAAAGATTAGTCCTGCAAACCTGAATTAAAGAAAAAGCACAGCAGTAATGAAAAGTCTAAGTTATTCAGTACTATGTAGAATGAAAAAAAAAGAAACTGTTTAGATAATCTATATAATATAACAACTGTAAAAGCAATACAAAAATTTTTAGTACAAAGGGAGGTAATATTGGGGAGTAGCAGAAACGTTTCCTCACACACCAATTAGACATAAAGCAGATAAAATTTTAACAAAATATAAATAGATAAGACACAATTGATATGAGTAATTCAGCAGTATTGATTATTTTTTTTCTTTCTTTTTTTTTTCTTAATCGCAGGCAAGTCTATTGGGAAAGGTATCAGAACGACGAAGATATGGCAAAACAAACGGATAGATATTTAAAGCAATAACAAATAAGAAATAGTTCAACTTACAAAAAGTCCTTCCGCAACGCCTCCTTGCAACTGAAGTGTGGAATTCACGAGGTCCTGCACTAGCGAAGCACTTCACCCTTGATTGTGAGGGTGTTGATGGAATTCCTTACACTTACACTAATCACACCTACGTATTTCACTGGGGTTAGCAGCAGACAATATCACGCGTCGGAACTATGTAGTTGATAAATTTCTTGGTAATTCTATTTCCTAAGACCATAATTTCGAACTATTCTGAAGCACTAGTTTAATTTCAACTGGGACCAAAGGTATATTATTTTCATAAACATCCCAAAAAGCAGTGAGAAACTACAGCCAATACCTTAGTAAACCGGTAATCGGTTATGTTTCGCAACTAACGAAATTTGCTCAAGCAATGATCTATTTTAGGTTCTTTGTTGTTAGAAAATTCAGAAACTACAGTAGCACTGTATTTAAATAATTCAAAGTATGCGCTACTTTGCAAAGAAAAAAAAAAGGACCGCGAAACTAGATTGCACACACACAGTTTAAAAAAATCAAAAAGACAAAACAACTAAAAAGAACCATAATGGGTAAAGCACGTGTATCACTTAAGTACGTCCGTCAAAATGTTCCGTAAAACATTTATCTCACAAGACAAACAACTAAAAACACCATTAGTAAAGCGATGCGTAATCACTAAGTCAATGTTCCATAAAAACTTTTATTGTACAAGAAAAACAACTAAAAACAATTAGTAAGACACGCGCAAGCAACAAAAACCGTCCGTCACATGTTCCGTATTTTTAACGTACGTAATACATCGGAACACAGAACAGAACTGAACTTAGAACTCCTAGCTATTATAACCGCTTATCGAACATTATCTACCTCGCTAAATAACATAAGGAACATCTAAAACGTGAATGTAACAATCGTATCTAATAATTAATTACAGGCTGTTTATCGTTTTCGATAAGTTGGAATTTATTTATTAATGAGAAACAAGCTTCAATTTATCTATCTTTTTAAAATTAATACACGCGAGTTATATTGCATACAATATGAAAACTATTCGGACGTATTTACTTGATACAAACAGCGATTCAAAGGAAACGATGCAATCCACTCATTACAATACGACACCTTCGCCTAAGGAGTTAATAAATATAAAAGATAGAAATAGGAATTGCAGAAAGGTATTTACTAATTTGAGAAAAAGCGTAAAAAGGTTAAACTATTAAAAATGCACGTTACAAATGATATAACTTGCACTAATTGTTACTGTTTTGAAACACTTAAATTATTTTATAAAACAGAGCACTTGTTATATACAACATTCATATCATATGCCTTCTTATCTAATCTCTTAACCAAGATCAAAATATTCTTGTAAAAACATATTATAAGAATTTTGTTTTTCGAGAGAACATGAAAGACGTTTTTCTAAATTTAGATAACATTTATAAGCAATATGTCGATTGCTACCGAGAGGTTTAATATTGTTATTGAAAGAGAAAGCGACAGTAAAACGACCAGAGGCGTTTCGAGAATAATTTTCTAGAAAATGAGATTCACAAATAACATCTTCTTGAGAGGGAACTTTGGGCATTTTGACTTCTTCTAATTCCCAGAAATTATTTATATCATTATCTACTGAATCAGAAATAAAAAGAGAAGTTGCATTAACTGCGGTGTTAACATTTGGAACCTGTCCCAATAGCACGTAACCGAATATTGTTTCAATTGCTACTGGTTGGCCAGGAATGATTCTAGTACGATCAGAAAATAGCACTTCGGAACATATTTCAGCACCCAGTAGTATGTCTACGGGCAATGATTTATGAAAATTTTCATCGTCAAGCTGCAAACATTTAAATTTATGGTAAATACGAGAAGGCAGTGAGCAACCGGGAACGTTTCCCGTTATTTTAGGGAAGATTGAAGCACTGAATTGAAATTGATGCTTTGAGTGATTAGAAAACAAAGTGCATATTACAGCTCCTTTGGATTTAATTGCAGAACCTGAAATGCCACCAACTTGGCGGAAATCATGTTGACGCTCCAACCCTAAGCGTTGGACACAAGAACTTAAAATTGCGTTGATTTGAGATCCGGAATCTAAAATGCATCTCACAGATTGTAACTTATTGTTTATATCTAAAACACGAGCTTCTACCGTACCTAATAAAACAGTGTAATTTTCTAGTGAATTTGTGACGTTGCATGTCGAAACAACTTCAGTTGTGAGTGCGGCTTTCGAATCGTTAGATTCAGTAATGTGTTCCCTAGCAAGTGGTTTATGCAACAGAGTATGATGAGAAGAGGAATGGCACAACTTACATTTACCATCAGAATTACAATCACGAGGAGTATGACTGCCGAGGCATTTAAAACATCGATTTAAAGATTTAATAGCAACTTGACGATCGGCGACGCTAAGTTTTTTAAATGCCAAACATCCATAGATTTTATGGACTTCCCCACAATAGGGACAAATTATACTAGCGGTTTTAGTCGCCACTGAAGTCTGCGAATTTTTAACCAAGAAGGATTGGTTTAAACTAGATTTAAAGCGAAGGGGTGCATCTGGCTTTGGCGCTCTTTCCTTTTTAATATCTTCATAAAGCTCTGAAGTTTTGCTTTGCAAGGTTAAGAAATCGAACAGTTGAGTACAAGTAGGAACTGCCGAACCTATGTTTGAATCAAATGCGTTTTGAGTTTTGAATTCTAGGTTGCGATAGCATAAAGAAAACAATAAAAAATCAGCCAAATCTTCAACTTTATTCGCTACCTTTAACGTGTTAACAGCATTAACATGAATATTAATAAAGTTTGAGAGCGATCCAGAGTTTTTAAATTGAAGTATTTTATTTAAGTAGTAGCTCGTAATTCTACGAGGTGAATTGTAGTGATCCTGAAGTTTCGTAAACGCTTGTTCGTATAAATTGGCATCTAGAACTAAATCCGAAATTAAAGCCAATGGTTCCCCCTTAAGAAGCATTCACATGTAATGATACTTCTGGATTACGGGAATGTGATCGTTTCCTTGGACTAAACTTTTGTATAACGTAATGAAATTTTGCCAATTGTCTAAACAACCATCAAACGGATTTATACTAAGAGGTTTTAAATAACTGATAACAGGTTGAGATGCACTTGCGATAACTGCTGTATCGCCGGCAGAAGTAGAAGCCTTTTGCTTCATATCGAATGGAGATCTTTGAGAATTTATCTCATCCTTTTCTTCTACAGTGGAATTATAACTTAAAATTTTATCGTAACGAGTATCGAGTTGTTGCTCAATACTTTGCATTCGAACCTATCTCGCTTCGACTGCTGAAAAGCGAGTAGCCGTTTTGATATAGTCTTGGATTTCCGTTAAACGAGAAAAATAATCCTCTAATTTTTTTTGTAGAATGTTTCTGGTAGTCATGATTAAATGTTTGTTACGCACAAATAATACTTGCACGAATTTTAGATTAAGAGTACTTCCAAAGAAGAGTTTATTGTTTGTATACAAATACAAATGTTATTGTTTTAAAACGTGTTGAATGGCAACACGATAATGGA
Source organism: Platerodrilus igneus (assembly GCA_036346225.1). NCBI lineage: Eukaryota > Metazoa > Arthropoda > Insecta > Coleoptera > Lycidae > Platerodrilus > Platerodrilus igneus. Next base: position 2,275,950 of record JARFIW010000347.1, on the reverse strand, counting down.
GTTATCTGACTAAAGTATAAATGCAGTATTTTTAAAAGTACACACGTGCAATTCAAACTGGAAAATTTTATAGCAATTTAATTATCTTTAGAATTAGTGTTATGGTTATTCGAAATTACAATTAATGTTGGACATATGTATTTATGTGCTTGAATTTAGGATGTGAGACGAAGAACGAGATATAACGTAGTTCTTAATCCGGCTCGTACGGATCAAAAAACTTATGTACACGCCTCTTGGAACGACAAGGGACGCAAATAGAAATTGCCTGGAGTGCAGTAGGCAGTAAACCAGGGTTGTAAGGTAGAGCGTGGACTGTATAGAGTAGAAGAAAGGAAATATAGAATTTGAATACAAAGTCACATAAATACTTAAAGCACTTACCGAAGCACAACATCTGGAGCACTAACGTGGCACCTTTCAGTACTGTTTCTGGCCAGAGGTAAATAGGAAACGGAGTAAGGAAATGATTATTTTAGGAAAGACATTAGAGGCAGCAATATTGAGAATTGAAGGAAACACGTTCGCGTTCGCGGATGGTTGTTAATCGACTCTTTTAATTATGCTATTCCTTATCTAGTCTGGCTTGATAAAGAATACCACGTTGGGAGAGCGAAATGGTGCGAACAGATAGCAATACTAAACATTTCCTACATTAAATTTTTAAATAAATAGGGGTCCATGTTAAAAGTTTGACTAACAGGTTTGTAAGCAAGAACCGGTTAAAAAATAGACTGACAGTATATCATTTTAACCGTTTAAACAATGTTGTAGTTTTTTAAGGAAATTGAAGAGACTGATAGTTGTTTAAACAAATATTCTTTAATTGTATGAAGTCTCTAGTTGAGAGTACTGCTGACCTACAGCAGGTTAAAATACGAATAACCAGAGAATTTGTTCTGCATGAACAAGTAACTATATTAAACAACTTTGAATTTATTGCATGTTTAACAAATGTCTCTGATATCATTTGCTCCACACACGTTGTTTGTTATTGACCAAATTTGATGCTGCTATTTACAAGCTCGTCCCTATAGTAGGGGACCAAGAATACTACTATGGTAAGCCTGCTTATTGTAAAAGGCGATTAAAAGCACAGCAAGAGGCAGCAGCCTTGCTGGCTAAAAGATATTGGAGGAGAGTCAGTTGGTCTCGGGCGATCCTCAATAATTTACAAGGTTGTTGGGGGTTAGCCCTGACGGATACGGCTTTTTGCTAAAATCTTTAAAAACGACGTTGTGGAAAGATATGGGAACCTACCACAATATTTCCCAGGTATACGTGGCCTAAAATACAAAGTATGTTGATGGAGAGCTCACAGGTAAAATTCTTGTCTGGAGGTAAAATACCTCCTCATTTGGATCTCCAGGAGAGGGTACTTGAGGCTCGTCATCTTAAGAATTTAAAACAACGGTTCGATTTAGTGATAGGGACTTGAAATGTAAGGTCATTACTTAGAGTAGATAAGTTAACGAATTTATTAGTCGAAATGAGAAAAGGAAAGCTGGACATTGTAGGTATTAGTGAGGTGAGATGGCCAGATAGTAATGACTTTTGGAAAGATAATTATAGAATAATTACAACTTCTTTAACTAATGGACATGCAGGGGTAGGAATAATGTTAGGTAAAAGATTAGGATGTAAAGTTAAAGTGTAATTACAATTTAGAGATAGAATCATTATGGTTAGATTGAGTACGAAACTCACAGACACTGTTTTAGTACAGGTTTACATGCCAACAACTCATTACGAGGATAAGGAAGTAGAAAAGGTATACGAGGACATAAATAATATAGTGAGAAAAGTAAAGGGAGATGAGAATTGAATAGTTATGGGCGATTTTAATGCGTCCGTGCGAGAAGGTAGTGAGGGAAAAATGGTAGGAAAATTTGGGTATGGTAGACGAAATGATAGAGGAGGAAGATTAGTTGAGTTTTGCCAGGAACATAGATTACTAACTGTAAACACCCTATTCAGACAACATGTTAGAAGAAGATATACCTGGAAGGCGCCAGGTGATAGGGCTAGATACCAAATAGATTATATTTTAGTTAAACAAAGATTTAGAAACCAAGTTAAAAACTGTCGTAGTTATCCATGGGTTGACGTAGATAGCGATCATAACTTAGTTAAAATGAAGTGTAATCTAAAATTCAAAAAATTGAGAAAGGCTAAAAGAGAGGGATGTGATCTAGGTAAGCTTAATGATAGTGAGGTAAAAGGGGAATATAAACAAGTATTAGATAATGAGATCAAAGAGATAGCTATAGGAGGGAACGTAGAAAATAGATGGAAAGAAATAAAAAGGGTTGTACATGATACAGCAACACAGACTATAGGTAAGAAAAAAGTAGAAGCGAGAAAACCCTGGGTAACAAAGGAGATATTAGAATTAATAGAGAATAGAAGAAAGCTTAAACCTTTCAGAGAATTGGATAGTGAAAGTAAGCAAAAATATAATAGAGTTAGAAATAAGTGTAGAAAAGCTAGAAATAAATTAATGGAGGAGAATTGTAAGGAAATATCTTACAGTTTAAAAACGCGAATTCTAAGAAATAAAACGTCGATAATTACAGTTAAAAAGTCGATAAAACAGTTTAAGAGTTCATAAATACATCGCAAGCGCAATGAGTAAAGCGGGTGACGCCACTTGCGGAGGGCAGCGTTAACCTTATTACAGATTCCGCGTGGCCACTGCCAATGACGTCACCAATGCACAAAATTATATTGCGCCATAATCGGAAAATTTACACAAAATTTAAAACAATAAACAATACAGCGAACAAATTAACAAGAGGGTTACTTACATCAGAAATCCGAACGTCCGGCGGGGTTGAGCTAAAGTTGGCCTCTATCAAAGTCCATCAGGGCTCCATCCCGGAGTGATTAAAGATGGGACTGCTCAGGTGCTGTTGGCAGAGCATGGACATCCGGCTCGTCTAGGGTCGTGGAGTACGGTTCGCCGAAGGTTGCAGATTACCTACCTATGCAGGGATCGGATTAGGAAATATGGTAAGGGCGACAAACAAGATAATTAGGCAGGATATCTACATAGGTAAAGATAAGCACGATACGATACCTCAAAGCGTCCACTCCACTCGAAGATCAGGCAAAACAGCCACGTTTTAGAGCGTCACGGAAACTTGTCCCCACTCTTTTGTCTTTTTTTCACGTCGGCGCGAAGTTATTCGTCCAACCCTCTCGCGTCGCGTGATCTGCGCAAACGCACTGTGACGTAACGGAAGCACGCGCCTAGTCTTTTAAAATTCCACGCACCGCGTCTTTTGAAATTATGGCGCGAAACCTCCGTACATCAAAATTAACCTAATACATGTTTAAGTGCCAATTGGCACGTAACAAATACAAGATGATTTGAGAGTAGGTAAGACAGGCAGGGCTTACAGGGCAGTTAAAAAGTTTTTTGGGGAAGCTAGGAAAAAATATAATGGTATTAAAGATAAGAATAATGAGCTTCTAATAAATAAAGTTGAGGTGGCAGATAGATGGAAAAGATATTTAGAAGATTTATATAAGGGAGACAATATGGATGAGTTAGAGAACGACCAAGAAGAGGATGTAGAAATAGGGTTCTCAATATTAAGAGAGGAATTTGATACAGCTGTTAGGGATCTTAAACTAAATAAAGCACCGGGGATAGACGATATACCCGCAGAATTAATAAAATATGCAAGTCAGAAAACTTTAGACAGATTATATGAACTAGTAAAAGTAATATATGACACAGGTGAGGTCCCAATAGATTTCGAAAAAAATGTTATTATCCCAATTCCAAAAAGTCAGTAGCTGATAGGTGTAGGAATTTTAGAACGGTTAGTGTAACTTCCCACGCTTCCAAAATACTAACAATAAAAATTAAAAATAGAGTAGAAGCATTGGATGAGAATTATTTAGGCGAAGACCTATATGGTTTTCGTAAAGACAGAGGGACTAGAGAACCGATACCAATGATTATCGAAACAAGGTTACAAAAAAATAAAAAGACTCATTTCGCGTTTGTAGATTTAGAAAAAGCATGTGATAGGGTTAATTGAATTGTTATGTTCAGGGTGTTGCGAAAAAAAAAATTTTTATGTCATATTTATTAATATAATAATTTTAGATTCAATTGTCGTGATGCAGTTTGGTGGTGGTTGTACTGTATAAAGGCATATGTTGAAGAGGTGCCCAATGGAGTTAATATTCTTGCTGATAAAGTTTCACGAATATTTCCAACAGATGATTCATCACCTCAAGAACCAGGTGTTGCAGATCAACCACTGTATGAAGTGATACAAGAATCTTTAAAAACCCATTTCCAAGGACTTGCTTTCCGTGAACGTAATGCTGGTAAACAGATCGATGCACATATGACTGATAAAGGTTTCAATAATCAAATTGGAATTAATCCTGAAACAGGTATGTAGAACTTAAGTGTTTATAGTTTTTCTATTGGGAAAAACAGGTTATGATATGTTGCTATTGTGTATTGGAAGATAGCAAGCTAATCGGATTTGCAAATTTTCTATACATATAAAGTAAGCATGGAGGATAAATATCTAAGGATATCTATAAGTTGGGTACCAGTATATTTAACCTCAGAAAATAGCATAACAAATAGTAATGTTTAATAATTTTTGGACTAATGCATGCACGGCTGCACAAACTCACACAATAAACAGCACAACACATAAAACAGCACATACTAAACAACACACATGCACACACACACACGAATATAACAGACAACATACAATACACGTGTATTGTAAATGTATGCACTTGAATGTGTGCAATCATGCATACATGTATGCACTGTAATCCAACTCTCCCATGCATTCATGCTCGCACACCTGCACATGTGAATGCATGCTTACGTTCATATATGTTATGCAATGATCCATGACTCTTTACATGTGGATGCATGCACATATCTACTCACTCATCTATGCGCACATCTGCTGACCTAAACACGCCCACACCCATGCCTTTGGTACCAGTTTGTCGAATGCAGAAATGTTGCGTTGACAAACATTTAATACATTCTTCCTGTTATTATTATTTCTCAGCAAAAATTAAACAACGATAGATGAAAACTTCTGGGTAACACTTAGCTGGCAGTTTTGTCAGTTATATCTTTTAACATGACAGCGTTCAGTGGTATTTTCAAGATGTTTTTATTTTTTTGGATACTAAGTAAATAATTCTACGCAGTATCATTCTTTCTTCCTAATTTCTAGTGGATGTTCAAAACTTCATAAGACTTTCCTCAATAGTCCACTTTCTACCTTTGCTAAAGCTTGAATGGCAGTAGCAACTTTAAATTTATAAAATAGCCGTATATATTTATTTTTTTCTGCTGCTACAGTTTCTGTATCTTCCGCTTAGCTAAGTGGAATTTAAATGAATTTAATAAACATTCGTGCATTTCCTTGCTGAATGGTTCGGATTAGCATAATATTTTATTGTAGAACACTTCTTCATTCACTGCTCAACCTACAGAGCCTGAAGATGGCAGATGTGATCTTGCCAAAACGTCTCCAAATTGACAGTGGTTCACTTCAAAACCAGCCAACTATCATATATATATATATATATATATATATATATATATATATATATAGTTGTTATAATTTTTCGAACGGATATAGGTAATGAAATAAAGTTGTGTAGAATCTTGGGATACACTCGTTCATACAAATAAAAACTACAGGGTCAATTTGTAATTATATTCGACGTTTCGACATGAACAATTATGCCTTCTTCAAAGACTAGCATTTAACAAATATTAGTATACCAACTTGAAACAGTGTAGCTACTTCACAATAAAAAGGTTGCAATGTTAAATAAATAAAATAACTACAATAAAATTGTAAAAACAGATAAATTTAAACTTAAAACAAAGAGTTCTAACACAGTATCTAAAATAATACCAGTTCACGAAGCGAAAGTCACATGGTGACCATGTCAAATTGAAGCTGAGGAAGGTGTATCTCTATATAATTAGACCGAACATTAACTCAAGGACAAAATAAATTGTGCACACATAACATCCACATATTAAAAGTCTTATTTATCTACAAAAGTGATAGTTATTTAAACTATAAAGACCCGAATATGCAATGTTCAAATTATTTTTATCCAATTTGCTGTTGACAGGATTAAGTTGTTGATGTATATAAAAGATTCCAAGAAAAGTCTCTTGTAGTAGTTGCTTTCTATATGCAAAATCTTCGTACCATTAAAATTTGCTACTTGTTTAGTGTTATACAAATGCAACGACAAAGCACAACACTATTTTCCAATCTTGGCATCACTTTTATGCTGTATTATGCGGTTCTTTAGCCACTGTTTCGACTGACCAACATACGTTTTTTTGCAGCTACATTCAATCTGGTAAATAATGTTACTACAATGAGACTTATCCGTATTATCTTTTAGTTTAGTAAATAAATTACCGATCGTTTTTTAATAGGTACATGCTATAAAGATGTCAGATTGTTTCAATATCTTAACAAGTTGAGGTGTTAAATTTTGAATGAACGGACGTTTCCTAAATTTGGTAATTCTTGATCTATCGAGTATAATAACTTTTTTTTACGAGAAATTTAGGATATGCATTATTAATTAGGGTAAATTCTAATTCTCTTTAATTTTTATTAAGAAATCCGGGTTCACAAATTTTTTGACTACGTTGTTTTAAGCACATAATAGTTTTAAGCTTGTGTTTCGATATATGGAGTGTCCGGAAAATATGTCTACGACGTGAGGTTAGAGATTTGTTAACTCAAAATAGACTGTTTCGGACCACCTATTATACAAGTTGTTTGATTTAGTCGCTAGTGGGTTCAGAATTCGTAGGTTCTTGATATTTTAAAACAACCAGAAAGTCAATAGATTTTGAGTATTTTTGAGTGTGAGTTGTACTTTCAATTGACGTTTTGTGAAGCTGTACGCAATGATTTTAAAAGTATATGAGTGCCCCAAAAAATTATATGTAAATTTTCGAACATAATCTCTGCTACGAGTAAAATGAGTGTTACATTATAAATTTTGATTTGCTCTGAAGGAGCAGGGATCGTGACAATTTAAGGATGCTCTTGCTAACTATAATGGTGTGGGAGTGGATTCCTATAGAAAAATTATAAAAGGTAATAGAAAAATTCGAAATAAAAATAATAAGAAATACAAATAATAAAATGACTGAAGTACAAACAAACTACGTTACTATATTCATTCCGTCTTAAAAGGTATTTTCCTTTTGTCATAATTAAGGGGCGCTAAACCACCTGTCTCTGCAATCCTTTTGATATTATCTCTATATGGAAGACTTATACCATAATAGGTCTCCTTTAAAATCTGGTTTCCTAAATTTTTCACATTATACTTCAACCTTTCTCTAAAATATCGTAAAAATACTCATTAAATTTTTTCAAATTAAATATAATTGTAAAATCAAATGCCTCTTTCAAATACAACTTCATCACTATGGTGATTGGATATCCTTTTGCAATAACTTAATTACCATTTAGTCCGTAAATAAATGCAAATAAAATTCAACCTATACTTAATCTCTATGGCATTATATAATTGCAAGATAAATACAAATATACTGAAAAAACTAGTTCCTTAACCTCACTCTGGCCAGGTATTACTAAAAAAATCCTAAAATAATTAAATTAAATCAATCAATAAAGTTATCACTCCAATTTTCCCGTTTCTTATATTAAATTACATGATATTGTTAATCCCATTGCCTGAAAATGCTTTTAATAACAAACAGAAAATAGTTAAATACTGTTTTATCCTTTCATTGTCCATTCAGAATACTAATGTTTTATGGTTTAACTAACGCTAAAATCTACCAATGAAATTTACATTTAAAATTCCATACGCACATATTTTTTAATATTTTAAAATGTTCCAAACTTGCTTGCACAATAACATTATGCTTAAATTTAACCAACATGAGCTCAATCGCTAATTCATCATCCAACAAAATAATTATTTTCATGATTTGCTAATTTAAACTACAGAAATACGAATACAATACAATATTAGGTTTAATTCACCTATACAAAGTGTAAACCAAATCTCAGATATTATTCACTGATTTACAATACTGTTAAGCTCAAGGATGTCCAGAAACCATCAGTATTTCTAATTTTCGTTCCCATTTAACACAGCTCCCTTAACACGACAAATTATTGGATAGGATATCTTTCCAGGTTCTAACCCAATACTATTACATTTTGATCTTTTTAATTACTTGCTCGTGAATAATTAATTCATTCTTTTCCGTTGAGTGTCCAGCTCCTGTCATTTCTCCCACTATAAAAATCATATTAATTGTGGTCAGCATCTGATAATACAACATAGTAAGTATACTTTATGCTTAATAAGGTTATTATCACGTTACTTTGTGTGTAATTCGTTTTGTTGTTGAAATTTGGTATTATTTTCATGTCCTTGTTGGTCGGAACAGACCATATCTGTCTATTGTAAATTATCTTGTTCATAGGAAATGCATACGCAGTCAAATTGAGATATGTTTTCAATTCAGGTCTTAAATTAATTTACATTGTATCAGCCTTTATTAAACTATTAACATCCATTGGCATACACATAGGTCACTGGATAAAATATATTGTATGTAGAAAGTTATTAAAGAAAGTTATATTTACAGTATTTGTAACATATATGGTTGTCTGTTTTAGCATTACTTAATATAATGTTTTAATTTTTTATTTATTACATGATGTGTTAGATCTGGCATGCCACTTACATATTTAATTTAAAATTTTACAATAAAATAAATTAGCTAAATTTTAAATTATATAACAGAAATATCAATTCGTTTCTATTTTTATACTAGGCAAAGTTGTTTTAAATTATCACATAAAAACCTTTTTAAAAAAAAATTATTTAGTTCGGCCTCCCAGAAATGAAAAAGACAAACAAAAGAAAGCTCAAGTTAGAACAAACTAATTGTTACAAATTTTGAACAGTATTCCACTTGAGTTAACTTTTCTTTCAACAAAATACGTGAATTTAAAGAATTGGAATTTCACATTACAGTTTTGCTTTTATAATAAATTCATTGAAATGAAATCACAGTACTTTTGTATCTAGTTGAATCAACAGGTTGGTATCCACGCCCCAAGTCTTAAGGGAAGTTGTTTAATACATTATAATTTGAATAAGGGCCGCTATACTTGCGGCCGCGTCCCAATGCTCGACCCGAAGGTACTGCATTGGAGTTGTTTAATACAACCAGTTTTCATAAATTCTTGGACCAATTCGGCAACAGAATAAATTACTCACCCTTAACTACGATCTGTGGATAATTACCCAGATGGAGCTAATCTGCTGTGTTACAGGGTTCTAATTTGGTGGAGCTATAAAGTTTATTAACATCAAATGTACTTCGAAGCGATGAAGTGGTATGAGGAGGTAATGGACTAAGTCATCTATTTCCTTATGATTTCTTATAGCAATTTTTAATGCTTCAGATAAACATATCTGAAGGAATAAACTATATTATGTTTCTCTTTATTTTTGCACTAAAAACAGATTAAATCACTGTCCGAATTCTTTAACTAAATTTTACCATTAACAACTCAGTTACAAATATCTTGGAGTATAGAATAGGAGTGACAAAACATTCTGAACGGTACACAAGAACAATTCGTCCTTGGAAATCCTATTTACACAGGACTATGGAAAAGTGGACAAATGTTTAACAAGGCTAGGAAATATTATAGACTGGGATGTATTTCTAGAATACCTGCAAAGATATGATGAAATGTGTCGACCCAGAAGGACGGAACTAGGAACCAGCCCATAATTTTTTTCAGATACCAGAGAAGCACCGGACCTGAACGTTATAATAGTAGAACTTTGGACAGGGGAAATTCTAATAGGACCAATTGAAGCCAAAACAACACACCCAGAAGAGACAGGGGAATAGAAAATGAGTCAAGAACTACAGAAAGTAGGAACATAAACCGAGAGAATGAGAATAATGAAAATGCACCGAGAGATAGTTCAACTAGAGCAAGCAGTAGGAGATATGCCGAAACGATAAATAGGCCGGGACCTTCGACTGCGAGGCAGGATTTTTAGTAAAGGACAGACCAAGCATGCCCCTCGAAATTAATCAGTATGAACATCTACGTGAGTTCATAAAATTTAAATGTTGAAGATAAAATCACTAAAGTACTTATAGTACAAGAGCTTAAGTATTACTGATTTCCGAAAATTTTATTAAAACTAAAGAAAATTAAATAATGAGTTGATACCCTTCAAGAAATGTAACTTAGTAGCACTGAACAATAGAAAGTTTGCTAGTATAAATAGTATAGTAATCTTGAAATGTGTGTTAGGGAATATGAAGTTTGAACGTAAATTTATGGTTGTACCTTAAGGATGGAGGCGATTTTTAGGATGGACTTAATAGATAAGTTGAAGTTGCAAATAGACGCAAGGAATAAGATGATTGTATGTGGTGAAGAGTATATTAGTGGGATGATGAAGTAGATGTTGTGAATTTGAATCAATATGAATTAGAGGAAGAAATAAAGGAAACCGAGGAAGAAGTAAGTATATGAGATACAGGTAAAAAGTATTGTGGATCCGGGTGAGGTACAGAATGAAGTAAAATTAGCGTTTATTGAATATTCCGAAATGGATGATACAGAGTTGAAAATTGAAGATTTGAGCATTTCTACAAGTTATGAAGACAAGTGGAATCTCTTAAGGGTTTTTATTGAGTGAGGAGTGGCTTTTCCGTAGCCTATAGTAAAATAATATAAATTTAAAAGTTTTTTCGATTGTAAGAACTTACCCTGTAGAAATCATATCTCATTTTTCTTTTTCTACTCCTTTGATATTGATCAGCCAATTGCATCTGCCCATTTTACAGCTAATTCTTGGGAGGAAACTTGACAGCCTTGATTGATATGCCCAGAGAGTTCGCTCATCTCTTTTTGTAATCTTTCAAGCTTACCTCGTTTTAACTTTTGTTTGAATATTTCTCGTTTTTTAAACTGGGAAATTATGTTTCTTACTGTTCCTTGCAGAATACTTAATTTTCTTGCAATTTTTTGCCCAGAAAGTCGATTTTTGTGAGCAGCAACAATAGAATTTCACATATCATTGTATAATGACTTACCGCAAACCATTTTGACAAGTTAATAACCATGTAATAACGTAAAACACTCAAATAATGCTATAATTTGTTTTTAAATGTCTTCTTGATAAAATATTTGTGATAATAAATATTATGGCATTTTGTTGTGTAAATAAGTATTTGTTGGTTGATGGTCTTATTATTATGCAGCAGCTATCACTTTCTTTTTTGTTCATATTTATAATTATTGTAGTTAATACAAGTATTGGATTAATTGTTTAAAACACATCTAATCAATTAAGCTTAATTGCCTCTGCTGAAATAATCGTCAAATAAATTCTAATTTGAAGAAATAGCATTGGGTTGCATTTTTTTTATTCCAATACTTATGCGAATTGGCCTTATATCAGGTAGAAATTTTTAACTTTTTAAAAATTGACTTATACTTAATTACAACCATATGCAATGCCTGTATTTAGAAATAGGTTAGTTCATTCATGATATACCTAAATCTTTTAAGCCGGTCTAAAAGGAAAGGTTCGTTTTTGAGGGACATGGGCTGGCAGTAAATAAATGCATCAGTATGCTTTCTCCTTCTAACGCCTCAGACTGGGAAGGCAAAAAAAATAATTTTTATAGATCATTTCACTGATCAATGGTGACGCAACAAGCAGAATTTTTTATTGCCAAATGTAATCTGTACCTAACTCACGTAATTATTAGGGGAAAATATATGCTAAAGATTGGCAACCATTAGCGCTATTGTCGCTACTACTTTTGCGAATTTCTTATATCATTTGATATTTGTCAGCTGTCTTGTCAATCACGGTACTTATCTATTTTATCAATTATTTTTATTTCTTTTAGGCCTAATCAAACCATTAAAAAATAAATTCGATACAGTAGAAGATTTTCAATCGAACGTGATTTATTCAAAAAATGTCTACTTTTTAGTATGGCATATACTAATCCAAGAATACAACAAACGACATTCAAATTATAAGCCACAGTAGAGCAGTGGCAAAAACTCAGGCTACCATGTAGATCATCCTGGTTGTTATATGTTACAACATTTTTTTTTCTTTATTTTTGGACTTTAAGCAGCTGCCGGTATTTAATATGCATACGAGGACTCGAATAAACTTTCTACACTTTAATATGGTGTACAATACTTACGTTTTCTTTGTTAAATGATGAATAACATTAAAGGTGTTTAAAAAAAAATCAGGCTAACTACTTGCACAAATTTTTCAGTTGATATTACACAGTTACATAATTAACAAACGAGGAAATTTATAGAAGGATAGGTGAGGAAACCTGTATGTGGAAACAATTGAATGTCAAGAGAGATAGAATGATAGAGCACCAGTTAAGACATGAGGGACTATTTAGTAAAGTCTTAGATTATAGACTACCAAATAAAAATAGAGTAGGAAGGCCTAGACAAAGCTATATTAGTCAAATTATTAGAGATTTAGGTTGTGAAGGGTATGCAGACCTTTTTAGACTAGCTCAGAATAGACAAGAATTTAGAGCTGCGTCAAACCGACTTTAAGTAAGTTCGAAAGCAAAACAAAAAAAATAAAAATCAGTTAACTAAATGTCACCATGACATAACTCACAATTAGTTAGCGGTCTGGCATGTTGGTAGCGTTTCGTTGCTTAAGCCTTACCATAACATATAATTTAATAAACGTCACCATGACATAACTCATAATTAGGTAGCGGCCTGATATGTTGGCAGCGATTCGTTGCTTAAGCCTTACCATAACATATAATTTAACACTTTTCCTTTTTTGAAGTGGATAACCAGGTTATATTTCATTTCTTTATAAATGGTAATCATGTAAACATGTTGAGTTCTTTAACAACCATCAGGTTGCTAATATCTATGTAGAGCCAGGTGGATAGGAAAAAGATGGAAGGATATAGGAAGACCTAGACCAAACTATATTAGTCAAATTATTAGAAATTTAGGTTGTGAAGGGTACGTAGAGCTTTTTAGATTAGCACAGAATAGAAAAGAAGTTAGAGCTGCGTCAAACCGACCTTAAGTAAGGTCGAAAACAAACTGATGATGAGTTACATAATAAACTATTTGCTGGCACATTTATGAAGCAGTAACTGCAGTTGTAATAAACAACACTTGTAGAGTTTGTTAAGTAGTGAAACATAACACACGAATCTTTATAAAATGAATTTTGAACAGTATGACAACATGGCAGAATATAGCACATGTGACGTTGCATCACTGATCCGTGAATTGAACTACAGCTAATTGTTAAATATAAAGGAAAATAACAAGAATTTGTGTGCTTTTCTATTTGAACGCTGAATTTTGTTTGCCAATTGTATATGTTTAATACAGAGAGAATCATTTTAATTTAATTTATACAAACTAAACTTAAAAAAAAGCAGGTAAATTGTACTTGTAATATAGCATTTTTGTTGGTTAATGCTCTGAGAACAAATTTATATTAACAACAAATCAAATTGAACACTACTATTTTCAGGTTTTGTGTTTGGTGGTAATGAATTTAATTGTGGTACTTGGATGGACAAAATGGGTTCTTCTGATAAAGCCGGAAACCGTGGAAAACCTGCTACACCACGAGATGGTTCTGCCATAGAACTTGTAGGCCTTTCCAAATCAGTTATCTCATGGCTTGGTCATCTGCATAAAGATAATCAGTATCCATATGAAGGAGTTGAAAGAGTTAATAAAAATGGCAGTGTTACTAAATGGACATTTATCGAATGGGCAGAAAAGATACAAAAGAATTTTGAAAAAAATTTCTGGATTGATACATCGCCCTCAACTGGTGAGGTTAAATCTGACTTAGTTAATAAGTGTGGTATATATAAAGATAGTTATGGTGCCACACAAGAATGGGCAGATTTTCAATTGAGGTGTAATTTTCCAATAGCAATGGTAGCTGTATGTATTATCATAAAATATGTGATAGTGTATCTATAAAAAATCTTTGCTAGGCACCAGAGTTGTTCAATCCCAAACATGCATGGATTTCATTACAAAACGCTGAGAAATACTTACTGGGCGCTCTTGGCATGAAAACTCTTGATCCCGAAGATTGGGCATATTGTGGAGATTATATTAATTCTGATGACTCAGATAATTTTAAAACTGCGAATGGTTTCAATTATCATCAAGGACCAGTAATTATCTTAGTTACTATCGGTTGCTAAAATTTTAAATGTTTGGTTTTAGGAATGGGTATGGCCAGTAGGATATTATTTAAGGGCTAAACTACAATTCGCAGCCGAAAATGAAGAATTAGCACGTACGATTGCTAATGTTAAGGTTATATTATCAAAACATTTCACCGAACTACAAACTTCTCCTTGGCGAGGATTACCAGAACTTACCAATAGCAATGGTTCTTTTTGTAATGATAGTTCACGTACTCAAGCTTGGAGTATGGCTTGTATTCTAGAAGTAAGTATCACTGTACTAAACCTACGGGCTGGAATTATTTGATTTATTAATTCTTATATGCAGTAGAAATTGGTATACTGTTTTGTGCTTAAGCTTAAATTATTAGAAATGCAATTTTGGCAGTATAAGTTGTAAATAGGGGCACGTTGGAGGTTTTGTGTCCATTTGCAAATGACTAACCCCCGTCCCCAATAAATTTTTTACTTTAAAGTAATTTTTGTGATACCTTAATTTAATCTAGATAAGTATGACCATGGAATATGATATTTTGGTACCCATTGTTTGGTCAGTCTACTTTGGTTATATGAAATATGAGTTACTATTGCATTGTGTCTGTAATTGTTTAATTCATTGTATTTGGTTGCAGTTGTGATGCAGATAAATTTTGTATATAGTAGGCACAAAGCATTTAACCTAAGGATTTTATATTGCACCTGTTCAAATAGAGGATATACTTTTCCATTTTAAGATTCATATTTTAGGAAGTTAGGTGCATTGTGATTTACTCAAGGTAGTTTTAAAATAGTTTATCTTATTCTTGTTAGGGCAGGTGGTCAAAATTCCATTTGGCATATTAGTCATTTTAGAAACCTATGATGAGTAAGCGGTTCTATTCTATATAATTCTTCTTAAGCCATGTGGTACCGTTAAGTACAGCTCATCCCATTTCCAGAATAGATGCTAAGAGGTTTCAGCACGAAGTCACTTTCACGTTTCACGTGCATGCCAAGCACGTGTTCAGGTTAGTTGGTATACCCCACTCATTTCCAAGAGTGGTAACATAGGGTAGTTCGTAGTTCATCAGAGTCAGTCAGCATTGGGGACTCATGGGTTAAAGTGTGAATGCACCGTCGGTAGCTCGGAGACAAAAGGTAGAACAGGTCGCACGCAGAAGATGTGCTTTTAAAGAATTCGAGTCAAGGGCGTGATGCTTGATGGATTGCTACCTTGTATTTATATTGGGGGATTTGATTAACGTGTCGGCGAAATTGGTTTTAAACAACCAGGACATTTCTAGTTATTAATAGCGACGTATATTTAATTTCTACGATGAGTTGTGTGATCCGGGGTCTCCGAGTGTAATCAAGTGGAAACCCTTACCCAACGTATATAAAGTCTTTAGTTTTACGGTATTAGGCTAAGGAGTTAATTATTAACACACTAAAACAATATTTCTATAGATATACCCTTTAGTTTCAATTGCAAGTCTAGTTGAAGCGGGATTCTTTTAAATAGTAAGTTAGTTGTTCATAGAGTACATGTTATTGTGCCGCGTCTAAAACCGTCTTCAGGGATTGCTTATGTTGCCGTCCTAGTCCTGGAGCTTCCACATATTTTTGTGATACCATCAAAGAAATACTGTGCTGAATTCCTGGATTTACAACAATATTTCTGTGCTGTAAGTAATGGCCATAAACATTTTTAATCTATAGGTGCGCGGTTTAAAAATATGTATAGATGTTTCTCATATAACATTACTTTAAAATTCTTTTCTTAGTTTAGATTATTAGCAGTTATAGTTATTCTCGGACAGGTATAGGAGGATCCGTTAGGGCATAGGTTAATTATTATTATTTTACATCAGGAGATGTACAATTGTGATGTTGACAATGATTTCTGTAACGCAGAAAATAGAAGCGTATTATTTGAAAAGTGACTTATAATTTAACTGGATGTTTCATTTTTTTTTTGTATTGTCCAACAGTAATAACTATTTACAGGACAAAAATATAGAATAAACAAATTATATACATATGTGACCTACTGACTAAAGTTTAAATATACAAACGTACATCAACATTATCTTTATATATAACAGAATCTAAAGCAGTGTTATTTATATCTATTTCAGGACTTAAGATGTTAACATTTTTTCATATTACATTTATGGGTGCTTTTTTGCCTATGTTTGTTCCAGTAGTAGCAATCTTAAATGTTTCTATGTAATCTTGCTTCTAGCCTAGGTACGTTAAATGATATTTGCAATAACAAAACTGCACAATCTATTTGATTGTGCAACAATTTATATAAAAAACACAGACCAGAATTTATTCTCCTTGACAGCAATTTAAAATTGTCAAGTAATTCAATTTGATTACAACCTCTTATAGGATAAACACGTTTGTTTAAAGCTTAAGTATTTTAAAAATTTTCTTTGTACTGCTTCTTACATATTCTTATACAATAAGTATATAGGTGACCAGATTAAAGAGCAATATTCCAGTTTGGTACGTACAAGGGAGTAAAATAGCAACTGTAAGCTAAATAAATCATTGAAACCTTTTGTGTTTCTAATCACAAATCCCAACGAGGCGCACGCTGCATTACATAGTTCTTCTATATGTGGAGAAAATGACAGGGTTGGATCATATACTATCCCAAGATCCTTAATTCTATCATATCTATTAATAGATGTATTATCAATTTGATATTCAAATAGTAAGGAATTCATTTTTGTTGTAAGTACTCACAATCACAATCGTCTTTTACATTTGAATAAATTTTTAAGTCATCTGCAAACAACAAATTATCACACTCCAGTGTGTTGGGAATGTCGTTAATAAATTTTAGAAACAACAAAGGACCAAGATTCGACCCTTGTAGAACTCCAGATGTAGGCACAATTATATCAGAAGTAAATCCATTATACCTCACAACTTGTTGCCGCCCCAAAAGATATGATCTAAACAGCGCCAATAAGGTTTCACTAAATTGTCTGTTTTAAATTAATTTTCCCCCTTTCTCATCTGAATTTTATTTCCTATAACAAGGTTGCTCAGCTATTATACAGCTTAGCTGCTTGTGGAGAGTGGATGGGTGATATTGTTCGAATCAGTTATATCAAGTGATCTACATCTCATATTAATAGATCTAGTTTGTGTAATATTAAATAAAGTCGTTTTTGTTTTTCTAAAGAATAATAAATGTCATTACAACACATATCCATATAATAAAATATATCTTATTACACATTCGAAGTACTAATCTAAACATACAAATTTCACCAAACTTTAGGTTATGGGCCCAGTCGTGCAATAGTGTATATTAAATTTGGTACTTGTAATTTTTATATTTAAACAAGTTGAAAATGCAAGGCATTGTCGCAACGAACTTCCAAATGTAGACTTACTTTAAAACAATTTAAAAAAAAATTAAAATTATTATGTTGTAATAATTATAAGTATTCAGATAAAATACAAAAATTTATAAACAACAAAAGAGACATTTTAATATATTTTATTTTATTGAATAAATATTTTAAAAGCTATATATTAGTTCTCATCAATAAGATAAGAAATTTTTTTTTTTTTTTAATATGAATATAATTATTTTCAGTAATCAAAATTTAAGTTTAAACAATGTCTATAATATTGGAATAATTGGCATGAAATGCCATAAATTGTTCAAATATGTGTCGCATATTGATTTTAAACTTATTTAAAATTTTAATTATCGCTGTGGATTTTCCGGGGCTCGGCGTCCCGTGGCCCGATTTAACTGACATCAAAACTTAAGCTCTGGACACCGAGCTGAATCGATTGATGTATCACACATTGATGTCCGACCATTAAAAAGGCCTCGGACACACAGACAGACACACAGACAAATAGATTTCATAAACGAACGAAGTTCGTTGAAAAATATGGCATCTGGCATATTACCTGCAATTGAAAAGCTTAAGGGCCGTGAGAATTTCGAATCATGGAAATTTGCGGTGAAAGCTTACTTCGAACTTGAAGGTTTATGGAAATGCATTGAAGGTATAGATGTTGATAAAAAGACTGAAGTGACAGCAAAGTCAAGATTAATATTACTAATTGAACCCGTTAACTTTGTTCACGTTCAAGACGCTGTGTCTGCAAAAGATATATGGGAACGTTTAGCTAAAGCCTTTGAAGACTCTGGTTTGAGCAGAAAGGTAGCATTATTAAAAACGTTGACAACCACGAAACTTGAAAATTGCAGCAACATTGAGGAATATGTCAACATTATTGTAATGACAGCTCATAAGCTATGCAATGTAAAAATGAATATAGACGATGAATGGATAGGAACTTTATTGTTGGCAGGTTTGCCCGATAAATATAAGCCTATGATAATGGGTCTAGAATCATCTGGTTTAAAAATTACTTCTGATCTAGTAAAAACAAAACTACTGCAAGAAATTAAAGAAGCAGCGGACTTATCTGGAAGTGAAACTACTGCTATGTTTGGTAAGCAAACGTTAAAAAAAGAGGGTTTTCAAATGTTTCGAATGCCATAAATTGGGGCATATTGTTAAAAATTGCCCAGAAAAGCATAAGAAACGCAAGCAGTTGAATACTCTACCAGAAAAATTCAATTTCGTATCCTTTGCTGTGGAAAATTCTATGGATCAAAATTGGTACGTGGATTCAGGAGCATCGGCTCACATGTCATACAAATGTGATTGGATAGAAAATGGCAAAAATACTGATTGTCAAAACGTTTTAGTTGCTGATAATACACGCTTACCAGTTGGTTGTGTAGGTGAGGTTGCTTTAAAAGTTACCGAAGGTAAAATCACTGCAGGTGGGAATGTAGTAAAATTTGATCCCAATGGTTGTAAAATTTTGGACAAAAATGATAGAGTTATAGCAACAGCAAGCCTAATTAATGGAATGTACTGTTTAAACAATGCAACAGCACATAATAGCATGGTAATCAAAAGGATTGATACAGAAGATCTTTGGCATCGTCGCTTGGGTTACATTAATTCAATTTATCTACAAAAGTTAAGGTCAGGTCTAGTTGAAGACATCAATTTTAACTGCAATACCGTTGATGAAGAAAGTAAATGTGTAGTTTGTCTTAAAGGAAAACAACATAGAAATCCTTTTAAATTACAAGGTACTCGCACTAAAACAACTTTAGAATAGGTTCATTCCGATATTTGTGGGCCAATGGCTGTAAATTCACTTGGTGGTTCGCGTTATTTCTTAGTGCTTTTAGATGACTTTACTCGAAAAGTTTTTATATACACTATGAAAAGAAAGGATATGGTGTGTGAAAAATTTGAGGATTTCAAAAAGCTTGTTGAAAATCAAACGGGTAAAAAGATTAAAGTACTACGTACCGATAATGGTAGCGAATATTGTAACTCAAAATTGAGTAAATTATTACGTGAATCTGGAATTCAGCACCATACACGCCTGAATACAATGGCATGGCAGAACGCACGTTGTATGTTATTTGATACTGGTTTAGCTCAAGAATTTTGGGGTGAAGCTAAACACATCGGCTTATTTAATTAATAGATCACCTTGTAAAGGTTCGATTAAAACTCCGGAGGAAATGTGGTCAAATGTCAAACCTAACTTAGCGAATTTACACATTTTTGGCTGTAAAGCAATGATGCATGTTCCTAAGGAAAAAAGAAAGAAATTTGATGCAAAAGCTGAGGAGTGCTTAATGATGGGATATGCTGATCAATCTACAGCATATCGATTATATAACTTAAAAACCAAGAAGTTAGTAATCAGTAGAGATGTGCAATTTTTGGAGAACAGTGGCTTTAATATCAAAACAAATAGTGATATACACAGTAACTCATTATTTCCGTTGTTGGAGTCATTCAAAAAATTCGGAGGTGTAGATCAAATTGTTAATGCTCATGATTACGTAGAAGATCAATCTGCCGAATCTACAAGCAGTGGATGAATCGTCTGATCAAGAGCAATATGAGCTTGATGTTGATTATGTACCCACAACGCGTATTCAAAAGTTTAGTCACTTAAGAAGATCCGAACGTATTCCAAAACCAAGAAAATTGGATGGCAATGTAATGTGCGCATCTCAAGAAATAAGTAATCCTGTTTCATTAACTGAAGCTTTGCAGAGAAGCGATAATGTTTTGTGGCGTGTAGCCATGAACGAAGAATACAAATCACTGTTGGAAAACAATACGTGGCAACTTGTTGAATTACCACCTAATCGCAGAGCAATAAATTGCAAATGGATCTTCAAAACTAAATATAATGAAGATGGTACTATTGCTCGTTACAAGGCGCGATTGGTAATCAAGGGATGTTCTCAACGACAAGGTATTGACTATCAAGATACCTATTCACCTGTTGTAAGATATTCTTCTATTAGACTGCTACTAGCATTGGCAGCAAAATGCGATCTTATCATAGACCAAATGGATGCAATTTGTGCCTTCCTACAAGGTGACTTAAGTGAAGAAGTTTATATGCTTCAACCTGAAGGATATTCAGATGGTAGTCCTAAAGTATGTAAACTTCAAAAATCTCTTTTTGGTCTTAAACAAGCTAGTAGAGTTTGGAATTTTAAACTAACCAAATGGTTTCCATAATTGCTAAAGTGATCCTTGTGTATTCTACAAATATATGGATAAAAAAAATTATAGTTACCATGTTTATTGTCGATTTGCTGATTTTTAGCAATGATGTTAGTATCAAAAACGAATTTAAGTCGAAACTATCATCGAAATTTAAAATGAAAGATCTGGAAAGAGCCATATATGTTTTAGGTATGCAAATTACCAAAGATGATAAGAATCAAGCTTATTCAATCAACCAGTCAAAATATATTTACCAAGTTTTGGATCGTTTTGGTATGAGTGACTGTAAAGGTGTTACAACTCCAGTTGACATCAGTAAAAAATTCACAAAGTTTGATAAAAATACTGATGAACCGGTTAATGTACCATACCAAGAAGCTGTGGGAAGTTTACTGTATATAGCACAAGTTTCTTGGCCGGATATTCAATACGCTGTCAAACGAATTTTGCGTTATCTCAAAGGTACCGTTAATGCAAAATTAGTATTTAATAAGAATGCCGATTCTAAGCTTATTGGTTATTGTGATGCCGACTGGGCAAACGATTGTGAAACAAGAAGATCCACTTCAGGATACTTGTTCAGTATTCAAGGTGGAGCTATTTCTTGGACCTCTAAACGACAACAGACTGTAGCACTGTCCACAACTGAAGCGGAATACATGTCGACGATGTCGTCTGCGTGTCAAGAAGCTATTTGGTTAAAGAACCTGTATGAAGAACTGTTCTGCCAAGATTCAAATCCAATTATTATTCATTCAGATATTAAAGGTGCAATCTGTTTGAGTGACAAAGCTGCATATCAACCTCGCACCAAGCATATTAATATAAGATACCACTTCTTAAGGGAGAAAGTTGATAGTGGTTTATTGAAATTTAATTATGTGAGCATGCAGGAAATGGTTGCTGATTTCCTCACAAAAGGCATGTCTACAAACAAACACAAATTATGTTTTGCAAGTGCTGGTTTACAAATGTAGATCAAGTGGAGATGGAATCAGTTATATCAAGTGATCTACATCTCATATTAATAGATCTAGTTTGTGTAATATTAAATAAAAAGTCGTTGTTTTTCTAAAGAATAATAAATGTCATTACAACACATATCCATATAATAAAATATATCTTATTACACATTCGAAGTACTAATCTAAGCATACAAATTTCACCAAACTTTAGATATGTCACTCGAGGCTATAAACCTGCAAGATAAGAAACAGAGACTAGCTCATCAGAGCTGGCCATAGAAAAAGGACTAGCTTTGCGTTTCCACACAAACCAAAAGCATCAAAACAGAACCACTGCAGGAAGTGAACGAGAGACTAAGAACCAGGAGTAGCTGAATTAACTTACCTTAAAACCCCTTAAAGAAAAACACACAAGTAGATACATTGAATGATTACAGTTTGTTTAACTCATATATTAAATAAAATTAAATAAAGTCGACTTTGGCATAGAAACAGATAAACGACACTTTACTCGAAAAAGTAACAAATTAAATAGCACAAGGTATTTTGGAGGTTCTCATAGTACCGCATACATAAACATATCTTAAATAGTAAAACGTTGAGAATGCTGAGACAAAACTATTTACCCAAACAACTCTTCAATTTCATTATATAGTTTTCGTAAATTAGGTATCTGAATTAATTTTTTTATGCTGCCATTGAACATATATTTTTTATTTGACAGAAAGCAAAATATAAACTTGTTAATATCCATTTCAATTTCTAGCTTACCATTATATTCTAAATTGCGAAACAGGAATAATTTAAAAGTCAAGTACTTGTAATCATGTAAATATTTTAATAGTATTTTGTGTTTTTGGTTGAAGAAAAAACGGTATGTGTGATATGGAGTAGAAATGATTTTGATTTACAATTGCTGAATTATTTTGCTTTGTTTTAGTATGTTGTTCCCCAAGATGCCACTTTTAATCCCAATCAATACTATTGCAGTTGTTTACTTTTTCTCACATTGCAGACAACATTTTCTAGTATCTTTTAAATTCTTTCTGGTACTTTGTTTTTCAATAATATTTCGTATCTTGGTACTGAGCGAGTATTGATCAATTATTACTATTTTTTCAGCTTTAAAATATAATGGTGTGTAACACTGTTTTATGGTTGTGTTATATCATTTAACAGAGTGTTTTGAGTTATTTGAAACAATGGACATGATGGTAGTTTCTCATATAACGGCAACTTCTATCATTTTTAAAATCTTTAATTTTTTGACACATCTTTAATTAGACATATTTGCCATTTACTTGCGTTCGCATATTATCTTTTTCCCCAGACAAGTTTCCTGCCAACAATGCAATTTACGTGAACTTTATGCACTTTGGAATCAGCTTCATGTTGCTATAGAATCTAGATGTTTCACCATCATTTTGTTTTCGACCTTACTTAAGGTTGGTTTGATGCAACTCTAACTTCTTTTCTATTCTGTGCTAATCTAAAAAGTTCTACATACCCTTCACAACCTAAATTTCTAATAGTTTGACTAATATAGCTTGGTCTAGGTTTTCCTATACTCTTCTATTTCCTATCTACCTGGCTCTACATTGATATTAGCCACCTGATGGTTGTTAAAGAACTCCAACATGTTTACATGATTCCCATTTATAAGGAAATGAAATATTACCTGGTTATCTCCTCCAAGAAAGGAAAAGTGTTAAATTATATGTTACGGTAAGGCTTAAGCAGCAAATCACTGCCAACATGCCAGATCGCTAACTAATAGTGAGTTGTGCCATGGTGACGTATATTAAATTATGTGTTATGGTATGGCTTAAGCAGCAAATCGCTGCCAACATGCCAGACCGCTAACTAATTGTGAGTTATGTCATGGTGACGTATATTAAATTATGTGTTATGGTAAGGCTTAAGCAACGAATTGCTACCAACATGCCAGACCGCTAACTAATTGTGAGATGTCATGGTGACATTTAGTTAACTGATTTTTATTTATTTCTTTTTTGTTTTGTTTTTGAACTTACTTAAGGTCGGTTTGACACAGCTCTAAATTCTTTTCTATTCTGAGCTAGTCTAAAAAGGTCTACATACCCTTCACAACCTAAATCTCTAATAATTTGACTAATATAGCTTTGTCTAGGTCTTCCTACTCTATTTTGTTTTGGTAGTCTATAATCTAACTGGTGCCCTATCATTCTATCTCTGCTGAACTTTAATTGTTTCTACATACAGGGTTCCTCACCTATCCTTCTATAAACTTCCTCATTTGTTACTCTATCTGTCCAACTGATCTTTATAATTCTCCTATAACACCAAGTTTCAAAAGCTTCTATCTTTTTCTTATCTACCTCTTTAATTGTCCAAGTCTCACTACCGTATAATAGAACGCTTAGTAGTTGTTAATGTTTTATTAGCCAAAATTAGACAAGGTAGCCTACTAAAGTATTGTAGTGAGTTTATATGATTTTGAATAAGCATTATCTGGTTTTTGTATTTGAGACAGATATAGTCAAAACCAGTTAAGCTGACCGATGATGCATCTTGTTAAAACATATGCATCAATGCAATTAGAACGTATTTCTAGCATTCTGGACTAACTAGTTCAGTTGTTATACAAAATGGCGCATGAAGTTTATATTGTGACATATACTAGCTGAGAATGTATGTCCCAGGGCTTTTATAAATGATCTTTTAATTTCTACGAATTATAAGAAATGTTTGTCCGATATGCAGTTGACAATGGCGTTAACATAAGTATAAAATACATTTTTCATTTATAAAAATTAAACCAAAAAATTTAAGGTAAATTGGAAGTTTGGAACGGAAGTAGACTATTTTATTTAGATGAATTGTGTTTAAATGAAGATATTAATAATATATAATATGGAAATGGACAAGTTATTTTCAGGAATGTAGATAAAATCTTGGTATAGAAATGTACAACAGTACTGGATATAGGATATTTAGGTTTGGAGCACGGTGTCACAGATATTGTTGGTTTTTGAAGACATAAAGTGAATTTTCAAGATATTATATTGTTATTAAGTATAAAGACGCGTATGTTCTACTTGATTCGATAATATCTGAAGACTAATGATTACTGTTGGAATTGATACTGTTATTCACACGATTATCGCCGAAAATGTAGTTTTGGGATTATATATTATTCCTGTTTTAAATGGTCAACAAGCATGGTTGTACATATAAAAGTGTATTTGTAAATATTTAATTTGTATTTAATCAAATTTAGTATTAAAGAAATAAAACCGTATTGTATTATTTTATTATACTATTGCTCTTTCTTAAGCTAGTTAATTTGAAATTATATATGCCGGCAGTAACAAGCTCTTTTTGAAGTGTTTTTGCAGTTACATGAAGTCCTAAAAAGATAAAAATTAGCTACTAATTATAATTAATTTTCATATTACTTTTGATTGCATCTCATAAATACGTTTAACTGCATCTTTTATAAAATCTTCAACATTGCAAGATTTGCTCTTTGTTCAGTTGTGTTTCCTGCACGTCGAATGAATTTCAAAATTTTCCTTTATAGCTTGTGAGCCTCCTCTCTTAATCCTAGTTAAAGTACTAAGGCTAACACCACATGCTTCAGAGGCTCGCTGAAGAAATGATTAATTGATTTGGTAGATTAAATGTATTTATTTTTGTACCTGCATAACACTTCCAAACAAAACTAAAGCACCTTCATTATCATGTTCTCTTTCAAAATAATCCATGACGTTCAAAATCACCTGGTGTGTTTGGGGCTTGAGATGTTTGTTTCGAAGCATTTTGAACAACTAAAAAGCAAAGAGGTGATAGTATATATTGCTGTTATAGGATGGCTGTATTTACCTTTTATAATGTATAAGAAATCCTTTTAGTTTTGAAAAAACTTTTATATTTGCGATTTAAGCTAAATGTAAAAACGTAAATGCAATTAAAAAGCAAGAACTACGTGAAAAGACCAAAAAGTGACAGGAAACTAAAATTATTTGTAGGTTATAATAATACATAAATATTAGTTATAATACACATACGTTTTGATGCTGCCATACTAATCTTTAAAAGACATACTTTTTTTCGATCCATCCTGTTTTAGCGCAGAGTAGTTACATATACTGACAAAGACAATGCAGTTTTCATTATCATTTCTAATAATGTACCGTGGTGAGTCATAGCTCAGCTTAAATGGTTTTGACTATATTCAGCTTCTACTATAATGCTGGAGCCACAAATTAATCCTAACAATTTTTATTTTAAATATCTATATTCATAAAATTTACCAAATGTCGTATGAATTCATTTTATATATTCATAAACTTTGCCTCACAGCACACTTTAATACTCATCGGAAATGTTGGTGGTAGGTGAATTGCCTCCTGAGCTTCCCTTTATTTTTGAAAACTCTAACTTTACACCTATTTTTTTTGTAATCTTTGTAAATTTGCATTGTTTACAATAACATTAATTTTTAACAGTGTAATCAATTTCCAAAGCAAAAGTTTGCTTGTGATAATATCTGGAACAAGGGTAACAAAAACCTATGTAGATGCTCTTGCCAGAAACAAGTAGTATTAATTTATCGTTTTGTATTAATGCACGTTTGATATAACACACGCAATATCTTTTCCTGTTTAGATTGATAACATTATCAAACAACCTATGCATTAGAACCTATAAATGTTATAGTTAAAATGTATCTAAATGTACAATATTGCTGTTTTGATGGAAGAAAAAGGTAACTTATATTTGTAAACACAGTTTTGAACATGAGGACTCCATATATGACAACACATACATAGAGGCTTCCTGGGCGAGTGGTAGGCACGTAAAGGATGCCCATTATGCTTGAAACGGCAAGGGTTTGGCAAAATTCACCATTTCAAGTTATAGTTTTGCTTATGACGTTGGTAATTAGCCATAAATAGCAGATTAGGCTGACAATAAGTAATATATTTAAGCTATCAGTTCGTATGTTCTGTGCAATTGTAAACTAAAATGCTTTTTTTTGTAGGTTTTACATGATCTCCAACAAATTGAATCCAGGCAGCATCGGTTAAAATCCAACTGATTTGATATTAAAGCTAGTCATGTTAGTGAAAAATTAAATTGTAATTTAAGAAAAATGGATAGTATGAGCCCAGTGTTAGAATTGCCAGCAATTCAAGTATCAACTGTAGTGCACAATTTTCAAAAGTACATAAAAATTAATCTTTCAAATATCGTACGAGTTCCTTTACAAGTAATGTTCCTGCTCGATGGTTTTAGTAATAATAATACCTTTAAGGTAGCATGTTGCAGTTTTATAAATTCTGGAGTTCTGCCAGGTTATTCCAAAACTATATTGATATATAGGGAACATTGTTTTCTAACTTTTTTAAAGTATAAACTCATGAACAGTGGTTTAAATGTATCCACTTTAGGAGGCGCATGTGTTTCTCTAACAAGGATGCCGATTCAGAATACTTCAACATATTCTAAATTGAATCAAAAGGATAAGCAAAGTGCAAACCAATCTATGAGCAGCTGCACAAAGAAAATTTTAAATTTCGATGAAATATCACCTGTTGATGAGCAGGAGGTTTGTGTGAGAGAACACAAGGAGAGACGTATCGACAAAAGATATAATGATGTAAGAATTATTTTGGTAGAACCATTGTTACATATAGATTATTTTCGAAAAAAGAGTTGGGAGCGAAGATTAAGGGCAAAAGAATCTGAATTTAGAAAGCGTGTACGAATACTTATTTTATATACTTTTGCATTTTGTGGTTTAGCTATTGTTACGTTTTTTATTATATATTTAGCATAAATAAAAGTATAATGTGTCTTATGTGTCTATAATTTGTTTAAACTTTCAGTACATTACCTGATGATAGATATCCACCACTGGGATAAGTATTAAGCATCTCTTCTATAGACCTTCCAAATCCCCATTGGCCGCTTCCACTAAAATTCTTATAACTTTTTGCCTCCAAAGGAAGGGTTTTAAGTTTGTGAAACTTATACGATCTTTTCAATTCTACCAAATCATCATTGTCCATAAATTACATTTTTCTTGCATTAGTCTTTTCGAGTAATGATAGTACAGTAGTGCAGTTTTTTAAACAGAACACCTTTGAATAACTTAGTGTCAGTCTTAAGGTTAACTTAATTATAGGAAGGATTCAGATTTAGACCTCTTTTTTAATAGAAAGGAAATTCACATAATGGTAATAAACTTAGGAATAATTTTTATATCCAACTGTGGAAGGCATTAATAGGAATTTTCTAAAAATGTTGAACCCTGTGAAAAATATACGAAACATAATTAGGACAGGAAGTGGACTGCACATGATGTGCCATATAATAGTAACCATAAAACCCATAATCTGTTAAATGACTTGTGAGAACTTACTGTATCATGGGAATCCACCAAAAATATTATATAGAAGAGCAGTAAGCATGGGAAAATGTTAAGTAAACCTTATCTAACTGAATATTCGTGCAATAATCACATGAACCAACAATCTCTCAGCACATACATCATATGAACAAAGGGCTGAACGCAGTTGACATGTAGCGGTACACAGGAGTATAACCAATAAAAACAAACTGGACAACGGTGTCAGTCGAGCCAAATACCACACATATGCAAGTTGGATTAGGTAATCCGCAGGTTATGCAAAGTGACGTAAAGAGAGCACAAATGAACTTCGGCTTGCAGTAGCTCAACATTGTTCATACATGTATGAATGATTTATCAGTGTCTGTCGTGTGTTAAAAAATTTTAAGGATAAAGTAATGAAGTAGTGGTGTCCTGGAAGATTCGTCAACAAAGATCCTTGGATTTTGTTTTGAAGTAAAGATAATGTAACCTGGGAATTACAGAAGAAGGTAGAAAAATGTCAATACTACACTGACGTTTAAGTTAATCTTAGTTTGTACGGTTATGTATATGTTATTTATCTATTACATTGGTTAAAAGTTAATTAGAATGTTTTTTAAAGGACGATTGAATAATTACAGTGATCTATGCACATGTCTTTAATGATTGTGAAGTGAAGTGAAGTAGAATGTTTTTAAAGGACTATTGAATATTTGCAACTTTTATTTGCATTGAATTATGTATATGTTGTTGTGTTCATTGCTAAGTAGAGCATTAGCAAAAAATTAAATTAGAACATTACTGCAATCAGTATTTTGGTAAACATAGAGAGCAAATTTTGGTAGACTAACATTCTTTTCTAGTAACTTCCAATCAAGGTATTCCGTTCAGAGTAACGAAACCTAGCACCTCTCTAATGGGATATGCAGGGTATAGCTCTGGACTACTACACTAATTTTACTCCCGCACCATTCACTCTCTCCGCATCCTCGGTCACCTGGTGTGTTTGGGGCTTGAGATGTTTGTTTCAAGCATTTTGAACAACTAAAAAGCAAAGAGGTGATAGTATATATTGCTGTTATAGGATGGCTGTATTTACCTTTTATAATGTATAAGAAATCCTTTTAGTTTTGAAAAACTTTATATTTGCGATTTAAGCTAAATGTAAAACGTAAATGCAATTAAAAAGCAAGAACTACGTGAAAAGACCAAAAGTGACAGGAAACTAAAATTATTTGTAGGTTATAATAATACATAAATATTAGTTATAATACACATACGTTTTGATGCTGCCATACTAATCTTTAAAAGACATACTTTTTTTCGATCCATCCTGTTTTAGCGCAGAGTAGTTACATATACTGACAAAGACAATGCAGTTTTCATTATCATTTCTAATAATGTACCGTGGTGAGTCATAGCTCAGCTTAAATGGTTTTGACTATATTCAGCTTCTACTATAATGCTGGAGCCACAAATTAATCCTAACAATTTTTATTTTAAATATCTATATTCATAAAATTTACCAAATGTCGTATGAATTCATTTTATATATTCATAAACTTTGCCTCACAGCACACTTTAATACTCATCGGAAATGTTGGTGGTAGGTGAATTGCCTCCTGAGCTTCCCTTTATTTTTGAAAACTCTAACTTTACACCTATTTTTTGTAATCTTTGTAAATTTGCATTGTTTACAATAACATTAATTTTTAACAGTGTAATCAATTTCCAAAGCAAAAGTTTGCTTGTGATAATATCAGGAACAAGGGTAACAAAAACCTATGTAGATGCTCTTGCCAGAAACAAGTAGTATTAATTTAGCGTTTTGTATTAATGCAAGTTTGATATAACACACGCAATATCTTTTCCTGTTTAGATTGATAACATTATCAAACAACCTATGCATTAGAACCTATAAATGTTATAGTTAAAATGTATCTAAATGTACAATATTGCTGTTTTGATGGAAGAAAAAGGTAACTTATATTTGTAAACACAGTTTTGAACATGAGGACTCCATATATGACAACACATACATAGAGGCTTCCTGGGCGAGTGGTAGGCACGTAAAGGATGCCCATTATGCTTGAAACGGCAAGGGTTTGGCAAAATTCACCATTTCAAGTTATAGTTTTTGCTTTGCGACGTTGGTAATTAGCCATAAATAGCAGATTAGGCTGACAATAAGTAATATATTTAAGCTATCAGTTCGTATGTTCTGTGCAATTGTAAACTAAAATGCTTTTTTTTGTAGGTTTTACATGATCTCCAACAAATTGAATCCAGGCAGCATCGGTTAAAATCCAACTGATTTGATATTAAAGCTAGTCATGTTAGTGAAAAATTAAATTGTAATTTAAGAAAAATGGATAGTATGAGCCCAGTGTTAGAATTGCCAGCAATTCAAGTATCAACTGTAGTGCACAATTTTCAAAAGTACATAAAAATTAATCTTTCAAATATCGTACGAGTTCCTTTACAAGTAATGTTCCTGCTCGATGGTTTTAGTAATAATAATACCTTTAAGGTAGCATGTTGCAGTTTTATAAATTCTGGAGTTCTGCCAGGTTATTCCAAAACTATATTGATATATAGGGAACATTGTTTTCTAACTTTTTTAAAGTATAAACTCATGAACAGTGGTTTAAATGTATCCACTTTAGGAGGCGCATGTGTTTCTCTAACAAGGATGCCGATTCAGAATACTTCAACATATTCTAAATTGAATCAAAAGGATAAGCAAAGTGCAAACCAATCTATGAGCAGCTGCACAAAGAAAATTTTAAATTTCGATGAAATATCACCTGTTGATGAGCAGGAGGTTTGTGTGAGAGAACACAAGGAGAGCGTATCGACAAAAGATATAATGATGTAAGAATTATTTTGGTAGAACCATTGTTACATATAGATTATTTTCGAAAAAGAGTTGGGAGCGAAGATTAAGGGCAAAAGAATCTGAATTTAGAAAGCGTGTACGAATACTTATTTTATATACTTTTGCATTTTGTGGTTTAGCTATTGTTACGTTTTTATTATATATTTAGCATAAATAAAAGTATAATGTGTCTTATGTGTCTATAATTTGTTTAAACTTTCAGTACATTACCTGATGATAGATATCCACCACTGGGATAAGTATTAAGCATCTCTTCTATAGACCTTCCAAATCCCCATTGGCCGCTTCCACTAAAATTCTTATAACTTTTTGCCTCCAAAGGAAGGGTTTTAAGTTTGTGAAACTTATACGATCTTTTCAATTCTACCAAATCATCATTGTCCATAAATTACATTTTTCTTGCATTAGTCTTTTCGAGTAATGATAGTACAGTAGTGCAGTTTTTTAAACAGAACACCTTTGAATAACTTAGTGTCAGTCTTAAGGTTAACTTAATTATAGGAAGGATTCAGATTTAGACCTCTTTTTTAATAGAAAGGAAATTCACATAATGGTAATAAACTTAGGAATAATTTTATATCCAACTGTGGAAGGCATTAATAGGAATTTTCTAAAATGTTGAACCCTGTGAAAAATATACGAAACATAATTAGGACAGGAAGTGGACTGCACATGATGTGCCATATAATAGTAACCATAAAACCCATAATCTGTTAAATGACTTGTGAGAACTTACTGTATCATGGGAATCCACCAAAAATATTATATAGAAGAGCAGTAAGCATGGGAAAATGTTAAGTAAACCTTATCTAACTGAATATTCGTGCAATAATCACATGAACCAACAATCTCTCAGCACATACATCATATGAACAAAGGGCTGAACGCAGTTGACATGTAGCGGTACACAGGAGTATAACCAATAAAAACAAACTGGACAACGGTGTCAGTCGAGCCAAATACCACACATATGCAAGTTGGATTAGGTAATCCGCAGGTTATGCAAAGTGACGTAAAGAGAGCACAAATGAACTTCGGCTTGCAGTAGCTCAACATTGTTCATACATGTATGAATGATTTATCAGTGTCTGTCGTGTGTTAAAAAATTTTAAGGATAAAGTAATGAAGTAGTGGTGTCCTGGAAGATTCGTCAACAAAGATCCTTGGATTTTGTTTTGAAGTAAAGATAATGTAACCTGGGAATTACAGAAGAAGGTAGAAAAATGTCAATACTACACTGACGTTTAAGTTAATCTTAGTTTGTACGGTTATGTATATGTTATTTATCTATTACATTGGTTAAAAGTTAATTAGAATGTTTTTTAAAGGACGATTGAATAATTACAGTGATCTATGCACATGTCTTTAATGATTGTGAAGTGAAGTGAAGTAGAATGTTTTTAAAGGACTATTGAATATTTGCAACTTTTATTTGCATTGAATTATGTATATGTTGTTGTGTTCATTGCTAAGTAGAGCGTTAGCAAAAAATTAAATTAGAACATTACTGCAATCAGTATTTTGGTAAACATAGAGAGCAAATTTTGGTAGACTAACATTCTTTTCTAGTAACTTCCAATCAAGGTATTCCCGTTCAGAGTAACGAAACCTAGCACCTCTCTAATGGGATATGCAGGGTATAGCTCTGGACTACTACACTAATTTTACTCCCCGCACCATTCACTCTCTCTCCGCATCCCTCGGTCCCCTACACTCCTTTGCCTTTGCAACATTTATACATTACTTTTGGCATGCTCTTTTATTCCTCATACTTCTCACCTGCCGTTCTTTCAGAACCTCCTATACTACATCCAACCATGTTTTACACAGTTTGCCCCTTGCAGATTTACCAGGCATCTTACATATATATGCTTGGTAAGTCTATCCTCCTTCATTCTTTCTACACATCCAAAACATCTAAGCATGCTTTGCTCGCTCAACTCCTTAAGGGTCACTTGCACCCCATACTTTACTCTGACCTATTCGTTTGGTACTTTGTCTCTCGATGTGTATCCACACACACTTCTTAGGAACCTCGTTCCTGCAGCATTTATACGACTAACATGCTTCTTTTGTCAGGCCCAAATTTCACTTTCATGCAGAACAGTTGGCAGAAATACACTGTTGTAAATGGTCACTTTTTCATTTATACTCAACCTTCATTCCTGTTCATTGCCCACATACTTCCAGACACTTTTCTTCCAGCATTTGCCCTTCTTTCTATTTCACCATCCCGCTTTCATTACTCAAAAACTTTCTACCAAGATACAAGTCATTCACTTTCCCTATCGTGTCATTGTCCATTCTATGTACAAAGTAATCAATTCTGCCATCTATCAAAAATCATTACTTTCGTGTTATTTTCATTCACTTTCATCTGAATCTTTTCACATGCTTCCAACAGCCTGTTGAGCATTTGTTGCAAATCTTGTGACGACTTAGCCAACAATACTCCGTTATCCGCATGCAACAGCACAATGACATTTGTTTCATCTATTTTCTCCCCGTTCATTCCTTCACAAGCCTACCTCGTACATTCATTCGTAAATACATTGAACAGCCATGGAGACATCACACAGCCCTGTTTTACACTTTCTACAATGTCAAAGTATTGACCCCATATTACCATTCACACGTACACATGCTCTGTTGTACATCGCTCTGATAGATTTTATCAAGCACTTACACCATATACATGCAACACCTTCCATAATTCACTTTTGTTCACAGAGTCATACGCCTTTTCCAGATCTACAAATGTTGCATACATTTTCTTTCTGGCATGCATATACTTTTCGACAATTTGTTGCATTGAGAACCTCTGATCCACATTCTCTTCTAAACATAAATCATATCAAAGGTCCCTTTGTGTTCTCTTGCAAACTATTTCTATAGCATAACCCACCATTATACCTGGTTTTGCCCTGCCTTCTAATTTGTTATGATAACGTTTGGTGGTAATATAAAATGCTAGCAATACAAATCTTTAAAAATAACCTACAGTGGGTTTCTGGCCATGCCACATTTCCTGTGGTGTTCTATCACCTAAACTTGTATGAATTACCCTATTTTTAATACGAATTATTGTGAATAGAGCTTCTACCCAAAATTGTGAAGGGTAAGCCCGAATTAATTAATAGTAAATCCCGATTGGGTTTTTCAATTGCACCATTCTGCTGGCGTGTATAAACTGAAGTTTTTCTATATTTAATCCTACAATTGTGTAACTGGGTTTTCAATTTATAATTACAAAACTCTAAAAGCCATTAACCATGTGTTTTCTATTAATTTCAGGAAAAATATTTTCTAATTCAGTTTTTAATTGGTTCAAGATATCAGCAACCTCTTTTTTGTTGTTCAATGGTACAACAATAATGTATTTGCTGTAGTCATTTATAAGGCTCATACCTCATCCCACTCACAGAAGGTACTGGTGAGGGTCCCTATACATCTATGAATAATAACTGTAACTGGTACTCCGATTTACCGTCTAGTAAACGTTTCGATGGCACCATAGAGCTTTTTGCTATGCAGCAACTAGTACACACAACTAGATCCTTCGTCAATGATGAGTAATTTTCTCTAACAGCACCAGATTTAAATAGTTTTGCTACAGAGCTAGGGGCTATGTGTGCAAGTCTATAATTAGGGGTGGGCGATACGGAATTTTGCGTATCGAATATCGATACATATTCTATATCGATATGTATCGATATATCGAATATCGATACGTATCGATATGTATCGATGTGTATCGGTGCGTATCGATACGTATCGATTCGTATCGATACGTAGCGGTACGTATAGATATATATAGCGATTCGTATCGGAACGTTTAGATGTGTAGATTAAGTATACATATCGAGACGTAGCGATACGTATCGGTATGAATCGATACGCATCGATAATTTATCTACTCTTTCTTTGGGAATAAAATCACAAGATCGTTTTAAAATAATGTATTTACTGACAATTCGATCTTTCACTTAAGATTGTTTGTTATCAAAATAATTAAAGTTTCAAGTTTAATATTTATGACATTAGTATATATATATATATATATATATATATATATAATAAATTATTGTAAACAAACTCTATGAAAGTAATAGAGTCTATTGACGAATACAAATCGGGCTGGTAGTTATATAGCCATATAGCTATATAACTACCAGCCCGATTTGTATTCAATAGACTCTATTACTTCATAGAGTTTGTTTACAGATACATCTTATTTTATATATTGTTTTACACAATTTCTTATTGCGGACTGCAAATAACCTGTCTTATATATATATATATATATATATTGCGTATCGAATATCGATACATTTTCTATATCGAATATCGATACATATCGAGTATCGATATATCGATATTTATTTTTCGCTGTATCGGGGGGGTCGATACGGGGGTCGTATCGATATATCGATACGCCGACCCAGCCCTATCTATAATTCCATAACCTTAGTGAATTCCTAAACATTGTGATTTGTTTGGTCAGGCTCAGAATTCTTACCTGTGGTGTTAATACTAAAACTTGACCTTTGGACATTTTGAGCCATCTTAATTTCAAGGCCAGGAACCAGAGGGAATAATCTATTTTCAGGCTGTAATTCGATGCTATTCCTAAATTTGCCAAACATCTAGTACCGAATATATTTGGTAGTGCTGCAGCGCTAATGTAAAAATATTTTATTGTTTTTTATTAAATATGAGTGGAAAACGTCTATCTTTCTTTATAGCAAATTGGTCAATCACTTTTTCATTAAAATCGGGAATTGTTATGAATTTTTTTTTCAATTGACAGCATTGAAAGGGCCGTTAGTTAACCTATCTTCACACATCGAGTTTCTTAAAAAAGTTTTTACACGGTTTAGAGTAGAAAAACTGCGTTCGGCTTCAATAGTGGTCATTGGTGTGGTCACAAGAATTTGTAATAGCGTTTTAGTTTCGGCCATTGTTTCGTCCAAATTATTCGCAATTTTGAATTTAAGAAAAGGTACAGCACCATGTATTTCTATACATTGCCTATTGGAATATAATACGGACAACTCTGTTTCGAGATGTTTTTTATTTAAAATATCGTAAGCGATGCAAGTTAAATCTAACTCTTGTTCTGGAAACTTGTTATCATACTTGACAAATTTTTCTGAAGATACAAGAGAAGCGGCTATTAAATGGTCGGTAAACGAAAAACGTTCTTTAACATTATTAACAATGATGCCTCATACTTCTATGCAGGCGGCATGGTGATCCCGTTGACTATTGTTAAGCCGTTTTCGTTTAGCTTCTGTAGGAACGGTATCTAATTTTGATGCTTATTCAATGACAGTTCCATTTTATTGGTATGTATATTATTAATATTGATTTCAAACACACGTATAACTCTTTAAGCTTCAGTTGAATCCACATTTCTTTTTTGCAATTGGTTGTATAATAAATCCACGTATGCATAACATAATGACAGAAGGTCAACCAGAAAGAAAAATTTTGACCCATCAAAATTCGCAAAATTCCAAAAGCTTGCTTGCACATTTGGATATTTGTGCTTTCCTCCAAGTTTTCCATACATTCAATTAATGCATCTCTGTATTCGTATACTATATTAACCACGCGAATATTAAAATTCCAGGGAGTAGGAACAGAACGAGGCATTATCCTTCCAACTATTTCATTAAGCACTGCTACACGTTGAGGTGAAAAGCTAAAAAAACTCGGTATATCCTGCAAATTTTCGAAAAAAAAGCCTTACTTGCCTATTTATAGAACATGCTTTTGTCATTATGAGATTTAGTTGATGAGCGTAACAATGTACAAAATG
Organism: Platerodrilus igneus; assembly: GCA_036346225.1. Lineage (NCBI taxonomy): Eukaryota > Metazoa > Arthropoda > Insecta > Coleoptera > Lycidae > Platerodrilus > Platerodrilus igneus. The sequence continues at coordinate 2,238,976 of JARFIW010000347.1, read as the reverse complement.
AGCATTTTTGTATTTTTGCTTAATTCGAGCTTGAACACCACCACGTTTCCCGCTCATAACTGCAGCCCCATCGTAACTCTGTGCAATAAGTTTGGTATTGTTATTTTTGATTATAGTTTCTAGAACACCTAGAATTGTTTCAGAAATTGAATCTGCATCATGTTTCGCTGGAAGTAAGAAATTTCAAAACCGTTCGAGATCGCCATCTTTTGTGACATAACGGAAAACTGTAATCATTTGAAACTTTGCTGCTAGATCTGTCGTTTCATCTGCCATCACTGCAAAAAACGAGCTTTTTTGAATTTTTGGGACAATTTCAAAATGACAAACTTCAAGAATTGTTTAAAATTTTTGTCAGTGCAACAACATTTGTATTTTTTAGTTATGTGCTTTATATATAAGATTACCAGAAACTTGTTGCCTACTTACCTACAATGTAAGTTAGTTATGGTTCACGGAATCCATAACTACACCACTGCAATTGCCTAATTTTATATTTATCCTTTTAAGAAAACATGTACTAAAAGATCCTTATTTATTGACGGCATCCGAGAATTTAATGCGCTCGCTGCCAATATTAAACAATCATCATCTTTGCGATTATTTAAACGTCAATTGAGGACATCAATGACGACAAGGATGTGAAACTATCGTATCAACTATTTATGTGGTTGTATTCTCTATGTAATATATTTAATACTATAAAGTAATTGTAACATGTATTATCATACATTTAAATAAATAAATAAATAAAAAAGAATACATTCCAATAAGTCATTTTGAATTGTTTTGGAAGAACCTTTAAAGACGCCTGCATTTTCCAAATGAACCTCAATGATTCTATAGAGTTCTGAGGAAAAATTAACCTGTCTCCTAAAAATACCGGGGTTTTCAGATGAATCAGGTTCATAGTGTCCGCGAAGTGCAAGTTCAAATGCTTCACAAAATTTTATACAGTTTATAATTTTAGATAAAATATATCTATTTCTGATTACTTCTTCGTTATACTTCTGAATATTTATCCAGTGCACAGAATTAAGTTGAGCCTGTATATTAATTTTGCCAAACAGAGCTAATCGCATTGCGTTACCAACCTGCGATTTACAGTTTTCATCTTTTTCAATTTTTTCACTTAAGGGAACCAAAGCCTGTACACTTGTTCGCGACCAAAGTTTTTCACCACGATCGTCCAAAAACAACACGCACGGAATAGTATATTGTACAACGAGCATGGAATGATGCCCATTTCTCACGAGTATGATAAATTGCAGCACGAGCTGAAAGCGAGTGCTGCAAATCATCTGAGTGAGAAATGGGCATTCCATGTGTGTTGTACACTATACTTTTCTACGACTGTAGATGCGTACTTTTTAAATGTGATACCTCTTTGTTAATATTATAAAATACATGGTAAGTATAGGAGTATACATTTTATTAATATCATAAGTTTATTATCGTTTGTGAATATACATAAATTCAAAGAAAAGTACAAATTTATCATAATAAAAGTAAATAAATTGATTTAAGTTTAGTTTTAGATTCATTATTATTAACAATATTAAAGGTTACATTGCAATTATTAAACGTCATTGTAGAAGGTGTTTTCCCAAAACTAAATTTTCTTGACGTTGGAAATTCTTGTCTTTGGACGTTGATGGAACATTTGATGTGCTATCAATTGAATTTTGTATTATGTTGCCTACATTCAACTTATTTGTTAAAGAATCGGCTATATAGTTTTCGGCGACTGATGTTGATTTCCTGCCACCGTGCCTTTTTAAAGATGTTATATCTTCTCCAGCATCTACAAGAATAGTGGCAGAAGATCTCCGGAAGCAATGACCAGTATATAATTCCGGATTGGGTAGTTTTAAATACGTTGCAATTTGCTTTCCCATAGCACCAAATTTATTGATACCCACTTTCTGTGTGGTGCATTTTCCTTTCTGATAATTTAAGAAAAAACTAGGATCGCAAACATTTGATGGACGTAGATTCCAGTATTTTTTTGTGATTTCATAAAAATTACTCGTTATCGTAAAGCTGCGTATAATTTTTGTTTTCGTGTCGGGAACTGCAACTAATATCGCAGAACCCAATTCCGTGAAATGAGTAATCTTCATCTGATGTAATTCCTATCTGCGGCAAGCACCCATAATTCCCATAATTAATGCAGTCTGTAACAATATAAAAATAGCTATAAACACGCATTATTCTCCTAAGTTAATATTACATACTTTTGTCAGAAGAAACTGTTGATCCGGAGCCTCAGTAATAAATTTATTTATTTCCTGTTGTAAAATTTTGATTTTTCGATTTATAACCGCTTGACTTCCGTTTGAGAAACGCTCTTAATTTTCCATACTTTGATATATCTACATTATGATGGATGGTGAGACTTGTTCTCAACATAGAATAATGCGTTCACAATGTCGGAGATTTATACTTATTAGATAATTCATTAAAGTACGCAATTAAAACATTTTCAGAATAAGATGTTGTCTTTTGATCTCTTCGCCAATCCATAAACGATTTATAAGCAGTCTCATATTTTTTTTGGAAATTTCCGGTAATAAATTTAATGTAGTTGCATTTGCAGCTTCCACAATATTTGGAGGCGTCGGTTCTAGTTCGCTTTCACTATCACTAGCCATTTTTTAAAGACTTTGCAAATACTTTAAGATTTTAAACGCTTTCACAGTATGAAATTATTTATTTGACATTTGTTGGTTTATTATTTGTTTCTTAGCCCACCTTTGAAAACTCGGCCGTCATTGGAAATAAGATGCAAGTGCAGGGCTACTTGATTAATAGAAATATAAGTGCAACCGTGCAAATTGAACATTCCCGCACTGGTTGCTTAGCAACTTGCCTAGCAACGAGTGCGGGAATAAAAACCTGTATAGAATGTAGTAGATTTCTCTATCGAAAACACACCTAAAATAGGCTCGTTCCAAAACAGTCGTAGAAAAAGTAAAATAATGCATTTGTTCAATTGCACCCACAAATCCAACTGTTTCTTTGATAAATGTCTGTATTGAACTGCCTTTTATAAGTTTTACCACAACTTGTAACAGGAATTTCAATGTTCAGTTCTGGTATAGGACGACCCTGATCTTTAATAGCTAATTGTTCTTGAAAAATAAGCTGAGATGACCTCTTTCACTTAAATTTAAAATAACATCCATTTTAGAAACGATTAATGTAGCAAATGTCCTTAGGGAACAGTGTAAAAGTTTATTGTTGGTGAACCTAATTATAATTAAATGAATATACAAACTTACTACCTATACACTAAAATTTCAAACGCAAATGTTTATTCAGTTTTTAATCTGTGAATAACTGGTGATGGGTTAATATGATATTAAAGTAGCGGATATGAAATTTATAAAGATAACGAAAGATGAAATGCGTAACGCGTTGTCTACAAGAACCGGAACGCACATAAAACTTGAACGATTCGAATAGCACCCACACACTTGCACACGCACATGCCCATACCTCACTCACACATGCACACACACACACCCACCGTTGTGTGAAAGTGTATTGTAACATTTTTGCTTCTTTTCCATAAAACTATATTTCTCTGTCCCGCACAAACATACCACAATTCCCTTTAATTTTTAGAAAATTTTTGTCGTGATCAAAGCGTTAATGAAGTCACAGAAATATTTGTTTGTAATCAGAGCTTTTCTATTACAGTTACCATACGATGTGATTGAAACTATGGTTATTGATATGGTATACAGTTTATTTCGACGCAATATTAGAGAAAAACTTCCTCTGTCGGAAATTTTGACTTTCAAGAATTTATTAACTCGCACTCGTGGCATTGAGCAGTTCTTGCAAGAAGTTTCCGTTAATGTCTATCATAACCATAATCCTGTTAAAAACGATAGACAGGAAGTAGTTTTGCAACACGTTTTGCATTCTCGATGTTCATATTGTAAAACGTATGCTTGTGTTAAAGAAGACTGCCTTAAACTGAAATCTACGGAATCTAAAATACATCCTTTAATTACCGCTACATCTTCAAGTATTAAATGTTTTGGATATGGTGCACCTGACATATTTCGCTCAATTGTACTAATTACAATGACAAAAACTCAACAGTATTAGTCAAAGTTTATTCAATTTTGTTTAACCACTACTGATGTACCTGTTTTGAATCAACCTATTTTGGGCATTAGTATAAACGGTCGATATTACAATTGCACTTTAGACTTCGGTTCTACTGTTAGTTTAGCGAGTTATGGTCTTTACCAAATTCTTTTGAACGATGGGCCAGAATGTTTCAATGCGTTCCGTTAGAATTTGTTTTGTGGATGGCATAGTTCGTGATGAAGAGGCTCTAAGTACGGAAATACAGGTTACTCTTGAATATAAAACTGTCACTGTTACCGTCAACGTATAGCCGCACGATAATAATAATAATATTTATTTAAAGTAGGTAATCCTAATATTACAATACATTAGAATAGAAAATAAAAAGAACATGCTTTCTTAATTTAAGTAAATACATTTAGTGTTACTTAGAAGTTACTCAAGACCAAAAAGAAAAATTAAGTAAAGCACAGTAAAAGCAACTATTACTTAACTAGAAGTTTGAAAATTATAATTATTCCTACCAAGTTTAGGTCTTTTGGTTTATTTTATAAAGTACTTACAATTTAGTTAGGTTTTAGTTTTTCATTAATTTCTGTTTAAAAGATATCAATGTATTATAGTCTCGAATGTCTTTTGGTAAAGTATTATATTTAATCAGACCTTTGAAGAATATAGAATTCATAGTCTTTTTCAATTTGGTCCTTGCAACATATAAATTGCCTTGTGACCTAGTTTCGTGGTTATGTATTTAGTTGGCATAAACAATAAACTCATATCAAAATAACTTGGCATTAATCCATTGATAATTTTAAAAATAAATATCATTGTTAAATATTCAATTTTTTCAGTAACCGATAGCCATTATAGGGTGTTTAACATTTTTTGAATGTTAGTCCTTTTGCTACATTCCAGTATGATTCTTAAACCTCTGTTCTGTAGTCTTTGATGAGTACTTAACTTATTTTGGTCAAATAAATATAGTATTGTTGTGCAATAGTCAAAATGTGGTGGAATGATTGTTTTGTAGACTGTAATTTTAGTTCTTAAAGACAATTTAGGTGCTAATCTTAAGAAGAAATATAGTTTTTTTTGTTATTTCATTTTTAACATAAACAAAGTGATTTTTAAATGTTAAAGTACTATCCAACATAATACCTAAATACTTAGTTTGTTCAACAATTTGTAATATTTCATCACCAATCTTCAATGTAATAGCATTTTTATTGAGTTTATTTAATTTATTAGTAATTCCAACAACCATTGTCACAGTTTTGCTTGTATTAAGTTTCAACTTGTTTATTTGAAAGTATCTATAAATTTTATCCAAGCTATTAATTTTATTTGTTGCTGTTTGTATATCAGACTCTTTAGTTAAAAGTAGGGTATCATCAGCATAAAGATTAACAAATTCACATTCGTGGTCAATACTCCGAAAATCATTTAAATACAAAATAAATAACGACGGTCCTATAACACTTCCTTGAGGGACGCCATTTCTTACTAGCACTGAACTAGATGTTGAATTTCCTACTTTCGCTTTTTGTCTTCTATTTGACAGGTAGTCATCCAACCATTTTATCACTGTTCCACCAATGCCGTAGTGTTGTAATTTAGTCAATAATAATTGTCTATTTATTGTCTCAAATACTCTTTTAAGGTCTAAAACAGCAAGTATATATACTCATCTTGATCGATGTATTGCTTCCACTTACTAAAAGTTAGCTGAATAGCAGTTTCACAAGACTGCTTAGATCTAAAGCCTGATTGATTACAATCCAATAACTGGTTACTGTCCACGTACTTTATTAATTGGTTATATACCGCAATTTCGAATATTTTTTCAATACAAGAAAGGGTGTTTATTGGCCTGTATTCGCTTGCTAATGTGGCGTTTGCAACTTTAGGAATAGGAATTACTGTACTACATTTTACCTTGCTTGGAAAACTGCCACTTCTTAAGGAGTAGTTAATCAGATGAAGAAGAACATGCCCAATTGCATCAAAGGTTGCCTTAATTACTTTTGTGTTTACTGTATCTAACCAGTTACACTTGTTAGGTAGATTATGCACAATTTTCTTTATATCATGTAAGGCTAACAATTTAAATTCGGTAAATTTGACATCCTGGCTGCGCAATGGGTTTAGTCGATATAGATTATTAGTGTCTGGGATACTGCTTACAATATCTTCAATGCTGTTCACAAAGTAGTCATTTAAATGTTCAGCTATATCCTTTTGTTCTCTCATAATGATTTTAGGGTGATTATTTTCAAATTGTATTCTTTGTATGTCACAATTATTTTCTTTATTACTAACCAACATTTTTAATATTTTCCACATCTTAGTGCTGTCTCTTCTGTTATTGTTAATTTGTTTTTCATAAAATTCTTTTTCTTTCCTCTTCAATAAATTAACACATTGATTTCTACATGTTTTATAATCTTTCCAGTTTACAACACATTTATTGAACTTGAATTTTTTATAAGCAATCTCTTTCTTTAGCTTTGGCACGCACTTCATTGTCATACCACTTTAAACAGTTATATCGTTGAAATTTGCTTCGAATAGGAGCTTTCATGGTCTAACGCATGTGTAACATTATGTAGTATATCATTCAGAATTATATCAACATTTGTGTTGTCAAATTTCCATGTACATTTTAAGTCAGGTTTGTTCGGTAAATGGCTGCATTGTTTAGGTTTCTGAATCGACTTATTTAGTTATTACTATTATAGTGTTTATTTTCTTTAGTAATTGCCACTGATATAATATTGTGATCAGTTATTATTGGTGTCGGATGGACAATAGCCCTGACTTGTTTAGCATTAGTTAAAATATTGTCAATTAACGTTCAACTATTTTGTATAATTCTAGCAGGATCTGTAATTAATTGCTGTATACCATTTGCCCTAATGAAATTACTTAACTTTTTTTACATTGTAATTAACCCTTATTCTCATAATTTAAATTGAAATCTCCCGCTATAATACATCGTAGGTCGTATTAAATAGGTTTTCACTCCATTCTTCAAAGTTATTCAGAAACACTGCATCACATGCACTTGGGGAGTGGTATAACACTCCTATGATCCATAGTGACCCAAATAATAACACTTTCACAGCTTTACACCAATAATTTGGTTCCAATACATATTCTTTGTATGCTTTAAAATCAATGTCCTTACGAATATAAATTAACCCCTCCCAGTATGCCTGCTAATAGAGGCACATCTTACTAAAATATAATTATCAATTGCAATTTCTTTATCTTCCACATTATTAGTCATTCTAGTTTCCGATAACAACACTATCATAGGATTATAATACATCACATCAACCATTAATTGATACTTATTAAACATTATACTTTGAACATTTAAGTAGGTTATGTGAGAATTGAGTATTAATGACGAATTGCCATTTAGTTTTTTGAATTTCTATCTTTATTTATAATTGAGGTATTTCCATTTTCAGTTGTTTCTTTAAGTTTCTTTTTAACATCTAAATAATATTGCCGTTGTTTCGGTGTTTGATCTCCAAATATCAGAACATTTTGATTTGTTAATTTTGTTTTCCATGCGTTTACCCAATCTAAAGGTTGTAACATTATTTAAATCAATATCAAAATTCCTAAGTAATTTACCAACAGTGGTTTTATCTTCTGCGTTTCTTTCAGTGTATGAATTACCATTTGATTCTTGAACATTTAATATTATAATATTCCATGATCTATTTTGCCTATCAATCGTTTCTGCTATTGTCTCTTCACAACCTATTGCACTTTTTTGTTTTTCAAAATCTTCATTCTTCTTCTGTAAATCTTCTATATTTTGTTCAAGAATAATTAATTTATTTAAAAATTTCGCAATTCTAAATAAACTTTTCTCACATCCATCACATAAAAATATTAATTTTCGCTTACTGAGCCTCAGACATCTAATTTCTGTCTCAGTTAACTGAGCACAGTCTTTACACAGATGACTACTGCAGTGATCGCAATCAAATAAATTATCTGATTTTTCTGAACATTTATTACAGTTTTGCATCTCAAACAATAAATCTACTTCTGTAATCAGAAAAGCAAATTATTTAAAAATGCAGTCCTGGTTTATTTATTTTAATTATTCACATAGCTGGTGAGATAACAAACAATAACACTATTCGCAATTAAGATAACTTAATCACTGTTGAGACCAAGTAAATATCTTTGTTTTATTACACAAAATGCTTCAAAATTGTAATTTTTGGTTGTTTAAGAATTCAATACTGAGTTAATTGTATGTCCAATTTCACCACATTGAAAATCAAATTATACTCTAAACTACCTTAAAAACTGTTATACATTTGTTTTATACACTGTGTAAAAATAATAAAATATAACAGAGCACTTTAAAACATGTTCACCCTTCAAGCACCACACCGCATGTTAAACTAAAGCTACATTACTTGGTATTGATTTTATTACCAGTGTCTGCCTTGTTTTAGATATTTCGAATAATCAATGGTACTTTAACTACGATCCTGCTAGAAAATTTAATTTTTATGGTAACCCTCAGGTTAATCGTTTAAATATTAGTTTTGTGTCTCTGCGAAAGGATGAAGATTAATCCCTTTCCTCAGATCGGCGTAAGATTATAGAGACAGATGCTTTTGGAGAAACATTTCACTGTCTTTAAGATAGGGAGAGCCCCCACCGACTTTGCGGTTCATACGATAAAGACTGCCAATCATGATCCAATTTCAGTTCCACCTTATCTTATAAGTAACCCAAAAAGACAATTTCTAAAGGAAGAAATAGATAGATTGCTCTCAGAAGATATAATTGAAGAATTTGAGTCACCTTGGTGGTTCCCGGTCGTTTTTGTCCCTAAAAAGGATGGAAAGCTACATCTGTGTGTTGATTATAGGCGTTTAAACTACTGTCCCAAATTCCTTCTCCTTACCTCACATCGAACAGCTTCTGCATACTTCTAAACGGACTATGTACATGAGTACTAAAGACTTACAGTCTGGATTTTTGCAAGTTCCTATTGCTGAGGAAGACAGGGACAAAACGTTTTGTTACTCCATTCAGTACATTTCGCTATCTTAAAATGGTTTCGGTCTTCGAAGCGCTCCGGCTAATTTTCAGAGATTGAAGTCCAGATTTTGTAATGGTCTTGGTGATAGATCCATTTACGCATATTTGGACAATATTTTAGCGATATCAGACAGTTTTGAAAAGCATGTTGATGATTTATGTGCAGTTTTGGAAATGCTCAAGGTATTTAAATTACGTGCACAGCGTGAAAAATGTTACTTTGTATGGAAATCCATCCAATACTTGGGTCACATTCTGGCTCCTAATGATATTGAAGTTGACATAAAAAAGATTTCTGCAATTAAGAACATTAACATTCCATGTTGTGTTAATGATGTTCTTAGTTTTGTACAAACATGTTCCTGGTATAAAAGATTCATACTGCATTTTTTAATTCATAGCACATACGCTAATAACTTGTTAAAGAAAAAGTGTATTTTGTTTTGGCGAACCTGAGCTACAAGCTTTTAATGCGCTCAAGGAAAAACTTAATTCAAGCTGACCCAAACTTACCGTATTTCTAACAAACTGATACTAGTGGTTTTGCACTTGGAGCCGTCTTGTTGCACGTTACTAGCAACGAATTGCTTCCTCTTGAGTACGCAAGCAGACTTCTTACTCCAGCTGAACAAAATTAATCTAGTGTAGAACGGGAAGCTTTGGCTGTTATTTATGCAACCAAAAAATTCCGAACGTATTTGGAAGGGGCAGAAGTAAATGCAATTTCTGATTGCCAGCCATTGCAGTGGTTATTAACGTTAAAAACACCTAAGGGACACTTAGCCCGTTGGGCTATGAAAATTCAGAAAATGAATATGAAAATTTCTTATACTCCCGGCAAAAGAAACATTGTGGATGATATGTTGTCCAGACCAGGTTGTTTGAACAAAAAGGATACCTGTGATGACTGTTTTGTTAGCGTTGAAATGCCAAAAATTAATGCTGCTGATCTTATAGTTGCACAACTAGACGATCCAGATTTATTGTCGATCGTTAAAGTGTTAAAGAGGTGAAGACACGTTTGATATGATTCGATGGTTAGATCGTGATTATATGTTAAACAATGGGATACTTTATCAAAACAATCCTCACGAGGATGTGGAGGATCCACAAGTAGTAATTCCCGCGAATTTGAGGCAAGATTTGCTAAATCATTATCATGATGGTCGTAATTATGGAGTTAATAAGGCATCAAAAGATGTCTGTTAAATATTATTTAGTTGGTACGAGACATTTTAATGCAGATTATGTAAAAGGTTGTATTGAATGTAGTTATAGAGCTAGCAATACTAAACCTGTTAGTTTCTTGCAAACTCCAGCTCCTGCACAACGCTTTGAAATCATAGCCGTTGATTTATTTGGCCCTTTGCCAATAACTGAAAACAAAAACAGATGAATTTTACTCTGTGAAGATACAGCTTCAAAATGGGTTGAACTATGACCCGCTACAATCTGCTAGTGGGGATATATGTGCAAAATGCTTATCAAAGATATATTTTTATGTTTTGGCACTCCAAGAAAAATGTTATCTGACAACGGTGTTCAGTTTATTTCTGATATTATACAAATGGAATGTTGTGCTTTAGATGTATGAGTATGATAGCATGAACAGACAAAGTTAACAACAAATAGGTTATAGAAATAGTAGAGGAGTAAAGATATCTGTGGAAAACAAAAAACGAAAGGAGAAATAGAAGGGCAGGATACATTCTAAGGCATTTTTGGAGAATAGTACAGGATATATTACAAGCAGAGATAGGAAAAAAGAGATAGAGGTAGACCTCGATCAGACTATCGCACGCAGATAGTGATAGATGCTGACGGCAAATTTCAGGGAAATATGTAGGTTAGTTCAGAAAAGGAAACAATGAGGGTATGCGTCTAACCAGTTCCAAGACAGAAGACCTAATGATGATGCAAAAGGCAACATATTGTTTTGGCATAGAACTTGTTTTATGCCATTGTACCATCCGGAAACTAACCAGGTTGAAAGGAAGAATTGAGACTTGAAGACTCAGTTTTCGATTTTAGTTCAAAACTGTCACACAAAATGCGATATGCATCTCCCAGCAATACGATTTGCTGTTAATTCGACTGTGAGTCAACTGATCATACACCTACTTTTCTCACTTTTGGTCGTGAATTACGTGCTCCTTACGATACCGTGTATGATCTAAGAACTGTGTTAAATGTTGAGAATTTTGTTCCTTGGACTAATCCGTATTTAAAGCGTTTATCACAGAAACTTTGTACGTCGCAAGAAATTTTAGAACAAAAGGAAGACGTTCGTAAAGCTCAAGTTGTTAAGACAAGACGTGCTGAAAATTTTCAAGTGGGTGATCAAGTTCTGTTGAAAACTCGCTTACTTAGCAATGCCAGTAAAGGCATTACTTCTAAATTCGCACCTAAACGTGATAGATCTTACGTTATATCCAAGGTGGTTACTCCAACTGCCTTTGAGCTTACTACAGCTACGAAACCTTCTGAAAAGATTGGCAAAATCCATTCCACTTATTTAAAATAATTTGTTCCGTTTAGTGCCGGTGTACCCAGTACTTCGTCGGTTATATGTGTCTATGGTTCCTAAAAGAAAATGTGGACGTCCCCATAAAGTGAAACAAGTGGTTTGTAAACGCACGACAGAGACTTTTGTACGTTTAGAAGGGGGAAAGTGTGACGTGATCCTTTTACCACACGCCAATGATTGGTTTTATTGAACACACTCCTAACCTTCTACTACATAGTATGTGATATGCCATGTTGAGGAATGGTTGTTACCTTCCTCGCTGTATTATGAATTGTTTGATTGTTGAGTCCTTAATATATGTAGTTTACTGTGTACCTATGATTTATATTAAAGACCTGAGATTGAGATACTAATACATATTATATCGATATTTAAGTGTACAATGCACATTAATAATAATTATAGTAATAACCCCCCCCTTATCCCGTTAAAATATGTAATTTAGCATGTGATTTTGGTATCCCTTTTTCTTTCGGTTTAATAGTTTTATATAGTTATTTATATTAGTGATATTATTACTACGTTTAAATTTAAGTAATCAATAATTCCTCGTCTGAAACATAGGCCAGAATCGCTTTCCTGATCTAAGATTTCGGCATCTTTTTGTTATTCCTAGGAACCCTCATATTTTAAGATTAGGTAGCGTCGACGATGATTCCCGATTAAGACGTATTTCTCACAATAGTATTCTGAGACCCTTTTCTAACACTTACACCATCCTTCCCACCATTCTTGTTGGTACAGTCGAAACACAGCGAGTTTCTATGTGGATTACTGGCTAAACTTTCTTAGGGTAAAACTGTACTTAACAACATGTATAACTTATGTAAATTTTGTAACTACAAATACACACTTTTATAAGACTCATTATTTATAGTGTTAGAAATAGTTCAAAGGAATTCCTCTGGGGGAGTTGCTAGAGTGTTAAGAATATAATCTTGTTCACAAATTAATAACGCCACAATAAGTACATGTAATGTGTACTTGTACATATTAGTTTAAAAATCTCCAAATTAAAGGCGTAGGAGGCAATCACATTGATATAAAGTTGTTACGTGCCATGCCTACATGTTAATATTTTTGTTTGCACATAATTAAAATTTCATACTCCTTATTGAATCCAGTCATTTGAGAATTTATAAACGTGTGCTTATCCATCACCCTGTAGGATTTTTATTAAAATATTAAGATATATATTTAAATACTACAAATCTATTCTATTTCAATATAGCTGTCCTGCGTTAACTTCGATAACCAGATGGTGGAAATAGTGGATGTGTAAATATGAGCAAATTTTATATGAGTAGAACTTTGATGTACTTACCAGTAATACTTCAAATTTAAGGAACTGTCAACTTTTAGTGAAACTCAAATGTTAATATTTTTATAGCACAACTATGATCACGACAACCTTATTACAACTGTCATGACAAACCACAACACAACGCACTTGAAGGCTAATCGCGATAAAAGCCATAGATTGTACTATGTGCAGCAGAGGGGAATTGACCTGCAAGCTACATTTTATGCGATAATTAAAAGTTAATTTTTATTATAATTGTAAACGGAACAATAGCATTAAAAGCTGGTATTTTATTATTAGCCACATGTGCTTTTTTAAAGATTATAATAGGTTTATGAACATGGTATTTGGTTATCAGAACATTTGATATTACAATGTGCTGTACGCATATCTGCAAGGACATTTTCGTTTTGCTTATTTTTACACAGCATTATTAATTGATATTGTATAATTTATACAATTTTATGCGAAAGCTAGGCAACCCTCCTTACGTGTCATCTATAAATCCTTGAACTTTCGTGTCGCTTAGAATGTTTACGACCAGTTCCAATGCATAAGGCAAACTTGGTTTTTATATTTATCAATTGTAGCCTTATATTTTGATTGTATCATTCTTTGTCCGAGTATAAGTTTTGTTAATGCTGTGATACAGGTGATCATTGTCTGCTATTTTAGGCGATTGTGGCATGGAAATGTTATTCAAAAATGGCATAAGGCAGTGGTTCATCTTTCCCTTAGTAGCATTAATAGCGTAAACTAATAAATACACTATTAAATGCTACTATATTTCGAGTTGTGTCATAGAAATTAAATCTACCCTAGTGTACAACAAAGTTTCGTGTATACAACAATATCCAACGCTAGAGCAATTGACTGGTTTTTGAAAATTATAAGGCACTTGTGTTGGCGTATTTTAATATCGAATAGAATAATCCTGTATAATCGAAATAACATAGACGTAAGTATGAGGTGCCATGTCTTCCATCAGATGCTGAACACAAAAAGTTGTGCCCCAAAATGAATTAGCGGAAGTTACAAGATCACAGCGATAAAGTTAAAACCGGAACATCATGCCACACAGTAAAACTTGCTGGTTTTTCCCTCTGCATAATTTAATGACTTTCAAATAAATTGGATCTAGATTTTCTTGGTTGTTTTTCAAGATTTTCTTCGTGCTCCTGGAAATTATCGGAAATGTTACAAAGACAGCTGCTATTGGTTGAGCATTTATTAGATAATATATTGGCATTGACTGTCCTATAAATTTGTTTATATAAATTTTTTTTAGTCACCCTACTGTTTAGGTGCAATATTTAGTACATCATTGTGTGCCGCCTGCAGTGAAATTCATGTCGCGCGTATAGGGGTCTTTTCTTGTATTTCTGTTGCGTATTATGTAAGTATATACTTTTCTTAATGAATATTTTACATATATAAAAATTTAAAAATCATAGTAGCCACAGGACTGAAAACAGTCCACTATACATATTTTTGTTTTATGTACATGTTAGAATTGAAGTAGAAAATTGGTTAAAGATAATTAAAGAGAATAAATTATTTTTGCACTGATTTTTGTATTGTGTAAGTCCTCCGGGATATTCTGGATAAATGTGTTTTTCGTGTTGGTTTTCCTTTTCATGTTGTTTTCTTAAGGTTTTGTTAATAAACGTTCTTTCTTGAGGTTTTCTTTTTTTCTTTGTGACCCATTCCACTCTACGACTTTATAGCTAGCACAGCACTCTTTGAGATTCCTTTTTTGTTGTTGTGGTATTCGATGCGGGCGATTTTATTTACTTACTTTACTTTTCTTTCTTGTTCTGACCACCCAAAATCCAAGAAACTGGCATAATGTCTTTTTGTTCTTGTAAAACATTGTTCAAAACACTAAAGATATATTTGGATGCGGCATTAATTTGTCACTATACTTCACCCTTGGGTAATAATGTCTAATAATCTAACTGCTGTTTATGAATGACTGTAATGAGGTACAAGCACAAACAAAATTACATCAATTAACATAACTGCTTTATAATTAATATTTTTTATAAAATTAACAAGGAATAAATAATCAATAAATATAAAATAAATATAAAATTTCATATTAAGTTATATTTACGTTCTTATAAAATACGTAGTAACTGTAGTAGTGCTATCAAAATTTAGGATAAATTCCTTTGCAGTGTGCTTATATGGAGTTTACAAAGAATATAACCAAGGAAATCGGACCTCACATTAATTTTGAATCATATCTAACTTAGTCTAAATAACTTATACATCATCAAAAATTCCTCTCGGAGGAGGTCCAACTCGCTTATAATTTCTTCCTTGAAAACTATCTGCAGGTGTAGATTCAGAACCTTCTCTACCACCATAACGTTCATTAATAACTTTGTGCGTACTCACACCAAATCTAATATTAATATCATCTGAATTATCAGGAAGAAAACTTGTATCTATATCACCAGAATTAAACCTAGTACCTTCATATGATTCTATATTTTCAGTGTTCCGTAAAAGATTGGATCGTGTTGATTCCAATAATTCACGATTTACAGGACGAACTGCAAACATAGTAAAGTATTTACCTTATCCACCTATACTTTAATGTTACTTGCGTCCGTACTATTTCTTGTTCCAAATCTGCCAGTTCCAGGAAACCGCTCTTCCAATTCTTTTCGCTTGTTTGTCGATTCTTCTGCACGTTGACGTTTGCGTTTTTCTCTCTTTATGAGTTCTCGTCCATCATCAACAAGGTCAGTTGTAATTTCATCATCCCCAACAAACTGATGGAAACCCATTATAGACAAGATTCTAGATCCTAGGCTAAAATACGTTGCTAGGCAAAACAACAAAATTGCTATTGGAAAATAAACGTTAAAGCCATCTGATATAATTGATATAACATCCATGTGGCCCATAACCTAAAAACTTAATAATTTAAACTTATTCCATACAGCAATTTAAATTACCTGTGTATATTGCGTTTCCAACACTTGCTGTTTAATAATATGGCTATCCATATGTATTAACCCCAAAAAATTCAGACACAGTGGAGGTGTAAGACGACTCAGCATCATGCCCGAAAATATTAAACTGTATTCATTTGTTTGATGATGGGGAGCTAAATAGTATAAATTCAAAATTCGAATTTTTAAAACAGTGGAATATGCACAGTAGCATAAATATAATATTACAATTGTTGAGAGTAACTAAAACCGAGAACTTTAATAACACAATAAATTATGACTAATATGCTATACCTCAATTGTAGAATAATCGTAGCTTTCCTGTGCTGCAATAACTATAATAGCAAATATTGATAAAACTGGTTTCTTAATAAAAAATGTAACTTCAGACCAAACTACTATTATGGACAAAATTGCAGCAAATACACATAATACTTTTTTAACATATCCATAAAAAACACATCTCCAATACCACTCTGCAAACCATTAAAACAAAAGTATTGAAATTCCATCTTAAAAATATGAATAACAATTAAATTCTCATGCAACTCCTAAATTATACAATGGACAGTTATTTAGTTTTTAATCTACACTAGACAAATCAAGGATAAGCAATCTTCACATGCAAACCAGCTTTAATAGAAACTAGATTTCTTGTGCACAAACGTTTTGTAACTGGTTATAATGGGAACTCCTCCTCATGCTACACTAAAGCGGGCGGTAGTACACCCTTTTGGCATGCAGAGCTGTGTCGCAACTATTTTTATCAGATAACCAACCAATCGGACATTTGTACTGAAATTGGATGTTGTCGATAGTTTACACGTGTAAGTTTTTGAAGTAACATTTTTTAATGAAATTTGATGTTTTTTCAAAAGTACCACTCAGAATACAACAAAATATATGAATTTGTTCTTTGCAATTACAGGCAGTCCTATAGCGATGTGCTGTTTTTGTATCTTGAAAACCGTGATCTTTGGACAATCCAAATACCGTCCTGAGGGAGGGGGGATTCGGAAGTTAATTAAAGCACATAAACGTTAGTAATTTTATTTGTTCTTTAATGCAAGTAATTACTTTTCATTTAAACAATAATTTTACTTCAAAAAGCTTGAGTAATACTATTTAATTATTTATCATTAGAAAATAATGTTTTCATCTGTCATCATCTTATAGATATCCATATACATATAATTAGTTTAAATTTAGAAATAAGTAAGTGGCTTAGAACCCTTCTGAATGTAGTCTTCAACCTGTACATTTCAAGTGAAATTTTTAAGTAGAATTGTATTGTATTGACCTACAGGAACACTGCAAAATGGACCAACTTTAATTTTATGTTTAAATTCAGTCTGTTCAATATAGTACACGACCGTGCTATACTGATGTAAGTTACCGACAGCTTTTTGTGGTTACCTACAAGATAGAGCAATGTGTATGTTTGCATATGTGGCCTTCTGAATTTTAAGTTATGTAACGCAATAATCTGCAACGGATAATTAAAAATGGCATTTTCTATATTATTTTTGAATTTGTCATTACCAAGTTGTGAAACTGAAGTAACCGATAACATTTATTCCATTTGATCAACGTGAACTGGTATTGTTAATTTTATTAAACTTTTTAAAGCATTCCATACACAAGTCAGCAATATTGCATCATACTAGTCAAGTCATAATGTTACATACAGAAAGCAAATGCTTAGTTAGGAAAATAATCTCTTATATTGAGTACATAACTTTTGGGGTGTCCCAAAGGTGAATATTAGGTCCATTGCCTTTATCCATCTATAGTTCTGTATAAAGTATTGTCAGTATCGAATGTATCTGAAGGACACCCAATTATATCATTCAGTTATGAAATGATATATAATGATATAAATTTTGCATAAAAGAATGTATATAATGTAAAAAAGAATATTTTGAAAAACAAAAAAGTAATTTTTTAATTCTGATCTTTATGTCTCTCTTATCCAGAAAATTTAAGCAG
Source organism: Platerodrilus igneus (assembly GCA_036346225.1). Classification (NCBI taxonomy): domain Eukaryota; kingdom Metazoa; phylum Arthropoda; class Insecta; order Coleoptera; family Lycidae; genus Platerodrilus; species Platerodrilus igneus. Next base: position 2,221,002 of record JARFIW010000347.1, on the reverse strand, counting down.
TAGTTCTCATACGAGAATATATTGATATTTTCAATAATAAATTTTGTTTATAGTTGTGAATGGTCGTCTCTAAAAAACATTCGAGCCCCACAGATTGGGCGTCATAGATGCTGTGATTCTCCTTAGTAGATTCTCTTCTGATAATCGCCTTTTTTACTCTTTCCGCCTCGGCTGCTCACCTAGTTAAAACTTTCATCCTCATTCATAAAAAAAACAAACACATTCCTACCACAAACATCAACGTTAACTCTATTTACATCAATATTCATAATACATTAAAATTTCAAAATTAAATTGTAGTATAAATTTCAGTATCATGAAATTTCAAGATTAAATTTGTCATCATTTTAATTTGCATCCAGAATTAAAGTCCTTGTAGGATGCCTACTAATTAATTTAACAATATTTGCAGACCTGAGTCTGAGTACAAAGGGAGCATCTCCCACCCCTTTACGTTAATCAAAGAGGTTAGTCTAATTGAGCTCAAAGACAGACCCAAATTTTCATCATAATCAAGAACATAATCTGCTAAATACTCCTTTCTACTTAAACAAGAAAATTTCACCTTAAAATTAAAAATTTGTTGTTTGTACAAATTCACTACTGTCCATTTGTTAGCAAACAAATTATAAAGTTATTCAACACACACCAAAACATCAAAAATCGAACAACAAAGCATCAGTTACCTGAAGGTTAATGCACTCGTGGCTCCAATGTACATCGTCCTTTGTTAATCACACCATTCCAACTGGGTTATGTTTACGTCTTCTGATTCTGAACGCTTCTAAAATTTTCTACACCACCATTCATCTAAAGTTGTTTCAGAGCTTCTCAGAAACTCATCTAAGTATATCAAAATCTTGTTTTGTGGATCCAATCACGATTACGAATAACATTTGATTATTAACACCCCCGAAAAATAGCAAAGGAATTCCTAATTCTTTCACGCTATACCCCAAAACTGCCTACTTTTGTTTATTTATTTATCGTTACAAATTTGGATAATTGGTACAGTAATACTCGCAAATATAACTAGACTTTATTACCTTGTATCTTCTTTTCTAAGTGCACTAATGCATAATAACTTGTATCGTAGCACGTAAAGAGCAAACTGTTTTAAAGTATTCAATAATCACCAAAATATAAAAGCAAACTGTTTAAAGTATTGAATCAAAATCGAAAATCTAAGAGAGTTAAATTGTTTAAAGTCCGGGTTTATATAATAGCTCGCCTGTATGTCGGTTTTGTCCCGCGACGGCCAGTTTTCAGAATTTCGCATACTCTATTCCCTTTTCGACAGTCCGGCACGCGGTTCTACAAAATTTGCACACGTCCAAGTTGAAAATCCAAGAATGTTCACACGGCTCGCAAACAAGCCCGAGAACAACCAATTAATTTTGTATAGAAATCGTTACGTTTACACCTCTCATATCTGCATCTTATTTCCACCAATCATTTCCTCGTGACGTTGCTCAAATCACGCCTTTCATTATCTGTGTCTCTGCCTTGCGCATTTTATCTGTCTTTTTCTAACTTGCTCCTAGTGGTGCAAATCGATACTCTTTACTATCGGTTATTTCAGTCCACGTGTATTCTTATTTGGGTTAAAAAACCCCGTATCTAGCCTTCCCGTTAATATAAGCTACGGTTTATCCGACCGTTTCCAATATACGCAGAATTTTCATGTTTATCCAAACAAATTAAACTGAAATTGACTTTTAAAAATACGCAGGTGTGTGCTCCTAATTAACGTTTTATTATAATTCTCAGAGCTATTATTTCATGATATTTTAACCTTGGATTTTCACAGGCTTTTATGCTTATTATATTATTAATAATGGTTCAATTAACTCCAACTAAAATAATAATGAATGGCATTGACTTCTACCCTTTAATTTTTAGTGAATACGCACTAAATATTAATTTATTATTTGTACACTTTGTTTAATACCCGTTACTTAGAACTTGAATTAATTAATATAAATTTTGCACGTAATTTCTATTTGTTTTAATACTTGGAACAATTAAATTACATACAATTTGAGCATTTTAATTCTGCTTCTTTTTATAGAAAACGTCTAGTGAATAATTTAAATCCCTTATTTTAATGAAACGAATAAATTTTTAAGCTCCACGATTTTAAAAACGCGTATTATCTAATAAAATTCTATACAAGGTGATTAAAATTATTTGACGTCGTTAATTAATTTTCTACCCTGGTCTAAATTTGAGTAATATATATATATATATATATATATATATATATTGCTGTGATACCTCTTGAATTACCTGGTCTGTTGATTTTCTTCTGTTAATCGCCTCGGCTGCTCCTCTAGATAGCTTTCATCCTCATACATAAAAAAACAAACACATTCCTACCACAAACATCAACGTCAACTCTATTTACATCAATATTCACAATACATTAAAATTTCAAAATTAATATTCAGCATAAATTTTAATATCGGAAAATTTCAAAATTAAATTTATTATCATTTTAATGTGCATCCAGAATTAAAGTCCTTGTAGGATGCCTACTAATTACTATAACAATATATGCAGACCTGAGTCTGAGTACAAAGGGAGCATCTACCACCCCTTTACGTTAATTAACCAGGTTCGTCTAATTGAGCTCAAAGACATACCCTAAATTTTCATCATAATCCAGAACATCAATACTAAATACCCCTTTCTACTTAAACAAGCAAATTTCACCTTAAAATTAAATATTATTGTTAGTACCATTTCACTACTGTCCATTTTGAGTAAATCAATTATAAAGTTATTCAACACACACAACAATATCAAAGTTCAAACAAAATAGTATAATTTACCTGAAGGTTACTTGCACTCGTAGCTTCAATGTACATCGTCCCTTTTGTTAATTACACCATTCCAACTGGGTTATATTTATGGCTTCTGATTCTCAACGCTTTAAAAATTTTCTCCATCACCATTTATTTAAAGTTGTTTCAGGGTTTTTCCGGAACTAATCTGTGTATATCTGAACATTGTTTTGTGGATCCAGACACGTTTATGCACCATTTAAGTATTAATACCCCCGAAAAATAACAAAGAACTTCATACTACTTTCACCAATATACGCCAAAACTGCCTACTTTTGTGTATACATTTGTCGTTGTAAATTTTACTAATTGGTACAGTGATACTAAATTTTATTACCTTGTATCTAAGTGCACTAAAGTATATTCATGTTAGCACGTAAAGAACAAACTATTTTGAATCACCAAAATATACGAGCAAACTTTAAATTATTTTATCAAACTAAAATGCACTGTTTAACATCTTGAATCAAGTCGCGGATGTAAGAGAGCTTGTTTATCTTCCCCTGGGTATATATAGAGGTTAGCCTGTCTGTCGGTCGAGTCCTCAAAACGGGCAATTCTAAAGAATTTCGCATGCTAGGTTCCCAGTCCGTAGCCTGTGCATCGGTTTTTACGAATTTTGTACTCACCCCAGTTACATCTCAGAAATTTCAACACGGCACGCAAACATGTCCGAGAATAACTAATTAAATTTTATACAGAAATTGTTGTTTCTACCTCTCATATGTGCATCTTATTTTCAACCAATCGTGACCCTCGTGACGTTGCTCATATCACGCCTTTAATTATTAGTGTCTTTGTCTTACGCACATTATCTTTCCTTCTCTAACCTGTTCTTAGTGGTGCAAATTGATATTCCTTACTATCGATTATTTCAGTCCATGTGGACTATCTGGGTTAAATAACCCCGTATCGCGCCTTCCCGTGAATATTAAGCCCCGGTTTCTCCAAGATTCTTTGTAACCATTAATTATATGCAAAATTTTCGCCGAATGAGCTTTTTAAACCACGCAGGTGTTCAAACATACTATTAATTCTCAGAGCCTTATTCCGTGGTATTATAATCCTGGATTTTCACAGACTTTTATGCTTATTATTAATAATGGTTTAATTAACTCCAATTAAAATTGACTTCTATCCTTTCATTTTTAGCGAATACAAATTAAATATTAATTATTATTTGTACACTTTGTTTAATACCGGTTACTTAAAATAAGGTTAATTAATATAAATTTTGCACGTAATTTCCATTTGTTTCTTTCCTCGGAATAAATACATTACACGTAGAGCTTGTTAATACTGTTTCTTTTGATATAAAGCGTCTTGTACATGATTTAAATCTCTTATTTTTCTGAAACGACCGAATTTATTTATGCTTCATGGTTTTAATAAAGCGTACTTTTTCCCAAAGCTTCTACACGGTGATTAAAATTATTTGATGTGATTATTTAATTTTCTACCCTGGTCTAAATATGAGTATTTTCCCCCTATTTGAATACAAATAATCCAACTTATTTGAATGCAAATATAAAGCATTTAGACAAAAAAAATTACAAAAAAAATTGCCTATCTCTCTCTACCCTTATCTATCTAACTCACCTACTTTGTCTTCAATCAAAAAAAATATTTACACCTATCCTATATCCCTATCCTATTCCTAACTCTCACCTAATTTTATAAACTGAAATTATCCCTAACTTCATCCTACTTATCCATCTAATCCTATATACATCCTATATACCTATCCTATTCCTAACTTTTAACTAATCTTCACTATACTTTACTTCCCCCTACCTAATCCTATATACCTATCCTACTCTTACTCTATTCCTAACTCTCCACTAATCTTATATGAAATATCTATACTTAACCTATCTTATTTTCTTCCTACATTTCCTCTTTATTCTCATCCTAAACCTATTTCTACTTATCTCCCATATTTATCCTATACCTAGCTTTATTTTCTATAAACACTTACTTCTACTCTTTTATATACACCTATTCTATCCCTATCCTATTTAAATTTTACTCTATTATACACCTATTTCTCCTTTGTTCATCAAGTTATTTAAATCTAACTCTCTTCTTGACCCTCCAAGTCTTTCTTCTCACCAACCTAATACTCTTCATCCCTATCTCTCCCCCTTCTATATCTATACTTATCATCCCTATTATCTCACATACAATAAACTTATCATCCCTATTATCCTCACTCTTAAATATTGCTTCTTCTTCAGTCCCTACACTTGTCTGTCTCTCATTTATTCTTATTTTCTTTTCTGTCGACAAACCAAACGATACTACCTTACAATTATCGATTTTTCCCTCTACGGAAAATCCTATGTACCTTCTAGAATTCTTATGTAATGGAATCCGCCAGAATGAATTCCTTAAATCTACTTTATTAAAAACAAACTTGCCACTGAACCTCATCAAAAATAATTCTGCCTTCACCTGCTCCCGATCTGCTGCTGTTGCTTCTACCCCCACTAATTCTGCATGTCTTTGTACTAAAGCTTGAACCTCTACTATCCTATCCTCTGGACATCTTATTGTGTTGATCTGTTTACCTTCATCATCCTCTACCTCTACTACATTAATACTAAACCCCGTGTCATCCTCTGTGACTTCATAACTGCCCTTCCATGGCACTACCCTCTCCTTAATCCTTACTACCTTCCTTTCCATATCTATCAAAACCCCTAACTTCATCATACAGTCAACACCTAAAATGCTCTGAAACTTCAGTCCAGGTACAATTACAAACTCCTGTTCACAGCTTAAACCTCCTATATCTATCCTAAGCACCACAACACTATTTACTACAGCAAACTTCTTTTATTTGAGCTACTAAATGGCTACGCTTTATAGGCATAATTCTATCACAAACCTTATCCCTAATTTTGCTGACGAATTCCTCCGATATTAAACTCGCCTCTGCCCCTGTATCAAGTAATATTTCTACATTATTCTCAAAAATTTCTAAATTAATAATTGGCAAACATAATTTTTCTACAGTTTCTGGCTCTACTTCCTCCTCAATTTTGAAAAATTCACGTGGATGTTCATATACATTTACACTGAAATCTAGTGGTCTGTCGCGTTCTAAAAATCCTGTCCAGGTCTGTTTTCCCTACTCGGTCCTGGTCTAGCCGTCACCTCAGCGTATGTCCTAGGCGTTTCCACTCGTTCCGTGTCTGTGTTAGCAGTCCCCCTCATGTCCGGTGAACTATTCCTTCTGGTAGGTTCCGGTCTCGGAATATATGTTATATATATATATATATATATATATATATATATATATATATGTTAAGGCTTTATAAGTATTTTGTTGTAGTTGTAGTATGCCAATCACAATTAATTTAAGTCCTTAAACTATTTCCCAGCTAGAACCCCTCCATTATCCCTACCTTTAGTGCAACGACATAAAAGGGTTGGTAATTTACGAGTGGACGACTATTCAATTTCGTTCTCTCTTGGCTTTGGTTCGTGATTTAGTTCGGTGCATCGAGCATCAGTAATTAGCAACAATTAGTGAACATTATACATACAGTCCATAATTATCTGATAGCAGTGCAAGTACAATCAACCACTACAACCAGTGAAAGGTAGGTGATATATTCCTTTAAATTATCATTTCCTTTGTGTGATTGTAAATGCAAATTAACATTTTTGATTAACATTTTTGGTCCTTCGAGCCGGATATTTTGCTTATTAATTGGTTTATTATTGGCATTTTTGGCATTCAATTTAACTACATTGTTAATTGCTCTTCGCTTAAATTAGGGGTTGACCGCATTTAGAAGAAAAGTGTAGTCACACCACCAGTATCATAGTCAATTGTGTAAACTAACTTATAGTAGATGCAATCTCGCATTAAATTTGAAATTTTGTACTGATACAGAATCTTATAAAGCCTTAAAAATGACAAATCTTTGTAAATTTTAGGGATAGTTAGTGTAAGAATTTGCAGTCAGAAAAGGGTTTAAGCAGTACAGTTATTTTAAACTTGTAATTCAAGTTCGCTAGAGAATTCAGGTATTGGTAAAACCGGGTAGCATAACCCTTTGATCATTGTCATATTGAAACTTGCAAGCTCCCGTTAGGCACGTTGTAGTAAAAATTCTTTAACAGGTAGTTCAACATTACCCTTGGTATATCCTATTATTAGGTGAACAAACCCTTCGTTTTTGTAGCTGAAATCAATATAAAATCGATATTAGTAACCTTGTTCGTTAGGATGGCACATATTTCATCGGATAGGTTGATAGTGGATTTAAAGGCCGCACTCGATAGATTATCTGATATATCTGGTGCGATAGATAAATTGGAGCATATTAAAGGCAATTGTATTTCTGCTAATATTATGGCTGAAAGCGCCTTTGATATCAAAAACGATGTAGATACTGCTTATAAAACGTGCATATTGGATGAGGACAACTCGGAATTATTAAATGAAATTACAACACTAAGAATTGAAATAGATAGGTCTTTGTTAAACATTAAAATTATTAAAGCACAATTTGATAATATATCCACTGCTGAAAATGCGTGACTGAAAATATTACTGGCATTGGCTCATGTAGTAATATTCGTCTCCTCGGATAGAAATGAAAAATTTTCTGGAAAAATAGAACATTTTCAAGAGTTTATTCAATTTTTTAATAATTTAGTTCATGAAAATAATCAATTGCTACCGATCGAAAAGTTCTATTTTTTAATTGATGCGTTGGATTTTAAGTCTAGAGAACTCATTAGACATTTGCAAATTTCGAATAATAATTATATGCTAGCTTATTCAATTATTGTGGAGAGGTTTAATTCAAAACGTTTAATTGCAAACACGCATTGGAATGCTTTAGAATCGTCACCAAAAGCAAAATTTAATTCACATACAGATTTAAGAGAATTGCTTAATTGCTTTACGGAAAATATATCAAGCTTACGTCAAACTAAGATTGATTTGCTCGACTTCGTATTGTTTAATTTGTTATCAAAAAAGGTAGACACAAATCTTTTGAAAACATTTGAGTTAGAAAATACATCAGACATTCCATCTTATGATCAATTAAAATTATTTCTAGAAAAACATTGCAAGGCATTAGAAATTAGCAATATGGTTGTTTCCGATACACCGTTCAATGTTAATACGTCCAGTAAACAAGCCATATCATCTAGTGTACCTTCTAAACGTTCCTTTGAATATTCAAAACCCCAAGTTCGAAAGTCATTCGTAACAACTTCATTCGCTCAGAAATGCAGTCTTTGCAGTGGTACTCATAACTTATACCAATGTGAAATGTTTCTGAATAAATCGCCACAAGACCGTTATAACTTTGTTAAAGACAAACACTTATGCATTAATTGTCTTCGCAACTCTCATATGGTTACACGCTGCTCTTCCAAACTTGTTTGTAAAAAGTGTGCAAGGGGTCATCATACTTTATTGCACTTTGAAAACCCTACACTTGCACAGAAACCTGCAGTCACTCAGGCAACAAATCAACCTCCCGAACCCACCTGCAACACTACTACAAGTACGTTGTTATCATCTAGATCGTCCAACACAATGACGTTATTAGGCACCGCAAGAATTTCAATTACAGATGGGTTTGGTAAAGTTCAGACAGTAAGAGCACTTGTAGATAGTGCATCAATGGAAAATTTCATGACTGATAAGTGTTGTCGACGCTTAGGTTTAAGAAAATCGAATATTTCAATGAAGGTTGAAGGCTTAGGTCTATCTGCTTCTCATGCGTATGGACAAGTATCGTGTAAAATTAGTCCTCAAGGTAAAACTGTTCCAGAGTACAGTATTGATTGTTTTGTTTTACCAGACATTTGTGGAACCCTTCCTTCATCAAGGATCTCACCAAATAGTTGGCCTCACATAGTTGGATTAGATTTAGCAGATTCGGACTTCGACAAACCTAGTCATATCGATTTATTGTTAGGTGCAGATTTGTTCGCGTGTTTTATTAAACGCAACTCGCATTGGGTCACCAGAAGAACCCGTGGCAATTCACACTACCTTTGGGTGGATATTAACAGGAAGGTTCTTTCTTCTGTTACATCTCGTATATCTTTAGCTGCACTTGTAGAAGATGCTAACATTACTCGATTTTAGGAACTGGAAAATATTCCAGATTCTAACAAATTATCTCCTCATGCGGAAATTTGTGAAGGGCATTTTGTGGACACTCACAAGCAGGATGACACCGGTCGTTTTATTGTTTGGTTACCTTTCAATGGTCCTGAACCGCTATTTGCTGGCTCTCGGAAATAGCACTTCAAGATTTCTTTCACTAGAACGCCGTTTGGAAATAAATCCTCAACTGTATAATTCGTACAGAGAATTTATGCAGGATTATATCGATAGTGGTCACATGTCTCGTATTGTATCGGATTCAACTCGATCGTCTACATTATCGCCGGTATATTACATACCACATCACGCCGTGTTCAAACCAGACAGTACAACTACAAAACTTCGTGTCGTATTTGATGCTTCAGCCAGCGCTCAAAGTGGAGGGTCTTTAAATGATCATTTACCGCAGGCCCCTCTTCAAAAAGATATCATGGAGTTGTTATTACACTTTCGTTTACATTCTGTAGTTTTAACTGCGGACATTAAGCAAATGTATAGACAGATTCTTATTTCTACTAGCCATCGGGACTATCAACGTATAGTTTGGAGATTTAAGTCCTCGGAGTCTGTTATCGATTATCAGCTAAACACTGTTACATACGGCATCACATCATCACCATTTCTAGCCATGCGTGTACTTCCAGAACTTGCAAAAAGTCAATCGTTACGTTTTCCTATTGCTTCCAAGATTTTAGCGTCGGATACGTACGTGGATGATTTGATTACAGGGTGTGATTCGATAGAGGATGGCAAACGACTCGTGTATGAATTAAACCAAATTTGCCAATCAGGTGGTTTTATGTTACGAAAGTGGAATAGCAATGTGCCAAGTGTCATTGGCCATTTACCTGATTCCGTTCGGTATCAGCAAACATTTTTGTTTGAGGAGTTAAACAATACGTCTCAAAAAATTTTAGGACTGCAATGGCAACCATTGAGTGATATGTTGTTTTACAATCTTAATATCGTTGATCGCCTTGTACCAAAAGGAATATGGTTTCGAAATTGCAAGGATTTTTGACCCTCTGGGGTTATTATCACCATTGGTCTTCTTCGCAAAGCATTTGATTCAATCTGTATGGATATTAGGAATTGGTTGGGATGAACTTCCTCCTCAACAAATTGTTTTAAAATGGAATCTGTATCTTCAACAATTACCCGAGTTATTGAAAATTGAAATTCTCGACGGATTCTTTGTGATAACTATCAAACTGTACAAATTCACGCATTTTGTGATGCATCGGAAGCTGGATATGCAGCAGCAGTTTATCTCCGCTGTGTCGATGAGAAAGGGAACATCCAAGTATCATTGGTCTGTGCCAAATCTAAGGTCGCACCAACCAATCGTATATCATTACCTCGATTAGAATTGTGTGGTGCAATGTTGTTGTCGAACTTGGTCGAGTATGTGCAAAATACGTATAGAGATAATTTAGTATTGGACGATACATTTGCGTGGTCAGATTCCACAGTAGCATTAGCATGGATTCGATCTTCGTCGATAATTGGAAGACCTTTATTAGCAATCGTGTCTCGCATATCCAAGAACGAGTGGCTCCATCATCGTGGCATCATATTAAATCACAGGATAATCCTGCTGACTGTGCATCAAGAGGATTATTAGCTGCTGAGCTTGTTAATCATCCTTTGTGGTGGACGGCTCCATCATGGTTACTATTACCTAAAGAGAATTGGCCTGCTCATATGGAACCAACTCTTACAGATCACACTCAGATGCACATTGAAAAAAGAACTTTATCCCTTAATATACACGTTGCAGATAATTTCGTAGACTCGATGGTAAATCGATTTTCAGATTTGCGAAAAATATGCAGGGTCTGGTATATATTTGTCAGTTCATTCGTAACTTGAAAGTTCGTGCAAATTTGGATATTGGAAACTTAGAACAATTATTGGTCTCCCCCGAACAGTATGCACTTCATTTATTAATAAAACGGGTTCAAGAACAAGTTTTCAGTCAGGACATTGATATCATTCGAAAGGGAAAACTTAGTAATAAACAACTTCGACCTCTCAGTCCTTTCCTTGACAGTGATGGGTTGTTAAGGGTGGGCGGTCGGTTGCGAAATGCAGACGTATCTTATGATACAAAATTTCCTTTGCTACTTCCTCGGTCACACCGGGTGACAGAGCTCATTATTCGAGATTGCCATACGAAATATTTACACCCTGGACTTAGAACTACTCATTTTTGTTAGTACAAAATTTTTGGATTCTGTCTGCAAAAGGGCTATTCAACAGTGCCTAAACTCTTGTATTCGATGTTTTCGTCAAAACCTATTTCGCTATGCCCTCCTATGGGCGACTTGCCCCCGCTAGACTTACTGCCGGTAAAGCGTTTCTACATACTGGGGTAGACTATGGTGGACCCTTTTCTATCACCATGAATCGTATTAGAGGTGCCAAATCATTGAAAGCCTATGTTTGTTTATTTGTTTGTCTTAGTACAAAAGCGATACATCTGGAGTTGGCATCAAACCTATCTAAAGAGGCCTTTATTGCAGCTTTACGGCGGTTTGTAGCATGCAGAG